>CM076153.1:19587857-20848571 GCA_038025085.1 Tetragonia tetragonoides | reverse complement strand
GGTGATGTCCAGCTCTCTTAATGTCATGGGTGGCAAGACATTGTCAGCATATCTCTGAAGGAATAGTGTGGATAGATCTTCCCATTTTTTCAACTTTTGGGTGGGCAACATGAAGAACCAGGCCTTGACAGCAGGATCCAAGGTTTGGGGAAAGAGGTGAACATACAGCTCTTGTTTAATGCCTCTAAGGCCCAATGCAGTAGTAAAAGCCCTAATGTGATCTTGTGGATCGTCAGTTCCTTTGAATGTGGGAACTTCAGGCATGGAGAACTTGGTGGGCATTTTTCCCTTAATGTGGGGAGCATAGCCCTAAGAATTAATGATGATGTCGTTGAAGGCCCAACTCTTACCTAACACGGATTCAAGCCTGTTTAGCTTGGTTTGAAGCTCTTGCACCTCGTTAGTGGAGGGTTCGGCCTTTTCCCCATCGGGCTTGGGCTCGTCATCATCTTTATTAGGGGGATCCAACTTGGCGACATGGGCTTCCATATCAGTGAATCTAGCATTCATAGCGACCATTTGGGCTAAAAGGTCATCCATCTTTTGGTCAGCGGTTCTCTCGGCGTCTCCAGACATAGCGGACTTAGGTGAATTGGATGGCGAGATTTGAGGTGACAGTGGTGGTGTGCGAAAGTAGTCGAGCCAAAAAGGGCCCACGAACTGTGCTTGTGGTGATGGTTCGAACGACAACTTGCGGACTAACCTCTTGCTGGACTCCTCTCTCTCCCACTCCCTAGGACCAGGATCTCTACTTCTACAAATTCTGGACATAAAAAGGCCCGTTTAAGAAAATAGAAAATAAATGGGAACCTCCACATAATAATAAAAGTTTTATTTTAAAACAAATGTGGGAAGAGAATCTAGCACTAATCCTCAACATGGTGATCTTTTGGGTAAGACGAGATTGTATGTAAATAGCATATTCTAATCAATGATCTTTCGACTCTATTAGAATTATAAATACTCTTGACTTGCATATGGGATGAAACTCCCTAATTTTAGAAAAAGAGAAATACTGTTGACTTGCATATAGAATTAAATTGGACTCTTTTTTTTTATTTGGTGAAAGATCATTGACGGGAATATGTTATTTGCATGCAATATAATTCTGATGGAAAGGAACGTCTTCCTAACATGGTCACTAGCATCGTCGGAGTCATACAGGGATTCTGCTTCCTAAAAAGATAAAATCCTAGACTCTATTTGTAAACTTGAACAAGCAACAAAAGGGAAACCTTCCCTAACCAAGACTCAATAAAAGAATCCTAAGGGGGGATCTAATCCTAATATTCTATGGATCACATAGAAAGGAAACAATTAATAATATAGCAAATAAAGCAATTAGCACTTTGATATGGACTATGAGACATAATGCAGTGGTTTGACACAAACTGTGGTTGGATAAGGTAACCCATGGCCGGATGCGTTTTGTCATCTATGGGGTGCATAGTAAGACTAGACGTACCGTTTTACACGTCTCGAATGGAAACATGTAAATGTCATGGGGTGGAACACGACTATGTGCAAAGGTAATTCGGACCGAGTGGGTCACTGGCCTAAGTCATAGACAATGTTCCAAAGGGTAGATCCTATAATGGTGTGGTGATGTCTTTCAACATCTTGCAAAGATAATGCATGCAATATGAATGATATGGATGCAAAAAGGCAAAGAAAATAAACAAGTACGGTAATTGAACCAAATAGCTAAAAATAAATCATTGACATGGATAAGTGTTCGAATTACATCCTCTTATTAAGTCCCCAGTAAAGTCGCCACTGTAAGAACCCTCGCCTTTCCGGCGCGCTTTCGATTTTTAGTTGAGATTAATGGTTCTTAAATATGTGTCACATGCGATTCAAATTAATTATAAAGAACAATAATTTACAAATAAGAAGCCGCCACCAATTTTAAGGAAACAATTGAAAACTATAAAAAGTGCACCCGAATTCCTATTGGGAATTGATTCATGCCCATGGGGACTAAGTATTGAGTTCGGGGATGTAGGTACGAAATAAACAAAACGAATCTCATCTAAATCGCCCGTATTAACGGCCTCTACTAAGCTTATCCATGTCAAGTATTTATTTATTCTAGATGGTTCCATACAAATCCGGTCGTCCAATGATCCTAAATTAACTAGGCGGGTTAAGAGCAACCAAATTACCTACGTTATCACTTTGCACGATTTATGTCCAATTTACATGCATACTATTAACAAGCATAAACATGGTATAAAGCATTAATAACGCTCCAACCTACCAACTTTGCTAAACGCGCCATGTATTGCATATGCACATCAATAAAACCGTTAGTATCTTCAAAAGAATAATAATAATGCAAAGGTGCTAACTTTGTGCTAAAATAAACCTAGGAGGCTACTATATGCATGCCAAAACTATGTAAAGATGCAAACTTGCATAAACTAATAAAAAGACACAAAGTTTATGCTAACTAATCGAGCATAATTATATACAAAATCAAAAGCATGTAAATTTATTCAACCATAATCAAAAGCTAAATAAAACATGATGAATGAACAATAAAACAAGAGGTTTAATGAAGGATTAGGCCCTCAGGATGGTTACCCTGGATGTTCTATTCGAACGGGACTAGTAGAATTGAGATTGCTCTTCGATCTTGGGTGCTAGGCTAGGTGTATTGCTTGCTTGAATCTTCAGATTTCTGAATTTGGGGAAATATGTGCTCTCAATGCTCTCAAAATTATGAACTGACTGACCTCTCGCAGAAGAGGGTGAAAGGGAGTATTTATAAAGTTGGGGGATGGATTTAGGGGCCTAGGGCTAGAAGCCCGGCGCCAAAACTCGGCCCAGTCAAAAAAGCAGTTCAGCGGCCACACGGAGGCCAGCTGAGGCCCGCGGTGGCGGCTGGCCGCTGAAACTCAGCGGCTGGCCTGACAGCCCCCGCTGTCACGCGATGGCTGTTGAGCAGCCTGCGAAGGCCGCCGGGCCTGACGGCGCGCGCGTGACTAAGGTTTTTGACTTTTTGTGCGTTGTAAATTATGAAATTGCCCTCGGGCTGGCCCAAGAGGCCGGGATTGAGCGGTTTTGACCCAAATCTTCGAGACACGATATCTCCTCATCCAGGAACCTGATTAAGGCAAGGTAAAAGGCGTTGGAATCCTTATAACAAGGGCTATCCAAAGACTGAGGTTTCAAGGAATTTGGTCTAGATTTCCGAGCAATGTCCTTTTCTACTTACGTCCATGTTAATCCATTACCATCATCATCGGGCGTTGCGGTGTCAGGGGATGAGAACTGATTAGGGTGTCTACACATGTCAAGGAGGACTCAAACACTTCTTAAAAGCAACATATGTATTACCTTGATGTTCATTGCGCGCTAATCTTGTAGAAGCTTCTTTTCCCATACATACTCTTCCACCTCCCCCCATTGATAATAGCCACTTCTCTCCCTCTACTTCCCCCATTTGTAGAGTTGTTTTATTTGTGCATCATTCCTGCTTTTACAAGCCCATCTGAGAATGTAAGTTATCTCTTTTACTTTTTTTTTTTTTTTTGTAAAAATGTGAGTGTATTATATTACCAAAAAAGATCATGTAATTCTTTACATTAACCTGTATCTCTATCCAGGAAGCTAGTCCCTAGCACTCCTATATATGACTACTATATCATCATTTGCAGTATATAAAGCTATACAAATATCAAAGCTATTTCTTAACAAAAACAGGGAAGATGCTCACTGCATTGCACCATGTCCTATTCTTCACTGTGTCTTTGATTCTCTCAATTTTGCTGAGCTGAATCTTTAGCTCATACTTGATCTTGGCAGTCACCCTAGCCACATCTGTTGTGTCTTGCCTGAAAATCACATGATTTCTTGTGATCCAAATATGGTAAATACATGCTGTCACTGCTGCCTTGCACATGGATCTATAAGTAGACGAACCTCTTATGTACTTCATTCCCCATGCTGTAAAAGCATCCCACCTTTCTGGTGGCTTCCTGCATTTTATGAAATCACTGATACTATGCCAGATGCTCTTGGCAAATCTGCATTGTAGAAACAAATGTTCATGTGTTTCATCTTGTTGGTCACATAACACACATTTGCTGGCAGTTATTGTTCCTCTAGCCATGACCATGTCTTTGGTGAGTAGGCATTGCTGCATCATTAACCAAACAGTAAAGGAGTGTTTGGGGTAACAGTTCCTACCCCAAACAAACCTAGATCAAGGTTTGTCAGGGGCTAGGTGGGAGAGAGTTTTATATGTGGCACTTCATGAATCCACTTGACCCATAGTATATCAGCCTTTTTTGTAAGACACCATACCAACTTCAGAATCAGAGCTGTATTAGCAACATATAAGTCTTTAAAACCCAGCCCTCCATTCAGCTTTGGTTGGCAAATGTCCTTCCAAGCCACTAGGGCAGGTCTGTACTTCTCACTACCAAATCCAAAGAAAGTTCCTGCACAGTGCTTCAACCTGTTTAAGTACTTTTTTTGGGATCAAGAAGATAGAACTCCAAAAATTATTAATACTAAAGAGGAAAGTTTGGATTAACTGTAATCTGGCAGCATAAGACAGGAATCTACTGGACCAGCTCCTGATCTTGGTTGTGATCTTCTCAACAAGGCCAATACCATCTGCAGTAGTAAGAGATCTTGCAGTTAATGGAACA
The DNA here is from genome assembly GCA_038025085.1 of Tetragonia tetragonoides. Taxonomy (NCBI): domain Eukaryota; kingdom Viridiplantae; phylum Streptophyta; class Magnoliopsida; order Caryophyllales; family Aizoaceae; genus Tetragonia; species Tetragonia tetragonoides. The sequence goes on along the minus strand of CM076153.1, from coordinate 20,843,910 downwards.
CCCAGGTAACGAACAGGGAATTGGCCAATCTCCATTTGGAGCAGCTGATGAATCTGCTATCTGACCTGATTTATCTCTTTTACTTTGTTAATTTATTTTATTAATTTAAATTGCTTTCATTTTAAACTAGCAGTGATTTTTTCCTTTAAATGATTTCAGGATGATGATGATAAAAAGGAGGAAGAATGAGATATTGATGGATGATGTCATTAGTATTAGTGTTTATTTTATTTTATTTTTATTTTGGTATATGATGTTGTCTTTATTTTGGAAAGCATTTTGGCCTGGTTGTTATTAAGGGTACGGTGGTTCATGCTAACGGCATAGTATTATTGACCTCATGATTGGAATTAAGATGGGTAATTATCACTTAGTCAATAGTTATGTATGTAGTCAACTTAAGTTTAATAGGTTATGGTACTAAACTCTTTTGTATGACCAATCTACACTTGTGTAAAGTGTATGTATGAACCTAATATATAAATTAAAAAGTATGGTTTTAATGTCGTATGTCAGATGTATTATTGAGTTCGTTTCATATTACATGCATGTTGTCCATTTTACAAATTCTTAAGAATCTATAGCAAGCATTAGAAGCACTATAATATAATAATATTCCTTGAGAGTACTCAACCTTTGAATTGAAATAATTTGAAGATATCAAGATACATACAACATCCTTTTTTGTGCATCAGAAAAGTAGAAATGCGTAATGCCTTTATTTTAGACAAGGTAATACTGTACTCTATGGTTATATCTAATCTCACCTTATAAGTTATAACGAGGATAGTGCTACTTATTCAACAATTATGATCAGACGTATTATGACAAATTGACAATCATGTTTATTAGTTGCATGTCAGACGTAGTTGTAGGCACTAAAAATTTATTAGGTGCCTTAATTGAATTTAATTAATTATTTTGGGTTAAAATATAATTAGCTTAATTTAATTAATTAAATCTCGAAAATTAAGATGAGCCAAAAGCCATCAAAATGGGCTTATATTTAACCCTTGGGCCAACCCACACCTGTTGGACCAAATAAACAGTTAAATCGGCCAAACCCACAAGAAAAGACTACCAAGTCAAGAAATTAGGCCAGTCCATGACTACCAAACCCGTTAATGGATCGGAGCTCCCTGTTCCTCTCTATAAATACCGAAGTCTCACTTCATTGCAGAGGTTGGAAATTATCTACAAGCAAAAAGCCCTGCCAAAGCATTTCCTCCACCGCCTTTGCAACCTTAATCGAGATTCAAGTCATCAAAGACCCTCGATCAAGAACATTCAAATTGAAGAACTGTGAGCACAACCTCAAAGACTTCCAAGTCATCAAATTAAAGGCGCATTGATATCACACATCTTCTATTCGAGATCAAGCCCAGACCCTCGAATCTAGATCGACGTGTTCGCTGCAACTTTCGGAGGTGACGTCACTACTTTGCTCGAGATCAAGTCATTCGACCCTCGACTCAAAGTCAACATGGAGACAGAATCACAGGACTACTTTATTTGTTCATTGTAATAGATAAAAATACAGAGATTGTGACCCATACATTCAAATAAATACAAATTATATTTGTTCAACTTATTTTTATCTACGCATTAAATTTGTTGTCTACAAATTTTGGCAAAAAATTTGTAGACACAAAATATGCTTCTGAAACAAATAACAAAGTCAAAATATATGAACAAATATCAATTTATTTTATCTTTGAATTTGGGTTACAATCTTTATATATTCTCTATTTAGCAAAGAATATAAAATATCCCCTGATTCGATCTCCACTTTCATTTGGTGACAATTCACGAACTGGAACTGTAGATCGCAAGCGTCGATTTGATTTGGTGAACAAGGGCCAATTAAGGCTTGATCTCTTTCAAAAGATGGATTTGTTGATGTAGTCTTTGAGTCAAGGGTCGATAGACTTGATCTCGACTTGAACTGGATTCGAGGGCCTAGGCTTGATCCCGAACCAAAGCTTTAAGGTTGGAGAAGAACCTTTGATTGATGACTTGGGAGTCTTTAATGGAGATCTTCTGTTGTAGACGAACTGCAACTTCACCTTTTGATGACTTCGGAGTCTTTGAGTTGGTGTTGGGGTAGAACTTCACCGTTTCCATATCATATGAGTACTGTTCAAACCACTCAATCAAGTCAAGTTTCGGCTTGGTAGATTAACGCTAGCGAGACAACGCTTGGCAACCAAGGAAGCTAGTTACATTGCTAAAAAAAAATGTGTTGGCATGACGTTATTCTTTTGGGTCCAACACAATTGGTAGAGAGTAACCTTATCAAGTCGTTACTCGACCTGGGTCACATTATTCAAAACATACTTGCTAGTTTGTCTACCTGCTAATAATTCAAAACATTATTCAAAACATTATTCAAAACATTACTCAATTGGTCTAGTTTGTCTACCTGCTAATAATTCAAAAGTTCAATAAAGTGATAACACCATGTTGTTGTTGACAAGGCGAGACGGAACAAGCCACAAAGGCCTCGTCAGACATGATGGAGCAAGCCACACAACAAGGCCCCGTCACCTCCCTACCACAAAAAGTAGGTCCGCAATTCGAGAACAAGTGGACAAGACCCTCATTCTGCTAGATTCAAAAAAATGCTTCCGAGCCCTTGAATCTAGATATATCTGTAGACACCCTAATCGGTTCTCATCCCCTGACACCGCAACTCCCGATGATGATGGTAATGGATTAACATGGACGTAAGTAGAAAAGGACATTGCTCAGAAATCTAGACCAAATTCCTTGAAACCTCAGTCTTTGGATAGCCCTTGCTATAAGGATTCCAACGCCTTTGACCTTGCCTCAATCAGGTACCTGGATCAAGAGATATCGCGTCTCGAAGATTTGGGTCAAAACCACTCAATCCCGGCCCCCTGGGCCAGCCCAAGGGCAATTTCGTAATTTACAGAGCACCAAAAAGTCAAAACCCTAGTCACGCGCGCGCTTTCAGGTCAAGCAGCTGACGCGACCTGTTCGGCGGCCGACGCGTGACAGCGGGGGCCATTGGGCCAGCCGCTAAGCCCCAGCGGCCACCGCGGGCCCCAGCTGCCTTCCGCATGGCCGCTGAACCCAATTTTTGACTGGGCCGAGTTTTTAAGCCGGGCTTCTCGCCCTAGGCCCCTAAATCCGTCCCCCAACTCTATAAATACTCCCTTTCACCCTCTTTTGCGGGAGGTCAATCAGTTCACAATTTTGAGAGCATTGAGAGCACATATTTCCCCAAATTCAGAAATCTAAAGATTCAAGCAAGCAATACACCTAACCTAGCACCCAAGATCGAAGAGCAATCCCAATTCTACTAGTCCCGTTCGAATAGAACGTCCAGGTTAACCATCCTGAGGGCCTAACTCTTCATTAAATCTCTGGTTTTATTGTTTATTAACCATGTTTTATTTAGCTTTTGATTATGGTTGAAAACATTTGCATGCTTTTGATTTTGTATATAATTATGCACGGTTTGTTAATATAAAGTTTATGTCTTTTTATTAGTTTATGCAAGTTTGCATCTTTTCATAGTTTTTGCATGCATATAGTAGCCTCCTAGGTTTATTTTAGCATAAAGTTAGCACCTTTATAATATTACTATTATTCTTTTTGAAGATACTAACAGTTTTATTAATGTGCATATGCAATACATGGCGCGTTTAGCAAAGTTGGTAGGTTGGAGCGTTATTTAATGTTCTATATCATGTTTATGCTTGTTAATAGTATGCATGTAAATTGGGTATAAATTGTGCAAAGCGATAACGTAGGTAATTTGGTTGATCTTAACCCGCCTAGTTAATTTAGGATCATTGGACGACCGGATTTGCATGGAATCATAGAGCATAAATAAATACTTGACATGGATAAGCTTAGTAGAGGCCGTTAATACGGGCGATTTAGATGAGATTCGTTTTGTCTATTTCGTACCTACATCCCCGAACTCAATATTTAGTCCCCATGGGCATGAGTCAATTCCCAATAGGAATTGGGATGCACTTTTGATGGTTTCCAATTGTTTCCTTAAAAATTGGTGGCGGCTTCTTATTTATAAATTATCGTTCTTTATAATTAATTTAAATCGCATGTGACACATATTTAAGAACCATTAATTCCAATTAAATATTTCAACAAGAGCGCCCGAAAAGGCGAGGGTTCTTACAGTGGCGACTCAACTGGGGACTTAATAAGAGGATGTAATTCGAACACTTATCCATGTCAATAATTTATTTTAGCTATTTGATTCAATTACCGTACGTGTTTATTTTCTTTGCCTCTTTGCATCCATATCATTCATATTGCATGCATTATCTTTGCAAGATGTCGAAAGACATCACCACACCATTATAGGATCTACCCCTGGAGCATTGTCTATGACTTAGGCCAGTGACCCACTCGGTCCGAATTACCTTTGCACATAGTCGTGTTCCACCCCATGGCATTTACATGTTTCCATTCGAGATGTGTAAACTGGTACGTCTAGTCTTACTATGCACCCCATAGATGACAAAACGCATCCGGTCATGGGTTACCTTATCCAACCATAGATTGTGTCAAACTATTGCACTAAGTCTCATAGTCCATAACAAAGTGCTACTTGCTTTATTTGCTACATTATTAATTGTTTTCTTGCTATGTGATTAACTTCCATAAGAATACTAGGATTAGATCCCCCCTTAGGATTCTTTTATTGAGTCCTGGTTAGGGAAGGTTTCCCTTTTGTTTGCTTGTTCAAGTTTACAAATAGAGTCTAGGATCTTATCTTTTTAGGAAGTAGAATCCATGTATAACTCCGACGATGCTAGTGACCATGTTCTTAACATATTCTCGTCAATGATCTTTCACAAAAAAAGAGTCCAATTTAATTCCATATGCAAGTCAACAGTATTTCTCTTTTTCTAAAATTAGGGAGTTGTATCCCATATACAAGTCAAGAGTATTTATAATTCTAATAAGAGTCGAAAGATCATTGATTAGAATATGTTATTTACATAAAATCGCGTCTTACCCAAAAGATCACCATGTTGAGGATTAATGCTAGATTCTCTTCCCACATTTGTTTTAAAATAAAACTTTTATTATTATGTGGAGATTCCCATTTATTTTCTATTTTCTTAAACGGGCCTTTTCATGTCCAGAATTGGTAGAAGTAGAGATCCTGGTCCTAGGGAGTGGGAGAGAGACGAGTCCAGCAAGAGGTTAGTCCGCAAGTTGTCGTTTGAACCTTCACCACAAGCACAGTTCGTGGGCCCTGTTTGGCTCGATTACCTTCGCACACCGCCACTGTCACCTCAGACCTCACCATCCAATTCGCTTAAGTCCGCTATGTCTGGAGACGCCGAGAGAACCGCTAACCAAAAGATGGATGACCTTTTAGCCCAAATGGTCGCTATGAATGCTAGATTCACTGATATGGAAGCCCGTGTCGCCAAGTTGGATCCTCCTAATAGAAATGATGATGAGCCCAAGCCCAATGAGGAAATGGCGGAACCCTCCACTAAAGAGGTGCAAGAACTTCAAGCCAAGCTGAACAGGCTTGAATCTGTCCTAGGTAAGAGTCGGGCCTTCAACGACATGATCATCAATTCTGAAGGCTATGCTCCCCACATCAAGGGAAAATTGCCCACCATTTCTCCAAATGCCACTCCTGAAGAGGTAGTCAACCTCCTAATCCAAGGAAAGTCATCCATGCCCATCACCTTTTCTGATAAAGACCTCCCGCCTGAAGGTATTCACCACAACAAAGCCCTTTATCTTACTGTAATCTGTCAACAAAGGCAAGTCCCTATGACTTTAGTCGACAATGGCTCGGCTGTAAATGTATGCCCTTTGAGGACTGCTGAACACCTCAAAATAGACTGCAACAACCTCGCGCATTCCGTACAAGGGTTAAGGGCCTACGATAATTCCAAAAGAAACGTATTGGGTACCTTCTCCATGAATATCAATATTGGGCCCATCGAGAAAATGGTCTAATTTCATGTGATCGACATTCCAGCCACTTTCAACCTACTCTTGGGAAGGCCCTGGTTACACGGGTTAAATGCTGTAGCCTCAACTCTGCATCAAAAGCTGAAGCTATCCTTGGCAGGATCCACCTTGGAGGTCTGCGCTGATACTATGATAGCCCAGATTGAGAAAGCTCCAGTCCTAAAGATAGAGCATAATGAGCAAGATGAGGAGTTATGGGGTTTTGAGAAGATAGCCTTCATAGAAACAATAGAGCCCACGCTCAATGTGAATGCCTTACTGAGAAAGCAAGGCTACTTCCCAGGCACCACTTTGGGCCCTCGTCCCAAGGTAGCTCAAACCTCTTGGAACACCAAGATCAAAAATGACTTATTCGGGCTGGGCTACAGGCCCACAAGGCAAGAAGTTAGGGCCTATATATCCAAAGTGATGGCTAAGAAAAGAGCCCTTATGGCTAACAAACCCATTACACATAACATGGATCCTTATCCCCTCACCCTCAATGGGCAATTCCTTCAGGAATGCGACCCATATCCATACTATGGATTCCCTGAACCATACACAATCAACGGGATCCTGATGCCAGGCTTCGAAGCATTTCAAGACTGCTTCCTCATGAGTAAAGACACACCCATACCTCCCAATGAGGACCAATACACTAAAGATTGGGCTAATGACATGGCACCCAATGACTTTGGGCTTTTATATGGCGAAGAGCGTCGTCAGTACGACGAGACCACTACCAAACTTCCCCTTACTGTGCTTTTCAATGAAGGTTTCGACCCGACCAAGCTGATCTCCCCAATCGGGCCCGACCACACCACCTAGAAGCACGAGACAAGTTGGACTCCAGTCAAGGGAGCCAAGTACAAGTTCACCATCCGCAACGGTCCTACAGGAGGGCCCAATTCCGATTCCGAGTCTGATTCTGAGTCTGAGTCTGATTCCGAGTCTGATATCCTAGAAGTGTCGGGTAGTCCACCCCAGTATATTCCTAAGGTCCTTAGTGATGACCTCATTGATGTATTGTCCGCTTCTATTAATATTATGAACATCGATTTTGCTTACTCGGATTGCCTCACTGCTAATAATTCAGAAAATACAACGGAATTGCCAAAAGAAGTAATTAAAGCACTAATCGAACATGAGCAAAAGAAGAAACGGAGACAATAAACATTGCAACTAATGATGAGCCTCGCCACGTGCAAATAAGCTTGTCTTTAACATCTAATGAACGCGAACAATTCGTAACACTCCTAAAAGATTATACGGATGTTTTCGCCTGGTCCTACAAGGACATGCCAAACATAGACTGCAAAATTGCTTAGCATACCATTCCACTAAACCCCGACTGCAAACCAGTCAAACAAAAGCTAAGAAGAATGAAGCTAGAATGGGCCCTTAAGATCAAGGAGGAAGTCCAAAAACAACTAGAGCCAGGCTTCATAAGAGTGGCCAATTACCCCGATTGGGTAGCCAACATTGTCCCAGTCCCAAAAAAGGACGGACGGGTCCGAATGTGTGTAGATTTTAGGGACCTGAACAAAGCAAGCCCAAAAGACGACTTTCCCTTACCTCACATAGACGTCTTGGTAGATAACACCGCTGGACATGCCCTTCTATCATTCATGGACGGGTACGCAGGATACAACCAAGTCTTGATGGCCAAAGAGGACGAAGAGAAAACCACTTTCATCACCCAGTGGGGCACTTATTGTTATACGGTAATGCTATTCGGGCTTAAGAATGCGGGAGCCACATACCAAAGAACCGCTACGACTTTACTCCACGATATGATGCATAAAGAGGCTGAAATGTACGTAGATGACATGATCATAAAATCCAAGGATAGAGAAGGGCATGTACCCTCACTTCAAAAGTTCTTCGACAGGCTTAGGAAGTACAATATGAGGCTTAATCCCAAGAAGTGTGCATTCGGAGTTACATCCGGCAAACTTCTAGGATTTGTCATAAGCGCCAGGGGGATAGAAATCGATCCATCCAAGATCAAAGCCATAATAGACATGCCACCTCCAAAAACGGAAAAAGAAATAAAAGGCTTCCTGGGAAGAATCCAATACGTAAGCAGGTTCATCTCCAAATTAACTATCACTTGTGAGCCCATATTCAAGAAACTCAAAAAAGAGGTAAAAACGGAATGGGGCGAGCAATGCCAAAAGGCCTTTGACAAAATTAAGGCCTACCTATCCGAACCACCCGTTCTAGTACCGTCCATTCCAGGCATGCCTCTAATTCTCTACCTCACAGTCACAGAAACATCAATGGGGGCCATGCTAGCCCAAGAAGTAGATAAGGAAGAGAAAGCAATATACTATGTAAGCAAGAAGTTTCTGGATATGAAGCCCGCTATTCATCCCTAGAAAAGACATGTTTAGCCCTGGTAGCAACTACCAAAACGTTACGACACTACATGCTCCAACACACGATCCATATTAGATCAAGAGAAAACCCTTTGAAATACATATTCGAAAAGCCCATACTAAATGGTAGAATAGCAAAGTGGACCATTCTCCTCTCCGAGTTCGACCTCAAGTTTGAACATCAAAAGGCCATAAAAGGGCATGCTATTTCAGAATATTTGGCCGACCAAGCCATAAATGAGCCAGACCACAAGGATGAGTATCACTTCCCAGACGAAGGGGTCATGACCTTAGACACCGAGACTTGGCAGCTATACTTCGACGGAGCATCCAACCAAAAGGGTTTTGGAGTAGGAATACTGATAGTATCCCTTGAAGGTGCACATACACCCATTTCAGTCAAACTAGACCATGAGGTTACAAATAATGGCGCCGAATATGAAGCTTGCATAATAGGACTGCAATCTGCCATAAGCCTTGGCATTAAGACACTCCGAGTCTATGGGGACTCGTCACTCATAATTAACCAAATTTCCAAAATATGGAAGGTTAAAAGTGAATCCCTGGCACTCTACGAGGAATACTTAGACAAGATCATAGTGTATTTCAATCAAATACACTTCACATACCTTCCACGAGAAGATAATCAATTTGCAGACGCCTTGGCTAAGTTAGCAAGCATGATTAACATACCAAAAACTATTCGGATGATGCCCATCTGTGTACAAACAAGATCGTTCATATTGTGACACCCTGGAAGTGTTCCACGATGAAGAAGATGAGTGGTACACCGATATAAAAAATCTGCTCGTTTACCAGCTCTACCCTCCTAATTCTAGTCCTAGAGCCCAGAAAGCACTCAGAGGGCTCGCGGCCCAATTCTTGGAAGTACAAGGTGAAATATACAAGAAAAGCCCAAATGGAGTCAACCTCCGCTGCCTAGGTACCGAAACGGCCCATAAGGTCTTAAGAGAAGTACATGCAGGAGTATGTGGACCGCACATGAACGGTATGATGCTATCTAGGAATCTAATAAGGCTTGGATATTATTGGAAAACGATGGAGAAAGACTGTTGTGAGTTTGTCAAAAGATGCGTGCAATGCCAGACTCATGCAAATCTACAACATCTACCACCAAGCCCGTTATATACCTTCACCTCACCTTGGCCTTTCTCAGCTTGGGGGATTGATATCATCAGTAAAATAACCCCAACAGGAAAAGGGGGACACGAATATATCCTAGTCGCAATCGATTACTTTACCAAATGGGTCGAGGCGTAATCATACGCGAAGCTCAAAGCAAAACACGTGGTAATGTTCATTAAGAATAACATAATAGCTAGATATGGAGTTCCCCAAGAAATCATCAGTGATAATGGGTCACACTTCATGAAAGAAGTGATCGAGCTGTTGGACCAATTTAAAATCCAGCATCGAAAGTCATCCCCCTACATACCGCATACAAACGGTGCACTAGAGGCAGCTAACGAGAACATCAAGAAATCATTGAAAGAATGTCCGAAAATTATCATGACTGGCCAGACAAGCTGCCATTCGCACTTTGGGGTTATAGGACATCGGTTCGCGCATCAACGGGAGCAACATCATACTCCCTGGTTTACGGAATGGAAGCCGTATTACCAATTGAACTAGAGATCCCATCTCTAAGGATCGTTTTAGAAAGTCAAATCCCAGAAGTGGATTGGGCCCAAGCCCGCTATGAACAATTAATCCTGCTAGATGAGAAAAGGTTGCAAGCTTTGCACAATGTAAGAGTCTATCAAAACAGACTAACCAGACACTTTAACCAAAGGCTCAAAATGAGGGACCTTAAAGTTGGAGACTTAGTACTTAAAGAAGTAAGGGCCAATGTCACTGACCCGAGGGGCAAATTTTGACCCAACTGGTAAGGCTCGTTTATCATCACAAAGATCTTAACAGGTGGAGCTGCAAGATTGGCAGATTTAGACGGGATCGAATTTAGTTAATGGATAAACAAGGATCAATTAAAGAGGTTCTATGCTTAGGCAAGACACCCAATATAACACTTTCGAGAGGCCCACACAGGCTAACTAATCCCGTAAAAAATTAAAAAAAAAAAATAAAATAAAATAAAAAAAAAAAAGGATTGAATTCGCATTCAAAAGTTGTTAAAATTTGTGCACATAATAAACACAAGGTTGCAAATTTAAAATGAGCATGTCTCCATAAATAAATAATAATAAAGTCCATTACAAGACTCGGCAACTCCTAACATAAAAAAAAAAAAAAAAAAAAAAAAAAGCATATTTTAAAAGCATAAAAGGCAATCCTAAGCTAGACATGCTCCAAAAAAAGAGTATTTCCTAAATAAACTACTCTATGGCTTCGGTAGTAGGGACAACATCCTCCATAGGTTCGTCAACCTTTGGGCCTTCCACTTCACTCTCCTTGGGAGCCCATCTTTCTCGGACCACGGGCTCTTCTTCCTTTTCAACCTCCATTAGAGGATCACTTGTAGAGGCTTCATGATCATTGGCCCGAATTTGGGGCCCCTCCCCTGGCTTAGTAGTAATCTTGGCTAATGCTTTCTTGGCCTTTGGGTTAAGAACACTTTTCACATGCTTGACTCCCTTTTGTTTACCTTTCCCTTTAGGATCATTAGGGTTGGAAAGTCTTAAGCTACCCTTGACCGATTGGGCCTTAAGATCATCTTGTTTAGATTTCCTGCATGCACGACGACCCTCCGCAGTCTTACAATCCATCCAAGCTTCATAAGCTGAAGATATTGCCGTTGGGGCCTTGATATGAGGAATAGTCCACTTAGGGCGACGATCCCATGCACACTCCCATGATCTCACCATGCTAATAGTCAAAACCCGGGTTGCAGGCGCAACACTATCCTTCTGTGGGATGATCTGGCATTTTCCATATTGTCGCATGATACGGCTAGGAAATATGTAAGTCAAATTTTGAAGACCAAGGACTTGATAATATCCTGTCTCCTTGCTACATCCGATTGCGCATTTTAAGCCCCACCACTTGACGGTCCATCTTAGCAAAGGACAAGCTTTAAGGTATCCACACCATTCATCAATGGTGGATTCATAATAAAGCCTTCGACGGGCAAGAAACTGCTTTGGTTGGTACTTGAGCGCATTAGTCGGCCTCTCAATGAAGCACATATACTCCAAAAGCCAAATCTACAAAAAAGCACAAAAAAAAAAAAAAAAAAAAACACATAAAAAAGTTAGGTATCCATTAAAGATTCAAACTTTATATACAAAGCAATTATTCAAGCACTCACTTGAAGGAGAAGAGGGCTTCCTGTCCATCCACCATGAGTTGGTTCTTGTTTCTTGCGATCCAAGCACATTAAGGTTTCACCAAGAACAAGAGACATAGGGGTAAAATCGTTTTGAATTTGTTCAATAATTCTAAGAATACAAGTTTTACCATTATTACCTCCACCAACAAAGAGGTACCTATGCAAGAGACATAAGATAAAAGCACGCCTATAATATGTCTCATTATGATCATCCCTTACCTTGGGGAAAAAGATGTCAATCACACCATTGAGGTCTAACTCACCGGTTCTAGCCACAGAAGAGGCTTGTGTTGCAGATAAACCAAGATACCTTTTATAATAACCTTCAAGGTTGGCCCCGAGCCATGGAGTTGCAGGTGCTTGATCATGAGAAAACCCAATTATGGCAGCAAATTCTTCAGGAAGAGGGCACAATTCATTATACCCGAACCTAAAAACATGAAGCTTGTCATCCCAAAATTCAACCGCAACCTCAAGAAGGTTCCAGACAACCCGAACTTGCTTCAGATGGAAGAAAGCATTCAAGTAAAAGGGCACAAGTCTCATCCTCTCTTCAGGGGTCATAGATTGCAACCACTTATCGAACTTAACTTCAAAACTTGTCATGGCTGAGTTCTAATTTAATTGGAGGTTTTCTCTCTCTAAAAAGCTCTCTATGGCTATGAAATTATGAAGGTGATGTCCCAAAATCGGACTAACCCAAGGCTTATATAAGGCTCGCACGAAAAAAGACGAAAATAAGGCAACCCGTCGAAAAATAAGCTTCAGCGGCCCATAGGGCAGCCGCTGAAGGCTCGGCGGCCCCGTTATGGCAGCCAAGGCCCAGCGGCCCAGCTGCTGAGCTTCAGCGGCCAGCCGCCCAGCCTCCGCGGCTCAGCCGCTGACTCTGGCGGCCCCAGTTTTGACCCCCGCTCCTTCGCGTTAGCCGCTGAACACCCCCCTTTGGCCGTCGAGCCTCTTTTTCAGGACAACACTTCTTCTACTCGGTTTTGGACACTTTCCTTAACCGTTTTGGACTCCAATTTGGCTCAATTTCCTATTTCTTCTATCATTGCTCTTTCCTATTATTTCCTTAATTATTTATGGGAACCCCACAATTTCCTTATTTCTTTTTTGGATGATTATCATCTTTTATTTTGTTAACCCCTTTTTACACTTATTATTTTTATTTCATTTTTGGCACCCCTTTCTTTTTTCATTTTTTTTTAGAGGGGATAGGGTACACCCAATTTTAACTTTTTGGCTGTACCATTTTTTGCTACATGGCTATTACTTGCGCTTTTGCTTGACTACCTGTGCATTTGCATTAGCCTAATTAAATGGAGGGACCAACAAGAACAGCAATATATTACAAAGCAAAGCCCGAATGTTTGTTCAACACAAATGTTCATAAATGTATTTCATACAAATGCATTATCATAAAAATCATCACCCGCATCAGCATCTGAACGGAGCACCTCAAAATGATCCTCCGATCTCCGGGGCTCATCACCAAAGATCAACGCCGCCAGCTGGCCCGGGACAAAGGAAGAATGACGGGCAGGCTCCCGATACGAGCACCCCTCGCCAGCATAACTCGAATCATACCCCCACGAAGAACGAGGAGGCATGGTAGGCATCATAGGAGCAGGGACAGGGGGCTGGTAATAAAGACCACCATAAGGAGCATACCCCGCATACCCGGGATAAGAAGGATACATCGGCATAGGCATAGGACTAGGCTCCACAAACGGAGCCATCCTACTCCCACCAGGGTGATCCGTCCGATGCACTGGCTCCCTCTCTCTCCGAGGACTCTCCCTCCGAGGACTCCTCTCACGGGAAGGACTACGCTCAGGAGAGCTCACAACCTCATCATCCGACAATACCACCTGTCGTGACCGACGAGGAAGGGGTCGACGATACTCCACCTGCAACCCACCGAACATATAAGATACATTTCTCAAAGCATACAACGTTGATGATGCAAAGTCTAGCTCACCTTATCCAAGTCAGCCCTCGAGCAAGTGCCCTTCGAAAGAGCTCGAGTGATCCAGGACTTCATAGCATGCATCATCTTGAAGACCTTCCCGGTCTACTCACGGTCAAGCTGCGCAAGAGAAAAGTCAATACAAGCATGAGAGTGGTAAAAATCACATGCAATAGGTAAAATTACGAATTTACCCCTGGATGCCCAACTGGAAGAGGAAGGCCCTGGATGTCCTCATCAAGGTCCTCCGTCATCGGGACCTCTCCCCAGCACTCCTTCCCGCCATAATCCCGACCTCGGACCCGCATATCCGGGATATCCACGTCGACGTCATCAACCCGAGGCTCCTACAAAGCAAAGTAGGTCAGCAAATCAACAAACCAAGAAAGGCATAGAAAATAAGTATAAAATTCTTACCTTCAAACCCACAAATGAAGGCATGAGGCGATCACGACGGAACTGCTCGTAGTGCCCCGCAAGGTCCTCCGCAGGCTCCCTCAAATACCGCATAGCATCCGAGCCCACCATGGCCTCCGCAACCTGCTCGCGAGACAAGCACCTCACCAAGAACATGGTCAAGGGAGGATCCAAGGGAATCCCCGGGCCAGCCACATCAGGATAAACCTGACGGAAGATCCGCTCTCCCAAGTACCACTCAAAAGAGAACGGACCCGCAATCAGGATCCTCTGGCGGTCTATCGCCCTGGACGCAAGGACAGCATCCGGAGCCGACCCATGGTACTTCACCTAAGGGAAGTAGTCAATCTAAACAAACATGCAATATAAGATATTTCCACACCAAGAAATACAATCCATGTGGCAAAAAGCAAAATTGCGTTACCTTGTGCCAATCTAGGTGCAAGAGAGCCTCCCTATACTGGTGGAGGGTCAAAAAGGGCGCAGGACCTCTGTGACGCCACGCCCTGTAAACCGGGAAATCCAACTCCCAGCCCGTAGGCGCCATGTCCGGGAAATGCTCAAAAAACCAAGGCTACATCGAAACATGAAATTAAGTACTATACACTTAAGTCATGCAAATCATCAAATAAATACAAAGTAAAAACGCACCTGCAAGGCCTTCTAGAAACCGCATAAGCTCACGGGAGGAAGAGTCGTCTGCTTGTATCCCTCATCATTCACGCAGCAAGCAAACCGCATGCACCTCAAGAGGTTGGCGTAGCCCGGCAACCCCCAGTTGTACTCTCTCACCCTCTCCCAATCCAATAAGCTAGGGAGGTAAATAGCATGAATACGCTCTCCCTTGTCACCAAAGATGGTGGTGGCAAGGAGATAGGCGATAAAGTTCCTCGCCTTCTGCTCAACCGAGGTACTCCTCTTGTACCTCGCATCAGTCAAAGCGGCATAGAGCTCGCTATATGGACGATAATGGTGACCCCAGGTATTTCCCCAAGGGCCAAACAACTCCATCATCTCAGTCTTACGTTTCCAGATAGAAACGTCATACACAATGGGCGTACCCACGCAAGGCAACCTAAGTCAACATAGCAAACTCCGATGGAGTGATCATCATCTCCCTATTAGGGAAGTGAAACGTGTTGGTAGTATCCCAAAAACGCTCCAAGGACAAGCGAACAATGCACCTCTTGACTCGCTCAACCGAGTCCGCCACTTTCAAAAGGGGTCCAAACCCCGCACCCAAAACCTCCCTTTGCACCTCTTTGGGCAAAGTCTTAAAAAGCTTCACCGAAGAACCATAGTTACCATGGGGCTTCAAATTCCCATCGGGTTCCTATGATCAAATTCGCAACCTCTTAGGTTCACATTTCAACCAAATGTTCAAGTCCTAAGCATATTTCTAAGTTTGTTCAAGCCGCGCAAGATCACATGCGCTACAAGCTTGACAATTGCATACAATTCCTACACAATTCTACTCAAGGCAAAGCACATAAACTAAAATTCAATGCATAAAAACTATGAATTCAAAGTTTGAGGCTTACCACAAACTTGGAGGCACGGGAGCTCAAATGAGTCCCCGGTCGAAAGAGCAACTCCGACCGATCCCAAACAATGCCGGGCATCCTATCCGATCGAGTGTACCTATCTTGAGGGAAGGCCACATTAGGCTTCCTCTTTGAAGGCTTCTCATGAGAGAGAAAAGCCTTGGTGAAGATGTTGATTTCTTCAACCTCCTCCCGAACCTCGGTCCTTCTACTCCTCTTCTTCGCCAATTTGGGAGCCATGAAGAAAGATGAACAAGCTAGCAAAGATCAACAAACAAAAATGGAGAAATTTGGGATTTTCTCTCTCCAAGGGTTTCAAAAACCCACTCACAAATTCACCCCAAATTTGTGAGAAATCACAAATAAACTTGAAATTATGCAAAATCAAGCAAATGCAAGCAAAAAGAAGCAAATTTGAGCAAGAAATGAAGATTGGACAACAACGGAAGAAGAGAGAGAGAGAGTCTCGAAAATTTGGGGCAAAATGACCCAAAATTCGGCTCCTCAAAAGAAATACCCGGTTTTGGCCTCTGAACCGGCCCGGCGGCCAGGTTAAGGGCCGCCCAGGCTCAGCGGCCCCACCGCTGGCCCTGGCGGCCAGGCCGCTGGCCCCGGCGGCTGATCCGCCAGAATGGGCGGCCCCCTCAGCGCCCCCGCACGCCAATTTGAGCCGCTGAGCGGGCCCGTAAAGGCCGCCCAGTGCTCGGCGGCCCTGCGCATGGCCGCCCAACCCGTTTTTTGCGTTTGCCTCCTCGGGGTGGGCCCACGAGTTCAAATTCCGGGGGGAATTGCTTTTCTCGACCGTTGGAAGCCCGAGAAATTTGAATATGTCATCTAAAATGACTCTTTTACCCCCACAGCTTGGTTTCCTATCTCATGGACCCGACATTATCTATTTTTGTAGGCGCAAGCCTTATATCTAACCTTTTTACAGGCACATGCACTTTATTATATTTTTTGCAGGAACAACTGAAGCAGAGTAACACACAGCTCTTTGACGTTGAGGCTGTCAAAATAGCGTCACGTTGGCAACAATCATAGCAGAGCAACATGCCGCTCTTTAAAACAGAGCAGGGCAACACAACGCCCTTTTAACAACGAAGCTATCAAAATTAGCGCCACGTCAGTATCAGCAAAGCAGAGCAACATACCGCTCTTTAAAGCAAAGCAGAGCAACGCACCGCTCTTTAAACAAAGCAGGTAACCCTGACCACAGGCGGTCAGGGGTCTATCTTTTCTTTCTAACATAAAGCATTTTTTAAAAAAAAAACATTGCAGGCATTTTTAGCAAATACTTTGACCTTCGCTTTTACAAGCTAGGCCAAAGTGGGGGCTTCTATAGACACCCTAATCGGTTCTCAACCCCTGACACCGCAACGCCCGATGATGATGGTAATGGATTAACATGGACGGAAGTAGAAAAGGACATTGCTCGGAAATCTAGACCAAATTCCTTGAAACCTCAGTCTTTGGATAGCCCTTGTTATAAGGATTCCAACTCCTTTGACCTTGCCTCAATCAAGTTCCTGGATCAAGAGATATCGCGTCTCGAAGATTTGGGTCAAAATCGCTCAATCCCGGCCCCCTGGGCCAGCCCAAGGGCAATTTCGTAATTTACAGAGCACCAAAAAGTCAAAACCCTAGTCACGCGCGCGCCGTCAGGTCCAGCGGCTGAGGCGACCTGTTCGGCGGTCAACGCGTGACAGCGGGGGCCATTGGGCCAGCCGCTGAGCCCCAGCGGCCACCGCGGGCCCCAACTGCCTTCCGCATGGCCGCTGAACCCAATTTTTGACTGGGCCGAATTTTTAAGCCGGGCTTCTCGCCCTAGGCCCCTAAATCCGTCCCCTAACTCTATAAATACTCCCTTTCACCCTCTTTTGCAGGAGGTCAGTCAGTTCACAATTTTGAGAGCATTGAGAGCACATATTTCCCCAAATTCAGAAATCTGAAGATTCAAGCAAGCAATACACCTAACCTAGCACCCAAGATCGAAGAGCAATCCCAATTCTACTATCCCGTTCGAATAAAACATCCAGGTTAACCATCCTGAGGGCCTAACTCTTCATTAAATCTCTGGTTTTATTGTTTATTAACCATGTTTTATTTAGCTTTTGATTATGGTTGAATAAATTTGCATGCTTTTGATTCTGTATATAATTATGCATGGTTTGTTAATATAAAGTTTATGTCTTTTTATTAGTTTATGCAAGTTTGCATCTTTTCATAGTTTTTGCATGCGTATAGTAGCCTCCTAGGTTTATTTTAGCATAAAGTTAGCACCTTTATAATATTACTATTATTCTTTTTGAAGATACTAACAGTTTTATTAATGTGCATATGCAATACATGGCGCGTTTAGCAAAGTTGGTAGGTTGGAGCGTTATTTAATGTTCTATATCATGTTTATGCTTGTTAATAGTATGCATGTAAATTGGATATAAATTGTGCAAAGAGATAACGTAGGTAATTTGGTTGATCTTAACCCGCCTAGTTAATTTAGGATCATTGGACGACCGGATTTGCATGGAATCATATAGCATAAATAAATATTTGACATGGATAAGCTTAGTAGAGGCCGTTAATACGGGCAATTTAGATGAGATTCGTTTTGTCTATTTCGTACCTACATCCCCGAACTCAATATTTAGTCCCCATGGGCATGAGTCAATTCCCAATAGGAATTGGGATGCACTTTTGATGGTTTTCAATTGTTTCCTTAAAAATTGGTGGCGGCTTCTTATTTGTAAATTATCGTTCTTTATAATTAATTTAAATCGCATGTGACACATATTTAAGAACCATTAATTCTAATTAAATATTTCAACAAGAGCGCCCGAAAAGGCGAGGGTTCTTACAATAACGCTCACTTAGAATGGAGTCAACTACATGGTAGACTGATATGTCAAGTCCAGTTCGACACCCCGTCACGATGAAACACGACGTCGTGCACGTGACTCGGTCTCGAGGGGGCAATTTGTAGGCACTAAAAATTTATTAGGTGCCTTAATTTAATTTAATTAATTAATTTGGGTTAAAATATATTTAGCTTAATTTAATTAATTAAATCTCGAAAATTAAGATGAGCCAAAAGCCATCAAAATGGGCTTATATTTAACCCTTGGGCCAACCCACGCCTGTTGGACCAAATAAACAGTTAAATCGGCCAAACCCACAAGAAAAGACTACCAAGCCAAGAAATTGGGTCAGTCGATGACTACCAAGCCCGTTAATGGATCGGAGCTCCCTGTTCCTCTCTATAAATAGCGAAGTCTCACTTCATTCCAGAGGTTGGAAATTATCTACAAGCAGAAAGCCCTGCCAAAGAATTTCCTCCACCGCCTTTGCAACCTTAATCGAGATTCAAGTCATCAAAGACCCTAGATCAAGAACATTCAAATTGAAGAACTGTGAGCACAACCTCAAAGACTTCCAAGTCATCAAATTAAAGGCGCATTGATATCACACATCTTCCATTCGAGATCAAGCCCAGACACTCGAATCTAGATCGACGTGTTCGCCGCAACTTTCGGAGGTGACGTCACTACTTTGCTCGAGATCAAGTCATTCGACCCTCGACTCAAAGTCAACATGGAGACAGAATCAGAGGACTACTTTATTTGTTCATTGTAACAGATAAAAATACAGAGATTGTAACCCATACATTCAAATCAATACAAATTATATTTGTTCAACTTATTTTTATCTACGCATTAAATTTGTTGTCTACAGTAGTATCACGAAGTAATTAATTCTAGGCATGCCCTCAATCAACTATAAATAGAGGTATTGGTTAGCTTAGTCAGGTGAGAGGAGGGGGTTTTAGAAAGGGTATTTTAGGAATTTAAATGTATAGGATGTGGTACTTGTTAATTTGGGTGTCGTAGTTAGTACCACCCATTGCATAATTTGAATTTAAGAAATAAAATTAGAATCAGTGAGGTTAATGGGCTTAGTTGTCCAAAAAATTTTTAATATGTTTATGTATATTTCGTCAAAAATTTTCAAAATGCCATTATAGTTCGGGCTCCTTTTTTGAAATTTTAATTTGGTTATTCAGAGATTTGCTTCGATGAAGTAGAAATTTGTGAATTCGTGTTGACCAACAAGTCATGTTTAGGTTAACAAACAAATTTGGATTGATCAACGGGTTGGCTAACTTTTTGCCTTCTATATTAGTAACTAATAGGGCAACAATGTAATAGGGGACTAGCCTAAAGTTTTTGAAGCTCTCTCACTTGCGTGCTTCAAACTCCTTCTCAAAATAATACTTTTAAAATAGCATGATTAAAACTCAAAGGATTGGTCCGTGATATATACGCGCAGGAATGACATGCATCAGATTTTTATAACAAATTCTTTGATTTTGTGGCCCACCAACATACTACTATCATATTTGTGCATTTTTATTGCATAGAATTGAACTCTACTTATCTTAATTGAATTAGATTGGACTGAATCAAATTAGATTGACCTGAACTGAAATGACCTGAATTCCATTGAACTTAACTAAACTGAATTCAACTAAATTGAACTCATTACTAAGGATGCGTTCTTTAAAGCTTATACTGTTAGTTCAGTTCAGATGTCAATATAGTGATTTCCAATTCAGTTAAGTGATGATCAGTTTAGTTTAGTTTAGTGGTGTTGAGTTCAGGATCCTACGTTTTGTCTCACATATCGTTTCATGTTGTGTTCAATTCAGTTTAATAGATTACAGTTCAGTAGTGGTTAATTCAGTTTATAGTTCACTTCTGGTAAGTTCAACTCTAAAGAACGCAACATGAGTAAGTTGAAAAGAAAACACCCTTAGATCAATATACTTATTAAATCAGTACCAATCAGTAGAGGGACTTTATTAATCAGGGTGTGTCTTTAGGGCTGGATTGAATTAAACTGAATTCATCGCCGCTAAAGTGAAAAGATCAACAATGAAGTGCACTGAACTCCACTGTCTTTTAGAGACAAAATGTATGCTTATGAACTAACACCACTAAACAAATAAAATTGAGCATCACATAATTATTGAACTTAAAATCACTAATCTAACATGAGACCACTCTTAATTTGGACTAAATTGGAGTGACAGAACGGCACTAGCTGCTTTAATGGATAAATAAAATTCAAAGTAATTTTGTAACTATAGACAAATAAAATCATCATTCAAATCTCATAGTATTATTGTACTTTTTACTTTAACTATCCCGTGCAATGCACAGTCAAAAACTAGTAGGCGAAAATTATACAGTTTGAATAGTTGTAATTAGTAATGTTGTGATGAATAAAAGAACATAAAGGGAAAATATTATGCCCCGAATGACCAAATTGGTATTTTAAAATAGGGGTCCAAACCACATTGGTATTTTAAACTTTTCCTGTGACATATACCCATTTTAAAAACAACTTTGGACATTTAAGCACAATAAGGTCGCCGACGGGGGACTCTTGAATAAAAAATCATTTAATTATTTCTTTTTTAGGCATTTTTGCCCATTATCTCTAATTTCTTAAATTCTTCCCTCCCCTTTTATTTTAAATATGGGCCCTTAGGGTTCTGTTATTGTTTTGCAATCTGTAGCTAAGAAGGAGAAAATGGGCAAAATCGAATTCCTCGGCTAGTGAAGGTTAATTCCAGCAGCAGAAGTTAAGATTTGGTCAATTTAGCCCAATCAAGGCTAATCAAATAACAATTGAGGGGAAACATGGCTCAATTTGCATGGTATGTAACTTAAGACCAATTATACTTTTGTTAATTCCCCAAATACAGTTGGAGAGAGAAATGCTTGCCTTTTGATGGTGGTAATGGGATATTAAATTTCTTCTCAAATTTATTGTGTGTTCAGTAGCTTTAAGTCCAAATATTGGGGCCAATTCTTCTCAACCATTCTTACTTCTGGATGCCTTTTGCGGAGATTTCTTTTTTGCATTTGTGGGTATTGGAAAATTACTTGTTATTGCACAACCAATCAGAGATGGATGCAAGAGTAGTCCACCAAACCACTAATGAGTAATCAGTCCCGCCATATCTTTAATGGGACTTTTTACTTTCTTTCACAAATTTTAGAAAAACCACAGAAATTAAGAGAGAGAAAATAATTGAGTAGAAAATCAGAAATATATGATTGAATATTGTAGACTCTCCCGCCGGCGACCTTATTGTGCTTGAATGCCCAAAGTTGTTTTTAAAAATGTGTATATGTCGCCGAAAAAGTTTAAAATGCCAATGTGGTTTGGACCCCTATTTTAAATACCAATTTGGTCATTCATGTAATAGATGTAGTAGTAGTAGTATATTGTTGATCATATGCATTGATACTCGTCATATCACCGTTTTATTTGATTTTTTTAATCCAAACTCATCGTATAGTTCTTATAACATTTTAGTCTTATGTGAAGGAGTTTTTGTTTTCAAAAGTTATGATATTAATGTCCTCTCTCATTTTTTTTGAGAAGCAACTCAATCATTCAGCTTAAAAACTTTTAGATCTCATGAAACCATTAAGGCAAAATTATCAAAATTAGGGAGAATACTAAATTTTTATTAGGCAATGCACACATTACTTGTGGAGCCGTGCAAGACATCGATATCAAGCAGTAGTGTTGGGAGATTTATTCATATTGTTATTTTAGATTTGCACTTGTTTAGAGAAATTTGTATTTGTAACTATATTCAAACTTTTCATGAATGACAATTTTTCTTTTCCTTGATAATAAAAAGTACTTTTTGTCATCGACCATTAATAGAAAATTGATGATCATATTATTAAGATAACAATATTGTATACATCAAGAAATCTAATACATAGATCAATTATTTTGTCAAAGTGGATAACATTTGACAAAAACACGTATTTATCTATATAATAAATATATAAACAGCGTGCAATCTTGTCAGACTCGCTATGTGGCACTCTTATGAGGTATCTTCTGGATGTCACCTAATATAGTCTGACCACAACGTGCGAAATATGCACTCGCGTATATGGTGTTTTATGTGCCCACATGTGTCAAGTCATTAATGGTATTGGGCTTGGCCTGAATATAAATATGGGATGGACAAGTGCGGTATATTGTGCTAGATATACCGAAGTACATACAAAAGTTTATCGTCTAACCAGTAGCGGAACCAGAAGTCAAGTCAAATGGGCTCCATAGTAATATGTAGGACAATTCTTAAATGTTGTATTAAAAAAAATTATTTTATAAAGGAAATTTTCAAAAAAAAAATAAAATAAAAGTGGAGTCAGTGGAATCCACTCCTTAAGGAGTGAATCCGTCACTGCGTCTTGTAAGGACCCGAGATTTTCATACCAATCCTTTTGCTTTCCCCGGAGTGCGTCCTTATAGAAAATTTGTCAGTTGGGAGCTTAGATAAGTTGAAGGGACCATCGAGTTAGAAACACTTTTGTAAAGGCTTGAATTTGAATAAAAACCATGAAAGAGGTCAAAAATCTGCTATCGATGTTGGACAAACCGAAGGGATAACCCGATAGCGCGAAAAATGAACTAATCATGATTTTAGAAAGACTCCCGCTTATATAAAACATATAAGTACCCAAGAATAATAGGTTCGGGGGCGAAGGTACGAGGTGGGAAGGTGTTAGGCACCCAACTCGCCCGTTTATGACGGCCTCTACTAACTCAAGTTTGCTTAATAATTTAAAGACATAATTCCTATGCAAAACCGGATTAACAACCTAGACGTAGACTATTAATTGGTTCACCACAAGCATCACAACATTTATTTTTAACCCTTATTCAGACATGCATTTGACTGACAAGTTGGGCAGCGCAACGACTATACAGACAATATTTAGGAAGCAAAAAAGACGTTATTCTAGCATGATATCTACATTATAACTACTCAGAAAATAAACAATTAAGCAAGCAATTTAATTTGAGCCCTCAGGAATTTGTACCTGAACTGTAGGCTATATTTGACAAGAATAGTAAAAATAGATCCCAAGTTTGGAAGAAAGAGGGAGAAGCTCAGAGTCAATACTACTGAGAATAGAGGGTGTCAACTGTAGACTGTCTGTTTTGAACTGAGAGTGAGGGGTTGTTTATATAAGCGTAGAAAAGTAGGGTTGCACGGTCGAATTTGAGCTAAAAAATGAGACGGGCTTGAAAAATGAGCCGGGCCTGAAGGAAAAGGCAGCGCCGCTAGCGGTGCTGGACAAGGCCGCTAGCGGCCCTGGGACATCCTCCAGGGCCGCTGATGGCTGTCAGCAGCCAGCTGGATGACGTTATAATGACGTCATCCAGCCTGTCTTCATTTTCCCGGGGAATTTTTAATGATCCGAAAAAATATGAAAAGACTGTTTTGCCCTCGAATGGTAAAAGACGATTTTACCCCTATATCGCAACTTGGCGATCGGGGGTCGGAATGAGGCATGAGACGTGTTGTTGGAAAGCTCTTGAACGGGGCTTTTGAATGGAATGAAATAAAGGAGTGTTTGGAGAAAAAACCTGAGACCTTATTTTAACTATTAAAGCAAAATAGCAATTCAAGCTTAAAAAATACTCCTTTTATCATCGGGCTTTTGCGGAGAAATCCGAAGACGCTTTTTTGGCGTCTACAGAAGCCCCCACTTTGATCGAGCTTGAGTAAAAGCGAAGATCAAAGTATTCCGAAGGCGACATGCAGGATGCTGATGTGCAACGGTGTGTGAGAGTGTACAGTATGCATGCATATGAAGACAAACCTGAGTTGGAACACGCTCGTAGTGTGCTAAGATTTCATCCCTGTGAACACAAGAGAAAATGAAAGGTTAATAGTATCAGGATAGAACATCGTCCGTAGATGGTCTAAACGTCTGCTGGGGACCTGTATTCAGAGTGAATGAAAAAGTTAGTACTACTTTGAGAATGATCAACATAGAGTGTTTCGACAAACAGTGACTAAACACCACTCGGCGAACGTCGGGATTTCGTCTCTTTTCAAGAAACGAAAAAGTCAACGAGACAACGCGATTAAAAATAACTGCTGCAAGAATGGTTAGTATCATGAGAGTGAATAGTATAAATGCTTTATCGAGCAAACAGTGACTAAACACCACTCGGCGGATGCCAAGATTCCGTCCCTGTACAAGAAACGAAAAGGTCGACGAGACAGCGCGATCAAAATGACGACTGTAAAATGGTTAATACATATGAACAGTTTAAATGCAATAGGTTAAGCAATCATTGATTGAAACATAAAAAAAAATGGACAGTATAACCGCTTTAAGCGATCATTGACTGAACCATATAAAATAATGGACAGTATAACCGCAACAGTTTAAGTGATCATTGACTGAAGCATATAAAATAACGGACAGTATAACCGCAACAGTTTAAGCGATCATTGACTGAAACATATAAAGAAAAATAATGGACAGTATAACCGCAACAGTTTAAGCGATCATTGACTGACACAAAATAAGTAACTTTGCAGAGGGACAGTTTAACCGCAATAGCTTAAGCGATCATTGTCTAACCCTAAAAATTTGTAACCTTGCAGAGGGATAGTTTAACCGCAATAGCTTAAGCGATCATTGACTAACCCTAAAAATTTGTAACCTTGCAGAGGGATAGTTTAACCGCAATAACTTTAGCGATCATTGACTAACCCCAAAAATTTGTAGTGTCGAGTTGCTTAACAAGTGCCATTGAAAATTTTCGGGCTTATAAATAAATTGGGCGCTCCGGGTCGTGAGAGTCGTCGCCGTGTAGATCCGAGTTTCAGTACCTGGGACCTGCAAAAATAAATGAGTTAGTTTTACCTGTAAATAGTTGGTACCGTAAAATGGGCCAACTGTTGAATTTGAATTTGTGGGCCCGAGGGCTTTGCTCCCGCACATTTGATACTGATATTGCCGCAAGATGAACTGTAATAACGAACTCAGGACTGGAAAAGGGGCCTTGGGTCAGCTTGTGGGGCCCGTGCTGCAGGCTTGCAGAGCCGCTAGCGGCGCTGGGCCTCGGTTTGAAGCCGCTAGCGGCACTGGCCAGCGCCGCTGTTGGGCTGGAGCCAAATAAAAGCGCTTCAGCGCTTTCTCTCTCCTCTTTTCGCGTTTTTGCTTCTTCCTCGCCCAGCCATTGTCGAGAGCTTGGGTTGAAGCTCCTCAATTGTTGAGTGCTTCACTCCATTTGAGGTAAGTTGATTCTTGTCCGTTTTCTTCGATTTTTGTCTTGAACTTGCTTATTTTTCCGCCTAGTTGCTGAATTTTGGGTTGCATTGTTGAATGGGTGCTTGTAGCTTGCGAATCTGAAACTTTTATTTTCCCACTTGTAGAGAGA
Source organism: Tetragonia tetragonoides (assembly GCA_038025085.1). NCBI lineage: Eukaryota > Viridiplantae > Streptophyta > Magnoliopsida > Caryophyllales > Aizoaceae > Tetragonia > Tetragonia tetragonoides. The sequence goes on along the minus strand of CM076153.1, from coordinate 20,818,035 downwards.
GAAAACTCTGTTGTGTTCCCATGGCTCCCGTGGACAAAGGGAAGCGTTCTATGTGTGATGAGGAGTGCGACCGGAGTCTTTTTCGCACCGGGTTGCCTTCTACTCGAGGGCCTCCAACTCGTCACGCGGATGGGGCTCGACTGTTCCAGGATTCGTTCATGCGGTTAGACTGGCGCCCGCCTGGCGTTTGGAATCGCAGTGTTCTGTTGCCGACTAGACAGAATCATTTATCTGACCCGGAGCTGGTGCGTTTTCTGACTCAACTTTTTTTTTGTATTCAGTATATTTGAACTAAAAATTGGAACTGTTAGTGCTTCGACACATGAACAAATTGGGATTTGTACTGGATTGGTGGTTTGCTGTATATAGTTTGTATGAAATTTATTTTAGTTGTATTTATGGTGTATTGGGTATTTGAGAAAATTTTGTTGGCTTGGCTAGGGTGTTGGGGTTATGCTGCAGGCTCATGGGACCACTTCCCATTGGTCTATGCTTTTGGGTACCTTTTCGGAGAGGGCCAGGAGTTTGGTACTGGACTCAGGTCTCGCTGAGTTTTTGACTGTTATCCCTGCCTGTCACTCGGGGGATTCTAGGAGAGGACCCGGGGTTTACTGGAGAGGTTTTAGGATTCTACAAACACTTTCCATACACCTGTAGGAGAGATGTTTCCTACCCCTTATCAGTTTGTTGTGCTGACGGGGTTATCTTTTAGAGGGCGTCGTATTCAGTATGATGCGGGTTATTGGCGACAGAGTGACACCTTGTCGGATCTTTACGGGCCTGTATACGCCCATTTTGACCAGGATCATGTTTCTTTGGCGCGGTTGTGGGAGGCCGCATCTGCGCAGGGGCTCACCGAAGAGCAGAGGGCTCGTAATTTCCTGGCTTGCTTGCTGGGGTCGGTTACTTAGGCTCGTAGTTCCTTCCAAATCAAGTCCCCTTCCTTTATGTTTCGAGGTCGAACCTTTTTGTTGAATGCTCTCGCCATGCGTTGTTGATACATGTGGGAATGTTCTAGGGCCCGTAGTCGTCTTTCATCTGTGAACATGAGCTCTTCATAGCGAGCTTGTAACCATTGGGTTTCGGGGATGTCTCCTTCTAAGGCTATGCGCATGGATGGTAGGTGGACTTCTATGGGTAGAACTGCTTTCATTCCATAGACTAGGGAGTAAGGTGTTGCTCCCGTAGAGGATCTTATGGATGTCCTATACCCCCAAAGGGCAAATGGGAGTTTGATGGGCCAATCTTTGTAGTTCTCTATTATCTTTTCAATGATAGTTTTGAGGTATTTGTTGGCGGCTTCTATTGCGTCATTGGTTTGGGGACGGTAAGGGGATGATTTGTGGTGCTGGATTTTGTAGCTTTTAAGGAGGGTGGCTGTTTCGGCTTTGAAATGGGATCCGTGGTCACTTATGATTTCATGTGGAACACTGTATCGGCAAATGATGTTGTTCCTTATGAATTTGGACACTTGTTTGGGCGTAAGGATGGCATAGGACTGGGCTTCAACCCACTTGGTAAAATAGTCTATGGCTACTAGGATGTATTCATGTCCTCCCGAGCCCTTTGGGGTGATCTTTCCAATGATGTCTATTCCCCATGCAGAAAATGGCCAAGGAGAGGTGAAGTTGTGAAGCATCGAGGGTGGCATATGCTGTAGGTTGGCATATATTTGACACTTCTTACATTTCTTGCATAGTCGTAACAATCTCTTTCCATAGTAGTCCAGTAATATCCCAGCCGTAGGACCTTCTTGGAGAGCATTCGACCATTCATGTGTGGTCCACACACCCCATTGTGTACCTTGTCCATGATCTCTGCAGCTTCTTCGGCGTTCACACATCTGAGGTTTACCCCGTTGTGAGATTTTTTGTACAGAACCCCCTTGTATTCTATGTATTGCGCCGCTAAGAGACGGATGGCCCGTTAAGCTCTTAGTGGGGCATCCTGAGGGTACACTCCTTTGGTGATGTAGTTGTAGACGTCTTGGTACCAAGGGTCTTCTTCGATTGGAGCCAAGATCATTTCTGCGCCGAGGTTGTTGCAAAAGGCTGACTCGCTTCTTTTTCTTGAGGAGTGGCACCGTCGAGGGAGTTCAGCGGCTCAAATTCCTGTAAAAGTGAAAACCTGTATTCTTGCTTTGCGAAGTTCACTTACATTACTCAAATTGATTAGTTAATGATTTGTGCAACTTTGTATTCATTGGATTTGTCAATAGTTAAACAAAGAGAGAAATGAGCAAGAGGAGTTTTTGTTGATTTGCAAGAATAGATAAGCACACATGACTTTAGAGAAGAGGGTCTCTAATACCCGTCAAAAGGAAACTAGACTTAGAAGGAAAATAGAATGGGAACACCCCCTGTTCAAGACTCAACCTAAAGATTTAGCTAAGACCCTAACTCGACAGGACTTGAAGACTCAGATTCGATTCCTCTAGCTCTTGCAAATAGCTAATCAGTTCCAAGGCTCTTCTTCTATGTTTCCCTCTCTTACGGGTGGCGGGACTTCTCCTCTATCGATAACACCTTGGATGTCGTCTTTCAAACGTAGGCAGTCATTTGTATGATGTCCGAACAGCCGATGATATTTGCAGTAGGGTCGGTTTTCTCCCGGTTCTGATCTTGCCTCTTCCAAAGGGATGTAAGGCTGAATGTCACCTCTCCATACTAGCGCGTTCATAACCACTTCCATTGGTGCCAAGAGAGGAGTATACTTTTCATGGCTATGCCGACACCAGTTGGCCGTCCATGTGTAAGGTGGCCACATTGTCCCTTGATCGATGGAACGCATGACTATCCCTTTAAAACGCCTGCACTGGTTGATGTGATGTCCCTCAGCCGCGCAGTAGGTGCAACTTAGAAAGGGATTCCCGTCTCTTGGCATAAGCTTTGATGTAGGGGTCCTTGGGCGAACATACCCATAGTTGGACATCTTGTGATACAAAAGGTCTTGGCGCCACCAAGTTTCTTCTTTGGTCAAAATGATCGTGTTTCTGCGCTTAGAGGTGCGCTGTTCCAGAATGTCAACCTTCTCCCTCATCTCCTGTATCTCCTTGATTATACGAGACAGACTTTCTTGTATTTGGTTTCTGTCATCCATTATTTCGTAGCTTTCTATGGCAGGTTCTTCCTCATAGGACTTTTGAGAACCCATAGTAGTTTCCTCATCATGGATGAGGTGAGAGTAGTCTTGGGGCTCTTCTATTGCGATGTGATTGATAACATCTAGGAGGTTGTCGAAACTCCCGGTTTCTTCGTCTTTGGGCGATGGTAGTGTGCTGTTATCTATCTTGTCTTGAATGATGTGTCGAAGGGCCCAACAATCATTCGTGTCGTGCCCTTTTCCTTGATGATACTTGCAGTAATGGCCCTCCTTCCAATTGCGACCCTTGATGCTTGGTTCTGGGGTGGGACCTATGAGTCGGAGTATGTCCTTGTCTACCAACCTCTCAAGAGCAGTGTTGAGGGTTACTCCCAATGAAGTGAATTTCCGGGGTACACGGCCTTCCTTGGGTGAGACATTGGAAGAAGATGTATCGCTTTTACGTTTCTTCTCTGGCCCTTGGGGAGCGGGATCAGGCTTCCTTGGAGTCACGGATTTGCGATTTTCAGACGAAGGGACGAACATGGGTGTGTCCCACAACTGTCGTGACTTGATGTTAGTGATGTCAGCTTCTAACCGATCTACTCGGTCAGTCATCTCTACCAGATACTCTTGGACTGTTCTGATCATGATGTGACTAAGTGGCTTGAATCAAGGATGATCCAGAAGCGAAACGGATCAGACCCAATCTTTCTCTTCGAGGTCAAGAGGAAGCACGGAGCGCTTAGTAACAAAGAACATGAGACTCTCATCTAATGAAAAATTGACCCATATGCAGAAAACACATTGTCCTAAAAGAAAACTCCTTAAGCCTAAATGCCCAAATATTTCCCTAATATCCAAGAGAAATAAAGTCGATGAACGAAAATAAGAAAAATAGAAAAAAGATGACTATCCTAATTTTATTTTCCTATACTCAAAGAAAATGAAAAATGGGATAAAATAAAAAAGGAAATTTTGGTCCCTTCTTTTTTTGTATTTTTTTGATTTTTCGGCATTTTTTGTTTCACCGTTTTTTTTTTGGTTTTTCAATTTTTGATTTTTTTTGATATTTTTTGACCGAATCTGAATTACATCAGAAGAAAAAAGAAAAATACAAAATAAGAAAAGGGAGAGAGGAAATTGAAAGACTGACTCTCTAGAAATTGTTCATGACTTTTAGAAAATCATTGGGAAAATGATGAGTGTTCACAGAATTTGAATTCTCGCACCATCTTTGGGCACTAGGAACTAGCTAAAAATAAAAAGAAAAGACTCCTAGCACGTAGGTACATGTCTGGCACATAATCACGTAACTCATGCATTCAGGCAAGCATTATAACGACGTAGTTTACAGGCAAATATGTGATCAGACGGGCATTACAACGACACATGCACAACAAGCAAGGGGATACATGAATGTGGGTTAAAGGCTTTTGGCTCCTGTGAGGTTACCATGACAAATTACAACTTCCGTTCGGCGAATGGTCGACACATCGATTGTAATTCTTTTCATCAACAAAGGATTGATGAGTCATGGGTGAGGAAGCGTCGATTTGCGGGATAGGACAACTGTATATTCCTTTAGATATACGCGTTGTCTACGAGTTGCGACACAAACTTCCTCGAGGGTCGATAAGGGTCAAAAGGTTGTGCCAAGGCACATGCAAATGATGCAAAAATATATGGAACATGTTATTAAACAATTAAGCAAACTTGACTTTCGAGTCTCACCCTCTTAAATAATTCCCCAGTGAAGTCGCCACTGTAAGGACCCGGGATTTTCATACCAATCCTTTTACTTTCCCCGGAGTGCGTCCTTATAGAAAATTTGTCAGTTGGGGGCTTAGATAAGTTGAAGGGACCATCGAGTTAGAAAAGCTTTTGTAAAGACTTGAATTTGAATAAAAACCATGAAAGAGGTCACAAATCTGCTATCGATGTTTTATCGAAGGGACAACCCGATAGCGCGAAAAGTGAACTAATCATGTTTTTAGAAAGACTCCCGCTTATATAAAACATATAAGTACCCAAGAATAATAGGTTCGGGGGCGAAGGTACGAGGTGGGAAGGTGTTAAGCACCCAACTCGCCCGTTTATGACGGCCTCTACTAACTCAAGTTTGCTTAATAATTTAAAGACATAATTCCCATGCAAAACCGGATTAACAACCTAGACTTAGACTATTAATTGGTTCACCACAAGCATCACAACATTTATTTTTAACCCTTATTTAGACATGCATTTGATTGACAAGTTGGACATCACAACGACTATACAGACAATATTTAGGAAGCAAAAAATACATTATTCTAGCATGATATCTACATTATGACTATTTAGAAAATAAACAATTAAGCAAGCAATTTAATTTGAGCCCTCAAGAATTTGTACCTGAACTGTAGGCTATATTTGACAAGAATAGTAAAAATAGATCTCAAGTTTGGAAGAAAGAGGGAGAAGCTCAGAGTCAATACTACTGAGAATAGAGGGTGTCAACTATAGATTGTCTGTTTTGAACTAAGGGTGAGGGGTTGTTTATATAGGCGTAGAAAAGTAGGGTTGCACGGTCGAATTTGAGCTGAAAAATGAGCCGGCCCAAAGGAAAAGGCAGCGCCGCTAGCGGCCCTGGATTGAGCCGCTAGCGGCCTTGGGACATCCTCCAGGGCCGCTGACGGCTGTCAGCATCCAGCTGGATGACGTCATTATGACGTCATCCAGCCTGTCTTTTGTTTTCCGGGGAATTTTTAATGATCCGGAAAATATGAAAAGATTGTTTTGCCCTTGAATGGTAAAAGACGATTTTACCTCTATATCGCAACTTGGCGACCGGGGGTCGGAATGAGGCATGAGACTTGTCGTTGAAAAGCTCTTGAACAGGGCTTTTGAATGGAATGAAATAAAGGAGTGTTTGGAGGAAAAACCTGAGACCTTATTTTAACTATTAAAGCAAAATAGCAATTCATGCTTAAAAAATACTCCTTTCATCATCGGGCTTTTGCGGAGAAATCCGAAGACGCTTTTTTGGCGTCTACTCGTCTGACCATGTGAGGCTTATATCTAGCACAATATACATGTGAGGCTTATATCACATTCTTAATGGAAGTTTCCAGGGTGACAAGGGATTTGATCAAACGATGAGTGTATGAAGACATGATTAAAATTCGCGATTGATGATATTTGATCATCGTTCATGCCCGTGAGTATATACATGATTGGATTTTTATTTGTGTTGTCTCGTTTGTTTTGTAGATGGTTGGCCTTCATATAAATGTTGGTAAAGTTCCAAATGCTCGTGTTGAAATTGTGGCTTTTAACGTGACTTCCAATGATCTTGTCAATGAATTAGACGAAACTATTGCACATATTCAGAAAACTGTTATAGGCTTACAACCCATGGGACCTTCATTCAACGAAACTACTCGGACAGTTTCAGGACAAAATTGTGAGTTGCTAACTGATTCAGAGTGTCAGTTGATTTTGCCTGAATGGAAACAAAAAGTTAGAATTTTAAAAATACAATTTTATTAATGTAAAAGTCAGCCTACCAATGTTTTTTTTAGCATTACCAAATTTTTTTTAGTATATCACATTTATCAAAGTTGCTGAAAATGATAGGGTATGAGCATCATGCACTATATGATAAGGCTTTGATGATTTGCATCACGAACTTTGATGTAGAGGTCATCTGGATTAATATGCAACCATTGTTGTATTAGCAACTTTATATGCTTGAAGTATAATTGAACAAGTGGTAAAGGTTGCAAAATGCAAACCAATTGGTTGACAACCATCCATAATGGTGGAGGATGTGGGTGGTTTTTATAGAACAAGAGGAAAAAAATAGTCGTTTCCCTCTTAGTCCCCCTAAGTTGTCAAGTGGATGTTGGGGTAGAAGCGTCGTTGGAGGAGAATCATATGTGAGCCATTGGTTTTTGGGGGACTCAATCGTAAGCTCACAACCCTTGATTTGTTCTCAAAAAGGAGCAATAAAACTCTCCCTTAAGTAGGGCTGCATACCGGTCCAAACTCGGACCGAACGTGGGATCGGAATTTTCAAAAAGAAGGACCGGAGAACAGACCGACTATAATCGGTCCAAGACCCGACTCGGACCTGACCGAGCTGGATCGGTTAGAGCTTAACTTGTTTTTTGGGAAATAATTACTAACAGAAGAAAATTAAAATAAATAAAAAATGCTTCATAACCAACGTGTAGTATCTTTGAATTTCTTGGAATTCTGGAATGTTCTATCACTCAACAATTTCATTTAATAAAAAAATAATTCCTCACCAATTCTCTCTCCAGCAGCTCCCGTGCCCCCAAACCCACAATCCCCACTTCAACTTTCATTCTAAAGAATCTTCCTTCACTAATTACCTATTTTCAATTACCAACACATGCATCAAATCTGTGCCCTACCCCATCAAACCCACCAAATCGACCTCCAAAACTAACCATTTCAGCAACGACAATTCCATAAACCATTAGAAAATGAATATAATTCAAACTTATTGCCATGCAAATCTTCCACTCAGGAGAGTGAAAAAAGGTAAAAATAAATTATTGATTTGTTAATAATCAGAATTTTTATTTTCTTGGGTTTTGAGAATTAATTGTGATGCTTGAGAAGAAGAGTAGAAGAGTTTGGAAGATGGAGGACGAGAGAGGAGCCATGAGGAGACCATGGAGGAGAAAGAGAGAGATGGAGGTTCCTGAAATGTGTAGATGCGGTTGAGAAGTTTAAAACAAGTTGACCTAATGTGCTTATATAGTTAGATGTTTTTTTAAAATTCCGAATTATTGCCATTCGGTTCGGTCTGGTCCGATCCAAACCCGAAAACTGAAGGCTTTTGGACCGAGACCCGGCCAAACGAAAAGGCCGACCCGAAGACCAAATTGATAGCCTTTTGTCCAGTCTTCACCGATCTTCACTGGTCTTCACCGGTCCTGGTCCAGCCGGGAAAAAATCAAAATTGACCGAAAAGTGTGCAGGCCTGTCCTTAAGGGGGCGTTTGGGAAGTGGAAATGAGATTATGAAAATATGGGGATGGGGATGGGATTTGGGTTGAGGGGATAGGAAATTTGTATATTTAGTCCCACTACTCTGTTTGTTATGTGGGTATCAGATTAGGAAATAGATTGGGGATGGTAAAGTTAGTTTACCAAAATGCCCTTAAATAAAAGAGGAGACAAAATCCGCAGTCATTTTATAATAGGCATGATAGTAATTTGACTATTAAAATCCTTATTCCACATCCAATTACCAGCCCCTATGGGATTAAAAACGCAGGATAAGAGGCCATTTTATCCCAATCCCTACACCTTCTCTATTCCCCATCTCTGATACCAAACATGCAATTTTACAACTTAATTTTCTAATCTCTATCCCACCTGCTATTCCCACTAAACGAACGCCCCGTAAATGGGGTACTTTGGTGATTCAACAAGTGCCCCAATTATTCTATTTTGTATTAGTGACCATATCTTTGAGAGAAAAATCTAATAAACTATTGGATAACCTAATTGAAAGTTACTAACTAATACTCCTAATAATCCTCACAAATCTAGGATACAATAGTGAAAAATTTCCCACAAAATTATCTTCAAAAACTCTCGTTTGAGGTGATTTTGAGTTTTGGTTTTTTTTTTTTAAATAAAAATTCAATTTCCGAAAACCACAATTTTTAAGTTGCCAGTTTTGAGGGAAATTTTTTTTAGCTCTAAATAAAATTTTTAAAAGAAAATAAAAAATTTTGAAAACTAAAAACTTAAAACTCGCAACCAGCCAAAGAACAATTAGCAATCAATAAGTTGGACTTGGATCCGGACTTGCCCCAATCTACACCTCATAAGTCCTAACATCATGGGCTTTTTAACTCACAAACGCACACAAATTCCAATTTACCCCAAACCCGCTTCACTTCAACAAAAGCCACCATTTGCGAAAAAACAAACCAACAAAACCATTTTCCTTCTTCCTTCCTTAAACCTCTTCTCCCTCTACTCTCACTCTCGCAAAACCTAGTCTCTCTCTCTCTCTCCCCTCTCTCTCTCTCCTCTCTCTCTCCAATGGCATCCATGATGCAGCCACAGATCATACTCCTAAAAGAAGGAACAGACACATCACAAGGCAAAGCGCAACTCATAAGCAACATCAATGCTTGTACTGTTGTTGCTGATTGTGTTCGTACCACTTTAGGGCCTAGAGGTATGGACAAACTCATCCATGACGATAAAGGAAATACCACCATTTCTAACGATGGAGCTACTATCATGAAACTCCTTGATATTATTCACCCTGCTGCTAAGATCCTCGTCGATATCGCTAGGTCTCAGGACTCTGAGGTATTTTTTTAATCAATTTACTCATATTTTCATCTTTTGTTGCATTTCATTGTTTTCAAATTGTTTCAAAGTATGTTTTTTTTTTGGGGTCATTTTTTTCCCACTTTTGCAGTTGGTTCAGTTTGAGCTAGATTTATTGCGAATTTGGTGTGTGTGGATCAGTGATAGTGTAGTTGAAGTTTGTCAAATTTCGCGTAGCATTTCAATTTTGCTAATTGTTCTGAAGTAGCTAGGGTTTATGCTTTGTTTGTTTTTTTTTTTTTTCAGCTAAAGCTAGATTTATTGTTTAGCGATTTTAGTGCTTGTGCATCAGTGATGTAGTAAGTTTTTTTTAATAGTTTTATTTGTGAAATAGAGTATTTTTAGTATTTCTTAGCCGGAAGTATTAGATGGAAGGAAATGTATGTAGGAATGGACTGCCCTAGTTTAATTGCTTGGGAGGTAGCACTTATTGTCGTTTCAGTGGGGAATCTAGTATTATGAACTTTTATTTGTACGAGTTGAGGAAGTATTTGGATAGGATATGCTAATTATTGTGGTCCAATGTGCCGGTTATTTTGTATGAGTTTCATCTCGAAATTATTTGCCACCCGCTGTCAATGGTCCAATGTGCCGGATATTTGTACTCGTCTATTAAGACTTACGAATGTTTAAGTGAAACAGCTGCTTCCGGACTTTCGGAAGATAAGGAAGAAGTTTGAACCAAAGAATGTCGTGAACTGTCTACTTTGGGATTCGAAAAGTTTTAGTTGGTCTAGGCTTTAGAACTTATGTAGTGTGACACTTCACTAGTGAATGATTGATGACTTATGTCTTTCAATGCAAAGGGTGGGGTTTCTCATTTAGAATATGTTTGGGTTTGTCTTTCTGTTTGGTGGCTGGGTGAGTTTGAGCTTGCCTTGTTGATTTCATTTATTTTCTCGTATTAGTCACTCAACGACACATTTGTTTAGATACTTATAGGTGCATCTCCCGTTCACCCTAGGTAATGAGATCCTGAATGCATTTTGTCTTGCTGAGGGTCACTGCTACAGCTGATGTCTTAGACATTAGGTTATTCGTTGGACAACAATTCTTCAGGCTTCACATGTTTAGTATGATACCTGCAGGTTGGTGATGGAACGACAACAGTGGTTTTACTTGCTGGTGAGTTCTTGAAGGAGGCAAAGCCATATATTGAAGATGGTGTCCACCCACAAAATTTGATTCGCAGTTATAGGACTGCTTGCCATTTGGTATAAGACGTGGTGTTGTTAGTTTTAGTGCTATTTTCCTTTCCTTTTGTTTCAAAATGAGTCTGATAGATATTTCTTTTAACTGAATTTATTTTACGTGAAGGCTCTTGAGAAGATCAAAGAATTGGCTGTCAGCATTGAAGGAAAGAGTTTGGAAGAAAAGAAGAGCTTATTAGGCAAGTGTGCAGAGACAACCCTTAGTTCAAAGCTTATTGGTGGAGAAAAGGAGTTCTTTGCAACGATGGTTGTTGATGCTGTCCTTGCTGTTGGGACGGATGACAGGTTGAACATGATTGGCATAAAAAAGGTAGCTGTCTTTATAGGTTGAGCTGATGAATTATTTTTGGCTTAGCATACTATTTATTGCTTGCACGTCAATCATAATTAGGGCTATTCATCCGGTCCAGAACCACTCGAGTCCGGTCTAACACCGGACCGGACCGTGGGTGGCCGGTCCTGGACCGGACCGAATTTTTGAAAAGATGTGCGCTGAGCCGATCTGACCATTTTAAACTTATTTGCAAAAATCGGACCGGACCGGACCGGACCGGACCCGGACAAAAAACGGGTTAACCGGTCCAAAAGTCAGTCCGGTCTTGGTCGGCCCGGTTCGGTCCAATAAACCGGTCCAGCCCATTTGGTGAACAACCCTAATCATAATGCTAGTTTGGAGTTTCCTATTATTTTCTGAATGGTATGTGAATATCTGTTCTTTCATTTTTTTTCTCCATTCGAACTTCTGCAGCTGAATGTTTTCCAGGTTTTACTTTGCATTTTGTTAAGAGGCTTTCTTGAAGTTCTAAATTGAATAATAGGAAGTACTCGTAACCAGCTGATTCACCAATCACTGTTGCAGGGTGGCTCTTTCTTCAATCCCTTTATGCATACCCTCCTTTTTGTCATCTGTGCATGAAACAAATTATCTCATCCTCAATCTTACTGATAATATGCCATATATACTCTAGTTTTTCTGTTCTATTTGTAAATAGTATATAGGTACGTTGAGTGTTGTAAGGGTTATGCGGATTGACAATTGTAATCTAATAGATAGATGTTCAAATTGGACAATGCTGCTGTTTGAAACCAATGTTCACTGGCAGAGAGAGCTTTTGCTCTGGAAGAATAAGTTGTCTATGAATTTAGCAGAAAGTCAGAGGTAGAGAGGAGTAACCTTACAGACAATATTGACAGGAGGAATAGTTAGCACGTTACATGTTTTCAGATATGATCCTTTACAAGAATACTGTTATGTTCTCCATTTCTGGTGTGGCAAGAGCTTCCTGGTTCTGTTTCATCTCTAGTGTTTTCTGAATATGGGGCATTAAGCTGATGAGCAGAATAAAATTTTGATTTAGTGAGGATTGAAGCCAAGCAATATAATCTTTCTCTTCCCATACAATTTTCTTGTGTATCAATTAATGGTTGCTTATTCAATATTTAGACTTTCTTCCTTACTATTAACTCTATTTGATTTCACATTCGAGGAACTCTTCATCTTTTCTCTCTTCCCCTCTCTTTTGTCATTCTTTTACTATAAAGGTGAAACACAAATTAATTAGATCTACTCTTGATGCGGTTATCTCCAAATGAGGATGGTCCTAACTCATTGGCCTATATACATGTGAGCTTCTCCAAGCCCTGCAAATTGAACTTTTTAGGAGAAACGCTTGTGGTTCATAAATTTGGGACTTTTTAGGTTTGCTGCCAAGCTAGACTCTTACAGTTCCCAAATATTTTTGATGACAGAAGCTAGTGTAGAGTCTGGCTAATGGGAGTAAGCAGCCATATTAAATTAATCTCTCCGAATTTTTTGGTGATGTGTTTTTATAGGGTACATAATGGGAAGTCATTCACTTTTGCATACTTAGAGGTTTTTTCCTATGCCATGTCATAATCCAAAAACCTAACTTTTGTAAACCTCTTATTCTCTATGCTATAAACCTCTAAGAGGTTTGTTGCCTATGCCACAACATAACCCACAAACAAGGTTTGTCTAGCCAAACCGGTTTTTGCAATAGTGGGGGGTTTAGGTTTGTCACTACGGAGATGAGGTTTTCTCCCCCACAAACCTTTGTAAAAACCTTGTACTGGAGATGGCCTGTGTGCTTTTCAGTTATATTATATGTTCAAGGTGGAATTGGAGAAGCGGAAGTGAGCTACAGTATGTGAGCATGCACACAATACAGGTGAAAGATGACGGTTTTTGGCTAGATAAGGATGTAACTTTTTTTTTTTGGTAATGCTCCTTTGTGGAGAATCATGTAGTGAGGACTTCGGAGCCTGATTGACATTTGAATTATTATACATAGCTTTTGGATAGACTATCGATCCTCTGAAGTTTCACATTGGGGATGAGTATGTTGGTACATTTTTCTCATACGAGGCTAGCAGTCTTTGTGAGATGTGGTGTAACTCTAGGAGCATAGTTATTAGTTAGTGCAATGATTCAATGATCATTTTGAGATTGGATTTGCTTGCTACAGCTTATCTATAGTTTAAGAAAGTGACTTATGTCATTAGGCGGCTTGTAACTTTGTTTTTCTTTTCTTCCTTTGAGGATTTCTTTTCCTTTTGTCTGTAATTGCTTCCCCTCTTCATTATCAATAAAACTTTTCTTTATCTAAAAAAAAAGGAAAGTAAACTTTCTAGAATTTGAGGGTTATTACAAGGGGTGTACACGACTTATGTTGTGCAAAGTATAATTCTCTTCATGTTGAAGCTCGTTTAAGTAACTTAAGCTTGAGATTGAGAGTTGAGACTACGCTTTAAGTTGAAATCAAATGATGTTCAAGCCTGGTAGCATGTTTGAGCTTTGCTTGTTTAAGGGTCTTAATTTGGTCAACCAAATGAGTCCTTTAAAGCTTATCTCGAACTAACGACAATGTTAACAAATATTCATCGACATCCTGTGCTTAAGTATGCCAAGAGAAAAAAAAAATGAAAAAAAACAATTCAACACATTTGATTGTTTAGCTCAACACATTAAATGTGTTATAAATAATCTTTGAGCAAACTTCTAAAAGAAACATGAATGAATTTCTAATCCAGCTTTTGAATGACTTGTTGAATGTAAATCAACATGCAGCTACATGTGCATGTTGAAGCCTGTTTAACAGACGAGTTTTAAAAGTTGTTCAAGCGACAACCTGCATGTGATAGTAATCGCACATAAACCAGCTTTGACAGGGCTTGAGCCTAAGTTCTTCAGTTAGTATATCAGTTCACTTACACCCCAATTTATGACTGTAATGCAAATCTGGTGTAATGCAAATTTGGGAGCATCTGGAACGTTGATATGCATACACATTATTTATCTCTATGAGTCTGCGGTATGAAATTCTTGTTTGTAGAAGGTTTTGTTGTTTTAGAGCTTTCTAATTACTCTAGACCCCTCTTCCTAATAATTACACAAAAAGTTTGATTCTCATGAAGAATTTTCAGAATTGCTGGTCACCCCAATTTGTGAGCTGGGCTAATGTAGCAAGTGTTTGCTTTTGTGTAGGTGCCTGGAGGTAATATGCGAGATTCATTTCTTGTAGATGGTGTGGCATTCAAGAAGACATTCTCCTATGCTGGTTTTGAACAACAGCCAAAGAAGTTTTTAAGTCCTAAGATACTTCTATTAAACATTGAATTGGAGCTGAAATCAGAGAAAGAAAATGCAGAGATTAGGTAATCTTTTCTATGTTTTTATTTGTATATTCTCTATTGTTATGTGGTGTCTTTTTAAAAGCTTACATGGTAACTGTTCTCTACTATAGGCTTTCAGATCCATCTCAATATCAGTCAATTGTTGACGCTGAATGGAACATCATTTATGACAAATTGGACAAGTGTGTGCAGTCTGGTGCCAAGATTGTTCTATCGCGATTGGCAATTGGAGACTTGGGAACACAGGTAATGGCTTTTCATGATTTTCGCACTGGACAATTGTGTGTTTGCATAGTTTGGGTTTGGATTTCAGGTTTTGGTCACCAAGGTACTCAATTTCTTGGGGTGATTTTGCTATGTCTCAGACACGTACATCACATTCCGTTTGTGGTATTACATAATTCTATTGCACCTTTTGAAGTCATAGATATTCTAAACTATTGCTTTTACTGTGATTCTATCATGCTCATCAAGGTACTGCTATCGGATTACATTGCATTTGTAACAATTGAATTTCTTTGCCCTTGATATTAAATTATGATATATTCAACTAACTAGCTTGGCCAAGACATTTGGTTGGTTTGGGCCTCAATATATTGATTCCGGTATGTTCTGTTAATCCTATCAAATTTATGTGAAGATTTGGCAGTGCAATTATTCATCAGACACAAAAAAAAAAAATCAAATATCTGAAAATTTTAGTGTGCTTTTTATGTGTCAAACATTGCTATAAGCTATGATCTCCAATCAGCCACGTCTTTTCTTAGGGTATGTTTGTTGCATGCTTAGAAAGTAAATTCATAAGTGGATGTGTTTACCTATTCACCCAACGGGTTAGGCCTTCTTGTATGTCATGTCATCATTGTATGGACTAAAGCACCAATCGCCCATCAGGGGACGCTAATTTTATGATATGTATTAGTAGTGTGCTTTTTCTTGAGTCTGTTTCCATGTTACCATGAACATTCCAATCTGATTCGATTTCCATTATCTTGGTCTGTTCCGTGGCAGCATCGATTGACCTATTCAGCACCAAGTTCCATCTTTTCTTTGTCACTAAATGTTAATTTTCGTCAAGCAGTAAAACTCTTTTTATCTCATGATTTTTTTGATTCTGTTCTCCTCATGCCGTCGATGGGTTTTTATAACCTTTGTCTTGAAAAGTGCGAGGTGGAGGCCTGTGTCTCATGCATGCGAGGCACACATTTTCTGCTAAAGTCGAGAGAGAGCCTCTTTTCATATCTGGGGTGGTCTGAGGCACTAAGGCCATCACCTCACTTTCTATTTCTTTGTTTTGTCTTGCCACCTCTTTATTACTGTTTGACATAGGTTCTTTGTTCTATGTGTTGGCTTGTATTTTATATTTTCCAATTGTATAATTTTGAGTCAGTAAGGTGATGGCTGAAAATTTTCGAGGTATTAAACTCGTCAGAATCTTCTTCCTGGACAGCTTTGGGAAGAAGTTGTCTAATCATACAGAATGATTTTCTGTATTATGTTCCCTCCCTATTTTTCTTGAGGTGGGGCTGGGGAGAGAATGGCCAAAACATTCTTTGATATGTGCAGCAGCTGAAGCTAGCACAAAAAACTAAAAGGGTATACTGATGTGATGAATAGTCGCCTAAGCTGCTATGGAAGTGGTGCGATAGGGGGAAAGGTTGGGGTGGGCGGGCAAATTCGCATGCCTTACGTAATCCAAATATCAAATGTTCATGGTTACTGTGGACGAATTTCTCCGTAAATAGTTGCTTTATAGGGTTTCACCCGTAGAAGAGAGAAAAATAAGTCTTGGAGAGCAAACAAATGCTATTACCTGTGTTAAATTTGCTTTCCAAACTAAAATAAGCTAACATCTTGAAAAGATGGTAAGCTCAATGCTAACAGGGCAGTTAAAATTTGTGATTAGACAATAATCATAGAACTCCAGAAACTAGGAAGCTAGAATTTATATGATTGCTGATTCATGAAAAACTCAATAAGCAAATACCTCATTCTTTTCGTCTTTAGAATTCAGATTTTAGTTGAGCCTAGCTCTACAGATTTCAATTCAGTTTTACAACATAAATCTTTACCATTCATTAGATTCTGTTATGTCCTGCAAATTCAGTTCAGTTTAGCTCAGTTGAAAAGAACAGCCCCTAAGTCCTTATTTTTTCATGTTTTAGTTGTATGTTTCTTTAATTGACATCAGTATTCTGCCATTGTCTTATACACTGAGCTGTTTCCTTTAATGCAGTATTTTGCTGATAGAGATATCTTTTGTGCTGGCCGAGTTGCTGAAGAAGATCTGCAGCGTGTTGCTGCAGCAACTGGAGGAACTGTGCAGACATCAGTCAATAACATAATTGATGAGGTTTGAGTTGTTTGATTGCTGTGATTAGTGTAGTTGTCAGTATTGATTTGCTCGTGTTTTGAGTGATCTTGGACTGT
Organism: Tetragonia tetragonoides; assembly: GCA_038025085.1. NCBI lineage: Eukaryota > Viridiplantae > Streptophyta > Magnoliopsida > Caryophyllales > Aizoaceae > Tetragonia > Tetragonia tetragonoides. The sequence goes on along the minus strand of CM076153.1, from coordinate 20,801,291 downwards.
TAATAGGTTCTTGGCACCTGTGAGGTGTTTGAGGAGAAACAAGTTGGAAATGAAAGGTTCAATATTTTCAGTGGATGTCCATCTGGCCGGACAGCCACCATAGTTCTCCGTGGTGGAGCTGATCAGGTATGTCATTGACTTGCCAGTATTTTGTAAAATCATGCTTTGTCGTCATCATTTTTTATTTAGGGTTGATAATTATATCTTGTATAATTTCAGTTCATCGAAGAAGCTGAGCGCAGTCTACATGATGCTATTATGATAGTTAGAAGAGCAGTAAAGAATTCTACTGTTGTTGCTGGTGGCGGTGCCATAGATGTATGGGATTTTATGGCTGAAGCTAATTTCCTGTAGTGATTTTTTGTGATATCATCTTCTTGCTAATTCTTTGTCACCTGGTGGCAGATGGCAATAAGTCGACACTTATGGGAGCATGCCCGGCAGATAGCTGGAAAATCTCAGTTCTTTATAAACTCTTATGCAAAAGCTTTGGAGGTGGGTTGAGATTTATGCTTCTGCCCTGAGGGTTCCTAGAATATTGCATTAACCTTCATCCTGCTTTGTTGATCATGATCATAAAAATGTTCAAAATTCTAACACACTGGCCAAAGGCCTACTGTGAAGATGCAGCAGCACCTTCTGTGTCATTAATGTGTTCTTTTCCACTCTAGTTGCTATTAGATCGCCAAACATCCATCTGTGGGATGTGATTTTTTTCTTCTTTTCCTGATTTTGGTTTTGTTCTGTAACATTTGGTTATTTAGAAAGCCATATTGCCTTCCCACTTACACGCAATTTTCCATTTCCTTGCAGGTCATCCCTCGACAGCTTTGTGACAATGCTGGATTTGATGCTACTGATGTGCTTAATAAATTGAGACAAAAGCATGCGCAACCTGCTGGTATGCAATGTGTCTTTCTATCCAATGGCTTAACCAATTCGGAACATTTAGAATTGCAATATAAGATAGGCGGGTGATGGCTCATCAGTGGTTAATATGATGCTGTGCTTATTTGTAGGTGAGGGTGCCAATTACGGGGTCGACATAAATACTGGAGGCATAGCTGATTCATTTGCCAATTTTGTTTGGGAACCAGCAGTTGTTAAAGTCTGTATTATTTTTCACTTTTGTTTGTATCAAAGTAATTGTCCTATTTTCTTTTTCATTGGGCTGATTAGTTGTTGTTGCAGATAAACGCAATTAATGCCGCTACTGAGGCAGCTTGTCTCACATTGAGCGTGGATGAAACAGTAAAAAATCCCAAGGTAAAAGTGATAAGATATTGTTGACTATCTAGCTGCTGTGTACAGTTATGCTTAATTTGAACATTTTACGAAGTGGACATATATGAAAGTTTTAGTTTTATATTGGATTGGCTTTCCAAGGTTTAAATACAAATCCACTCCAGATTATTTACCCATTTCTACTCTGCCTATGCTCCTGCTTTAAGTAAATCTTTTTATGGGCGAGGCTTTTATTCTCAGATAACTACAAGTGATTCCCCTTTCATCACCTACTTAGGCCGTTTTTATTAAATCAAATTTTGATATTTGACTTTCAAGCGTTAAGTTTGATTGGCTGTACATCATAGTTGAGTTCTCATACCATTCCATAAGGGGTTCTTGTAGGGAGAACGGGTTGCTGTGTGGGAAAGGTCAACATCGATATTTTTGCAGTTCTGTTGTATATAAATATACTATGATGTTTGATGATTTGGTATCTATGTGTACTGCAGTCAGAGAGTGCTCAAGGTGATGCTGCTGCAAGTGCCATGGGAGGCAGAGGTCGTGGTGGAGGTTTCCGTGGTCGTGGTCGTGGCCGGGGAATGAGGAGACGGTGAATGATCCTTCCTGCTCAGCGTAAGATCTTGCAATGCTTGTGGAAGTTGGAGATGGGTGTGATACTATCCTTTCTGTACCATGTCAAGTTATTTAATTCAGGGCACTGTATCTTGTCAAGGATATCCTGCCAAGTGGAGGAGATTTGCATATAACCTGACAAATTGTACGGTCAGACAGATGGCTTTAGATTTGTGCAGGGCACCAGAGCCTTTCTTGCCTATGTTATGCTGGTGCTAGACAATGTAGTAGCTAGATTGTAATTTTGTTGCTGGCATATTTGAATCTAGGGTGGTTCGTGTGAGGTGCGGTGGTGGCAACTTTTTTGGAAAATTTGGATGCCAATTAGTCAATTTTGCTAATCTAATCTAAATCTCAATCTTTTGCTTCTGAATTTCTGCATCTTTTAGGTATCTTATAGCAGTTTTCCGAGAGTCGATGTTTATTCCTCTTTAAAAGTGTGTGATGATGTGCCTCCTACAAAGACGCGATCATACTACAAATATACCTAATAACCTAAACCTTCTCTATATTACCTTGTGGCTATCACAAGTATGTGTAATGCAAAAACCTTGATGCTGTGTACTTGCATGTCGTGCAATGATTATGTAATGCGATTGAACTGCAAATGCAATTAACTTTTTAACGAAATTGGATGAGGAATTGAGGATTACAAATTTACAATGTTAGGTTTACTATGGCCACAATTCACAAATGTCTCCCTACGTCCCACTTACCTCCCACTACTTGTCTGAGACTGAGTCACGAGTACCACAGCCGACAATTAAATTTGGACGGTGGGAGCATAAAGTGTTTTTTTACTTACAAATTGGAGATAGAAAAAGTAACGTGAAATTAAGGGTAAAGTGAAAAATATTAATAAACATAGTTTTGTGCAAATTAAATTCTAGCCATTTTTTGGTGGCAAAGTAGTTCTGAAAGGCGGGGATTACACTGGAAATCAAAGGTTTTTCTAGCTTTACCTAAAGGGTCAGAAGGCCAAGAATTCGTGACATGACTTGTTTTAATAAGGTTCTTCTACGAAAAATAGCGTGGAGAGCTGAAAGCCTGAAACTAAGCAACATCTTCGGGTGTCCCAGATTATCTTCGCGCGTTATGAAAAAACTCCTATTAAGTATGTTTGCAAATGTAATAGAACCATGACTGTTGCAACATGGGGACAGAGAAGTCTCCTTGCAGGGGCAAAAGTGATTAATCGTGATATTGGGTGGTGTATTAGGAAGTGGAATCAGGTTCGCATTGAAGATGACAAAAAGGTATGTAATAGGAAGTTCATCTTAAAGGATATTTGGCGTCGTTTCTCAGGGCTTCTGTGGGATAAGGATTTACTGTCATCTCTTGGAACTGATTGGGATCATGTTAAATTTTATCGATAGTTTGAAAAAGGATGATGTACATCAAATCTTAGCTACTGAAGTACGAAAGGATTTGGGGTGAGGTTTTCTTAATTTGAAGGTGGACGGAACCAGGATATTACTCTGTTAAGACGGGTTATGCCTTAGTAATTCAGGAGCAGTAAGGCTTTGATAGGGAGGTTACTTGGAAGAGTCGATTTTGGAGGAAATTTTGGGCGCCCCGAATTTTCCTAAGTTCCTCTCGAAAATGCTTAATAATTCTTTTGCAGTGAGATGTAATCTGTGAAATCTAGGTTATTAGGGTATGGTTTCTTGTCGCTTCTGCATTTAAGGGCTTAAAACTATTAATCATCTGTTTCGCGAGTGTGAGTTTTCTCAGAGGATTTGTGCTTACTGGAATTTGGGGATTGATTCTCAATCAAATCATCTGATTCCCTTTAATGCATGGTTCTCTGATCTCTTCTATTATTTATTTAAGTTTCGAAAAATGGACTATGCAGTTGTGACTCACTTAGTAGCAATTTTCTGAAGTATGTGGTTAACCTGTAACAACATAATTTTCAGAGGTGGCTCGATCTTTCAAACCAAGGGATATTATCCTGCTTGCTCAAAGTTTCACAAACTCTTGTATTCAAGCACAGATGAAGAGGCATTCTGGGAGACTAGAAGTTGTATGTAGTGGTGCAGCTCTTAATGCAGTGGAGATCTCATTAAATTGCTGATTGGAATAAAACTTGCATCTACAAGAAGTTCCTTTGTATTCATGGAGCTTGGTGTTCTGCTAATCTTCGGGTTAGTATTGATTGGTGTGAGACTTCAGAAGAAGTGTTGGTTTTGGTAACTCGGGATCCAAATTCATACATCTTAGTTCAGTGCTTGCAGTAAAAGTTTCAGCTTGTTTTCAGGGAATCCTTTGGCAAAATAAAAAGGTTGGCAGTCTCTTACAGTATAAGCTGATTCAACACTCCTTGTTAATTCCATCTCAGGTCGTATTACTGCTGAGTAAAGGTGTCTGATATCCTTGATAATATTAAGAAATGCTTTAGTGATTTTAATCATCTTGTCTTTATTAAAGTTTCTAGGAGCATGGTGCTCATAAACTTGCAGTTAGTACTAGGAAGTTTGGTTTGTCAATGTAATCATTATATTTCTAGTTGTCAAAAAAGAACATAGTTTTGCGCCTTAAGTTATGAAACAATAACAAAGTGAACGAAATGCTTTACATTTTGAAATGAAATTAGTAGTTTATTGCATGAGGAGGGGCCTTGCAAACTTCTGATCATTGATACATATTTTGATCTAGTCCTTAATTATATGAGTTCTAATCTATGTCATGATTGATTAAATTAATTGAAAATAGCCTTAAATAAACACAACATTAAGCAAATAATTTGTATGCCGTTATTAACATTTCTCTCACCCCTGTTTGGCCCATCTTTACTAGGGAAATGGACAATGGCTAGTATTTTGAGACGGATGACTTAAAATTTAAAAGACCAAGTAGGGATAGAGTGTACATCCAAGTATGTCAAATGTAATTATAACATAAGTGATATGTCCACCACATTGTAACTCTTTATTTTAACAAATCATCATTTCTAATTTGGTTTTTGTAATGCTTGGTGGTTGCAGCTTCTCTATGGAGTCGTCAATTCGTCATATTGCATTGACTCCCATATAATTGTCACTTATTAGGCTTAAGCAAAACAAGTGATCAAAATCTCAATAATTGATTATTTAGCTAGCGATTTGGATGTTAATATTTGGGTCAATCCACATCTTTGATAGAAAGTCCAAAACATGACCATAATTCTTGAGCTTTGTATATTACACATGGCTTTCCTATGAAATTTAAAAATGCATCTCTAGTAATTGAATCTCTAAATATTGAATAACTCGAGAATGTTGGGGAACTAAGGAAGGACTAGTGTCAAACAATCTATTTTCTTTAAACGATTCATTATTGATTGATTTTTTTGAGGGATTCATTATTAATTGATTTCTTTCTGATTAAAACTGAAGATTAGGAAATTAGATTTTTGGATATTTACCTTTACCTAATTTTACTCTTAGAAATCCAGTTGGTATCCTCGTGTTCTAAACTTGTCCAGCTGGTGCCCGATTGAATTTTAAAATCCAGCAAATTCCCTTATACTCTTTCTTGGGTCTGCTCCGTGCCCTATTTTGGAGAACCCGTTAATGAAGACATTATGTTTTTAAAGAAAAAAAGGCTAAATCCATATTTTATTAAAAGGAAAACAAATAATCCCTCAAAAAAAATTAAAAAAAATAGAAAAGGCTTCAATGCTCTTGACACACGACAGACCCATCTTCTTCTTCTCTCTCCAAATTAAAGAAGTGAACTCTCTCTCTCTCCTTTACCCAAAATCTGTGTCTGTCTCTCTCTGTCTTTTCCCTAATATTTAGGGTTTAAGTGCTACCCCAATTATGCTCCCCAGTCGCAAGTTACAAGCCCACTTCATTAAGACAAATTTCAATAGGAATTCATTAAAAAGTTTCAACATTTCAAAGCTTACATATTCCTTCTTGGACTATTGATGATGAATAACCACGTAAATCCATGAGAGTAATGAATATAATTAAAATGGGTGGGAGGAGGGACAAAATTGTTGTCGTGGTGATGTTTGTATATTTGAAAGAGAGAAACATGGGGCTTTATAGTGGGAGAGGTGTGAAACTTGGAGGGAAAAAAATGGGGGAAAATAAACGTATTTTCAGATTTGGGAGGGAAATAAGGGGGCAAGGAGTCAACTGGAACAACAAAACGTCATGCTACCTCACACATAACGTCTCCATTAATGGGTTCTCCAAAATAGGGCACAGAGCAGACTTGAATAAGAGTACAAAGGCATTTGCTGGATTTTAAAAATCGATTTGGCATCGGCTGGACAAGTTCAGAACACGAGGGCACCAACTGAATTTTTCCAAGTTGTTATTTATGGGTCAAATCAATGGGCATTCAATCATTTGATAACCCAAGTCATTCTTTGATAAATGATCACTATGAGTCAGCCTCGATAGAATTTGATCAATCGTTTTTTCAGTCGTTAAAGTAGAGAACTGAAATAAGAATTATCTTTCTTCATCAACAATCGATTCACTACTCGCGACCGAAGAATCTATTATATCATCACTCCAATCACGTTCACCCATTTTATTTTTCTTATTTATGAATAGATTTTTACTTCTATGACATACATGTCTCGTAATACCCGAAAAAGTGTTTCGATTGATGGGAAGTGGTATGATACTTATGAGATCGATGAGATCAATATCAAATCTTTTTTCTTATAATGTATGGATTTAACCCCATAAGCGGGACCCCGATCCAATAGCATGTTGCCATCAGAAGTAGAACCCTGTATTTCTTATAAGGAATCTCCTAATTGATCTAGAGCAACTAGAAAGAGATTAGAATTCGATTCCGATGTAAGATACCTATCAAGAAGTTTTTGCAACTCAATCATGTATGATGGAATCATCAAAGATTGACATTTTCAAACACTATCTGTGTAGAGGCTCGGAAAACAAGGAGAAGATGTTACAAACGAAATATCCAGTAACAAGAAGGAAAATGATTGAATAGAAGAACTCCAGAACATTTGACCATTCTCGATGCATTTGCTTTTCCTTACCCTAAAGTAGATTGTGATTAGATCAGACTATAATTACATTAGTAAAAACTCTATGTCTAGCTGGCCTTACTAAGAACTATAGTAATAGTAGTGTTCATAACTAGTAGTAATGTACTAATTTATTTTGCTCAATAGAGTTTTACTCTTAGAAATATGAAATTGTTATTTGTATGTCCTAATTAAGTCATATTTTAATTTTTGGGTACGTAATTAAGTCATTTCAAATCAATGCTGTAGATCATTTCTTTCAAGAGAGAGAGAGATATAGTCGTTACAACATAATTGTAACCATCATACATACAAAAGCAAATTTGCAATTTTGTTAACATTGCAAGCATGAAGCATGGTTAATTGATTAGAAATCTTACAACTTATAATTACAAGCATGTAAACAAACCCTAGAAGGCATTAGGTTGTTTTGATTGTAAAAATATTGTGTAAAATCTCGCTTGCTTGCATTTAATACTGAAACCATTGAACTTTTTAAAACTCAACCAAATAAAAAAAAGAAAGTTGTCAATAAGTAATGTGAATAACTATTCCCACTCCCTCTTTGGCTATTCTCACTCCATTTTTCCTAGAATGATTAATAAAACATTTCAAAGGATTATCGATGGAGTGAGAATAACACATTTTTGGGGGTGAGAATATGCTAAGCTAAAATGTATGTGACAACAGCAACGGCATGATGCAGAGGGGTAAGATAAAAAGAAATAAATGCATGTTCCATTTTGTTTTCGTAGTTTCAAAGTTTTACCATCTAGCCTATAAGGAAGCAGTCCGGATCCTCTGCTGTTGGTAAAAGAATAGTAGAGTACTTTTCTTAAAATATCTACCATTAGATTGGAGGGGATGAGTTTTTAACCATTAGATAGAGGGGGTGGATTTTTCAAATTTAAACAGTTAAAGGAGAGAGATAAATAGAAAAAAGAACAGTAGAGTACTGTTAACAGTAGAAGATCTAAATTAATAAGGAAGATAAGAATTTTTTTCCTCTTTTGAGTTAATTTGCATTTATTAATCATTTTTCTATGTATATATGTTAGTGTATTATCTTCTTTTATCTATTTTTTTAGAGATAATGTGGGCGTTGGGGCTTTTACCCAGCAATCCTAAGAGTAGTCAATTAACGGCTAGTAAAACTTCCAGTTGCCCTCAAGAAGTAAAGGGGCTCGAATTACTAACATACAAAATAATAATCTCCGGACGAGTAGACCTACCCACTTATGGTTCGTTCCACTACCCTGTTTCAGTAATAAATCCATCAAGAGGCCAATATCACTTCATCTTATCGCGCAAAAACGTAGTTGAAGTCAAAGATGACCTCTTGGAAAGCAAGCAAATTTTTTTACAGTGTATCCTGGTTGAGAGTCACAATTAAAAGATATTACCTCAAGGGAAATACTCTCCATATTAGTAGATACTTGAGAAATGTCATGTTCGGTATCTGTCATTCTGTCTCAATCCTGGTATGCGATTACAACACAGATGTAGAATGGCTTACTTGACATGTTATCGTCCTAAGATTATGGCTCCAAATGGCAGCTCAGATTTCGGATTCAATCTTGGATGCAGTGGGAACTAGAAAGCCAACCCAAGTCCATGTAGCTGGATCGCTCTCTGGAGAAAAGGCCTCATGGAAGTTGGGATTTCGTTTCACGGCTTAACTTCAGCAGCAACAACAGCAGCCAGCAGCAGCTATGACAACGACGATGGCAGCACAACATTAAATGATAATAACAATGATAATCATCCATGAGGATTGCATTCTAGTATGTTTGTTATGAAATGGTCCATCCGTTCCATTTCTAGGATTATAGTACATTAAAAAAAAGAAGCAGCTAACTGCAGGAGCTCACAGTCACAGTGGTAGAGCAAATTGGGTTTTGAATGGCCACTGAATAAGATGAGGAATGCAGAGGGAGAACCCTTTTGTCAGTATTGTTGCCTCTCATCAGTCTCATGTGTTTCTCTTGCAAATATAAGTTTATTCAAGTGCTATCTCTAGCGAAAGGGAAATCAATAACCTTCCCTGCTGCAACAGTCATTCCTACATAGCAAGAAAAAGGCATCACTGTAGAGCTAATACGCAAACCCATGCATGCACATATCTTTCCCTTTATAAAGAAGTTACCTTCAGAACGAAGAGAAAAACGTCCCAGCTGTGCCAGAACAGAATATTTTTCGATACATATTATGTTATTAACCTGCAAGAGAAATTATTTGTATACCACAAAGCAAGTTGCAACAAATCAGTAGCAGCAAGGAAAACAGAAAAAAAAATTGGAAAAAGAAAAGTTGATGAACATTTATGAAGGATTTATACAAGTTTTACAAGGGACAACATCTTCCCTTTTGAGCAGCAGGGAGGCCTATAAGCTGAGCCTAAACCACACCAATAGGCCAGACTTCGGGTTGGTAGTAGGCCAGAACTTGGGGTTCAGGCCATGGAAGAGAGTGAGCCAAAGCCCACTTGGAAGACGATCCCTAAGTCCCCATCACATGGGAGGTGAGGTTACAAGGCATTGAACCGGGCGGCATCAAAGTCCATGGAAAACAAGAGCTCATTGTCATAGAGGAAGAACATGTAACATCATGCTTGTAGACTGACAAAGATATGAATAGCTGATAATGCAAACACTAGCAGGTGGCGAATGCACAAGTCTTGACAAACTCTAGGTGGGTAAAATGGGAGAAAAGATATCTTCATTAGCATACGCTAGTAATGGAAAAGTACAGTACAGATACGCAGGAATTTTTTAAGAAGTGAAAGTTAACAAGATGATGTCAATTGGGTCTACACGGTATCTTTCAGAGGTCTTCTATACTAGCAAATATGTGATGTCTCGGATCTTTACATACCTGAATGCGGCATTCCAAAATATCATCAACAGCCTTAGCAAACAAAACAGGGACCTTTGTAATACGTCCACCTCGCTTCTCTATTTTACACCTAAGCTCGACAATCTCACATTCTTCAACAACTGAATGTATGTGCAATACTGCCTTGTAACCAGCAGTGATAATAGCCTGAGAAATCATTTAAAGCCATGCCTCAGCTTTTACAAGCATCAGTTAATTATGACTTACTTATGCCAAAGTACAGGGAACTATATGCGTACATGTTCTCGCAAATGGTTGATCTTCAATTGGGCTACAAACTCATTCACTATGGGAACTGGATTTTCTGCATTGGTAGGAGCAAAAGAAAAGAACAATGCTCTCAGTGCAGTACTTAACGATATGAGGAGATCCAATTCACAAGAGACTGATATCTAAAGATGCAGAAATCAGAATACATACGATTCACTAGTAGCTCACCGAGTTTCTGGCTATTAATTTCAATCACAATAAGAGGAAATGCAATGAAAATAACCATTCATACTGTCCCAAAACAAAACGTGGGAAACACAGGTTACTTACCCAGCATGTAAATCTCAAATACATATATCTTAATCGCATCTCTCAAACTAATTCACATTAAAAACATCTAACTATAAAGAAAATCTTATTCTATCACATAGCATATGAGTTCACTATCAAGAATTTACCTATGCTAGACAGGACAAAACCTCGCAATATATCCTCATCTTCAATTCCAGATAATTTCATGTGCAAGTTTTCACCTGGCTCTGCATAACCGACTTTCTTTTCATCAGAGTATATTGCAGTAACTTTCACCTGATCCTGCATCTCATATGGATAAAGTCAGATCTTCCAGATAGAAACATAGAAGTATATTAGCTCAAAGATAATTACGGTTTGATGCAGATCTCACCTTATTTGGCATGACAAGTAAGACATCATTCTCATGTACAGTACCACATTCTACTTTTCCCATGACTATTGTTCCCAAGTCCTTGAATTTGTCAACAATTGGCATCCTACATCAACAATAGTAGTGAGATTTGACAAAATAAAAAAATTCAGTTAAACTGGCCGTGAAATAAGCAACTATCAAACATAAATCATAACATGAGAGTGCGCGCCAATTGTAGTTGTACTTAAACACAATCTCTTCACCTTTCGTTAGTTTTTAGTAGGTACTGATATTGAAATGAAATGAATATGAATTTTAATCACCTAGGGATATGGCACACACTAGTACAATAGCAAACTAACATATACAAGAATTTGCAGGGTGGTTTCCTTTTATTGACGAAAGAGAAATTTGCAAGCAAAAAGAAATCAAAGATCAAGCTCGTGGCTAGGGATGGTGGAGCTTTCAACATACCTAAAAAAAATGGTGAATCAAAAACATGGTATGTTTTGGTACGGGACCTTAATTCACTACCTAAGGTGTGCCTTGCACTAGGGAGAGGTTCAACGAATTGTGTCCCAGTACTCGGTACGCCAATTCGAGAACACAATTCTGTAAGAAAAAAAGAATTTGCTAATTCTTGTATTCACTCAATATATAAGCAAAATAGGAGGAGAATAACAAGAATATAGGAAGTATAACAATCTGCTGAATTGTTTAACACTTTCTTACAAAAATATCTGATTTACAACATCTCTTTTATAGACTCTCATATACTAAATTTACCAAAGGTATCTAATGAAACTCATTTATAACCTCCTAAGATGTTATAATTAATCTGCGGTTAATTGTGAATTGCTAAACACTTATTTACTATTCTTAGCTTATTTAATTCAAGTTTGTTTTTTTTTAACACGCCCCCTCAAACTTGAATTTTCATTTCGGAGCAACTACTCCGAGCATAGTCTTGAATTTCTCAAATAGATCAGCCTTAAGAGGCTTTGTCAAGACATCGACAACTTGCTCTTCAGATTTGCAAAACTGAAGCTCAATCTCCTTTTCCTTAATCAGTTCTCTGATGTAATGATAACGAATATCAATGTGCTTAGATCGACCATGAAACACAGGGTTCTTTGCTAGAGCCATAGCAGACATATGATCACAGTAAATAGTTGTTGGACTTTCTTCACGATGTTCTAGTTTTGCTAACATTTTTCGTAGCCAAACTGCTTGACATGCTGCTGAAGTTGCTGCTTCCGCTGTCGATAAGGCTACTACTGCTTGCTTCTTTGACGACCATGATACGACACTTCTACCCAGATAAAAGACATATCCACAAGTGCTTTTCCGTGTATCAATGTCACCAGCCCAATCACTATCGCTATACCCAACCAAATTGAAATTATCTGAGTTGGTGTAGAAGATACCATGATCTCGAGTACCATTTATGTAACGGAGAATCCTCTTTGCTACTTGCAAGTGTGATTGATGTGGCTTCTCCATGTACCGACTAATCAATCCGACTCCATAGACAATATCAGGTCTTGTGGAAGTCAAATATCGAAGACTACCAACAATACTCTTGAAATAAGTTGGATTTACCAATTCTCTGCAACCTTCTTTCTTCATCTCGACTCTTTCTGTTACGGGGGGGGGGGGTGCTGCTGCATCCATCTTGAACTTTTTCAAAATATCAGTGGCATATTTATTTTGCGAAACAAATATACCTTCATTAGTTTGTTGCACTTCAATACCGAGGAAATATGACATCAAACCCATGTCTGTCATCTCGAACTCGCTCATCATTGCCTCTTTAAATTCAGCAAACATCTCTTCACTATTCCCAGTGAAGATAAGATCATCAACGTATAAGCACAATATCAAAAGATCACCATTTTTCTTTGACTTGACATACAATGTATGCCCATGTGGACATTTCTGAAAACCATCTTGCAATAAGTATGTATCTATGCGAGAATACCATGCACGAGGTGCTTGTTTTAAGCCATATAAGGCTTTCTTGAGGCGATATACTTTGCTTTCACCTCCTTTCTTCACAAAACCTGGTGGTTGTTCAACATAAACTTTTTCTTGAAGTACACCATTCAAAAATGCCGATTTTACATCCATTTGATGAATTTTCCACTTATTTTGCGCTGCAAGAGACAACATTATTCGTATAGTATCCATTCTAGAAACAGGAGCAAATACCTCGAAATAGTCAATTCCCGGCTTTTGCTTATAGGCTTTGACTACCAATCTTGCCTTATAACGGTCAACTTCACCATCTGGTCTATATTTTGTCTTGTATACCCATTTAACTCCAATGGGCCTTTTTCCAACTGGTAATGAAGTCAACTCCCAAGTTTCATTTTCTCAATTAAGTTGATCTCCTCATTCATGGCTTGGATCCACCTTTCATGTGCTGCAGCATCTTCATATGAAACTGGATCGCAATCAGCAAATAAACAAAAATTTACAAGGGTCTCATCAGTAAAATCTTCCCGATCAGTAAAATCTTCCTCATCATCATCTCTGTATATTACATAATCTTGATATCGTGTTGGCATAACACGATTTCTCTGCGGACGACCGCTGGCCTTGCATCTTCCGTCATAGAGGAAGTATTAACTGGTGGTGTTAGGGTGCCACTTGGAGAATGAGTCTGTGGCTCATCTATGGGAACTTCATTTATAATGACATTGCTAGATGTGTCATTATTTTGATGCCATTTCCATTCTTCATCTTCAACAAATCGGACATCTCTGCTTACTATAATCTCCTCGCTATCTGGATTATACAACTTATAACCCTTGGTCACATCACTATAACCAATACATATACATTTTCTGCTTTTATCATTGAGCTTTTTCCTCTTCTGATCTGGTATATGGGCATATGCAATGCACCCAAATACACGTAAATGAGACACATCTAGTTTGTTCCCACTCCATGCTTCTTACGGCGTCCGTCCACGAACACTCCTAGTGGGACACCTATTCAATAAGTAAATTGCACAACAAACGACTTCTGCCCAAAATGGTTTTGGCAGATGTTTGGCCTTCAACATGCTTCTAGCCATCTCAAATATGGTTCTATTTTTTCTTTATGCTATACCATTTTGCTGAGGAGTATAGCTAGCTGTTAAGTGATGTTGAATCCCTTCTTTCTTGCAATAATTATTAAACTCATTAGATGTAAATTCTCACCTCTGTCAGACCTCAAGGTCTTTAAAGGATAACCGCTTTGTTTTTCAACAAGTACTTTGAACTCCATAAACTTGTTGAATGCTAGCAGATTTTTCTTTCAAGAAATAAACCCATAACTTTTTAAAAAAATCATCTACAAATAGTAGAAAATACTTTTTCTTCCCGATAGATTCTACCTCAACTGGTCCACATATATCCGTGTGCACCAATTCTAACGGTTGCTTCGCTCGTCTAGACTTTCCGATCATAAACGAGTCTCGATGATGCTTTCCGAGAATGCAACCTTCACAAGGGCTACTAGGGGCTTCAATAAGAGGTAAGCCCGTAACAATATCTAGCCGCACCAATAACTTCAAGCCTCGGAAGTTCAAATGGCCAAATCGAAGATGCCATAACCAGTTGCTATCTTTCACCATTGCTTGTAAACTCATCAATGTTCTAGCTTGAACCGACAAAGGAAACATACGATTCTTCGTCATGTTCACCTTTGTAATACACTTATTTTTTTTCCTCTGATCTCGCACACCCCATTTTCAATATGAACTTTGTGCCCCCTTTCTGAAAGTTGTCCAATGCTTAACAAATTCCAGGATAAACCTCGCACATAGAATACGTCTGCAATCGTAACATAAGTACCATTTTTCGATTGAATACTAATATTACCTTTTCCCTTCACAGGAATTTTAGACTTATTCCCGAAACTCACTTCTCCTTTCACCGATTCATCAAGGAAGGAGAACATTTCTTTCTTCCCGGTCATATGATTGCTACATCCCGTATCCAGATACCAAATATTGTTGTTTTCGGCATCTGTACTTTCTTTGCAGGCAAGAACTAAGTTTTCAGTCACTTCTACGGCATTTGCTTTTGCTTGCTCACCATGTTGAACATTTTTCCAGCATTCAAATGCATAATGCCCAAATTGTCTACATTTGTAACACTGGATTTTGGATTTGTCACGCTCACCATTTGATCTTTCACCCGAAGAACTGCCTTCACCATTGCTATCTTTATTTGAGGTATAAAAGTTACCTCTTCCTCGACTACGACCACGACCTCGGCCGCGACTTCTTTGGTATCCGCCACGACCGCTGGATACATTCGCATTGCTTTGCAAAGCATGCTCACCCCTATAATTGTTGTTTCGTTGGTTAATTCGCTGCTCATGAGAGGCCAACGAACCCAACAATCTTTCAATGGAGATAGTCGACAAGTCATTTCCTTGTTCTATTGCAACCACAATAGATTCAAATTCTGATACGAGTGTTCTCATTATCTTCTCAACAACCCGTTGATCGGTTATGGTTTCACCATTAGCCCGCATCTGATTTGTAATTAACTAGACCCAATCAAAGTAATCATTTATTGATTCTGAATCACTCATGCATAGATTTTCAAAATCTCCACGTAACGTCTGCAAACGAACTTGCCTCACTCTTTCGTCTCCTTTCTAGGATTTTTGCAGAATATCCCACGCCGCATGAGACGTTTCAGCTAACGATATTAAAATACCGTTTTCTGCTCAACTGCAGAAAAGATAGAAAACAAGGCCTTGTGGTCTTTCTTACGGGTTTCTTGTAATGTCTCCTTCTCCTCCTTAGACATCGACCCAAATGCTGTTGGGTCGGTCACATCTTCAAATCCTTTTTCTACCACCTCCCACATATCATGAGAGCGGAAGAATACTTTCATTTGAATAGCCCAATCATCATAATTGCTTCCAACTAATTTTGGAAGGGGCAGTTGAAATGAGTTGCTTGTTGTTGCCATTTCCCGATTATAATATTAGCAAGAAAGCTTGCTCTGATACCAAATGTAAGAAAACAAGAATTTGCTAATTCTTGCATTCACTCAATATATAAACAAAATAGGAGAATAACAAGAATATAGGAAGTATAACAATCTGCTGAATTGTTTCACACTTTCTTACAAAAATATCTGATTTACAACATCTCTTTTATAAACTCTCATATACTAAATTTACCAAAGGTATCTAATGAAACTCATTTATAACCTCCTAAGATGTTATAATTAATCAGCGGTTAATTGTGAATTGCTAAACACTTATTTACTATTCTTAGCTTATTTAATTCAAGTTTGTTTTTTTTAACAAATTCACAGGGGCATTCAGCGAGTTATGTGACACTGGTCATTTCGGCAAGGGGGACATTAATCAAGCTGCAAGTGGTACGCAAGCTAAGCCATTTTGCAATTATAGGTGTAGGTTACGTCCATATGAACCTCCATACCCGTCATAGGCAGGAGCCTCGTTAAGGGTACTTCGGTAATGATATAGGAATTAGGCCCAATTTGGTTCGCTTATTGGTAACAGTATTGGTAAGTGGGGAATGGACTGAAAATGGCAAGAAATGGCATGAGCTACAAAACTCGTACCTAGTCAAAGTTGTTTGGTTGATCATCAATATATCTACCTTCTATAGTTTATGCCTACAAAATTACAAATATATTAATAGTTTAACCGCCCCCCCCCCCCCCCTCCACCCACCCACCCAATCGTCAACGTTGCTATTTCCATTTTGGTAGTGGATGCTCAGCGGTTGCCAAATTCGCCATAAGTTCAGTTCGAGAACGTAGTACGAATTCGCAGTTCGCTCCTCGCGGAGAACTACATTTGTTAGGGGTACTACATATGGCTAGTTCGCTTATCTGGGATGGGCTAATTTTTGAAGATTTACTTGACAGATAAAAAGAAGGAATAAAGAATGAAAAGGAAAAATAGTACAAATTGGTAAACAAAATAAACTAAAAGATGTTCCCTGGCTGAAACCGTGGATGAAATAACTCCAATCTGCAGTTTCTGGCCACTGTTTTTAGCCTACTACTAGTTCACCACTTCGAGAGTACTAGTATGCTGGAGAACTGCGAACAGTACGTGGAGTACAGTTCGCTGGGGTTATGAGAGAATTCGGTAATCCTCCTCAGCAGCACCCCACAACTCAACTGCTACCCTCCTCTTTCTCTCCCTTCAAGCACAACCTATTCCACAGTGAGCAACTAGAATGAGAGTGGCCTAAGACAGGCTTCGATGGTCGAATTAGCCACCCAAGTCCGAACTGCCAAAAGTCTAGATTTTAGTTGTCGACCATCGGATCTAAATGTTTTGGAGTGACAATCCGGGCAACCCAGAGAGCCACCATCTAAGCCACCATATGTTTCTACAGATCGTACGAAGGACCAAGATGAAGAACCACTGCCAGGATGGAGCCTACCTCACAAAGGTGCATTGAGTGTTGCTGGAGCTTTGCTGCCCAGCTGCCTTGTGACCACCACTGGTACAAATGTTTTGTGCCAACCTTCAATTTTCCCCTCTCTTTTTACTGTTGATTTCAGAGATCGGTTTGGCTGTAGGAAGAGTGGCTATGGTAGTTAGGACTTAGGACGGAAGAAAGATGATGGAGCAGTGGAAGACTGGAGGTGGAGACTTTTAATTTTACTACATATGCTCTTTCTTGATTATTATTATTAATTTTTTTTTCTACTAGGTCGCATCCTATAGTCCGCAAACCACATGCGCGGGACAAGCCAAGCCTGACCACTGGGTTGACGGGCTCAAGCAGAGAAGGAAACTCTCCCTACAAAGAAAAGTAGAGGAGGTTTTATTTTCCCTACATAGATGAGGATTTGAACTCCAGACCACTGGGTTGTGAGAGTGGGGCACTTACCACTTGTGCTCCCCACCTCGTCCTCACATATGCTCTTTCTTGATTGACTCCTTAAATCAAATTCGAAACCTAACCTCCCCTCTAGTTTTCACAAAAGGATTTAGTAGGGTTATAGGTGGTGTGGTCCACGGATTAGGAAATGCATTTTACTTCATGCAAATTGCAAACCCGTTCTTGACCTTCAAATATTTCCAAACAATTGCAGCCTCAACAGTATGAATCAAGCAAATGAGACATGGTACACTTTGGTGAGTCAATATACAGCTACTGATGGCTTTGAATAAGTGCCACATGCAAGGTGTGCACAATTTTGGATTTATCTAGTTTTGAAGTTGCAAAACTAATTTGGAGGCTAAAGCGTTGAATTTTGATCACAATCGAATTACTTATGCAATTAGTATAGCAAATTGATTTAATATTTTTTGTTTTTGGTTTTTGAAAAATGCAGATGTAGGAACATTTTGGACTTCTTTAAGCTTCAATTCGCCATACTTGAAGGGATGTACAATAGTACTCATGTCATCGCCACGTAGGGTCCATTTCTCAGTCAATAACGTATTAAAAAACTCGGTGTTTGAGCTGCACATCAAATCACCATGCAGAATTAAGGGGATTTTTCATCTCACTTGGCGTACCGACTACAACGACATGACTCAAGACAGATGGTTGACCTTAACATGCTACCCTTGGAGACTGGTATGGCAGAATGGTATTAAAATATTGAAAAACTAGGTTAATGTATTTCGACGAGTATAAACAACTAGAAAATGGCCAAACAATAATACTGAGCCACCAATATGCTATGTCTCAACTCTCAATAAAATGTAGCAAATCCAACAATGAAAACAACAACCATATCAGACTAACTGACAAATTTTTTGTGAGCCACTTAGTAGAGAACTGATCTCAGTTGATCTTTAACGCAGAATCGAGAGAAAACCAAATAACATTGCTCGCAAAATTTTCTGGATGTCATTTAAGATTTATCTACAAATATAACTGTGCATACAGTCACATACTTGCAAGGACACACAAGTGGATAAAAATAGAAAGAAAGTTGAAACTCGGATGTTATGATTTCACAACATACCTAAATGAACCCTTAGGATCCCCTAGAGGAATTTCAATGGTGTCAAGAGCTTCCAAGAGGCATGGCCCGTTCCACCATGAGCACAAATATTTATCCACCCTTTTCTCCAAATTGGTACCAAGTAAGCCAGATAATGGAAGAAACTGAACATCTGCAAGTTTGGTAGAAACATGCACAATTAGCACATTTATCAGGAAAGCAAAGTGCTCTGGGCCTGTCAGAGTTGGAAAGATGACTGGCAATGTTTGGCAAAGGTTTTTGTCATGCCTACATAAGAGCACTAATTAAACAATGTGATGTGGAACAAAAACTGCACACGACCATTAAGAAAAGGTCCACATTTCAGGAAAGATTTTTTATGCAGCGACTCAGATGATTACAAATTTAAGCACACCAGAACCACAAGATTACTCACTTTTTATTCTTGTTGTGTTTAAGGTTCAAGGATGCAGAAATTAATAAAATATGTACTTAACCCCCAGTGAAATGACTCGGCAAGGAAATTCAAGAGCTAGGCTACTTAAATTCTGAGATATTATACCATCCAGTACTTGATCAACCTGCTAGGGTAGGCTTTAAGCTTATAGGATATTACACATCCAAGCTCTAAAACTGCTATATGCAGTACATTAACCTCCTGTGGTTAGTGATACAAATCAATATTTTAACAAGAGAGAAAGCCCTCTCTTCAACATTTCTTTGGGCCACTTTGAAGTGCGGGGGCATATAAGGTTTGTGTTACATAGAGGAATGGAGTATCTAGCTAATGGAAGGAAGAAAAAAGCAAAGATTAAAGAAGAGAAAACAAATTCTGCAACAGAAGATTGCACAATCTCTCTCAATAGCCACTTTAGGTATAAGAGCTTCAAGACTAAGGTCATTCGCAAAACCAATAAGGAATAACCAAGTTTAGAATTACACACGGAAAGGTCCGAAGAACAAAGAAGATTTCTCTGTAGAATCTCTCCCAATAGCCACTCACATATAAGAGCTTCAAGACTAGGGTCATTCACAACTTAATAAGAAATAACCAAGATCAGAATTAGACGCGGAAAGGTCAATTTGCTAAGAAGTAGCTCAACACTTTAGCCTGCTCATTAAGTACTAACTACCCTTGAACTATTATTAAATTGAATGCAATTAAGGAAGGTTAAAAGAAGTGTAGATGTAAGAAAAAGCACCAAGATGAGCAGTAAAATCTTATGTAAGGAGGTATACTTGAGCTCAAGACAGCCTAATTAGGTTCTAAGAAGTCAATTAGTACATTTTAGTAAGAAGTATACCAAAATTCAATCACTGTCAGCTCCTTGGTCATGTGATTCTCCCACTCTATAGATCTCAATTTGATTTATCTTTTTAGATAAGAGAGAATTTTTGTTAATGATGCTGCAAGAAAAAAGCCAAGGAGGACAAGAGGTCCTCACAAAGAAATACAATTACAGGTTCGCTCAGTTTCTTTGGACATCTGAGATGGTATAGCTTTATGACCCCCCCCCCCCCCAAAAAAAAACAAAGGTAAGTAGGTCAAACCGATCGCAAAGGTTTACAGGTGTCAAGAAGCCCGACAAAATACCCTTGTTGGTCAGCTGAAAATCTCGTCAGCGTTGCTAGCTTTGTGGGGAAGCCTCCGCACAATGATAAGCTTACTGCTATGCAAGAACGGGTATCATTTGTTCTTACCTGATTCTATGACTATTGAACACCCTGATGGGGGTTCCTTCGTTCAGATGATTGATTATGACTGGAGCCCTTATTCTTTACTGACTGCACAAAGTTTGGGCATCTTGCAAATGATTGTGTTAAGGATGCTGCTCCTGAGCCTGATCATGGTTTTGAAAAACAGAAGCGTAAGAACAGAAGAAGGAAAAAGGTCTGGTGGCAAACTACAGATGCTACTGCCCCTGTCCCTGCTTCTCTGGCTGTAGCTTCAGCATCTGCTCAGCCAATTCCTGCTACTCAGGTTGATAAATTGACAACCACTCAGCATGTGCAGGAGACATCTCAATCAATTATCACAGGGGAGGACTATACCCTTGATGAAATGATGCCACAAGCTTGAAACCCTTTTGATATTCTACAAACCTAGAGGTGATAAAGATACAGCAACAAAGTGGAAGGTCCTTGGTTGCTGGTGGTCCAACACCATGATTCTCATAGCCTGGAACCTGGGAGGCTATATAAGCCCTTCAAGCAAAAAGAGTTGATTTTTTTTTGATCAAAAATAAGATTGACCTTATTGGTTGCGTTTAGACCAGAATAAAGAGTGTGAATTTTGCAAATATAATAAAAACTTACAATGGTTAGGATAATTCCAATCTCAATTATGCAAAAAACTGTATAATTCCAATTTTATGGAAAAATCAAAGTTTTGATGTGACTGTCATTCAGACAGAAGAGCAATCTATCCATATTTGAGGTGAAGGATAGACAATTCACATGTTGCAACATGATCTGAATATTATTTAGGATGATTTCAAGCAACATCCTCTTGATTCTGAGATCGTTTTGAAAGAGAAAAATGCTCTTTATGAGTTAGGAATCTGCTCCTCTATTCATGAGAAGGTGCTTAGGTAAAGATCAAGAGCCACTGGAATTAGGCATGGAGATGCTAATTCTAAGTTTTTTTCATGCACAATTGAAGACTAGACAATCTGCTAATAGAGTGTCTTCTATCTTTAATGAGACAGGAGTAAAATTAACTACCCCATATAATATTCAAGCAGAGTTCTTAAGATTTTTCCAAGGCTGCCTTGTGGGTGAATCTGCCTCTGTGCTCCCTGCTATTGACCTGTCAATTGCTAGAGATGGGCCTGTTCTATCTTTAGAACCTCAAGCCCAACTGGTTGCTGTGACTGGTGAAGAAATTGTAGCTGTGCTTAAGGAACTTCCCAATGAAAAAGCTACTGGTGTTGATGAATTTCCCAGCTGGACTTTTCAAGAGTAACTGGACCTTAGCTGGTCCTGAGGTGAGTGTTCCTTAAAGCAGTTCTCAAATGGTAAATTGCTGAAAGAAATCACACTGCAACAACGTTGATTCCCCAAGTGCATTCCCGAACTACAAATGATCCCCCCAAACCAGCTGGGCCAAGGCCCAACTGTTGTCACCCTCCATATATCCATCAACCACATAGAAATATGAAAGTCCCAAGTCTTGAACCTGGGACCCCTAAGTAGAAAGGTAACAAGATAACCATTGAGGCAAATGCCTTTTGGTTAAATTTACCACAAGTAAGTTGCAAGAGCTGCATTATGGCAAAGTTGCAAGAGCTCCTTATTCCTCCCAAAACCCATAAAGCAAATATGCAGCAACTCCCAACACAGTAGATGGACAGACCGACCGAACACCCACCCAAAACTACAAAAATTCTACACCAAAGAACTGCGCCATATCACTGTCAAGAAGATATGCTCAGAAATCTCGTCACTTGCACAACAAAGCACACACATGTCCGGTGAAATAGCCATCCCTGGCCTCCTCCTCTGAAGCAATTATCATTAGTATTAACTCCCAACGCAAAGCTCCGCACAAAAGCTCTCACCTTCAAGAGAAAATATGATAGGGAACAGTACGAGCAGGAGTGCTCAGACATGTCAAAATGACTTGGAAGAAAACATGCCCAAAGTAGCACCCTTCCAAACCTTAGTATCTTCACTGCCACAAAAGCCAACAGAATCCAAATTTTGAAGCCATGACCCAAGCTCTTCCATTTCTCTATCATGTGGAGACCCCCATAAACGAAGATCCCAAGAATTAGTATCTTTGAGATAAAACTCAGACACCAGGTCTCATGCAAATTTAACAGCCATTAAAGACACTTGAATCTAGTACAAAACTACACCAGCCCTATTCATGTAACCTCCCAAAATCTGATCTGAGCAGCATTCCCTAACTTTAAGAGCAATCTGGGGGATTGATGAGCAAAAAAAGGAGCAATCTGGGGGAAAAGAGAGAAGACACCTGAAATATAAACTTCCAAGGACAAACATTTGACGCAGGTGGAGAAGTCCGGACTGTTAGAGAATATTACCAGAATGGTTAGAATGTTCTCAATATTATGTGAATAATATAGAATCATCTAGAATATTATGCAATCTCCTATTACCATATATAGGGGTGTTTACTACTATATATATGGTCCTTAATTGCTTGGTCAAATTATTTATATGAAGGATATGAATAACCATACATATAGTGGTATTTTTTTTTAGATACGAAAAATTTTATTAATCAAATGTTAAGAATACAAAAATATAGGAGGATAAGGCATCCTCAATAACAAATAAAAAAAGTACCTACACATCTCGCCAATGGCGCTGTACTATAGTTAGCGGGACACCCTTAAAGGCCCCCGCCGCCTTAGCCCAAAGGGAAGCCAAGTAAACTATGTGATCCCAAATATTATCAGTACTCTTCTTAGCCTCGGAAAAGATCCTCGAATTCCTCTCCAACCAAATGCACCAAAGTATAGCCATGCAAGCACACCTCCACAACAACCTCCCCTCCTTATTTCTCCTCATCGCAGCAAACCGTAACTGCAAACTGGTATAACACCCCTATATATGGTAATAGGACATTACATAATATTCTAGATGACTCATAATATTGAGAATATACAAACCATTAGTATTATTCTCTAACATGGACATCCCATCCAATTTGATGTAGCCCATTCCCAATCAACCTCTGCCAGCAGGATTTTGTCAAAGGGGTACCCCTCACTGACGTCAGTGGCGCGACTTGTAACTTTGTTTTTGCTTTTCTTCCTTTGAGGACTTATTGTCCTCTTAGGGCATGCTTGGAATGGGGGTAATGATTAAGGGGGTAATAGATAGAATTATAGGCTAAAATGGAGGGTATGGGAGATAGTGGGGATTAGATTTTGTGAAGAGGAGGGTAATCATTCCCCCCATGTGGGGGGTAAAACTTACCCACTCTCCCCCTAGAGTAATGCATTACCCCCCTTTCTCCCTTCATTTTGTCCATTACCCCCTTAATCATTAACCCACCACCACCTCCATCTTCCTATTTTACCCTTTAATTTGCTCCATTACCCCCTTAATCATTACCCCCAATCCAAGCATGCCCTTGATGTATTTGATCTCCATCTTCATTATCAATAAAACATTTCTTTATAAAAAAAAAGGGATTTGGTCAAAGGGAACCTCCATAACAACTTCCCCACAAGAACTATGTTCTTACAAACTTGCCTAGATGTATTTTCACTTTGGTTTATTTGACAGTGCAATGAATGCCCATGTTCCCTAAGTTCAGACAATTCGATGTAAAAGGAATCCAAAGACACTTGAAATTCTCTCAGGCATTCACAACATCAACATCAATATTACCCTAGTGCCTCCAAAGAGGTGCAAACAAATTGGAAATAAGTAGTGCAAACTCTCTCATGGTTTTTAACTAGTTCAAGAGTAACAAGTGAATCAGTAGAAGAGCAAAAAAAAAAAAAAAAAAAAAAAGTGAATCAGTAAGTGGCACCTTCTATTACCAGCATATTTTGAATCTGTAGGCCATTTGGCTTGAGGGATCTTTAATTGAACTGTTGCAGATGCAATCCATAGGTTGATTCAAGGAATTAACCCCAATGTGAGAAATATCACTAACTTGATGAAATTGTACTCATAATTCTGAGAACACTTCCCTTAGAAATGGCTTTGAGAATTATTTCAATTATATCTCCACTAAATTGGCATTTCCTATCGTAGTATCAGTCATTTCCAAGCTTCAAAACTCTAACAACTCTGTCTAGCTCAGCTATGTACTCCTCGTCACTTGAGGTTGTTAGGCTCAGGCCTCAGTGTACTCTTTGATGTGTCCCCTGATGCTACATGCTCTTGAACAAATTAAATGCCAGAAAGATAACGACAATTCAGAGGTCCTACTATGGTCTAAGCACCAAAAGCACATGCTCAGTCTGCTTATTTGCTCTTGGAATTTGGAAATGAAATTTTGATTTCAATACGGGTTGCCTTTGTTCTTATTTTTCTCCTTTCTGAAACTAACCAAAACAAATGTATAGGTACCTTTGAATGGACATAAATTAAGAGGAGCTAACCAACAAAAGCAAAGGCATGCTGACCACTTACATCTAGATAAGACTAGCTTATAGCATTTTCTAACCAGTAAAAAAATATAAATTGTTCTACAGTATGGCCTACTCGGCAGTAAACACCATCTTTTATGGCTTTAAGCTTGTAAAGTGTAAACCAAGAGACTATCATCACAAATCAACACTTCATTACCATATTGACAAATCCACATGTGGCATACCCTTTTTCACATTGTACCCCAGCGTTTTTAGAAGCGGGATCATCTTCGACAAAATTTCATCGTACCTAAAAACAATAGGAAAATATACTCAGAGGAATATATGTTAAGAAAATCAGAACAGATGCAGGCTCATCAATGCAATGGCATGCCACCCTAATCACAAGTGAAGAAAATAAGATGCATCACCTTTGTTTAGACCAATTTACAGTTGGATCGTCCATTTTGTTCACAACAACAACCAGCTTGGTTACACCCAAAGTCTTTGCAAGCTCGACATGCTCACAAGTTTGTCCACCTTTCTCATATCCTGCTTCAAACTCTCCTCGCCGAGCAGATATTACCTTTTACACAAAAGTAAAGATTATAAACAGCTGTAGACAACTTAAATGACCAAAAGTACGTACTAGACAGGACTTACCAAGACGCCTACATCAGCCTGGGATGCTCCACTGATCATGTTTGGTACATAACTCTTGTGACCCTGAGAATTAAACGCAAAGGGTAGCATATTTATGCTTGATGCAAGACAGGAAAAAAATTGTACATGTCACCCAAAAAAAAGACAAAATCGTGCAACAGCAGTGAAGCTCGGACATTTCGTACAATTTTTGTTTACTACAGGAGGAAGAAGAAGGGTTTGCACCTTCATGCAATGCAATATGCGGGACACGGACATGGCCACGAGCCCACGACACACATTCTGGAGGAAACTAGCCAATCCAGAAGATGGAAAACACTTTACAGAAGATACACTAGCTGAGAGGATGCTTACAAGTTACAACCTCGTCGCTAAACAGGAGCAAAATATTTTGAGTCTTAGAAGCCCATATTAAGGAGAATCAAAGAGCTTAAACTGACGCCCACAGCGCATCGATAGATGTCCACAACTCCAGGTAGAACATCTATTCAGTAGGGTCTGGAGTTCACATATACATATTACCTAACTCCAGTACTCGACTAAACAATGAAAGGGAATCTAAATCCTTCAGTTGAGATTTCTGGAATTCAGGGGAAGGAAGAAGCAGCTACTTTGGGGTAATGCTGTTTTTGCAATCTTATGGTATCTTTAGTTAGAAAGGAATGCCCGGGTCTTTGAGGGGGTGGCACTTTTGGTAGATGTGTTGTGGCATAAGGTCACTTTGTTTTTTGTTTTTTTTTTCTTTCTGTTTTTAGATAAATAGAAGGATTGTTTTAATGATGTGTCAAAAAATACAGCAAAGGAGGACAACACGTCCTCTGAAATATCTAGTTACAAATAAGCGCAGCCCAGTCATGCTGATTTTGAGTAATGGTGTAATCTCTAAATGCCCCTGAAGATCTTACCCACAAAGAAGCTAGATAAGTGGCATTATCCCACACCAGCCCATCTGAACTAGCCACGTCATTAAAAACCCGAACATTCCTCTCCAGTCAAAGACACCAAACGATCACAAATATCGCATTACACCACAACAGTCTTATCTCCTTTCTTCTCCCATCCCCCGAAAACCTCACCTGAAAGAATTTCGCAACACTAGAGGGATGAACCCACGTCTCCCCATAAATTCCAAACAACCTACTCCACAAACGGCTAGCAGAATCACAAGTGAAAACAGCATGTAGGGCAGTCTCATCATCTGCCTAACAAAAAAGATAAACATCCGATAAAAGAGTAACTCCCGGCCCCATCTTTTGGCGAACATCATTAATATTCACCCTATTCAGCACCAAAGTCAAAACAAACGCTCGTACCTTCAAAGGTACTTTTGCCTTCCAAATGAAATCTGCCATAGAAAACTTGGGGAGAGGTGTGCTCAAGTGTTGGAGAAAGAACTTACAAGAGAACTCCCCTGAGGAGTCACCAATCCATCACCCATAGTCGACACCCTCAGAGAGTAGGACTGTCTCCAAAAGATCAACTAACACTATGAGCACACTCATCTTCCAGTCCTGCGGCGCTCTTCGGAAATGAAGATTCCAAGACCCTATTTGCGTGGAAAAGAAATCTGCCACAACAGCACCATGAAGAGTAGAAACCGGGAATACACATGGGAATCTAGGGCATAAAGGCTGCCCACCTAACCAAACATCCTCCCAAAATTGAATCCTCCTGCCGTTGCTCAATTACAGCTCTACCAAACAAAAAAAACCTGGAAGAAACTTGATGAAAGAAACCTGGGATAAGGTCACTTATCTAGCATCTTTATGGGCTAGAGCTGTCGGGGTATTTAGGGATTATTCTATTACTACACTCCAGCATAACTGGGCTAATCTGTAATTAGCTTCTTTATGGAGGACATCTTGTCCTCATTTGTTGTATTTGACACTTCATTAATATATACTTTCTCATCATCTAAAAAATGAAAAGGAATCTAAGCAGAACATTCCAAGGTAAGCCTACGGCATGCTCATTTAAATGACGAAGACGAAGCATCAAGCATAAGCTACTAAAAATAAAAACCGAAAGCCCTTCACATTAAGTTAAGAACTAAACACTTGTTCTACATCTAAAGGAGCAACAACAAAGAAATGTGGCAACAGTTCTGTTTGACCTCTAATTGGTAGCTGCCACAAAAGAATTAAGAATCATTCCATGTTAGCTCAAAATCGGATTGCCACAAAACTTAATCTGGTGCAAGGGGAAACCTTCGGATAAGGTGGCTTGTACCTGTCATTTTTGCAAAACAGATGTGGAGGATAATGATCATCTCTGTGTACAGTGCACTTTCATTACATTCATATGGCAGGAAGTGTTTATATGGTGGGGCATAGTGACTGTTTTACCCAATACCATTACAGAAGTGTTGATTCAGTGGCTTGATATGGTTGGTTTCTCCAGAAGGAGTATTCGAGGGCAAGTATGGCACGTTATTTTTTGTTGTCATCTGGACCGTATGGCTCTGTAGAAATGATACATGCTTTCAAGAGACTGAGATGCACGCAACAGAGGTGGTAGAGAAAATTCAACATAGACTTTTTTGGTGGTTCAAGGGACAATTCTCACCTGTCATTTGCTCTCTACATGACTGGTTATTCAATTTACAAAGTGTTCTGACACACTCTGTGTCAGTAACAGGTGCACAAGGTATGAATAGGGGTAATGTTTCTTGGTCAGCCCCGGCAGAGGGCTGGTTCTAAATGAACCTTGATGGCTCAGCTTTAGGAAAACCTGGACCTGCAGGGCGTGGAAGTTGCTTGAAAGATCATCTTTCCGAGATTTTGGGAGGTTTTTTTCTGTTTGTCTGGGAGTTCAGGATTCAAACGTTGCAGAGCTTCATGCTTTTATTCATGCATTTATTTTGCTGAAGACACACCAACTATGGCCTAATCTTAAGGTCAATTTTGAAAGTGACTCAACAAATGTTGTTGGATGGCTTCTCCGTTCA
This sequence comes from Tetragonia tetragonoides, assembly GCA_038025085.1. NCBI lineage: Eukaryota > Viridiplantae > Streptophyta > Magnoliopsida > Caryophyllales > Aizoaceae > Tetragonia > Tetragonia tetragonoides. Next base: position 20,773,030 of record CM076153.1, on the reverse strand, counting down.
ACCAGCAGGCCATGGGAGCATTGGCGCATATTCAGGGAACTGGATAGAGACCTTGCTAGACTTGATGGGTTTTCCATTCAGCATGTGGTGCGAGAAATGAATCCGGAAGCAGACCAACTAGCTAAGGCAGGGGTGAATAGGGAGCAAAATTTGTCAATGTGGATGTAATTGAGGGTCTAACGGCCTTAGGATTCTGTACGTTTTTCATGCTGGACACTTTGAGCCAAGTCCATGTAACATAGGTTGTATCTAATATAACTTTTGGTTTATTTTATATGTTACAGGAAAAAGATACCCTACCCTCAAAAAAAAAAAGGCGAAGAAGATTCCCTACTTTCTCGCTTTTGATCATCAAACTATTAGCAATTCTTATTTATTGTGAAGTTGCAAATATCGTTGGGTACCGGATCAAGGGCCAAATGCAAATTCTCTAGGGTAAGGGCGCTTACAACCCAAACCCCCTTACCCTGCCTTGGTAGGAGCCTCTTCGGTGGAAAAGTGGAACTGAGGTTAGGCTGATGTATATTATTATGTTACAAGCAAAATGCAAGCAAGGAATAGAAAGAACACTCAGAATGTGTTCTGTTCCCAGCCATATGATTAGGCGATCAAATGAAACAAGTAAAATAATTAAAAAGTATTCTCTTGAGGAGAGATGTAGCATGATACCGGTGCATCCAAAATTGCAAAATGAGTAGTATCTGTTTCAAAATATGCTCTTCCAACCTTGACTGTCTTTCCCTGCAATAACATCAGTAATTCCATCATGCAGTACGCATAACAGTCAACTTTTATGCATAACTCGATCCATTGCATATCAAAGTTAAATTCTTATCTATTGCAAGAGGAATAATAGAAAGAAATGTGTTTCAGAGCAGATTCATCACGAAAAGGTTGGTTAGGTACCTTAAACCGCTCTTCTTCATTGGTGTCCATAACATAGGCCATGTACCTAAAACAATGTGAATCCATTCTCATCAATGACATAACTTTAGCATTCCAAAACTACTGCATCATAGCCTATATTCCTTGAAGTATCTCAGATTGAAAACCAGAGGAGATCAAGTCAAACAAAGGTATTGAATCTCATGTGTCAAAGAAAATTTCCAGATGGAGAATCGGCACCAAATTACAGAAATTGCAGATTCATAATTGACTACCTTCAACCCTAGCACCATCCATTTTGTATGTTCTTAGACAGGAAAAAGGGAAGAACAGAAAAGGAATACATGAGCACTGCTAGTTTGATCCCTGCTAGCACTAAATACCCTCATCAAGACCAGCAGTAGCTACCCTCTACTAGCATAACGCCTGAATATATTTGTGAAGCTATACAAACTAAATGAAGAGATTACATAATCAATTTGGGACCAGAGGGGTAATGAACTAATCACAAAAACAACCTGTGGGTCCTGACTCCTGATCTTCCTTGCAGAAGATAGGCCATTTAACCAGTAGCTTCTCTTAATTGGTCACGGTACCAAATAATGAACTTTAATACTGTTAGCAAACTGCCATCTACATACAGAGGAGATAAGTAATTGAGTAAAATTAGTGAAATTCTGAATTAGTACGGTGTTATGCTCCAAGTTGGAGTCCTTCCCTAAACCTAATGGAAGTAGGGATGTGTTGTAAATAAACAAAGTGAGCTTTAAATATTAAGAATGTGTACAGATGGCAAGCCTATGTCGAAGATTGTGGGGTTAAGGGTTCAAGAGGAAACTTGGATGATGACTGGGATCCTTTAAGCTCATATGTGACTCTGTGAGACATGAGTGATTCTCCAGGTAACTTTGAGAAAGGTTTTTCTATGTTTCCATTTAAAAGGTGGGCTATCCAAGTGAGGAACTTGTGAGGTCAACAAAAAAAAATATTTTCAGTGCTAGAAATGTGCATACAGCAAGCACTACAATAGACTACATTGCAGTCTTTTAGGGAAAGAGTTTGAGAAGTTATTTTGTGATAACTTACTGTGCTCTTTTTAAGGTAGTCTCAGACAGTCATTTCCCAAGTTGGAGGGGTTTTTCTATTTTCTCAATCCATAAAGTCAGGTTATGGGAGTGAGGGTTTTGCAACTTTCACCCATTAAGGAAGGAAATGCTGCTTTGATGATTAGTGGACAACTTGTATTGCATTGAGAATCTCATGATATCTTCCCTCATATGAGGGTGGACTCCACATAAAAAAAAATATATTCCTAGTTAATCTATACATTTCCGTAAATCTTCTAGAATGAACGTCGTTATCAACAAAGACATCAAGTTATAGTATTAGCTCCTGCAGGTGGCCTTTGCAATAGCCAATTTAGCGATAACAGCAAGTTCCAAAATTCACAAATTTAATACGAGTATTGCACAATGTTAGTTATAGATAATGACTTGCATCCGAACTCGAAATAGTAGAAAAGTTCAAGCACGAAGATGTGATAGTGCTATGGATGCTAAACTCCTAAAGCGCTACTGCTACACAGATTAAATAGCTGCAAAAGCTCACCAGCTTTCTCTTGATTTCTCTTTGGCTTCTTTTTCATACTTTTGGATTGTGCGTTTGTCAACCTGGCCACTACAGAAGAGTATTTGCCCTCCAATCGTTGATTTCCCAGCATCTGAAGCACAGGTAGCAAACTAGCAGTTAGCTGAACTATATGTGGGGGAAGATAATCAGGCATTAGTTATGTCCACATTGAGAGGAAATGTTTTGTTTTCCGATGAGAAATTGTATTCATTTGTTTAAAAAGCAGATACAACTTGAGGGTAAGGTGTTGTGGCGCTGCTTTTATATGGCCATCCTGTGGTGTGTCTGGTTAGAAAGGAATTCATGGATGTGCAACGTGTGTGGGCGGACTTGTAAACTTTTTCTATTTTCCTTATGGAGGACTCCTTGTCCTCTAGCTTTGTAATGTTCCAAAGAAGCAGATACAACTTTTTTTTTTAGATAAGAAGTTTAATAAAAAAAAAGAAAAAGTGTTACAAAGTAAGAGGACAGGGAGTCCTCAAAGAATGAAAAACTAATTCAGTAAGGGGCACCCCCTTAATGCCCAGCGCCCCAGCTGCGTTGAGAAAGACATATCTATATCAAATATTGAGCAAATCATGCTTTAAAATCCACAAAGTAACTCCTTAAAAGATCCAACCCCCCCCCCCCCCTCCTCACTACATGAAGCTAAAGGAGAGGCCATCAGGAAACTTCTCTCATTATCCAACTACAAACCCACACAACGTCTATGAAGGCCCTTCCCAGATTTGCCCACCTAACTTTGCATAAAACTGACACAAGTTACCCGTAGGTAGATCCACTTCTCCTTGCACATTTCTCCATTCTTCTCAAACCAACACAAGTTGCTTATATACTGGCAAATTGTGGGGGGGTACATCTACCTCTCTTCTTGCAAAGGAAAAAAAGTCCTGTTTCTCTACTCTTTAAACATAAGAGACAAAAGAGAATTTCTCTTTATAGCCATTGGATTCAGAACTAGTTAGTTGGCTTTAGCATTACTTCAATACCAAAGTGATGTGCAAACAAAAGCTTTTATCGTTACACCATTTGCCATGCCCCGCAATCAATGACTAATTATCTCTTTATGGTAACATAGTAGTAAATATATACCACCCACATCCCCCACCAAGCTGAAGAGCGGGAAGCAACAAGATGTTACATATGTCCCACATAAACAGCACATATGGATAATAATTTTGATAAATCTTTGTCAACAAAACATTTTCTAAGTTTTTAAGATCCCAAACTTTACCACTGGCACTAGCTTGTAAAGCTCAATTTACTACCAACTATGTCCAGCCTTTTCAGTAAATAAATTTTTTAGTCTCAAGTCAAACCAATAATTTTTTTTTTTATATATTTGTTTAATTAGAAGTCCAATTTATTAAATGGAAGAAATAATGAGTCAAAACTCGAAACATCATGGAGCCCAAGCTCATACACCTATTAACGTCAAACCAATTATTATTCTATCAGTAGAACACCTAGTTGTTAAGTGCTAATATGACCCCCTTCCCCTATTCATCATTATTCAGACCAGTAAGACTTGAAGAAGAATGATTGCAATAATAAGAGAAAATTAACAAAAAAAAGAAAGAAATCTTAGTTCAACAAAGATGAACACACGCATATTGGTCAAATACCCATCCATGATTATTAAACAAATTTGTCACAAAATAATTATAAGATATATCTTACTATCCAGCCATCCAGGGGGAAAAATTGTGCTCAAAGTCGTGATTGCGGGAACCGCTGTGATACCACAGAGAGGTAGTCTTACTAACTAGTCATGGCTACTATGACATGAATTTCATCAACTGTATTTGTTGTTTATTGGCTTTCAAGCTCAACTAATCATTCTTTTATGGGTCGCATTGGTTATTTTCCGATATGCATCTGCCCATAAAACAAATAAGTTTGACATGCTGTTGATCGTAGGCACCAGGCAGATCAGTAAAACCAAAACCAGATATTTAGTTCCTTGTTAGTAGCTGAAAAAGACTAATGCCACATACAATGAAGAATCTATTGACAAACCTATTAATTGGTAACGTCGGCAAAATACCCGCCCCCCCAAAACAAGGGCATGACAATGGAAACAAGAAAGCATGGTCAATTGTGGCCTACTTAAAAGTTCAGGTGGTTCATAATCGAGGGAAGAAAACTTAAAAATTGTGATATAGACGAACAGGTTAAAGGAAAGAGAGGGTTACTGCATTTTGGCCTATCTCGTGTTGTAATGTGGTGTATAAGTGTGTGTTCGTCTTAAAGCTGTTTTACCCCATATCATTAATGAGTTCCAAAGTGCTTTTGTAGAAGGTTGGGCACTACAATAGGAATGGAATTACCCTTCGAGGGATGATGAAGATTCATATGCAGAAGCCGTATGATACGGTTAAGTGGAGTTATGTGCAGGATATGCTTGTTGCGCTTAAATTCCTTATCAATTTGTGACTTGGGTAATAACTCGTACTAGATTCTCTATTCTGGTTAATGATGATCTGCACGGTGACTTTGAAGGGAAAAGGGGCTCGCATCAAGGGGCTCGCATCCAGGGGATCCCATTTCCCCTCTGATCTTTGTGGTATGCATTGAATATTAATCTATGATCTTGAAAGTTGTGAGTTTCAAGGGCCAAGGCTGATTTCAAGTTCCACATGAGATGTGGGGCATTAAGGCTCTCTCATCTTTGTTTTGCTGACGATCTTTTACTCTTTGTAAGGGTGAAATTCCTTCTGCGACTCTTCTTTTGAGGGCGTTTGCTACATTTTATGATGGTTCTGGGTTGAGGGCTAATAAACAGAAATCTGCAGTTTACCTTGGTGGTGTAAATGACCAGGCAAGGGAGAAAATTGTTAGAGCTTTTGGATTTTATACGGGCACCTTGCCTTTCAGATATCTAGGAGTTTCAAATCTTCTAAACAACTCTCAGCTCTTGACTGCAATTGCCTTTGGAAAGGATTGTGGCAAGGATTAGAACTTGGGGGTCCAAGCATCTGTCATATATGGGGCAAGTGCAGCTGGTGAACTCTGTTCCTGTGTCTTTGCACTCCTATTGGGAATCAGTTTTTATTCTCTCAAAATGTGCATTGAAGAAGATTGAATCTCTCTGCAGGAGTTTTGTTTGGGATGGTGCTGTGAATGGTACCAGGGTACCTCTCGTTGCTTGGGATTTAGAATGTAAAAGCAAAGCAGTTGGTGGGCTGGGAATTTGAGATTGTTTTACTTGGAACAAAGCAGCCATGGGTAAATATGCTTGGTTTATGGCTAATAAAGAAGATTTGTTGTGGGTAATTAGGTCTACCACGTTTATATAAGGAAGGGACTGGTGGTCTTACCAGCCACTAAATGACTCTAGTTGTGCATGGAAGAAGGTATGCCAAGTGACAACAACGAACTGTGAGGGGCTTATATGGGGGATGTTTGGTCTGCTGGGAGATCATGATTATTCTATATCCAGTGTTTACAAATGGCTCGAGGGTGCTGATCAAAAGGTAAGATGGGATGTATTGGCATGGAATAGGCTCAATCTGCCTCGACATAACTTCACTTTGTGGCTTATGTTCCATGGAAGGCACCAAACTAGAGGTAAGTTGAAAAATATTGGAATCTGTAATGATCATAGTTGTGCCTTATGCGGACAATCCACTGAGTCTCAACGACACTTGTTCTTTGAATCCTTCTTTGCGAAATCTGTATATATGATGTTAGTGCTTGGCTAAATAAGTTCATCCCTTGCAATTTAATTTTACACTGAAAGATACTTCTGCAGAATGACAAAAGCTCTAGATTCAGGAAACAAGTCAGATGGGCCGTGGTTGCTGCCATGATGTACTGCATCTGGGCTGCGAGAAATAAAGCCTGCTGTTGGTAGAATTAGTACCAATCAGTAGTTGGTAGATTACTGATACTTCTCTGTTCAGCTAGTGTGGTGAAAGGGATCAAGAGCACTTTCCCTAAGAAAATTCTCTGCTAGTGACAAGACGTGGTTCTGTAATTTGAAAAAGTAATTCTACTGTAATGTAAATGTGGGAGGTCCAATGCTAGAAGGTGTCTCTCCATCTATTTCATTCTGTTGAGATAAGCTGTATATCTCAGGAGTTCTGTCCCTGGAAAACTGTTTTGTAATGCGGCAACGTGAATACATCCATACAAGAGGTGGGGGGATGAGAGATTATCAGAAGTAAATTTATGAAGAAATAGGAACTGTAAATCAAGGAGTAAGAGACACACCAACATGACCAATTAATACAACATTCAAGTGCCGCTTTTTTCCTTCACCCCTTTGTTCCACGACCGCTGTATTTCCATGAATATAACGACAACCAGAAGTAGTCTTTTCTGCTGCTGTAATAAGACAGTTCAGCAAAAAGAACTAGGAGTGATAAATAGAATGAAAGGAGATACAGAGACCACCATGCTCTTTGACCAATCTAAAACAAAACGCCAGATGCAGATAGAACCATTTCTAGAAACAGGAAGACCATGAATAGTCTGATGATTCCATGAACACAATCATTGTAACAAGCTCATATTAAAAACTCCATATATTAGCTCAAAAAAGTGCAGTTGACTAACTTGACACACTCATAAAATATGATGATATTTTCAATCTTTGAATTTATTGATTTTATGAAACTGCTAGAAATCCTGGTCGATCTTTATATCAGTAACCAATGTGTTTGATAACGCTGTACGCATAATTATTTCTCTACAAGCTCTGTAGTACTAGTACTATGACTGTTAATAGTAAACAATATAGCACAGTTATATCATTAATACATGAAAATCAGTATTTCTGGAGTACAATATCCTGAAGCCTCAGGCTGCCCAAATACGCATTAAGATTCAAACCATAATTATTAGCTTCAAAAAATCAAACCTAGTCTCCTAAATATATTATAGAGGATGTGTTATTTTTCTACTGTTCTTTATCTTTATCCCAATGCACTCTAACCACACACACTTATACTTCAAATGTTTAATACAAATTATAATTTCAGAAAAGCTACTAAAATTATAATAAGATAAAAAAAAGAACTTCCTAGTTTAGAAAGACCCAAAAAAAAAAAAAAAAAAAGAAAAGCCCACAATGAGATTTTAGGAGGGCAACCCTCACAGAAATTCAGCATAAGCATAAGAGAAGTGCAATACACTGAAACATTTTAAGCCCCAATATGCCAAAAACTTCATTTGTGTACATTAAAATTACAAGATCAAGCCCTTCAATAATTAGTTAATTTGTGGCTCCATTAGTTCAGACTTATTTATGCATTAAGGACAAATACTGGAGATTCACTAAACATGCAAACTAAATAACTATTATTTTGGAAACTGAAACAAAATTTTCTCAAATTTATTATGGCCATAATCACAGTCACATAGTACCCATTTTTTTCCCACTTGAGACCAATTCACTTCTTCATTCAGCACATAGTTCTCCCTAGTTATATATGCAGAATCTAATGAAAGTCATGTTATTCAAGCTATCAAAATTATAGTATATTATAACAGAAATCACTCAACAACCACACAAAAAGGGTCAATCAAGAGGAAAATCAACCATAACCAGAACTAATTGCATACAGTAAAGACCTGAATTTACAGATTGCAGTACATAATCTTGAGAATTAAATCAAATACAGAGTTCAATTATTAAGCTAAAAATAAATAATTTTGAGACGATCAGTTCCTGCAAAGAGAAAGAGAGAGAAAGAGACTTACACATATTGGGAATTGCTACCAAACGATGATCAAAGAAGATTTGAGCAAATTTTGCAGGTTTACTTGTTGAATTTGTGTTTTCTCTCTGCTTGTTGGTTTTCGGAGTTTATGTGTATATATTTTAAGAAATATATGTACGGGCAATAGTACGCGTGTTGCCATGTTCTTCGTCTGAAGCTAAACGCACTAGAACTGGACAGTGATTGCTATACACACCTTGTACTATACACAAAATTGTCTAGTGTCTATCTCTCTCCTCTCCCTTGGACCCTATACACCCATACTACCCCATGAAATTCAAAAGGGGCCCAAGGGAGAGGAGAGAGATAGACACAAATGAAGGGGGACAACTTTGTATATACTACAATAGTTGTAAGCCTAGTTTTTTTTACTAGAACTTGAAGTTTGTCAATGAACGTCAGGTTTTATGCTGACACTTGGGGTTCTTTAGCCCAATCATGTTTTTTTGCTTTTTTTTTTTGGCAGAAAGATATGCAGATTAATGACATAAAAGTAAATTAAAAACTATGTGATATGCCCGATCTGTTTGCAATAGAATCAAAATCATGGCCATTCTCAACATAATTCCTAAAGGGGATTGCTCAATGTAAATTCCCAATTACTAAACGTAAATTTCATTTTCCAAAAATACCCTTAACATAACCCTCGTTTCCATTTCCTGTCTTCCTCTTTCTCTCTTTTTCTCTCTCTTCCCTAATCTCTTTCATCCTGCCGACAATGTTTATAGTTATTGATAGTTTGTTATTTACATGCTGAAATAAGAATTTAGCATGAAATCTAACTCAATTTCATGAATGCAAACCACATTACATATTAAGATGGTGTTGTTCCCTTATAATCATTCACGGATGCTTGAGACTACTGAGTATTAGAATAATGGTGGGTTGAGAAAAAAAAATTTAGAATAATGGTGGTACACTATGTGCTTTGAACAGGTAGAAAAATAGAATAGGAGTCCATAATATAGGACGCATGTGGGCATTGGACACCGGTGGGCGCGGTGGCCATGGTGCCAATCTGAGTGAATGTCCTAGCGGCGGTATAACAATTGACGGTGGTAGGCATGGAGGAGGTTTCAATTTTCAGATTAGTTTCTTTCAATATTAATTTGTTCATCCCCAATTTGATTTATGAAATATGCAATAAACGATGATTCCCATACTCAATATTACACCATCACAATATTACATTATTACAGATGTCAAGTTAGTCCCATAAAAGCAAACTTAAATTAAAGCTCTTTAGATTAAGATGAATTGTCCATAATATGGGACGTGAGAGAGTGGAGATGATAAACACTTATAATTGAAAAGGGTGTTCTGGGAAATAGTGGTACAAAAAGTACTGCGTTTAGTAATTTAAAATTTACGTTAAGCAATTCCGTTTCTAAAAACTAAACTATTACACACTGATGGGCTGTTGTCAGTGGGCTATCGTCAGTGGGTTGTTGTCAATTACCGAAAAGCATGGTCGTTGTTTGCTGAGCTTCCAGTGGTATCGCATACCTCGTGGGCAGAGTTGATTTTTTTTGCTTGTCAAAAAGAGGTTACAAGTGAATGGCGAACGAGGCACCCCCCCCCCCGCTACATCATGTTTGGACTCTCGTGTTCAATAGCGAACATATCAGACTAGCTGAACAACCAGCGCAAGCACTAACCCGTCAACGTAGCACCAACAAGTGGCTAGTATAGTTTCTAGAAGCCAGCAAACACAAGGCATGGAGGGAATGGGGATTTGAACCCATGACCTTGCCTTACTAAACCACTTGGGAGTAAGCTTGGAACCACTAGACCATCACCCTTGTTTGTCGTGGACAGAGTTGATTGCTTGGGGGAATGTTGAGGTCTTTTCTCTTCTTACCTACAGAAGATCTGTGAGGAGACAAACGCTTCTGACAATTACTTTTCGATTGAGCTGTGGTTCTAAAAAACCGAGGTCAAGCATTGACTCAAGCACGAAATAGAACAAATCGAGATTAGAGTCAATGGTTTTAGATCTTGCAAATGATGAGGCGTCCAAGACAATTTCCTGAGGAACTTCAGAGTTCCCAAATCCCAATAAACGAAACATTAAGACTAAGCTTATTTGCCTCATACATGGTATAGTCAAACACGTCTATGGTGCGGCTTCCTTCGACCTCGCCATCAGTGACAAAGCTTGGTACAGGAACATCCTGCATAACCATTAAATTAGTCTTATATGTAACTTGGTTTTCTAAGTCTCTACATGACTCCAAAGCACACCCTTCATTCTGGTTGTCCTCGTCAAGTATGGGGGCATTAGGTTTAAAAGTTCTGGAGCAAGTCCTGCTCCAGGGGGTAAAATATTCATTACATAGGCCTTCAATGTATGTGGGCTAGTACTGTCATGAACCACGAGCGATGTTGATAGAAAGTAACTTACTTCCCTTTAGTGATCATCTCATATGTCAAAGGGGAGTGTTTGATACTAGCTCCCTTGTGCTTTCGATGGGCAAAGCAAATCTATCCATTCTCCTTAACCTCCTCTCAAACAAAAGTAGAAGCGTGTGTTCAAAATCATTTTCAACATCCCTCTTTTCTAGCTCACAAGTAGAAACAACCGACGTTTCCGAGCTAGACTCACTGGTAGCGACATCCTTATACCTGGGCCTTTTCACTCTGACATCACTCGAAGCGGAAATGTCCTTGGCACCAGAACATTCATCCACCAAAAATTCACCATTGGTCACAATCTCACTTTGTTGTGATGAAACCTCATCATCAAACTCATGAACACTCAATTTGTCTTTCATTTTTTTTCTCTAGTTCCATCGAGGGGGTGAGGTTTAAGAGGGTTTCAATAACACCAAGTTCTCTCAAAATATCATTGTCGTTGTGTTTCATCTTCAGAGCCTTCACAAGATCCTTATGGGCCTCTCCATGGCTTCCAAGCTTCATTGATGCCATGGCTCTTCTATAAAGAGCCTTAATATTACCAGGATGATAAATTAATACATTAGTGCATAATTCCTTATCCATAGCATACTCATGTATTTTAAGAGTGCACGCAATCAAATTTTGTGCTACTGACAAACAAGGCAAGTTGGCTAAAGGCTTCACCATCATCCACAATCATATCCAAAGAAAGTTCAAGAATGTCATGAGCCTTACTATAGGAGTACGCTGGAATGTCAAATTAATTTTGCTTGGATAAACTATTCTCTTCCTCCTGAAAAGTATTTGTCTGAGCCCAAATTAAATTTTGATCTTTAACAGTTTTAATGAACTCTAACAGTTTAGTATTCCCTTCATCTTGAACATCCAAAACAGAATCCAAATATTGATCAAAATCAGCAGAATCACACTCCATGGCCATACCCATAACACTAAACCAAGAAATTAGGCAAGAGAAAACCCACCGGAGCAAAAGCCCTCAAACAATTTGGGCAAAATCAGGCAGTCCAATTCACAGCAGGAAGAGTATCCAACTATAGAAAAGGGGAAAAGGGAAAAAAACCTGGAAATGAAGCAAAGAAGACGAACAGGAGGGCCAAGTCGTTCTCGCCGACGACGAGGCGAAGTCGACAGCCACCGTCAGCTGGTCGCCGGCGAGATTGACCGAGAGCCTTTGAGTGTGGGGACTAGTCGCCTATGCTGACCGCTTCTCTCGTTCAGAAATTTATTAGCCCAATCATGTTGGACTTGATTATAGAATAAAGTACCCTTTATATTTCCAAACCACTCTCCTTATTTCCTCTAAGAAATATCCCATTATATCAACATCGATGATTCCATTGATCCATACCAACTTTTTGATGAAATTAATGATAATATTAGAAGTTAATTAATCAATAAATAAAATATAGAAACAAAATTGTAAAAAAAAGAACAAAAAAAAGAAGAAGATCAAACGTAGAAGAAAAGTATATCGCAAGGCAATTAACGTCATGCCCACCATGCCGTCAACCCCCACCCCACCGCACCAGTGAACCAATCCCCCATCCTTGTCGCATGCCCCTCACTCCACTGGCGCCGTCAAACAACCCCACGAACCGGTGGCTATTTCTCTCTCCTCCTGCCTCCTCAGTCATCCCTGCGACTTTGTCTCTCCTTCAACCTCAGCCTATAGCCACCAGCCCCACCACCCAGCTACTAGAATTATGTCATTTAACGTCCACGAATTAACGACAAAATGAGAAAATCATCGTTGAAAGCCGCCAATTACGACAACCAAATATTACCGTCATTTGAATTAAAGCGCCTAGTGATTAGGCGCATTTAATTTTTATGCTTTCGTCGCTAGTTGTTTTGTAAGGCCGGACCTTAGTTGTTTCCGAAGCCCAAAAATCTCAAGTTGGCAGATTAATTCTTAAGAACAGTTCATACCTAACAAACAATAGGTTGCGCTCCTCCACATCCCAGAATTTGCAACCGCACATCGACACAGACGGATTTCCTCAATATGAAGGAGGTTTGCTTTTCAATTGCCAAACTTTTCTTCAGGTTTTCTATCTTTATAATATCAAAGTTTTTAATTTGTATGTACTCTTTTTTCAATTACCAAGCCGATAGTTCTCCTTATCGAATTAGGGTTTCAGAAAGTTTCCATGAAAGTTTAGACAGCTAACACAGCTCAACCTTTGTTCTGAAGGTATAATTCCGAACCACTTTCATTTTTGTGTTAAATTTAAAATATTTCTAGTGATTTATATTATTTAGATTATCGGTTTGATATGTATACTTTTTAGTTTGATATGTACGGAGTGTAATTTTAGTGAACGGTTTTGTAAATTAATGATTAATTTGCCTAATATGTCCTTCTTAACATAATGTTTCTAGTTCGTTGCCTTTGATATCTACTTCAGCTTTGGGATGTTTCATTTAATGTTGTAACTAAAGCATTTTTATCCCGTTAAAGCACAGTTGATTTTCCCCTACTCTAGAAAAAGTACCCTTTTCAATCTAAACATTCAATTTTCAGGAACCCTTTACTTCTCTATGTTTATCATTTAAAAATGTGAAAACATTATTTTTCTAAACAAAGACAATACTCAATAGATATGGCTGTGTTATTTGTGAGGTGATTAATTCAGTGGTTTCTAAATGCTTTTTAAAAGTTAGCAATTTTTTTCTTCTTATTTGCTAATTCATTTTTTCCTTTTTAAAAGTTAGCAATGCCGGATTGTTGTTTATTACTAATGTTGTGTAGATTACCGGGACTCGGACGATGGGTAACCTAGAAAAATGTCATTGTTTGTGAATCTTTCGAGTGTGAATGCACATGAAGATTTATCCTTTTGTACTAGGGACATGATTAAGATTGTCGGAAGTCGCCACCAAATTTAAGGAAATTTGAAACCCTTGGAATCAAGTCATTAGTCTAAAAAGACGTCAACTCAATTCCTATGCACCCCAATCCCTATTGGGAAAATTGACTTCATAAATGAGTTCGAGGGCGTGAGTACGAGTTAGGAAGGTGTTAGGCACCCAACTCGCCCTTTAACGACAACGACCTTTACTAATAAATTCAATACAATTATTAATGCTACGGTTCCATACAGGATTCAATTTGTCCAAATTTCTAGTTTTAACTAATAGGTTGAACAAACATTATTATCATGACTAGGGGTGAAACTTATTCAGATTAAATCCATAATCCAATCCAATCCAGTCCAACTTATGCAATTCGGATTGGATTTTTTGGATTTCGGATTGGATTCGGACTCGAAAAAAATATTTTTTGGATTTTTGGATTGGATTCGGACTCACCCTTTCGGAGTCCAATAATCCAATCCAATCCAAATTAGATATAAATTAATAAATAAAAATACATATAATCCAAAAATTATACTAGCCCAAAATAAAAGGTATAAAGTAAACTACAAATTAAAATCTAAGGGATTGAAGGTAACAATAAAATGCATACATAAATTAAGAGAGAAAAACTCTTTTAGACAATTCACTCAAGTCATGGCTTAGCAACCACTCGTCCACTTGCTATCTCTTTACACATATATTTTCTCCATGTACACTAAGCGGAGATTACCAAACACCTTTGAAACTACATAACTTTTATTTTTATAATGAATGTTGTAGACTTGTAGTTGACTTCGACATTTTTATTATTATCTTATCGATGATCATTTTTTTAAGTAATGGACATTGTTGTAGAAAATGTAGGGAGTCAGGAAAAAAATTGGATTATTCGGATCGGATTGGATTGGATTATGGAAAATAATTCGGATTGGATTCGAACTCAAAAATCAAAGTCCAAAATTAGTTTGGATTGGATTTGGACTCAAATTTTCGAGTCCAAATTTTTTTGGATTGGATTTGGACTAAGCCACAATCCAATCCAAAGTCCAAACTTTCACCCCTAATCATGACCACTACTTCAACCAAAAAATAAAGAAAGAATACGTAGTTTCTTTTGCGTTTAATTGAAACACTTTAACAAAAAGCCAAGTATTTTTCAAGTCTAAAAATAGAGTGTTTGTCTTTTGCCTCTTTGAGCTTATGCAACTCGATCTCCAACAACAGACCACAACAAGTTACCTTTGTTTAGCAACTCAACTACATTAAAAGCTTATACTTATGTAAAATCATGTAATAATCTTCCGATTAATTAAAATTAATAAATTGAATAATCATAACTATCAATATTAGTATGTTGCCCTAAAGCTTTAATAATGTAGTATCTGTTGTTACCATATCCTCGATCAAAAGCTATATATTCAACATTTATGTTTCACGTATCGATCATATATATATATATATATATATATATATATATATATATATATATATATATATATATATATATATATATATATATATATATATATATATTTTGTATATTTGTTTTATGTTGCCTTCTATCACACAATTTCCATAAATTGTTATGTCCCCGATTCTGAAATAGCCTTCAATTTTCAATTCCCAATTATTCCTAGAGAATCTCATTTCAAAAATCTTAAAACCTAACAATAACCTTTATAATTTAATATTGTTTTAGCAATAAGTATATTAATATTTAGCAATCCACTGCTTGCTCACAACTGAATATTTTAAGTGTCTGCCTCTATACGGAGTATGTCGAACAAGTTTAGATGTCTTAAAAAAAAAGATATCACAAAATTATTAAGGGAAAAATGATCATTTCACCTTTCAAAATTGATTAAGATAATGGTGTTAACCACTTAACCACCTGTTTGACATTTTGCATACGGCGGACATATTTTTGAACATGGAGGTTATTTTGTGCAACATTCAGGAAGAAAAAAAGAGGCTATTTTATCAAACATGCAAGCAATTTGAATCTTTGGCTTCCTTAGATCGTCAAATCTGATTATCTTCATGATAACAAGTACCACTGACATCTTTAATGTTGATAAAAGTTGATGCTTCTACTGATTTTAGTACATATTGTCATACTCGATTATTACACAAGCAAAACTTGTAACATCTAGTAATATGCACTTTTTATCAAAAAACATATGTATAATATAGGCATCAATAATCAGCATCACACGTAATGATAATTTATATTATGTAATTACAGAGTTATTCAGTTTCAAATGTAGATGTGTATAGGGTTTTAGAGAGCGAGGGTCTGCCTTCTCTTTAAAACTCTCTCAGCCCTAATTTTTTCTCAACCGAAATTCTTCCGCAGCCCCATTTTAGCTCAACAGCTCCCATTTTAGCTCCTCTGAAGATCTTCTCTTAAGCTCCTTCCTCTAGCAGTCTAGCCATCCCTCCAAATTTTCATAACCCAAAATTTTCTCTCTCATCCTTTGGGTTTTTTTTAGATCTGGTTTGGGTTTGCAAGTTTCACTCTTCTTTCAATCCAATCCATGTCTTCTTCATGAATTCTGGTGTGAAGTTTTGGTTTTTAGAGTTAGGGTTTCGAAATTTCAGATCTAGAAACCCTAAAGTCAAAAATAAATAAATATCAGCATCTCTTAAAGAGGATTTGAAGAAATTGGTCCTCTTTGTGGCTTTGCTTCATTTTCGAGTCAGATGTGTTTTGTCCGAAGATTTTGAGCTTGTTGCCACAACCATTGAACTAGAAGGAGAAAAGGGAGATGATCCAAGATTTGTGTCTTTATTTTAGACTCCTTAGTTTTCTGGTTGATGTCCTTTGTTTCTTCACTATCCTTCTAGTGAAAAATAACTTTGAATAAGAAATTTTTTAGAATCTGTGGTTTTTTAGATCCTAGATCTGAAAAACCTTAAGCAAAAAAAAAATATCGTCTATTTAATGGTGTTTAGGGGATTCGGAAATTGGTCCTCTCTGTTTGTTGGGTTATGGAGCTGAAGAACAAGATGAAGGTGGAAGATGAAGATGTTTCAATTTTAGAATTTGTCTAACTTGTAATCATTTTTAGGCTTCTTTTTTATTTGTTCTAAGCTGTATTTGTCTTATCAAGTCCTTCACTATTCTGTTAGTGAAGGCATCTTAGGTTAATCTCCAAGAGAGATTATCTGGTTGTCTTGCCTTTTCAAAAAAAAAAAAAAAATATTCAGTTACAATGGTGACATATATATAGTATCATTGTTTCTTCTACTAGCTTACTTGTAACGAATGTAAGTTTAAGATCCCCCGAGGGCTACTGCTTAAGTGTCCTCGTGCAAAATTTTATCTAGGGCAAGGGACATAGTAGTAGTCTCAAGTCCCAACTAGCTTATTCTTGACAATGTTTCATTTTCTGGAACTATGGTTGACAATAACCTGATTGTTTCTTGTTCGATATTTTCTTGGTTGACAAATGACAATAACATAATTGTTTCTTACATCAAAATAATGTTTATTTTTCATGGAAACCACCTCTTTTAAACTTTCATCGTACCTAAAATGAGAAAGAATTTACATTATCCTCGCAACATATACAAATTGTCATTGAGATTGAGAAGGCTACATATATATCTTTAGGCCAAATAAGTTTAGATCACACACATCTTGTTTCATCCCTCTATTACTACTACTATCACTCAGTTAAGTTTACACCTTTGTTTGTGTAAACTCAGGCAATATCCCCATCGCTTGTGCTTCTGGTATACTTGGAAGCTAAATGATATACTCATCTATATTGCCATAGCCAACAATAACGTCGATAAAAAGTGTTGCTTTAGCTCGTTTTGAGTACAGATTACGCACGCAAATCTTATACATTCCACTACTAGGGGCCTTTATCTCAAATGAGTTACAACTGTTCCTTTCACAAGATGCACCACTTCACCTGCCATAGATTTTACCTGTAAATTTAAAGTATATCACAGGATGAGGGTGGTCAATTCAACGGATTGAAATTATAGTACTAGAACACCATGCACAAACTGCTAGTACTATCTAATACTCCTATGTTACTATCATATTCCTTTCATCCAACATGACTTTGAGACTTACTAATATTAAAGAGTAAGCACGTTACAAATAATAGACAAAATATTAATTAACATTCATGATATGCTATTAAGAACAATGCAAACCATCACAGCACCATTATTTATCATAGAATTGAGCTCGATCTTAATTGACAAAATTTTATAAATTGGGTCCATTAAAAAGAGTGTTCATAACCTAAATGAGTATAAATACCTAAAGATTTCTTTTTCTCCAATGTGAGACTTCCAACTTAGCATTACTAATATATCGAGATTAGATTAGATAAGGAGTACTTACAAGAAAATTGAAGCCAGGGAAGTCGTATCGCCTTCGGTAGAGGAGATGACGATGGACTTCAAAGTTTGCAAAAATTATAGCGCCCTTTGATGTGGAACCATCTTCTCCACACATTCTTCTATATGTCCTTTTCGTTGAACATTAAGGTGATTGTGGTGCTTGCACAAGCCACGCATAACTGATCTTCACCAACAATATGTTCACTTAGCTTATACTATATACTCTCAAAAGTTTCATTATACCCCTATTCATCCTCTTTTATGTACTTTGATCTCTATTTTCAGTTACACTTATACT
This sequence comes from Tetragonia tetragonoides, assembly GCA_038025085.1. Lineage (NCBI taxonomy): Eukaryota > Viridiplantae > Streptophyta > Magnoliopsida > Caryophyllales > Aizoaceae > Tetragonia > Tetragonia tetragonoides. The sequence goes on along the minus strand of CM076153.1, from coordinate 20,754,850 downwards.
AATTGAATAATTATTCTGCTCTCATGGACACGATGATGCAATGCTTATATACATACACCAGCTTATGATCAAATTGCGAAAACCAAAACCCACCTTATATCTTCAATTCTTTAGTGTGGTACTAATATTATTTCCTTCCTTTTTTTTCCCTGTTTATGGAAAGTCTTTTATCTTTTCTCCACTTTTATAAGAAAAGTACTAAATAACTAAAAAGTATAACACACCATGTAACTTTGGAATAAAATCTCAAAGTTGCTTTCCAATTCTTTATTTTTATTTTTTTGCTAATTTTAGTTTTGCCGATTAATTGCGCACCTTGACCTCCAAGAAACAAAGAAAAAAAAGGATTAGTCCTAGGCACTAAAGTCTTGCTAGGTCACCCAAGTAAGGCTAAAGGTCTTATTAAACCCACCAAAGTAGATTTGGTCGTACTAAATCTTATCTTTGCATAACCAGTTAATCACAGTCCTTTCATCCAACATGACTTTGAGACTTACTAACCACAATGCAAACCATCACATGATAAACTAACCAAAAATGATCATCACCATTGGAACTTGGAAGTTAGGTGAAAATTGTTGCTGTGAAATAACTACTTTATCACATGTGTTAGACATGATGACACGTGTCTTATATACATGTCATGAAAGAACGACACATATACATATTTCATGGATACTTGTGGCATTAAGCAATAACAATTCCTCATGCCTCTCCAAATGCAACATGTCATAAGGACATTACAGATAGGATACGACATGACTTAAATATGAAAATTGCAAAGTCAATTTATAGACTAATACTCCTTTGAAACTAGAAATGATAATTAATTAGGGTCCATACTCCATAGTTTGTTGCTGAGTCAAACCTGATATCTCGATTAGGTTGATCATATTATAACACACATTATATTAGGTTTTAATACTCCTCACTTTAATAAAAATAAAACATATTACATAAACAAAAATAAAACACATTACATTAGGTCTTAAAAAATCCTTACACAAATAAAAATAAAACACATTAGCTAAGGACAGCGGTCCATGGTAGTATGAGAAATTGCAATGATAGCTTGCAAAGGGTCTGTTATATAATAAGCTACCAAATATCCCATCATATGGTGCGCTCCAAGTATGCTAATTGAGGCATCTTTTCTTGTGATGGATAAGCAATAATCCTTTTCTATAGGGAGCCATGCCAAGTTAATCTCGATCGAAATTACAATGTTGGTATAGACATGAACTTCAAGATGTAATATAATAAGTGTAGTATAGCAAATATAATTAGGCAATCGATCCTCTTTTGCTTTTACCCCATGCTTCTCAAACATATAGAAAATAACGTCGTGGGCAACGAGGTCAAAGATTGGGGCTTGAAGATGCGTCATAAAAGTACCGGTATCTAACAAAATTAGTGAACCTTTAGGGACCCCGGTGTGCATGCCACCGAATATAAATTCAGTGAAATTGGCAACGTAGAAAGCATTCAAATATGGGTAGATGGGTGCTACTTTGTACTCATGTTAAATCATAATGAATAAATAATCCATGTAAAATGCTCCAGTGTACAAAGAGCTTGAAGGCAGACAAAACGCTCAAAATTTGGATTCAGGTTGGGTTGGAACGGAAATATTACCGTATCCAAATCCCGCAATACCACTAAGACAATCCACCACGGTACATTGGTTTTGAAGCCCGAGCCCAAACCGCAATCGTGTTTGCGGTTTGTCATCAACCGTGACAGTAAATAGATCACTTCAACCACACCCTTGGAGTAGGTACCATCGCCATATCTTGCGAAATATTGACACCGGTTAGGATAAAGCCCACCGGTACTACAATTTGAATATGGTAGATTGGTAAAACAAGAGGAATTACACTCCATTAACGTGAGTGAACTTGAGCAGCTAAAAGGAGTCATGCTCGGTAGAAACGGCATACATGTTTTGCAAAGTGCCGGTTGAATCCAAAGTAAATGGCTCCCGGTATCAAAGACTAGAAAGATCTTATTACGTTCGGAGCCTACTGTTCCCTTGATGGCAAAGCAAGCTCTATGAGGATTGATCCTCTAGCTTGATAACCTTCCAAGCTTGGATGATCGGAGCGATAAATCTTTGTTTTAGATGAGTAGCATGATGTGAGAAGAACACAAAAATTGTAAGGCAAAAAAGGAGGAGGCTTGCCATAATTTCTTTGGAATTGTGTTTTTGGTTTATGAGGTTAGAAATAGGGTGAGTCAAGTAAAAGGAAAGGGTTGAAGGAGGAAATGGGAGAAAATATTTGTGGGAGACGATGGACTTGTGTTTTGATTTTTTAGGTGTCTGTTTGTGTGAACCTCTTATATTTTTTGGTTGTTTTACTTGTTTTCTCTTTATGATGTTGGTCTTCAAATTTTGGCTAATGACTTCTATTGCTGCTTCTTTTGTCGTACTTATTCCGCGTGGACTCCCGTTTGATATTATTTGTTAATATGTCTTAAGGTGATGTGATCTTGCTTATATGAGTTAGAACAAGAATTAAAGTAAGTAGTAGATAGGTATAGGTTGGCAAAACTGGCATGGTAAGAAATAGGCATTGTTCTCTACAGTTTAGTTTAGATGATTTTCAGTTCAATTCAATTAATATGTAACTTATTTTACTAAGTGTAAGAACCCTCGCCTTTCCGGCGCGTTTTCGATTTTTAATTGAGACTAATGGTTCTTAAATATGTGTCACATGCGATTCAAATTAATTATAAAGAACAATAATTTGCAAATAAGAAGCCGCCACCAATTTTTAAGGAAACAAGTGGAAACCATCAAAAAGGAATTGACTCATGCCCATGGGGACTAAGTATTGAGTTCGGGGATGTAGGTACGAAATAAACAAAACGAATCTTATCTAAATCGCCCGTATTAACGGCCTCTACTAAGCTTATCCATGTCAAGTATTTATTTATGCTAGATGGTTGCATACAAATCCGGTCGTCCAATGATCCTAAATTAACTAGGCGGGTGATCAACCAAATTACCTACGTTATCACTTTGCACGATTTATATCAATTTACATATAACATGATATAAAGCATTAAATTAACGCTCCAACCTACCAACTTTTCTAAACGCGCCATGTATTGCATATGCACATCAATAAAACCATTAGTATCTTTAAAAGAATAATAATAATGCAAAGGTGCTAACTTTATGCTAAAATAAACCTAGGAGGCTACTATATGCATGCAAAAACTATGAAAAGATGCAAACTTGCATAAACTAATAAAAAGACACAAACTTTATACTAACTAATCATGCATAATTATATACAAAATCAAAAGCATGCAAATTTATTCAACCATAATCAAAAGCTAAATAAAACATGATGAATGAACAATAAAACAAGAGATTTAATGAAGGGTTAGGCCCTCAGGATGGTTAACCTGGACGTTCTATTCGAACGGGACTAGTAGAATTGGGATTGCTCTTCGATCTGGGGTGCTAGGCTAGGTGTATTGCTTGCTTGAATCTTCAGATTTCTGAATTCTCTTGGATTTGGAGAAATTATGTGCACTCATTGCTCTCAAAATTGTGAACTGACTGACTTCTCGCAGAAGAGGGTGAAAGAGATTATTTATAGAGTAGAGGGACGGATTTAGGGGCCTAGGGCGAGAAGCCCGGCTCCAAAACTCGGCCCAGTCAAAAAGTGGGTTCAGCGGCCACACAAAAGGCAGCTAGGGCCCGCGGTGGTCGCTGGGGCTCAGCGGCTGGCCTGACAGCCCCCGCTGTCACACGCTGGCCGCTGAGTAGCCTGCGAAGGCCGACAGGCCTGACGGCGCGCGCGGGACTAGGGTTTTTGACTTTTTGTGCTCTGTAAATTACGATATTGCCCTTGGGCTGACCCAAGGGGCCGGGATTGAGCGGTTTTGACCTAAATCTTCGAGACGTGATATCTCTTGATCCAGGAACCTGATTGAGGCAAGGTCAAAGGCGTTGGAATCCTTATAACAAGGGCTATCCAAAGACTGTGGTTTCAAGGAATTTGGTCTAGATTTCCAAGCAATGTCCTTTTTTGCTTACGTCCATGTTAATCCATTACCATCATCATCGGGCGTTGCGGTGCCAGGGGATGAGAATCGATTAGGGTGTCTACACTAAGATAATATGTACTTTCAAACGAGTCCACTATTGAATATATTTGGATGAGTTTTTAAATGGTTAAAGGTCAAATTAGAAAAACACTTCATCTCAGGTGAAAAGAAAGAATTCTTAATTAATTTTAATCATTTCAAAGTCGTTTAAATATATTCTTAATATTAGACTCATTTTAAAGTATATATATTGAAATCTATCCAATTATAGAAATATCATAATGAAACTAGTTTGGAATTATAAACTATTTTAGTGATAAGTTCTCACAAATGAATTGAATTGAAGTAAAAAAGGGATAGGCAAAATAAGTTTAGTAGATCAAATATACTACGAAAACTACTATTACTCATTTAACACCTTTCTTGGCATTGCATGAATCACTAGTTGTGGTCATGTGGATTGCCAATAGTAAATAGAAAGTGTTGTTGGTACATCACTCTCCCTTCCATAAATTTCATAGAGTAATAATTAAGAGAAACATCCATGGACAAAGCAGTATATAAAGCAGAAGTAATAAATATCCTATAATATTGGATAGTGCTATATATGTACTTTTCGGGGCACCATATAAATTTTGATAGTTAAGATTATTGAATTTATTAATTTTAATTAATGGGAAGATCGTTACATGATTTTTCATAAGTATAAGCTTTTAATGTAGTTGAGTTGCTAAATAAAGGTAACTTGTTGTGGTCTGTTGTTGGAAATCGAGTTGCATGCATAAGCCTAAAGAGGCAAAAGACAAACACTCCATTTTTAGTCTTGAAAAATACTTGGAGTTTTGTTCAAGTGTTTCAATTAAACGCAAAAGGAACTACGTACATTACTAATACGTACTCTTTCTTTAATACTAGCAATTTTCCAATTTTATGTTACTCTTTACTGCCAGTGTGGTATGTGCGTACGTCTACGCAGTTTGATGAAACCTGGGAACCTATCGAGTTGCGGAAGCTGTCAACGCCACCTACTATGGCCTATGGGTATGCAAATTAGCCATTGCGTAAGAGTCGTTCCAGCATGCATGTGACGTTTGAAAGTGATTGTCAAGCCTTGATTAATGCTGCTATCAAGGTCAAAGATTTGGGTTACAACTTACAACTCTTTCCACCTCATTGTTGATGGTATCTCAGATATAAGTCTTTTAGCTCTGTTTCTTGGTTGTACTTGATTGTTTCTCGGTTGGGACCAGGGATCTATCAAGGGTAGTAAATTAAACTAGTAATGTTGCTTATTAGTTGGCTTATTTCCCAATCATGGGATTGGGAATTAGATAGTCGTTTTTGGGTTCTTGATAATTTTCGTCTGTGTCAAAGGCTCTTTTTTCGACGTAAATTGCTAAATTCTTTGTTGTTGTTCAACGAATTACATAAGTTGTTAAAATCAATGGTCCTGTCACTTGTACTAGTTAATGAAATTTTGAAGTCTTGACTTTTGTAGACACCCTAATCGATTCTCATCCCCTGGCACCGCAACGCCCAATGATGATGGTAATGGATTAACATGGACGTAAGTAGAAAAGGACATTGCTCGGAAATCTAGACCAAATTCCTTGAAACCTTAGTCTTTGGATAGCCCTCGTTATAAGGATTCCAACGCCTTTGACCTTGCCTCAATCAGGTTCCCGAATCAAGAGATATCGCGTCTCGAAGATTTGGTTCAAAACCGCTTAATCCCGACCCCCTGGGTCAGCCCAAGGGCAATTTCGTAATTTACTGAGTACAAAAAGTCAAACAATCCTAGTCACGCGCGCGCCTTCAGGCTCGGCGGCTGACGCTATCAGCCCGGCGGCCAGCGCGTGACAGCGAGTCCCTCTGGCCAGCTGCTGGGCCTGTTTTTTGGTTGGGCCGAGTTGTGGCGCCGGGTTTCTTACCCTAAGCCCCAAATTCCGTCCCCTAACTCTATAAATACTTCTTCTCACCCTCTTTTGTAGAGAGGTTGGTCAGTTCATAATTTTGAGAGCATTGAGAGCACATTTTTCCCCAAATCAAAGAGAATACAGAAATCTAAAGAGCCAAGCAAGCATTACACCTAGCCTACCACCCAAGATTGAAGAGCAATTCGAATTCTACTAGTCCTGTTCGAATAGAACGTTCAGGTTAACCATCCTGAGGGCCTAACTCTTTATTAAATCTCTTGTTTATCGTTCATGTTTTATTTAGCTTTTGATTATGGTTGAATAAATTTGCATGCTTTGGGTTTTGTATATATTATGCATGTTTAGTTAATATAAAGTTAGCATCTTTTTATTAGTTTATGCAAGTTTGCATCTTTTTGTAGTTTTTGCATGTATATAGTAGCCTCCTAGGTTTATTCTAGCATAAAGTTAATATCTTTGCATTGTTCTTCTTTTGAAGTTACTAACAATTTTATTGACGTGCATATGCAATACTTGGCGCGTTTAGCAAAGTGTGGTAGGTTGGAGCGTTAATTTAATACTTTATGTCTTGTTTATGCTAGCTTGTTAATAGTATGCATGTAAATTGGATATAAATTGTGCAAAGTGATATCATAGGTAATTGGTTGTCTTTAACCCGCCTAGTTAATTTAGGATCTTGGACGACCGGACTTGTATGGAACCATATAGTATAAATAAATGTTTGACATGGCCGGATACGGGTGATTTGGATGAGATTCGTTTTGTTTATTTCGTACCTACACCCCCGAACTCAATATTTAGTTCCCATGGGCATGAGTCAATTCCCAATAGGAATTGGTTGCACTTTCGATGGTTTCCAATTGTTCCCTTAAAAATTGGTGGCGGCTTCTTATTTGCAAATTGTTATTCCCCATAATTAATTTAAATTGCATATGATGTATTATTTAAGAACCATTCATTCCAATCAAATAAAATCACGATTCGAGGAACCAGGAAAGGCGAGGGTTCTTACAGTGGCGACTTCACTGCGGATAAATAACAAGAGGGTGTAATTCGAACACTTATCCATGTCAATAATTTATTTTAGCTATTTGGTTCAATTACCGTATGTGTTTATTTTCTTTGCTCTTGCATCCATATCATTCATATTGCATGCGTTATCATCGCAAGATGTTGAAAGACATCATCACTCCATAAACAGGAATTACCCTTCGGAACATTGTCTATGACTTAGGCCGGTGACCCATTCGGTCCGGATTACCTTTGCACATAGTCGTGTTCCACCCCATGGCATTTACATGTTTCTATTCGAGATGTGTAAAACGGTACGTCTAGTCTTACTATGCACCCCATAGATGACGAAACGCATCCGGTCATGGGCTACCATATCCAACCATAGATTGTGTCAACTATTGCATTATGTCCCATAGTCCATATCAACGTGCTAATTGATTTACTTGCCATATTATGATTATTGTTTCCTTGCTATGTGATTATTTTCCATAGAATATTAGGATTAGATCCCCCCTTAGGATTTCTTTTTTTTGAGTCCTGGTTAGGGAAGGTTTCCCTTTTGTTTGCTTGTGCGTTTTGTCAAGTTTACAAATAGAGTCTAGGATCTTTTCTTTTTAGGACGAAGAATCCCTGTACGACTCCGATGACACTAGTGACCATGTTAGGAAGACGTTCATTTCCATAAGAATTAGATTGCATGCAAATAATATATTCCTGTCAATGATCTTTCACCAAATAAAAAGGAGTCCAATTTTATTCCATATGCAAGTCAACAGTATATATTCTTTCCTTAAATTAGGGAATTTCATTCCATATGCAAGTCAAGAGTATTTGTTATTCTAATAAAGTCGAAAGATCATTGACTAGAATATACTATTTACATAAAATCGCGTCTTTCCCAAAAAGATCACCATGTTGAGGGTTTAGATTCTCTTCCCACATTTGTTTTAAAATAAACATCTTTGTTCTGTGGAGTTTGCCATTTATTTCCTATTTTCTTAAGCGGGCCTTTTTATGTCCAGAATTGGTAGGAGTAAAGATCCCGACCCTAGGAAATGGGAGAGGGACGAGTCCAGCAAGAGATTAGTCCGCAAGTTGTCCTTCGAATCTTCACCACAAGCACAATTCGTGGGCCCCATTTGGCTCGATTACCTTCGCACACCGCCACTGTCACCTCAAGCCTCACCACCTAGTTCACCTAAGTCCGTTATGTCTGGAGACGCTGAGAAAACCGCTGACCAAAAGATGGATGGCCTTTTAGCACAAATGGTCGCCATGAATGCTAGATTCACTGATATAGAAGCCCGTGTCGCAAGTTTGATCCCCCTACTAGGAATGATGATGAGCCCAAGCCCGATGAGGAAAAGGCCGAACCCTCCACTAAAGAGGTCCAAGAACTCCAAGCCAAACTGAACAGGCTTGAATCTGTCCTAGGCAAAAGTCGTGTCTTCAACGACATGATCATTAATTCTGAAGGCTATGCTCCCCACATCAAGGGAAAATTGCCCACTAAGTTTTCCATGCCTGAAGTTCCCACTTTCAAAGGAACTGACGATTTACAAGATCACATTAGAGCCTTTACCACTGCATTGGGCCTTAGAGGCGTTGAACAAGAGTTGTATGTTCACCTCTTTCCCCAAACCTTGCATCCTGCTGTCAGGGCCTGGTTCTTCAAGTTGCCCACCCAAATGTTGGAAAAATGGGAAGATGTATCCACATTATTCCTCCAGAGGTATGCTGACAATGTCTTGCCACCCATGACATTAAGAGAATTGGACATCACCAAGCAAGGTGATAAAGAAGGGTTCACCAATTTCGTGAGAAGATGGAGGACTAAAGTTGCTGAAATGATTGATCGCCCATCTAAAAGGGATCAAATCAGAATGCTAGTCCAAAATTTGGCATCTGAGTACCGTGAACATATGAAGTTTCAACCCATAACCACCTCTGCCCAACTAACTGAAGTAGGCATGACCATTGAAGATGATCAACTCCAAAGAGGGAAGAACAAGGTCAATTACAACAACAACACAAGTGGGTATAAGGATAAGAAATACACCAATACCAATCATGCCTCCACAAGTAGAGGAAATGAAGTGAACGCCATTGCTGACAGGCATCCAAGAAGGTATACTCCCCTCGGGATGCCTTATGCCAAGGCTCTAGACAAATTGATCAAAGGAGACTATCTACATCCGATTGGGCCTACTCCCGATCCACCCGTAGAGAAAAGATCACCATATTGGAACGAGTCTGCATTCTGCAAATACCATACGGGGCGTGGATACGATACTGAAAAGTGTTACACTCTCAAAGATAAAATCCAGGATTTGTTTGACAATGACACTATACCATTGCCTAAAGACGCGCCGCCACCCAGCAACAACAATAATCCCCTCGGAAATTCTTTTGCCATTGACATAGAAGAAGGGTTTGATTCATCCTATCTGATCACTCCTATTGGGCAGGCCATACCACCATACCCAAGCCCAAGGCCCACCCTGGATGTTTGTGGCCTTTGGGATAGCGATGAGGAAGATAACGGGTCATATACTGATCCGGAAGACGTATTGACTCCTCAAGTCCATGACATAGCCAATGGTAAAGCCTGGTACGATATCTCCGATGATGAGAAGGAAGAAGATGATAAAGCCCTAAACTACCTCACAAGATCAGGACGCCAGTTCAGGCCAGAAAATATCTATATGGATCCATCCCAAATCCAACCTGTCGAGCCTGTAACCATCCCCAATAGGGATTCTGGCCAAAGAGAAATGGCAAAAGAGGACGATGGGACCAACATCCTCAAACAACTACAAAGAACAAAAGCTGATATATCCATCTGGCAACTGTTGACCATTTCTATCACTTATAGAAGGGCCGTGCTAGAGGCCTTGAATGCAACCACCATTTCTCCAAATGCCACCCTTGAAGAGGCAGTCAACCTCCTGGTTCAAGGAAAGTCATTCACACCCGTCAGTTTTTCTTATAAAGACTTTCCATCTGAAGGTATTCACCACAACAAAGCCCTTTATCTGACCGTAATCTTTCAACAAAGACAGGTCCTTATGACTTTAGTCGACAATGGCTCAGCTGTAAATGTGTGCCCCTTGAGGACCGCTGAACACCTCAAAATATATTGCAACAACCTCGCGCATTCCGCACAAGGGCTAAGGGCTTACGATAATTCCAAGAGGAACGTATTGGGCACTTTCTCCATGAACATCAATATTGGGCCCATGGAGAAAATGGTTCAGTTCCATGTAATTGACATTCCAGCCACCTTCAACCTACTCTTAGGAAGGCCCTGGTTACACGGGCTAAATGCTGTAGCCTCAACCCTGCATCAAAAGGTAAAGCTATCCTTGGCAGGATCCACCTTGGAAGTCTACGCTGATACTATGGTAGCCCAGATTGAGAAAGCTCCAGTCCTAAAGATAGAGCATAATTAGCAAGACGAGGAGTTATGGGGCTTTGAGAAGATAGCTTTCATAGAAACAATAGAGCCCACACTCAATGTGAATGCTTTACTCAGAAAGTAAGGCCACTTTCCAGGCACCACTTTGGGCCCTCATCCCAAGGTAGCTCCAATCTGCTGGAACACCAAGATAAAAAACGATCTATTTGGGCTGGGCTACAGGCCCACAAGGCAAGAAGTTAGAGCCTACATATCCAAGGAAATGGCTAAGAAAAGAGCCCGCGCTGCTAACAAACCTGTTCCACACAACATGGATCCTTACCCCCTCACCCTCAATGGGCAATTTCTTCAAGAAGGTGACCCATATCCTTACTATGGATTCCCTGAACCATACACGATTAACGGAATCCTAATTCCAGGCTTTGAGGCATTCCAAGACTGCTTCACCATGAGCGAAGACACACCCATACCTCCTAATGAGGACCAGTCCACTAAAGATTGGGCTAATGACATGGCACCCAACGACTTTGGGCTATTATTTGGCGAAGAATGTCGCCAATACGACGAGACAACAACCAAACTTCCCCTTACTATGCTTTTTAATGAAGGTTTTGACTTGTCCAAGCTGATCGCCCTAATCGGGCCCGACCGCACCACCTGGAAGCACGAGACAAAGTGGACTCCAGTCAAGGGAGCCAAGTACAAGTTCACGATCCGCAACGGTCCTACAGAGGGGCCCATTTCTGATTCTGAGTCCGAATCTGAGTCTGATTCCGAATCTGAGTCTGATTCTGAGTCTGTTATCCTAGAAGCATCGGGTAGTCCACCCCAGTCTATTGCTGCTAGTACTAAGGTCCTTAGTGATGACCTCATTGATGTATTGTCCTCTTTTATTAATATTATGAGTGTCGATTTTTCTTACTCGGATTGCCTCGTTGCTAATAATTCAGAAGATACAACGGAATTGCCAAAAGAAGTTATTAAAGCATTAATCGAACATGAACAAAAGACTTCAATAGTCGAAGAAACAGAGACAATAAATATTGCAACTAGTGATGAGCCTCGCCATGTGCAAATAGGCTTGTCTTTAACATCTAATGAACGCGAACAATTCGTAACACTCCTAAAGAATTATACAGATGTTTTCGCCTGGTCCTACAAGGACATGCCAGGCATACACCGCAACATTGCCCAGCATACCATCTCGCTAAAGCCTGGCTGCAAACCAGTCAAGCAAAAGTTAAGAAGAGTGAAGCCAGAATAGACCCTTAAGATCAAAGAGGAGGTCCAAAAACAGCTAGATGCAAGCTTCAGAAGAGTGGCCAATTACCCCGATTGGGTAGCTAACATCGTCCCTGTCCCAAAAAAGGACGGACGGGTCCGAATGTGTGTAGACTTTAGGGACTTGAACAAAGCAAGCCCAAAAGATGACTTTCCTTACCTCACATAGACGTCCTAGTAGATAATACTGCCGGACACGCCCTCCTATCATTTATGGACGGGTACGCAGGATATAACCAGGTCCTGATGGCCAAAGAGGATGAAGAGAAAACCACTTTCATCACACAATGGGGTACTTATTCCTATACAGTAACGCCATTTGGGCTTAAGAATGCAGGAGCCACATACCAAAGAACCGCTACAACCTTGCTCCACGATATGATGCATAAGGAGCCTGAAGTTTATGTAGATGATATGATCATAAAGTCCAAAGACAGAGAAGGGCATGTACCCTTACTTCAAAAGTTCTTCGACAGGCTTAGGAAGTACAATATGAGGCTTAATCCCAAAAAGTGCGCATTCGGAGTCACATCCGGCAAACTTCTAGGATTTGTCATAAGCACCAGAGGAATAGAAATTGATCCATCCAAGATCAAAGCCATAATAGACATGCCACCTCCGAAAACAGAAAAGGAAATAAAAGGCTTTTTAGGGAGAATCCAATACATCAGCAGGTTCATTTCCAAATTAACTATCACCTACGAGCTCATATTCAAGAAACTAAAAAACGAGGTAAAGACAGAATGGGACGAACAATGCCAAAAGGCCTTTGACAAAATTAAGGCCTATTTATCTGAACCACCTATTCTAGTACCGCCCATTCTAGGCATGCCTCTAATCCTCTACCTTATAGTCACAGAAATGTCAATGGGGGCCATGCTGGCCCAAGAAATAGGCAAGGAAGAGAAGGCTATATACTATGTGAGCAAGAAGTTTCTGGAATACGAAACCCGTTATTCGTCCCTAGAAAAGACATGCCTAGCTTTGGTAGCAACTACTAAAAAGCTGCGACATTACATGCTCCAACACACGATCCACATAAGATCGAGAGAAAATCCTTTGAAATACATATTCGAAAAGCCCATACTAAATGGTAGAATAGAAAGGTGGACCGTTCTCCTCTCGGAATTCAACCTTAAATTTGAACATCAAAAAGCCATAAAAGGGCATGCTATCTCGGAGTACCTAGCCGACCAAGCCATAAATGAAGCGGATCGCAAGGATGAATATCACTTTCCAGACGAAGGAGTTATGACCTTAGATACCGAGACTTGGCAACTATATTTCGATGGATCATCCAACCAAAAAGGTTTTGGAGTAGGAGTACTAATAGTATCCCCCAAAGGTGCACATACACCTATTTCAGTCAATTTGGACCATGAAGTCACAAATAATGGCGCAGAATATGAAGCCTGCACAATAGGATTGCAATCTTCTATAAGCCTTGGCATTAAGACGCTCCGAGTCTATGGGGACTCGTCGCTCATAATTAACCAAATTTCCAAAGTATGGAAGGTTAAAAGTGAATCTCTGGCACTCTACCAGGAATACTTAGATAAGATCATAGTGTATTTCAATCAAACACACTTTACATACCTTCCACGAGAAGATAATCAATTTGCGGACGCTTTGGCTAAATTATCAAGCATGATCAAAATACCCGAAACTATTCGGATGATGCCCATCTGCGTACAAAGAAGATCCGAGCCTTCATATTGCGACACTTTGGAAGTGTTCCACGATGAAGAAGACGAGTGGTACACTGATATAAAGAATCTGCTCATTTACCAGCTCTACCCCTTGATTCTAGCCCTAGAGCCCAAAAGGCACTCAGAAGGCTCGCGACCCAAATTCATAGAGGTACAAGGTCAAATATACAAGAAAAGCCCAAACGGAGTCAACCTCCTATGCCTAGGTACTGAAACGGCCCATAAGGTCTTAAGAGAGTTACACGCAGGAGTTTGTGGACCGCACATGAACTGTATGATGCTATCCAGGAAAATAATAAGGATTGAATATTATTGGACAACAACGGAGAAGGATTGTTGTGAATTTGTCAAAAGGTGCATGCAATGTCAAACACATGCAAATCTACAACATTTACCACCAAGCCCACTATATACCTTCACCTCACCTTGGCCTTTCTCGGCTTGGGGAATCGACATCATCGGCAAAATAACCCCAACAGGAAAAGGAGGCCACGAATATATCCTGGTCGCAATCGACTGTTTCACCAAATGGGTCGAAGCGCAATCGTATGCAAAGCTCAAAGCAAAGCATGCGATTAAGTTCATTAAGAATAAAATAATAGCTAGATATGGAGTTCCCCAAGAAATCATCAGTGATAATGGGTCACACTTCATGAAAGAAGTAATTGAGCTGCTAACCCAGTTTAAGATCCAGCATTGAAAGTCGTCTCCCTGCAGACCGCAAACGAACGGCGCAGTAGAGGCGACTAACAAGAACATCAAGAAAATCATTGAAAGAATGTCCGAAAATTATCATGATTGGCCCGATAAGTTGCCATTCGCACTTTGGGGTTACAGGACATCGGTCCGCGCATCGACGGGAGCAACACCGTACTCTCTGGTTTACGGAATGGAAGACGTATTGCCGATTGAGTTAGAGGTCCCATCACTACGGATCGTTTTAGAAAGTCAAGTTTGAGAAGTAGATTGGGTCCAAGCCCGCAATGATCAATTGGTCTTGCTAGATGAGAAAAGGTTGCAGGCTTTGCACAATGTAAGAGTCTATCAAAAGAGCGTAACTAGGCAGTTTAACCAAAGGCTCAAAATAAGGGAGCTTAAAGTTGGAGATTTAGTACTTAAAGAAGTAAGGGCCAATGTCACTGACCCCAGAGGAAAATTTCGACCCAACTGGTCAGGCCCGTTTATCATCACAAAGATCCTAATGGGTGGCGCCGCAAGATTAGCGGATTTAGACGGGATTGAATTTAGTCAATGCATAAACATGGATCAATTAAAGAAGTTCTATGCTTAGGCAAGACACCCAATATAGCACTTTCGAGAGGCCCATACAAGGCTAACTAATCCCGAAAAGAAAAAATAAAAATAAAAACGGGATTTAATGTTAAAAAAAACGGATAAGAACTACGAGCGGCCTGATTCCCCTAAAAGGATACGTAGGACAATCCAATTGCAATTGGGCCCGGCCCCTTCATCAAATTCACATTCAAAAGTTGTTAAAAGTTGTGCACATAATAAACACAAGGTTGCAATATTAACATGAGCATGTCTCCATAAATAATAATAATAATAATAATAATAATAATAATAATAATAATAATAATAATAATGATAATAATAATAATAATAATAATAATAATAATAATAATAATAATAATAATAATAATAATAATAATAATAATAATAATAATAATAATAATAATAATAATAATAATAATAATAATAATAATAATAATAATAATAATAATAATAATAATAATAATAATAATAATAATAATAATAATAATAATAATAATAATAATAATAATAATAATAAAGTCCATTACAAGACTTGGCAATTCCCAAATAAAAAAATAAAAAAGCTAAGTTTAAATCTAAAGAAGGGGCACATCACCCTTATTGAATTTAAAGCAAATAAAGGGCAATCGTAAGCTAGATATGCTCCAATAGAGTATTTCCTAATAGACTACTCCGTAGGTTCGGTAGTAGGGACTACATCCTCCATGGGCTCATCAACCTTTGGGCCTTCCACTTCGCGTTCCTTGGGAGCCCATCTCTCTCAAACCAAAGGCCCTTCTTCTTTTTCAATGCAACTTCCACTAGAGGGACACTTGAAGAGGCTTCATGATCATTGGCCCGAATTTGGGGCTTCTCCTCCGGTTTAGTAGTAAACTTGGGTAAAGCTTTCTTGGCCTTCGGGTTGAGGACACTTTTCACATGCTTAATTCCCTTTTGTTTACCCTTCCCTTTAGGATCATTATTAGGGTTAGAAAGCCTTAAGCTAGCATTGACCGATTGGGCCTTAAGATTGTCTTGTTCGGATTTCCTGCATGCACGATGACCTTCCGTAGTCTTACAATCCATCCACGCTTCATAAGCCGAAGATATGGCTGTTGGGGCTTTGATGTGAGGAATAGTCCACTTAGGGCGACGATCCCATGCACACTCCCAAGATCTCACCATACTAATAGTTAAAACCCAGGTAGCAGGAGCAACACTATCCTTCTGTGGGATAATCAGGCGTTTCCCATATTGCCACATGATGCGGCTAGGAAATATGTAAGTCAAATTTTGAAGGCCAAGGATTTGATAATATCCCATCTCCTTACTGCATCCGATTGCGGATTTTAGGCCCCACCACTTGACAGTCCATCTTAGCAAAGGGCAAGCTTTAAGGTATCCACGCCATTCATCAATGGTGGTTTCGTAATAAAGCTTTCGGCGAGCAGGAAATTGCTTTGGTTGATATTTGAGCGCATTAGTCGGCCTCTCTATGAAGCACATATGCTCCAAGAGCCATATCTACAAAACAAACACAAACACAAAAACATATAAAGTTAGGTATCCATTAAAGATTAAAACTTTATAAAATTATCCAAAGCAATTATTCAAGCACTCACTTGAAGGAGAAGAGGGCTTTCAGTCCATCCACCAGGAGATGACTCTTGTTTCTTGCGGTCCAAGCAAATTAAAGTTTCACCAAGAACAAGAGACATAGGGGTAAAATCGTTTTGAATTTGTTCAACAATTCTAAGCATACAGATTTTACCATTATTACCTCCACCAACAAAGAGGTACCTATGTAAGAGACATAAGATAAAAGCACGTCTATAGTATGTCTCATTGTGATCATCCCTTACCTTGGGAAAAAAGATATCAATCACACCATAGAGGTCTAGCTCACCGGTCCTAGCCACGGAGGAGGCTTGTGTTGGGGATAGACCAAGATAACTTTTATAATAGCCTTCAAGGTTGGCCCCGAGCCATGGAGTAGAAGGAGCTTGATCATGAGGGAATCCAAGTATGGCGGCAAATTCTTCGGGAAGAGGACACAATTCATTATACCCGAATCTAACAACATGGAGTTTGTCATCCCGAAATTCAACTGCAGCCTCGAGAAGGTTCCAAACAACTTGAACTTGCTTCAAGTGGAAGAGAGCATTCAAGTGGAAGGGCATAAGTCTCATCCTCTCTTCAGGGGTCATAGATTGGAACCACTTATCAAACTTAACTTCAAAAATTGTCATGGCTGAAATCTAAATTAATTGGGGGTTTCTCTCTCTAAAAAGCTCTCTATTGCTAGTAAATTATGAAGGTGATGTCCCAAAACCGGACTAACCCAAGGCTTATGTAGGGCTCGCACGAAAAAAAGACGAAAATAAGGCAACCCGTCGAAAAAAGGGCTTCAGCGGCCCACGGGACAGCAAAGGCCCAGCGGCCCAGCCGCTGAGCTACAGCGGCCAGCCGCCGAAACTCAGCGGCTAGCCGCCGAACCTCCGTGGCCTAGCCGCTGAGCCTGGCGGCCCCTATTTTGACCCCCGCTCCTTCCCGTCAGCCGCTGAGTGCCTCCCTTTGGCCGCCGAGTTGTTTTCTCGAGACAACCCTCTTCTACCCGGTTTTGGACTTTTTCCTTAACCGTTTTGGACTCCAATTTGGCTCAGTTTCCTATTTCTTCTATTATTGCTATTTTCCATTATTTCCTTAATTATTTATGGGAACTCCACAATTTCCTTATTTCTTTTTGGATGATTATCATGGTTTATTTTTATTAACCCCTTTTTCTACTTATTAATTTCATTTCCTTTTGCATCCCTTTCTTTTTTCATTTTTTTAGGGGGGATAGGGTACACCCAGTTTTAACTTTTTGGCTGTACTATTTTTTGCTACATGTCTATTACTTGCGCTTTTTGCTTGACTACCTGGGCATTTGCATTAGCCTATTTATATGCAGGGACCAATAAAGAAGCAATATTTTACAAGCAAAAGTCCGAATGTTTGTTCAATGCAAATGTTCAAATGATCAAAAAATGTATTTCACACAAATACATTATCATAGAAATCATCACCCGCATCAGCATCCGTGCGGAGCACCTCAAAGTGATCCTCCGACCTCCGTGGCTCATCACCAAAGATCGACGCTGCCAACTGGCTAGGGTCGAAGGAAGAGTGACGGGCATACTCCCGATACGAGCACCCCTCTCCAGCATAACTCGAATCATACCCCCAAGAAGAACGAGGAGGCATGGTAGGCATCACAGGAGCAGGGACATGGGGCTGGTAGTAAAGACCGCCATAAGGAGCATACCCCGCATACCCGGGATACGAAGGATACATCGGCATAGGCATAGGAGTAGGCTCCACAAACTGAGTCATCCTACTCCCACCAGGACGATCCGTCCGATGTACAAGCTCTCTCTCTCTCCTAGGACTCTCCCTCCGAGGGCTCCTCTCGCGAGAAGGGCTACGCTTAGGAGAGCTTACGGCCTCATCATCTGACAATACCACCTGTCGTGACTGACGAGGAAGGGTTCGACGATACTCAACCTGCAACCCACCAAACATATAAAATACTTTTCTCAAAGCATATAACTTTGAAAATGCAAAGTCAAGCTTACCTTGTCCAAATCAGCTCTTGAGCAAGTACCCTTCGAGAGAGTTTGGGATATCCAAGACTTCATGGCATGCATCATCTTGAAGACCTTCCCGGTCTGCTCACGGTCAAGTTGCGCAAAGAAAAGTCAATACAAGCATGCAAAACAGTAAAAATCACATACGACAGGTAAAATACGAATTTACCCTTGGATGACCAACTGGAAGAGGAAGGCCCTGGATATCCTCATCAAGGTCCTCCGTCATCGGGATCTCCCCTCAACACTTCTTCCCGCCATAGTCCCGGCCTCGGACCCTCATATCCGGGACATCCACATCAACGTCATCAACCCGAGGCTCCTACAAAGCAAAGAAGGTTAGCATCCAACAAAGCAAGACAGGCATAGAATAACAAATATAAAGTTCTTACCTTCAAACCCACAAATGAAGGCATGAGGCGATAACGGCGGAACTGCTCATAGTGCCCCGCAAGGTCCTCCGCAGGCTCCCTCAAATACTGCATAGCATCCGAGCCCACCATGGCCTCCGCAACCTGCTCGCGAGACAGGCACCTCACCAAGAACATGGTCGAGGGAGGATCCAAGGGAATCCTCGGTCCCACCACATCAGGATAAACCTGACGGAAGATCCGCTCTCCCAAATACCACTCGAAAGAGAACGGACCCGCAATCAGGATCCTTTGGCGATCCACCGCCCTAGATGCAAGGACAGCATCCGAAGCCAACCCATGATACTTCGCCCATGGGAAGTAGTCAATCTACACAAACATGCAATATAAGGTAGTTCCACACCAAGAAATACAATCCATACAATCTAAACGACGAAAAGCAAAGCTACATTACCTTGTGCCAATCTAGGCGCAGGAGGGCCTCCTTATACTGCTGAAGAGTCTGCAGAGACGCAGGACCCCTATGACGCCATGCTCTAGAAACCGGGAAGTCTAACTCCTAGCTTGTAGGCGCCATGTCCGGGAAGTGCTCAAAAAACCAAGGCTACATCAAAACATGAAATTAAGCACCACACACTTAAATCATGCAAATCACGAAAAACAGATACCAAAAGCAAACGCACCTGCAAGACCTTCCAAAAACCGCACAAGTTCACGGGAGGAAGAGTCGACTGCTTGTATCCCTCATCATTCACGCGGCAAGAAAACCGCATGCACCTCAAGAGGTTGGCGTAGCCCGGAAACCCCCAGTTGTACTCTCTCACTCTCTCCCAGTCCAGCAGACTCGGGAGGTAAATAGCATGGATGCGCTTCCCCTTGTCACTAAAGATAGTGGTGGCAAGGAGGTAGGCGATGAACACCCTCGCCTTCTGCTCCACCGAGGTATTTCTCTTATACCTCGGGTCCTTCACAGCGGTAAAGAGCTCGCTGTAGGGACGATAATGGTGACCCCATGTGTTTCCCCAAGGGCCAAACAGCTCCACCATCTCCGCCTTACGCTTCCAAATGGAAACGTCATATACGATGGGCGTACCCACGCAAGGTACCCCGGTCAACATAGCAAACTCCGAGGGAGTGATCATCATCTCCCCATTAGGGAAATGGAACGTGTTGGTAGTGTCCCAAAAACGCTCCAAGGACAAGCGGACAATGCACCTCTTGACTCGCTCAACCGAGTCCGCCGCTTTCAAAAGAGGCCCAAACCCCGCATTCAAAATCGCATCTTGCACCTCTTTGGGCAAGATTTTGTAGAGCTTCATTGAAGAGCCATAGTTTCCATGGGCCTTCAAATTCCCATCGGGTTCCTATGATCAAATTTGCAACCTCTTAGGTTCACATTTCAATCAAATGTTCAATCCTAAGCATGTTTCTAAGTTCGTTCAAGCCGCGCAAGATCACATGCGCTACGAACTTGAAAATTGCATATAATTTCTACACAAATTCTACTCAAGACCAAGCATATAAACTAAAATTCAATGCACAAAAACTATGAATTCAAAGTATAAGGCTTACCACAAACTTGGAAGCCCGAGAGCTCAAATGAGTCGCCGGTCGGAAGAGCAAATCCGATCGATCCCAAACAATGTCAGGCATCCTGTCCGACCGGGTGGATCGATCTTGAGGAAAAGCTACATTAGGGTTTCTCTTTGAAGGCTTCACATGAGTTGGAAAAGCCTTGGTGAAAATGTCGATTTCCTCGACCTCTTCTCGCACCTCGGTCCTCCTAATCTTCCTCTTTGCCAATTTTGGAGCCATGAAGAAGGATGAGCAAAGCTAGCAAGAACAAACAAGCAAAAATGGAGAAATTCAGATTTTTCTCTCTCCAAGGGTTTCAAAAACCCACTCTCAAACTCACCCCAAATTTGTGAGAAATCACAAATAAACTTCAAATTATGCAAAGATTATGCAAAAGCAAGCAAATACAAGCAAAAAGGAGCAAATTTGAGCAAGAAATGAAGATTGGGCAACAATGGAGGAAGAGAGAGAGAGTCTCAAAATTTTGGGGAAGAAATGACCCAAAACTTTAGCTCCCCCAAAATAAACCCCATCTGCGCCTCTAAACTAGCCCAGCGGCAGAGCCGCCAGGCCGAGCGCCCCCTGCTCTCAGCACCCCCGCATTGTCATCTGAGCTGCTCAGCGGGTCCGATAAGGCCGCCCAGAACTCAGCGGCCCTGCGCATGGCCGCTGAACCTCTTTTCTCTTCCGCCTCTCACGGGGCGGGCCCGCAAGTTCGAATTCTGTGGGAGATTGCATTTCTCGACTGTTAGAAGTCCGGAAGATTCGGGCATGTCACCCAAAATGACTCTTTTGCCCGCACAACTTGGTTTCCTATCCAGGGACCCGGTATTATCTATTTTCGCAGGCACATGCATTTTATCTAATTTTCGCAGGCACAAACACTTTTTTCAATTTTTGCAGGCACAATTTTCGAAGACACAGGCATTACTAAAGCAAAGCTATGCAACGCTCTTTGACGTTGAAGCTATTAAAATTAGCGTCACGTTGGCACCCGCAAAGCAGAGCTATGCAACGCTCTTTGACATTAAGGCTATTAAAATTAGCATCACGTTGGCACCCGCAAAAGCAGAACTACGCAATGCTCTTTGACGACGAAGCTATTAACATTAGCATCGCGTTGGCACCGGCAAAGTAGGTAACCCTGACCACAGGCGATCAGGAGTCTACACCTCCTTTCTTTCTGACATCAAGCATTTTCAAGAAAAAACAAAAACACTGCAGGCATTTTTTAGCAAATACTTTGACCTTCGCTTTCACAAGCTCGGCCAAAGTGGGGGCTTCTGTAGACACCCTAATCGGTTCTCATCCCCTGGCACCGCAACGCCCGATGATGATGGTAATGGATTAACATGGACGTAAGCAGAAAAGGATATTGCTCGAAAATCTAGACCAAATTGCTTGAAACCTCAGTCTTTGGATAGCCCTCGTTATAAGCATTCCAACGCCTTTGACCTTGTCTCAATCAGGTTCCCGGATCAAGAGATATCGCGTCTCGAAGATTTGGGTCAAAACCGCTCAATCCCGACCCCCTGGGTCAGCCCAAGGGAAATTTCGTAATTTACTGAGCACAAAAAGTCAAAAAACCCCAGTCACGCGCGCGCCTCCAGGCCCGGCGGCTGACGCTATCAGCTCGGCGGCCAGCGCGTGACAGCGGGGGCCCTCTGGCTAGCCGTTGGCCCCAGCTGCCCTCCGTTTGGCCGCTAGGCCTGTTTTTTGGCTGGGCCGAGTTGTGGCGCCGGGTTTCTTACCCTAAGCCCCAAATTCCGTCCCCTAACTCTATAAATACTTCTTCTCACCTTCCTTTGTAGAGAGGTTGGTTAGTTCATAATTTTGAGAGCATTGAGAGCACATATTTCCCCAAATCAAAGAGAGTTCAGAAATCTGAAGAGTAAAGCAAGCATTACACCTAGCCTAGCACCCAAGATTGAAGAGCAATTCCAATTCTACAAGTCCCGTTCAAATAGAACGTCCAGGTTAACCATCCTGAGGGCCTAACTTTTTATTAAATCTCTTGTTTATCGTTTATTAATCATGTTTTATTTAGCTTTTGATTATGGTTGAATAAATATGCATGCTTTGGGTTTTGTATATAATTATGCATGTTTAGTTAATATAAAGTTAGCATCTTTTTATTAGTTTATGCAAGTTCGCATCTTTTTGTAGTTTTGCATGCATATAGTAGCCTCTTAGGTTTATTCTAGCATAAAGTTAATATCTTTGCATTGTTCTTCTTTTGAAGTTACTAACAATTTTTTTGATGTGCATATGCGATAATTGGCGCGTTTAGCAAAGTGCGGTAGGTTGGAGCGTTAATTTAATGCTTTATGTCTTGTTTATGCTTGTTAATAGTATGCATGTAAATTGGATATAAATTGTGCAAAGTGATAACATAGGTAATTGGTTGTCTTTAACCCGCCTAGTTAATTTAGGATCTTGGACGACTGGACTTGTATGGAACCATATAGTATAAATAAATGTTTGACATGGATAAGTTTAGTAGAGGCCGTTTATACGGGCGATTTAGATGAGATTCGTTTTGTTTATTTCGTACCTACACCCCCGAACTCAATATTTAGTCCCCATGGCATGAGTCAATTCCCAATAGGAATTGGGTGCACTTTTGATGGTTTTCAATTGTTTCCTTAAAAATTGGTGGCGGGTTCTTATTTGCAATTTGTTATTCCCCATAATTAATTTAAATTGCATATGACGTATTATTAAGAACCATTAATTCCAATCAAATAAAATCACGATTTCGAGGAGCAGGAAAAGGCGGGGGTTCTTACAACTTTCGACTTTTGAGGATACACTGTCTAATCAAAAGTTCACAAAGTATACTACCTGGTCTGATACGCTATACGCAAACCTAACTGAAAGATCCAAAGAGTTAAAACTCATTACAATTTACACCCATATTATCAAAGCACATGACTACATGAACCCAACAAAAGTAGGATTGTTAAAGGTCATTAAGATAATAATTAATAACCTACAAATGCATTTAAACTAATACTCGCTCTTAACCTACAAATGCTTTTAAACTAACACCTAATGCGCTTTTCATCTCGAGTGAAACGAAGGAATTCTTAATTAATTAAGTCGTTTAAATATACTCAATATTAAACTCATTTTAAAGTGTACATTAAATTCTACCCAATTATAGAAATATTGGAATAATAAACTATTCTACTGTTAAGTTCTCACAAATGAATTGATTGGATTGAATTGAAATGAAAATAGGGTAGGCAAAATAAGTTTAATAGATCATATATACTACTAAAACTACTATTGCTCATTTAACACCTTTCTTGCATTGCAGGAATCACTGGTCGTGGTCATCTAAATAGCCAATTGTTGTTGGTACATCACTCTCCCTTCCATAAATTTCATAGAATAGTAATTAAGAGAAACATCCATGGACAAAATCAATATCAACATATAGTAGAAGTAATAAATATCCAATAATATTGGGCAGTGCTATATATGTACTTTTTAATTTTTAATTTTTTGGGGTAAGAGACGGGTAAAGAAAAAGAAGTTAAAAAGAATATATTATATAATATATACACTCCTATTAATAAACCAATTGTCCGTGTCATCAAATTCTCAACTTACAATAATACTAAAACTTCTGTATGTACTCAGTGGGCTGTATGCTGTTTCCATTATTATATAATTTCAAGACCTATCCTTTTTAAATTTAAAGTATTTTTAGACGGTCCTTTCTTATTTCTTCTATGGCGCAGAGTTAAAACCAAAAAAGATTTATTTCTTTCTTGATGTTTTCTCGCGTTTTCATGCCGTCAAAAAATAAATAAATAAAAAATAAATAAAAATATAAAATTATGTTAGCTTTGTAATTAATTCTCGTGAGTCCTAATTCTAATCAAATTCTACAAACCAGCGAAAATATTGTTTGTAAATAAATAATAGAGTTGGTAACGATCCCTTTACTTATCTTTCTAACCGTTATTATCTGAATGACCTTTAATACTCTTACTTTTGTTGGCTCATGTAGTCATTTTCTTTGATAATATTAGTGTAAATTGTAATATATTTTGACTCTTTGGATCTTTCAGTTAGGTCTGCACACAGCCACACGTACAACTGATCAGGCTGGGAAAATCGGATCGGACAGGAATTGGAATTCAAGTAATCTTTACACCTAAGAACATAGTAGGTGGACTTGGCTTCCGCAACTCGATAGGTTCCCAGGCTTCCTCAAACTGCATAGACGCACTTATCATTGGTAGTAAAGAGTAACATAAAATTGTAAAATTGCCCGTAAAGAAAGAGTACGTAGTTTCTTTTCCGTTTAATTGAAATACTTTAACAAAAAGGCAAGTATTTAATCTCTTTTGTCAAGAAAGAGTACGTCGTAAAGAAAGCTTTGAGTCCGCTCTTGTTCCCATGCATCCTTCTTTTTGTCACGATTCATTCCCAAAACGACAAATACATGCACATATCCGAGGGCGTGATGAGGAACAAATGGAGCAAAAAAATAACCAAATGCCACAAAAAATCAAGAAACACGGGGTATGAAAGACTCATAAATTATGCATGAAATACACGCCTAATACTCCTTACATAAATAAAAATAACACATATTACATTAGCTCTTAATACTCCTTACATAAATAAATATCCTTGACCTATATCTATATCTTCAACATTTATGTGTCACATAAATGTATACTTGTTTATGTTACCTTCTATCACACAATTCACATAAATCATAATCATAATATCTATATATTAGAGGTATTTTTTGATAGCATTGGAGATATTCACCTAAGAAAATCATTGTAACAAAATTTTAATATAAATATAAAAAAGAAACATAGGTTTTGGCATAAAATATATCTATTAAAATCATTTTGCCTACCCCATGTTCTCTTTAGCTTTTTTTCAGTTCAATCCAATCCAATCAATTACAATCCAATTCATTTGTAAAAGAAATAGGTTTTGTCATAACTCATACTAATTAGGTTTGTTCGTTTTTGAAGTGAGAACGATTTAGGTGTGTCATTTTTTACTAAGTTGAAGTGAAATGAATTGTATCAAATTGAACTGAATCGAGTTCTAAATAAATGGAATATTAAGGACACAATTTGACCCCTTCCATTCCTTTCATTTCCTATCCATTAGTATATGTCTAACCAAATGTCCAAATTGATTAGTAAAAACAAAAAAAGAAGTCCAAATCTACTATTAAAATACAAATATTATGTTTTAACGTGGTGCTAGCAAAAGGCTATCCGAGTCTATACTTTGTACATGGAGAGTGTGAGGTGAACATAGTGAATTTGGGTTCTATTTTTATTTTTTAAAAATGTTTAATTGGGTTGTAGTTACACTGTAACTGGGGGCTCGTGTGTATTTATTGTTTGGGACTCTATGAGGCCTCAAGTTGAGCGGCATCACAGAAGACGGATTGATAAAAATAATCGTTACTAGACACATGAATTGCTTGAATTAGAGCGTAGCTGATCATCACCACTGATGTGATATATTTACAAACTTAAAGCTTCATCTTGTTCACCCCTTTCATACGGAGTATATACGGTCGAATAATTTTAGATACCCACTTCTTTCAAAACTTTAAACGAAACAATCATGTATCAACGTTTAAACGGGACGCCGTCTAACTTGATTAATTTTAAAAAGTGAAATGAACATTTTATCCTTAATTTTTTTTTGGGGAAAAAAGAGATAATTTTCTAAACTTTTGATTTTAGAAACAGAGACTCCACAGAACAATAACAAACTTTGACGATTGTGCATATGTGACCCCTCAAGTTTTAGAATCTAGTGTGTTTTTTTTGCACACAAAAAATTCATAAAAATTTAAATAAAACTTATTTCAATTTTTTTTTCCAAAAAATATCAAGGGCTAAATGTTCATTTCATCTTTCAAAATTTACTAAGTTAGACGGTGTTAACCAGCCGTTTCATATTTTGTATACGGCGAGCAGAAGTATGAACCTGGGGGTTATTTTATTCAAAGTTAAAAGAAAAAAGTGAGTATCTCATTAAAAAGTGCAAACTTTGAGAGTACTCCATAAAATTTTGGTTTTCATTTTTTAATTTATAAATAGACTATACTCCTCGTATTGATCATACACGTACATATTCTTTCTTCCCCTTCACTACCAACAGTTAGCACCTACCTTTGTTGGTTTTCAAGCAATTTAAATCTTTGGCTTCATAGGGGCGGAACTGGGGGAGGGTGCTGTAGGCCACAACCTCTCTCATGGTTTTTTTTTTTTTTTTTTTTTTCTTTTTTTTTTTTTTTTTGGTAAGTAATCAGAGCTTGTATTACTTGAAAAACCAGTTTTACACCATATAGAGGGGCATACGCCCCTAAATGCATCACACATACCCAAAGCAAGATGTTACCTTTTAGGAAGGGCGCATCTAAAATCAAGGGTAGTCATAAAAAGGGAAACATGTAAAATCTTACAGAGTTGCAAACCAATCCCTGTCCTTTTGAACTGTTTTCCAAGGAATAATTGCATAAATTCTAGCTTTCAGATCAGCTTTAACTTTCTTCATTACAATTTCAGGCTTCATGACAACATGATCCCAGAATGCTTCATTCCGATATCTCCATATGTTGTACAATAGACTGACCATCCCTGCATACATGACACTACGTATGAATTTCCTTTGCCGGGATATCCACCTGCACACTTTCCAGATGTCCATATGCTGAGTATTAATTTTCAACCAGTCTCTCATAATCACCCAACATCTATAGCTAAAAGGGCAGGAGGCGAAAAGGTGACTAGATGTTTCAGAGGCAGAACCACACAAAATACAAACATCATCATCACACACTTTTATCTTGTATAACCTGTCTTTCGTTTGAAACCTGTTATGCATAGCAATCCAAGCAATAAATGAATGCTTAGGCTGGTTCATCCTGTTCAAATCCAAGGAGCCCAAGTGACTTTATCATGGGAGCCACAAAGCCATACATAGCCACTCTTTACAATATACTTGCCATTTGCCTCACGAGAGCATTTATCATTAGTATAGCGTTGCTTGAATTGATCTCTACGAGCACAAATCTTCCTCCATGACCAGTTGGTAGAAGGGGTAATATTGTACTCCCACCAGCTTTCAAGTACACATGATGAATCCATCTAACCCATAAACATTCTGTTTTAGATGCAACCCACCAAGCATATTTTCCCATTGCAGCCACATTCCAAGCATAACAGTCTTTAATGCCTAGGCCACCAATTGTTTTTGATTTGCATACAAAGTCCCATGCAATGGGAGGTGCTCTAACATATACAGCTTTCCCATCCCAGAGATAATTCCTACATATGGCTGTAATTTTGTGGAGAATAGTCTTGGGGAGAATAAACATAGAAGCCCAATAAGTATGAAGAGTGAGAAGCAAAGAGTTGATAAGAGCAACCCTTCCAGCATAAGTGAGATGTTTAGACCCCCAGCATCGAATTCTAGCAATCACTTTTTCAACTAGTACATCACAATCAACCACATAAAGCTTTTTGGAGGATACAGGGACTCCTAAGTATCTAAAAGGTAGCAGACCAATTTGGTAACCAGAAATCATAGTGAGCCTGTTAACAAAATCAGGTTCCATATTACAGTGGTAAATTGCATACTTGCTTTTGTTAGCCACTAATCCAGTGGCCTTTGAAAAAGTTTCAAAGCCTCTAAATAGTAACATGACAGAATTGTAATCACCATTACAGAACATTAAAAGATCATCAGCAAAACAGAGGTGATTAAGCTTAAGGCTTTTACATTTTGCATGAAATTAAAAGTTCGCCATATCACCAATAGTAGACAGAATTCTGGATAGATATTCCATGCAAATCACAAATAAGAGAGGGGAGAGAGGATCACCTTGAAGAATACCTCTCTTGCCAGGAAAAAGCCCATGCAGGGATCCATTAATCACCAAGGAATAATATGGAGATCTCACACATACCATAATCCATTGAGTGAAGACAGGAGGAAAGTTCAAGGAAATCCCATTCTATACTGTCATAGGCTTTCTTTAAATCCACCTTTAACATGCATCTTGCAGATGTAGCTTGTTTGTTATAGTGACTGACCAGATCTTGGGCTATCATAACATTCTGTACAATATACCTGTTTGCTACAAAAGCTCCTTGTATCTCATCAGTAATAGAAGGCAAAACATGTTTTAACCTCATGCAAAGCAGTTTTGAGATACATTTGTAGATCATAGAGCAACAAGCTATGGGCCTATAATCAGCTACAGAAGTAGATTGAGTCTTCTTAGGTATTAAAGTAATTGAAGTAGCATTAATCTGCTTCAAAAGTTTCCTATACTTGAAGAAATCCAGAATAGCTGCCACAAAATCCTCACCCACAATTTCCCAAGCATCTTTGTAAAATTGGGAAGTAAATCCATCTGGCCCTGGGGATTTGTCACCTGGGATGGAAAATAAAGCAGTTTTTACTTCTTCAGGAGTGAAAGGAAGACATAGCAAGTGTCTTTGTTGGTCATTAAGTACTGCTCTTTGTCTGACCAGGTTCAAGTTGACAGAAGCTCTATCTGCACTAGAAGTACCCAGCAAGGTTTGATAATAATCAATGAAAGCATGAGCAACCTCATTGGGGTTATTTTTCAGCTAGCCATTTCCATCATAAATAGTATAAATGCTATTTGTTTGCCTTCTCATTCTTATTTTGCTGTGAAAGAAAGCAGTATTTGCATCTCCCTGTTGAAGCCAATGCATTTTACTCTTTTGTTTCAAAAAACTCACTCTAGCTTTATCCATTATTCTGTAAGCCTTCAAAGCCACAATTTTAGCACCTCTGAGAACAATATTTGCAGGGTCCTGCTGTAGAGCTTCTTGACACTTAATCAGCTGGTCATAAGCTTGCACAGCCCCCTTGCAGATGTCACCACATCCTTCAGCATTCATAGCCTTGAAAATAGGCTGAAGTTTTTTCACTTTTGCCACCAACTGAAACATAGGAACTCCAGTAACTCCTATCTTCCAACCATTTTGCACATTTTCCATGAACTCAGGCCATTGACTCCACATATTAAACTACTTAAAGGATTTTTGCCCTTGAGTACCTGTAGACACCCTAATCGATTCTCATCCCCTGACACCGCAACGCCCGATGATGATGGTAATGGATTAACATGGACGTAAGTAGAAAAGGACATTGCTCGAAAATCTAGATCAAATTCCTTGAAACCTTAGTCTTTGGATAGCCCTTGTTATAAGGATTCCAACGCCTTTGACCTTGCCTCAATCAGGTTCCCGGATTAAGAGATATCGCGTCTCGAAGATTTGGGCCAAAACCGCTCAATCCCGGCCCCTTGGGTCAGCCCAAGGGAAATTTCGTAATTTACAGAGCACAAAAGACAAAAGCCCTAGTCACACGCGCGCCGTCAAGTCCAGCGGCTTTCGCGACCTGTTCGGCGACCAGCGCGTGACAGCGGGGGCTATTAGGCCAGCCGCTGGCCCCAGCGGGGACCGCGGGCCCTGGCTGCCCTCCGTGTGGCCGCTGAGCCAGCTTTTTGGCTAGGCCGAGTTTTGGAGCCGGGCTTCCCGCCCTAGGCCCCTAAATTCGTCCCCTAACTCTATAAATACTGCTCTTCACCCTCTTTTACAGGAGGTCAGTCAATTCATAATTTTGAGAGCATTGAGAGCACATATTCCCTCAAATCAAAGAAAATTCAAAAATCTGAAGATCCAAGCAAGCAATACACCTAGCCTAGCACCCAAGATCAAAGAGCAAATCCAATTCTACTAGTCCCGTTCGAACGGAACGTCCAGGTTAACCATCCTGAGGGCCTATTTCTCTATTTCATCTCTTATTTGCTCTTTATTAATCATGTTTTATTTAACTTTTGATTATGGTTGAATAAATTTGCATGCTCTGGGTTTTGTACATAATTATGCATGATTAGTTAATATAAAGTTTGCATCTTTTTATTAGTTTATGCAAGTTTGCATCTTTTCGTAGTTTTTGCATGCATATAGTAGCCTCCTAGGTTTATTTTAACATACAGTTAATGTCTTTATATTATTATTATTCCCTTGAAGATACTAACGGTTTTTATTAATGTGCATATGCAATACATGGCTTGTTTAGCAAAGTTGGTAGGTTGGAGTGTTAATTTAACGCTTTATATTATGTTTATGCTAGTCAATAGAATGCATGTAAATCGGATATAAATCGTGCAAAGTGATAACATAGGTAATTTGGTTGTTCTTAACCCGCCTAGTTAATTAGGATCATTGGACCACCGGATTTGTATCGAACCATATAACATAAATAAATATTTGACATGGATAAGCTTAGTAGAGGCCGTTAATACGGGCGATTTAGATGAGATTCGTTTTATTTATTTCGTACCTACATCCCCGAACTCAATATTTAGTCCCCATGGGCATGAGTCAATTCCCTAGGAATTGGGGTGCACTTTTGATGGTTTCCAATTGTTTCCTTAAAAATTGGTGGCGGCTTCTTATTTGCAAATTATTGTTCTTTATAATTAATTTGAATCGCATGTGGCATATATTTAAGAACCATTAATTCCAACTAAAAATCGAAAACGCGGCGGAAAGGCGAGGGTTCTTACAGTGGCGACTTCACTTGGAACTTAATAAGAGGATGTAATTCGAACACTTATCCATGTAAATAATTTATTTTAGCTATTTGGCTCAATTACCGTATGTGTTTATTTTCTTTGCCTTTGCATCCATATCCTTCATATTGCATGCGTTATCCTCGCAAGATGTCGAAAGACATCACCACTCCATAAACAGGAATTACCCTTCGGAATATTGTCTATGACTTAGGCCAGTGACCCAGTCGGTCCGAACTACCTTTGCACATAGTCGTGTTCCAGCCCATGGCATTTACACGTTTCCATTCGAGATGTGTAAAACGGTACGTCTAGTCTTGCTATGCACCCATAGATGACAAAACGCATCCGGTCATGTGTTACCTTATCCAACCATAGATTGTGTCCAACTATTGCATTAAGTCTCATAGTCCATATCAAGGTGCTAATTGTTTTATTTGCTATATTATTATTAGTTGTTTCCTTGCTATGTGATTAGTTTCCATAGAATAATAGGACTAGATCCCCCCTTAGGATTCTTTTATTGAGTCCTGGTTAGGAAAGGTTTCCCTTTTGTTTGCTTGTACATTTGGTCAGATAGAGTCTAGGATCTTATCTTTTTAGGAAGTAGAATCCCTGTATGACTCCGACGATGCTAGTGACCATGTTAGGAAGACGTTCCTTTCCATAAATTAGATTGCATGCAAATAATGTATTCCCGTTAATGATCTTTCACAAAAAAAAGAGTCCAATTTCATTCCATATGCAAGTCAATAGTAGTTCTCTTTTTCTAAAATTAGGGAATTTCATCCCATATGCAAGTCAAGAGTATTTATAATTCCAATAGAGTCGATTGATCATTGATTAGAATATGCTATTTACATAAGATCGCGTCTTACCCAAAAGATCACCATGTTGAGGATTAATGCTAGATTCTCTTCCCACATTTGTTTTAAAATAATTTATTTATTTATTTATTTATTATGTGGAGGTTCCCATTTATTTTCTATTTCCTTAAGCGGGCCTTTTTGTGTCCAGAATTGGTCGAAGTAGAGATCCTGGTCCTAGGGAGTGGTTGAGAGACGAGTCCAGCAAGAGGTTAGTCCGCAAGTTGTCGTTCGAACCTTCACCACAAGCACAGTTCGTGGGCCCCGTTTGGCTCGATTACCTCCGTACACCGCCACTGTCTGGAGATGCAGAGAGAACCGCTGACCAAAAGATGGATGACCTTTTAGCCCAAATGGTCGCCATGAATGCTAGATTCACTGATATGGAAGCCCGTGTCGCCAAGTTGGACCCCCCTACTACGGATGATGATGAGCCCAAGCCCGATGGGGAAAAGGCCGAACCCTCCACTAAAGAGGTCCAAGAACTTCAAGCCAAGCTAAACAGGCTTGAATCTGTCTTAGGCAAGAGTCGTGTCTTCAATGACATGATCATCAATTCTGAAGGCTATGCTCCCCACATCAAGGGAAAATTGCCCACTAAGTTCTCCATGCCTGAAGTTCCCACATTCAAAGGAACCGACGATCCAGAAGATCACATTAGAGCTTTTACTACTGCATTGGGTCTTAGAGGCATTGAACAAGAGCTGTATGTTCACGTCTTTCCCCAAACCTTGGATCCGGCTTGCTGTCAGGGCCTGGTTCTTCAAGTTGCCCACCCAAAAGTTGGAAAAATGGGAAGACTTATCCACACTATTCCTCCAGAGATATGCTGACAATGTCTTGCCACCTATGACATTAAGAGAGTTCGACATCACCAAGCAAGGTGACAAGGAAGGGTTCACTAGTTTCGTGAGGAGATGGAGGACTAAGGTAGCCGAAATGATTGATCGCCCATCTGAAAGGGATCAAATCAGAATGTTAGTCCAAAATATGGCGTCTGAGTACCGTGAACACATGAAATTTCAACCTATAACCACCTACGCCAAATTAACTGAAGTAGGCATTGCCATTGAAGATGACCAACTCCAAAGGGGGAAGAACAAGGTCACTTACAATAACAACACAAGTGGATATAAAGATAAGAAATACACTAATACCAATCATGCCTCCACAAGTAGAGGAAATGAAGTGAACGCCATAGCTGATAGGCATCTAAGAAGGTACACTCCCCTCGGAATGACTTATGTCAAAGCTCTAGACAAGTTGATCAAAGGAGACTATCTACATCCGATTGGGCCTACTCCCGATCCCCCTGTAGAGAAAAGGTCACCATATTGGAATGAGTCCACATTCTGCAAATACCATAGGGGGCATGGGCACGACACTGAAAAGTGTTACACCCTCAAGGATAAAATCCAAGACTTATTTGACAATGGCACAATACCATTGCCTAAAGATACACCACCACCCAGCAACAACAATAATCCCCTCGGGAATTCCTTTGCCATTGACATATAGGAAGGGTTTGATCCATCCTATCTGATCACACCTATTGGACAGGCCATACCACCATACCCAAGTCCAAGATCCACGTTGGACGTCTGCAGCCTTTGGGATAGCGATGAGGAAGATAATGGGTCACATACTGATCTAGAAGACGTATTGACTCCTCAAGTCCATGACAAAGCTAATGGCAAAGCCTGGTATGATATTCCCGATGACGAGAAAGAAGAGGATGACAAAGCTCTAAACTATCTCACAAGATCAGGACGCCAATTCAGGCCCGAAAACATCTATATGGATCCATCTCAAATCCAACCCGTAGAGCCTGTAGCTATCCCCAATAGGGATTCAACCCAAAGGGAAATGGAAAAAGAAGATGATGGGACCAATATCCTCAAGCAACTGCAAAGAACAAAAGCCGATATATCCATTTGGCAACTATTGACCACTTCTATCACTCATACAAGGGCCGTGCTAGAGGCCTTGAATGCAACCACCATTTCTCCTAATGCTACCCCTGAAGAGGTAGTCAACATCCTGGTACAAGGAAAGTCATCCACGCCCATCACTTTTTTGGTGCTCTGTAAATTACGAAATTGCCCTTGGGCTGGCCCGGGGGCCGGGATTGAGCGGTTTTGACCCAAATCTTAAAGATATGATATATTTTGATCCGGGAACCTGATTGAGGCAAGGTCAAAGGCGTTGGAATCCTTATAACAAGGGCTATCCAAAGACTGAGGTTTCAAGGAATTTGGTCTAGATTTTCGAGCAATGTCTTTTTCTACTTACTTCCATGTTAATCCATTACCATCATCATCGGGCGTTGCGGTGTCAGGGGATGAGAACCGATTAGGGTGTCTACAGAAGCCCCCACTTTGGCCGAGCTTGTAAAAGCGAAGGTCAAAGTATTTGCTAAAAATGCCTGCAATGTTTTTTGAAAATGCTTTATGTTAGAAAGAAAAGATAGACTCCTGACCGCCTGTGGTCAGGGTTACCTGCTTTGTTTAAAAGAGCGGTGCGTTTCTCTGTTTTACTTTAAAGAGCGGTATGTTGCTCTGCTTTACGGATACTGACGTGACGCTAATTTTGATAGCCTCATTGTCAAAAGGGCGTTGTGTTGCCCTGCTCTGTTTCAAAGAGCGGTATGTTGCTCTGCTTAAGTTATGCCTACAAAAAATATAACAAAGTGCCTGTGCCCATAAAAAAGTTTAGATATAAGGCTCGCGCCTGCGAAAAAAGATAATACCGGGTCCCAAGAATAGGAAACCAAGCTGTGGGGATAAAAGAGTCATTTTGGGTGACATATTCAAATTTCCTGGGCTTCCAACGGTTGAGAAACGCAATTCCGCGCGGAATTTGAACTCGTGGGCCCGCCCTGAGGGGGTAAACGCAAAAAATGGGTTGGGCGGCCATGCAGACGGCCGTCGAACGCTGGGCGGCCTTTACGGGCTCGCTCGGTGGCTGAAGAAGCCGTGCGGAGGCTAAACGAGGGGCCGTGAGGGCCAGCGGCTGGGCCGCTGAGCCTGGGCGGCCCTGAACCTGGCCGCCGGGCCGGTTCAGAGGCGCGGATGAGGTTAAATCGTGGGGGAGCCGAATTTTGGGTCATTTCTTCCCCAAAAATTCGAGACTCCCTCTCTCTACCTCCATTGTTGCCCAAACTTCCTTTCTTGCTCAAATTTGCTTCTTTTTGCTTGCATTTGCTTGATATTGCATAATCTTTACATAATTTCAAGTTTATTTGTGATTTCTCACAAATTTGGGGTGAATTTGAGAGTGGATTTTTGAAACCCTTGGAGAGAGAAAATCCCCAATTCCTCTATTTTTGCTTGTTTGTTCTTCCTAGCTTGTTCATCCTTCTTCATGGCTCCCAAATTGGCGAAGAAGAGGAGTAGAAGGACCGAGATCCGGGAGGAGGTTGAAGAAATTAACATCTTCACCAAAGCTTTTCCCTCCCATGTCAAGCCTTCCAAGAGGAAGCCTAATGTGGCTTTTCCTCAAGATAGGTACACACGGTCGGATAGGATGCCCGACATCGTTTGGGATCGGTCGGAGTTGCTCTTTCGACCGGGGACTCACTTGAGCTCCCGTGCTTCCAAATTTGTGGTAAGCCTCAAACTTTGAATTCATAGTGTTATGCATTGAATTTTAGTTTATATGCTTTGCCTTGAGTAGAAATGTGTAGGAATTGTATGCAGTTGTCAAGCTTGTAGCGCATGTGATCTTGCGCGACTTGAACGAACATAGAAACATGCTTAGGATTTGAACATTTGTTTGAAATGTGAACCTAAGAGGTTGCGAATTTGATCATAGGAACCCGATGGGAATTTGAAGCCCCATGGTAACTATGGTTCTTCGGTGAAGCTTTTTAAGACTTTGCCCAAAGAGGTGCAAACCGCGGTTTTGGGTGCGGGGTTTGGCCCTCTTTTGAAAGCGGCGGACTCGGTTGAGCGAGTCAAGAGATGTATTGGTCGCTTGTCTTTGGAACGTTTTTGGGATACAACCAACACATTCCATTTCCCTAATGGGGAGATGATGATCACTCCATCGGAGTTTGCTATGTTGACTGGGGTGCCTTGCGTGGGTACGCCCATTGTGTATGACGTTTCCATCTGGAAAGAACTTATATGGAAATAACTTATATTGTATGTTTGTGTAGATTGACTACTTCCCTTGGCCGAAGTACCACGGGTCCGTTCTCTTTCGAGTGGTACTTGGGAGAGCGGATCTTCCGTCAGGTTTATCCTGACGTGGCTGGCCCGAGGATTCCCTTGGATCCTCCCTCGACCATGTTCTTGGTGAGGTGCTTGTCTCGCGAGCAGGTTACGGAGGCCATGGTGGGCTCAGATGCTATGCGGTATTTGAGGGAGCCTGTGGAGGACCTTGCAGGGCACTACGAGCAGTTCTGTCATGATTGCCTCATGCCTTCATTTATGGGTTGGAAGGTAAGAATTTTTATATGTATTTTCTATCCCTTTCTTGCTTTGTTGATTTGCTGACCTACTTTGCTTTGTAGGAGCCTCGGGTTGACGATGTCGACGTGGATGTCCAGGATTTGCGGGTCCGAGGTCGGGATTATGGCGGGAAGGAGTGCTGGGGAGTGGTCCCGATGACGAAGGACCTTGATGAGGACATCCAGGGCCTTCCTCTTCCAGTTGGGCATCCAGGGGCAAATTCGTAATTTTACCTGTTCCATGTGATTTTTATTGCTTTTATGCTTGTATTGACTTTTCTATGCGCAGCTTGACCGTGAGCAGACCGGGAAGGTCTTCAAGATGATGCATGCTATGAAGTCCTGGATCACTCAATCTCTCTCGGAGGGCACCTGCTCGAGGGCTGACTTGGATAAGGTGAGCTAGACTTTGCATCTTCAAAGTTGTATGCTTTGAGAAATGTATCTTATATGGTTGGTGGGTTGCAGGTGGAGTATCGTCGACCCCTTCCTCGTCGGTCACGACAGGTGGTATTGTCGGATGATGAGGTTGGGAGCTCGCCTGAGCGTAGTCCTTCCCGCGAGAGGAGTCCTCGGAGAGAGAGGGATCTAGTGCATCGGACGGACCGTCCTGGTGGGAGTAGGATGGCTCCGTTTGTGGAGCCTACTCCTATGCCTATGCCGATGTATCCTTCTTATCCTGGGTATGCGGGGTACGCTCCTTATGGTGGTCTTTACTACCAGCCCCCTGTCCCTACTGCTATGATGCCTACCATGCCTCCTCGTTCTTCGTGGGGGTATGATTCGAGTTATGCTGGAGAGGGGTGCTCGTATCGGGAGCCTGCCCGTCATTCTTGCTTTGACCCAGGCCAGTTGGCGGCGTCGATCTTTGGTGATGAGCCCCGGAGGTCGGAGGATCATTTTGAGGTGCTCCGTTCTGATGCTGATGCGGGTGATGATTTTTATGACAATGCATTGGTAAGAAATACATTTATGAACATTTGTGTTGAACAAAATATTCGGACTTCGCTTTGTAATATATATGTTGTTCTTGTTGGTCCCTACATATAATTAGGCTAATGCAAATGCACAGGTAGTCAAGCAAAAGCGCAAGTAATAACCATGTAGCAAAAAATGGTACAGCCAAGAAGTTAAAATTGGGTGTACCCCATCCCCCCTGAAAAAAAATGAAAAAAGAAAGGGGTGCCAAAAATGAAATAAAATTAATAAGTGGATTAGGTTAACAAAATAAAAGATGATAATCATCCAAAAAAGAAATAAGGAAATTTTAGGGTTTCCATAAATAATTAAGGAAATAATAGAAGATAACAGTAATAGAAAAAATAGGAAACTGAACCAAATCAGAGTCCAAAATGGTTAA
Organism: Tetragonia tetragonoides; assembly: GCA_038025085.1. Taxonomy (NCBI): domain Eukaryota; kingdom Viridiplantae; phylum Streptophyta; class Magnoliopsida; order Caryophyllales; family Aizoaceae; genus Tetragonia; species Tetragonia tetragonoides. The sequence continues at coordinate 20,717,279 of CM076153.1, read as the reverse complement.
GAAAAGTGTCCAAAACCGGGTAGAAGAGTGATGTCTCAAAAAAGAGGCTCGGCGGCCAAAAGGAGGCGTTCAGCGGGTGACGCGAAGGAGCGGGTGTTAAAAGTGGGGCCGCTGAATTTCAGCGGCTGGGCCGCTGGGCCTTGGCTGCCATAACGGGGTCGCCGAGCCTTCAGCGGCTGCCCTATGGGCCGCTGAAGCTTATTTTTCGACTGGTTGCCTTATTTTCGTCTTTTTTCGTGCGAGCCCTATATAAGCCTTGGGTTAGTCCGATTTTGGGACATCATCTTCATAATTCCTTAGTAAATAGAGAGTTTTTTAGAGAGAGAAACCTCCAATTAATTTAGAATTCAGCCATGACAAGCTTTCAAGTTAAGTTCGATAAGTGGTTGCAATCTATGACCCCTGAAGAGAGGATGAGACTTGTGCCTTTTCACTTGAATGCTTTCTTCCATCTGAAGCAAGTTCAAGTTGTCTGGAACCTTCTTGAGGCTGCGGTTGACTTTTGGGATGACAAACTTCATGTTTTTAGGTTGGGGTATAATGAATTGTGCCCTCTCCCTGAAGAATTTGCTTCCATAATTGGGTTTCCTCATGATCAAGCACCTGCAACTCCATGGCTCGAGGCCAACCTTGAAGGTTATTATAAAAGGTATCTTGGTTTATCTGCAACACAAGCCTCTTCTGTGGCTAGAACCGGTGAGTTAGACCTCAATGGTGTGATTGACATCTTTTTCCCCAAGGTAAGGGATGATCATAATGAGACATATTATAGGCGTGCTTTTATCTTATGTCTCTTGCATAGGTACCTCTTTGTTGGTGGAGGTAATAATGGTAAAACTTGTATGCTTAGAATTGTTGAACAAATTCAAAATGATTTTACCCCTGTGTCTCTTGTTCTTGGTGAAACCTTAATGTGCTTGGATCGCAAGAAACAAGAACCAACTCATGGTGGATTGACGGGAAGCCCTCTTCTCCTTTAAGTGAGTGCTTGAATAATTGCTTTGTATATAAAGTTTGAATCTTTAATGGATACCTAACTTTATTATTTGTTTTGATTTTGTGCTTTTTTGTAGATTTGGCTTTTGGAGCATATGTGCTTCAATGAGAGGCCGGCTAATGCACTGAAGTACCAACCAAAGTAGTTTCCTGCCCGCCGAAGGCTTTATTATGAATCCACCATTGATGAATGGCGTGGATACCTTAAAGCTTGCCCTTTGCTAAGATGGACTGTCAAGTGGTGGGGCTTAAAATCCGCAATCGGATGTAGCAAGGAGACGGGATATTATCAAGTCCTTGGTCTTCGAAATTTGACATACATATTTCCTAGCCGTATCATGCGGCAATATGGAAAACGCCAGATCATCCCACAGAAGGATAGTGTTGCGCCTGCAACCCGGGTTTTGACTATTAGCATGGTAAGATCGTGGGAGTGTACATGGGATCGTCGCCCTAAGTGGACTATTCCTCATATCAAGGCCCCAACGGCAATATCTTCAGCTTATGAAGCTTGGATGGATTGTAAGATTGCGGAGGGTCGTCGTGCATGCAGGAAATCTGAACAAGATGATCTCAAGGCCCAATCGGTCAAGTCTAGCTTAAGACTCTCCAACCCTAATGATCCTAAAGGGAAAGGTAAACAAAAGGGAGTCAAGCATGTGAAAAGTGTCCTTAACCCAAAGGCCAAGAAAGCTTTACCCAAGATTACTACTAAGCCAGCGGAGGAGCCCCAAATTCGGGCCAATGATCATGAAGCCTCTACAAGTGATCCTCTAATGGAGGTTGAAAAGGAAGAAGAGCCCGTGGTTCGAGAAACATGGGCTCCCAAGGAACGCGAAGTGGAAGGCCCAAAGGTTGATGAACCTATGGAGGATGTTGTCCCTACTGTCGAAGCCACAGAGTATTTTATTTAGGAAATACTCTTTTTTGGAGCATGTCTAGCTTAGGATTGCCTTTTTATGATTTTAAATTCAATAAGGGTGATGTGCCCCCTCTTTTTTTATTTAGTTAATTTATTTTGTAGCTTAGGAATTGCCAAGTCTTGTAATGGACTTTATTATTATTTATTTATGAAGACATGCTCATTTTAATTTTGCAACCTTGTGTTTATTATGTGCACAAATTTTAACAACTTTTGATGAAGGGGCCGGGCCCAATTGCAATTGGGTTGTCCTACGTATCCTTTTAGGGGAATCAGGCCGCTCGTAGTTCTTATCCGTTTTTTTTTTTAACATTCAATCCCGTTTTATTTTTTTTATTTTTTTTTTATTTTTTACAGGATTAGTTAGCCTTGTGTGGGCCTCTTGAAAGTGCTATATTGGGTGTCTTGCCTAAGCATAGAACCTCTTTAATTGATCCATGTTTATCCATTGACTAAATTCGATCTTGTCTAAATCTGCCAATCTTGCAGCGCCACCTGTTAAGATCTTTGTGATGATAAACTGGCCTGACCAGTTGGGTCGAAATTTGCCTCTTGGGTCAGTGACATTGGCCCCTACTTCTTTAAGTACTAAGTCTCCAACCTTAAGGTCCCTCATTTTGAGCCTTTGATTAAAGTGTCTGGTTAGTCTGTTCTGATATACTCTTACATTGTGCAAGGCTTGCAACCTTTTCTCATCCAGCAGGACCAGTTGGTCATAGGGGGCTTGGACCCAATCCACTTCTGGGATTTGACTTTCTAAAACGATCCTTAGAGATGGGATCTCTAGTTCGATTGGCAATACGGCTTCCATTCCGTAAACCAGGGAGTATGGTGTTGCTCCCGTTGATGCGTGAACCGATGTCCTATAACCCCAAAGTGCGAATGGCAGCTTGTCTGGCCAGTCATGATAGTTTTCGGACATTCTTTCAATGATTTTCTTGACGTTCTTGTTAGCTGCCTCTACTGCACCGTTTGTTTGCGGTCTGTAGGGAGATGACTTTCGATGCTGGATTTTAAATTGGTCCAACAGCTCAATCACTTCTTTCATGAAGTGTGACCCATTATCACTGATGATTTCTTGGGGAACTCCATATCTAGCTATTATGTTATTCTTAATGAACTTTACCACGTGTTTTGCTTTGAGCTTTGCGTATGATTGCGCCTCGCCCATTTGGTAAAGTAATCGATTGCGACTAGGATATATTCGTGTCCCCCTTCTCCTGTTGGGGTTATTTTACCGATGATATCGATCCCCCAAGCTGAGAAAGGCCAAGGTGAGGTGAAGGTATATAACGGGCTTGGTGGTAGATGTTGTAGATTTGCATGAGTCTGGCATTGTACGCATTTTTTGGCCAACTCACAACAGTCTTTCTCCATCGTTGTCCAATAATATCCAAGCCTTATTATCTTCCTAGATAGCATCATACCGTTCATGTGCGGTCCACATACTCCTGCATGTACTTCTCTTAAGACCTTATGGGCCGTTTCGGTACCTAGGCAGCGGAGGTTGACTCCGTTTGGGCTTTTCTTGTATATTTCACCCTGTACTTACAAGAATTGGGTCGCGAGCCTTCTGAGTGCTTTCTGGGCTCTAGGACTAGAATCAGGAGGGTACAGCTGGTAAACAAGTAGATTTTTCATATCGGTGTACCACTCATCTTCTTCATCGTGGAACACTTCCAGGCGAGGGTGTCACAATATGAAGGCTCGAATCTTCTTTGTACACAGATGGGCATCATCCGAATAGTTTCTGGTATGTTAATCATGCTTGCTAACTTAGCCAAGGCGTCTGCAAATTGATTATCTTCTCGAGGAAGGTATGTAAAGTGTATTTGATTGAAATAGACTATGGTCTTGTCTAAGTATTCTTGGTAGAGTGCCAGGGATTCACTTTTAACCTTTCATACTTTGGAAATTTGGTTAATTATGAGTGACGAGTCCCCATAGACTCGGAGTGTCTTAATGCCAAGGCTTATGGCAGATTGAAGTCCTATTACGCAAACTTCATATTGGGCGCCATTATTTGTAACCTCATGGTCTAGTTTGACTGAAATGGGTGTATGTGCACCTTCGGGGGATACTATCAGTATTCCTACTCCAAAACCCTTTTGGTTGGATGCTCCGTCGAAGTATAGCTGCCAAGTCTCGGTGTCTAAGGTCATGAACCCTTCGTCTGGGAAGTGATATTCATCTTTGTGGTCTGGTTCATTTATGGCTTGGTCGGCTAAGTATTCTGAAATAGCATGCCCTTTTATGGCCTTTTGATGTTCAAACTTGAGGTCGAACTTTGAGAGGAGGATGGTCCACCTTGCTATTCTACCATTTAGTATGGGCTTTTCGAATATGTATTTCAAAGGGTTTTCTCTTGATCTGATATGGATCGTGTGTTGGAGCATGTAGTGTCGTAACTGTTTGGTAGTTGCTACCAGGGCTAAACATGTCTTTTCCAGGGATGAATAGCGGGTTTCATATTCCAGAAACTTCTTGCTCACATAGTATATTGCTTTCTCTTCCTTATCTACTTCTTGGGCTAGCATGGCCCCCATTGATGTTTCTGTGACAGTGAGGTAGAGAATTAGAGGCATGCCTGGAGTGGGCGGTACTAGAACGGGTGGTTCGGACAGGTAGGCCTTAATTTTGTCAAAGGCCTTTTGGCATTGCTCGTCCCATTCCCTTTTTACCTCTTTTTTGAGTTTCTTGAATATGGGCTCACAAGTGATAGTTAACTTGGAGATGAACCTGCTTATGTATTGGATTCTTCCCAGGAAGCCTTTTATTTCTTTTTCCGTTTTCGGAGGTGGCATGTCTATTATGGCTTTGATCTTGGATGGATCGATCTCTATCCCCCTGGTGCTTATGAAAAATCCTAGAAGTTTGCTGGATGTAACTCCGAACGCACACTTCTTGGGATTAAGCCTCATATTGTACTTCCTAAGCCTATCGAAGAACTTTTGAAGTGAGGGTACATGCCCTTCTTTGTCCTTGGATTTTATGATCATGTCATCTACGTACACTTCAGCCTCTTTATGCATCATATCGTGGAGTAAGGTCGTAGCGGTTCTTTGGTATGTGGCTCCCGCATTCTTAAGCCCGAACGACATTATCGTATAGCAATAAGTGCCCCACTGTGTGATGAAAGTGGTTTTCTCTTCGTCTTCTTTGGCCATCAAGACTTGGTTATATCCTGCGTACCCGTCCATGAATGATAGAAGGGCATGTCCGGCGGTGTTATCCACCAAGACGTCTATGTGAGGTAAGGGAAAGTCGTCTTTTGGACTGGCTTTGTTCAGGTCCCTAAAATCTACACATATTCGGACCCGTCGATCCTTTTTTGGGACTGGGACAATGTTGGCTACCCAATCGGGGTAATTGGCCACTCTTATGAAGCCTGCCTCTAGTTGTTTTTGGACTTCCTCCTCGATCTTAAGGGCCCATTCTGGCTTCACTCTTCTTAGCTTTTGTTTGACTGGTTTACAGTCGGGGTTTCGTGGAATGGTATGCTGAGCAATTTTGCGGTCTATGCCTGGCATGTCCTTGTAGGACCAGGAGAAAACATCCGTATAATCCTTTAGGAGTGTTACGAATTATTCGCGTTCATTAGATGTTAAAGACAAGCCTATTTGCACGTGGCGAGGCTCATCATTAATTGCAATGTTTATTGTCTCCGTTTCTTCGACTATTGAAGTCTTTTGCTCATGTTCGATTAGTGCTTTAATAACTTCTTTTGGCAATTCCGTTATATTTTCTGAATTATTAGCAATGAGGCAATCCGAGTAAGCAAAATCGACGTTCATAATATTAATAGAAGCGGACAATACATCAATGAGGTCATCACTAAGGACCTTAGGAATAGACTGGGGTGGACTACCTGACACTTCTAGGATAACAGACTTAGAATCAGACTCAGACTCAGAATCAGACTCGGAATCGGAATCGGGCCCTCCTGTAGGGCCGTTGCGGATGGTGAACTTGTACTTGGCTCCCTTGACCGGAGTCCAACTCGTCTTGTGCTTCCAGGTGGTGCGGTCGGGGCCGATTGGGGCGCTCAGCTTGGTCGGGTCGAAACCTTCATTGAAAAGCACAGTAAGGGGAAGTTTGGTAGTGGTCTCGTCGTACTGACGACGCTCTTCGCCAAATAAAAGCCCAAAGTCATGTCATTAGCCCAATCTTTAGTGGATTGGTCCTCATTGAGAGGTATGGGTGTGTCTTCACTCATGAGGAAACAGTCTTGAAATGCTTCGAAGCCTGACATCAGGATCCCGTTGATTGTGTATGGTTCAGGGAATCCATAGTAGGGATATGGGTCGCCTTCCTGAAGGAATTGCCTATTGAGGGTGAGGGGATAAGGATCCATGTTATGTGTAATGGGTTTGTTAGCCACAAGGGCTCTTTTCTTAGCCATCACTTTGGATATGTAGGCCCTAACTTCTTGCCTTGTGGGCCTGTAGCCCAACCCGAATAAGTCATTTTTGATCTTGGTGTTCCAAGAGGTTTAAGCTACCTTGGGATGAGGGCCCAAAGTGGTGCCACGGAAGTAGCCTTGCTTTCTGAGTAAGGTGTTCACTTGAGCGTGGGCTCTATTGTTTCTATGAAGGCTATCTTCTCAAAACCCCATAACTCCTCGTCTTGCTCATTATGCTCTACCTTTAGGACTGGAGCTTTCTCAATCTGGGTTATCATAGTATCAGCGCACACCTCCAAGGTGGATCCCGCCAAGGATAGTTTCACCTTTTGATGCAGAGTTGAGGCTACAGCATTTAACCCGTGTAACCAGGGCCTTCCCAAGAGTAGGTTGAAAGTGGTTGGAATGTCGATCACATGAAATTGGACCATTTTCTCGATGGGCCCAATATTGATATTCATGGAGAAGGTACCCAATACGTTTCTTTTGGAATTATCGTAGGCCCTTAACCCTTGTGTGGAATGCGCGAGGTTGTTGTAGTCTATTTTGAGGTGTTCAGCAGTCCTCAAAGGGCATACATTTACAACCGAGCCATTGTCGACTAAAGTCATAGGGACTTGCCTCTGTTGACAGATTACAGTAAGATAAAGGGCTTTGTTGTGGTGAATACCTTCGGGTGGAAGGTCTTTATCAGAAAAGGTGATGGGCGTGGATAACTTTCCTTGGATTAGGAGGTTGACTACCTCTTCAAGAGTGGCATTTGGAGAAATGGTGGTTGCATTTAAAGCCTCTAGCACGGCCCTTCTATGAGCGATAGAATTGGTCAACAGTTGCCAAATAGATATATCGGCTTTTGTTCTTTGCAGTTGCTTGAGGATATTGGTCCCATCATCTTCTTTTGCCATTTCCCTTTGGGCCGGATCCCTATTGGGGATGGCTACAGGCTCTACAGGTTGGATTTGAGATGGATCCATATAAATGTTTTCGGGCCTGAACTGGCGTCCCGATCTTGTGAGATAGTTTAGAGCTTTGTCATCTTCTTCCTTCTCATCATCAGAGATATCATACCAGGCTTTGCCGTTAGCTATGTCATGGACTTGATGAGTCAACACATCTTCTGGATCAGTATGTGACCCATTATCCTCTTCATCACTATCCCAAAGGCCGCAGACGTCTAGCGTGGATCTTGGGCTTAGGTATGGTGGTATGGCCTGTCCAATAGGCGTAATCAAATAGGAGGGATCAAACCTTTCTTCTCTGCCAATAGCAAAAGAGTTCCCAAGGGGATTGTTGTTGTTGCTGGGTGGTGGTGCATCCTTAGGCAATGGTATTGTGCCATTGTCAAATAAGTCCTGGATTTTATCCTTAAGGGTGTAACACTTTTCAGTATCGTGTCCACGCCCCCTATGGTATTTGCAGAATGCAGATTCGTTCCAATATGGTGACCTTTTCTCTACAGGTGGATCGGGAGTAGGCCCAATCGGATGTAGATAGTCTCCCTTGATCAACTTATCCAGAGCCTTGACATAAGTCATCCCGAGGGGAGTATACCTTCCTGGGAGCCTATCAGCTATGGCGTTCACTTCATTTCCTTTACTTGTGGAGGCATGGTTGGTATTAGTGTATTTCTTGTCCTTATATCCACTTGTGTTGTTATTGTAGGTGACCTTGTTCTTCCCTCTTTGGAGTTGGTCATCTTCAATGGCCATGCCCACTTCAGTTAATTGGGCATAGGTGGTTATGGGTTGAAACTTCATGTGTTCGCGGTATTCAGATGCCAAATTTTGGACTAGCATGCGGATTTGATCCCTTTCAGATGGGCGATCAATCATTTCAGCTACCTTAGTCCTCCATCTTCTCACGAAACTAGTGAACCCTTCTTTGTCACCTTGCTTGGTGATGTCCAGTTCTCTTAATGTCATGGGTGGCAAGACATTGTCAGCGTATCATTGAAGGAACAGTGTGGATAGATCTTCCCATTTTTCCAGCTTTTGAGTGGGCAATTTGAAGAACCAGGCCCTGACAACAGGATCCAAGGTTTGAGGAAAGAGGTGAACATAAAGCTCTTGTTCAATGCCTCTAAGGCCCAATGCAGTGGTAAAAGCCCTAATGTGATCTTGTGGATCGTCGGTTCCTTTGAATGTGGGAACTTCAGGCATGAAGAACTTAGTGGGCAGTTTTCCCTTGATGTGGGGAGCATAGCCCTCAGAATTGATGATCATGTCGTTGAAGGCCCGACTCTTACCTAGGACAGATTCAAGCCTTTTCAGCTTAGCTTGAAGTTCTTGCACCTCTTTAGTGGAGGGTTCGGCCCTTTCCCCATCGGGCTTGGGCTCATCATCATCTCTATTAGGGGGATCCAACTTGGCGACACGGGCTTCCATATCAGTGAATCTAGCATTCATAGCGACCATTTGGGCTAAAAGGTCATCCATCTTTTGGTCAGCGGTTCTCTCGGCGTCTCCAGACATAGCGGACTTAGGCGAATTGGATGGTGAGGTCTGAGGTGACAGTGGCGGTGTGCGAAGGTAATCGAGCCAAACAAGGCCTACGAACTGTGCTTGTGGTGAAGGTTCGAACGACAACTTGCGGACTAACCTCTTGCTGGACTCGTCTCTCTCCCACTCCCTAGGACCAGGATCTCTTCTTCTACCAATTCTGGACATGAAAAGGCCCGTTTAAGAAAATAGAAAATAAATGGGAATCCCCACATAATAATTAAAGTTTTATTTTAGGACAAATGTGGGAAGAGAATCTAGCACTAATCCTCAACATGGTGATCTTTTGGGTAAGACGCGACTTTATATAAATAGCATATTCTAATCAATGATCTTTCGATTCTATTAGAATTATAAATACTCTTGACTTGCATATGGGATAAAGCTCCCTAATTTTAGAAAAAGAGAAATACTGTTGACTTGCATATGGAATTAAATTGGACTCTTTTTTTGTGAAAGATCATTGACGGGAATATGTTATTTGCATGCAATCTAATTCTTATGGAAAGGAACGTCTTCCTAACATGGTCACTAGCATCGTCGGAGTTATACAGGGATTCTACTTCCTAAAAAGATAAGATCCTACACTCTATTTGTAAACCTGAACAAGCAAACAAAAGGGAAACCTTCCCTAACCAGGACTCAATAAAAGAATCCTAAGGGGGGATCTAATCCTAGTATTCTTATGGAAGTTAATCACATAGCAAGGAAATAATTAATAATATAACAAATAAAGCAATTAGCACTTTGATATGGACTATGAGACTTAGTGCAATAGTTTGACACAATCTATGGTTGGATAAGGTAGCCCATGACCGGATGCGTTTTGTAATCTATGGGGTGCATAGTAAGACTAGACGTACCGTTTTACACATCTCGAATGGAAACATGTAAATGCCATGGGGTGGAACACGACTATGTGCAAAGGTAATTCGGACCGAGTGGGTCACTGGCCTAAGTCATAGACAATGCTCCAAGGGTAGATCCTATAATGGTGTGGTGATGTCTTTCGACATCTTGCAAAGATAATGCATGCAATATGAATGATATGGATGCAAAGAGGCAAAGAAAATAAACACGTACTGTAATTGAACCAAATATCTAAAATAAATTATTAACATGGATAAGTGTTCAAATTACATCATCTTATTAAGTCCCCAGTGAAGTCGCCACTGTAAGAACCCTCGCCTTTCGGCGCTAATTGAAATATTTGGTTGGAATTAATGGTTCTTAAATATGTGTCACATGCGATTCAAATTAATTATAAAGAACAATAATTTGCAAATAAGAAGCTGCCACCAATTTTTAAGGAAACAATTGGAAACCATCAAAAGTGCATCCCAATTCCTATTGGGAATTGACTCATGCTATTGAGTTCGGGGATGTAGGTACGAAATAAACAAAACGAATCTCATCTAAATCGCCCGTATTAACAGCCTCTACTAAGCTTATCCATGTCAAGTATTTATTTATGTTATATGATTCCATGCAAATCCGGTCGTCCAATGATCCTAAATTAACTAGGCGGGTCAAGATCAACCAAATTACCTACGTTATCACTTTGCACAATTTATATCCAATTTATATGCGTACTATTAACAAGCATAAACATGATATAGAACATTAAATAACGCTCCAACCTACCAACTTTGCTAAACGCGCCATGTATTGCATATGCACATCAATAAAACTGTTAGTATCTTCAAAAGAATAATAGTAATATTATAAAGGTGCTAACTTTATGCTAAAATAAACCTAGGAGGCTACTATATGCATGCAAAAACTATGAAAAGATGCAAACTTGCATAAACTAATAAAAAGACATAAACTTTATATTAACAAACCATGCATAATTATATACAAAATCAAAAGCATGCAAATTTATTCAACCATAATCAAAAGCTAAATAAAACATGATTAATAAACAATAAAACAAGAGATTTAATGAAGAGTTAGGCCCTCAGGATGGTTAACCTGGACGTTCTATTCGAACGGGACTAGTAGAATTGGGATTGCTCTTCGATCTTGGGTGCTAGGCTAGGTGTATTGCTTGCTTGAATCTTCAGATTTCTGAATTTGGGGAAATATATGCTCTCAATGCTCTCAAAATTGTGAACTTGCTGACCTCCTGCAAAAGAGGGTGAAAGGGAGTACTTATAGAGTTGGGGGACGGATTTAGGGGCCTAGGGCGAGAAGCCCGGCTCCAAAAGTTGGCCCAGTCAAAAAAGGGGTTCAGCGGCCACGCGGAGGGAAGCTGGGGCCCGCGGTGGCCGCCGGGGCTCAGCGGCTGGCCCAATGGCCCCCGCTGTCACGCGCTGGCCGCCAGACAAATCGCGTCAGCCGCTGGACCTGACGGCGCGCGCGTGACTAGGGTTTTGACTTTTTGGTGCTCTGTAAATTACGAAATTGCCCTTGGGCTGGCCCAGGGGTCGGGATTGAGCGGTTTTGACCCAAATCTTCAAGACGTGATATCTTTTGATCCGGGAACCTGATTGAGGCAAGGTCAAAGGCATTGGAATCCTTATAACAAGGGCTATCCAAAGACTGAGGTTTCAAGGAATTTGGTCTAGATTTCCGAGCAATGTCCTTTTCTACTTACGTCCATGTTAATCCATTACCATCATCATCGGGCGTTGCGGTGTCAGGGGATGAGAACCGATTAGGGTGTCTACAGCGACCCATATCCTTACTATGGATTCTCCAAACCATGCACAATTAACGGGATCGTAACACCAGGCTTTGAGGCATTCCAAGACTACTTTACCATGAGTGAAGACACACTCATACCTCTTAATAAGGGCCAATCCACTAAAGACTGGGCTAATGACATGGCATCCAACGACTTTGGGCTCTTGTTCGGCGAAGAACGTCGTCAATACGACGAAACCACTACCAAACTTCCCCTTACTGTGCTTTTTAATGAAGGTTTCGACCCGACCAAGCTGATCACCCCAATCGGGCCCGACCGCACCCCCTGGAAGCACGAGATGAGTTGGACTCCGGTCAAGGGAGCCAAGTACAAGTTCACCATCCGCAACGGTCCTACAGGAGGGCCCATCTCTGATTCTGAGTCTGATTCCGAGTCCGAGTCTGATTGAGTCTGTTATCCTAAAAGTGTCGGGTAGTCCACCCCAGTCTATTCCTGCTAAGGTCCTTAGTGATGACCTCATTGATGTATTGGCCGCTTCTATTAATATTATGAACGTCGATTTTGCTTACTCGGATTGCCTCACTGCTAACAATTCAGAAAATATAACGGAATTGCCAAAAGAAGTTATTAAAGCACTTATCGAACATGAGCAAAAGACTTCAATAGTCGAAGAAACGGAGACAATAAACATTGTAACTAAAGAAGAGCCTCGCCACGTGCAAATAGGCTTGTCTTTAACATCTAATGAACGCGAACAATTCGTAACACTCCTAAAGGATTTTACGGATGTTTTCACCTGGTCCTACAAGGACATGCCAGGCATAGACCGCAAAATTGCTCAGCATACCATTCCACTAAACCCCGACTGCAAACCAGTCAAACAAAAGTTAAGAAGAATGAAGCCAGAGTGGGCTCTTAAGATCAAGGAGGAAGTCCAAAAACAACTAGAGGCAGGCTTCATAAGAGTGGCCAATTACCCCGATTGGGTAGCCAACAATGTCCCAGTCCCAAAAAAGGACGGACGGGTCCGAATGTGTGTAAATTTTAGGGACTTAAACAAAGCAAGTCCAAAAGACAACTTTCCGTTACCTCATATAGACGTCTTGGTAGATAACACCGCAAGACACGCCCTTCTATCATTTATGGACGGGTACGCAGGATATAACCAAGTCCTAATGGCCAAAGAGGACGAAGAGAAAACCACTTTCATCACACAGTGGGGTACTTATTGCTATACAGTAATGCCATTCGGGCTTAAGAATGCGGGAGCCACATACCAAAGAACCGCTACGACCTTACTCCACGATATGATGCATAAAGAGGCTGAAGTGTACGTAGATGATATGATCATAAAGTCCAAAGACAGAAAGGGCATGTACCCTCACTTCAAAAGTTCTTTGACAGGCTTAGGAAGTACAATATGAGGCTTAATCCCAAGAAGTGCGCATTTGGAGATACATCCGGCAGACTTCTAGGATTTGTCATAAGCACCAGAGGAATAGAAATTGATCCATCCAAGATCAAAGCCGTAATAGACATGCCGCCTTCGAAAACGGAAAAAGAAATAAAAGGCTTTTTAGGGAGAATCCAATACATTAGCAGGTTCATCTCCAAGTTGACTATCACTTGTGAGCCCATATTCAAGAAACTCAAAAAAGAGGTAAAAACGGAATGGGACGAGCAATGCCAAAAGGCCTTTGACAAAATTAAGGCCTACTTATCCGAACCACCTGTTCTAGTACCGCCCATCCCAGGCATGCCTCTAATCCTCTACCTTACGGTCACAGAAACGTCAATGGGGGCCATGTAAGCCCAAGAAGTGGATAAGGAAGAGAAAGCTATATACTATGTGGGCAAGAAATTTCTGGAATATGAAACCCGCTATTCATCCCTAGAAAAGACATGCTTAGCTTTGGTAGCAACTACCAAAAAGCTACGACATTACATGCTCCAACATACGATCCACATAAGATCAAGAGAAAATCCTTTGAAATATATATTCAAAAAGCCCATACTAAATGGTAGAATAGCAAGGTGGACCGTTCTCCTCTCAAAGTTCGACCTTAAATTTGAACATCAAAAAGCCATAAAAGGGCATTGCCATTTCGGAATACCTGGCAGACCAAGCCATAAATGAATCAGATCACAAGGATGAATATCACTTCCCAGACGAAGGGGTTATGACCTTAGACACCGAAACTTGGCAGCTATACTTCGACAGAGCATCCAATCAAAAGGGTTTTGGAGTAGGAGTACTAATAGTATCCCCTGAAGGTGCACATACACCTATTTCAGTCAAACTGGACCATGAGGTTACAAATAATGGCGCCGAATATGAAGCTTGCATAATAGGACTCCAATCCGCCATAAGCCTTGGCATCAAGACACTCCGAGTCTATGGTGACTCGTCACTCATAATTAACCAAATCTCCAAAGTATGGAAGGTTAAAAGTGAATCTCTGGCACTCTACCAGGAATACATAGACAAGATCATAGTGTACTTCATTCAAATACACTTTACATACCTTCCACGAGAAGATAATCAGTTTGCAGACGCCTTAGCTAAATTAGCAAGCATGATTAACATACCCGAAATTATTCCGATGATGCCCATCTGCGTACAAAGGAGATCCAAGCCTTCATATTGCCACACCTTGGAAGTGTTCCACGACGAAGAAGACGAGTGGTACACAGATATAAAGAATCTACTTGTTTACCAGATCTACCCTCCTGATTCTAGCCCCAGAGCCCAGAAAGCACTCAGAAGGCTCACGGCCCAATTCTTAGAAGTACAGGGTGAAATATACAAGAAAAGCCCAAACGGAGTCAACCTCCGTTGCCTAGGTACCGAAATGGCCCATAAGGTGTTAAGAGAGGTACATGTAGGAGTATGTGGACCACACATGAACGGTATGATGCTATTTAGGAAGATAATAAGGCTTGGGTATTATTGGACAACGATGGAAAAAGACTGTTGTGAGTTTGTCAAAAGATGCGTACAATGCCAGACCCATGCAAATCTACAACATCTACCACCAAGCCCATTATATACCTTCACCTCACCTTGGCCTTTCTCTGCTTGGGGAATCGACATCATCGGTAAAATAACCCCAACAGGAAAAGGGGGCCACGAATATGTCCTGGTCGCAGTCGACTACTTTACCAAATGGGTTGAGGCGCAATCATACGCGAAGCTCAAAGCAAAGCATGTGGTCAAGTTCATTAAGAATAACATAATAGCCAGATATGGGTTCCCCCAAGAAATCATCAGTGATAATGGATCACACTTCATGAAAGAAGTGATTGAGCTGTTGGACCAATTTAAAATCCAGCATCGAAAGTCGTCTCCCTACAGGCCGCAAACAAACGGCGCAGTAGAGGCAGCTAACAAGAACATCAAGAAAATCATTGAAAGAATGTCCGAAAATTATCATGACTGGCCAGACAAGCTGCCATTCGCACTTTGGGGTTGTAGAACATCAGTTCACGCATCAACGGGAGCAACGCCATACTCCATGGTTTACGGAATGGAAGCCGTATTGCCAATCGAACTAGAGATCCCATCTCTAAGGATCGTTTTAGAAAGTCAAATCCCAGAGGTAGATTGGGTCCAAGCCCGCTATGACCAACTAGTCCTGCTAGATGAGAAAAGGTTACAAGCTTTGCACAATGTAAGATTCTATCAAAAAAGACTAAGTAGGCACTTTAACCAAATGCTCAAAATGAGGGACCTTAAGGTTGGAGACTTAGTACTTAAAGAAGTAAGGGCCAATGTCACTGACCCAAGAGGTAAATTTCGACCCAACTGGTCAGGCCCGTTTATCATCACAAAAATCTTAACAGGTGGCGCTGCAAGATTGGCAGATTTAGACAGGATCGAATTCAGTCAATGGATAAACATGGATCAATTAAAGAGGTTCTATGCTTAGGCAAGACACCCAATATAGCACTTTCGAGAGGCCCATATAAGGCTAACTAATCCCGTAAAAAAAAATAAAAAAAAAACGGGATTGAATGTTAAAAAAAAAAACGGATAAGAACTACGGGTGGCCTGATTCCCCTAAAAGGATACGTAGGACAACCCAATTGCAATTGGGCCCGGCCCTTTCATCAAATTCGCATTCAAAAGTTGTTAAAATTTGTGCACATGATAAACACAAGGTTGCAATATCAAAATGAGCATGTCTTCATAAATAATAATAAAGTCCATTACAAGACTTGGCAATTCCTAAGTAATAAAAATAAATTAACTAAATAAAAAAAAGAGGGGCACATCACCCTTATTGAATTTAAAGCATAAAAAGGCAATCCTAAGCTAGACATGCTCCAAAATAGTATTTCGTAATAGACTACTCTGTAGCTTCGGTAGTAGGGACGACATCCTCCATGGGTTCATCAACCTTTGGGCCTTCCACTTTGCGTTCCTTGGGAGCCCATCTCTCTCGGACCATGGGCTCTTCTTCTTTTTCAACCTCCATTAGAGGAAACATGAAGCTCGTCATTCCAAAATTCAACCGCAGCCTCAAGAAGGTTCTAGACAACTTGAACTTGCTTTAGATGGAAGAAAGCATTCAAGTGAAAGGGCACAAGTCTCATCCTCTCTTCAGGGGTCATGGATTGCAACCACTTATCAAACTTAACCTCAAAACTTGTCATGGCTGAAATCTAACTTAATTGGGACTTTCTCTCTCTAAAAAGCTCTTTATTGCTATGGAATTATGAAGGTGATGTCCCAAAATCGGACTAACCCAAGGCTTATATAGGGCTCGCACGAAAAAAGACGAAAATAAGGCAACCCGTCGAAAAAAAGAGGGTTCAGCGGCCCACCGGACAGCCACCGAAGGCTCGGCGGCCACGTTATGACAGTCAGGGCCCAGCCGCCCAGCCTCAGCAGCTCAGCCGCTGAGTCTGGCGGCCCCACTTTTGACCCCCGCCCTTTCGCGTCAGCCGCTGAGCACCTTCCTTTGGCCGCCGAGCCTCTTTTTCGAGACATCACTCTTCTACCCGATTTTGGACACTTTCCTTAACCGTTTTGGACTCCAATATGGCTTAGTTTCCTATTTTCTTCTATTATTACTATTTTCTTTAATTTCCTTAATTATTTATGGGAACTCCACAATTTAGTTATTTCTTTTCTGGATGATTATCCTCTTTTATTTTATTTTCCCCCTTTATACTTTTTAATTTTATTTCATTTTCTGCACCCCTTTCTTTTTTCTTTTTTTTTAAGGGGGATAGGGTACACCCAATTTTAACTTTTTGGATGTACCATTTTTTGCTACATGGCTATTACTTGCGCTTTTGCTTGACTACCTGTGCATTTGCATTAGCCTAATTATTTGCAGGGACCAATAAAGCAAAAATATGTTACAAAAACAAAGTCTGAATGTTTGTTCAACACAAATGTTCAAAAATGTATTTCATACAAATGCATTATCATAAAAATCGTCACTCGCATCAGCATCCGAGCGGAGCACCTCAAAGTGATCCTCCGACCTCCGTGGCTCATCACCATAGATCGACGCCGCTAGCTGGCCCGGGTCAAAGGAAGAATGACGGGCAGGCTCCCGATACGAGCACCCCTCTCCAGCATAACTCGAATCATACCCCCACGAAGAACGAGGAGGCATGGTAGGCATCATAGGAGCAGGGACAGGGGGCTGATAATAAAGACCGCCATAAGGAGCATACCCCGCATACCCGGGATAAGAAGGATACATCGGCATAGGCATAGGAGTAGGCTCCACAAACGGCGCCATCCTACTCCCACCAGGACGGTCCGTCCGATGTACGGGCTCCCTCTCTCTCCTAGGACTCTCCCTCCGAGGGCTCCTCTCACGATAAGGACTATGCTCAGGCGAGCTCACAACCTCATAATCCGACATAACCACCTGTCGTGACCGACGAGGAAGGGGTCGACGATACTCAACCTGCAACCCACCAAACATATAAGATACATTTCTCAAAGCATACAACTTTGAAGAGTGCAAAGTCAAGCTTACCTTATCCAAGTCAGCCCTCGAGCAAGTGCCCTTTGAGAGAGCTCGAGAAATCCAGGACTTCATGGCATGCATCATCTTGAAGACCTTCCCGGTCTGCTCACGGTCAAGCGACGCAAAGAAAAGTCAATACAAGCATAAAAGCAGTAAAAATCACATGCAACAGGTAAAATTACGAATTTACCCCTAGATGCCCAACTGGAAGAGGAAGGCCCTGGATGTCCTCATCAAGGTCCTCTGTCATCGGGACCTCTCCCAAGCACTCCTTCCCGCCTCCCGACCTCGGACCCGCATATCCGGGACATCCACGTCAACATCATCAACCCGAGGCTCCTACAAAGCAGAGAAGGTTAGCAATCAACAAAACAAGAAAGGCATAGAATAATAAATATAAAATTCTTACCTTCAAACCCACAAATGAAGGCATGAGGCGATCACGACGAAACTGCTCATAATGCCCCGCAAGGTCCTCCGCAGGCTCCCTCAAATACCGCATAGCATCCGAGCCCACCATGCCTCTGCAACCTGCTTGCGAGACAAGCACCTCACCAAGAACATGGTCGAGGGAGGATCCAAGGGAATCCTCGGGCCTGCCACGTCAGGATAAAGCTGACGGAAGATCCGCTCTCCCAAATACCACTCAAAAGAGAACAGACCCGCAATCAGGATCCTCTGGCGGTCTATCGCCCTGAACGAAAGGACAACATTCGAAGCCAACCCATGGTACTTCGCCCATGGGAAGTAGTCCATCTACACAAACATGCAATATAAGATATTTCCACACCAAGAAATACAATCCATGCAACAAAAAAGCAAAACTGCGTTACCTTGTGCCAATCTAGGCGCAAAAGGGCCTCCCTATATTGCTGGAGAGTCTGGAAGGGCGCAGGACCCCTATGACGCCATGCCCTGCAAACCGGGAAATCCAACTCCCAGCCCGTAGGTGCCATATCCGGCAAATGCTCAAAGAACCAAGGCTATATCGAAACATGAAGTTAAGCATCATACACTTAAATCATGCAAATCATCAAATAGATGCAAAAACAAAACGCACCTGCAAGGCCTTCTAGAAACAGCACAAACTCACGGGAGGTAGAGTCGTCTGCTTGTATCCCTCATCACTCACACGGCAAGAAAACTGCATGCACCTCAAGAGATTGGCGTAACCCGGCAACCCCCAGTTGTACTCTCTCACCCTCTCCCAATCCAACAAGCTAGGGAGGTAAATAGCATGGATGCGCTCTCCCTTGTCACCAAAGATGGTGGTGGCAAGGAGATAGGCGGTAAACTTCCTCACCTTCTGTTCCACCGAGGTAGTTCTCTTGTACCTCGCATCGGTCAAAGCGGCATAGAGCTCGCTATAGGGACGATAATGGTGCAGCCATGTATTTTCCCAGGGGCTGAACAACTCCACCATCTCAGTCTTTCCAGATGGAAACGTCATACACAATGGGCGTACGCACGCAGGGCACCCATGTCAATATAGCAAACTCCGATGGAGTGATCATCATCTCCCCATTAGGGAAGTGGAACGTGTTGGTAGTATCCCAAAAACGCTCCAAAGACAAGCGAACAATGCATCTCTTGACTCGCTTAACCGAGTCCGCCGCTTTCAAAAGGTGGCCGAACCCCGCACCCAAAACTGCACTTTGCACCTCTTTGGGAAAAGTCTTAAAAAGCTTCACCGAAGAACCATAGTTACCATTGGGCTTCAAATTCCCATCGGGTTCCTATGATCAAATTTGCAACCTCTTAGGTTCACATTTCAATCAAATGTTCAATCCTAAGCATGTTTCTAAGTTCGTTCATGCCGCGCAAGATCACATGCGCTACAAACTTGACAATTGCATACAATCTTTACATAAATTCTACTCAAGGAAAAGCATATAAACTAAAATTCAATGCATAAAACTATGAATTCAAAGTTTGGAGGCTTACCACAAACTTGGAAGCAGGGGAACTCAAGTCAGTCTCCGGTCGAAAGAGCAACTCCGACCGATCCCAAACGATGTCGGGCATCCTATCCGATCGTGTGTACCTATCTTGAGGAAAAGCCACATTAGGCTTCCTCTTGGAAGGCTTGACATGGGAGGGAAAAGCCTTGGTGAAGATGTTAATTTCTTCAACCTCCACCCGAACCTCGGCCCTTCTACTTCTTTTCTTCGCCAATTTGGGAGCCATGAAGAATTATGAGCAAGCTAGCAAAGATAAACAAGCAAAGATGGAAAAATTGGGATTTTCTCTCTCCAAGGGTTTCAAAAACCCACTCTCAAATTCACCCCAAATTTGTGAGAAATCACAAATAAACTTCGAATTATGCAAAGATTATGCAAAATCAAGCAAATGCAAGCAAAAAGAAGCAAATTTGAGCAAGAAATGAAGATTGGGCAACAATGGAGGTAGAGATAGAGAGTCTCGAAAATTTAGGGCAAAATGACCCAAAAATTCGGCTCCTCAAAAGAAATGCCCGGTTTTGGCCTCTGAACCGGCCCGGCGGCCAGGTTCAGGGCCGCCCAGGCTCAGCGGCCCAGCCGCTGGCCCTGGCGGCTGAACCGCCAGACCGGGAGGCCCCCCTCAGCGCCCCCGCGCGCCAATTTGAGCCGCTGAGCGGGCCCGTAAAGGCCGCCCAGCGCTCGGCGGCCCTGCGCATGGCCGCCCAACCCATTTTTTCGTTCGCCCCTCTCGGGACGGGCCCACGAGTTCAAATTCCGCGCGGGATTGCATTTCTCGACCGTTGGAAGCCCGGGAAATTCGAATATGTCACCCAAAATGACTCTTTTGCCCCCACAACTTGGTTTCCTATCCTAGGGACCCGGCGTTATCTATTTTTGCAGGCGTGAGCCTTATATCTAACCTTTTTACAGGCACAAGCACTTTACTTTATTTTTGCAGGCACAATTTACCTAAAGAACTGAAGTAGAGCAACATACCGCTCTTTGACGATAAGGCTATCAAAATTAGCGTCACGTTGGCAACAACTGAAGCAGAGCAACATACCGCTCTTTGACGATGAGGCTATCAAAATTAGCGTCACATTGGCAACAACTGAAGCAGAGCAACATACCGCTCTTTGACGATGAGGCTATCAAAATTAGCGTCATGTTGGTAACAATTAAAGCAGAGCAACACAATGCTCTTTGACGATGAGGCTATCGAAATTAGCGTCACGTCAGTATCCGTAAAGCAGAGCAACGCACCGCTCTTTAAACAAAGCAGGTAACCCTTGCCAGAGGCGGTCAGGAGTCTATCTTTCCCTTCTTTCTAACATAACAAATTTTCAAAAAAAAAATAAAATATTGCAGGCATTTTTAGCAAATACTTTGACCTTCGCTTTTACAAGCTCGGCCAAAGTGGGGGCTTCTGTAGACACCCTAATCGGTTCTCATCCCCTGACACCGCAACGCCCGATGATGATGGTAATGGATTAACATGGACGTAAGTAGAAAAGGACATTGCTCGGAAATCTTGACCAAATTCCTTGAAACCTCAGTCTTTGGATAGCGTTTGTTATAAGGATTCCAACGCCTTTGACCTTGCCTCAATCAGGTTCCCGGATCAAGAGATATCGCGTCTCGAAGATTTGGACCAAAATCGCTCAATCCCGGCCCCTTGGATCAGCCCAAGGGCAATTTCGTAATTTACAGAGCACAAAAGTCAAAAGCCCTAGTCATGCGCGCGCCGTCAGGTCCAGCGGCTTTCGCGACCGGTTCTGCGGCCAGCGAGAGTCGCGGTCCTTGGCTGCCCTCCGTGTGGCGCTGAGCCAGCTTTTTGGCTGGGCCGAGTTTTTGCGTCGGGCTTCCCGCCCTAGGCCCCTAAATTCGTCCCCTAACTCTATAAATACTCCTCTTCACCCTCTTTTACAGGAGGTCAGTCAATTCATAGTTTTGAGAGCATTGAGAGCACATATTCCCTCAAATCAAAGAAAATTCAGAAATCTGAAGATCCAAGCAAGCAATACACCTAGCCTAGCAGCCAAGATCAAAGAGCAAATCCAATTCTACTATTCCTGTTCGAACAGAACGTCCAGGTTAACCATCCTGAGGGCCTATTTCTCTATTTAATCTCTTATTTGCTGTTTATTAATCATGTTTTATTTAGCTTTTGATTATAGTTGAATAAATTTGCAGGCTTTGGGTTTTGTACATAATTATGCATGATTAGTTAATATAAAGTTTGCGTCTTTTTATTAGTTTATGCAAGTTTGCATCTTTTCGTAGTTTTTGCATGCATATAGTAGCCTCCTAGGTTTATTCTAGCATAAAGTTAATGTCTTTATATTATTATTATTCCCTTGAAGATACTAACGGTTTTTATTAATGTGCCTATGCAATACATGGCACGTTTAGCAAAGTTGGTAGGTTGGAGTGTTAAGTGAACGCTTTATATCATGTTTATGCTAGTCAATAGAATGCATGTAAATCGGATATAAATCGTGCAAAGTGATAACATAGGTAATTTGGTTGTTCTTAACCCGCCTAGTTAATTTAGGATCATTGGACGACCAGATTTGTATGGAACCATATAGCATAAATAAATATTTGACATGGATAAGCTTAGTAGAGGCCGTTAATACGGGCGATTTATATGAGATTCGTGTTATTTATTTCGTACCTACATCCCCGAACTCAATATTTAGTCCCCATGGGCATGAGTCAATTCCCAATAGGAATTGGGGTGCACTTTTGATGGTTTTCAATTGTTTCCTTAAAAATTGGTGGCGGCTTCTTATTTGCAAATTATTGTTCTTTATAGTTAATTTGAATCGCATGTGGCATATATTTAAGAATTATTAATTTCAACTAAAAATCGAAAACGCGCTGAAAGGCCGAGGGTTCTTGCAGTACCAAAATCATGAAAAATGATGATTGCAGGGCAGTGATCATAAGAGCCTTCAGGTAGAAGTTTGGCTTCAGTCATAGGAAATTGCATAGACCAGTTGTCATTAACTACAACTCTATTAAGTATACTGAACACCCTTTTATCTCCAGGCTACTTGTTATTCCAAGTAAAAAAAGACCCAGAAATTTTAACTTCATCAAGTTCACAATAAGACAAACAGTCTCTAAACTGAACAATATCTCCTAGAGTAACAGGAGCACCTAGTCTTACATTGTAGTCTAGAACATTGTTAAAATCCCCACATACAATCCAAGGCATGTTCATAGAATTACTAAGTATGCTTAAAGAATTCCAGAGAGGTATCCTGTCAGCTGCGTCATTAAAAGCATAAACAATAATGCACACAAATATCATACATGTGCCTCTATGTATAAGCTCACAATGAATATGTTGTGCTGACATTTCTTTGATGTTCAAATCAAAAACATTAGGTTTCCACAAGACCCATATTCTGCCATTATGATAGTAAGCATGATTTGTTGTAAGGCTCCAGCTATCAAAACTATCAAGGGTGGCTGTATGCAAATTTGTAGCCTTAACCCTTGTCTCTAGGAGTCCAGCCAATCCTACTCTATGTTGATGAAGAAAAGAGTTAATCTCACACTGTTTTGTAGGACTTTTTAGACCCCTAATATTCCAGCAGCTGATATTATCCATGACTAGAAGAGGGTAGGTCCCCCGCACCATCTACATGGGAAGTAGTCTGATTTTTTTACATGCTTGAGTCCCCTTTATCCCCATGCACATTCATTCCATTCAGAGTAGCACTGTTATTACCTGAAACTTTTTCCAATTGAGAGGTCCCAGTGTCCTTATCCAATTCAGCAAAGGAGTTTCCAACTGAAATGATTTCAGTAGAAACAACACTCTTCCCTTTATTTCTCCCATTACCCACTACAAGTTGAAAACCCTCCGCATCAGTAACTTGTTGTGCTGGAGGAGCATTAGGTTGTATCTTTTTTGGTTGATAAACCCACTTGCTTTTTGGCTGTCTTTGTGGCTGATTTTGTGGCTGGTTTTTTTACTGTTTTGTGGCTAGCTCAGTTTTCCTGCAGTTTTCATCAACATGACCAATTCCAGAACACTTGCAGCAAAGTGTAGGCTTACAATCATATGTAACTCTGATATTGATTAAGCTACCCCATTCATCTTCAAAATGAATATTATCAGGAAATGTTTGACCCTAGGTAACCTCAATTAGCAGCTTAGCAAAACACTAGTCGAGTTTTATCCACAGTGGCTTCATCAGCTTTAATCACTCTTCCCAGCAGAGATGCTATTCTAAACATGTTATCTTGTCCCTAATATTTTACATCAAGCTCATGCAGTTTTACCCATATTGGAACATTATCTAAAGTCTCATTTCTCAGGTCAATCTCAGAGGTCCAAGTGTAAACACCTAAATTGGTTCCCCCTTTTTAAATACCCAATGATGATGACCAATAATGAACATAATGAATTGAATGTCAATACTCGAAATACTGGTGCTTATTTGTGTCCCATTATCCATAATTATTCTGGACCCTTCACATTTCAATACCATGTAATAACCCTTTCCATAAACTTTCTAGCGCCATCTCATTTGTCCCAAAGACACCGGAGTCAAAAGTTATGATTTAATGAAGTTATGGGCTAAAAACGATGTTCTCATACCCGCATATCACGGTTCAAGACTGATTTTGATCCATTTAAGGATTAATTGGAGTATTGGCCCACGAGGCTTGTATTCCCCTTTGAATTAGCTTTCCAATGATGTATTATGGGCCAAAATCCAACTACAAACGGAAAAGATATGGTCCGATGATTGATTAATCCATTGAAACAGACACCTCTCTGGTGTTTGGGCCATAACTCATAGGATACTTGTTATATCTGAGCCCACAATATGTCAAAGGAAAGCCCTTTGAACAAGGAATCCAACGTACCAAGATTCAGGCCAATCGGAGGTCACACGAGCACTTTAGCGGCCTTTTCGTGGGAGAGGAGGCTGTGAAGCCAGCCGCGGAGCCCCAGCGGCCCAGCCGTGGAGCGTATGCTGCTCTATCGAGGCCGCCGAGCCTCGAGCGGCCCTCCGGGGGGCGTTGGGTACCTTTTTTGGTCCGGGAACCCTAATTTGACCTCCGTTTCAGCCCATTTCCTATAAAACCCTTCTAAACTCCGATTTTTGGAGACACAACTCATCATTACGGGATTCAACTCAAAGAAAACCCTAATCTCTCTCTCTCATCTATTTCATTCAACCCTAGTCACATCAATCAAACCCATCTTCAAACCCTAATCAAGAACAAGTCTCATCTCAAGATCAAGTCCAATATAAGGAGCAATTGACATTCGATTCTAGTACAATCAAGGTTCAACCTCAGGGCTCATCTTTTCAACTCTTAAATCTATACTCAACGCATGTTTTATTTATATTATGATCATGGTTAATATTATTTGAATGTTTTAATTGTTTTATTTAGTTCATCTTATGTTGATTGTTTTTAATTATTGTTTTCATGATTATCATGTATACGTTAGTTTAATTATTATCCTTACATGATTTTCATACTTTTTAGTTTATTTTCTAGTTTTCTTATATTTTATCATATTTATTGTAAATATCATATCTTTCCTTGTTTTCCATGATTAATCAATTTAATTAGCATGCTAACATGTAATTAAAGTTTATATCTTTTATTTTACTTCCATTGAAGTTACTAACAAGTTTGTTCATGCAAATTGGCAATTGGCGCGTTAAGCTAGCACGATAAGGTTGGGGAACATATTTCTATTAGTTTGGTTGTGTTCTACTAGTCAAATCATGCAATCGGGTACTCATGTGCAAAGTGATAACTTTAATAATTTGGTTTGTTCAACCTAACTAGTTAATTTAGGATCTTGGACGACCGGATTGTTTGGAACCTTGTTATGTGAATTAAGAATCAACATGGATAGGATTAGTAGAGGCCGTTATTACGAGCGATTTAGATGAGATTCGTTTTGTCTTTTTTGTACCCACACCCCTGAACTCAATCTTTGGCCTTTGGGTTATATGAGTCATAATTCCCAATAGGAATTGGGTGCACATCGATGGTTTCCAATTGTTTCCTTAAAAATTGGTGGCGACTTCATGTGTTCAATAATCCCTTAATCAATCAATCTCTTTTAATTAAGAACCTATGACATATTATTTATTATTTTCTAAAATCGATTTTCAAAATATTTTCTATTTTTCAATCTGCTTTCTATGTTGGAGCTTTTAGTTTCCATTTAAAGTTCAAGTCAATCTGCTATGTGTGTCTATTGGTCGAATATGTGTGCGTTTGCATTGCCATGTTTGTGTGTTTACATTGCCATGTTTGTGTGTGTCTTTGCATTTGCATTTACAGGAATACTTAACTCAAGTCAACCACTCAAGTCAATTTGGCGACCCCGACAGCCATCTTCAATATTCATGTCAATCATTCAAGTCAATGTTCAATCATTCAAGTCAATTTGGCAGTCCAGACTGCCTTATTCAATTTCAATGTCAAATTGGTGATCCTGACTGTCGTATTCAATTTGAATGTCAATTTGGCGATCCTGACTGCCGTATTCAATTTCAATGTCAATCTGGCGATCCTGACAGCAATGTTCAATTCAATCAAGTCAATTTGGCGATCCTGACAGCCGTATCCATCAATATCAAGTCAATTCAGCAAATCTGACAGCCAACATCAATTTCAAGTCAATCTGGTGACCCCGACTTCCAACATCAATTTCAAGTCAATCTGGCGACCCCGACCGCCGTCTTCAATTCAAGTCAACTTGGCAATCGTGACGGCCACTAACATCGACGTCTTCATCGACGGTTCCAATATGTGCTTGCATCGCATGTTTTCAAAATGTGCATACTTTTCCCTTCGCTCTACTCGAGCTCGGCCATAGTGAGGGCTTCTGTAAACACCTAAATTGGTTCCCCCTTTTTAAATGCCCAATGATGATGACCAATAATGAAAATAATAAATTGAATGTCAATACTCGAAATACTGGTACTTATTTGTGTCCCATTATCCATAATTATTCTGGACCCTTCACATTTCAATACCATGTAATAGCCCTTTCCATAAACTTTCTAACGCCATCTCATTTGTCCCAAACGGACACCAGAGTCAAAAGTTGTGATTTAATGAAGTTATGGGCTAAAAACGATGTTCTCATACCCGCATATCACGATTCAAGACTAATTTTTAGCCACTCAAGGATTAATTGGAGTATTGGCCCACTAGGCTTGTATTCCCCTTTGAATTACCTTTCCAATGATGTATTGTGGGCCAAAATCCAATTAGAAACGGAAAAGATATGGTCCGATGATTGATGAATTCCATTGAAACAGACACCTCCCTAGTGTTTGGGCCATACTCATAGGATACTTGTGCTATTTGAGCCCACAATATGTCAAACGAAAGCCCTTTGAACAAGGAATCCAACGTACCAAGACTCAGGCCAATCAGAGGTCAGACGAGTCCTCCAGGGGCCTTTTCGTGGGAGCGGAGGCTGAGAAGCCAGCCGCGGAGCCCCAGCGGCCCAGCCGCGGAGCTTATGCTGCTCTATCGAGGCCGCCAAGCCTCGAGCGACACTCCGGGGGACGTTGGGTACCTTTTTTGGTACGGGAACCCTTATTTGACCTCCATTTCGGCCCATTTCCTATAAATACCCCTCTAAACTCCGATTTTTGGAGACAGACTTCATTATAACGGGATTCAACTCAAAGAAAACTCTAATCTCTCTCTCTCATCTATTTCATTCAACCCTAGTCACATCAATCAAACCCATATTCAAACCCTAATCAAGAACAAGTCTTATCTCAAGATCAAGTCCAATATCAAGAGCAATTGACATTCGATTCTAGTACAATCAAGGTTCAATATGAGGGGTCATCTTTTCAACTCTTAAATCTATTTTCAAAGCATGTTTTATTTATATTATGATCATGGTTAATATTATTTGAATGTTTTATTTAGTTCATCTTATGTTGATTGTTTTTAATTATTGTTTTCATGATTATCATGTATAGGTTAGTTTAATTATTATCCTTACACGATTTTCATACTTTTTAGTTTATTTTCTAGTTTTCTTATATTTTATCATATTTATTGTAAATATCATATCTTTGCATGTTTTCCATGATTAATCAATTCAATTAGCATGCTAACATGTAATTAAAGTTTATATCTTTTATTTTACTTCCATTGAAGTTACTAACAAGTTTGTTCATGCAAATTGGCAATTGGCGCGTTAAGCTAGCGCGATAAGGTTGGGGAACATATTTCTATTAGTTTGGTTGTGTTCTACTAGTCAAATCATGCAATCGGGTACTCATGTGCAAAGTGATCACTTTAATAATTTGGTTTGTTCAACCTAACTAGTTAATTTAGGATCTTGGACGACCGGATTGTTTGGAACCTTTTTATGTGAATTAAGAATCAACATGGATAGGATTAGTAGAGGCCGTTATTACGGGCGATTTAGATGAGATTCGTTTTGTCTTTTTCGTACCCACACCCCTGAACTCAATCTTTGGCCTTTGGGTTATATGAGTCATAATTCCCAATAGGAATTGGGTGCACATCGATGGTTTCCAATTGTTTCCTTAAAAATTGGTGGTGACTTCATGTGTTCAATAATCCCTTAATCAATCAATCTCTTTTAATTAAGAACCTATAACATATTATTTATTATTTCAATTAGGCGCCGAAAGGCGAGGGTTCTTACTCCAAGGTTTCATGATAACAGGCTTATTATCAAACATAAGTTGATCATCATTCAAAGCCTTATTTCTATCATCCATGGTGGCAAAGTGAACAAGAAATAGTCCCTTGGGAAGACTAGACACCTTATCAACTCCCAAATACCCCCAAATACGATAAGAAAAACCTGTCATCACCTCAAGTGGAGGATTAGCCCACAGAAAATAGCAAACTATTGCACTTTTCCAATATTCAACTTCATCTTGTATATCAGAGAAGGTGATTTTAACAGTAGTTTTACCTTGATGCATAGGCAACGGCTGCTTGGGGTCTATCCCCAGGTTGAGTCCATTCAGAGTGACGGCAACTCTGTCATTTCCATCAGCTTCCAGTTCCTTATCCACCATAATCGGTTCAATCTGTTCAAGAATGGGTTCCATTTCTTCAGCCCAGTCCCGTTGATTACTTTCTCGGCGCGGGTTCGACATTGTGGCCGTCCAGAGTTGCTTCTTCGCAGCCGAGCCCATTGTCGCCTGATTGACCACCATAGTACTGATAGGAGTTCCAATTTGCGAATAATCCGAGCTGAGATCGAATTCCAGTGGTTCGATTTGTTGGAGCTCATCCACCGCTTTCGATTTTCTAGCATCCTTAGTGTACGGTAGTTTGTGTAATTCAGAATTTTTGTCATTGAATTGCTTATTTCCAGAACTGCTCTTCAATTGGTTAATAGATTGAGGTTTTTTATTGGATTTTTGAGGATTTTTCCAAGGTCTCCCTCTAGGTTTTGTGTTCTTTGCCATGGCGACGGGAACCCGAGAGAACCTAGGTCTAGAGAGAGAAAGTCGAATAGTTCAGACGATTTCACATGGTTCATGGTTTTGGTTTTTGATAAATATTAAATAAGGAACTTGGTTTAACATTTTTTTTTTTTTGGTTCTTAAACTTACGTTGTTCATGATAACAAGTACCGTTCGTTGCCATCTTTAATGTTGATAATATTTTTTTTGTTCTTAAACTTATTTATGCGCTTTTTATCTTTAACATGTACATGTGTCCAACTTTTACTTTCACAAAACTAGATTTTGCCCGTGTAATGCACGGAATATTTGAAGTAAAAAATACAATAATAATTATGGGATCTAAATGATGATTTTATTTGTCTATATTTACAAAATTACTTTGAGGTTTACGTGTACTTTTAAAAATATATTTATTTGATTTTAACTTTTTAAGTGAAGAAAGATGTGTTTTGTATTTTTATTTACCTCTTATGTCTCATTTCTCACTTTCTTATTCGATGTGGGACTTGTATTAAAATCTATGTGGATATGTGGGACAATGCCCACAAATAACATATTAGATCACTTGATACATTCTACCTTAGCTAAAAGCAAGGCTAGTAATATTTACGTTCGAGTTATTACTTTGACTCCCTATTCTTATAGGGATTTCATGTTTTAGCCATTACTTCCCTTTTCGATGTGGGACTCAGTATTAACTATTTAATCAAGAGAGGAGGTAACCCAAAGGTTCATTCAACATATATAGTCTCAATTACGAAATTGAGGAGGATGAATCTACACCCCCCGCCCTCAAGGTTGGAAGTATGGTAGCTCTATTAAGCTCCCAACTTTTGCTCCTAAATGTATGCTATGCTTTGCTCTTGCTTTGATTCCCTTATATTTTATACATTTTTACATGCTCTCTCTATAATTTTGTTCTCCGATGTGGGACTCGCAATTTTTGTGGGGATGGATGATGGAGTATAGTCTCTCATTTTTTGGGGTTAAGAAATCTGATGGGGTTCTACATACACTAACATGATAATAGATAGAAAAATATTTTCTTACAAAATATCCAACGCATGTGATATATTTCTTCTTTCCTTTTATTTCTTTTCTTATTCTGATATAGTATGTGATATAATTAAGGAAGAAATCTTCCCCTCAAAAAATAAAAAAGAAGAAGAAGATCCGCGTGATTTTGATCTAATGAATAATTTACTTGTTTTGGTGAGCCTTTGATTATTTAGTGTTATATTGCATTGTCTTACTTAACTTTCCACAATTTAACCAACTTTTTGTGTTTTTTTTTTTTGTTTACTTACAGTTTATAATTTTTTTGTTTTTAAAAGTAAGGAATTTGTATTAATTACTTCCAAATGGACGTTTACAATCCGCACAGATTACACAAAGACTCCAAACACTCCTAACGCTGCCTAGCTAGAGGAGGTTATAACAACTCCTCTTTAAAACAGAATCCTAGCAGCAAATCAAATTTGTCACAAGGAAAACACTACACCCCATCTTCTAAAAAAGCTCAACAATAGTAGTTCAAATAAAGGAGGAAAAAATCCCTAATTTTTTTGTTCTTTGAACTCGCAGCTCTGGCGTGTAAGGCATTGATAATCAACTTCATTACCTGCTCAGTTGTAGTAGTTTTCTCTTGAAATAATCTGGCATTTCGTTCTCTCAAAATGGAATATATAATCCCAGAGATGCAGGCACATGCTATTCTCTTCAGGATGCTCTTCCCTTTGAACAAGTCATAGGCTTGTTTGTACACATCTGGCCACCTCCAGCAGGGTTGATTAATCTTTAACCACTGAAAAGCTTGCATCCAAAGTTGCTTCACATAACTAAACTCAAAGAAGGTGTGCTGAAAACTCTCTTCATTCTGTTTGCACAGGACACAAATACTAGGACCTTGTATCCCAATCTTACCCAGATTTTTCCATATAGGTAACCTCTCTTTAATACACAGCCAATAGATAAATCTCCACCTGGGTAACGCAATAGAAATCCACACCAAGGAGGACCAAAACTTCCTAGGTACATCATGAAGGAAATTTTTATAAGCTTTACTCACTTTATACACAGTGGCAGTGCAAACAAATTGTTGCAAAGTACTTCTGCTGTCAAATATTTTCTGTATTAGCCAAGCAGCCTGAGTTGGCTTTTTCATGGTTCAGAAATCACTATCTTTGATGTAGTATGCACTGACTCACTTCACCCATAACTTCTCTTTTTAATGCTGGATATCCCACAGTAATTTGCCAAGGGAAGCCTTGTTCCAGAATTCAAAGTTGAACAAGTCTAACCCACCCTTCACAGCTGGTAGACAAAGTTCCTCCCATGACACCAAGGCTCTTGAACTAGGGTCTGCAGAGCCTGGCACAGGAAGCGCCTACATATCTGCTCAATATTATGAATCACAAGCATAAGAATCTGGAAGAACTGAGCCCAAAAATTTTGGAAGGAAAACAAGACTGATTTTATGAGCTGTAGTCTCCCAACATAAGAGGGATACTTTGAAGTCCATGACTTCATTCTATCAGTCATTCTCTGAACCAAAGGATCAAAGTGGCTTGCTTGGAGTCTTTTTGAGGTCAAAGGGACACCAAGGTATCTGAAACGGAGTATCCCCTCCTACATTCCCAAAGAAGAGATAATATTCTGCTTCATATCATAGTCAACACCACCAAAGTATAACTCAGATTTACTCTGATTGGCTTTCAGTCCAGAACAAGCAGAGAACTTGTTGAATTTGTCAATCAGTGCAGCAACACATTCATTATCCCCTCGAGAGAAAAGCAGTAAATCATCAGCAAAAACATAGTGAGCCAAGTAGAATTTCTTACATCGAGGGTGATACCTGAAACTTCTCTCATTCTTCAATTCTCTAAGGCACCTGGACAAATAGTCCATTGCAATGAGAAAGATAATGTGAAATGAGGTCACCTTGCCTCAACCCTCTCTTGGTTGCAAAAGGAGGCATGGGCCTTCCATTCAACATAATGGAGTAGCTAAATGTAGAAATACACATAATAATCCACCTCACAAACTTCACACGAAAATGCATCCCAAGGAGGACTTGTTCAAGAAAACACCTTTCAACCGAGTCATATGGTTTACGAAGATCAATCTTGAGTGTGCATCTAGGTGAAATACCCTTTCTGCCATAATGCTTGATGATTTCATGTGCAAGAATGATGTTATCCCTAATAAGTCTCCCCTTAATAAAAGCATATTGCTCAAGGAGAATAAGCCCAAGCACAATACTAACTCTATTAGCTATAGCTTTAGAGAGAATTTTATATAAAACATTACAACAAGCAATAGGGCGGTAATCACTAACATAAGTAGGAGTAGTCTTCTTAGGCACTAGAGTCACAGATGTGCAATAAAGAGACTTCAGAAGGTTGCCAGAGTGGAAAGTGGCTAAGATAGCAGCCACAATATCAAAGCCAATATGATCCCAGAAAGCTTTGTAGAACGTAGCAGGAAAGCCATTGGGGCCAGGAGCCTTATCATCAACAATCTCCCACAATGCTCTTTTAGTCTCTTGTGCAGAAAAATCTTGGCATAATTCAATTTGTTGTTCAACAGTAAGACATGGGCCATTCTTCATAATTTCAGGATCTATGGCTGGGAGTTCAGCTGCAGAAGACCCCATCATACTCATAAAAAGGGATTGAAACTCTTCTTGTACCTCCTTGATATCAATTAACTTCACATTGCCTGCTGTATAGATTGTAGATATTTTATTGAAAGCCCTCCTACTCTTAACACAAGCATGAAAGTATCTAGTGTTATCATCACCAGCTTTTAACAAATCCAATCTGGATTTTTTTCTCAAAATACAATCCTCAGTCTCTCTCAATTTACTCAGAATTTCCTGATCATGATGTTCCTTTTCAATCAGAGTTGCATTAAATAAGTCAGTAGCCAAATGCTTCTGAGTTTGCAATAGGGTGGCCTGTGCAGAATGTATCTTTGCCTCCAGATTGGGGCAGTAGATACTAGAACTCTTGATAGCAGCCTTCACCCTTTTATGTTTCTGTAAAACCTTGAACATTCTAGAGCCCTGACTCTCACAATGCCAATTAGCTTCAAACAGTTCCATGTACCCAACCCTGTCAGTCCATAGGTTGAAGAATCTGAATGGCATTCTTGTGTCATTAAAATCAGCTTGCAGCACAATAAGAGCAAGAGAATGGTCAGAAATATAGGGAGCTAAGTAATCAGCCTCAACACTAGGATACTTAGCTATCCATTCAAAGTTTCCAAGAACTCTGCCTATCTTGCTATACACATGGTCATGAGCTTGTTGCTTGTTACTCCATGTATAATTCATGCCCTTTGCTTTAATATCTTCCCGATTTAAATTATAGAAGAAGTCATGGAGTTATTCAGTGACAGAAACTTGGTTTCCATACTGAAGCAAAGTAGCATCAAAATCACCTCTAACAAGCCATGGATCATTAATATTCCACCCAAAAGCTTCAATATATTGCCAGCACCTTTGCCTAGCTATGGCACAATTTTTGGCATAAATCACAATCAACAGTATAGAAGGACCAGATGTAAAAATAATTTCACATGAACAAACTGATCAGATACATGGATAATCTGCACAGACAACAAAGCAGGGTCCCAAGAGAACCAAATTCTCCCATTAACTGCATCAGAATGGTTATAAAAATGCAGCTATTGATTATTAAGCCTATCTGCAATCTTAGACTTTTTATTTTCCTTAATTCTAGTTTCTAGAAGTGCAACAAAGAATACATTATTCACTGAAATATACTTCTTAATATCTCTAAGCTTTTAGGTTTTATTCATCCCTCGCACATTCCAAATAACAAGTCTCATTGATTATTTGGTGGAGCTGGGGGGATCACAACAGGAGGTTGGCCCCCAAATACTCTCTCCTTCAATATTCTCTACAAAATCAGTCTCTATCACCTCTTCAACTTGCAAAAGATCAAATGCATTATGTACAAGAACTGTTACCAGAGCTGCAACAGGTGATTTTTGCACAGCTTGCCACCTAAGCTCTTTTGCAGAATACTGAGAGCTCAGAGGTACAAACTCTTCCTCAACTGTACCATTGCTTTATTGCTGATCAGTTGCACTTGAACTCATAGCCGTATCTGTGTCTTGCACACTTTCTAAAGCAGGAGTAGCTCTAGGTGTGATACCCCAATATTTTCTATAATTATAATATCGATTTATAATTCATTTATAAATAGCTTCGGAGATTTAAATCATATATTTATTTAACGATTCGATTCACGCAAATTAAGCCATAATAATATTAATTATTATTATGAGAATTTCGGGATTTACAATTACCAAATTGAGGAATTTAATCAAAATGATTTTTGTATATGAATAAGGCTTATTCATATTGTTTTAATTGATTTTTAATTAGTATTTAATTGGTTTAATTATTTTTAATTAGCAATTAAATCAGAAAATAATCCTAGGTCTAGTAGGTTTTGACTTTCCTTGATTGGGCACCTAGATAAGCTAAGAGATGGGTTAGTTGATCAGTTTACAAAACTGAGCCCAAAACCCCAATTCTCTCTCTCTCTCCTTTCTCTCTCTCTCCACCGCACACCTCTCTCTCTCTCTCTCTCCCCCTGCTGTCGCCAGCCACTAGGCCAGCACCGCCTCCTTTCCTCCCACCGGTAATCCCCTCCCCTCTCTCTCTTTCTCTCTCTTTCTTTCTCTCTCTTTCGTGCTCTGTTTTCCCCCTCCCCTGTTTTCGTCGAGTCGCGACTGTCGCGCCACCGCCGCGCCACTAGGCCGCGCCTGGGTGGTCGCCGGCGAGTGGCCGACGCGACCGGGCCCTGCCCGACGCTCCTCCCCCTCTCAGTCGCACTCTCTCTCCCTCGCGATCTCTACTCCCTCCGGATCTCTCTCACTCTCTCTCTCCTCCGTCGCCGGTGCTCCGGCGAGCCGCCGCCGACCATGGTGGTCGGTGGGTGGTGGTCTTGGTGATGGGCTAGGTCGTGGGTCCCCATTCTTGGTGTATCACGCCCTAGACTCGAAAAACCGATTAGGGTTTCGTTTAATATTTTCGTTTTAATTAATTTCGTAATTTCAGTATTTTTCAATAATTGTTTTTATTTTTCTATACTCGTTCGGAGTCCGAATCCAGATTTTCAAAATCCTAGATTGATTGGAATAAATCAAGGCATTTAATAAAAATATTAGTTTATAGTTTTAGTACTGTTTGGATTTTCGTATTTACTAATAATGTCTCGGTAATTATTTTTAATTAGGACCAAACGGACAAGCGTGATCGGGTTGTGATTAGCAAGATTACCTACTGCGTAGTAAGCGTTTGTTAGGTAAGCCATTGTGCCTACCTCTTTGCAAAGCCCCATCAAAACTATTTTGATGTGTTACGTGCTAATTGATTATTATTGTGAATTTAATATGTGAAGCATGATTAAATTATATCGTCGTTAATTATGAGAATTCGAAATATATTCTTCGCTGTAAATATGAATTATATTGAGTATGACAAGTTTATGGAATTTCGTTAATTAGTTAGTTCATATGCTAATTATTGAGGATGTATGGCGATGTTGAATTTCTAATATTATTATCATATAATAATATGTGCTATTTGGAATGGGTTATTACTTTTTTGGTTCACAACCAAGGGTATCCACCGTCGACCATAGTGACTATACCCTGCGCTGGCTTGTAGGCACCTCAAAGGATGGGACAACTGGCCAAGGAATTTAAAGCTGCTCCATGCCCAAGGCGAGATTCGAACCCTCGACCTTGGTTAAGGATGGATGAGTCCCTACCACTCAACCACACCTCCTTGATTTGGAATGGGTTATTATTGAGTGCTAATGACAACCTATTATATTTGTTGGATGTTAATTGTGAAAGTGTAATTTTTGGATATCATGATTTACTACCGAAGTGCTGCCGAAATTTCGTTAGACATATATGAATCATGATTATTGTTAATATGCCTTTGTGTCATTATCGTTATTATTATTGATTATCATGAGCATGAAATGAAGTAGTATGTCGTGGTCTCGTTGTACCACTAGGTCAATCAGTGCAAGTATGTGAATTAAACTAAATAAGAATAAGACTCCTAATGGATTCCTAGGAGTAGTCGAGCTATCGAGACTTATCTAATTGATGTAGTATAGGGATGCGTGATTCCCAACTTACTTTTATGGACACCTTGTAGTGTGTTCGGGACGGATCATTCCCCCTTTGTTTAATTCTCTACATATCGATTATTATGTTAGAGGTAGTGTGAGTATACACTAGAGTAAGTCCATGGCATGTCTATATCTATCTATGAACAGTATGGGTAATCGCTGTTCTATTCACTCTCTTATACTCTAATCAAGATGGTTTATCTATTTGTGTTCGAATAATCACTAATACAAGAATTGCATGTAATTGAATATTGAGTATGCGTGTGCTTGATTGTATGACTACTTGTGCATGAAAATGAATTTCAATGATTCTTCTAAAACCCAGGTAAGATTTGCGAAAGTGTTTTTACTGGGTATGGACGACGTTTATTCAGTTTATCTTATTTTTATTTTCTTTTGTTTCTTCTCTTTTCTTCTGTACGTTGTTTCCGTCACGGAACCCAAAGTGCAGGTGTAGCTGAGTGAGGACGGTTCGCTAGAAGGTTTAATGTGGGCTGTCTGTTTAGAACTATTGATTTATGGGTTACTTTGGATATTTGGGATTTTTGGTTTGTGCCCTTGAAGGCAAAGTTGTAATAAAACTATAATGGACTTAAGACCGCTGGATAGACAACTTTGATATTTATGTTTAATTTGTTTAGATGCTACCCTTGATACCTAGTTTTCCTTTCTACTTGGCATTTAATCCTTAGCGACAAATGTTGCAGTAGCACTCCCCTGGGTCCGTGACGGTTCAGTGGTGTCGAGTCGTGGACAGCGACGTCTATAGTTCCCTTGAAATCGTTGCGAATTCGGTGGTGTTACAAATGGTATCAAAGCCCTAGGTTTAAAAGGTTGCACAGGTTTTATAAATGAATTAATAAAGATTAGTTTCATCTTTGGGGAAAATAAAATGTAATTAAAGCCGTTGAGCGTAGTAGTCCTAGAAGATAGGAATTACTTGAAATCACCTTAATTGTGATTTAAATGTTCTTATTGTTTGATTGGCCTTTTGTAGATGGTAATTACTCGTTTGACCGCGATGTCAACTAAAGTAGGAAACCACGAACGATGATTGTTGCACCCGAGAACGAGGTGGAATATCTCCGATAGTGGGCTGACACACGACGAGGCAGTACCCGAGCCCGAGGCGCACGATAATGGCGCGCACGAGCTCGAGGTGGACCAACCCGCGCATAAGGATCGTGATGATGACGTTCCAATTGAGCCTAACCATGACTTGGAAGCCAACGAGGATCCTAATTCTAAAGAGGAACCTACTGAGTCTGAACCTCAAGCTGACGATGCTCCTGCTGACGAGCCAAGTGTTGAGCCTAACTCTGTCGATCTCGAGATGCGTTTTGAGTATGGAGCTGGTGTCCCTGATTCACCTAGCATATCAGACTTAGAGGATATTGGTGATGCAAGCGGCAACAACTCTGTTCCTCCATCGCCTACTGCTGATGTGTCTCCTCCTGTGGAGCCTTTCTTTGCCACTGACGCCGAGCTAAATGACATCCGTGCCTACATCGATCGCGCATTCACTACGATCGAGCATTACGAGTATGAGAACCGTACGAGGATACACCAAGGTTTCTGGGTAGAACTCTTACTAGCTGCCTTACCCAACCTGCATCCTTGGAGAGGTCTCAAGGAGAAGTATGATGATGTGGTACTGAGGAGTGCTACATCAACGATGGGAAGTACGGCAAAGGCAATCGTTGGGCGCTTACTTTTCAAGATGTTGGTAATGAGTTATTGTAACAACCCGGAATTTTACCCCCGATTAATTATACATTAATTGTAGGTTATCACCCCAAGATATAAATTAACAAAACGTCATATCATATCATAAGAATTCCAAGTCATTACTGCCGTATCCATTTTAAGACAAATGGATACAAGGCGATTAGGAAAATTACAAAAACAACCGAAGAAAAATAATTATTGTCTTAATTACATAGCGACCTAACTTCACGGCTAAGTAAACTAGTATTATTACTAATACGCCATCCCATGCCATGCAACAAACGTCCATCAAACTGCTCCACAAATCCGAGCAACGATCACATGCAATAAATAAACAGATAATTAGCGGAAAGCTAAGCAATTTCACCCCATTACGTAAAAATAATAAGAATAATTTAATTTTGAGAAACTTACCATTTTCTTTTCCATAAGTCGTTTGATAAATATAATATAGATAATAAGTGATGTGTTTAGTAAATATGATAATAATCGAATATTTTCCATTTCACAATAATAATTATGTATCAACCAAGTATCATCCGAAATTCAATCTCTCAAGTATCATTCTCTTAGTGTCCATAGATCAACAAATTAGTCCTAGTAACAAACTCGTAAATTCTCCTAAAATTATGTTAGTCATTTTATGTTAGGTGGTAGGAAGAGATGCGTGATTAAGGTCTCTCTACCTTAATCATAAATCACTTAATTTCTCGTAATCATCTTGGATTTATAATCCAACTTCTATATCACAATTTCTTGGAATCTAAGGTCCCATAATTAATACTAAGGCTCTTGGCCGGGTATTATAGCCATTTTATTATAGTGTGCACACTTAAACTCACATTCCCTTCAATCATTTCAAGGTTGCAAAGCTTGAATGTTACCACAATTAATCTTTCATTAGTGATCAAACAAGTGCACATAACTTTCTTTTCACTTTGTTTGGGATCAAGTGATAACTTGATATACCCCATTCATTTAGTATTTTAAGTCCTTAAAAGTCCTCATAAGTCCAAATCCTCCAAAGTCACTATACTTAGTAAAATTTCAGCATTACATACTTTATATGTAAGCTCACTTTCATCTATACTTATTATTTCTCACATGCAACAACATTTCCACCTTGACCATAAATCCAAGTACACATTTATATGTCCATAAATTATGATAACACTTCAATATATCACAACGTCATTTAATAAGTACAAGTCTCACAAAAATTGTCCAATTTCCATCACACATACTCACGGCACAATCGAAACTCAACAATTTCACAATAATTCTACCGTGTCATATTAACACCCAAATTTGTCATAAGTCACCAAAATCTCACAATCATCTCTAAATACCATTCGAAATACATGCAAGGCCAAAAATCCATAAAAGACCACTTTACTTCATAATTTTCATAAATCACCAAAACCGTTTTTATATAAGTTTTAAGGGATTTAATGGACGTGAAAATTACCTTGACTTGAGCAAAGATCAAACAACAATTCCTCCTCTTTGATTCGACAATCACCTTGAGCCTAGAATTTTATTTTACTTTAAATAGTCCATAATTAACATGCAAGAGGTAAAAATGCAAGATCCTTATTTTCTTGTTAATTTCGAAAGATAGGGTTTTTATCTCTTTTATTTTCTTTTTCGGTATTTTCATTTTTGGAATTGATTTTGTGGTCCATTTTTAGATCAAGTTACCAATTTGGGATTTTTATTTGTTTTATGCTGATTTTTTCATTTTTGGTCA
Organism: Tetragonia tetragonoides; assembly: GCA_038025085.1. NCBI lineage: Eukaryota > Viridiplantae > Streptophyta > Magnoliopsida > Caryophyllales > Aizoaceae > Tetragonia > Tetragonia tetragonoides. Next base: position 20,677,737 of record CM076153.1, on the reverse strand, counting down.
AAAGTGTCCAAAATTGACATGCAACAACGTTAGGGTCCAAAATGGGTTTAGATGAAAATGATCAAGTTTATTCTAAGTCATTTGCAAAAGTTTAAGAGTAGATGAAGAAGATCAAAGGTTTAGATGTAATATTTTTATGATCAATAGTTAGAATTGAAAAAAAGGTTTAAGAATATTACCTTGCTTGCTTAATCCGAAATTGATCTCGGTTTAGGAAGAAAATGAGTGGACTTCTCAACTTGATTTTGTGTAGAGTAAACAAAGAAAGATTGTGTAAGGATTTTATTTTTGTGAACTAGAAGTTAAATAAAATGTACAAGTATTTAGTTTAGTTTTCTTACCCTTTTTCTTCTCTTTCTCTTTTGGTTTTTCCCTTCTTTCTCTTCACTCTCTCTCTCTAAAAATCTGATTTTGTTTTGTGATAATGTGGGATAGATTTTGGGAGATTTGATTTTGAGAGAATTAATTTTTATTGTTGGGTTGGCTTGGGGGTTTCGGGTAGTAGGGTGTAGGGTGTAAGAGGATTTTGCTTGCTCAATTAAACTTGAGCTTGGGAAGAGTAAAAGCAAATAGATCATGATGATTATGGGTATGGTTTCCTTAATTTTTATTGGGCATTTGTTGGGTGATTTAGAGCATAAAAAATTCTGAATTTCTTTCTCTATTTATTTCCTTTGTTTTCCCTTGTTTTTGTTTGTGTATGTTACGGTTCCCCTTCCCCTTTTATAAGCAAATTGGCTGAATTTTTAAGTCTCAAGCCATACCCCATCAAATGCTAAAATCATGTACATACATGCAATACCATGGTTTGGCTTTATTTTAAATTCATTCATGGCAAAAATGGATTATGACTCACCATTTCTTCCTCCATGCAAAAATCAGAATTTTTCATTTCTAATTTGGGTAGTGCCACCTAAGTGCACACTTGTATCATTTAGGAAAGTCTTTATTAAACATTAGGTATATTATATTAACCCATGTCCAAGTCAATGAATAGGAATTACTTAGCATAGTCATATTCTACTCCTCATCACATGCATTCGATCACTTAGTAGATTAGCAAAATAATTTAGGTAGTTTAATTAGCTTAATCACACATTAGACAATTAAACGTGATTTTTAGAGATTAAACAAGCAATTAACGAAACTGTAAGGGTTTCGTTTTAATTAATCCTAAGTACAAAAGGTTTAACAATCTAATACGAAAATTTAAGAAATTAAAATTTTTGAGTTTAATTAAGGTATTAAGTTAATTTAATTATGTTTTATTAAGCTAATTGCAAGATTAACGCTTAATTAAGTAATTAAAATTATCGTGTTATTACAGTCTACCCCCCTTAAAATAAGTTTCGTCCCAAAACTTGGAATTTCTAACCTTGGGTAAACAGATGAGAGTATTGGTTCCGCATGTCTGACTCAGATTCCCAAGTGGCTTCCTCTATCGTTGGACTTTGCCACAAAACTTTGACTAGTAGCGTAATTTTTCTGCGAAGCTTCCTCTGCTTATAATCTAAGATGGCTATTGGGATTTCTTCAAAAGTAAGGTTCTCAGAGAGCTCTATGGGTTCAATTTGTTGGGTTTGACTTTGCTCTCCAGAGTACTTTCGCAACTGGGATACATGGAACACATTGTGCATGTTTTCGTATTCTGAGGGTAATTTGACTCTGTAAGCTACCTCTCCAACTCTCTCGACTATTTGGTACGGGCCAACATATCTGGGGCTCAATTTTCCTTCCTGCCCAAATCTCTTAACTCCTTTCATCGGTGATACCTTAATTAAAACATTATCCTCTATTTGGAATTCTAAAGGTTTTCTCCGCTTGTCGTCGTAGCTTTTCTGCCTATCCTGGGCGGCTTTCATCTTTCCTTGTATAACCTTGACTTGCTCCATCGTATTATGTACTATATCAGGTCCTAATACCAAGGTATCCTCTGAATATACCCAACATAAAGGACTAGTGCATTTTCTTCCATACAATGCTTCGTAAGGGGCTTGATCTATGGTGGAATGATAACTATTGTTCAAGGAAAATTCTACCAACGGTAAATGTGATGCGGGAGCAAGTGAGCAATTTAAAGAAATAAACCAAGAAACAAGCAAAGGAATAAATACTCTTGAATACATCGTGTTGCTTTTATGGTTATGCACTAATGTGGCTCCTACAAGCATGATTACATGGAGTTTCCATGCAAGGTCAGGATTCAAGCTCTTGTTATATGATCAAGTTCATTATGGAGAACCTCGTAATCTTGGCAGTTTTGATAGTTGTTCGTATTTTGGCCATCACTCGCTCATACTAAATCTAAACGTGATGATTCAAATCTCTGTAGAAAGATATGATCGAGATCTACAACATTGATGCTTTGAGTTTTCTCTAATTCAAAGCGCAACATGGTCAAAAACGCGTAACAAGTTACGGAACATATTCCTTGCGCGCCAAGGCAACGACTTTAGTTTAGTTATTGTGTCCTAGTTTATTTTAACTTGCTTTTAGCGTGATTTATTGCTTAGGAAACTAATAATCTGGTTATTATTAGCATTATGAGTCCATTAGGAATTAGAAAAGCTGTTAGATAGTTCGTTTTACAATTGTAATCAGTTTAATAGTTAGTTTCCTACTTGGATTAGGATTCCTAGTAGCTTTAGATTTCTTTGTCTATATATAGGGGAGAGCACGAAATTGTAACATAGACTTTGATGATTAATGATTAATACGTGAGTATTTACCCCTCAAATTGAGTGATTCAGTTTGAAACCCTTGTGTGTGATGTGCAAGTCTTGTTCTTGAGTGATTATTGAACGAAAAACCCCAACCCCTTGAGTGATTCGAGAGGTATATCCCTTTTATTGTTTTGTTTATCAAAAATACAGAAAATCCCTAAATAAATCACATCAACTTGGTATCAGAGCAAGCTTTTGGAGTTTTCTAAAACTTCAAACGATCCAGATTGACAGAAGATTATTAAAGTTGTTCGTGTTCGTGCTGCTGTTCATCAGAATTTTGGATCCCGTTTTTGACAAAGCAATAGTGTTTTTCGCAGGTAACTGGCATTCTGAGCAAGACTAGTTAAGCTTTTCTTACTAGCCCTGTGTTATTTTTGCGAAATTCAATTGTTTACTCCTGTTTTTGAGCCGTTTTGTGTTTTTACGAGTGGAAAATATTATTTCGGCATTGATCTTATGAAGCAATAAACAATATGAGGTCACCATGGAATTATAAGTTTATTGAGTCCAGCTTAGATGAGTTTAGTGGGTTGTATTGTTCAAAGGACTTTTGTCGATGGCTTAAGAAGGTTGACGAGTTATTTTTATGTTATGAGTTTACTGACTATGAGCAAGTAAAGATTGTGATTTCTCGCCTAAGAGGACCTGCTCTAGTTTGGTGGGAGTCTTTGAAATCTCGCAGAAAACTCATGAGGAAAGAGAAAATCCGCACCATGAGCAAATTGAAGAAGTATCTCAACAGAAGATTTTCATATCCGAGCAATGATCAAGAATGTTCATGTGCATATTGTTATGATGAAAGTATTAAACTTTTGTTATCTGAGATGAGGGTGAGACGGATTGAACAACAATTGCAGAAGTTAAGAGAAGAGGAACGAGATAATAACCAATGTTCCAATTGTTTTGGTTTCGGTCACTTTATAGATGAATGTGCTACAAAGTTTCAAGTAACTATAGAATACATTAAAGAAGTGCACGCGGCTGAAGAATCTTTGAGATCTTGTGAAGTCAAAGAACCAAAGAACGGGATCATTGAGGAGTTTTTGCAAAAATCTGATCTTTATGGTTCGTTTAAAGATATTGTTCCTATTGAAGACTCACAAGAAAAGGCCAAGAACAAGGATTCCTTGATTGATGTTCAAGTTTATGTTTCAAAACAACAAACCGTGGTTCATGAGTTTGTTGAGGAAGAATTCATTGAACCAGATAATATTGGTGATTTTCTTGATGATCTTGGTTATAATGATGACCTTTTGAAAGAAGAATTTTCTTTTAACCCAAGTCAACCACCTATATTTGATGAGGTAAGTCAAGAAGATGAGGTTGACAACATTACTAACATTGTGATCGTGGATGCTTCAAATATTTCTCATGAGGGAACGTTTCAGAATTTGTGTTCTATGGTTCCACCTAGTGTTGTCAAGATGGGGGGAACAAATCCTATTCCATTACATGTTCCACATAATCCTCCAGTACATACTATGCTTAACGTACCACATGAGTTCCTCACAATATCTCACTTGTTGAGGAGTAGAGTTAATGGAAACACAAAGAGCACAACTGCAAGCAGTAACAATGATGTTGTTCACTATGTTGTTAATCACGTGGATACGAAGTGTGACGTTGGATTTACAATGAAGTCTAATTTGGGCACTCATGCTAAGTCAGGTTTACAACTTCTTTTTTATGACGAAGAATTGAGGACAATTCTTTTTGAAGAAAGGGAGATTGATGCGGGAGCAAGTGAGCAATTTAAAGAAAAAAACCAAGAAACAAGCAAAGGAACAAATACTCTTTAATACATCGTGTTGCTTTTATGGTTATGCACTAATGTGGCTCCTAGAAGCATGATTACATGGAGTTTCCATGCAAGGTCAGGATTCAAGCTCTTGTTATATGATCAAGTTCATTATGGAGAACCTCGTAATCTTGGCAGTTCTGATAGTTGTTCGTATTTTGGCCATAACTCGCTCATACTAAATCTAAACGTGATGATTCAAATCTCTGTAGAAAGATATGATCGAGATCTACAACATTGATGCTTTGAGTTTTCTCTAATTCAAAGCGCAACATGGTCAAAAACGCGTAACAAGTTACGGAACATATTCCTTGCGCGCCAAGGCAACGACTTTAGTTTAGTTATTGTGTCCTAGTTTATTTTAACTTGCTTTTAGCGTGATTTATTGCTTAGGAAACTAATAATCTGGTTATTATTAGCATTATGAGTCCATTAGGAATTAGAAAAGCTGTTAGATAGTTCGTTTTACAATTGTAATCAGTTTAATAGTTAGTTTCCTACTTGGATTAGGATTCCTAGTAGCTTTAGATTTCTTTGTCTATATATAGGGGAGAGCACGAAATTGTAACATAGACTTTGATGATTAATGATTAATACGTGAGTATTTACCCCTCAAATTGAGTGATTCAGTTTGAAACCCTTGTGTGTGATGCACAAGTCTTGTTCTTGAGTGATTCTTGAACGAAAAACCCCAACCCCTTGAGTGATTCGAGAGGTATATCCCTTTTATTGTTTTGTTTATCAAAAATACAGAAAATCCCTAAATAAATCACATCAAAATGTTTCTCCCAACTTCCTTGAAATTCTAGGACACAAGGCCTAAGCATGTCCTCAAGAGTCTGTATAGTCCTTTCTGTCTGCCCATCTGTGGCTGGATGAAATGATGCACTAAACTTAAGTTGTGTCCCAAATGCGGCATATACCTTTTCCCAAAAATGTGATAGAAAACGCGTATCCCTATCAGATACGATATCCTTAGGTACACCATGTAATCTAACAACTTCTCTAATGTAAGCTTCTGCAAGCTGGGTTAAACTCCAAGTATCTCTCATTGCTATAAACATCGCTACTTTGGTTAACCTATCCACTATGACCCAAATGGTGTTCATTCCTCGACTCGTACTAGGTAATCCAGTAACAAAATCCATAGACACTGATTCCCATTTCCAACTTGGAATTTCTAAGGGTTGTAACAGTCCTCCGGTTTTCTGGTGTTCACTCTTCACTCTTTGACAGGTAAGACATTTTGACACATAGTCAGCTATCTCTCTTTCATTCATTTCCACCAAAAATGAGATCGTAAATCTCGATACAACTTATTGTTTCCAGGGTGTACTGAATATGGTGTGTTATGGGCTTCTCCTGAAATCTTTTCTTTCAACTGCTCATTTTGTGGTATACTCCATCTACCCTTATACTTCAAACTACCATCCTCTAGTTCCTCAATATCTGTTAATTCTTCATTTCTCACTAATTCCCTCATTTTCTCTAACTCCGGATCAATTTTCTACAATTCTCTAATTTCCTCAAAATGTGTGGGTTGAATTGAAAACATGGCTATAATCTCCTCAGGTTTTTGTTGTTCCACTAATTCAAGACTAAACTTCTCCATTTCTTTCTCTAAAGGCTGTGATATCGAATGACGGGTTTTTCTACTAAGAGCCTCTGCTACTACGTTGGCTTTACCCTCATGGTATCTAATCTCCAAATCATAATCCTTTAGTAATTCTAACCACCTTCTTTGCCTTAGGTTTAACTCCTTCTGGGTAAAAATATACTTTAAACTCTTATGATCAATGTAAAAGTAACACTTAGCTCTGTACAAGTAATGTCTCCAAATTTTCAAAGCAAACACTACTGCAACTAATTCTAAGTCATGGGTTGGGTAATTTACCTCATAAGGTTTCAACTACCTAGAAGCATAGGCTATCACTTTTCTATTCTGCATAAGTACACATCCTAACCCGTTTTTAGATGCGTCACTAAACACTTCATAATCCTATCCCTCATTAGGTAATGTCAACATTGGTGCGGTGGTCAATCGATTTTTCAGTTCCTGAAAGGCTTCCTCACATTTCTCATCCCACTGGAATTTTGTGGTTTTCCTCAAAAGATTGGTGATGGGTTTAGCTATCCTCGAAAAATCCTTCACAAATCTCCTATAGTATCCTGCTAATCCCAAGAAACTTCGAATTTCTGTAATATTGGTTGGTCTGGACCAGTCCTTAACTGCCTCTATCTTGCTAGGGTCTACCGACACTCCATCCTTAGAAATAATATGTCCTAGAAAAGTAACTTTCTCGATCCAAAATTCACATTTAGACAATTTGGCATAGAGTTAGTTTTTTGTCAAGGTTTCTAAGACTATTCCCAAAGGCTTCTTGTGGTCTTCTCTATTTTTCGAATAAATCAAAATGTCATCTATAAAAAGTACCACAAATTGATCTAAGTAAGGGTGAAAAATTCTATGCATAAGATCCATAAAAGTTGCGGGAGCATTGGTTAATCCAAAGGGCATTACAGTAAACTCATAATGTCCATAGCGGGTTCTAAAAGCAGTTTTGGGTATATCCTCTTCCTTAATTCTAAATTGATGGTATCCTGACCTCAAATCTATTTTCGAAAATATTCCTGCACCTTTAAGCTGGTCGAATAAATCATTTATCCTAGGCAAAGGATACTTATTTTTGATGGTAACCTTATTCAACTCACGGTAATCTATATACAACCTCATACTTCCGTCTTTCTTCCTTACAAACAACACAGGTGCTCCCCAAGGTGAAAAACTAGGTCTAATATATCCTTTCTCCAACAATTCATCTAGCTGGGTTTTCAACTCTTTCATTTCTTCTGGGGCCATCCTATAAGGAGGTTTTGAAATGGTGCGATACCAGAAATAAGTTCTATGGTAAAGTCTATGGCTCTCTTTGGCGGCATACCGGGTATTTCTTCGGGAAATATATCCGAGAATTCTGATACTACGGGTATTCTTGATAACTCATATTCTTTTGGTGCAGACTCGGTCATTTGGAAAAGATGGTTCGGATAATTTTTCCTATTTAGACTTGCAATATTCATGGCAGAAATTATGTTAAAATGTGGCGTTATACTCATTCCGTCATATTCTACCCTTTCCCCAGATAATGTTTTTAATGACACTTTTTGTCGGTAACACTCAACTCTAGCCTGATATTTACTAAGGCAATCCATTCCTAATATAGCATCGAGATCTGATAAATTAAATTGTATGAGATCACTAGGAAAATTTTTGTTGGCTATTTCTAAACGGCTATTTTTGTAAACAAGTTCACAAGGTACGGTAATTCCTTCGGGAGTTGTGATTTCTACTTTTGGGATAATGTTTGGTATTAATTTATTTTTCTTGCCAAATTCAGTAGATGAAAATGATTGTGATGCACCGGAATCAAATAAAACTACTGCAGGAAAAGAATAAATAAGAAAAGTACCAGTGACCACGTTAGGACTAGTGTCAGCCTCTAGATGATTCATCACGTGAATCCTTCCTTTGTTATGGCTAACTGCTTGACTAGTACCAGCAACACTTCCAGGTTGTTGAGTTACGACCTTTTGGAAAATGGTGGTATTCCTCCAGTCTCTAGCTCCCGTAAATTGCCCTCCATTCTCACGACCATTGTTCCAGTTACGGTTTCCTTTTTGGGACTGGTGGTTTCTCCTATCAAATCCTTCCTCACTCCTCACTTGTCTCCTCGTGTAACACTCACTTGCAATATGACCAGGACTGTTACAAGCAAAACAGACAGGTTTGAATCCACAAGGTTTTTCCGGGTGACTCTTTCCACAACAGGGACAATTTCTCAGACTTCCTCCATTTCTCTTTAAATTTTCCTCCAGATCGAAACACTCCAGTACTCCTAGGTGGACTTCTAGACCTCTTTCTCTCGACAATTCCATTTCTCTCCTTCCAATTTTTGCTTCGTGCCATAATAGCATCACGCCTCTCTTGAATTCTTTCCATGTTAATTGCCTTATCATAAGCTTCCTGAAAAGTGTTTGACGACCCAGCGACTAGTTCCTGGATACGCCAAGTAAGACCATCCTCAAACCTCTCAATCCTATCTATCTCTCAAATCGTAACAACTCATTAAACTTTGCAGCATACTCCGTTACACTCATTTTTCCTTGCCTCAAATTCTCAAATTCTAGTTGTTTCCTTCTCCTAAGGGACCTAGGGTAAAATCTCTCCGTAAGTTTTTCCTTAAATTTCTCCCAATCAAAACTAGGCTTACTAAGGTGTTCCTCCTTAACAACTTGCCACCAATCATCGGCTTCTCTCCTTACGTAGTACTGCCCACAACTAATCATGTGATCTTTTGGACATCCTCTAGCCTCAAACAACTTCTCCATGTCTCTAATCCAATCCTCAAGCAACAATGGGTTAACTCCCCCTTCAAAAGTAGGTGGGTGGTGATTAGCTAGGTTTTTGAAAAGCAAGGCTTGGGGTTCCTTAGTTTTCTCTTTCATTCCTCCTTTATTTTGACCTTTGATGGTTGTCCCAAAGTATTGACACAAGGTCTCTAGAGTTTCTAATCGTCCTCCATTAGAGTTTTCCCCATTAGTCGGGTTGGTGGTTCCGGTTACTACTACTTCTCCTTCTTGAGTTGCCATGACTATAATTTAGGAAATTTAGCACATTAGATTAAATCACATATTCACATAGTCGACTTATTTTTATTGAAATTTAGGAGGCATCTAAGTCTAATTTTTATTTTCGAAATTATGAACTATTGTCAAGGTCATTTCGAACCTTAATCATGCGAAAATCCTAGCATGCAAAGTTTGTTTCTAAAGCACCCTAGTTAATTAGCAATTCGTGCGCATAACATAGCATATATATGTATCTAAAAAGCATCAAATTAAAACTAGTTAAGAACTACAATTATTACACATAATTAATGGTTCAAATTACACCATTTCAAGCTACATTTTCTTCTTGTAGCTTCCCTACACTTGCTGAAAATTTGGTTAGCCATAAACCAAAATACATCAAAGCTAACCATCATCATCATTGTGGCCAAAGTTTGTCATGCCACACCAAATATTTACACAACCATAAAAAGTGTTTGTTAGTGCCCAAAACATCAACACTTCCACCAAGAGAAATAACAAAGACTACCAAGCATGCAGCTACCAACCAAGTACCTACACATAACCATACACAAATGCCTCAATGGGGTTTCGGTTAAGAGTAGGAAAGTGGACCACAACCTCATGCTCAATCTCCTCCATAGCCGGCACCCAATGAGTAGGTGGAGGCATGGCCGAGGACTCCCCTTGCGTTGGCGGTGGATGCACGGGAACATACTCGGGGATAGGAGGGATGTGAGGGAAGTAAACCGACTTTCCTCTACGGTATTGGATCACGGTCTCGGGTATGAGAGAATAGCCCATAGTGGCGGCACACCACTCGGAATAGGCTTGGTTCAAGATACCTTGCATTGAATCTAAGTCCAAATACCACTTACCCTTGATAGCATAATGAACCGCATTAAACATGTTATCAAACACAAGAATGTCCATGTAATTGAGACGAACGCTAAGCCATGGCTCACAGGGAGGAAGAGTTTTAAGAAGAACATAAACTCTCCACCCCTTAAAGTCAACCGGCTCATCGGTGTATGGTGCGTAGGCGTTGCAAGCAATGGCAAAACGTGCTACGTAGTCCTCAATTGACTCGTCCTTCTTTATGGTAAGCGTGACCGGATGTGGTGGTATAAGAGCTACGGGAGTATGAGTAGGAGCCATCTAGAACAAACTCAATATAGCACATAATCTAAACGTTAGTTGCAAGCAATTTAAACACACATGCAAACATGGAAAATGGAACTTAAACTCTCCTAAATGCACATGCACCCTTTTCTTAGTCTACCCCGTTTTCATTTTTAGCCTTAAGTTCTAACTTTCCATTTTTATGCTCTGATACCATTCTGTAACGACCCGGAATTTAACCCCCGATTAATTATACATTAATCGTAGGTTATCACCCCAAGATCTAAATTAACAAATGGTCATATCATATCATAAGAATTCCAAGTCATTACTGCCGTATCCATTTTAAGACAAATGGATACAAGGCGATTAGGGAAATTACAAAAACAACCGAAGAAAAATAATTATTGTCTTAATTACATAGTGACCTAACTTCACGACTAAGTAAACTAGTATTATTACTAATATACCATCCCATGCCATGCAACAAACGTCCATCAAACTGCTCCACAAATCCGAGCAACGATCACATGCAACAAATAAACAGAAAATTAACGGAAAGCTAAGCAATTTCACCCCATTACGTAAAAATAATAATAATATATAATTTTGAGAAACTTACCATTTTCTTTTCCATAAGTCGTTTAATAAATATAATATAGATAATAAGTGATGTGTTTAGTAAATATGATAATGATCGAATATTTTCTATTTCACAATAATAATTATGTATCAACCAAGTATCATCCGAAATTCAATCTCTCAATTATCATTCTCTTAATATCCATAGATCATAAAATTAGTCCTAGTAACCAACTCGTAAATTCTCCTAAAATTATGTTAGTCATTTTATGTTAGGTGGTAGAAAGAGATGCGTGATTAAGGTCTCTCTACCTTAATCATAAATCACTTAATTTCTCGTAATCATCTTGGATTTATAATCCAACTTCTATATCACAATTTCTTGGACTTTAAGGTCCCATAATTCATACTAAGGCTCTTGGCCGGGCATTATAGCCATTTTATTATAGTGTGCACACTTAAACTCACATTCCCTTCAATCATTTCAAGGTTGCAAAGCTTGAATACTACCACAATTAGTCTTTCATTAGTGATCAAACAAGTGCACACAATTTTCTTTTCACATTGTTTGGGATCAAGTGATAACTTGATATACCCCATTCATTTAGTATTTTAAGTCCTTAAAAGTCCTTATAAGTCCAAATCCTCCAAAGTCACTATACTTAGTAAAATTTCAGCATTACATACTTTATATGTAAGCTCACTTTCATCTATACTTATTATTTCTCACATGCAACAACATTTCCACCTTGACCATAAATCCAAGTACGCATTTATATGTCCATAAATTATGATAACACTTCAATATATCACAACGTCATTTAATAAGGACAAGTCTCACAAAAATTGTCCAATTTCCATCACACATACTCACGGCACAATCGAAACTCAACAATTTCACAATAATTCTACCTTGTCATATTAACACCTAAATTTGTCATAAGTCACCAAAATCTCACAATCATCTCTAAATACCATTCGAAATACATGCAAGGCCAAAAATCCTTAAAAGACCATTTTACTTCATAATTTTCATAAATCACCAAAACCGTTTTTATATAAGTTTTAAGGGATTTAATGGACATGAAAATTACCTTGACTTGAGCAAAGATCAAACAACAATTCCTCCTCTTTGATTCGACAATCACCTTCAGCCTAGATTTTTATTTTACTTTAATTAGTCCATAATTAACATGCAAGAGCTAAAAATGTAAGATCGTTATTTTCTTGTTATTTTCTTGTTAATTTCGAAAGTTTGGGTTTTTATCTTTTTTATTTTCTTTTTTGGTATTTCCATTTTTGGAATTGATTTTGTGGTCCATTTTTAGATCAAGTTACCAATTTGGGATTTTTATTTATTTTAAGTTGATTTTCCATTTTTGGTCAAAAGTGTCCAAAATTGACATGCAACAACGTTAGGGTCCAAAATGGGTTTAGATGAACATGATCAAGTTTATTCTAAGTCATTTTCGAAAGATTAAGAGTAGATGAAGAAGATAAAAGGTTTAGATGTAATATTTTTATGATCAAAAGCTAGAATTGAAAAGAAGGTTTAAGAATATTACCTTGCTTGCTTAATCCGAAATGGATCTCGATTTAGGAAGAAAATGAGTGTACTTCTCAACTTGATTTTGTGTAGAGATAAACAAAGAAAGATTGTGTAAGGATTTTATTTTTCTGAACTAGAAATTAAATAAAATGTACAAGTTTTTAGTTTAGTTTTCTTTCCCTTTTTCTTCTCTTTCTCTGTCGGCTTTGCCCTTCTTTCTCTTCACTCTCTCTCTCTAAAAATCTGATTTTGTTTTATGATAATGTGGGATAGATTTCGGGAGATTTGATTTTGAGAGAATTAATTTTTGTTGTTGGGTTGGCTTGGGGTTTCGGGTAGTAGGGTGTAGGGTGTAAGAGGATTTTGCTTGCTCAATTAAAATTGAGCTTGGGAAGAGTAAAAGCAAATAGATAATGATGATTATGGGTATGGTTCCCTTAATTTTTATTGGGCATTTGTTGGGTGATTTAACCCATAAAAAATTCGGAATTTCTTTCTCTATTTATTTCCTTTGTTTTCCCTTGTTTTTGCTTGTATATGTTACGGTTCCCCTTCCCCTTTTATAAGAAAAGTGGCTGAATTTTTAAGTCTCAAGCCATACCCCATCAAATGCTAAAACCATGGACATACATGCAATACCATGGTTTGGCTTTATTTTAAATTCATTCATGGCAAAAATGGATTATGACTCACCATTTCTTCCTCCATGCAAAAATCAAAATTTTTCATTTCTAATTTGGGTAGTGCCACCTAAGTGCACACTTGTACCATTTAGGAAAGTCTTTATTAAACATTAGGTATATTATATTAACCCATGTCCAAGTCAATGAATAGGAAATACTTAGCATAGTCATATTCTACTCCTAATCACATGCATTCGATCACTTAGTAGATTAGCAAAATAATTTAGGTAGTTTAATTAGTTTAATCACGCATTAGACAATTAAACGTGATTTTTAGAGATTAAACAAGCAATTAACGAAACCGTAAGGGTTTCATTTTAATTAATCCTAAGTACAAAAAGTTTAGCAATCTAATACGAAACTTTAAGAAATTAAAATTTTTGAGTTTAATTAAGGTATTAAGTTAATTTAAGTATGTTTTAGTAAGCTAATTGCAAGATTAACGCTTAATTAAGTAATTAAAAATTTTGGGTTATTACAGTTATGCTTGTCTGAGTTCGAGTGGAAGGTTAATCACGTCCTAGTGCCTGCTCCAAAGGACATATGTGAAAGCTGCTGGTCAAAGAAGCGCAAGCTTGTGGACAAGTTTAGAAGGCGCTTCATGCCTCAAAAGTTTAGAGGTGACGAACATCGTTACCCGCTTTGTAGGGAAGTGAAGCCAAGGAGGGATGATGATGATGATACGCCTCCTGGATCGAAGCAAAACCTAGTTGCTGTTTAATTATTTTATTGACTAAAGTTAGTTGTTTTGGTTAGAAACATTGTTTCATTTTTGTGATGGCCCTGCGTGATCAAGTTTGATGATGGTGTGTAGTTGCCTAAGCAACAAATATTGAAAACTCTTATTTATTTTGCAATCCATATTATTGCAAAACTATTTCATTGGATTATATGAAAGTCGTTATGATTCGTTTACATCATTGTTGTGTCACATATTTGCATGGTTCACCAAAAGCATGAATGTTATCTCTTATCATCGTGACATGATGGGAAATCCATGTCGAAATTATGGCAAAATTTTTGTTGAGCATTATCAACTCTCTTGTGAGCCAAGTGCTAAAGCATATCAATATGATTAAGTGTGATTATCTATTGCCCTACTAAAATAGTATGGAGCCTCTTTATGTGCATTATGAACATCTTTGTCTATTCATGTGAAACCTACATGTCTAAAGTGTATTACATGCCTATCGAACTATTGTGCATGAGAACTGAGAACAATAAAGCAAGTATGTTGCTTAGACCTACGCTGTAAGGTCGATCCTCGAAACTTATATGTTATATGCTAAATGTCAAGAGAAAGGTTTCAGTTACAACCTATTTCTCTCAATTAGACCTTAATGGGTCGAGATGTGCAAATTGTGTGAATGGTGTTCATACCATTACTTTTATATTCTCAGATTCGTGAAATGACAACCAACGCCGATAGAATTGCACGACTCGAGGAAGGTCTGACCGATGTGGTCGAGATCATGGCACGACAAATGGCACGCCAAGAAGAACAAAAAACCGCTCAAGCCTCTGCAGCGCGTAGTTTCCGAGATTTTGACTCTCTTAAACCTCCTACGTTCGAAGGTGGTGCCGATCCAACGAAGCTGGAGACTTGGATCATAGAGTTCGAGAAGTTGTTCCTGGCTACAAGTCGGCCTAACAACATGAAGATTAGCTCTGCGACGTACTATCTGAAAGGCGAGGCCAAGAAGTGGTGGAACGATGTGCGAACTGATTTGCTTGCAATGCCGAACTTTAACTGGGATCGTTTTAAGGTATCCATTCGTGCTAGATTTTATCCTAGCGCACTACGACGCCTTAAGCAGCGTGAGTTTAAGGGGTTAAGCCAAGACAAGCTGTCTGTGGCCGAGTATGCTGCCAAGTTCAACGAGCTTGCTATCTTTGCTCCTAATCTGCTGACAACTGAAGCTGAGCGAATCGAAAGGTTCGAGGATGGACTGAAATGGGATATTCAACGTTTTGTCGCTGGACAATCTATCACTTTTCAGGAATCTTATAACAAGGCCCTGAATCAGGAGAGGATTGTTGGACATCATGACACGCATTTGGGAAAGAATAAGCGCGAAGAAGGCAATCCATCGCAGTCGAACAATGGTGACAAGAGGCCAAGACTGAATGGAAACAACAACTACCAAGGTGGTCAGAACCACAATGCAAACAGGAATCGTGACTCGAATAGTCATCGAGCTACGTTAATGGCTAGAAGGAATACGCCTTGTACTCGCTGTAACAAGACGCATGATGGTAAGAATTGCCGAGGTGAAGTGTTGCAGTGCTATTAGTGCAACAAGCCGGGTCACAAAGCTTCTGAATATTGGAGTCGAGGTAGGAATGGTATTGGGCAGAACCGCGATAACAACTACAATCGTGGTGGGAATAATAATGGCTATCGTGGTAATGGCGGTAACTACCGTGGAAACGGGGGTTACAACAACAACAACAACAACCGCAACAATGTTGCTCCTGCTGTGAACAACCAAGTTCAAGCTCCTGCTATTGCTAATCCCGCGCCGAACAACAACAGCAACAATAGAGGGGTTAATGGCAGAATTTTTGTGATGAATCGCAATGAAGCAGAAGCAAACCCGAACGTAATCGCTGGTACTTTTCTTGTTCATTCTTTTCCCGCTTTTTTTTTCTTTGATAGTGGTGCGACGCATTCTGTACTTTCTAAGTGCTTTGCATCTAAGATAGGATTAGAACCTAGTTCTGTGTATAGTGCAAATATGAGGATGACAGATGGATCGAATGCTAATTGTAAAGCGTTGTATGAAAAGTGTCCGATTAGGATAGCTGGTTCCGATTTACCCGCGGATTTGATTCAGATGGATTTGAAGGACTTTGACGTGATCTTGGGAATGGATTGGTTAACCCAGTATAGGGCTAAGTTAGAGTGCTTTGAACAACGCATTTCTTTGCGTGGACCTAAAGTTAAGAGGATCACTTACCGAAAAGTTGTGGTCAAGCCTAAGCTGAAGGTGATGGCTACTATGAAGGTTAACGAGTGCGTGACTAAAGGTGAAGAGATTTACCTACGTCATGTGGTGGATACAAGCCGAGAAGCAGAAGTTTCGAAACCTATTCCAGTTGTGTCGGAATACGCTGACGTGTTTCCCAAAGAGATTCCCGGAATGCCTCCGCAACGCATTATCGACTTTACGATCAAGCTTGCTCTAGGTTCTGCACCAATTTCGAAAGCACCGTATCGTATGGAATCTGCTGAGATGAAGGAACTGAAAACACAACTTGAGGATTTGTTACAAAAGGGATACATACGTCCGAGTGTATCGCCTTGGGGTGCTCCTGTTTTGTTTGTACGGAAGAAAAATGGTAGTATGAGACTGTGCATCGACTACCACGAGTTGAACAAGATCACGATCAAGAATCGATACCCACTTCCCAGAATTGACGATTTGTTTGACCAACTGCGTGGTGCGTCTATTTTCTCAAAGATAGACCTATGATCAGGATACCATCAGTTGAGGATTTCTGAGCCTGATATTGCGAAAACAACGTTTAGGACGAGGTATGGGCACTACGAGTTTACTGTGATGCCTTTTGGGTTGACAAATGCACTTGCAAAATTTATGGACTTGATGAACCGAACGTTGCACCCTTACCTAGACCAGTTTGTTGTAGTCTTTATCGATGATATTCTGGTTTACTCGAAGAACACCGAGGAGCATGAGCAACATTTACGTACTGTCTTGGAGATTCTGCGAAGACATCAACTTTACGCCAAGTTGTCTAAGTGTGAGTTTTGGTTAGACACGGTATCTTTCTTAGGACACGTGGTGTCTAAGGATGGAGTGGTCGTAGATCCAGAGAAGATTCGAGCTGTTACAGATTGGCCAAGTCCAACGACCGTGACCGAAGTTCGAAGTTTTCTTAGACTTGCGGGATACTATAGACGATTTGTAGAAGGTTATTCAAAGATTGCGCAGCCAATCACGAATTTGATGAAGAAAACAACGAAGTTTGTATGGTCCGACAAGTGTGAGACTGCCTTCCAAGAAGTGAAAAAACGTCTTACGAGTGAACCTATTTTGACGTTGCCGTCAGGAACGGAAGGATATGAGGCCTACAGTGACGCGTCTAAGCATGGCTTAGGGTGTGTTTTGATGCAACATGGAAAGGTCGTGGCTTACGCCTCAAGACAACTAAAGAAGCATGAGGATAACTATCCTACGCACGATTTGGAACTTACTGCTGTCGTATTTGCATTGAAGATTTGGCGACACTACCTGTATGGTTCCGCAGTCAAAATGTTCACTGATCACAAGAGTCTCAAGTATATCTTTACGCAGAAAGAGTTGAACATGCGCCAAAGGAGATGGCTAGAACTTTTGACGGAGTACGACATCGATATCCAGTACCATGAGGGTAAAGCGAACGTAGTCGCTGATGCTTTGAGTAGGAAGACTCGACATTCGTTAAGCACTGCTTTAGTGCTTCCTAAGGAGATCATACGTGACTTGCAAAGTCTCGAGGTGGAGATTGTGTTTCAAGGTGACGTTCAATGTACCTTAGCACATATGACTGTTCGACCAACACTGCTTGAAGATATCAAAGATAAACGGAGTGGTGATGAGGATCTTCAGCGGATTCTAAACCACAAAGACAATTGTAGGTCCGAGGACTTCACTTTGGGCCAAGATGGAATTATGAGATTTAGAGAACGTGTTTGCGTACCCAATGACCCAGATATCAAAACTCAGATTCTGGGTAAAGCTCATAATACGCCATATTCTGTACATCCTGGTGGAGACAAGCTGTACAAAGATCTTCGCCAAGTGTTCTGGTGGAACTGCATGAAACAAGATGTCGCTGAGTTCGTAGCAAAGTGTTTGACATGTCAGAAAGTCAAGATCGAGCATAAAAGACCAGGTGGAATGGTACAATCACCGAAAGTTCCAACGTGGAAATGGAATTTGATTTCTATGGATTTTGTCATGGGTTTACCTTTGACACAAAAGAAGAACAACGCCATTTGGGTTGTTGTAGATCGTTTGACGAAGGTTGCAAGATTCATCCCAATGCATGACACGTGGGAAATGGAGAAGCTGGCTGACGCGTACGCCAAGGAAGTCATGAGACTTCATGGTGTACCTGAAGATATTGTTTCAGATAGAGACTCGAGATTTCTCTCTAACTTCTGGCAGAAATTACAAGAAGCTTCCGGAAGCAAATTGAAGTTCAGTACCGCTTTTCATCCTGCAACAGATGGCCAGACGGAAAGAACAATCCAAACTTTAGAGGATATGCTTCGAGCGTGTGCCCTCAAATATCAAGGATCGTGGGATAAATACGTTTCGTTGATCGAATTTTCTTACAACAATAGCTATCATTCGAGCATCAATCGAGCACCATATGAAGCCTTGTATGGTAGGAAGTGTAGATCGCCTGTATGTCGGAACGACATTAGAGAGACCGCAGTTTTGGGTCCTGAGATGATCCAACAGACTGTCGACATTGTGAAGGTGATTCAGACGAAGATGCGAAGTGCACAAGATCGCCAGAAATCATATGCAGATAGAGGTCGTAGACCTGAAGAATTTGAGGTAGGAAGCAAGGTACTTTGGCGAGTATCTCCTACGAAGGGTGTTATGCGTTTTGGTCGTAAGGGGAAGTTGAGTCCTCGTTACATTGGACCTTATGAAATCCTGGAAAGGATTGGTGAAGTTGCCTATCATTTAGCTTTACCTGTGGAACTTGAGAAAGTCCACAATGTCTTTCACGTCTCTCAATTGAAGCGATACGTACATGATCCAACTCATGTCGTTCAACCTGAAACGATCCAACTTGACGAGAGTTTGACGTATGAAGAACGTCCTATCGAGATCACCGACCGCAAGGAGCGCTCGACTCGCACAAAGACTATTCCGATTGTGAAAGTTATTTGGTTCCGTCATGGTCAAGAAGAGGCAACATAGGAAGCTGAATCCATGATGCGCGAGAAGTCCCCAGAACTCTTTCTTGAAGGTACTAATTCCATTTGAGTTTCGGGACGAAACCCTTTTTAAGGAGGGTAGAATGTCACACCTAGTATCTTCATGTTTTGTTTACCGCTTTGCACGAGTTGCATGTTCTAGCATTGCATGCTGCATTGCTAATCGACTTAGATCACAACTGTAGTACACGCATTGCATTGTCGTTGTCCTAAAATCGTTTTATACCTTCGTATAGGTAAACTCCTTTCGTAGTTGAGAAGTGATTACTTCATGTTTCAAGTTTCGGGACGAAACTTCTTTTAAGGAGAATGTGATACCCCAATATTTTCTATAATTATAATATCGATTTATAATTCATTTACAAATAGCTTCGGAGATTTAAATCGTATATTTATTTAACGATTCGATTTACATAAATTAAGCCATAATAATATTAATTATTATTATGGAAATTTCGGGATTTACAATTATCAAATTGAGGGATTCAATCAAAATGATTTTTGTATATGAATAAGGCTTATTCATATTGTTTTAATTGATTTTTATTTAGCATTTAATTGGTTTTAATTATTTTTAATTAGCAATTAAATCAGAAAATAATCCTAGGTCTAGTAGGTTTTGACTTTCCTTGACTGGGCACCTATATAAGCTAAGAGATGGGTCAGTTGATCAATTGACAAAACTGAGCCAAAAACCCTAATTCTCTTCTCTCTCTCACGCTATTCTCTCTCTCTTTTCTCTCCCTCTCCACCGCACACCTCTCTCTCTCTCTCTCTCCCCCTGCTGTCGCCGGCCACCAGGCCAGCATCGCCTCCTCTCCTCCCGCTGGTAATCCCCTCCCCTCTCTCTCTTTCTCTCTCTTTCTTTCTCTCTCTTTCGTGCTCTGTTTTCCCCCTCCCCTGTTTTCGTTGACTCGCGACTATCGCGCCACCGCCGCGCTATTAGGCCGCACCTGGGTGGTCCCCGGCGAGAGGCCGATGCAACCGGGCCCTGCCCGACGCTCCTCCCCTCTCAATCGCTCTCTCTCTCTCCCTCGCGATCTCTCTCACTCTCTCTCTCCTTCGTCGCCGATGCTCCAGCGAGCCACCGCCAACCATGGTGGTCGGTGGGTGGTGGTCTTGGTAATGGGCTAGGTCATGGGTCCCCATGCTTGGTGTATCATGGCCTAGACTCGAAAAACCAATTAGGATTTCGTTTAATATTTTCGTTTTAATTAATTTCGTATTTTCAGTATTTTTCGATAATTGTTTTTATTTTTCTGTACTCGTTCAGAGTCCGAATCGGAATTTCAAAAACCTAGATTGATTGGAATAAATCAAGGAATTTAATAAAAATATTAGTTTATAGTTTCAGGACTGTTTGGAGTTTTGTATTTACTAATTATGTCTCGTTAATTGTTTTTAATTAGGACCAAATGGACAAGCGTGATCGGGTTGTGATTACCAAGATTACCTACTGCATAGTGAGCGTTTGTTAGGTAAGCTATTGTGCCTACCTCTTTTCCAAGCCCCATCAAAACTATTTTGATGTGTTACGTGCTAATTGATTATTATTGTGAATTTAATATGCGAAGCATGATTAAATTATATCGTCGTTAATTATGAGAATTTGAAATATATTCTTCGCTGTAAATATGAATTATATTGAGTATGACAAGTTTATGAAGTTTCGTTAATTAGTTAGTTCATATGCTAATTATTGGGCATGTGTGGCGATGTTGAATTTCTAATATTATTATGATATAATAATATGTGCTATTTGGAATGGGTTATTATTGAGTGCTAATGAGCACCTATTATATTTGTTGGATGTTAATTGTGAAATTGTAATTTTTGGATATCATGATTTACTGCCGAAGTGCTGCCGAAATTTCGTTAGACATATATGAAGCATGATTACTGTTAATATGCCTTTGTGTCATTATCGTTATTATTATTCATCATCATGAGCATGAAATGAAGTAGTATATCGTGGACTCGTTGTACCACTAGGTCAATCAATGCAAGTATATGAATTGAACTAAATGAGAATAAGACTCCTAATGGATCCCTAGGAGTAGTCGAGCTATCGAGACTTATCTAATTGATGTTGTCTAGGGATGCGTGATTCCCAAGTTACTTTTATGGACACCTCGTAGTGTGTTCGGGACGGATCATTCCCCCTTTGTTTAATTCTCTACATATCGATTATTATGTTATAGGTAGTGTGACTATACACTAGAGTAAGTCCATGGCATGTCTATATCTATCTATGAACAGTATGGGTAATCGTTGTTCTATTCGCTCTCTTATTACTCTAATCAAGATGGTTTATCTATTTGTGTTCGAATGATCACTAATGCAAGAATTGCATGTAATTGAATATTGAGTATGTGTGTGCTTGATTGTATGACTACTTGTGCATGCAAATGAATTTCAATGATTCTTCTAAAACCCAGGTAAGGTTTGCGAAAGTGTTTTTACTGGGTATGGACGACGTTTATTCAGTTTATCTGATTTTTGTTTTCTTTTGTTTCTTCTCTTTTCTTCTGTACCTTGTTTCCGTCACGGAAACCAAAGTGCAGGTATAGCTGAGTGAGGACGGTTTGCTAGAAGGTTGAATGTGGGTTGTCGGTTTAGAACTATTGATTTATGGGTTACTTTGGATACTTGGGATTTTTGGTTTGTGCCCTTGAAGGCAAAGTTGTAATAAAACTATAATGGACTTAAGACCGCTGGATAGACAACTCTGATATTTATGTTTAATTTGTTTATATGCTACCTTTGATACCTAGTTTTCCTTTCTGCTTAGCATTTACTCCTTAGCGATAAATGTTGCAGTAGCACTCCCCTGGGTCCGTGACGGTTCAATGGTGTCGATTCGTGGACAGCGAAGTCGATAGTTCCTTGGAAATCGTTGCGAATTCGGGGGTGTTACACCAGGCTGCCACTGTGCAACAGGTCTTCTCCTCCTCCTTCTTCTATTGTCACTCCTGACTTGAGGAGCAGGGTTACAGACATCTTCCATATGTCCAAACTTCCTGCATTTCTGACAAAATGGGGGTTTCCACTCGTATATCAATTGTTGTTTCCTCATACCACCATTCTCATCCTCAAACCAGACTTCATCTTTGTAGGGGAAGGTAATATCAACTTCAATTAGCATTCTAGCATAAGAGACCATTTCAATCTCAACAGTCACTCTATCCACATACAAAAGAACCCCCACGCAGCTTCCAATTCTACTAAGTGAATCCATAGACCAACAATCAAGAGGTAGATTGGGTAATTGAATCCACAAAGGTACGGTTCTATAGCTAGCAGGGTCCATGACAGAATTTATTGTCCAGTTCTTTAAGATAAATGTCTTTGAATTGAAAGCATAAGGGCCTCTATTCAACACTTCATTCATATCTTCAATTGACTCAAATTTAAAGATGAAATAACCCTCTTCATGTAAAAAACATTTAGGGGCATCTACAAAGTTCCAGTACGCCTCCACATACTTTTCCATCTGGCTAAAGTATGGACCATCACCTAACACAAAACCAATTAAAGCCGCATCCCATCTCTTACAGGCAAGTTCAATTTCAGACTTTTGCAATTTAGCTATAGATTCACCCTCCTTAATCACAGGGGGAATAAATTTCAATTTGAACTCATCACACACAATACGATTAAACGGGACCCTAGCAATTGGTTCAGATTCATGAGTTGAGTTAGCCAAATTTACCTCTACTGGAGAAACTGTCACATCTCTCTCGGAAGGCCCAGTTGGTGAATGTGTAACAGCAACAGGAGTAGAATTCCCCGCTGCTGGGGTAACTGGCGTAGTAGCACTCATCTCGCCTGGAGTACGAACCATAATCAATCATCGCGAGGCTCGGGGAAGATTTTCAGCTGAATCTTCGAACCCAGGAAGCCCTCGAGAGAGAGAGAACTATAATTACCCAAATTCTCCGGATCGTTATCTTCGTCAATTTCCTCCTCTCCAATACTTTCAAGTTGAATCGCTTCTCTCGATGAAGAACCCAGAAAATCCCTTAATGGAACAGTAGTGCTCGCAGATTGCTTCCTCCCCATTAATGGCTTCAATAGAGTATAATAGCCATTTCGGCTTATTTTACGCCATCAGAGCAATATTTTTAAAGAGAGAAACTCTTTATTTGTGTGTATGTCTACAGTTTAGAATTATTAGGAGTGCTTTGGGTGAAGGCTAAAATTCTAATACTACACTCTCATAATTAAGGAGGTGGGTATGTAGGATGAATATCTAAAAGTCCCTCATAAAACATTGGAAGAGTACAACTTTCTCGGTACTGTAATATCATACTAAGTAATGCAAGGGTGAACCTTGTTTAAAAAAACAAAAGACTATATCGTTGCTGGCGAGTAGCTCACCAAGTAGTAATCAATATAGAGCTTCATCTTTGCCAAAGGTCTAAGAAAGATGTCTCTTATTACAAAGTTGACCATCAATTCTTATATATATGATCATTGTCTCCGTCTCTAGCTACTTTCATTTTCTGATGTGGGACTTACAACGCTTTTAAGAAATGAAGTTTATTGTCCCATTGTAAATCGCACTAAAAAAGATTACACCATAATAAAAAGTTTGACCTAATGGCCTACACATATACGGAGACAGAATAATGTGTCCCTAATATTATTGAAAACCAAAAAAACATATTACTAATATTAGGATTTAAGGAAACATTTGGATTTTAAGTGACCTATTAGGGACACTACCTAACCAATTGCATACCTAATATTAATCTTATAATACACATGTTCTTTGCGTAAAGGTAAAGAGTTGTGTGCTTAGTTTTTGGCTTGATCAGTCAATTCTTTAATTTTATACATGTTATTTTCTTTATCTTTTCTTTTTCATTTCGATGTGGGACACATAACAAGATGGTATCTACAACTATATATATATATATATATATATATATATATATATATATATATATATATATATATATATATATATATATATATATATATATATATATATATATATTTTGCTTAGTTTTTCCCTCTTTTGAGGCATTGATCTCTTTCCTTTTCTTTTTTGTTAACTATTTGAACGTCATTCCTTTTTTTTTCTTGGCTATTATTAACTTGTGCTTGTGCTTGTGCATGTATTATGGTAGATTGGTAGGGAATCTTTATATTTGGGTGAGATTTCCTCAAAAAAAAATAGTAATGGGTGAGATAAACGACAAGTTTAGTCCCTCTTTTCCTTTTTTTCTTAACATGTTTTTTTAGGGGTCTTTTCATGTATTATTTTCGATCTTAATGGAAAACTGTAAATGGGAAGTTTTTTCATTAAAGATGATTATACTTGCCTTTGTGTGGATTGATTAATACTTGTTTTTCTTATTAGGTTTGATCTCAAATTTTTTTTATGTATTGTGAGGAGAGTAAATGTTGAATACTCACACCATATTAAAAGTTGAGAGGCAAAAATTAAGGAGGTGTTTGAATGGGCCTTTTGCACGCACCACATTAAAACACACATTTGTATTTTAATTGTAGATATTGGCTATCTGCGTTTTTCACTACTTCGTTCTCATACCGATGTGGGACTATTAGTTATACTTTATTATCTAAGGTTTTTTTTCTTTCTATATTGTTTGTTAAAATAGATCTTTCTATTAGGTGAGATCTAAATAAATAAATAAATAAATGTTGAAAAAGACTTGTAGCGACACATTTTTCTTCGTGTGTTATTTAATTTGATAATTTTGAAAAATTAATTTAGCATCATTGTTGCCGACTGGCTAGCAAAACAGAAACTACACTTTTATCTACCCCTAAGGGCTAAGTAAGATGTGCTTTGCTTCAAACCTCACCATATGTTCTTATATATGTTTTTTTTACTTCACTACTACTTATTTAATTTTTCGATGTGGGACTCATAATACTTTGAGAAGTAAAAGTTTTTGCCTTCCTATTTTTGTTTTGGTTATTTATTACGCTGGGTACATAGGGAAGTACTCATAACTTTTTGCCCTTATGTGGACCTTCTTACTCAAAATTAGTTAAATTGAGCAAGAAATGTGTGTGTTTTTGAAACTTGGTTTATTATTTTTATATACATGCATAGGTTAATCACTCATTTCTTTTTCGATGTGGGACTCATACAACTGAACAATCAAAAGATATAATGCATATTCAGAAAAAGAAAAAAAAGGTACTCCATCAATCCATTCAAACCAAAAAAAAAAGCAAATCAAGGAGGAAAAAGAATTTAGGAACCAAATCTTTAGAAAAGTTGACTAAAATATAATAGCACAAAATCAAAGATGATTGATACATATTAGGGAAACAATAAATGAAAAGCAAAAAAAAAAAGGGAAAAGCAATCTTCTACAAATTATTACTACACATTGAAAACAAATATTGTTTCCATAATATTGCGATATCAAATATTTAGTTAGTAGCTTCTTGTGACTTGTGAGGCATGCAAAAGGTTGATATGTACTCTAATGGGATTGAAAGTTGGAAGGAGAGAATTAGGGAGAGATCACGATTAGACTTTTGCTTGCACCACAGCAAAATACCTACATTAACTTTTTAAATAGGATTTTAAATTGGATGTACCACTCTACCCTCCAAAAATTCATCATATGTAAATTTAATTTATACTAGCTATCCAGATGACAAAAAACAATTTTTGTATAATCATATATCATATATCATATACATATAACTGGGTGCTTCTTCGTGTGGTGCCACCACGTGGGCATGACACGTAAGCACATACTTGCCATGGAATATGACACATCATCCATCATTATAATGTCTCATCATTAGTTGACTTAATTACATATTTATTAGCATATTTCTAAATTACAAAATAAAATAACTTAGTTACGTAAGTCAAAAAATTATGAATCTGACTTTGTTGAATTGGATTTGAAAAATGCTTCGAAACGAGATATACATGTATATGTCCTATAAAAGTTGGGTTCTTTTCATGTGGTGGTGACACGTAGGACGTCACATAAGAGGAAATATTCCTGTTGAAAATGGCACGTCGACGCCGTTATTTCCGTGTGGTAATGATATGTAGGACGTCACATAAGAGAAAATATTTGTGTAGATATGACACATAGACCCCACATGTGCTCAACTTTGTCACATAGTTTTAGTTGTGCGGTCTAAAACGAGCATGTGCTATCAACTTTTAGGGCACATATACCATTAATGTAGAATCAGTTTATTCATTATTTTCATTAATTGAATTACTTATTAAAATTAGTGTACATATCTATCTAAACTCAGTCCAATCTCATTACAAATGAAGGTGACATGAAAGTATCATTTTCAAGAATTATCATGTCGCATCTTATAGATAGAAGTCTTTGCAAAAATAAAATTAAAATGAATTTTACAAATAATATAAATAATTTCACATAAAATATTTTAAGCATTATATTAGTAAATATTTTCATAAAATTATTTTACGATCTCGTGCGAAGCACGGGAAGATGACATGTAAACGCCACATGATTTTAGTTGTGCGGTATAAAACGAGCATGAGGTATCAATTTTTTTAGTGTACTGTAACACCCCGAATTTCCCTCCAATTTAAAACCATTTAAAATCACGAGTTGCAGTGGAAAAACTCTGAAAATTCGAAGCATTACAGCCGTATTTAATGTTCAAATCAAATACAAGGCTACAAAGAAAAACAAGTGCTAGAAACCTCAACCAAACATACTAGATAATTAAATATTAACTATCTTCCAACTAACTTAAAACAGATAACCCAAACGAAATACAAGTATTAAACTTATTAATTCTCATGCAAGAGAATTAATCTCATTACAATAATAAAAATCCCAATAATAGAAGTTCCAAACTAAACAATAAAATAAATGTTTTTAGAAGATATACAATCTTCTTGGTATGCCTTCTCTAGCTCAACTCCTCGAGCTATAATCCTGTCAATCTACTCCCCCATATAGACAAATTCCATATAGGTTCATCATAGGCCCACCATTGAAGAGAAATGGACAACAAACACAAGTAAAAAGAAAAACAACTAATCAGCGATGCTGAGTAATTCATAACCACATAATCCATCTCAATCTCCAAAATTAAGTCCACATGCTTAATCAAATAAACTAATCATGCTTTAAGAAATAAAGACAACATGCTTTAAAATAAAAACACAATAATCACCAAATAAGAAATCTCATTATTTATTATTATCCATTAGCCAAGTCCATTAGAGAGAAGAGAATCGCATGAATTGTCAAACCAACCGAAGTCGGTTCAATAGGATCTTAGTCCCGTGCACAGTGGCAAAAGAGGGATCAATCGTCCCGGAGTATAGATGACTCCCGAAGTACTTCTAGATGTTCCTAAGTATGCATACCTTCTCTCAGCCCTTAGGTTTACAAGAAGAACTGTTCCGGAGAACCACTCGCCCAATTACTCAGTATGGATACAAGATTTCAAAATATTGAGGCCATAACCAATGGAACCACTCAACTCTACAAGTGACAAATTCCCATTCGCATCCTTCGGTGGATCCATTACCAAAAAAGTCTTAACTCTCAATTCAATTTAATAAGGTGATCACATAACAAGTAATACACGTAGTGTTGGCACTCAAGTAACACAATAGGGTTACAAATTTCCGATGGCATATTACATGAATGGCATCTTGGCCTCAATTCAAAACCACCTAATCAATAGTCAAAGTTCATATCAACTTATTGAAGTAACATGCTTCTAAGATGAATCCACATGCTTACTAACATGATACAAAATAGCAATTTCGAACTATATCCAATTGAACAATTATTAACATAATTTTCGTTCAATAACCAATAAATAAACATGCATCTCCTCACATGAATATTAACCAAGTAGACAATGCTACACAAGTGAATTTCCAACATTATACATGCATTCACCATTATATAATTCTGTACGAATCATCACAAGGAAATAAAGATCAATTATCCCGTATCAAATATTCACAAGTCCAAATATGAATTCACATTCCTAATTCAATTCTAGACAATGAATACAAATCTCAACCAACATGAATTATTACAAAGAGGTTATATAATTCATAGAGACATGAATTACCTTTCAAATAGGCAATCACGACAATCAAATAACGTAAGCTCCTTATGTTTAAGCGCGGTCAACAGGTCCTAACAAATCCACAATGTAATAATAGTCAATACCTTGACTTCTAAACCACTTTATTAAACTTTAAAGATGATTTAGTATCCTTAATTTAATTAATTAAGTTGCTGGAAATTTCAGTTACTCATGCATGCTCAAAGTTTCCAAAAACGAATTTGCATAAACAAAAATAGGAAACTTTTCAAATCCCTAAACAAGTCAACTAGTCAAAGCAAGTCAACACCAAAACAACACCACCATCGCCACCACCAGCAAGCCCCACCACCAGCAGAGCCGCTGGTGGCTGGTCGCCGGCGGCAGCGATGGCAGGCAGCCGCGACAGCCGCACGGAGCCGCCGTGTGCTGCGCACAGCCGTGTGCCCCACGGTTTCTCTTTCATTTTCTTTTCTTTTTTTTTTTGTTAAACAACTAAACAAACCCTAATCTAATTAAATCTAAAATAAATAAATTTTCACATTTAATTAAATTACAAAGATCTAACATTTTTCATTCAAACTTGATTCAATTCAATAGAAACCACAAATTGAACCCTAATCATGATTCTATCATGCAAAATTAAATAAAATCTAACAAACCATAGATAAAACTAAATTAGGGTTTATCATACAAAAACTAAGGTTCATGAAAACATACTCCAATTGAATCAAAAAGCTTTTAATAATCAAAGGAAATCAAATTAGAATACTTACTTGAAAATTCAAAGGATTAAAACTAAGCAAGATGGATTGTGAAAAGTGATGAACTTTCTCCTTTTCTTTTTCTCTAGGAATTTCGGTCGTGTGTAGGGAAGAGAGAGAGAACGTGAGTTCTTTTTTTTTTGTTTGGTAAAGAATCAGTTATGTGAGGAAGTTGAGTATATTTAGGAACCCCCAAATCTACTCCTTCTTTACTAAACTTCTTCTTTCCTAAATCCTCTCCTAACTTCCCTCCACTTACCAAAAATATAGGAAACCAAATTTTGAAAAATAAAAACTGATTTGATACTCCATATTTTCGGCTCTTGGCCGAAAATAATGGCCCAATTTGGGTCTTAATTATTTCGGCCAATCCGACTTAATTTAGCCCAATTTTCTTTCTTTTTATTTTTGGCCCAATTAATATAATTAGGTCCAAAACTAAAACCTAATATTAATTACGCACTCAAAATATTTATGAGCCCAATTAATTATTTTAAAATATAAAATTGTATTTTCTTTTTAAGTAATTATTATTCTAAAATGAATAAAAATTATGGGGTATTACATCCTTACCCCCTTAAAAGAAGTTTCGTCCTCGAAACTTAGGATCACCACCAAAGTGAAGCTAGTTTCATAAGACGAAGTTTTTCCACCACACTTTCAAAGTTCAATACACAACATGTAACTCGAAAGTTTAAAAGTTTCACACAACTTTTCCAAATAACAAAATGAGCATGATGCAATCCAATGCAATGAGTTTTCTAGTCTTTGCTCTTTTCTTTTGTGGATTGTTGCACCCTTCCCCCCTTAAAAAAGTTTCGACCTCGAAACCAAGGTTAAGTACCTTGTTCGAACAATTGAGGATAACGCTTGCGCATGTCAGCCTCAATTTCCCAAGTCGCCTCTTCGACTTTGTGGTTAGCCCACAACACTTTCACAAGATTGATCGTAGACGCACGAGTTTTCTTCGTTTTCTCGTCTAGGATCCTCACTGGTTTAGTTCGCTCCTCAAGGACTCGAACTAGTTGCTATTCATAGGTAAGTGAGTCATCTAACACTACCTTTTCTGAGTTCAGCACATAACTCAGATCATGGTGATATCTCTTGAGTTGTGACACGTGTAACACATCGTGCAATTGCTCCAAATCCATAGGCATAGCAAGCCTATAAGCGACCTATCCAACTCTTTCAAGAATTTCGTAAGGTCCAATGTACTTTAAGCTAAGCTTCCCTTTACACCCAAATCTCATAACTCCACGAGTCGGCGATACTTTGAGAAGTACCTTCTCACCAACTTGGAATTCCTCCATTCGTCGATGTTGATCTGCATAGGCTTTCTGTCTATCTTGTGCAGCTTTCATCTTCTCTTGGACCAGTTTCACTTGATCCACAGTCTCTTGGATAAACTCCGGACCCAAAACAAAGGTCTCACTTATGTCGTTCCAACACGTAGGAGATCGACACTTTTTTTCATACAACGCGTCGTAAGGTGCTCTACCATTGCTCGCATGGTAACTATTGTTGTAGGAGAACTCAATCAAAGGTAAACTCTTCTCCCAAGAGTCTTTCATCTCTAGAGCACAAGCTCGCAACATGTCCTCCAATGTCTGAATAGTACGCTCTGTTTGACCATCTGACGCAGGATGAAATGTTGTACTAAATTTCAACTTCGTACCAAAGGCCTCTTGTAATTTGCCCCAGAAGTTTGACAAGAATCTCGTATCCCTGTCTGACACAATGTCCTTAGGTACTCCATGTAACCTCAAGACCTCTTTCACATAAGCTGCAGCGAGTTGGTTCAGACCAAGTCTTCTTCATTGCAATGAATCTCGCCGTTTTCGTTAGTCGGTCGACAATAACCCAAATATTATCTTTGCCAGGCCTCGTCTTTGGTAATCCACTCACGAAATCCATCGAGATTGAATCCCACTTCAATCCAGGAATTTCTAGCGATTGAACAAAACCTCCAGGCCTCCTGTGTTCGATCTTCACCTTTTGACAAGTAAGACATTTTGCCACATACTCAGCACATTCTCGCTTCATGTTCATCCACCAAAACTGGAGTTTCAAGTCTTTGTACAACTAATCACCTCCTGGGTGAATAGAATACGCAGTTCCATGTGCCTCGTCTAGAATTGTTCTTTTTAGCTCGTCGTTGTCGGGTATACACCAACGTCCCTTCATCTTGATCGTACTATCATCAAGGATCTCAAAATCAGGATGCTTTCCATCCTTTATCTTGACATGTACTTCCTATAGAAACGGGTCATGAACTTGCAACTGTCGGATCTCATCATAGATCGACGGTCGCACCACAAGTGCATTCAGCAACACTGCAGTCTCACCTTGTTGAACAACTTCTAGGTCCAACTTTCTGAATTCCTCACACAAATCATAAGGTAGTACCATCATGCTATTCACAGTGTGTGAAGTCTTCCTACTCAACCCATCAGCCACTACATTGGCCTTTCCCTCGTGATACTGAATATCCAGATCGTACTCAGATATCAACTCGAGTCATCTTCGTTGCCTCATGTTCAACTCCTTTTGAGTGAAGATATACTTCAAACTCTTGTGATCTGTAAAGATCTTGCAACGAGCTCCATACAAATAATGCCTCCAAATCTTCAAGGCAAAAATCACAGCAGCTAGCTCCATGTCATGAGTAGGGTAGTTCTTCTCATGCACTTTCAACTGGCGAGAGGCATAAGCAACCACCTTGCCCTTCTTCATAAGCACACACCCCAAACCATTCTTGGATGCGTCGCTATACACCTCAAATCCTTCCGTTCCGGACGGTAAAGTCAACACTGGTGCCGTTGTCAACCTCTTCTTAAGCTCTTGAAAAGCTTCTTCACATTGTTCAGTCTACTTGTACTTCATCTCCTCTTCATCAAATTTGTGATAGGTCTAGCTACCTTGGAGAAGTCTTGCACAAATCTCCTATAGTAGCCAGCCAAACCGAGGAAACTTCTCACCTCAGTCACACTTTTCGGAGCAAGCTAATCCATGACAGCCCGAATCTTAGAAGGGTCTAGAGAAACTCCTTCTTTAGAGATAATGTGCCCAAGAAAGGCAACACTCTCTAGCCAAAACTCACACTTTGAGAGTTTAGCGTACAATTTTTCATTTCGCAACACCTCCAAAACAGTCCTCAAATGTCTTGCGTGTTCCTCCTCATCTTTCGAATACACCAAAATATCATCAATAAACACGACCACAAAACTATCCAGATATGGTCTAAAGGTGTTATTCATCTTCTCCATAAACTTGGCAGGTGCATTAGTTAACCCAAATGGCATAACAGTAAACTCATAATGCCCATACCTTGTCCTAAAGGCAGTTTTCGCAATGTCGACCTCATCAATTCTCAGCTGATGATAACCAGATCGCAAATCCACCTTCGAAAACACTCCAGCTCCTTGGAGTTGATCGAATAGGTCTTCAATTCTAGGTAGGGGATACCTATTCTTGACAGTGACCTTATTCAACTCACGATAATCAATGCAGAGACGCAGACTACCATCCTTCTTACGCACAAATAGAACTGGTGCGCCCCAAGGTGACACACTAGGTCTAATGTACCCTTTATCCAACAACTCCTCTAATTGCTCCTTCAGTTCTTTCATCTCTAAAGGTGCCATTCTATACGGTTCCCTCGAAATCGGACCTGTTCCAGGAACTAGGTCAATCTGAAACACAGTATCCCTCACTGGTGGCATACCAGGAATCTCCTTAGGAAAGACGCCCGGAAACTCATTGACCACGTCAATCTTTGAGATTTCCTCGTCTACTCCCTCCATATTCTGAATGTGACACAAAAGTCCCTCACATCCTTTCTCTAAGTGCTTTTTCGCCACTAACATTGAAATAATCCCAATTCCTCCCTTCGTGACAATTCCTTTATAAGAGATTTTATTACCTCTAGGTCCTTTCAGCGATATCTTTTGTTCACTACAATTGATTCTCGCTTTGTACTTGCTAAGCCAATTCATTCCTAGAATAACATCAAAATCTTCTAATTGAAACTCAATCAGGTCTGTAGGCAATTCAGACCCTGCAATGTTCATTCGAACGTTGGAATGGATTGCTCTACGCAATACCACCTGCCCAGTAGGAGTGGTTATGCTAGTCTCTAAAGGTTCTATGACAGTTGAGCCTTGAAATTCCCCATGTTTCTTAACAAAATTTTTAGATATGAATGAATGTGATGCTCTAGAATCAAATAACACATAGGCAGGCAAAGAATTTACAAGAAACGTACCAGTCACCACATTGTTTGCCGCATCAGCTTGTGCTTGATTCATCACAAACAAACGACCTCCATTTCTGTTCTGGTTGCCATTGTTGTTCTGAACATTTCCAGCCTGTCCATTCAGCCCATTCTGTCGATTACCACCCTTGTTGTTCCCATTCTGACCCTGAGCTGCAGGAGCATGAACATTATTGTTGCCCCCACCATTGTTCACGGTCTTGCCCTTCTGAGGACAGTCAAAAGAACGATGCCCCAACTCTTGACAAGTGAAGCACCTCACCTTATTTCCAGCACAATCAAGCCCTAGGTGATTCTTATTGCATTTCTTGCAAATGTAGGGTTTACCCTTCCAACCCCCATTACCTTTATGGCCATTTCTATTGCCATTCTTGCCATTCCCATTCTTGGAATTCCCACCCTCATTGTGGTTATTCCCCTTATTGTTGTTGTTGTTGCCACTCTAGTTGTTCCCTCCCCGGAACTTTTCCTTCTTCTCACCACCACTACCCTGATGGTCCTCAAACTTTCTCTTCTTCCCAGTCACCTCCTCTCTTTGCTTATAAATCGCAGCTTGATTCGCAGCCCGATTGTAAGCCTCTTGCACAGTTCGACACTTAAAACCTCCAAAAGATTCACGAATGGTCCAGTACAACCCATTCTGGAATCTACGGGCCCTTTGCTCTGTAGAGACTAACTCTCCAGCAAAACGAGCAAGGTCGTCAAACTTTTCCATATATTCTTTAACGGTCATCCTTCCCTGGATAAGGTTCAAGAACTCGTTATATTTCTGGTCTTGGAGATATTCTGGGTAGAATTCCTCTCGAAGAGCCGTTTTGAACATCTCCCAATTAAAGCCCGGTCGAGCTCTAATTGCGGTACCGTTGGTTGTCCACCATCGATCGGCCTTCTTTCGGAACAGATAGATAGCACTATCTACCTTGAGTTCCTCTGGGCATCCCGTTATCGCAAAAATCTTCTCTAGATCCCGCGTCGAGTCATCAAGTAATACAGGGTCCTCGTGCCCCTAAAAAATAGGCGGGATATGCCCTTTGATCTTCTTGGATACGGCGGCGAAGTCATCAGCCCCAGTAACCCTTGTGTCCTCTCTTTGCATCATCTGCGCGATGAATGCATTGGACTGCGCCAGAGCTTGCTGCGATTGAGCAAGTTGCGCCAGTAAGGCTTGCGCCATTTGTTCCCCATTCCCGACACCTCCGTTGTCGTCATTATTGTCTCCCATTGAACTGTTCGAACCTTCGATTCTTTGTCTGTTTCGTCTAGGTGGCATCTAGCGACCTAAAGGATCAACAAAATCAAAAGGAACAAGGGTATTTGTTCTCAAAATGAGGACTTGTCACACCAAGCCTCAAAAGCATGAAGTAAAGTAAAACAATAACATTCTAAAATAATGTCAAAGCAATTGGCTCACAGGCCCAAATAAAGTCTCATATAGTTTATTTCATCAAAACTAAATAAAATTAAGAACTACGCTCCTCTTGCGCGGTTCCTCAAAGGGTAGCGACACACATGTGTCACTATGACCTCTTCCTCCTCCTCTTCCTCCATGGGTTCCTCTTCCTCTGGATCCTCCTCTTCCTCAGTAGGGGTCCTTGGCTCGTTGTTTGGCCGTTCAGGCCCACGGGCCAATCTCTCACTGCGCTAGGCCTAGGTGGCATTGCAGGAACCTTAGGAACAGCAGGTACAGGTTCCTCCTCCACCTCTGCGGCAGGTGCTTCGGCCCCCGCGGCGTAGGAGTCTCTATCGAACGCCCGTTTGAGATCGGCGTCTGCCTCTTCTGGTGTAATATCGTCGTCCACCTCACGCAATGGGTCGTACGCTTCCGCGTTCTCCACATACACATCGTAGGGATCTCTCAACATGTCTGGGTGGTCTCGATCCCATGCATACGCCTTAGTCATCAATGACTCCAAAGTCTCCTCATAGGGGTACTCTCTATCAATGCGTATATCCCAGTCCGTTCGCCAATCCCTGTGAAAACGATACCACTTGAGCGACGCATAGGCGAAGTTGTTGATGAAGTGGTAGGCCTTCATCCTGTCTGAGCGTGTCGTGGAATTGACGCCGTGTTGTTCGTTGTATCGCTCGAACACCTCCCGAACAAGGTCAAAGTACTCCTCCAGACGGCCTCCATCATACCTAAGATCACGTGGATCCATAGGTGTCACAGGTCTTTCAAGCTTTACCATCTGCAAGCGAGAAACAACACGTTAGTACTTCACTCGAGTACTTCACTCGAGTACTTCATATAATACCAAAACAAGTAAAAACAACCATTCAACTCATTTCGGCTTATAAGGCTTTTATTCACATAACTTAAGTCTAATTAATTTTTTTTTTGACTATGAGCACACCATAATGATATACTTTTCCCAATAAGTCATTCATACTCTTAGCTCAAAAATCCTAACAAAGCCTTCTAACTTAAGCTTTGATACTAGCTTGTAACACCCCGAATTTCCGTCCAATTTAAAACCATTTAAAATCACGAGTTGCAGCGGAAAAACTCTGGAAATCCGAAGCGTTACCGCCGTATTTAGTGTTCAAATCAAATACAAGGCTAGAAAGAAAAACAAGTGCTAGAAACCTCAACCAAACATACTAGATAATTAAATATTAACTATCTTCCAACTAACTTAAAACAGATAACCCATATGAAATAAAAGTATTAAACTTATTAATTTTCATGCAAGAGAATTAATCTCATTACAATAATAAAAATCTCAATAATAGAAGTTCCAAACTAAACAATAAAATAAATGTTTTTAGAAGATATACAATCTTCTTGGTACGCCTTCTCTAGCTCAACTCCTCGAGCTATAATCCTGTCAATCCACTCCCCCATATAGACAAATTCCATATAGGTTCATCATAGGCCCACCATTGAAGAGAAATGGACAACAAATACAAGTAAAAAGAAAAACAACTAATCAGCGATGCTGAGTACTTCATAACCACAGAATCCATCTCAATCTCCAAAATTAAGTCCACATGCTTAATCAAATAAACTAATCATGCTTTAAGAAATAAAGACAACATGCTTTAATAAAAACACAATAATCACCAAATAATAAATCTCATTATTTATTATTACCCATTAGCCAAGTCCATTAGAGAGAAGAGAATCGCATGAATTGTCAAACCAACCGTAGTCGATTCAATAGGATCTTAGTCCCATGCACAGTGGTAAAAGAGGGATCAACAGTCCCGAAGTATAGATGACTCCCGAAGTACTTCTAGATGTTCCTAAGTATGCATACCCTCTCTCAACCCTTAGGTTTACAAGAAGAACTGTTCCGGAGAACCACTCGCCCAATTACTCAGTATGGATACAAGATTTCAAAACATTGAGGTCATAACCAATGGAACCACTCAACTCTACAAGTGACAAATTCCCATTCGCATCCTTCGGTGGATCCATTACCAAAGAAGTCTTAACTCTCAATTCAATTTAATAAGGTGATCACATAACAAGTAATACACGTAGTGTTGGCACTCAAGTAACACAATAGGGTTACAAATTTCCGATGGCATATTACATGAATGGCATCTTGGCCTCAATTCAAAACCACCTAACCAATAGTCAAAGTTCATATCAACGTATTGAAGTAACATGCTTCTAACATCAATCCACATGCTTACTAACATGATACAAAATAGCAATTTCGAGCCATATCCAATTGAACAATTATTAACATAATTTTCGTTCAATAACCAATAAATAAACATGCATCTCCTCACATGAATATTAACCAAGTAGACAATGCTAAACAAGTGAATTTTCAACATTATACATGCATTCACCATTATATAATTCTGTACGAATCATCACAAGGAAATAAAGATCAATTATCCCTTATCAAATATTCACAAGTCCAAATATGAATTCACATTCCTAATTCAATACTAGACAATGAATACAAATCCCAACCAACATGAATTATGACAAAAAGGTTACATAATTCATAGAGACATGAATTACCTTTCAAATAGCCAATCACGACAATCAAATAACGTAAGCTCCTTATGTTTACGCGCGGTCAACGGGTCCTAACAAATCCATAATGTAACAATAGTCAATACCTTGACTTCTAAACCACTTTATCAAACTTTAAAGATGATTTAGTACCCTTAATTTAATTAATTAAGTTGCTGAAAATTTCAGTTACTCATGCATGCTCAAAGTTTCCAAAAACAAATTTGCATAAACAAAAATAGGAAACTTTCCAAAACCCTAAACAAGTCAAAGCAAGTCAACACCAAAACAACACCACCATCACCACCACCAGCGGGCCCCACCACCAGCAGACCCGCTGGTGGCTGGTCGCCGTCGGCAGCCACGGCAGGCGGCCGTGACAGCCGCACAACGGCTGCGCACGGCGCCGCCGTGTGCCCCACTGTTTCTCTTTCTTTTTTTTCTTTTTTTTTTTGTTAAACAATTTAACAAACCCGAATGTAATTAAATCTAAAATAACTAAATTTCCAGATTTAATTAAACTACAAAGATCTAACCTTTTTCATTCAAACTTTATTTAATTCAATAGAAACCACAAATCGAACCCTAATCATGATTCTATCATGCAAAATTAAATAGAATCTAACAAACCCTAGATAAAACTAAATTAGGGTTTATCATACAAAAACTAGGGTTCATGAAAACATACTCGACATGAATCAAAAAGCTTTTAATAATCAAAGGAAATCAATTTAGAATACTTACTTGAAAATTCAAAGGATTAAAACTGAGCAAGATGGATTGTGAAAAGTGATGAACTCTCTCCTTCTTTTTGCTCTAGAAATTTCGGCTGTGTGTAGGGAAGAGAGAGAGAACGTGAGTTCTTTTTTTTTTTTTTGTTTGGTAAAGAATCAGTTATGTGAGGAAGTTGAGTATATATTTAGGAACCCCCAAATCTACTCCTTCTTTACTAAACTTCTTCTTTCCTAAAAACTCTCCTAAGTTCTCTCCACTTACCAAAAATTTAGGAAACCAAATTTTGAAAAATAAAAACTGATTTGATACCCCATATTTTCGGCTCTTGGCCGAAAATAATGGCCCAATTTGGGTCTTAATTACTTTCGGCCAATCCGACTTAATTAAGTCCGATTTCCTTTCTTTTTATTTTAGGCCCAATTAATTTAATTAGGTCCAAAACTAAAACTCAATATTAATCAGGCACTCAAAACATTTATGAGCCCAATTAATTATTTTAAATATGAAATTGCATTTTCCTTTTAAGTAATTATTATTCTAAAATGAATAAAAATTACGGGGTATTACATGTACATATATCATTAATGCATAATGAGTTTATTCATTTTTTTTCTTTAATTGAATTACTTATT
This sequence comes from Tetragonia tetragonoides, assembly GCA_038025085.1. Classification (NCBI taxonomy): domain Eukaryota; kingdom Viridiplantae; phylum Streptophyta; class Magnoliopsida; order Caryophyllales; family Aizoaceae; genus Tetragonia; species Tetragonia tetragonoides. The sequence goes on along the minus strand of CM076153.1, from coordinate 20,639,240 downwards.
AAAATTAGTGTACATATACTAGTTTTATTCTCTGTATAAATTTAGTCAGATATCATTACAAATTTGAAAGAATTAGCATGCATCCTATGGATATAAATCTTTCCAAAAATAAATTAAAATATATTTTATCAATAATATTAATAATTTCGCTTCAGATATTTTAAGTATTTTATTATTAAATATATTCATAAAAATTTTTTACGAGCCCGTACGAAGCACGGGGACTTAGTAATATATATAAGCATATATCAACACCACCTAATGATATTTATTATATGCATAGTAATCATAGTTCGTACTTCCATCCAATATAATTTTGAGACTTACTAATATTAAAGAGTTAGCTTGTTACAAATAGTACACAAAATAGTAATTAACATTCTTGATATGTTATTAACAACAATGCAAACCATCACATCATCATTATTTATCATAGAACTGATCTCGATCTTAATTGATAAAATTTTATAAATTGGGTCCATTAAAGAGAGTGTTCATAACCTCAAGGAGGTTTCAACTTCCACCCAAAACAAATTTGCAATACTTGTGACACCCCCGAATTCGCAACGATTTCCTAGTAACTATCGACGTCGCTGTACACGACTCGACACCGCCGAACTGTCCCAAACCCGGGGGTTAGTTACTGCAACATTTATTACTAAAGAATACATGTAAGCAGAAAGGAAAACTAGGTATCAAAGGTAGCATCTAAACAAATTAAATATTAATATCAGAGTTGTCTATCAAGTGATCTTAAGTCCATTAAAGTCTTATTACAACTTTGTCTTCAAGGACACAAACCAAAAATCCCAATAATCCACAGTAACCAATAAATCAATAGTTCTAAAGAAACAGCCCACATTTAAACTTCAAGCTATCTGTCCTCACTCAGCTACACCTGCACTTTGGTTTCTGTGACGGAAACAAGGTACAGAAGAAAGAAAAGAAACAAAGAAAACAAAAAATCTAATAAACTGGATAAACGTCGTCCATACCCAATAAAAACACTTTCGCAAACCTTACCTGGGTTTGAGAAGAATCATTGAAATTCATTTGCATGCACAAGTAGTCATACAATCAAGCACACGCATACTCAATATTCAATTACATGCAATTCTTGCTTTTGTGATCAATCGAACATAAACAGATAAACCATCTTGATTAGAGTAATAAGTGAGCGAATAGAACAGCGATTACCCATACTGCTCATAGATAGATATAGACATGTCATGGACTTACTCTAGTATAAACTCACACTATCTCTAACATAATAATCGATACCCAGAGAATTAAACAATGGGGAATGATCTGTCCCGAACACACTACGAGGTGTCCATAAAAGTAACTTGGGAATCACGCATCCCTAGACTACATCAATTAGATAAGTCTCGATAGCTCGACTACTCCTAGGGATCCATTAAAAGTCTTATTCTCGTTTATAATTCAATTCACATACTTGGTTTGATTGACCTAGTGGTACAACGAGACCACGACATACTACTTCATTTCATGCTCATGATAATGAATAATAATAACGACGATAATGACATTAATGCATATTAACATAATCATGCTTCACATATGTCTAACGAAATTTCGGCAGCACTTCGGCAGTAAGTCATGATATCTAAAATTTAAACTTTCACAAATAACATCAAAATATACTAGTAGGTGCTCATTAGCACTCAATAATATCCCATTCCAAATAGCACGTATATTATATCATAATAATAATAGAAATTCAACATCGCTATACATGCTCAATAATTAGCATACGAACTAATTAATTAACGAAACTTCATAAACTTGTCATACTCAATATAATTCATATTTATAGCGGAGAATATATTTTAAATTCTCATAATTAACGACGATATAATTTAATCATGCTTCGCATATTAAATTCACAGCAATTTATCAATTAGCACATAACACATCAAAATAGTTTTGATGGGGCTTTGGAAAGAGGTAGGCACAATCTCTTACCTAACAAATGCTCACTACGCAGTAGGTAACATTTCTAATCACAACCCGATCACGCTTGTCCGTTTGGTCCTAATTAAAAACAATTACCGAGACATAATCAATAAATACTAAAATCCAAAAAGTACTGAAACTGTAAACTAATATTTTTATTAAATTTGTAGATTTATTTCAACCTATCTAGGCTTTTGAAAATATGATTTCAGACTCCAAACGAGTACAGAAAAATAAAAACAATTATTAAAAAATACTGAAAATACGAAATTAATTAAACCAAAATTATTAAACGAAGCCCTAATCGATTTTTCGAGTCTAGGCCGTGATACACCAAGCATGGGGACCCACGACCTAGCCCATCACCAAGACCACCACCCACCAACCACCATGGTCGGCGGTGGCTCGCCGGAGCACAGGCGACGGAGGAGAGGGAGAGCGAGAGAGATCGCGAGAGAGAAAGGGGAATCGCGCGAGAGAGAGAGAAAGAGCGACTGAAGAAGAGAGGGGGCGGGGAAGCCCTAGCAGCGCTAGGCACTCGCCGGCAACCACCCAGGCGCGGCAGCCGTTTCTCGCGAAAACAAAAGGGGAGGGGAAAACAGAGCACGAAAGAGAAAGGGAGAAAGAGAGAGAAAGAGAGAGGGAGAGGAAGAGATTACCGGCGGGGGAAGTAGGCCGGTAGTTGACCTGGTGGCCGGTGACAGCAGGGGAGGGAGAGAGAGAGAGAGAGAGAGAGAGAGAGAGAGAGAGAGAGAGAGAGAGAGAGAGTGTGTGTGTGTGTGTGTATGTATGTGTGCGAGGGAGGGAGAGAGAGAGAATTGTGAGGTTTTTGGCGCAGTTTTTGTAAACTGATCAATTGGCCCATCTCCTAGTTTATATAGGTGCCTAGTCAATGAAAGTCAAAACCTACTAGACCTAGGGTAAATTTTCTGATTTAATTGTTAAATAAAAATAAATAAACCTAATTATATGCTAATTAAAATTAATTAAAACAATATGAATAACCCTTATTCATATACAAAACTATTTTAATTAAATCCCTCTATTTGATAATTATAAATTCCGAAATTTCCATAATAATAATATTATTATGGCTTAATTTGAGTAAATCGAATCGTGGAATAAATTTACGATTTAATTCTCCGAAACTATTTATAAAAGAATTATAAATCAATATTATAATTATAGAAAATATTGGGGTATAACATTCTACCCTCCTTAAAAGAAGTTTCGTCCCGAAACTTGAAATATGAAGTAATCACTTCTCAACGACGAAATGAGTTTACCCATACGAAGGTATAAAACGATTTTAGGACAGCGACAATGCAATGCGCGTACTACGGTTGTGATCTAAGTCGATTAGCAATGCAGCATGCAATGCTAGAACATGCAACTCGTGCAAAGCGGTAAACAAAACATGAAATTTACTAGGTGTGACATTCTATCCTCCTTAAAAAAGGGTTTCGTCCCGAAACTCAAATGGAATTAGTACCTTCGATAAAGAGTTCTGGGTACTTCTCGCGTATCATGGATTCAGCTTCCCATGTTGCTTCTTCTTGACCATGACGGGACCAAATACCTTTCACAATCGGAATAGTCTTTGTACGAGTGGAGCACTCTTTGCGGTCGGTGATCTTGATTGGACGTTCTTCATACATCAAACTCTTATCAAGTTCGATCGTTTCTGGTTGAACGACATGAGTTTGATCATGTACGTATCGTTTCAGTTGAGAGACGTGAAACACATTGTGGACTTTTTCAAGTTCCACAGGTATAGCTAAACGATAAGCAACTTCACCAATCCTCTCTAGGATCTCATAAGGTCCATTGTAACGAGGACTCAATTTTCCCTTACGACCAAAACGCATAACGCCCTTGGTAGGAGATACTCGCAAAAGTATCTTGCTTCCCACCTCAAATTCTTCAGGTCTACGACCTCTATCTGCATATGATTTTTGGCGATCTTGTGCACTTCGCATCTTCATTTGAATCACCTTTACAATGTCGACAGTCTGCTGGATCATGTCAGGACCCAAAACTGCAGGCTCACTAATGTCGTTCCAACATACAGGCGATCTACACTTCCTACCATACAAGGCTTCATATGGTGCTCGATCGATGCTCGAATGATAGCTATTGTTGTAAGAAAATTCGATCAACGGAATGTGTTTATTCCACGAACCTTGGTATTCGAGCGCACACGCTCGAAGCATATCCTCCAGAGTCTGGATTGTTCTTTCCGTCTGGCCCTCTGTTGTAGGATGAAAAGCGGTACTAAACTTCAATTTGCTTCCGAAAGCTTCTTGTAGTTTCTGCCAGAAGTTAGAGAGAAATCTCGAGTCTCTATCAGAAACAATATCTTCAGGAACACCATGAAGTCTCATGACTTCCTTGACGTACGTGTCAGCCAGCTTCTCCATTTTCCACGTGTTGTGCATTGGGATGAATCTTGCGACCTTCGTCAAACGATCTACAACGACCCAAATGGCGTTGTTCTTCTTCTGTGTCAAGGGTAAACCCATGACAAAATCCATAGAAATCGAATTCCATTTCCAAGTTGGAACTTCCAGTGATTGTACCATTCCACCTGGTCTTTTGTGCTCGATCTTGACTTTCTGACATGTCAAATACTTCGCCACGAACTCAGCGACATCTTGTTTCACTCCCTTCCACCAAAACACTTGGCGAAGATCTTTGTAAATCTTGTCTCCACCAGGATGTACAGAATACAACGTATTATGAGCTTCACTCAGAATCTGACTTTTGATAACTGGGTCATTGGGTACGCAAACACGTTCTCTAAATCTCATAATTTCATCTTGGCCCAAAGTGAAGTCCTAGGACCTACCCTCGTCTTTGTGGTTTAGAATCCGCTGAAGATCCTCATCACCACTATGTTTATCTTTGATTTCCTCTAGCAGTGTTGTTCGAACGGTCATATGTGCTAAGGTACACTGAACGTCACCTTGAAACACAATCTCCACCTCGAGACTTTGCAAGTCACGTATGATCTCCTTAGGAAGCACTAAAGCAGTGTTTACCGTATGTCGAGTCTTCCTACTCAAAGCATCAGCGACTACATTCGCTTTACCCTCATGGTACTGGATATCGATGTCGTACTCCGTCAAAAGTTCTAGCCATCTCCTTTGGCGCATGTTCAACTCTTTCTGTGTAAAGATATACTTAACGACTCTTGTGATCAGTGAACATTTTGACTGCGGAACCATACAGGTAGTGTCGCCAAATCTTCAATGCGAATACGACAGCAACAAGTGCGAGATCGTGCGTAGGATAGTTGTCTTCATGCTTCTTCAGTTGTCGTGAAGCGTAAGCCACGACCTTTCCATGTTGCATCAAACCACACCCTAAGCCATGCTTAGACGCGTCACTATAGACTTCATAACCTTCTGTTCCTGACGGCAATGTCAAAATAGGTACTCTTAAGACGTTTCTTCAACTCTTGGAAAGCAGTCTCACACTTGTTGGACCATACAAACTTCGTCGTTTTCTTCATCAGATTCGTGATTGGCTGCGCAATCTTCGAAAAACCTTCTACAAATCGTCTATAGTAGCCAGCAAGTCCAAGAAAACATCAAACTTCGATCACGGTCGTTGGTCTTGGCCAATCTGTAACAGCTCGAATCTTCTCTGGATCTACGACCACTCCATCTTTAGACACCACGTGTCCTAAGAAAGATACCGTGTCTAATCAAAACTCACACTTAGACAACTTGGCGTAAAATTGATCTCTTTGCAGGATCTCAAGACAGTACGTAGGTGTTGCTCATGCTCCTCGGCGTTCTTCGAGTACTCCAGAATATCATCGATAAAGACTACAACAAACTGGTCTAGGCAAGGTTGGAACGTACAATTCATCAAGTCCATAAATTCGCAGGCGTATTCGTCAACCCAAAAGGCATCACAGTGAAATCGTAGTGCCCATACCTCGTCCTAAACGCGGTCTTCGCAATATCATGCTCAGAAATCCTCAATTGGTGGTATCCTGATCGTAGGTCTATCTTTGAAAAAATAGACGCACCACACAGTTGGTCGAACAGATCGTCAATTCTGGGAAGTGGGTATCGATTCTTGATCGTAATCTTGTTCAACTCACGGTAGTCGATGCACAGTCTCATACTACCATCGTTCTTCCGTACAAACAAAACAGGAGCACCCCAAGGCGATACACTCGGACATATGTATCCCTTTTGTAACAAATCCTTTAGTTGCATTTTCAGTTCCTTCATCTCAGCAGGTACCATACGATACGGTGCTTTTGAAATTGGTGCAGAACCTGGAGCAAGCCCGATCGTAAAGTCGATAATGCGTTGTGGAGGCATTCCGGGAATTTCGTCTGGAAAAACGTCAGCATACTCGGAAACTACAGGAATAGGCTGCGGAGCTTCCGTCTCGCGACTCGTATCCACCACATGACAAAAGTAAATCGCTTCACCCTTAGTCACGCACTCTTTAACCTTCATAGTCGCCATCACCTTCAGCTTAGGCTTGACCACCACTCCTCGGTAAGTGATCCTCTTACCTTTAGGTCCTCGCAAAGAAACACGTTGTTCAAATTAGCCCCATACTTGGCTAACCAATCCATTCCCAATATCACGTCAAAGTCCTTCAAGTCCATCTGAATCAAAGCCGCGGGTAAATCGAAACCAGCTATCCTAATCGAACACTTTTCATACAACGCTTTACAATTTACATTCACCCCGTTTGGCATCGTAATGCTTGCCCTATACACTGAACTAGGTTCTAGGCCTATCTTAGAATATAAAAGTAATGGTATGAACACTATTCACACAATTTGCACATCTCGACCCATTAAGGTCTAATTGAGAGAAATAGGTTGTAATTGAAACCTTTCTCTTGACATTTAGCATATAACATATAAGTTTCGATGATCGACCTTACAGTGTAGGTCTAAACAACATACTTGCTTTATTGTTCTCAGTTCTCATGCATAATAGTTCGATAGGCATATAGTGCACTTTAGACATCTAGGTTTCATATGAATAGACAAAGATGTTCATAATGCACAAAAAGAGGCTCCATACTATTTTAATAGGGAAATAGAAAATCACACTTAATCATATTGATGTGCTTTAGCACTTGGCTCACAAGAGAGTTGATAATGCTCAACAAAAATTTTGCCATAAATTCGACATGGATTTCCCATCATGTCACGACGATAAGAGATAGCATACCTGCTTTTGGTCAACCATGCAAATATGTGACACAACAATGTTGTAAACAAATCATAACGACTTTCATATAATCAAATGAAATAGTTTTGCAATAAGATAGATTGCAAAATAAATAAGAGTCAAAAATATTTGTTGCTTAGGCAACTACACACCATCATCAAACTTGACCACGCAGTGCCATCACAAAAGTGGAATAATGTTTCTAATCAAAACGACTACTCTAATCAACAAAATAACTAAACAGCAACTGGGTTTTGCTTCGATCCGGGAGGCGTATCATCATTATCATCCCTCCTTGGCTTCACTTCCCTACATGGAGTGTAAGGATGCTCGTCACCTCTAAACTTTTGAGGCATGAAGCGTCTTCTAAAGTTATCCACGAGTTTGCGCTTCTTTGACCAGCAGCTCTCACAGATGTCCTTCGGAGCAGGCACTAAGACATGATTAACCTTCCATTCGAACTCAGACAAGCATAACTCATTGCCAACACCTTGAAAAGTTAGCACCCAACGATTGCCTTTGCCATACTTCTCGTCGTTGATGTAGCCACTCTTCAGTACCACATCGTCATACTTCTCCTTGAGACCTCTCCAAGGATGCAAGTTGGGTAAGCCAGCTAATAAGAGTTCTACCCAAAAACCTTGGTGCCTGTATCCTCGTATGGCTCTCATATTCGTATCGCTCGATCGTAGTGAATGCGCGATCGATGTAGGCATGGAGGTCATCTAGCTCGGCATCAGTGGCAAAGAAAAGGCTCCACAGGAGGAGACACAACAGCAGGAGGCGAACGAGGTACAGAGTTGTTGTCGCTTGCATCACCAATATCCTCTAAGTCTGGCATGCTAGGTGAATTAGGGACACCAGCTCCATACTCAAAACGCATCTCTAAATCCACAGAGTTAGGCTCAACACTTTGCTCATCAGCAGGAGCATCGTCAGCTTGAGGTTCAGACTCAGTAGGTTCCTCTTCAGAATCAGGATCCTCGATAGCTTCCAAATCATGGTCAGGCTCTACGGGAACATCATCGTCGCGGGCATCGTGCGCGGGTTGGTCCACCTCGAGCTCGTGCGCACCAATGCCGTGCGCCTCGGGCTCGGGTGCAGCCACGTCACGCTCGTCGTGTGTAGGCTTCACTATCGGAGATGTCTACGTATTCCACCTCATGCTCAGGTGCAACGATCATCGCTCATGGTTTTCTACCTCTAATTGACTTCATCGCGGTCAAACGAGTAATTGCCATCTACAAAAGGGCAATCAAACAATAAGAACATTTAAATCATAATTAAGGTGATTTCAAGTAATTCCTAACTTCTAGGACTACTACACTCAACGGCTTTAATTACATTTTATTTTTCCCCAAAATAAAACTAATCTTTATTAATTCATTTATTAAACCTATACAACCTTTTAAACCTAGGACTCTCATACCATTTATAACACCCCCTAATTCGCAATGATTTCCAGGGAACTATCGAAGTCGTGGTCCACGACTCGACACCACTGAACCGTCACAAATTCAAAGGCGTTACTGCAACATTTATCACTAAGGAATAAATGCTAAGCAGAAAGGAAAACTAGGTATCAAAGGTAGCATCTAAACAAATTAAACATTAATATTAGAGTTGTCTATCAAGTGATCTTAAGTCCATTAAAGTCTTATTACAACTTTGCCTTCAAGGGCACAAACCAAAAATCCCAATAATCCAAAGTAACCAATAAATCAATAGTTCTAAAGAAACAACCCACATTCAACCTTCTAGCAAAACGTCCTCACTCAGCTACACATGCAATTTGGTTTCCGTGATGGAAACAAGGTACAGAAGAAAAGAGAAGAAACATGAAAACAAAAATCAGATAAACTGAATAAACATCGTCCATACCCAGTAAAAACACTTTTGCAAACATTATCTGGGTTTTAGAAGAATCATTGAAATTCCTTTGCATGCACAAGTAGTCATACAATCAAGCACACGCATACTCAATATTCAATTACATGCAATTCTTGCTTTACTGATCATTCGAACACAATCAGATAAACCATATTGGTTAGAGTAATAAGAGAGCGAATAGAACATCGATTACCCATACTGTTCATAGATAGATATAGACATGCCATGGACTTACTCTAGTGTATACTCACACTACCTCTAACATAATAATCGATACGTAGAGAATTAAACAATGGGGGAATGATCCGTCCCGAACACACTACGAGGTGTCCATAAAAGTAACTTGGGAATCACGCATCCCTAAACTACATCAATTAGATAAGTCTCGATAGCTCGACTACTCCTAGGGATCCATTAGGAGTCTTATTCTCATTTATAATTCAATTCACATACTTGCATTGATTGACCTAGTGGTACAACGAGACCACGACATACTACTTCATTTCATACTCATGATAATGAATAATAATAACGACGATAACGACATAAATGCATATTAATAATAATCATGCTTCATATATGTCTAACGAAATATCGGCAGCACTTCGGCAATAAATCATGATATCCAAAAATTACACTTTCACAAATAAACCATTTAAGATATATTAGGTTCTCATTAGCACTCAATAATAACCCATTCCAATTACCACGTATATTATATCATAATAATACTAGAAATTCAACATCGCCATAATTAAACATTAATTAGCATATGAACTAATTAATTAACGAAATTCCATAAATTCATCATACTCAATATAATTCATATTTACAGGGTGAAGAATATATTTCTAATTCTCATAATTAACGACGATATAATCTAATCATGCTTCGCATATTAAATTTACAATAATAATCAATTAGCACATAAGACATCAAAATACTTTTGATGGGGCTTTGGAAAGAGGTAGGCACAATCGCTTACCTAACAAACGCTTATTACGCAGTAAATAACTTGGATAATCACAATCCGATCACGCTTGTCCGTTTGGTCTTAATTAAAAATAATTATCGAGACATAATTAGTAAATAAGAAAATCCAGAATGCACCAAAACAGTAAACTAATATTTTTTATTAAATTTCTTGATTTATTCCAACCAATATAGGCTTTTGAAAATCCGGATTCGGACTCCAAACGAGTACAGAAAAATGAAAACAATTATTGAAAAATATAAAATTAATTAAAACGAAAATACAAAAGTCGAAACCCTAACTTATTGTGCAAGTCTCGACCACGGTCACCCACAAGGGGACCCATGGTTGGACCCATCAGCACCATCACCACCACCTGACCACCGTGGTCGGCGGTGGTGAGTCGCCGGTGATCGGCGGCCAGGAAAGAGAAAGAGAGAGAGAGAGTTCGCGAGGGAGAGAGAGAGAAACTGAAAGAGAGAGAGGGGGCGGGGGAGCGACCGGTGGGTCCACCCACGACGGCCGACCGCTCGGCTAGGCGATGGCGGTGGCGCCATGCCGCCGGCGAGCCAAAATAGAGGAGAGAGTGTGTGTGTGTGTGTGTCGCGAGGGAGAAGGAGAGAAAGAGAGGGAAAGGAAGAGAGAGAAGGAGCGGCTCACCTGGGTGGTGGCCCTGGTGTTCTCCAGCGAAGGGCGGCAGCAAGGGGGGAAGAGGAGAGAGAGAGGTCGGATGGAGAGAGAGAGTGTAGGGTTAGGGTTGTTCAGTTTTGCAAACTGATGAAAGTCTCCATCCTTTTCCTTATATAGCCACCCATAAGGGTTTTGGTCAACAATAGTCAAGTTAGGAGTAAAAGAAATATTCTCATTAATTTAATTGAATAAAAATGCTCCTCGAATAAATAAAAGGAATATGAATTCTCTCGATCGTTAAAATCATTTAAATAAAACTCTCAAATAATTTATAAATATAAATTCCGAAACCTCCATAATAATAATTAATATTATTATGGATTTAATTAAATAAATCGAATCGTTATTCAAATATACGATTTAAATCTCCGAAACTATTTATAAATGAATTATAAATCGATATTATAATTATAGAAAATATTGGGGTATTACACCTCCAGTCAGAACTACGTAAGGGTTTTGATCCAGGAGTAGATTCAAGCCCTACGATGAATGGTACGTAATGCAGTATTTGTAATATCCAAACCCGTCGTACGTAAACGAATACACCAGTTCAAAATTGACTTTTTTTGTGTGCTAAGTGACAATGTGTAAATATATGTGTTTTTCTTTTATTATTCAAGGCATTACATGATTCAATTCAAATCTTTCATATGGGATACAACGTATTAGTAAAGAGCTCGTACTCAGTACGGAGGAGGAGACGGGTCCGATGACCTCCGCACCTTCTAACCTAGACCCCGAACCAAGATCTATGATTCGTAGACCAGTCAAAGAATTTTCATGCCTTATCGCGATGGAGTCAACTTTTGGCTTTCTTAAATGGTTTTCTTTAAAATCGTTTATAAAACCCTTTATTTTGTAAAAACCTTCCTTGTTTGGGTTATAACAAGGTGGCGACTCTTCTTTTGTAAAAACCCGTCCTTGTTCGGGCTATAACAAGGTGGCGACTCCGAACCTTAAGATGATTCCTTGACAATTGGCCTCTTCACCGGTCGATTTCCGTGGGACGTGCCTCTGGCATGTATCGCGACGATTCTCGGGTCCTAATCCAGGAAAACCAGAGAATATGGCCCGACATTTATCACTAAGTAATAAATGCTAAGCAGAAAGGAAAACTGGGTATCAAAGGTAGCATCTAAACAAATTAAACATTAATATCAGAGTTGTCTATCAAGTGATCTTAAGTCCATTAAAGTCTTATTACAACTTTGCCTTCAAGGGCACAAACCAAAAATCCCAATAATCCACAGGTAACCAATAAATCAATAGTTCTAAAGAAACAGCCCACATTTAAACTTTAAGCTATCCGTCCTCACTCAACTACACCTGCACTATGGTTTCCGTCACGGAAACAAGGTATAGAAGAAAGAAAAGAAACAAAGAAAACAAAAATCAGATAAACTGAATAAACGTCGTCCATACCCAGTAAAAACACTTTCGCAAACCTTACCTGGGTTTTAGAAGAATCATTGAAATTCATTTGCATGCACAAGTAGTCATACAATCAAGCACACACATACTCAATATTCAATTACATGCAATTCTTGCTTTAGTGATCAATCGAACACAAATAGATAAACCATCTTGATTAGAGTAATAAGAGAGCGAATAGAACAACGATTACCCATACTACTCATAGATAGATATAGACATGCCATGGACTTACTCTAGTGTATACTCACACTATCTCTAACATAATAATCGATACGCAGAGAATTAAACAATGGGAAATGATCCGTCCGAACACACTACGAGGTGTCCATAAAAGTAACTTGGGAATCACGCATCCCTAGACTACATAAATAAGATAAGTCTCAATAGCTCGACTACTCCTAGGGATCCATTAGGAGTCTTATTCTCGTTTATAATTCAATTCACAGACTTGCATTGATTGACCTAGTGGTACAACGAGACCACGACATACAACTTCATTTCATGCTCATGATAATGAATAATCATAACGACGATAATGACATTAATGCATATTAACATAATCATGCTTCACATATGTCTAACGAAATTTCGGCAGCAATCATGATATCCAAAATTTACACATTCACAAATAACATCAAAATATACTATTAGGTGCTCATTAGCACTCAATAATATTCTATTCCAAATAGCACGTACATTATATCATAATAATAATAGAAATTCAACATCGCCATACATGCTCAATAATTAGCATACAAACTATTTAATTAATGAAATTTCATAAACTTGTCATACTCAATATAGTTCATATTTACAGCGAGAAATATATTTCAAATTCTCATAGTTAATGACGATATAATTTAATCATGCTTCGCATATTAAATTCACATCAATTTATCAATTAGCACATAACACATCAAAATAGTTTTGATGGGGCTTTGCAAAGAGGTAGGCACAATCTCTTATCTAACAGACGCTCACTACGCAGTAGGTAACTTTGCTAATCACAACCCGATCACGCTTGTCCGTTTGGTTCAAATTAAAAACAATTACTGAAAAATAATCAGTAAATACGAATATCCAAACAATACTGAAACTATAAACTCATATTTTTATTCAATTCCTTGATTTATTTCAACCAATCTAGGATTTTGAAAATCCGGATTCGGACTCCAAACGAGTACAAAAAAATAAAAACAATTGTTGAAAAATACTGAAAATACGAAATTAATTAAAACAAAATTATTAAACGAAACCCTAATCGGTTTTTCGAGTCTAGGCCGTGATACACCAAGCTTGGGGACCCACGACCTAACCCATCATCAAGACCACCACCCACCGACCACCATGGTCGGCGGTGGCTCACCGGAGCACCGGCGACGGAGGAGAGAGGAGAGAGAGAGAGAGAGAGAGAGAGAGAGAGAGAGAGAGAGAGAGAGAGAGAGAGAGAGAGATCGCGAGAGAGAGAGGGGAATCGCGAGAGAGAGAGAGAGAGAGCGACTGAAGGAGAGAGAGGGGGGAAGCCCTAGCAGCGTCGTCCACTCGCCGGCGACCACCCAGGCGCGGCCTAGTGGCGCGGCAGCCGTTTCTCGCGCAAACAAAGGAGGAGGGGAAAACAGAGCACGAAAGAGAGAGGGAGAAAGAGAGAGAAAGAGAGAGGGAGAGGAAGAGGTAATTACCACCGGCCGGCCTGGTGGCCGGCGACAGCAGGGGAGGGAGAGAGAGAGAGAATTATGAGGTTTTTGGCTCAGTGTTTGTAAAATGATCAATTGGCCCATCTCCTAGTTTATATAGGTGCCTAGTCAATGAAAGTCAAAACCTACTAGACTTAGGATAAATTTTCTGATTTAATTGTTAATTAAAAATAATTAAAACTAATTATATGCAAAATTAAAACTAAATAAAATAATATGAATAACCCTTATTATATTCAAAACTATTTTAATTAAATCCCTCTATTTGATAATTATAAATCCCAAAATTCCCATAATAATAATTAATATTATTATGGCTTAATTTGAGTAAATCAAATCGTTAAATAATATACGATTTAAATCTCCGAAACTATTTATAAAAGAATTATAAATCGATATTATAATTATAGAAAATATTGGGGTATCACAATACTCCTCAAAATATACATAACTCTAGGGTTTCTTTTTCTCACCAATGTAGGACTTTCAACTTAACATTACTAATATATCGAGATTAGATTACTAATATATATCGAATCTAATATCGGGATTAATAATCCTAGGCATTTCTTGCTAGGTCACCCAAGTGAGACCAAAGGTCTTGTTAGACCCACCAAAGTGGATTTGGTCGTGCTAGATCACCCAAGCTTTAATGGAAGGAATTTTTCAACAAGGGCATAAAGGTAATTTTTGATGCTATAAACCAAACATCTTAAATCAATACGCATCAGAATTATAACGTCATTAGATGACAATACGTGATTGTGCAACTAAGGTCTCACAAATAACATATCATCACAACAAGTAAGGTCACAAATAATATATAATCATAATCACAATGACACTGTATGGAATGGAAAGTGATTTTAAGAAGGATATATATGTGGCACTATGTAGTTGTATAAGCCCTCTCACTAACTCAACTCACAAACCAACGTAACACTACTATTTGTAGAAATAAAACTATACACCACTAATTGATAAAATCTTTTCTTTGCATTATAATAAAAAAATCAGTTAGAATCCGTAGAAAAAAATACACCGTTACTTAATACTAAAAAATACCATTATAATTCCGTTGGAGCCAAACTAACTAAATAAGTTTAGATCATACCATTTCTCTTATCTTCTAAACTACTAGTACTATCTATACAACCCCTTTATTAAGGTATACCTTTAAGCTGCAGGAATCACTAGTAATTTCCCTTCAGGAAGCTAAATATTTGTATGAAGTAGATGGTTGTAAATATTCATAACGCAGATAAAAAGTGTTGCAGTTGCTCGTGTTGAGTGCAGATTACGCACACAAATCTTGTAGTTCCCACAATTGGAGGCTTTTAACTCGAACTTGTTTCTGATTGTTGCCTTTGCAAGATACATGAGAATATGACAGATCACTACTACAAATTGGGAAGTTACATGAAAGCTTTGAGATCTAGAATCTCATCATCGTCCTTCCAAATTTTATGCACTGATATTGCAAGAAACCCACCTACATTTCAGACGATGTTTGTATGTTTTGATGCAGTAAGCAACGGTTGCTTGGTTGGTTGCAGACATGTATTGTGCTTAGATGGTTGTTTTCTGAAAACCTTCCTAGGTGGGATGTTACTCACTGCCATTGGAAGAGATGCAAGTGATCAAATGTATCCAGTGGCTTGGGCTGTGGTGGAAGGGGAAAACAACTCATCATGGGAGTGGTTCATGTCTAAACTCAAGGAGTGCCTATAAACATGGGGATGACCAAGGTTGGACAATGATTAGTGATCCACAAAAGGTGATGTGATTCCATTTTATTTTGATATATAATTAACTAACCTTTTTTTTTCCTACATCAATTTTTTTTTTTTTTTTCGTTGTTGTTGTTTGGTATGGTAGGGATTGGTAAATGCAGTTGCACAGGTCTTTCCAAAAGCAGAGCACAAAAATTGTGCACGCCACATATATGCAAATTGGCACAAGATTTACAAGAGAGATGAACTCAAGATTCTGTTTTAGAGAGCAAATATGGCATATTCTAAGGCAGATTTTAAAGAAATATTGGAGGAAATGAAGAAAGTGCCACCATAGGCAGCGGAAGCTTTCATGAGATAAGATTCTAACACCTTTTGTTGGGCATTTATTCAAACCACAACTAAATGTGATGTGATAGTGAATAACATGGTGGAGACTTTTGATGGATGGATCATAACTGCAAGAGCCAAGCATATAATCTATATGCTTGAGGATAAAAGATCATCCCTAATGGAAAGAATGGTAAAAAAGAAACAGTTGATGACTTCATGTGATAGTTTAATTTGCCCTAGAATTCAGGAAAAATTAGAAAAAGAAAAAGAACTTGCTGCTGTAGACACCCTAATCGGTTCTCATCCCCTGACACCGCAACGCCCGATGATGATGGTAATGGATTAACATGGACGTAAGTAAAAAAGGACATTGCTCGGAAATCTAGACCAAATTCCTTGAAACCTCATTCTTTGGATAGCCCTTGTTATAAGGATTCCAACACCTTTGACCTTGCCTCAATCAGGTTCCTGGATCGAGAGATATCGCGTCTCGAAGATTTGGGTCAAAACCGCTCAATCCCGGCCCCTTGGACCAGCCCAAGGGCAATTTCGTAATTTACAAAGCACAAAAAGTCAAAAACCCTAGTCACGCGCGCGCCGTCAGGCCCGGCGGCCTTCGCAGGCTGCTCAGCGACCAGCGCGTGACAGCCGGGGCTGTCAGGCCAGCCGCTGAGCCCCATCGGCCACCGCGGGCCCCAGCTGCCCTCCGTGTGGCCGCTGAACAAGTTTTTTGACTGGGCCGAGTTTTGGCGCCGGGCTTCTCGCCCTAGGCCCCTCAATCCGTCCCCCAACTCTATAAATACTCCCTTTCATCTTCTTCTGCAGGAGGTCAGTCAGTTCACAATTTTGAGAGCATTGAGAGCACATATTTCCCCAAATTCAGAAATCTGAAGATTCAAGCAAGCAATACACCTAGCCTAGCACCCAAGATCGAAGAGCAATCCCAATTCTACTAGTCCCGTTCGAATAGAACGTCCAGGTTAACCATCCTGAGAGCCTAATTCTTCATTAAATCTCTTGTTTTATTGTTCATTCATCATGTTTTATTTAACTTTTGATTATGGTTGAATAAATTTGCATGCTTTTGATTTTGTGTATAATTATGCTCGATTAGTTAATATAAAGTTTGTGTCTTTTTATTAGTTTATGCAAGTTTGCATCTTTTCATAGTTTTGCATGCATATAGTAGCCTCCTAGGTTTATTTTAGCATAAAGTTAGCACCTTTGCATTATTATTATTCTTTTGAGGATACTAACGGTTTTATTGATGTGCATATGCAATACATGGCGCGTTTAGCGAAGTTGGTAGGTTGGAGCGTTAATTTAATGCTTTATATCATGTTATGCTTGTTAATAGTATGCATGTAAGTTGGATATAAATCGTGCAAAGTGATAACGTAGGTAATTTGGTTGTTCTTAACCCGCCTAGTTAATTTAGGATCATTGGACGACCGGATTTGTATGGAACCATCTAGCATAAATAAATACTTGACTAGTAGAGGCCGTTAATACGGGCGATTTAGATAAGATTCGTTTTGTTTATTTCATACCTACATCCCCGAACTCAATACTTAGTCCCCATGGGCATGAATCAATTTCCAATAGGAATTGGGATGCACTTTTGATGGTTTCCAATTGTTTCCTTAAAAATTGGTGGCGGCTTCTTATTTGCAAATTATTGTTCTTTATAATTAATTTGAATCGCATGTGACACATATATAAGAACCATTAATCTCAGCTAAAAATCGAAAACGCGCCGGAAAGGCGAGGGTTCTTACAGTGGCGACTTCACTGGGGACTTAATAAGAGGATGTAATTTGAACACTTATCCATGTCAATGATTTAGTTTTAGCTATTTGGTTCAATTACCGTACGTGTTTATTTTCTTTGCCTTTTTGCATCCATATCATTCATATTGCATGCATTATCTTTGCAAGATGTTGAAAGACATCACCACACCATTATAGGATCTACCCTTTGGAACATTGTCCCTAACTTAGGCCAGTGACCCACTCGGTCCGAATTACCTTTGCACATAGTCGTGTTCCACCCCATGACATTTACATGTTTCCATTCGAGATGTGTAAAACGGTACGTCTAGTCTTACTATGCACCCCATAGATGACAAAACGCATCCGGCCATGGGTTACCTTATCCAACCACAGTTTGTGTCAAACCACTGTATTATGTCTCATAGTCCATATCAAAGTGTTAATTGCTTTATTTTCTATATTATTAACTGTTTCCTTGCTATGTGATTAACTTCCATAGAATATTAGGATTAGATCCCCCTTAGGATTCTTTTATTTAGTCCTGGTTAGGGAAGATTTCCCTTTTGTTTGCTTGTTCAGATTTACAAATAGAGTCTAGGATCTTATCTTTTTAGGAAGCAGAATCCCTGTATGACTCCGACGATGCTACTGACCAAGTTAGGAAGACGTTCCTTTCAGTCAGAATTAGATTGCATGCAAATAACATATTCCCGTCAATGATCTTTCACCAAATAAAAAAAAGAGTCCAATTTAATTCCATATGCAAGTCAACAGTATTTCTCTTTTTCTAAAATTAGGGAGTTTTATCCCATATGCAAGTCAAGAGTATTTATAATTCTAATAGAGTCGAAAGATCATTGATTAGAATATGCTATTTACATACAATCGCGTCTTACCCAAAAGATCAACATGTTGAGGATTAGTGCTAGATTCTCTTCCCACATTTGTTTTAAAATAAAACTTTTATTATTATGTGGAGGTTCCCATTTATTTTCTATTTTCTTGAACAGGCCTTTTTATGTCCAGAATTGGTAGAAGTAGAGATCCTGGTCCTAGGGAGTGGGAGAGAGACGAGTCCAGCAAGAGGTTAGTCCGCAAGTTGTCGTTCGAACCTTCACCACAAGCACAGTTCGTGGGCCCTGTTTGGCTCAACTACCTTCGCACACCGCCACTGTCACCTCAAACCTCACCATCCAATTCACCTAGGTCCGCTATGTCTGGAGACGCCGAGAGAACCGCTGACCAAAAGATGGATGACCTTTTAGCCCAAATGGTCGCTATGAATGCTAGGTTCACTGATATGGAAGCCCGTGTCGCCAAGTTGGATCCCCCTTATAAAAATGAAGACGAGCCCAAGCCCAATGGGGAAAAGGCCGAACCCTCCACTAAAGAGGTGCAAGAGCTTCAAGCCAAGCTAAACAGGCTTGAATCCGTCTTAGGTAAGAGTCGGGCCTTCAACGAATGATCATTAATTCTGAGGGCTATGTTCCCCACATTAAGGGAAAATTGCCCACCAAGTTCTCCATGCCTGAAGTTCCCACATTTAAAGGAACCGACGATCCACAAGATCACATTAGGGCTTTTACTATTGCATTGGGCCCTAGAGGCATTGAACAAGAGCTGTATGTTCACCTATTTCCCCAAACCTAGGATCCCGCTGTCAGGGCCTGGTTCTTCAAGTTGCCCACCCAAAAGTTGGAAAAATGGGAAGATCTATCCACACTGTTCCTTCAGACATATGCTGACAATGTCTTGCCACCCATGACATTAAGAGAGCTGGACATCACCAAGCAAGGAGACAAAGAAGGATTCACTAGTTTCGTGAGAAGATGGAGGACTAAGGTCGCCGAGATGATTGATCGCCCATCTGAAAGGGATCAAATCCGCATGCTAGTCCAGAATTTGGCATCTGAATGCCGCGAACACATGAAGTTTAAACCCATAACCACCTATGCCCAATTAACTGAAGTGGGCATGGCCATTGAAGATGACCAACTCCAAAGGGGGAAGAACAAAGTCACTTACAATAACAACACAAGTGGATATAAGGACAAGAAATACACCAGTGCCAACCATACCTCCACTAGTAGGGGAAATGAAGTGAACGCCATAGCTGATAGGCGTCCAAGAAGGTACACTCCCCTCGGGATGACTTATGTCAAAGCTCTAGATAAGTTGATCAAAGGAGACTATCTACATCCGATTGGGTCTACCCCCCATCCACCTGTAGAGAAAAGGTCACCATATTGGAACGAGTCCGCATTCTGCAAATACCATAGGGGGCGTGGGCACGATACTGAAAAGTGTTACACCCTTAAGGATAAAATCCAAGACCTATTTGACAATGGCACCATACCATTGCCTAAAGATGCACCACCGCCCAGTAACAACAACAATCCCCTTGGGAACTCTTTTGCTATTGACATAGAAGAAGGGTTTGATCCCTCCTATTTGATCACACCTATTGGACAGGCTATACCACCATACCCAAGCCCAAGATCCACGCTGGACGTCTGCGGCCTTTGGGATAGTGATGAGGAAGATAATGGGGCATATACTGATCCAGAAGATGTGTTGACCCCTCAAGTCCATGACATAACCAATGACAAAGCCTGGTATGATATCTCCGATGATGAGAAGGAAGAAGATGACAAAGCTCTAAATTATCTCACAAGATCGGGACGCCAATTCAGACCCGAAAATATCTATATGGATCCGTCTCAAATACAACGCGTAGAGCCTGTAGCAATCCCCAATAGGGACTCAGCCCAAAGGAAAATGGCGAAAGAAGATGATGGGACCAATATCCTCAAGCAACTGCAAAGAACAAAAGCCGACATATCCATATGGCAACTGTTAACCACTTCTATCACTCATAGAAGAACGCAACCACCATTTCTCCAAATGCCACTCCTGGAGAGGTAGTCAACCTCCTAATCCAAGGAGAGTCATCCACGCCCATCACCTTTTCTGATAAAGACCTTCCACCCGAAGGTATTCACCACAACAAAGCCTTTTTATTACTGTAATCTGTCAACAGAGACAAGTCCCTATGACTTTAGTCGACAATGGCTCGGCTGTAAATGTATGCCCTTTGAGGACTGCTGAACACCTCAAAATAGACTGCAACAACCTCGCGCATTTCGCACAAGGGTTAGGGGCCTATGATAATTCCAAAAGAAACGTATTGGGTACCTTCTCCATGAATATCAATATTGGGGCCATTGAGAAAATTGTCCAATTCCATGTGATCGACATTCCAGCCACTTTCAACCTACTCTTGGGAAGGCCCTAGTTACACGGGTTAAATGTTGTAGCCTCAACTCTGCATCAAAAGGTGAAACTATCCTTGTTAAGATCCACCTTGGAGGTCTGTGCTGATACTATGATAGCCCAGATTGAGAAAGCTCCAGTCCTAAAAATAGAACACAATGAGCAAGACGAGGAGTTATGGGGTTTTGAGAAGATAGCCTTCATAGAAACAATAGAGCCCACACTCAATGTGAATGCTTTACTCAGAAAGCAAGGCCACTTCCCAGGCACCACTTTGGGCCCTCATCCCAAGGTAGCTCAAGCCTTTTGGAACACCAAGATCAAAAATGACTTATTTGAGCTAGGCTACAAGCCCACAAGGCAAGAAGTTAGGGCCTACATATCCAAAGTGATGGCTAAGAAAAGAGCCCTTGCGGCTAACAAACCCATTACACATAACATGGATCCTTATCCCCTCACCCTCAACGGGCAATTCCTTCAGGAAGGCGACCCATATCCTTACTATGGATTCTCTGAACCATACACGATCAACGAAATCCTAATGCCAGGCTTTGAGGCATTTCAAGACTGTTTCCTCATGAGTGAAGACACACCCATACCTCCCAATGAGGACCAATCCACTAAAGATTGGGCTAATGACATGGCACCCAATGACTTTGGGCTTTTATTTGGCGAAGAGGGTCGTCAGTACGACGAGACCACTACCAAACTTCCCCTTACTGTGCTTTTCAATGAAGGTTTCGACCCAACCAAGCTGATCGCCCCAATCGGGCCAGACCGCACCACCTGGAAGCACAAGACGAATTGGACTCCAGTCAAGGGAGCCAAGTACAAGTTCACCATCCGCAACGGTCCTACAAGAGGGCCCAATTCCGATTCCGAGTCTGATACTGAGTCCGAGTCTGATTCTGAGTCTGTTATCCTAGAAGTGTCGGGTAGTCCACCCCAGTCTATTCCTAAGGTCCTTAGCGATGACATCATTGATGTATTTTCCGCTTCTATTAATATTATGAACGTCGATTTTGCTTACTCGGATTGCCTCACAGCTAATAATTCAGAAAATATAACGGAATTGCCGAAAGAAGTTATTAAAGCACTAATCGAACATGAGCAAAAGACTTCAATAGTTGAAGAAACGGAGACAATAAACATTGCAACTAACGATGAGCCTCGCCACGTGCAAATAGGCTTGTCTTTAACATCTACCGAACGCGAACAATTCGTAACACTCCTAAAGAACTATATGGATGTCTTCGCCTGGTCCTACAAGGACATGCCAGGCATAGACCGCAAAATTGCTCAGCATACCATTCCGCTAAACCCCGACTGCAAACCAGTCAAACAAAAGCTAAAAAGAATGAAGCCAGAGTGGGCTCTTAAGATCAAGGAGGAAGTCCAAAAACAACTAGAGGCAGGCTTCATAAGAGTGGCCAATTACCCCGATTGGGTAGCCAACATTGTCCCAGTCCCAAAAAAGGACGAACGGGTCCGAATGTGTGTAGATTTTAGGGACCTGAACAAAGCAAGTCCAAAAGATGACTTTCCCTTACCTCACATAGACGTCTTGGTAGATAACACCGCCGGACACGCCCTCCTATCATTTATGGACGGGTACGCAGGATATAACCAAGTCCTAATGGCCAAAGAGGACGAAGAGAAAACCACTTTCATCACACAGTGGGGCACTTATTGCTATACGGTAATGTCGTTCGGGCTTAAAAATGCGGGAGCCACATACCAAAGAACCGTTACGACCTTACTCCATGATATGATGCATAAAGAGGCTGAAGTGTACGTAGATGATATGATCATAAAGTCCAAAGACAGAGAAGTGCATGTACCCTCACTTCAAAAGTTCTTCGACAGGCTTAGGAAATACAATATGAGGCTTAATCCCAAGAAGTGCGCATTCGGAGTTACATCCGGCAAACTTCTAGGATTTGTCATAAGCACCAAAGGGATAGAAATCGATCCATCCAAGATCAAAGCCATAATAGACATGCCACCTCCGAAAACGAAAAAAGAAATAAAAGGCTTCCTAGGAAGAATCCAGTACATTAGCAGGTTCATCTCCAAGCTAACTATCACTTGTGAGCCCATATTCAAGAAACTCAAAAAAGAGGTAAAGACGGAATGAGAGGAGCAATGCCAAAAGGCCTTTGACAAAATTAAAGCCTATTTATCCGAACCACCTGTTCTAGTACCGCCCATCCCAGACATGCCTCTAATCCTCTACCTTACGGTCACAGAAACGTCAATGGGGGCCATGCTAGCCCAAGAAGTAGATAAGGAAGAGAAAGAAATATACTATCTAAGCAAGAAATTTCTGGAATATGAAACCCCCTACTCATCCCTGGAAAAGACATGTCTAGCTCTGGTAGCAACTACCAAAAAGCTACGACACTACATGCTCCAACACACGATCCACATCAGATCAAGAGAAAATCCTTTGAAATACATATTCGAAAAGCCCATACTAAATGGTAGAATAGCAAGGTGGACCGTTCTCCTCTCAGAGTTCGACCTCAAGTTTGAACATCAAAAAGCCATAAAAGGGCATGCTATTTCGGAATACCTGGCTGACCAAGACATAAACGAACCATATCACAAGGACGAATACCACTTCCCAGACGAAGGGGTTATGACCTTAGACACTGAAACATGGCAGTTATACTTCGATGGAGCATCCAACAAAAGGGTTTTGGAGTAGGAATACTGATAGTATCCCCCGAAGGTGCACACACACCCATTTCGGTCAAACTAGACCATGAGGTCACAAATAATGGCGTCGAATATGAAGCTTGCATAATAGGACTGCAATCCGCCATAAGCCTTGACATTAAGACACTCCGAGTCTATGGGGACTCGTCGCTCATAATTAACCAAATTTCCAAAGTATGGAAGGTTAAAAGTGAATCCCTGGCACTCTACCAGGAATACTTAGACAAGATCATACTGTATTTCAATCAAATACACTTTACATACCTTCCGAGAGAAGATAATCAATTTGCAGCCGCCTTGGCTAAGTTAGCAAACATGATTAACATACCCGAAACTATTCGGATGATGCCCAATCTGTGTACAAAGGAGATCCGAGCCTTCATATTGCGACACCCTGGAAGTGTTTTACGATGAAGAAGATGAGTGGTACACCGATATAAAAAATCTACTTGTTTATCAGCTCTACCCTCCTGATTCTAGCCCTAGAGCCCAGAAAGCACTCGGAAGGCTCGCGGCCCAATTCTTGGAAGTACAAGGTGAAATATATAAGAAAAGCCCAAACGGAGTCAACCTCCGCTGCCTAGGTACCGAAATGGCCCATAAGGTCTTAAGAGAAGTACATGCAGGAGTATGTGGACCGCACATGAACGGTATGATTCTATCTAGGAAGATAATAAGGCTCAGGTATTATTGGATAACGATGGAGAAGGATTGTTGTGAGTTCGTCAAAAGATGCATACAATGCCAGACCCATGCCAATCTACAACATCTACCACCAAGCCCATTATATACCTTCACCTCACCTTGGCCTTTCTCATCTTGGGGGATCGATATCATTGGTAAAATAACCCCAACAGGAAAAGGGGGCCACAAATATATCCTAGTCGTAATCGACTACTTTACCAAATGGGTCGAGGCGCAATCATACGCAAAGCTCAAAGCAAAACACGTGGTAAAGTTCATTAAGAATAACATAATAGTTAGATATGGAGTTCCCCAAGAAATCATCAGTGATAATGGGTCACACTTCATGAAAGAAGTAATCGAGCTTTTAGCCCAGTTTAAAATCCAGCATCGAAAGTCATCTCCCTACAGGCCGCAAACAAACGGTGCAGTAGAGGCAGCCAACAAGAACATCAAGAAAATCATTGAAAGAATGTCCAAAAATTATCATGACTGGCCAGACAAGCTGCCATTCGCACTTTGGGGTTATAGGACATCAGTTCGCGCATCAACGGGAGCAACACCGTACTCCCTTGTTTACGGAATGGAAGTCGTATTACCAATCGAACTAGAGATCCCATCTCTAAGGATCGTTTTAGAAAGTCAAATCCCAGAAGTAGATTGGGTCCAAGCCCGCTATGAACATTTAGTCCTGCTAGATGGGAAAAGGTTACAAGCTTTGCACAATGTAAGAGTCTATCAAAAAAGACTAACTAGGCACTTTAACCAAAGGCTCAAAATGAGGGACCTTAAGGTTGGA
This sequence comes from Tetragonia tetragonoides, assembly GCA_038025085.1. Taxonomy (NCBI): domain Eukaryota; kingdom Viridiplantae; phylum Streptophyta; class Magnoliopsida; order Caryophyllales; family Aizoaceae; genus Tetragonia; species Tetragonia tetragonoides. Next base: position 20,614,051 of record CM076153.1, on the reverse strand, counting down.
GACTTAGTACTTAAAGAAGTAAGGGCCAATGTCACTGACCCAAGAGGCAAATTTCGACCCAACTGGTAGGGCCCGTTTATCATCACAAAGATCTTAACAGGTGGCGCTGCAAGATTGCCAGATTTAGACGGGATCGAATTTAGTCAATGGATAAACATGGATCAATTAAAAAGGTTCTATGCTTAGGCAAGACACCCAATATAACACTTTAGAGAGGCCCACACAAGGCTAACTAATTAAAAAAAAAAAAAAAAAAAAAAAAAAAAAAAAAAAAAGGATTGAATGTTAAACAAAAACGGATAAGAACTACGAGTGGCCTGATTCCCCTAAAAGGATACGTAGGACAACCCAATTACAATTGGGCCCGGCCCCTTCATCAAATTCGCATTCAAAAGTTGTTAAAATTTGTGCACATAATAAACACAAGGTTGCAATATTAAAATGAGCATGTCTCCATAAATAAATAATAATAAAGTCCATTACATGACTTGGCAATTCCTAAGCAATAAAAATAAATTAACTAAATGAAAAAAAAGGGGCACATCACCCTTATTGAATTTAAAGCAAAAAAAAAAAGGCAATCCTAAGTTAGACATGCTCCAAAAGAGTATTTCCTAATAGACTACTCCGTAGCTTCGGTAGCAGGGACAACATCCTCCATGGGTTCATCAACCTTTGGGTCTTCCACTTCGCGTTCCTTGGGAGCCCATCTCTCTTGGACCACGGGCTCTTCTTCTTTTTCAACCTCCATTAGAGGATCACTTGTTGAGGCTTCATGATCATTGGCCCAAATTTGGGGCTTCTCCTCTGGCTTAGTAGTAATCTTGGCTAAAGCTTTCTTGGCCTTCGGGTTAAGCACACTTTTCACATGCTTGACTCCCTTTTGTTTACCCTTCCCTTTAGGATCATTGGGGTTGGAAACCTTAAGCTAGCCTTGACCGATTGGGCCTTAAGATCATCCTGTTCGGATTTCCTGCATGCACGATGACCTTTCGCAGTCTTACAATCCATCCAAGCTTCGTAAGCTGAAGATATCACCGTTGGAGCCTTGATATGAGGAATAGTCCACTTAGGGCGACGATCCCATGCACACTCCCATGATCTCACCGTACTAATAGTCAAAACCAGGGTTGCAGGCGCAACACTATCCTTCTGTGAGATGATCTGACGTTTCCCATATTGCCGCATGATACGGCTAGGAAATATATAAGTCAAATTTTGAAGACCAAGGATTTGATAATATCCCGTCTCCTTGCTACATCCGATTGCGGATTTTAAGCTCCACCACTTGACAGTCCATCTTAGCAAAGGGCAAGTTTTAAGGTATCCACGCCATTCATCAATGGTGGATTCATAATAAAGCCTTCGGCGGGCAGGAAACTGCTTTGGTTGGTACTTGAGCGCATTAGCCGACCTCTCAATGAAGCACATATGCTCCAAAAGCCATATCTACAAAACAAACAAACAAAACAAAAATTAAAGTTAGGCATCCATTAAAGATTCAAACTTTATATCCAAAGCAATTATTCAAGCACTCACTTGGAGGAGAAGAGGGTTTCCCGTCCATCCATCATGAGTTGGTTCTTGTTTCTTGCGATCCAAGCACATTAGGGTTTCACCAAGAACAAGAGACATAGGGGTAAAATCGTTTTGAATTTGTTCAACAATTCTAAGCATACAAGTTTTACCATTATTACCTCTACCAACAAAGAGGTACCTATGCAAGAGACACAAGATAAAAGCACACCTATAATATGTCTCATTATCATCATCCCTTACCTTGGGAAAAAAGATATCAATCACACCATTAAGGTCAAGCTCACCGATTTTAGCCACAGAAGAGGCTTGGGTTGGGGATAAACCAAGATACCTTTTATAATAACCTTCAAGGTTGGCCCCGAGCCATGGAGTTACAGGCGCTTGATCATGAGGAAACCCAATTATGGTAGCGAATTCTTCAGGAAGAGGACACAGTTCGTTATACCCGAACCTAAAAGCATGAAGCTTGTCATCCCAAAAATCAACCGCAGCCTCAAGAAGGTTCCAGACAACTTGAACTTGCTTCAGATGGAAGAACGCATTCAAGTGAAAGGGCACAAGTCTCATCCTCTCTTCAGGGGTCATAGATTGCAACCACTTATCGAACTTAACTTCAAAACTTGTCATGGCTAAATTCTAAATTAATTGGAGGTTTCTCTCTCTAAAAAGCTTTCTATTGCTATGGAGTTATAAAAGGTGATGTCCCAAAACCGGACTAACCCAAGGCTTATATAGGGCTCGCACGAAAAAAAGACGAAAATAAGGCAACCCGTTGGAAAACAGGCTTCAGCAGCCCATAGGAAAGTCGCCGAAGGTTCGACGGCCCCGATATGGCAGCCCAGGCCCAGCGGCCAGCCGCCCAGCCTCCACGGCTCAGCCGCTGAGTCTGGCGGCCCCAGTTTTAACCCCCGCTCCTTCGCGTCAGCCGCTGAACGCCCTCCTTTGGCCGCCGAACCTCTTTTTCGAGACAACACTCTTCTACCCGGTTTGGACACTTTCCTTAACCGTTTTCCAATTCGGCTTAGTTTCCTATTTCTTCTATTATTCCTAATTTTCTTTATTCCCTTAATTATTTATGGGAACCCCACAATTTCCTTATTTCTTTTTTGGATGATTATCATCTTTTATTTTTATTTTTATTTTCCCCCTTTATACTTATTAATTTTATTTCATTTTTGGCACCCCTTTCTTTTTTTCATTTTTTTAGGGGGGATAGGATACCCCCAATTTTAACTTTTTGGCTGTAGCATTTTTTGCTACATGGCTATTACTTGCGCTTTTGCTTGACTACCTGTGCATTTGCATTAGCCTAATTATATGTAGGGACCAATAAAAACAGCAATATATATTACAAAGCAAAGTCCGAACATTTTGTTCAACACAAATGTTCAAGAATGTATCTCACACAAATGCATTATCATAAAAATCATCCCCCGCATCAGCATCTGAACGGAGCACCTCAAAATGATCCTCCGACCTCCGAGGCTCATCGCCAATGATCGACGCCGCCAGCAGGCTAGGGTCGAAGGAAGAATGACGGGCAGGCTCCCGATACGAGCACCCCGCTCCAGCATAACTCGAATCATACCCCCACGAAGAACGAGGAGGCATGGTAGGCATCATAGGAGCAGGGACAGGGGGCTGATAGTAAAGGCCACCATAAGGAGCATACCCCGCATACCCGGGATAGGAAGGATACATCGGCATAGGCATAGGAGTAGGCTCCACGAACTGAGTCATCCTACTCCCACCAGGACGGTCCGTCCGATGCACAGGCTCCCTCTCTCTCCGAGGACTCTCCCTCCGAGGACTCCTCTCACGGGAAGGACTACGCTCAGGCGAGCTCACAACCTCATCATCCGACATAACCACCTGTCGTGACCGACGAGGAAGGGGCCGACGGTACTCAACCTGCAACCCACCAAACATATAAGATACATTTCTCAAAGCATACAACTTTGAAGATGCAAAGTCAAGCTCTCCTTATCCAAGTTAGCTTTGGAGCAAGTGCCCTTCGAGAGAGCTCGAGAAATCCAGGACTTCATGGCATGCATCATCCTGAAGACCTTCCCAGTCTGCTCATGGTCAAGCTACGCAAAGAGAAGTCAATACAAGCATAAAAGCAGTAAAAATCACATGCAACAGGTACAATTACGAATTTACCCCTGGATGCCCAACTGGAAGAGGAAGGCTCTGGATGTCCTCATCAAGGTCCTCCGTCATCGGGACCTCTCCCCAGCACTCCTTCCCGCCATAGTCCCGACCTCGGACCCGCATATCCGGGATATCTACATCAACATCATCAACCCGAGGCTCCTGCAAAGCAAAGAAGGTTAGTAACCAACAAAGCAAGAAAGGCATAGAATAACGAATAAAAATTCTTACCTTCAAACCCACAAATGAAAGCATGAAGCGATCACGACGGAACTGCTCGTAGTGCCCCGCAAGGTCCTCCGCATGCTCCCTCAAATACTGCATAGCATCCGAGCCCACCATGGCCTCCGCAACCTGCTCGCGAGATAAGCACCTCACCAAGAACATGGTCGAGGGAGGATCCAAGGAAATCCTCGGGCCCGCCACGTCAGGATAAACCTGACGGAAGATCCGCTCTCCCAAATACCACTCAAAAGAGAATGGGCCCGCAATCAGGATCCTCTGGCGGTCACTCGCCCTGGACGAAAGGACAGCATCCGGAGCCAACCCATGGTACTTCGCCCAAGGGAAGTAGTCAATCTACACAAGCAATGCAATATAAGATATTTCCACACCAAGAAATGCGAACCATGAAACAAAAAGCAAAATTGCGTTACCTTGTGCCAGTCTAGGCGCAAGAGAGCCTCCCTATACTGCTGGAGAGTCGAAAAGGGTGCAGGACCCCTATGACGCCACGCCCTGCAAACCGGGAAATCCAACTCCCAGCCCGTAGGCGCCATGTCCGGGAAATGCTCAAAGAACTAAGGCTACATCGAAACATGAAGCTAAGCACCATACACTTAAATCATGCAAATCACCAAATAGATACAAAAAGCAAAACGCACCTGCAAGGCCTTCCAGAAACCGCACAAGCTCACGGGAGGAAGAGTCGACTGCTTGTATCCCTCATCATTCACGCGGCAAGCAAACCGCATGCACCTCAAGAGGTTGGAGTAGCCCGGCAACCCCAAGTTGTACTCTCTCACCCTCTCCCAATCCAACAAGCCAGGGAGGTAAATAACATGGATACGCTCTCCCTTGTCACCAAAGATGGTGGTGGCAAGGAGATAGGCGATAAACTTCCTCGCCTTCTGTTCCACCGAGGTAGACCTCTTGTACCTCGCATCAGTCAAAGCGACGTAGAGCTCGCTATAGGGACGATAATGGTGACCCTAGGTATTCCCCCAAGGGCCAAACAACTCCACCATCTCAGTCTTACGTTTTCAGATGGAAACGTCATACACAATGGGCGTACCCACGCAAGGCACCCCAGTCAACATAGCAAACTCCGATGGAGTGATCATCATCTCCCCATTAGGGAAGTGGAACGTGTTGGTGGTATCCCAAAAACGCTCCAAAGACAAGCGAACAATGCATCTCTTGACTCGCTCAACCGAGTCCGCCGCTTTCAAAAGGGGTCCGAACCCCGCACCCAAAACCGCACTTTGCACCTCTTTTGGCAAAGTCTTAAAAAGCTTCACCGAAGAGTCATAATTACCATGGGGCTTCAAGTTCCCATCGGGTTCCTATGATCAATTTGCAGCCTCTTAGGTTCACATTTCAACCAAATGTTCAAGTCCTAAGCATGTTTCTAAGTTCGTTCAAGCCGCGCAAGATCACATGCGCTACAAGCTTGACAATTACATACAATTCCTACACAATTTCTACTCAAGGCAAAGCATATAAACTAAAATTCAATGCATAAAACTATGAATTCAAGGTTTAAGGCTTACCACAAACTTGGAAGCACGGGAGCTCAAGTGAGTCCCCGGTCGAAAGAGCAACTCCGACCGATCCCAAATGATGTCGGGCATCCTATCCGACCGTGTGTACCTATCTTGAGGAAAAGCCACATTAGGCTTCCTCTTGGAAGGCTTGACATGGGAGGGAAAAACCTTGGTGAAGATATTAATTTCTTCGACCTCCTCCTGAACCTCGGCCCTTCTACTCCTCTTCTTCGCCAATTTGGGAGCCCTGAAGAAAGATGAACAAGCTAGCAAAGATCAACAAGCAAGAATAGAGAAATTGAGATTTTCTCTCTCCAAGGGTTTCAAAAACCCACTCACAGATTTACCCCAGATTTGTGAGAAATTACAAATAAACTTCAAATTATGCAAAGAATATGCAAAACCAAGCAAATGCAAGCAAAAAGAAGCAAATTTGAGCAAATTTGAGTAAGAAAAGGAGATTGGGCAACAATGGAGGTAGAGAGAGAGAGTCTCGAAATTTTGGGGAAGAATGACCCAAAATTCGGCTCCCTCACACAAAAAGCCCTGTTTTCGCCTCTGAACCGGCCCAGCGGCCCGGTTCAGGGTCGCCTAGGCTCCGCGGCTGAGCCGCTCGGCCTGACGGCCCCTCGTTTAGCCTTCGCACGGCCATTTCAGCCGCCGAGAGAGCCCGTAAAGGCCGCCCAGCTCTCCGCGGTCGTCCGCATGGCCGCCCAACCGTTTTTTCTACTTGCCCCTCGGGGCGGGCCCACGAGTTCAAATTCCGCGTGGAATTGCGTTTCTCCACCGTTGGAAGCCCGGGAGATTTGAATATATCACCCAAAATGACTCTTTTGCCCCCACAGCTTGGTTTCCTGTCCTAGGGACCCGGCGTTATCTATTTTTTGCAGGCGCGAGCCTTATATCTAACATTTTTTTAGGCACAGGCACAGGCACTTTATTTTATTTCTGCATGCGCAACTAAAGCAGAGCAACATACCGCTCTTTGGCGACGAAACTATCAAAATTAGCGTCGTGTCAACAACAACTAAAGCAGAGCAACATACCGCTCTTTGACGTTGAAGCTATCAAAATTAGCGTCACGTTGGCAACAATTAAAGCAGAGCAACATACCGCTCTTTGACGTTGAAGCTACCAAAATTAGCGTCACGTCAGTATCCGCAAAGCAGAGCAACGCACCGCTCTTTAAACAAAGCAGGTAACCCTGACCACAGGTGGTCAGGAGTCTATCTTTTCTTCTTTCTAACATAAAGCATTTCTCAAAAAAAAAACATTGCAGGCATTTTTAGCAAATACTTTGACCTTCGTTTTTACAAGCTCGGCCAAAGTGGGGACTTCTGTAGACACCCTAATCGGTTCTCATCCCCTGACACCGCAACGCTCGATGATGATGGTAATGGATTAACATGGACGTAAGTAGAAAAGGACATTGCTCGGAAATCTAGACCAAATTCCTTGAAACCTCAGTCTTTGGATAACCCTTGTTATAAGGATTCCAACGCCTTTGACCTTGCCTCAATCAGGTTCCTGGATCGAGAGATATCGCGTCTCGAAGATCTGGGTCAAAACCGCTCAATCCCGGCCCCTTGGGCCAGCCCAAGGGCAATTTCATAATTTACAGAGCACAAAAAGTCAAAAGCCCTAGTCACGCGCGCGTCGTCAGGCCCGGCGGCCTTCGCAGGCCGCTCAGCGGCCAGCGCGTGACAGCGGAGGCTGTCAGGCCAGCCGCTGGCCCCAGCAGCCCAGCCGCTGAGCCCCAACGGCCACCGCGGGCCCCAGCTGCCCTCCGTGTGGCCGCTGAACCAGTTTTTTGATTGGGCCGAGTTTTGGCGCCGGGCTTCTCGCCCTAGGCCCTTAAATCCGTCCCCCAACTCTATAAATACTCCCTTTCATCTTCTTCTGCAGGAGGTCAGTCAGTTCACAATTTTGAGAGCATTGAGAGCACATATTTTCCCAAATTCAGAAATCTGAAGATTCAAGCAAGCAATACACCTAGCCTAGCACCCAAGATCGAAGAGCAATCCCAATTGTACTAGTCCCATTCGAATAGAACGTCCAGGTTAACCATCCTGAAGGCCTAATTCTTCATTAAATCTCTTGTTTTATTGTTCATTCATCATGTTTTATTTAGCTTTTGATTATGGTTGAATAAATTTGCATGCTTTTGATTTTGTATATAATTATGCTCGATTAGTTAATATAAAATTTGTGTCTTTTTATTAGTTTATGCAAGTTTGCATCTTTTCATAGTTTTTGCATGCATATAGTACCCTCCTAGATTTATTTTAGCATAAAGTTAGCACCTTTGCATTATTATTATTTTTTTGAAGATACTAACAGTTTTATTGATGTGCATACGCAATACATGGCGCGTTTAGCGAAGTTGGTAGGTTGGAGCATTAATTTAATGCTTTATATCATGTTATGCTTGTTAATAGTATGCATGTAAGTTGGACATAAATCGTGCAAAGTGATAACGTAGGTAATTTGGTTGTTCTTAACCCGCCTAGTTAATTTAGGATCATTGGACGACCGGATTTGTATGGAACCATCTAGCATAAATAAATACTTGACATGGATAAGCTTAGTAGAGGCCGTTAATACGGGCGATTTAGATAAGATTCGTTTTGTTTATTTCGTACCTACATCCCCAAACTCAATACTTAGTCCCCATGGGCATGAGTCAATTCCCAATAGGAATTGGGGTGCACTTTTGATGGTTTCCAATTGTTTCCTTAAAAATTGGTGGCGACTTCTTATTTGCAAATTATTGTTCTTTATAATTAATTTGAATCGCATGTGACACATATTTAAGAACCATTAATCTCAACTAAAAATCGAAAATGCGCCGGAAAGGCGAGGGTTCTTACAGCTGCATGCTGTCATGTTATACCATCGTCATTAATGGTCTTTCAAGTTCAGCATGAGTTGGATGACCTTGATGTGGATTTGCGAAAAAAGTACTTGTACGTGTAGAAAGTGGGATTTGAGAGGGATCCCATGCTGCCATGTTGTTGCTTGTGCTGAATTCCTTGGTATAAAGTCTGAGCTATATGTGCATGATTATTATAAAAGGGATACATAGTTGGTGGCATATGAAACTAGCATTATACCTTGTCGTGGAGAGAGAGGCATTGGCCTAAGGTGGATCTTCCCATTCAACCTCCTCCAATTAAAATTGGGCCAGGGAGGCCAAGGAAAAATCGAAGAAGAGACCCTAATGAGGATCCTAAGAAGCCTGGAAAATTGATAAGGCACGGCCTTGTCATGCATTATACAATATGCAAGGAGGAAGATTATAATAAGAATAAGTGTCCATCCAAAGAAAAGCAGCTGTTGGTTGCACCACCTACTAAGAAACAAAGAGGAAGGCCAAGAAAACATCCACCAACAGCCACCAGACCAACTGATGTTACTACCATTCAAGAGTTGCAGAACCTTCTAATAAAAGGGGAAGAGGGAGAGGAAGGGAAAGATGGAGAGGCAATGTAGATAAAGGAAGAGGAAGAGAAATTGTCAGTGTTCTAAAATGTGACTCAATCTTTATTGTTAACATGTTCTTTTCATTTTTCTGTGTTCTAACATGTGAGCTACTTATAATATATTTATGTGAATTACAGATTCCAAGTGCAGTATTAGGTTCTTCTCAAGCTTCCATCAAATACTCCTCAAGTTACCACCTCTTTTTGTTGAGAAAGATAGTATAGTCCTTTAGACTGTTATTATGGTATACACTTTCTCATGGTTCTGTTTTGTGACAATTGAGATATAGACAATATCTTTTTGTTTGTTGGGGTACTATGTAATAGACAGTTTTTTTGGGTCCTTATATTTCAAGGCCTTAACTAAAGTACTAAGTACTATGTTTCTCTATCTTAGTATCTTTTTGTTTTTGGATAAGTGTGCGTATTGCTATTGTTTTCATTGTAGAGCATACTTCTTACTAAGATAAGAAAGTCTTTGTACAATTTTAAAACACAGTCTATGACTATAAAGTTTTAGGAAAAAAAGAAAGAGATAAATGATGGAAAAAGAATGAAAATGTAAAACTACTTGACAAATGAAATTAAAGAACATAATTACATTTTCTAAGCCAGCATAAGTATCTGGGATGGGATGTTATAACTTTCACTTGTCAAGGGTATTTGATAGTTTATGGAGTTGAGAATTTGTGTAGATGTCTGGATACAAGGATCAATTTTCAAACTAGTTTGCCTCTTCCTTAACGAATACACTCAAATAGTCTTGGGCGGGGTGACACACGTTGAATCTGTAGCTAGTTCCATGTTTACTTCGACCGCAATCGCTCGACAACGATACTCATATTCATCCTACACTTCGGACACCAACAAAAACGGCTCTCAAATGAGATGATATCAGATATTTCAAAAACAAACCCCGCAATCTTGCTCATCAACCGTCCTTCACAAGCCTTAATTTTGAAAGAGTAGGATTAGATGAATCATGATGAAGCAACTTTTCCAAAAGCAAATTATTCAAGAGCTTAGTTAACTGTGCTTCCATGCCTGAAGATCAAAACTTTTCCCTTTAAAATAGACTCCATATTTTTTCTTCAAGAGATAGATGACAAATTTAGATTGATTTCCTTCTAAAGAGCCATATACAACAGCTAGCTACTTTAAATTTGTCTATTTGCTTACCTAATAGGAGTATTTCGTATCATTGAACTAGTTACATAATTTCTACAACTAACAATGTCATATAATATTTGTAATCTAGTACCCTCATCAATTAAACACAAACTCACCTCAATTTTCTCCAACCTCCTAGTAATTCGATCTCTTCGCCGAGATCCTCTAGCGCACCACTGGCAACATCCCAGAAAAACTGAGAATGCTGATATTCCCAATTGGCCAGGGCCCACCTTGACTAGGTTTGCGAATTTTTTTGGTGCAGGGGTTTCGGAATTTAGATTAGCATGAGAGATCGAAACAAAGAAGGTTGTGAGGGAGAATGGTAAAGTATTCAAAGCTATGCCAAGTCAGCCACAAATCTTTGACGGAAACTTAAAAGAGTTACTTGGGTGTATTGGGTGCACAGATTTTAAAAGGTTGGATTATTGGGCACAAATAAAATTAAATCCTTTATTACTAAACGCAAATATTTTTTTCCCAAATACCCCTAGGTTGTTTCTCCCTCCTTTCTCTCTCCTACCTGTCTCTTTCACTACTCCCTTCCCTTTTTTCAGCCTAAAGAGGAAAATGACGCCATTTGTGATCTGCAACTTTCTAACTCCATTTTCCATGTTCCATTCTCTCTTCCCTTCTCTTTTTTCTACCATAAGAAGTTTTTGACATGGGCTCAATTTATATTTAATTTGATTCAGAGATGAAATTACTTATAAGAAAACTAGAAGGGAAGCGGTTCAATTACAGTTTAAAAAGCCTGAGTTTTACTTCCTCTTGCTAGTTCAACATCACCATGAATATTGCAAATTCTTGAGCACATGGATTTAAAGGCAATTGATCTACTAAATCATATGGTGTTGGTTGCCGGGCAACCACCCCGTGTCCCGCTTTGTGCGCCACGTGTCCTTCTGCGTCTCTTTACGTCCCTTCTTGCGCTATCTCTCCTCTGAATAACTTCCTACCGCCGCCGCCGCCCACATGCCACCGTACTCCAGTCTTCCCCCGCTCACCCCCACCATTCACAAGCCCAAGCATAAATGATAAAACCCTAAACAACGAATGAATAACAAAAGTGCAAATTCAAATATTCGATTCTAATGGTCATCTAATATTATCATTTAATGAGTCAAAATATAATGTCAATCAAAGTATCATTGATGTGATTCGATTTAGATCTTTACGTTGAACAAAGAAATTTGAGAGGAAAATGAATAAGAGGAATGAAGTTGGTTTAAAATGAAAAGGGTATTTCGGAAAGAATGGAGACAAAAAGATTTGCGTTAAGTAATTTAGAATTTACGTTAAGCAATTCCGATAAAGAAGTTGAGCTTATTTTCAATTTACCAGGGAGATGTTGGATTAGTAGAATCCAATTTTTCTAGTTAAAAAAATAGAAAAAAGAAAAAAAACATCTTTTATTATACCCGTTCCCCTCGGGACAAATTACCCAAACCCACAACCCCCCTTCCATATATTTTTCGCCCATACGGCCATACTCATTACCAAATATACCAATACCATAATCTCCAAAAGTCCAAACCCTGTTAAAAACCCTAATACGCCCATCTCACAACCCAAGTATATAACCCTCTCTCACTCACATTTCTGCCTCCCACTGCCAAAACTCCCCATCAAAAACATCTCCGAAAGAGAGAGAAACCCTCAAAAACCATCCTTCAGCCATGGGAGAACAACTTCAGCTCAAGGGCACAATGAGAGCCCACACTGACATGGTCACAGCCATAGCAACACCCATTGACAACAGTGACATGATAGTCACAGCTTCAAGAGACAAATCCATCATTGTATGGCGTCTCACAAAAGAAGACAAGGTGTATGGTGTACCACGTCGTCGTCTCACAGGACACTCTCACTTTGTCCAAGATGTTGTTCTTTCTTCTGATGGTCAGTTTGCTCTTTCTGGTAGTTGGGATGGTGAACTTCGTCTTTGGGATCTTGCTGCTGGTACTACTGCTCGTAGGTTTGTTGGTCACACCAAAGATGTTCTGTCTGTTGCTTTTTCAATTGATAATCGTCAGATTGTCTCTGCTTCTAGGGATCGTACCATCAAGCTCTGGAACACTCTTGGTAATATTTTTACTTGCTTGATTTTTCTCTCTTGTTTATATTGATTTGGGTTTTGTTGTGACTGTTTTTGTTTCTGGGTTTTGCAAAAATTATCTCTCTTTCCCATTATATGTTTGGTTTTGGGTTTTCCGTTGTGTGTATTGATTTGTGTTTTGTTGTTTTAATTATGTATTTAGTTTTGTTATTGATTTGGGTTTTCCCATTATATATTGTACGTACTGTGATGGATTTTTACTTCTTTCTGATTTCTGTAATTCAATGCGAGAAAAGGCGTAATTTTTTGTTAAATTGCTTTGAGTTTTTGGTTGTAAAGTATGTATTTGGGTTTGTGACTGTTTTTTATTGCTGGGTTTTGCTTATTGTTGTACATTTTGTGATTGGTTTTAATGGGCTCGTGTTTCTTTATTTAGTGTGAAGAAGAGCTAAACTTTTTGATAAATTATTTTTGAAGATGATGTTTTTGGGGACCAATAATGCATTAGGGGTAGATTTATGGGTTTAAGTATTGCTGGTGCGTTTGCTGTTTATTGTGTAAGAAACGGTGGATGTTGCATTTTTGGTTTGTTACAATTGAGTTTGTGCTAGAACAGATGATAGATTTGGAAAATCATTAGGGTTGCTTGGGTTGTCTAGTTTTCCTTAAGTAGTTTTTGAAAGAATGTCGACTGTGGCTGAGTTGTAATGGTGGTTGTATACACTGCGTAGCATTGTGTGTTTCTACAGTTGTCATGAACAATGTAAAAAAGGAAATTGCATTTCATTTTGCATTTAAGCTTTGTTTAACAGTATGGTATGTTTATTGTTGCTTCCATGACTTTGATATTTATGCTCTGTGTGCTTGATGGAGGTTCTTATGTTGCAAAATTTTATGAATGTTGGCTATGTTGGTAATGTTAGCCAAAAATTTGGTCACCTGGCTACAGACATTGGTAGTATTTAATGAAGATGTTAATGTTGGCTAGCTAATTTATCCCATCATGTTACTCAATTGTGTAGGTGAGTGCAAGTACACCATCCAAGACACTGACGGTCACACTGACTGGGTCAGCTGTGTGAGGTTCAGCCCTAACAACTTGCAGCCCACAATTGTATCATCCTCATGGGACAAAACAGTTAAGATCTGGAACTTGACCAACTGCAAATTGAGGTCAACCTTGGCAGGTCACAATGGGTATGTGAACACAGTGGCTGTTTCACCTGATGGTTCCCTGTGTGCAAGTGGTGGAAAGGACGGTGTGATCCTATTGTGGGATTTGGCTGAGGGCAAGAGGCTTTACTCTCTTGATGCTGGCACTATTATCCATTCTCTTTGCTTTAGTCCAAACAGGTACTGGCTATGTGCTGCAACAGAGAGTGGCATTAAGATTTGGGACTTGGAGAGCAAGAGTATTGTTGAGGACTTGAAGGTTGACCTCAAGACTGAGGCTGAGGCTTTGGAGGGTTCTGGTGCTACCACTTCAAAGAAGAAGGTAATTGTTAACAATGTGGGCGGTAATTGCCCATGATTTACATTGCTTAAGACTTATCTTTTATTGATATGCTGTCTCGGGTTTTCATCATGTTGGGTGCTCTCTATCTTGTTTTTTTCCTCTGCTTAACCCCAATTTATAAGACATTGCACTTTGGTTACCTATGACTGTCCACACTTTTTGCCCTTGCCCATTTTGCTGTTCTGTGGCTTCAGCAGCTAACTCAGTGAGCAAGGCATTCGGCTTGGTAAAATGCAGGCTATGTCTAGTGTAGTGTTATGTGCATTTATGTTGTGCCATCATGCAGAGTTGTAATGACTTTGCTGATTTTGGTAAACCTTTGATGGAAAACAGCTGTTTTACACAATGTCTTAACTTGGTGTTTTATTAGCTATGCCATCATGCACAGTTTGTTTAGCTTGTTAAATTAGCTGTGTTTCACTGTGGGTTTTGTTTCTAACCTAGGAGTATGTGAGTCTAAAATAAATATACCTAGTTTGTGCCGCTATCTATTCTGCAACAGCTGACTTCCTATATGTTAAGATATCTGCTGGATTTTTAGAATGGATTTCGGAGTCTACTTTAGGAACCTTGTGTCGATGTTGTTTCAGTAATTGTGTAGATTTCTTGGAAGGTTATACAGTTCATATGAGTTCCATGTTGCATCTAGATATTCATGGAACAACACAGTTTGCACCATCTATAGATTACTTAAACCTCCAATCTAATTTACATTGGTATTGCAGGTTATCTACTGCACAAGCTTGAACTGGAGCGCTGATGGTAGCACTTTGTTCAGTGGATACACAGATGGTGTCATTAGAGTTTACAGTGTCGGACGCTACTAGGACGTAGGCTCTTTTGTGGTGATGGACAATTTTCCTACCTAGTAATTTTGTCATTTCTTGTAGGTTCAAGTCGGACATGTTTTCACATTTTAATACTGTCAATGGCTTTTAAGGCCTTTTTGTTTGGTTCTTGAGTAAGAGAGGTTGATATCTAATCTAGACTTATAAGTTGTCCTTACATTGTGGATTCCATTTGAGATTAGACTTTTTGAAGCTCAACAATTGAAAAGCTGATTGGATTGAATGTCTTGCTTGCTGCTTATAAACACCAAAGATGATTATGAACACTTCAGAATGCTGTGGCTGGCAGGCGAAATGCTTTCTGGTGCTCAGAATTGGTTTTCTGCTGCTTACACTTTTAAGATGACCCTGACCACCATTTTCTGCCTCGCCAAGCTCTTTGTAGCTTATTATTTTGATCTGTTGTCACTGTCCTCTAAAAACAGTAAAAAGTTTTGACTTTCTGAATATATGGGTTCAATATGATATCACATGTACTTGTCACTTAAGCTGTAGTTTTTTGGCCTTCGGCCTAAAAATGCTGTTCTTTTCCAGTTGTTTGTGGCAACTGGAAATTTTGATGTTTTCTTTCAGTATCTTTTACTATGGCTCTATTTGATTAAACTTAATTTCACTTAAATTTAGTTCAGTTCAATTCAATTCATGTTTAACTATATCACTCATAACTTACTAGTTAGATGGGATTCCCTTTATGTCAAAATTAACTTTGACGGATCCCTCAATAAGCATGCAGCAATAGTAGGATACATTATTAGAGACACATTTGGGAAACTTTTGAAAGCAGGCACGACGAATCTTGGATCCTCGTCAATCTTAGTGGTTGAATTATTAGAGCCACTGCCATGAGAAATGGGATACATTATTAGAGCCACTGCCAATGGGATTCAAGTAGTGGTGGAAGCAAGGCTATGAGCACATTCAAGTGGAAGGCGACAATCTCAAATAACTTTACCTTAGACTATTTTTAAAATGATTATCGATGCTCGGAGATTCCTAGCACATTGTAGGTCATGTATAGTCAACCATACTTTTCGAGAAGGTAATAGAGCTGTTGATTGGTGCGCTAATCTCAGACATTCTATACATGGAGACCAAATGTGGAATGAATCAATGTCTTTAGAATTAGATCGTAATCTCCTTGAAGATTGACTAAGAGTAACCCTCGAGAGAAGGAGCTCCTAGTATCACCTATTCCGTACCTCCATAATAATAAAAAAAATATCACTCAAAACTTTTATTTCGAAATAATTTCATGATGATAATTGACAATTATGTATTGGAAAAATCTCAAAGCATACTGTCAAATGAGCCCAATATTGACTATGTTTGGACGAATTTTAAATGGTTATTGATCAAGTTAAAATAATCAATTCAGTTCAATTTCCGTTTAAGTCAGATCAGTTTTATTCAGGGTGAATCAAACGGAGCCTATATTAGTGATGGGATGTAAATTTTTCACGGTTAGTAGCATAGTTAATTAGTTACCTTCAGCTGAGCAAAAAAATTAGTTACCTTCAGTATATGCCTGTTTTTATTAGCACACTTGGACATATTGTGTCACGGTTAGTTGCATGATTACCTTCATTAATCAACTGAGCATTCATCCAAGAATCTTAACTTATCACCTTAAGTAACCCCACAAAATATTAGTTTTCTGCCGTTTGAAGAGTCATTCACTTTAGTGATTTTGGCTATATGTGGAGTGGACAGGGGAGTTGAGAGTGCTATTTGACCATTTTCTGATGCCAGTAACTGTAGGTAGAGCTGGGCAAATGGGCGGGGTGAGTCGGGGCGGGTCGACCCATTTAATAAAAAGAGCGGGTCAGACATTTTGTGAGTGCGGGTCGGGGTGGGGTGGGTCAAGCGGACGTTTTGGCCCGTTTAAAATTTAAAAAGTGTTTTTTTAGTAAAAAAAGTTAAAAAATGTCGGCCCATTTACGATCCGCTATGACCCGCTTAACTTTCAAATGGGCTGGCCCATTTTGACCCGCCCATTTATAATAGTAAGCGGGTCATGACCCGCTCATGGGGCGGGTCGGTTAGCGGGGCCCCGCCCATTTGCCCAGCTGTAACTGTAGGTAGGCGGAAAACTGTCAAAAGCTAACTCGACCTGATAAAAAATTCTGGTTAGTTTTTCAGAGTTTCCTACCCAAACTTGATGACAACCCGAAAAATGAATTAAGAAGAGGAATTGACCCAAAAATCAATTGGTAAACCACCCGACTTCACAATGACCCAGCCTAAAATCTAGTGGGTCATACTGTTTGACAAGTATTGACCCAGATTTTTTCCATCCTTTTCATCCCTATTCTCATCGGACACCCAAAAGTTAACAAGTTGGGAACAAATCACTCGACCATAGCCTTTCTTCAGCAGGTGAATGAGCTTGATGATCTGAGAGGCCTGCTCCCGATTCAACTACAAAAAAAGAGAGCCACAAGATAGAGTCAGCATTCAAAGCAAACACAAACACAAGAAGGGATAAAAGAGGAGCTTACCCCCGTACAACCGTCAGGCAAGGGCAAACCCTCCACAGCCTCTCCGTCAGCCATGTGAAGAGGGAACTCCTTTACTATGCGTCCCCCACTCTCCCCAATGTACCTCACCTCATTGGTCGGCAAGGTCACGCTTGGAGGCTGACCCCGAGGAGCTCTAGAATGAGACCTCCTAGGACCCTGAGGAGCAAGACGATCGCCTGCAAGATACGAGAAGTCAGTATATCACACATACAGTTAAAAAGATGCAGATAAGTTTCTTACCTCAAAAGTAAGGTCCGGCATCAAAAGATCCAAGCAGAAAGCCAGGTACACGGCCGTGCGGTCCAAGTCAACAACCTCCGGCATAAGAAAGTCCGTAGCAGCCATACCACGGATCACGACTCCCAACTCCCGCACACTCAGGCCACGCAGATAGAACATGGTCAAAGGAGGATCCTGCGGAACCAGGTGACTACCCAAGGAGGGATAGACCAGCCGAGTCAAGCGGTCCCCCAAGTACCATACAAAGCCAAATGGCCCCTCAAAGACCACCCGCAGAGAAGACACTCTAAAGGACTCCAGGGTAATATGAGGTGGAACTCCAGGAATACCATCAAAAGTGGACCACGACACCTACAGGTTACCAGTTCAAAAGTTCATTCACACCAAATGAACCAAAAAAAATGCACAAGTCAGCAACAACAACATACCATAGATGCGGCATGGCTATCGAAGATGGCCCGAAAATGCTCCAGAGAGGTAAACGAGTGGTTATCCCTACCAATCCACCGTGAACCTAATGGGAACATCCTCAAACCAGGACGGTGAGGACTGAAAGCGGAAAAGTACTCAAAGAACCATAGCTGCCATACAAGCAAACAAAAAGGATGATTTCCACATTCAAAGGCATAGGCAAAGAAAAAAAAGAAGAACGAAGTATGAGGGCCTACCTCCAGTATCCTCCATGGGCCCGAGATAGATGTCCTCTCGCTCGTCTCCTTAGGCCTACAAGCCCAACGACTACACCATCTCACCAAGGAAACATAAGCAGAACCACCGAAGTTATACTCATGGACCTTGGTCAAATCCTCTAAACATGTCAAGAAACCGACTTGACATACGCTCTACTTCTGAGCAAAGATGGTAGACCCCAGCAAGCAAGCCAGGAAAATACGGGCCCTCTGCTCCTCAATAAGCCCCTGCTCCGCCAAGGCCCCCCACAACCGCACCAAAGAAACTCGATCCTTGTCAAAGTGGGCGGACACAAGCCCATAAAGCTCAAGCAAACTGTCAATCTGTCGCCAGTACCTCGCATCATACCGAATACGACGCCCTCTAAAGGATAGCCCCGTCAGCACAGCAAACTGATAAACGGTGGGGAACATCTCTCCTATAGGTGCATGGAAAGTGTTCGTGGAATCCCAAAACCTCTCCAATAACCCCCTGATATTAATCCTAGAATCCCCCGAGTGACAAGCAGGGATAACAGTCAGGAATTGGTCAAGACCTGAGCCCAATACCAAGTTTCTAGCCCCCACCGAAAAGGTCTCCAGCATCATAGCCCAATGGGAGGTAGCCCCATGAGCCTGCAACAAAACTCCAACACCCTAGCCAACAAACAAATTTTCCTCACACCCCATATACTACAGATACAGCTAAAATAATTCTACAGTAATTATATACAGCTGGACACCAATCCAGTACAAGTCCCAATTTGTTCGTGTGCCGAAGTACTAACAGTTCTAATTTTCAGTTCAAATATACTGAACAGAAAAAAAGAGAAAGTCAGAAAACATACCAGCTCCAACTTAGACAGATGACTCTGCCTATCCGGTAGTAGAACACTGCGGTTCCAAACCCCAGCCGGGCTCCAGTCCCGCTGCATGAAAGAATCCTGGTACAACCGAGCTCCATCCGCGTGACTAGTCGGAGGTGCACTAGTAGAAGGTAGTCCAGTACAGAAAAGGCTCCGGTCATACTCCTCCTCCTCATAATGGGACGTTTTCCTTTATCCACGGGAGCCATGGGAACACAATGAAGCTTTCTCTCTCTACAAGTGGGAAAATAAAAGTTTCAGATTCGCAAGAAACAGACACCCATTCAACAATGCAACTCAAAATTCAGCAACTAGGCGGAAAAATAAGCAAGTTCAAGATAAAAACCGAAAAAATCGGTCAAGAATCAACTTACCTCAAGCAAAGTGGAGCACTCAACAATGGAGGAAGCTCGAAAAATTTGCTCTCGACAAGTGAAGCTCGGTGAGGAAGAAGAAGGCATGCGAAAAGAAATAGGGGAAGCGCCGAAGCGCTTTTACTTGGCTCAAGCCCAACGCCGCTAGCGGCATTCCTCAAAGGCCTAGCGCAGCTAGCGGCGCTGGCCTGGGCCGCAAGCGGCCCTGCAGACCTGCACGTGCGGGCCCCTCTGTTGTTCTACGCCCCCTTTTTCCAGTCCAAAGTTCGTTACTTCAGTTCATTTGCGGCAAATATCAGTACCTAGCGCGCGGGAGCCAAGCACTCTGACCCACAAATTCAAACCCGACAGTTAGCCTATTTTACGGTAACAACTATTTTAAGGTAAAACTAACCCGTTTATTTTGCAGGTCCCAGATACTGAAACTCGGATCTACACTGCGACGACTCTTACCGCCCAGAGTGCCAAACTATTTTTAAAGCCCGGAAAATTTATCGGCCTTTCCAAACAACTCAATATTACAAACTTTGTATCAGTCAATGATCGCTTAAGTTATTGCGGTTAAACTGTCCTTCTGCGAAACTACAAATTTTGGGGTTAGTCAATGGTCGCTTAAGCTATTGCGGTTAAACTGTCTCTCTGCGAGGTCACAAATTTTTGGGGTCAGTCAAGGATTGCTTAAGCTATTGCGGTCAAACTGTCCCTCTGCGAGGTTACTTATTTTGTGTCAGTCAATGATTGCTTAAACTGTTGCAGTTATACTGTCCATTATTTTTATATGTATCAGTCAAGGATTGCTTAAGCTATTCCATTTAAACTGTTCATATGTTCTAACCATCTTACAGCCGTTAATTTTAATCGCGCTGTCTCGTTGACTTTTTCGTTTCTCGTACAGGGATGGAATCTCGACATCCGCCGAGCGGTGTTTAGTCACTGTTTGTCGAAGCACTCCATGTTGATCATTCTCAAAGTATTACTAACTTTTTCATTCACTCTGAATATAGGTCCCCAGCAGACGTTTAGACCATCTACGAGCGGTGTTCTATCCTGCTACCATAACCTTTATTTTCTCTTGTGTTCACAGAGATAAAATCTTAGCGCACTACGAGCATGTCCCAACTCAGGTTTGTCTTCATATGCATACATATTGTACACTCTCACACACCATGTGCACATCAGCATCCTGCATGTCGCCTTCAGAATACTTTGATCTTCGCTTTTACTCAAGCTCGATCAAAGTGGGGGCTTCTGTAGACGCCAAAACAACGCCTTTAGATTTCTCCGCAAAAGCCCGATGATGAATGGAGTAATTTATAAACTTGAACAGCTATTTTTGCTTTAATAGTTAAGATAAGGTCTCAGGTTTTTCCTCCAAACACTCCTTCATTCCACTTCATTCAAAAGCCCCGTTCAAGAGTTTTCAAACGACACGTCTCATGCCTCTTTCCGACTCTCGGTCGCCAAGTTGCAATTTAGGGGTAAACGGTCTTTTCACATTTTTCGGAATATTTAAATTCCTCCAGAAATAAAACATGGACTGGATGTCGTCATTATGACGACATCCAGCTGGCTACTGACAGCCGTCAGCGGCCCTGGGATAAATCCCAGGGCCGCTAGCAGCGCAGATCAAGTTCTCAGGGCCGCTAGCGGCGCAGATCAAATTCTCAGGGCCGCTAGCGGCGCTAACTCTGCTTCGGGCCCGGCTCATTTTTCAAGCCCACTTCGTTTTTCAGCCGTCCAACCCTACTTCCCGAGCTTCTCCCTCTTTCTTCCAAACTTGAGATCTATTTTTACTATTCTTGTCAAATATAGCCTATAGTTCAGGTACAAATTCCGGAGGGCTCAGATTAATTTAATTGCCTAATTGTTTATTTTCCAGTAGTCATAATGTAGATATCATGCTAGAATAACGTTTTATTGCTTCCTAAATATCGTCTGTATAGTCGTTGTACTGCTCAACTTGTCAATCGAATGCATGTATAAATAAGGGCTAAAAATAAATGTTGTGATGCTTGTGATAAACCAATTAATAGTCTAAGTCTAGGTTGTTAATCCGGTTTGTGTGGGAATTATGTCTTTAAATTATTAAGCAAACTTGAGTTAGTAGAGGCCATCATAATACGGGCGAGTTGGGTGCCTAACACCTTCCCACCTCGTACCTTCGCTCCCGAACCCTTCATTCTTGGGTACTCATATGTTTTATATGAGCGGGAGTCTTTCTAAAAACATGATCAGTTCACTTATCGCGCTATTGGCTTGTCCCTTCGGTTTGTCCCTTCGATAAAACGCCGATAGCAGATTTGTGACCTCTTTCATGGTTTTTATTCAATTTATGTCTTTTCAAAAACTTTTCTAACTCGACGGTCCCTTGAACTTATCTAAAGCCCCCAACTTACAAATTTTCTATAAGGACGCACTCCGTGGCCGTAGAAATCCCGGGTCCTTACAGACCCATTAAGGTTTAATTGAGAGAAATAGGTTTTAATTGAAACCTTTCTCTTGACATTAGCAAATAGCATATAAGTTTCGAGGATCGACCTTACATTGTAGGTCTAAGCAACATACTTGCTTTATTTTTCTCAGTTCTCGTGCATAACAATTTGATAGGCATATAATACACCTTAGACACATTGGTCTCACAAGAATAGACAAAGATGTTCATAATGCACATAATGAGGCTCCATACTATTTTAGTAGGTCAATAGACAATCACACGTAATCATATTGATATGCTTTAGCACTTGGCTCACAAAAGAGTTGATGATGCTCAACAAAAATTTTGCCATAAATTCGACATGGATTTCCCATCATGTCACGACGATAAGAGATACCGTTCATGCCTTTAGTCAACCATGCAAATATGTGACACAACAATGATATAAACGAATCACAACGACTTTCATATAATTGAATGAAATAGTTTTGCAATAAGATAGATTGCAAAATAAATAAGAGTCATAAATATTTGTTGCTTAGGCAACTACACACCACGTAGGGCCATCACAAAAATGGAATAATGTTTCTAAACAAAACTACTAACTCTAGTCAACAAAATAGCTAAACAACAACTGGGTTCTGCTTCGAGCCGGGAGGTGTATTTCATCATCATCCCTCCTTGGCTTCAGTTCCCTACATGGCGTGTAAGGATGCTCGTCACCTCTGAATTTCTGAGGCATGAAGTGCCTTCTAAAGTTGTCCACTAGCTTGCGCTTCTTTGACCAGCAGCTCTCGCAGATGTCCTTCGGAGCAGGCTCTAGGACATGATTAACCTTCCACTCAAACTCAGACAAGCACAACTCATTGCCAACACCCTGAAAACTCAGCGCCCAATGGTTGCCTTTACCATACTTCTCGTCATTGATGTAGCCACTCTTCAGTACTGCATCGTCATACTTCTCCTTGACATATCTTTGCATGTTGGGTAAGCCAGCTAGTAAGAGTTCTACCCAAAAACCTTGGTGTATCCTCGTGCGGTTCTCATATTCGTAACGCTCGATCGTAGTGTATGCGCGATCGATGTAGGCACGGATGTCATCTAGCTCGGCATTAGTGGCGAAGAAAGGCTCCACAGGAGGACACACATAAGTAGGAGGCGAATGAGGTACAGAGTTGTTGCTGCTTGCATCACCAATATCCTCTAAGTCTGGCATACTAGGTGAGTCAGGGACACCAGCTCCATACTCAAAACTCATCTAGATCCACAGAGTTAGGCTCAACGCTTGGCTCTTCAGCAGGAGCATCGTCAGCCTGAGGTTCGGACTCAGTAGGTTCCTCTTCAGAATCATGATCCCCGTTAGCTTCCAAGTCATGGTTAGGCTCAATTGGAACGCCATCATCACGATCCTCAGGCGCAGGTTGATCCACCTCGTGTGCGCCAATGTCTTGCGCCACAGGGGCAGCTGCGGCCTCGTCATGCTCGTCGTGCGTCGGCTCGCTAGAGATTTCTATTTATTCCACCTCGTTCTCGGGTGCAACGATTATCGCTCGCGGTTTTCTACCTCTAGTCGAGTTCATCGCGGACAAGTAATTGCCATCTACAAAAGGGCAAGCAAACAATAAGAACATTTAAATCACAATTAAGGTGATTTCAAGTAATTCCTAACTTCTAGGACTACTACGCTCAACGGCTTTAATTACATTTTATTTTTCCCAATATGAAACTAATCTTTATTAAATCATTTATTAAACCTATGCAACATTTTAAACCTAGGGCTTTGATACCATTTGTAACACCCCCGAATTCACAATGATTTCCTGGGAACTATCGACGTCGCTATACACGACTCGACACCGCTGAACCGTCCCAAATCCAAAGGCGTTACTGCAACATTTATCACTAAGGAGTAAATGCTAAGCAGAAAGAAAAGCTAGGTATCAAAGGTAGCATCTAACAAATTAAACATGAATATCAGAGTTGTCTATCAAGTGAACTTAAGTCCATTAAAATATTATTACAACTTTGCCTTCAAGGGCACAACCAAAAATCGCAATAATCCAAAGTAAACAACAGTTCTAAAGAAGCAGCCCACATTTAAACTTCAAGCTATCCGTCCTCACTCAGCAACACATGCACTTTGATTTCCGTGTGTAAGAACCCTCGCCTTTCCGCGCCTAATTGAAATAATAAATATCTGTTATAGGTTCTTAAATAAAAGAGATTGATTGATTAAGGGATTATTGAACACATGAAGTTGCCACCAATTTTTAAGGAAACAACTGGAAACCATCGAAGTGCACCCAATTCCTATTGGGAATTATGACTCATATAACCCAAAGGCCAAAGATTGAGTTCGGGGGTGTAGGTACGAAAAAAGACAAAACGAATCTCATCTAAATCGCCCGTAATAACGGCCTCTACTAATCCTATCCATGTTGATTCTTAATTCACATAACAAGGTTCCAAACAATCCCGTCGTCCAAGATCCTGAATTAACTAGGTGGGCTGAACAAACCAAATTATTAAAGTTATCGTTTTGCACATGATTACGCAATTGCATGATTTGATTTATAGAACACAACCAAAATAATAGAAATATGTTTCCCAACCTTGCTGTGCTAGCTTAAAGCGTCAATTGCCAATTTTCATGAACAAACATGTTAATAACTTCAATGGAAGTAAAATAAAAGATATAAACTTTAATTACATGTTAGTATGATAATTGAATTGATTAATCATGGAAAACATGCAAAGATATGATATTTACAATAAACATGATAAAATATAAGAAAATTAGAAAATAAACTAAACAGTATGAAAATCATGTAAGGATAATTATTAAACTAACCTATGCATGATAATCATGAAAACAATAACTAAAAACAATCTACATATCATGAACTAAATAAAACAATGAAAACATGCAAAGAATATTAACCATGATCATAATATAAATAAAACATGCTTTGAAAATAGATTTAAGAGTTGAAAAGATGAGCCCTCAAGTTTAACCTTGATTGTACTGAAATTGAATGTCAATTGCTCTTGATATTGGACTTGATCTTGGGATGAGACTTATTCTTGATTAGGGTTTGATTGATGTGACAAGGGTTGAATGGAATACAGGAGAGAGAGAGAGAGAGATTAGGGTTTTCTTGAGTTGAATCCCGTAATAATGAGTTGTGTCCCCGAAAAACGGAGTTTAGAGGGGTATTTATAGGGAACGGGTCGAAAAGGAGGTCAAATTAGGATTTTCGGGCCAAAAACGGTGCTCAGCAGTCCCCCGGAGCGCCACTGAAGGCTCAGCGGCCCCGATAGTGCAGCATGGGCTCAGTGGCTGGGCCACTGGGGCCGGTGGCCCGTTTCACGGCCTCCGCTCCCACGAAAATGCCGCTGGAGCGCTCGTTTGAGCTCTGATTGGCCTGATGTTTGGTGCATTGGATTCCTTGTTCAAAGGACTTTCGTTTGACATATTGTGGGCTCCAATAGCATAAGTATCCTATGAGTTATGGTCCAAACACTAGAAATGTGTCTGTTTCAATGGATTAATCAATCATCGGATCATATCTCCTTCGTTTCTAATGGGATTTTGGCCCATAATACATCATTGGAAAGCTAATTCAAAAGGGGAATACAAGAGTAATGTGCTAATACTCCAATTAATCCTTGAATGATTAAAAATCAGTCTTGAACCGTGATTTGCGGGTATGAGAACATCGTTTTTAGCCCGTAACTTCATTAAATCATAACTTTTGACTCCGGTGTCTGACTGGGACAAATGAGATGACGTTAGAAAGGTTATGGAAAGGGCTATTAGATGGTATTGAAATGTGAGTGGTCCGGAATAAATATGGGTAATGGGACACAAATAAGCATAATTATTTCGAGCATTGACATTCAATTCATTATGTTCATTATATGTTATCATCATTGGGCATTTAAAAAGGGTGAACCGATTTTGGTGTTTACACCGTGAAGGAAACAAGGTACAAAACAAAAGAGAAGAAACAAAAGAAAACAAAAATCAGATAAACTGAATAAACATCGTCCATACCCAGTAAAAACACTTTCGCAAACCTTACCTGAGTTTTAGAAGAATCATTGAAATTCATTTGCATGCTCATAGTCATACAATCAAGCACACACATACTCAATATTAAATTACGTGCAATTCTTGCATCAGTGGTCATTCGACGTAAACAGATAAAACATCTTGATTAGAGTAATAAGAGAGTGAATAGAACAACGATTACCCATACTGTTCATAGATAGATGTAGACATGCCATGGACTTACTCTAGTATATACTCACACTGTCCTTAACATATTAATCGATACATAGAGAATAAAACAATGGGGCATGATCCGTCCCGAACACACTACGAGGTGTCCATAATAAGTAACTTAGGAATCACACATCCCTAGATTATATCAATTAGATAAGTCTCGATTACTCGACTACTCCTAGGGATCCACTAGGAGTCTTATTCTCATTTACAATTCAATTCACATACTTGCATTGATTGACCTAGTGGTACAACGAGACCACGACATACTACTTTATTTCATGCTCATGATAATGAATAATGATAACGACGATAACGACATTAATGCATATCAACATAATCATGCTTCACATATGTCTAATGAAATTTCGGCAGCACTTCGGCAGTAAAAAATGATATCCAAAATTACACTTTCACAAATAAACCATCAAGATATAATAGGTGCTCATTAGCATTCAATAATAATCCATTCCAAATAGCAAATATATTATATATCATAATAATATTAGAAATTCAACATCGCCATACATGCTCAATAATTAGCATATGAACTAATTAATTAACGAAACTTTATAAACTTGTCATACTCAATATAATTCATATTTACAGCGAAGAATATATTTCTAATTCTCATAATTAACAACGATATAATTTAATCATGCTTCGCATATTAAATTCACAACAATATGTCAATTAGCACATAACACATCAAAATAGTTTTGATGGAGCTTTGGAAAGAGGTAGGCACAATCTCTTACCTAACAAACGCTCACTACGCAGTACTTAAGCTCCACGTACGAAGATGATCACACTTACTCGTTAAGCCCTAATTAAAAACATTTACCAAAACTGATTTTATTAAATACGAAAATCTAAACAGTACTAAACTGCAAACTGATATTTTTATTAAATTTCTTGATTCATTTCAATCAATCTAGGCTTTCAAAAATCTGGATTCGGACTCCAAATCAGTATAGAAAAATAAAAACAATTATTGAAAAATACTAAAAAATCCGATATTAATTAAAAACGAAAATACAAATTCGAAACGCTAACTTATTGTGCAAGTATCGACCACGATCACCATGGTCGGAACCATCAGCACCATCACCACCCACTGACCACCCTTGGTCGATGGTGGCGCCTGTGGCTCGCTGGAGCCACGACGGAGGGAGAAGACGAGAATGAAGGAGAGAGAGAGAGGAGAGAGAAAGAGAGAGAGAGGGAACGACTGAAGGAAAGAGAAGAGGCGGGGGAACGACCGGTGGGTCAGCCCACGACGGTCGACCGCTCGGCCAGGCGGCGGCGGTGGCGCCAGGTCGCCGGCGAGCAAAACAGGGGAGAGAGAGAGAGAGGGAGTTGTTGCGAGGGAGAAAGGGAGAAAGAGAGAGAAAGGAAGAGAGAGAAGAGGAGGCAGCTCACCTCGGTGGTGGCCTTGGTGTTCCGGCGACTGGCGGCCGAGCAAGGGGGAGGGGGAGGCCGGTCGAGTGAAGAGAGAGGAGAGAGAAAGTGTGTGTGCCGTGAGAGAGAGAGAGAAGAGAATTATGGTGTTTTGGCTCAATTTTTGCATACTGATCAACTGGCCTATCTCATAGCTTATATAGGTGCCTAGTTAATGAAAGTCAAAACCTACTAGACCTAGAGTAAATTTTCTGATTTAATCGTTAATTAAAAATAATTAAAACCAATTAAATGCTAATTAAAACTTGTTAAAACAATATGAATAAAACTTATTTATATAAAAAAAAATTTAATTAAATCCCTCAAATTTGATAATTGTAAACCACTAAATTCCCATAATAATAATTAATATTATAATGGCTTAGATTGAATGAATCGAATCGTTATATAAACATACGATTTAAATCTCCGAAATTATTTATAAATCGTTATTATAATTATAGAAAATATTGGGGTATCACAGAGACATTTGGGATATTTTGGACATTGGGACATTTGGGGTTTTATTGGTGAGGCCGACAGATTTACCGGGCTTAAAAAAAAAAAATTCTGATACTCCGGGCGATAAAAGTTGTCGCGGCATGTATCCGAGCTTCAGTATTTAGGACCTACAAAAATAATTGGGTTAGTTTTACCTGAAAATAGTTGGTACCGTAAAATGGGCCAACTGTCGAATTTGAATTTCTGGGCCAAACAGACTTGCTTCCGCGCGCTTGGTGCTGATATTTGCCGCGAACGAAGTAGAGTAACGAATTCTGGACTGAAAAAGGTCACGGGACAGCAGGTGGGGGTCGCGCGTGCAGGCCCTGCAGGGCCGCTAGCGGCCCAGGCCAGCGCCGCTAGCGCTGGGCTGCTGGTGACGGCCGCTAGCGGCGCTCGTTTTGAGCCAATAAGTTGATTGCGTCGCGAATTTTTTCTTCCTCACGCTTCACGTCTTCTTCTTCACTAGCCGAGAGCCATTGTCGAGCAACACCACTGTTGAGTGCTTCAATTTGCTTGAGGTAAGTCAATTCTTAACCAAACTCTTTGATTTTTTTCTTGAACTTGCTTATTTTTCCGCCTAGTGGCTGAATTTTGGGTTGCATTGTTGAATGAGTGCTTGTTTCTTGCGAATCTGAAACTTTTAATTTTCCACTTGTAGAGAGAGAAAGCTTCATTGTCCTTCCATGACTCCCACATACAAAGGAAAACGTCCCATGGATGAGGAGGAGGATGACCGGGACCTTTTTCGTACTGGGCTTCCCTCTACTAGTACACCTTTGGCTCGTCATGCAGACGGTGCTCGTTTGTACGAGGACTCGTACATGCGACCGGACTAGCACCCGGATGGGGTTTGGGACCGTAGTATCTTACTATCGGACAGGCAGAGTCATCTGTCTAACCCTGGCTTGGTATGTTTTCTGACTCTGTTTTTTTTTTTTTTTTTTTTTTCAGTATATTTTTTTTTGAACTGAAAATTTGAACTGTTAGTGCTTCGGCACACGAACAAATTGGGACTTGTACTGGATTGGTGGTCAGCTGTATATAATTTGTGTGGAATTATTTTGGCTGTATTTGTAGTATATGGGGTGTTGAGAAAATTTTGTTTGTTGGCTAGGGTATTGGTGTTTTGTTGCAGTCTCGTGAGTCTACTTCCCAATGGGCCATGATGTTGGAGACATTTTCGGTTGGAGCTAGGATATGGTATTGGGCTCGGGTTTTGAGCATTTCTTGATTGTTATCCCGGCTTGTCACTCTGGGGATACTAGGATTATTGCTACGGGGCTGTTGGAGAGGTTCTGGGACACTACGAACACTTTCCATACGCCTGTGGAGAGATGTTCCCCACCCCTTATCAGTTTGCTGTGCTGACGGGTATATCCTTTAGAGGGCGTCGTATTCGGTACGACGTGAGTTACTATTGACAGAGTGACATGCTACTTGAGCTTTAAGGGCCTGTGTCCGTCCATTTTAGAGATGACCGGATTTCCTTGTCACGGTTATGGGCGGCTCTAGCGGAGCAGGGGCTTACCGAGGAGCAGAGAGCCCGTATTTTCCTACCTTGCTTGTTGGGGTCGACCATTTTCGCTCAGAAGAAGAGTGTATGTCAAGTTGGCCTCTTGACATGTTTGGATGATTTGACCAAGGTTCCTAAGTACAACTTTGGTGCTCCTGCCTATGCTACCTTGGTTAGATGGTGTCATCGGGCTTGGAGGCCTAAGCCGACGAGTGAGAAGGCGTCTATTTCGGGCCCGTGGAAGATACAGGAGGTAGGCACATATGTTTTTTTCCTCTTTGCACATACATGCTTTTGAATTTGAAGCTTATCCTTTTTTGCTTGTATGGCAGTTGTGGTTTTTCGAGTATTTTCCCGCTTTTGGTCCTCACCGTCCCGGTCTGAGGATGTTTCCACTAGGTTCACGGTGCATTGGTAAAGATAACCATCCATTTACCTCTTTGGAGCATTTACGGGCTTCCTTTGAGAGTCATGCTGCATCTGCGGTATGTTGTTGTTGACTTATGCATCTTTCTTTTTTTTTGGCCTATCTGCGGAATGAACTTTTAAACTGGTAATCTGCAGGTGTCGTGGTCTGCCTTCGACGATGTTCCTGGGGTTCCGCCCCATATTATTATGGAGTATTTTAGGGTGTCTTTCTTGCGGGTGATTTTTGAGGGGCCATTTGGCTTTGTGTAGTACTTGGGAGACCGTTTGACTCGCTGGTTTATCCCGCCTTGGGTGGTCATCTGGTTTCGGAGGATCGCCCCCTGACCATGTTCTCCTGCGCAGTCTGAGCGTGGCGGACTTAGGGGTCGTGACCCGTGGGATGGCGGCCATGGAGTTTCTGGAGCTGGAGATTGATGGCTTGGACCGCACGGCTGTGTACCTGGCCTATTGCTTGGGTCGGCTGATGTCGGACCTCACTTCTGAGGTAAGAAGTTTATCTGCGTCTTTTCAACTATATGCGTGAAATACTGACTTTTTGTGTTTCGCAGGCGGATCGTCTGGCTCCTTAGGATCCCAGGAGGTCCCATTCTAGAGTTCCTCGGGGCCAGCCCCCAAGCGTGACCTTTCTGACTAATGAGGTGAGGTATATTGGGGAGAGCGGGGGACGTATAGTAGAGGATTTCCCTCTACATATGGCTGATGGAGAGGTTGTGGAGGGCTTGCCCTTGCCTCACGGTTGTACGGGGGTAAGTTTCTTTTTATCCCTTCTTGTGTTTTGTGTTTGCTTTTGAGTGCTGATTCTATCTCTTGTGTTTTTTTTTTGGTTTTGAGCTGAACCGGGAGCAGACTTCTCAAATCTTCAAGCTCATTCACTTGTTGAAGAAAGGCAACGGCCGGGTGATGGGCAATGGGAAGAGTTCTCGGTCTAGGACCGTTGATGTAAGTAGACTTTTATCCTTTGTTTAGCTAAGTGAAGTGCTTAACTTAACATCTCGATCTTCATTGTTTTCAGATGTCCCAGTCTTCGTCTTCAGTGGGACCTCGACATTCTTCTTCTGCGAGGGCCTCTTTGGCGAGCAGGTAGTCTATTGCTCGTTCACCTCCCGTAGCTGTGACCAAGCCTCCTATTGATGACTCGCCCGGACCTTCTGTGCCGTACATTCCTGTGCGTGAGATGTTTTCTCCCACGGGTTTCCAGCCTTCTCTTGATAGTAGGCCCATTGTTACCCCCATGGTTGGAGGTTGGGCGAACGCCCCTGGATGGGATGTGCCTCATACTAGGCCTTCGTATCAGGATGTGGCTATGGACTTTGCTAGTCAGGCCACGGAGAGCCTCTTCGGAGCGGGGTTTTCGGCAGGTACCCCATGCGCGCACCAGCATATGACAGGCGGGATATGAGGCCTAACAACAACAGACCCATTTCTGTAACTTCCCGGCATAATCAGGTGTCTGCTTATGCTAATTAATCAGAATTAGGCAACGAAAGCTAGATTAAAGAAATTAGTGTTACCGTTCGTATCTCCCGTAAGGGAAATAAAAGGCGACTTAAACTAATCATTTTAGGGTAAAGGCTCGACAAACCAAAGATATAAATAAAATAGTTTATTAATGAGAAAGTGTAATTACAAACACTATATATTAGAGATGTTTTACATATAAATATATTTATTTCAACTAAAAAGTTGTATTTTTACAATTTTTAACATTTTATAAGTATTTTTACAAATTTTGTTGTTGCTTTATTATTATTTTTTTTACAATTTTATACAATTTTTATTAAAAAAATAGTAATTTTCTATATATAATTTAAATTTTTTTAATGATTTTATTCAGTTTATAAAATTTAATAATTTTTAATCACTTTTGCAATTTTATAAGAAATTTCCATTTTTATAATTTTTCTCCAAAAAAAAATCAGAATATTAAGGAAATACCATATTATATTTATAATTATTTTTTTGTGAAATTATTAATAAAAAAGTTAAATTCTTAATTTGGAAATATTATTTGGTAGAAAAGATAACAAAACTTTAATTGCATTACAATATTGATATGATTAGAAGTAAACATGGTAATGCAATTGTCATTCCATTACGTAGTGGAAAAAGTTAGAAGTCAAGTAAACATGGTAACACAATCACTATTGCATTGCATTACATCTTACTTTACTACACAATGCGGCTCTCCTATGACTTGCCACGTGGCACATTCAAGATTGACACATGAGATGACACGTCAGCCCCAAATTCGTATAGTAATGACACGTAAGTCGTCCATACAAGTGTGTCAAGCATTTATTAGACTTAGTAAACACAAAACGACATAATTATTATCATATTGTTTCAAGTTATAAAATTACATAACTTTTGTTACGCAACTATAAAAATTATAATTCTTACTTCATTGGATCAGGTTCGGAAAATCTTTCAAAATGATATACGTATGTCCTATACATATCTTACTTAATATTAAAACACAGTGAATCCCTATAGATACTTCAAAATGAGATACGTATCTCCTATAGATAATTGAGTATCAACAATTCTTTAATTAATAAATGCAAAACGATATAATTATTTCACATTGTTCAAGTTATAAATTACATAACTTTTGTTACGCAACTATGAAAATTATAATTCTTACTTCATTGAATCAGGTTTGAAAAATCCTTCAAAAATAAATAATTGAGTATCCAAACTTCTCTAATTAGAACATTCACTTACTTTATTTAAAAAAAAAAAAAAATAGATAGAAGAGTAAGACCCTAATCACATAATTATAAGACATCTATTATAACATCTAAGAGAATAGACAACATATTAAACCCGGAGCATCGTTCGGGGAACAAAATTAGTTCTGATTATATTACATCCTTGATTGCATTGCAATGCAATTTCATTAATTCGAAGTAAACGCCACCTAAGTGACTAGGAGTAGTGAAGTTAACTACCCAAAAAAACAAAAAAGAAAAAAAGAAAAAAGAAAAAAGGAAAACCATTATTTTCAACCGAGCTCAGTTCTGGAGCAGACGGTTCACTCTATTTCGTTTACAAAGGAGGAGTTTCATCAGATCATCATCACTGATTGTTCTTTCCATATTCTCCAAGCAACAGGTACAGATCTCTCTTTCTCCTCCTGCATTGCTTCAATCTTCTCTCTCCTCAATCTTCCACTTAAATTTCTCTCATTTTCAACCATATCTTTATCTCTTCTCGCATTCTTTTTATTGGATCTTTATCTCTCTCCTTTAATCTGTATATAATGTAAACAATAGTAGCCACTCAGTGTTCTATTTGATATATTTGAATCTAGTTCTTTGCCTCTGTATTCCATTTTTATATTTCTGTTTAGGTCACTTCCGTATTTAGGATCACAGTTTTGTGATCGGAAAACGCAGTTTCAGAGAATTATAGTTGAAACATGTGACTGATGTGAGTTTAATTTCTGATTTTTCTGTTGATTTGATTTTTTTTAGAGGAACATTTTGGGGAATACTAGAAAACTAGACATGGGAAACTCCAAAACTAGACATTTTTTTTAGAGGAACATTTTAATAGTTTTTTTTTTTTTTTAGTACCCTCTTATTAGTAGCATTGATTTGCAATGAAAAATCATATAGGTAGATATATATTTCTGTGATTGTCAGTTTGTGACTTATGTGTGGCTTATTTCAATTTGGTTTATAGAAAATGACTCATATTAATCCACATTGTTATGTAGTTTGGTGAAGTTTTCTCAATTTTCAATTGTATCTAGGTCCTCATCATGCAATGTGATCTCTACTGCTATATTGCGAAATCGTCATTCGTAAGGAAGTGATAGATAGTAATGCCTGATAAAGTTTTCTTTTTGCATCACCATGCTTGGCATACATGGGTCATACACTCATACTGCTCATGTATACTAGTGTTGAGGGTCAATTACAGTTAATGCTTACTTCGATTGCCTTCTGTAATGCAAAATATGAGGAGCGGGATCATCGATAACTCTTCCATACATACTAAACTTCAGATTTTGCTCACACAGCTTGACTTGTATATTATCTCACAGGATTAAAGTGAATATATGGATTCATCAGCAGCCCTATATGGCCAGCTCAAGGCAGCAGAACCATTTTTCCTGTTGGCAGGTCCTAATGTGATTGAATCGGAAGAACACATTATGCGGATGGCCAAGCACATAAAGGCCATATCAACAAAAGTTGGGGTGCCTCTGGTGTTCAAGTCGAGCTTTGACAAAGCTAACAGGACGTCGTCCAAATCATTCAGGGGCCCTGGTATCGCTGAAGGCTTGAAGATCCTCGAGAAGGTGAAAGTAGCTTATGATCTCCCGATTGTGACTGATGTACATGAATCTACTCAGTGTGAAGCGGTGGGTAAAGTTGCTGATATCATTCAAATTCCGGCTTTCTTGTGTCGTCAGACTGACCTTCTTGTTGCAGCTGCTAAGACAGGGAAAATTATCAACATCAAGAAAGGCCAATTTTGTGCTCCTACTGTCATGTCGAATTCTGCTGAAAAAGTCAGACTAGCTGGGAATCAAAATGTCATGGTGTGTGAAAGAGGCACTATGTTTGGGTACAATGACTTGATTGTGGATCCCCGTAATTTGGAGTGGTTGAGGGAAGCTGATTGCCCTGTTGTAGCTGATATCACACATTCACTACAACAGCCTGCCGGGAGAAAATTGGACAATGGTGGTGTTGCTAGTGGAGGGTTCCGTGAGTTAATTCCATGTATTGCAAGGACAGCGGTGGCAGTGGGAGTGGACGGAATTTTCATGGAGGTTCATGATAACCCGTTAAGTGCACCGGTCGATGGTCCCACACAATGGCCTCTTCGCCATTTGGAGGAGTTGCTAGAAGAGCTCGTGGCTATTGCTAAAGTAAGCAAGGGTAAGCAGCAATTTGCTATTGATTTGACTCCATTCCGTGACTAAGAAGGCCCTTTGAGTACATATATAATCAGCTTATCCATTGATTTATTATGTGGAGGATATGATATTTACTGCTGCTTCTCAGTAACCTCGGTAATTTCTTTGGGTTGGTTCACCATCTGTGGAGAACTATTTCTGAAAGCTAAATTGGAGATGACTTTTTGGTTGATTCCTTGGTATCACAGGTGCTGCTAATGTCTCTTTTTAATAGTCTTATAGTTTATGTGATCTGTTCAGGCTCTTGGATGGTGTATAAGGCTATTAAGGCCAACTTGCTACTTCAATGATTGGTAGTAACCATGTATTGCTATTTAGTGTTGGTGTTATGTCATTCTTTAGAGTTATGAATCATCATTCATCAATGATAGGAGTTAAGTCTCCGAACTCTGAAAGGTGATCCTGTAAGTGTTGTTTCTTAAGCTTATATGGAACTGTGTTCAGTTAAGTCCTTGCTCCTTGATTAATTTTAAGTATTTTCTGCAGTGTCTTTTCTGCTTGAGTTTTTGTATGTAACGGTTTAGGCAGTCGCCTTGCAACTCAAGATTTTAATAGGATAGTGATCAAGAAACTATGTACTGTGTTATTGATTTATAAGATTCAGGATGCAGTTATGCAGAAACTTGGTTTTCCAGATCCATCAAGAGTTAAGCAACAAGTGTGGTTAGTAGTATCATACTTCCATTTAGTTGAGATCATTGCCTTCCACCCACATAATCGAGGTTTTATGTCCTGATGACCACTCCCTACTAGTGTTAAAGGAGCGCGATAGGGGGTAATCGTCTATCATTTGGTGTCGCATTTCTTTTGAATATACTTGGATGTAAAGATTTTGTGTTGCATTTCTTTTAAATATACTTGGATGTGAAGATGTTGTGCTATTTTATACTGTGCATATCTCTGATCAGTGGATGATTTCTTTGAACAAGTAATTCATTCCGAATCACGCATCTCATATCGATGTCGTTTCTGATTTCTGATTATTAATCTTCTTTCCGTTTTAGAGATAATTGATATAATGAGCTTGAAACTTCCATTACTTCAGTAGTTGTTGATGTTCAGTTTCCACCAGTAGCAAGAGTTCACTCTTCCATGATTTGTAGTGGACAAATTCATGACACTTTCTGGGGCCTATTTCTGCACATATGTATTGTGCGTCAATTACTCAATTATTGTCTTTTGTTACCGACCAAATAGCATGGGCAGGAAAAAGGGTGAGAAAAGACATGAAGAACAACGTAGTTCATCTGTTCATGTAACTTCTTCATGGGAAGTTTGCGGGGGTGATTAGTGGTGTAAACGAGCCGAGTTGAGCCCGAGCCTGGCCTGGCTCGGGCTCGGCTCGGTTTGTTTTGGCTCGGCTCGAAGCTCGCCGAGCCGGAAAAATCAAAGCTCGGGCTCGGCTCGATTTAGGCTCGTGGTTCGGCTCGGTATGGCTTGGCTCAAATTCAAACTCATCGTTACAAACGTAAGAAAAAACTGATCTAAAATAGTTTCAATAGAATTTGACAATAATGATCCCTTGCACGTACTCATTTGAAGAAAAAAATCCTTAAAAAAATAAGAAATCTCTAATTAATGGTTTTATTCGAATAGAGAAGAAACTTAACTAAATCGAGCCAACCGAGCCGAGCCTTAATAGGCTCGGGCTCGCTCGGAAAGCATTTGAGCAGGCTCGGGCTCGGCTCGAGCTCGGTTTGGCTCGAGCCGAGCTTTGACCGAGCCGAGCCCGAGGGTTCACCGAGTCGGCTCGACTCAGTTACACCCCTAGGGGTGATATAGGAGAAAGGAAGAGAAGGCAAATTTAAAGCGACCTCTAGCATGTAACATCCCAAATGTACTCCCGATCAGATATTAATATATCCTAATCCACCATTTTCTGAATCTCTTCGTTTTTTTCTTTTTTCTCCATTGATAAGCGATAAGCGAATAGCTCCCTCTTCACGAGGTACCAACTCTATTGTCGATCCACCGTTTACTCTCAATTTAAGTTTCTAATACCTTATCGCAATTCAAAAATGGCCTAATACGTAATGATTGTTCAGAACGTTATCTAGAAGCAATCTGTAATGGACGGGTCACAATTGAAGCAATCTGTAATGGACGGGTCACAATTGAATAACAGATCATATCAGAATCTTATCTAGAATAGTATCTAAATGCAATCCGAAACGAATGGATCACAAATGAATAATAGATCTTATAAGAATCTTATCTACACAAAATTCGATATGTATCTACAAATATTAAGTTATTATGTCTATATAAATGAGTGTTCAAGTCATTCATTTATCACATATACAAACCAACAACACTAGTTTTCTCTCATCAACAAACACATAACAAAATTAATACTTCCAACTTCCAAATTATTATTATTAAAATATATTCCGGAAAAAATTATTTTATTGAACAATTTATATTTATCGAATTAAACACTAATGAAATAATACATAAGCAACCTAGGACCTTTTAAGCAACCTAGGGATAATTGGGTGTTTGCTTATTTTGAGAGATGTGGGTTTAAAAGTGAGGTGACACAATGAATAGTGTTTTGATCCACTTTAGAGTGTGCTAGCAGCCTAGCAGGGATAAGGATGCTGTAAGATAACTCAGTGTACGAAATATGCTATTATTTATTTAACATGAAAGCAAAAATACATTTACCTATAACTATTCTTTTTTTATTGGGTCTTTTTTATTTTATTAAAATAATCTTATTATATGAACTTAAAGTTATAATCTTAATACTACTTCCGATCCATGAAAATGTTTACACTTTTTTTTTCGGTTTGGCTTATTAAAACCTTTACGTTTCATTATATGGTATTGCTTTTGAATTTATTTTCTATTTTGCCCCTCCTTACTTTTCACCCCATATTCCCTTAGTCACAAACTCTCTCCTCCCTTTCCCACCAAAATCTATCCACACACCCTCACATTGTCCCTATGCAAATACATTTTCTCTCTTTTAAACCCATAACACCATGTGCTCTTCCAATAGCATGCTTGGAACAATTGTGCCCAAATGCTTTTTCCTTGTCTTTGTGTCATTCTCAAGTATAAAGATTTTCATGAATCGGAGAGAGTGTTTTTTCAACTAATTCATTTCTTCTGAATCAAATCAAGAAATTGTTTCACAAATTTTAAGCTAAATGCAAAAATGGCAAATTACCCTCTCTAGAACCATAATGCAATCAAATCCGTTAAGTTTTAGTGTTTGAATGACCTTAAGGGTCATCAATCTGCTCTCTATATCTACAAAACTATAATCTCCAACCTAATTTTTCAGAATCATGAACATCAACTAAGTATTTGATTATTATATTTCATACAAAATTCCAAAAAAAAAAAGGTAAAAATAATATTCTTTATTTCCATATACTAGTTCTTTCTTCTTTGCCTCACCCACGCTCTACTCCCAATTCTCTAGATACATCATACACCGTCACATTCATGCCATCCTACCTATAATATGGCAACGCAAAATACTACTAACTGATTTGATTCTTCAAAATGGTATCAAAGCCAGATAACCAAGTTGGTTCCAAGCTATATTAGCTTTGGAGGGAGAGAAATGGAAGTAAAAAGGAAAAATCAACCATGGAAAGTGTAGCAAAGAATTTGGTGCTAAAAAATAACAGAACAATAAATCTTAACATTAATAATTCAGGCAACTATTTTATTTAGTATAATAGTATATCATTCTGGCAAGTGGCAACTATTTCATCCACCATGGTGGAGAAGTTCAAAGAATCAGCACAAGCGGCACAAACCCCATTTAGCCTCTTCCAGTTACAACAATATCCACTAACCCCTGATCAAAGACATCATGCAATCTCAAGCAAACATGAAACACTGTTGTTTCTTTGATGCCAGAGTTCATAAACGGCAGGCAAGCCTCCTCTTCAAGCTTTCCTCTCCATGGTAATTAGCGAGCCAGTTCCCCTCTCCGGGGCGTGTGTGAAGTCCTAAGTCATATAGCAAATCAGTACACATTCGAGCAGAGGAGAACAGAACATGTATATGAGGGCAAGTTCGGCATGCTCAACATATAACTAACATAGATAATTTATGAGATGCATTCCTCATTATGTGACGGCTCAAGATTCTCAAATCCTATCCAAACTCAGCCTATTTTCCTTCTCCCTGAAGGAAAAACGGAAAATAAAAATAATAAAGGATGGAATGAGCTCTCACAGAATCTTAAAAATTACACTGTCCATATTTCAAATTAATGCAACAGATTCATCATAGACAATATGTGCAGACTTTATTTTTATGGAAAATTACAGAAAAGAATGATAATCATTGACCAAAGGGTACTATACACTTTTTTTTGTAGATAACATGGTTGTCCAAGCTTTGCTTGACTAATCCCATGGCCCTGAAGTTAACGACCACCTAAACCTTCAGTGGCCTTGAGGAGACTCGGGGACCTCTGCAATACTTCTCAAAGGTCTTACCAACTGAGCTACCCCTTTAGGGTTCGAAGGGTACTATATACTACATGAATGAATACGGGAGTTTTAATTTGGTTGGACCCTCAACCTCACAATCTAGAGACGATATTCCTAAACACTGGATCATCTCTTGTTCCTAATTACACAAAACTTAACAAAATGAGAAAAGTGGCATCTTCATAGGATACACGGCTTCTCCACCCCCACCCTACCCCTGAATGCATAGCTCAAAAACTGTAAGGATCCGATGTCTATCGGAAAGATAGCTAGCTCGGTACCACCCTATACCTAGCTAACGGGATATTTTTGTATCGATTCTTCAGTTACGTATATGGTGATTTGTCCTTCAAAGGAAACTAAAACAATCATATATAACATTGCAGAAGCACAACTTAAATTTACCTCGGAAACGGCTAGGAGAAAGTGATTGATTATGAAACCAGTACTCCATTGCAATGATCCCGGGCTCCTTGACAAATTCTTTGTGTCCACATCCAAATTGAAGACGCATTCAAAAAGACAGAAATCATCCAAATTCACCATATCTGAAATAGCAAAATGAAATTTACAGGGCACAATCCTCCTGTAGAAAAAGCACAAAATACGATGACAATGACATTAGGCAACCCACAATGATGAATACAAAATATTGGGAAAATTCGATTACCTCAATTAGCAGAAACACACACATTCCTCACAGTGCTTCTACTTCAGCAACTATCCCTCTCTGGATTATGACTTCCAAATTTTCTCAACTGTGCAACCTGGAAACCACAGTATAATCATTTCGGCTCCCTCCTTTTGGTAAAAAGGTACCAAATCCAACTTTGTTACAACAATAAAGCCGACCATAGCTACTCGGCAACTAATCAACTTGTTCTTATTTTCCCCACTCTAGACTTACTGGTGTTGAGGAAACACTAAAGCTTGGTTTGTCGCTTCATTGTGATGAACCAACAAACTACAGATGAGCTTCGCCGTACTCTCCAACCGTCAATCTCAGTAAACTTTTTTTTTTTTTGAAAGACCATCTCAGTAGGCATTACCCTGGGCACTAATGACCTATACCAATTAGCACGTAAAGTCTAAGATTTGAAAAGTTTCAATTGATGTGGAATTCATGGACTGCTGAATTGCAACTCTCAGTGTTCTTCAGTTTACTCTCTTCTAAAATAAGAGTTCAGTAACAGTCCCAAAGATATAAAGCATAGTATTCAGGCTAAATTACACACAACAAACATACAGACATTCGAAGTTAGCATAAAGATCATGCAAACCAAATAAGGACATAAATGACGAGAAAGAGGACAGGATAGAGAAAAGGGCATACCTTGAGGAATAAATTACAATGAAGCATAAAATGAAGGAGGAGCAGAGGGCAATCTTGACTATCCTGTACACAGAAAAGAGTAATGAGATTTTGTTTCTTTCTTTGAATGGACAAGAAGTAAACCTTAAGTGTTTGAACTCCAGAGTAAACCCAAAGTGGCACAAGACCCTTGCATATTTAAAGCTAATTTGCTTGTAAAATTAATTGATTTTGATAAAAAAAAATTTGACAGAATGTTTTGAAAATTGACAATCACAAGACTAACCAACAAATATATCCACTCATCTTCTGCCCATGTATCGTATTACACACTTAGACCAGAATCTAATTATCATTGCAGTCATATAATCATGTTCTAATCCTCGTAATACAAAGACCAAGCATAAAAGTAGTCTTGTTAACCACAAGCACCATGGAGCCCACCCCAATAATTAGTAATGCAGAACTCTTTATAAAGGTTTGACCTTCCCTCTCAATCTAAGATGGTTGCGTAGGGTAAGAAAAACAATCGTTTACATGATGTATAAGGTTCTGTTAGAAGCGCCAAAAAGAATTTAAGGAAGACAATTTTTATTGGGTCAGCTTATGGCCTTACAGTTCAAACGACTACAAACAAAGCATTCAGCATTGCCACGACACAGTATTGACTGGCGAGTATATAGTTTTGCATTCCAGGACAGTCAAGTCTACATCATTCAACGTACACACACACAAACTCATAGGCAAGACAAATGAACATTGCGCCTGTATTAATCTGTGGATAAGGTAAGAACAATATACATGGACTGATGGACACATAAAAGTCTACTAAATTGAACAACTAAGACAAATTTAAATAAGATAAAATGTCATAAGGGGTTTAAGCCTCACTAGCAAAGTATTGCAGCCTGCAAGTAGTCTATTCGATTTAGAGTTCCACTTGGAGCTTATTGACTCATTGAGAAAAAGTTTTCCTAATATGAAAGGGGTAAAATATGCAACCAAGCCTTCCCTACTTTTAACACATCTCTTCCACAGCTTCTTTTCGAAACATTACATCTCTTCCAAACATTATAGTGTTGTCTATCCTTCATAATTTAGCACTACACTGAAGATTCTTCAGCACAGAGTATTCTCATTCATAGATTACGTACATGTTAATGGCTTTCCTAATTTGTTATTTTTTGAATATAAGTAGTGAGGATAGGGGAAAAAAATAGATAAAATACCCTATATATCAACCAACATGTGATAAGTCAATCACTAAATAACCATAATTTTGAAAAGTTGAGGCAACTAAGACTGCAAACATTAAATCTTTTGGTTTAGCAAGCAATTGAGAGATGTCTGGATGTTTAGCACCAGGTGATAGTTTCAATTTAGTAATGAAGGGTCAGCACTGAGAGAGTTTTCCAGATATAAGTGTTATAAACAGTTAAATAATTCAACACAAATTGGAACAAAAGCTGAAAAAATACCTCATTATTGCCATCGGAGAGCTTCTAAACTCCATGGATGTCTACCACCTGAATAATCAAAACATGCATCTCAGTAACAAATAAAAAAAATAAGCACAGAACTTACGTTTCCATTGCAACTGGGGACGTTCTAAAATTGAAGGTTTTTTATAACCATCTAGTACAAAACTCAACCTACAAATTAGACGGAAAAAATGGAAATTAAAGTCAGGTGGGAGGAGGGTAAAGACCTCAACTTTGGCAGAAGTGGGAAGCAAGGAATCAGGCGAGAGAGACGTAAAATTGAAAGAAAGCTCATATCATGATGTAACACCAAAAACCAAAAAGAAAACCTCATCTCAGTAAACACAGGAAAAAGAGTTACAAATTCTAATAGAGAAGTCACAACAAACCTGAAATCAAAATCTCACCACTCGATACGATTTCATCACTTCGTGTAAAATGAGAAAGAGAGTACGGGATGTCACAATGTGAGGGCATGGCAATTGTCGGCTGGAAGGTATGGGATGTATGGGTTGAGCAAGGGGAAGCCGCCCCTGAAGCCCGAAAGGTACTGCGGAGAGACAGTGGCGTGGCAATGTGAAAGTGGGGAAAGTAAATTTTTTTTTTGGTGTGAAAAACATTGGTAAATATTTTCCAATATTTCGAATCTGGTCCAGGAGTTTCCCGGAGTTAAGGTTTTGCGCTCCTCCCAATCGTAGTTATGAGAGATCGAACCTTGATCCTCCCTACCAAAGTCTTGCCCCTGGCACCACAAGACCAACCCACGATTGGTTTAAATTTAGGGTGGGAGAAAGACTTAATAAAGGATATAATAAAAGTGATTATACTCGAACATTGTTCTACAGAATCTCATTGATCAATATTCAATACACAAACATTTTTTCTGTGACAATGATTATACTGCTTTAATTTGGTGAAAATAAGGTCTAACTTTGAGTTGTTTTGTCTAACCTCTCACTTTTATTTTTTTAAATAAGAGAAAATTTTATTAATCAAATAATGAAAGAATACAAAGAATGAGGATAAGGTATCCTCAAAGAGCAAAAACAAAGTATCTACAAGTCACGCCAATGGCGTTGAATAATCGTAAGTGGGACTTCCTTGAATGCCCCAACAACCTTAGTTCAAAAGGGAGGCCAAATAGACTACTCGATCCCAAACCAGGTCAATGTTTTTGTCTAACCTCACATAATCTAATAACTACAATGGTAGATAAACTCAAGTAAAAAAATAATCCGAAAGATCAATCACCTTGTTTGGTGACCCATAAAAAATCTATGACCAAAACAAATATATGAAACCTTATTGCTGCCTTTGTGATTTTGCCTTTTGTGACCTACCAACTTTTTGCAGTTGAACACAATGCTAACTACAGCTACCCTGATACTCGATCTTTTGGGAAAATGGACATTCATGACAAGCCCCTGCAGCCCTGCTTACTTTTAAATCTTAAAAACGTGCATCAATAAAAGGTATAGCTAACCAGAAAATGCAAACTCATTGTGGTAGAGCTCTTCCAACTATCCCCTTTTCACCCTCCACTTCTCTGTTCTCTCTTCATGCACCATCAGATAATATGGCCTGGTTGGGCTTTTATCCCATCTTCCACAAAGGAAATTTATTCCACCATACAATCTTGATAAGGTCAGCTAGTTTTAATTTTTTTATTTTAAAAATGATATAATAGCGTTCAAGCTGGCCAATATAAATCATATCCAACTTATTGTAACTCAGGTCACCTAATATTAAGGCTAGCTAGGTCAATAAAATCATGTAATCTAAAAAAAACATGAGAGCATGTAATTGCTAAAATGTGAGCTAGAGGGGTGGTGTGGTATAGGGAAACCTACCTAGTTGGTAGCCTTGTCTCCTCGTCTTTTGTAAGATATTACTTCTGATTAGTGATTAGTAAATGATTACTCACATCATACCAAAATAACAAAATATGAGTGAGAAAATGTTTATACGATCAATGAGCTTCAGAAGAAGCTCCCGTAACAATCAAGTTGATAATGAGGTCTTGAAAGAAAAATACCTGAAGAAGCTTGCAATTAGGAACTCTACAACTCTTGTGTTTCCTTATCTACAACATGACCTTGACAATGTTCATAAAAGAATTGTGTCTTGCATCGCATGACGTACAAATGGTACAAGGCGGTTCTCAAACTGGCACAATTAGATAAACAAATGCGTTTAGCATCATATCAACGAACTGTTTTCCTAAAG
This sequence comes from Tetragonia tetragonoides, assembly GCA_038025085.1. NCBI lineage: Eukaryota > Viridiplantae > Streptophyta > Magnoliopsida > Caryophyllales > Aizoaceae > Tetragonia > Tetragonia tetragonoides. The sequence goes on along the minus strand of CM076153.1, from coordinate 20,569,830 downwards.
CTGAAGCCTTTTATTTATTTTATGGGCAAACCTGAGAATGGTTCCAATTTTCTTGTCTTCATCAGAAAACCAAATTCAAGTAAGAGCAATGCTCTAAACTACCATACCAACTTCAACTATCCTTCAAAACTCGCCAACCTAATCCTCAATAGCTCATTAGCCCGCTCCAGCACACAAAATGCCATCTTAATATCGATTTCTGAAGCTTCCAGAAGGGACCCAACACTACAATAAATATTTTGCCACAATACAAAACGGAGATGAAGTTACAAAATGGAAATTACCACAAGTTGATGGCATTTTTGTGGCAACTTTTAAAATATGCCACATGCCCACAAACTAATTAAAATTGAAACCTGGAAACTAAAGAGCTCTGAGAGACTTAATTATCTAATCCAAGACACTACCGTACCACGCGGCAACCATGAGTGGTGGTCGCTGCTCATAGGACATAGTATTAGACCCAACTTGACGAGTGTACCAAAGACCCAATTAATCAATTGAGACACCCGTTTGTTCAAGAGCTAATTTTAATCCTTGGAGATCATCTAAAGCGTCTAGTTCAAGCAAAATCGAGGTTCTAGAAACAGTTGCATCATCCTAAAATAGCCCAGTAGAAGCTAACCTCAATTGGGCCATCAACTACAAACCTAGCCTTATTGTCAACGACTCCCATGTTCCACTTATAGATGAAGCTCAAAGCAAGTTGTTTACTATTTATTGATGTGGGACACTTCAAAGTTGGTGAAAATATGCAAACGGTGATAATCACTAGCGGTTCAGCGTATAATGACTGATATTCTTATTCCAACTAGGTTCATCACGTCATTGTTGGACACTACTGTCCTAAATAGTAGTACGTGCTAGTAGCTTTTTTATGTTGCTCTGTTATTTCTTCAATTCCTAGATGAGACGACTTCCCCTTTCCTATGTCCATGTACATTACGTCTAGCTTGGCCAAAGCATTACTGTTTTCATGAATGAAACCTTTTAATATGTAGCATTATGTTATTATTGAAATGAAAATTATGTAGCTAAAGAAATTAAATTATGTTATACGAGTATTCCTGATTTCCTGATGTTATTAATTATTGTTTGTTGTCGTCAAAATTCAACAACATATTGTAAAATTAAAGTGTGGCTGTGAGAGCTCTTTAGTTTCTATGTTTCAATTTTAGTTTGTGGCCCTTTTGCATATTTCAGAAGTTGCCACCAACTTGTTGCAATTTTCATTTTGGCACTTATATCATGCGCGTTTTGTTGTATTGTGGCAAAATATTTATTACCACAAAACAATTTGCTACTAGACCTAAATTTTCTTGTAGTCTTTGTAGCAAATTGCAATTTGCCACTATAAAAGTTGTGGGTAAGCCAAAATTTGCCACAATAACTTTTGTGGCAAAAAGTATTTTGCCACAGAAGAGCACATGTATGTATAGTGGCAAATATGAACATTGCCACCAACTCTTTTGGCAACCTTGTGGCAAATTTTTATTTTTCCACAAAAGGATTCTGTGACAATTTTTTGCTCTACTTTGGGGGGGGGGGGGGGGGGGGATGCCACTAATCCTATTTTTTTCTTGTGGTTGCAAGTGTCAAACTCTAGGGGACAACTTGTTCTTAACGGCTAGCACATCATGTAGGTGGTGGAAAAGACACTACTCAAACATCTAACAATATCTCCTACATAGAAATCACAATACAATATTCTGGAAGGTCACCTGAAGCTATTGCAGTTTGAGGACTTGATGTTTTTCAAAACGAGTCACATTCTTCTTGAGTGCATTTTGTTCAGATATAAATCTTGATGAGTGAAGAAATTCACATTTGGGCTGTTCATGGGATACATCATAGTGATTATAAGGCCAAGTGCCAACTGTGTCGAAGTTTTTAAAGGGCAGTCCCAACTCGCAGAAGAGGCTAAAATAAATAATGCAAATAAAAACATGATTATTTGAATAAGAGACCTCAATAAATAAATTATTTGAAAGTAAACCACCTTTATTTCAACAGATATGCATGGCTCCCCTTTACATGTACCTATGAAAAGACCCAGAAAGATACTAAGATATAACAGGTTGTCAATGCTCTATTGACTTGTATGACTGCAAATATGCATGCTTGTTCATGTGTGTGCAATCGAACAACAGGAACTCATGTTTCAGCTCCAGACGAACAAATATAATAACATTATTTCCTTCTTTTCAAATCTATTTGAGGGGAAGTGGGGTTGGGGAGGGTAAGGGGGAATAACCACTTCGCCCCCACTCACTCCACGTGCAAACACATAATGACGGGATTTCAAGAGTATAAACACATAATTCCTTCCTTCATGTCATCCCAAGGTCAATCATGAAGGAAAAATACTTAACAACTAGCACTCCCGAGATGACATGTTGACTACAATATCATTTATTTCAGTCCTTCCTAACTTGCTTTATATCATTATCAAGTGATTTAGATAGAAGCCAAAGCAACAAGGAAAACTTAAGGAAGAAATAATAAATCTTTTCTTCAAGAAGCACAGAACACATTTTCTTCCCACTCCAACTAGAAGGAAGCATAATTTGCTACGTCGGTCAGAAGAATAAGGAATTATAAGATATTGAACAGACGGTATTCCTTTATTGAAGAACAATGTTTAACTTAAAGCATGGACAGACATCTAGTCTCAAAAAATCTTTCCAACCTATTGCATGTCATTGAAATTCAAGTTACTTTTTTAGTCTTCCGCTAAGTTAACAGAAGGCCAATCAGCAGGAAATGAATTAAGATTGATGTATCCAATGATTACTTACCGAACGGAAATACTGAATGATCTGACATGAGAAGCACGGAGTCGGAACAAATATTGATCTTGGCAGCACCAACTCTCCAACCAGGGCACTGGCAGAGAACATTTCTCTCAACTGACTCGAGGAATTCCTTTGACACAAGAATTCGAGTCTGCAATTTTAGAGTAGCCAAAATAATTTTCAGACATTTCTATGAGTTCGTATATGAAACGATTATATAGTAATACAATGAGCTCCTAAAGAGGCACAAGATCACATATATCTTTGCGCCTGAGACTTCTCTTCTATCTCATGCCCGCATAATACATGGGTTGCACTTATGTACAGAGAGCAAAAACAATCAACTGATAAGCTAAAGCCTAGATGGGAATATTTTGTTAGATTTGAATGACAATTATGCATTCATATATTTGTCATGACACACCAATAGCATTAATTCTGATACAGTGAACTCCATCTAAAGTGAAAAGGTGAACAAAACAGTTATTTGGGTGACAACTCCCCAATGATTACCTTCTTCTAAATGAATGAGTGAAGGAAACAATTAAATCAGCTATAGACTAAAACTTCCAATACAAACCAGAATGCATTTAACAACTGTTGATCCACACACTGCCAGTCAATTGAAACTTCCAACCACAGCAGAAAAAAGAAAGGAAGATTCGCAAATATTTGACAAATTTTAATCAACAGGCACATCATAGCATTTGGAAGTCCATCATTCTCAGCATTTGACCATTGTTGCAACTTCATCCTGTTCTTTTCTACTCCGCTTTATTAATCTCCCCCCCCCCCCCTTGATAATGAGTGTGGGCCTAACTCTAAGTGAGTTATGATGGCATGAACACAGATGTAAAGTACTTAAGCATAACAATCAAAATAGTTATAACATCTCGTTGAAAATACTAGGCATCACTAATTTTAAGCACATTTTGCCACCTAAGTCCGCAGCCAATAATTTCAAGCATAGCAGTTGGCATAGATAAAAGCAAAGTATAGAGAATAGGAGACACAAGACACACGCAGCAGCATACCCCAACATCAACAAACTCATATCCTAATAGAGGGATCATCACACAATGCACATACAGCTGTTCAGCAATCTCCTTGGTTGGTGGATGTAATAATGTCACCAGCATCCTTCCATAGGATGCGTTCATGCTTGGAAAAACTGAGTGTCCATTTTCATACTTTGATCCATTCCTCGCTACCTTTTGCACCCGTATTACCTTTCCCCATCTGTGAATACCAAAACCAATAAATGAGCAGATATATTTTGAATGACACCATAACCTCTACCCGGCATACATTCACAGTCACCTATTGAGCATGCAAATATGAACCACCACATACAGCAAGGCTCTCAAGGGTCAATGAGACTAACTTCTAAGAAGCGAAAAAGGGCCTCAAATTAGGTACTAAAAAGTTATAATTGGTGCAAAGAGGGTCTGAAATTGCAGCTAATATAGGGGAATGAATAATGAATTCCAAAATGCCACATATTTCTTTATTTTAAACATTTAAGCTGTCCATAGAGAATATTGCTTCCTTTGATTCATATTTTAAAAAATTTGTGTTTCTCCCGTACAACTTTCTTTACTCAGGCTCAGCTACAAGTCTTGTGTCAAAATTGGCATTTTGGAAAATATTGTGAAGTGTCAATTGTCAAGCGTCCTTATTTATGTAAGAGTGACAAGGATCCGACACTAGTGAAATCAAGAGTTAGATTAACATGCCAACCAATATCTACTCCCTTTTTGTTTTTGTTGGTTTTAGTGGAGGTACAACTACAAGGGCTGATAGGAATAGAAGCCCAACCTCACAGCTGGGGGGACGATACACCTAACCAGTGCAGCATCTCTCGATTCCTTATCAATATGAACTCCTTGTTTGCCACTTACCCAAGAAAATTCCAGAAAACTCACGCATTTCCTAGATTTAACCCATGAAGCAAAAAATGTCTTCCCTAACACCCACCGCCCCAAACAATTGCCACAGCTGTCAGACCCCAAAAACAGCCAAATCAACCAGATGCATACAAGTTAAACACTAAAACAAAAGGCTAGCTAGCTTTTAATGTAGCTTTGACATTAACGAGTCAAATGTTAGTTGTTGATGAAGCTTGACACTGAAAAAACCATAATAAAACTTGAGAGTTTCAGATTCAAAATACCAATCACTGTCACATGCAACAATAACCCAAATCAAAGAAATCATAGACAAACATACAAAGTCAGTGGATGATCCATTGTAGGCAAGAGCAAGATTAGCTGCTCCTTCCCTTCTGTAACTCCAATCCTTTACATCTTCCTCCAACTTAAATTTCGTCCTCTATTTCTTCAAAATACCAAACAAAAATCAAAAACCAGAAAATATAGCACTACAAGAACAAGGAAATTTTCCACTTTGGTGACCTGACGTATTGCATAATCATTTTTTAGATTTCCCTTGTGCCGTTAGAATTTTCTGTCAAATTGGGAACGTGGCTGCTAATAAGTTTAGAGTACATGTCATTGACCAAAATAACCCCACTTAAGTGAGATTTTTTTTTTTAATCCCATTGCATCTTCATCCAACTGCCAGTCTGCCACCCAACATGCCAAGTGCCAACAGCAACAAAGAATCCAACGAGCACCTATTCTTCACCACACCACCAAGTCAGCGAGGTGGCGCTCTGGAGAGGTGTTTCTTCACCGGCGTTTATAGCGAAGATGGATGATGACAGTCGATGGCGGAGCTCGATATCGACGTTCTAGTGCCAGAAATTCATTTGCATTGTACTCCAAACATGAAAGCAATCTAATTCACTGTAATCCAACAATTCCATATAGAAAAGAAGCTTAATCTTTCTCCCTACTTAACTAGTTCAAAACCAATGTGAAATTCAATTTGAGCCTATAAAATTAAAAAAAAATCAGTAGTAACTAGAATTATAAGATGTTTTCGATTGATAAGATAAACACAATGATGATTGTTAAACAGTTGAAAAAATCATTGCAAAACCATAAATAGATCTGGAGAGAGAAAGAGAGTGGCAAAAAAGTAGATGCTAATCGGAATATTTAAAGGCCAAGAGCCACTGTAATTGCATCGAAAAAGAGAAGATTTTGATGATGATGATTGGAAGAAAGAATGAAAAATCCATATGATACAAATCATATCTCTTGACCTCTCGTTCCATCCTATTGTCTTTTGCTCTTCTCTTCTAAGTGGAGAAATTTGTTTTATTCTTTATTAATTTCGTTTCTAAGTTTAATGGATCTGTAATGTTTCGAAATTGGTGATGGCTGGGTTTTGAAGTGGTGGTGACAGGGTGACCGTGTGGGGATGAGGCATGGTGGAGGTCGGCCGGAATTTTATAGATTTCTGGATGAGGTAGGGGTGGTGGTGGCCTTGTCGGGGTGAGCTGTAATCCCTTTAACCTCCTTAGCTTGTTTGGGTGGGATAATGGAGGTGGGTATAGTCGTATAGAGAAAGGAAGGTTGAAGATGATGGGAGAGAAAATGGGGTTAGGTGGTGGCGCTGCATGGTGGTGGAAGTTGGTGGTGGTGGATGAGAGAGAAAACTTGGTGGTGGTGGATGAGAGAGAAAACTTGGTGGTGGCGGTGGTGGTCGGGATGGGATGGGATCAAAGTAGGGAGAAAGGGAAAAATGGGGATGTGAAGTATAATTACTAGTTACCCCTCAAAAGAAAAATAGTTCGTTCCTTTTTTAACGGAAAAATTAACGGATAAAACGGAAAATAGTAAAGTGAAACAAATCTAATTAACTCAGATAATCAAAATGTGAATATGAAAAACACATATTACTAAAAAATGATTACGCAATACGTCAGGGCACCAAAGTGAAAATTTTCCAAAAAACAAAGTCAAACCAAACCCTAAGCTGTAATATTGTTCTAACAATTAACAATTAAAGCTAAGAATTACCTTAAATTGGAACTTCCTTTTTTGCTAATGCAGGTCACTATTTACAATGTTAATGGAAGATTAAAGAAGAGAGAGTGGGTCGATTTTTCTTAGAATGTGAATAATAATGAGTTGGGATTATCACGCTACCATGCCAACAAAAAGTGTCGAGTCGTTTCTTCACTGAATTTTTATTTTTTATTTTTTATTTTTTGTCTGAGACTAATACACTTCACTGAAAGTTGAAAACCATTTTTTGTTTTCTGTTTCTGAGGATATTTTTGAGAATATAATTTTTGAACTTTTTTTTTTAATACTTCCAAGAGTACAAGCTAGAAAGCACCAACACTCCTCCCAAAGAGTCGTTTGGTTGTTGGACACGGGTGTGGATTTTCTGCGGTACCGCAGAGGATCTCTCTCTACCATTTCCTTTGTAAATAGGGGGTTTTTGGGGTTTGGAGAGTTGGGGAGGAGAGAGAAAAAGAGAAAAGGATGAAGAGGGGGAACTGCAGAGGATCCAAACTCGTCGGACATGTATCTGTCATTGACACTCTCGCAGACCCACCGACATTCTTTTCCAATAGTCATTTGTATTATCTTGCGTTTTTAAGTCTAATCAAATTGTTTTACAACTCAATGATTATAAAAAAAAGGTTTTGATGGCCTAAAAAAAAAGTTTTGAGGTATTGAAATCATTTGAATGATTTTGCATAATTTTAAAGTTTTAATGTACTATCAATATAAATTAATTTCTAAATTAGAGACTGAATAATAATAACTAATATACAATAATCCTACATTTTTAGAATGTCGTATCGTCGTGTCCGTATTGGTATCTGTATCCGTATTAGTGTCGATTTTCATGCTTTCGAGTCTACAAGAGGAGAGAAAAAAAATACTGTCTGCTTTGTGAATTGTGAGTTCTGTGACTAGTGAAGACTAAACAACAAATCTACTGTTTATCTTTATTTTGATTGGACTTTTTCCACAAAAAATTCAATTTCTATTGGGTTTGAACTTACATCCATATGGACCGGACCGACCTTACTTTGCCGAATCGGAGACAGGCTGGGTCGCTTGGAGATACGCTGGACCTGGCCTCACCGAATCACTGGAACCCGCAACGAGGGCGGTGTTGTCGTGTTGAGTGGTTTCGTCACTTCTTTTCTCTTTTGTTTTGAATAGGCAAGGAAGTCGGGGTTTTTGGCCCATTACATGGGAATGGCCTAATGGCTCATAGCGATATCTAATTGAGGCTAATGAGCCTTGAACCTCTAATCTAGAAGTTGAAGGCCGGGGTGAAAGTTCTATTACTTGAGCTCCCACATTTTGCTATGTCTACACTACACTTATCAATGGAGCAGTACTTATTTTTAAATTATTATTTTTTGTTCACAAATGTAGTAAAACTCATTATTAGTAACTTATGACTTCATTGTTATAACTTATAATTTCATTGAAAAGAAAAGGCGTTGGTGTAGCCAAATTGGTTACTTGTGGATACAACTAACAAAATGTTTAGAGCGAGTCTGAGAGTTGGTTGTGTTTAGTCAAAACAATGTGAGAGAAGAGAGAGTGTGAGGTAAGGACCCCTTTTTTTAGGTTTTACAATTAGGATCTCATTCCCCTTTTAAAATTTAAAATCTGGTGCCCCTTATATGTAATACCAAAACTAATCTTTTACTATTTTTTATTTAATTCTGGTGGCAAAGGACACTGGTGCACGGTGCACCACTGATCCCTTCTGTCCCTGAAAACAGTAGTTAGTTAGTAATCATTGAGAATTTATGGACCTTGTTGTAACTTATACTCCGTAAGAGTTACTTAAGAATTCAACTCTTGGGGGCCTGGGGCAAATGTCAAATAAGTCCACCGAAAATCAAGCCTCTTTCATTGCATATGTGATTACCATAGCGGTAAGAAGAAAAAAAAAAGATTGCTTTTGTGACTTGGAATGAATTTCACGGTGGAGGAAAGGAATAACAATTTCTTTTTCTGCAGGAGTATCTAGGAACAAGAAGATTCAATCGGTTGACGGCGGTTAGTCGGGTTAAAAGTGAAAGTCGCCAAAAAATAGTGGAATCCTAAACGATTTCTCCAGCACCCCCAGCCAAACAAAAAAGCGGAAAGCCAAGATCTATATAAAGCAAAGGAAAAAAAGACAGATGTGAAGTAGAGAAGGAAGAAAGACGAATGTTATGAGAGCTTGGATAGAATAAGGTCTAGAGACTAGGGGAGACCTCACACGAAGAAGTCTTCCTTGATGCGAAAACCCGTATTTTGTAAGCGCTGACTTTTCATTGCGCTTCTCGAATGGAAACCTGCTAGTATGCCTTGAGAGCCTCTTCGAGGACCCTGATTAGGGGGGTGAACAAGAGGAGAGGCGCTTAACGGAAAGGTTATGACCTGATTTTTCTGCTTTGGTTGGTCTTCGAGATCCTTGAAACTCATAAATGAAGAAGCGGTAGAGTCACACTCTTTAAAGGCCCGAAGATCGCAAGCAGTAGTAAATCCTGTCTTAGAAATGCACTGAGCGAAAGGAGCGAGAAGCCACTAAGAAGGCTTCGCTCGTGCACTCGCTCTTACGCTCGTTTAGTATATAGCAAGAGGGTGATTAGGTCTTAGGCTACGGAGACTACATCCAGGCCTACCTGATGGTTTTGAAATGCTAACAAGCAAGGAATTTGAATAAAGTTGATTTTTCCACAGATCCATGTAGACTTCTTTGTGGTTTCATCAAATGGATCTAAGGCTCTAATCCTTGGCCCTTATTTTAGAAGAAATATAGGGCTTCACCATTCCGGCCTATCATCGATAGGGATTTTACCAATGCTGAAGGTAGCGTGCTTCTTCGTAAGTCTTCTCAAGCAGGGAAGTGTCATGAGATGTTTGGTTGTCCCTTAACTATAGATCAATTTCAAAGGACGAGAAACTCAATTCTGCATTATTGGTTTTCTTCCAGAACCTATACTTTGTTCTGCTTGTTGTGTGTTGTTATAACCTAGTCTTACTCACTCTTACCTCCCTGCTTGTTCTCCTTTCTTTTATGAGGGCCTCTTCTCTTCTTATAGGCTCTGTATGGCCTGGTGCGTTAGGCCTAAATCTCAAAGGCATTCTTTTCATTTGGTAGATCCAAGTCCATGGCCCTTAGTCGTAGGTGCTTGTTCTATTTTGATTTGAAGGGACCGAGTCTCTTGAGGTACCGTAAGGAATTGATGGACATAACAAAAGAGGAAGTGAGAATGTCCTTCAGGAAAAACGAGTGTGATTTGTGCGCACGTATCTACCCAGGCCATTCACTTCGACATATTTGACATATTGCTGACTAACCTACCTATCCCATTTGCTAGGGATGTTCATAACAAATCGAAACCGAAAAATCGTACTATAATCGTGCATAACCATACCCGAAAAAGTAATAATCGGTACGGTTACCGTACCGGTAGCAAATTTTGATTTTTCAGTACGGTTACGGTTCATATTTTGGTAAAAACGGTTAACCGGAAAACCCAAAATGTAAAAATTAAATGGGCGGAAGAAGGCCCAAGCGCTAAAATAAATGCACCCTCCAAGTCACTTAGGCTGAAAGGACAGAGGAGAGTTAGGGTAAAAATCTTCAAATCTTAATTATTTCGTAAGACGCTCTCTCTCTCTCACTCTCTCTCTCTCTCTCTCTTTCTCCCTCTCCCACTACACCTACCATCTTAATTTTTCTCGAGTGTTTTCGCCTCTCCTTTTTGGTGTTAGCTCTCGTTGTTGTTGTCGCTGGTGCAAATTGATTGCATGGAACACGCTAAGAGCGAGGAAAGCAAAAATGTTGTTGAAGTTGTTAAGAGATTCATTGCCTGATGATTAGGTTGAGAAATTGGATAGTTTTAATTGTAGCTACGGTTATTCCATTTTGATTCGGGGCAACTGGTGGCTATGGTGTTTTGTGGGGAGGGTAAATTTTCTGGTTAAGGAACTTGGGCACTCTTTATAACAGAGTTTATTGGTATATAGAAGTCATGATGTCATTATTTGAGGTAGTAAAAATGTGAGCTAAAATTAACGAAACTTATTTGGCAACGAGGATAACTTTGAGAGTAAAGTTGAAACAAATGTGTTTAAAAATTAAAATTTGAAAATGTGAACAATAACTCGGTTAACCGTACCGAAAACTTCGGTAACTTTCAGTTAACCAGTATTTTTGGTACGACTATGGTTTGAGTTTTAGCCGAACCAATATTTTCGGTTACGGTATCGAAACATACTTTTGGTACGGTTAACCTACCCTGATAAACACCCTACAATTTTCTATATATTAATCTTACTCTCATTTATACCAAATAAAATGTGTGGTCACTTATGAAATTATGATTCAAGTGCTATCTCAAAGCCTAAACTCTAAAGGAAAAGAAAATGTAAAGAAAACCAAGGGGGAAAAAGGTACAGACGACTCTTTTATCAAGCCACCTACTCGCTCGCTCCCACTATAAATAGAAAACAAAACGCTTAATGTTTGAATATCCACAACTCTTATTGTCTACTTCACTAGCTAGTTAACCGATCACCAAGTAATCCTTTTATTCTAGCCCGTTTCTTGTTATATTAGGAAAACTAAATCATGGGTGTTCAAACTTACACATTGGTTGACATCACCAGTCCGGTTGCTGTTGCCCGGTTGTTGATGGCGATTGTTCATGGCCTTCGCCATCAACAACCATAACTTCTTGGCTAAGGTTGTACCTGACTTTATTAATGAGATTGTTCAAGGTGATTCCTCGACAGTAGGCAGTCTCAAACAAGTCAACTTGTTTAAGTAGGGTAGGTTTCTGTTATTATAAGCTCAACATTTTTGATATTTCACAATATTCAATACTAATTTTACAAATGATTGTATATATCAATTCAGCTAATTATATAGTTACATTTAGCTACTCATACTCATCATCGGACCACATGCATTAACAACAATTTATATTGGGAAATATAGCTATTGATTGGGCATCCCGCTAACCTCTTTAGTTAGAGGTCCAACCAATAGTTATATTTTCTAATATTATATGCCTCAATAAAATTTATAAAAAGTAAAGAAAGAAAAGAAAACGGTATGCACGGATATGGTCTATGTATGAGATATAAGCTATAAGACTATATACTTATTACTTTATTGGTGTTGATGAATTCAACTGTAGGAGCTCCTTTCAAGTATGTGAAAATAGAGTGGATGAGATTGATTGTGATAAGTTATACATTAAGTACACTTGAATCGAGGGTGACTTTCTTAGTGACAACCTAGAATGTGCTGTCTATGAAGACATTTATGAGCCCTCTGGTATCGGGTGTCAAGCCAAGATGATTACCCACTACCACACCAACCTTATAAGGGGATGAAAGAAGAGGGCATTGCTACTGCACAATAATTAATTAAGAAATGTTTAAGAGTGTGGAAGAGTATCTCACTGCCAACCCTAAGCTCGAAAGTTTTTCCAAGTTCAATGAACTAGTAAGCATTACCTAGGTGTGATCATGCAAAAAAGTGAGGCAACAGAAAAAGAAAATTAAGTGATAATGATTTGAGTTATGTTTATGAGTGAGTATGTGTGTTTTTTCTTTTTCTATTTAAGAAAATAGGTGTGTGTGTGAGTTGACTTTGCAATTGATACTTCGTGTTTTTCACAAGTTTTATGAGTAATATTATTACTACAGGTTCATGACATCTGCTAGTTTATAATTGTTCTAGATTAAAAACTAAATTAATGATTTACAAGGATAACTTGGTTGTTTAATAATGACATACATGTTTGTGTGTTACTATTGTGACACGTCGGCATCTAATACCATCACGAGTATGATTGAGATTATGTATGGTTAAAATGATATGGAATTCCAAGGCGTTACAAAGATATTCTTTTTGATTCCACATATATTATTTCATTGCACTATTATTACTCTAGGTTAGCCAGCCTTAATTACCGACTATTTTGAAGAACATTATTAAAATTCTTAGGGTTATAATCGAGTAATACCCTAATAACTTGATCAAATTGAGATTTAAGCAACTTTATAGTTGAATTCTTAGGTAGCATTTGCAACTTCTATGAAATAATTAAATATGGGTGTTAAAAAAAATGTTGGTTGTCCAGTGATGAGCTGAGTTCAATCTGGCATTTGACTAAACCATTTCACGGGTCTCACAATAATCGACCCCCTAGGATTTAGATTCAATTTGACTTCTCTAATAAATCATTTTGTAGTAAAATTTATAAACGGTTTGATTCAATTTGTGTTGGGGTCAGGTTCTAATTTCTCTCAGGTACTTCGAACATCGGGTAAAGTATTGCTTATTTTTTTAAATAAAGGCATGTTCTTTTTAACTGGTTTTCAGTTTTGCCCAATTGTCATTAGTTTTCCTCAATCTCTAGTTTTAAAATATTTTTGCTCAATCTGGAGTCCTTTGAGCCAAAACTAACCTTGTTCGCATCAGATCGGTCAATAACGGAGGTAACTTGCTTAAGGGATAAGAATATCAAAACACTTACATCAACCACTTATAAGTTAACAATTGGTAGTTTATAATAGTTCTAGTTTCAGACATGTTTAAGGCTTGACAAGAATTTGGTTATTTTATAATTATTGAATTAGCCTTATCTTTACCTTGGCAATTAGCACATCGAATACCATTGCTGATGTGATTGAGATTAATTACATTATGGTTAAACTAGTACTCGTAGTATCAAATTCCTAGGTATAACAAAGATAACTTTGTTTTGATACCGATTATTCTTTTTTGTTCTAAGTAGATCTGTAAAACGGGTTGGTTTGCTCGGGTTCAGGTTCGGTTACAACGGGTTAGGGTCATTTTCAAGTCGGGTTACTTTTGGGTTCGGGTTGAGAAATGCTTGACCCTAACCTAGAGTCTTCGAGTTCGGATCGACCCAGCGAGTCGGTAGTGTCATTTAAATTTTTTTTCTCCATTAACTTTTTAACCTATATTTTGTTCAAATGAAAGACTAAGGAAAATTTTACATTATTTTAACTTCTATGGACAATTAATATAATATTTTCCTTATGCTTTGCACATATACGAATCATTAAGTATCCTATATGAGAAATCAATTAGCGAAATGCTGACTAGGGTGGATATAAGTCACCTCAAGTTGTTACAAGGGCAATCAATTAGATAAATATTGTACAATAATTGTTAAGTATATTTGAAAAGTGTCTCACTTGTCAAAAAGGCATTACCACCTATCTTTTTTATTCATTATATAAGATAAATTCAAATTTCCGGGTCAAACGGATGGGGTTTGACCGAAAAATTATCGATTTAACGGATTAAGATCAAAGCGAGTTTCGGATCGAAAAAACTTTGTCAGAACCCTAAAAAATTAGGTCGGATTGAATCAGTTTTTTACAGGTCAAGTTCCAAGTATTGCTCTAGGTCAGGCAAACTTTAGTTAGCACCGACACTTGTAAGACATCACACGATCTCGGGTTATAAGACTTATAACTGAGCCAAGCAAGCCTCAACTCGTTTTTTATATTTTACTTATATGAATGGCCCCACATAACACATTTTATCTCAGTTCATCAACAACTCATCTCAAAAGTTGTGACATAAGTATAACAATAAAGGCCAATTCTGTTGTGCTGCACAGCAGCGTTTTGCTCATTAATTTGTTGCATGTAATACATTTGTTTTTTATTTTGAAGGGTAATAGCCAGTTTTGGTAATCGAAAACAAGAAAAGTGGAAAAAAAAAATCAATTGGTGCACCAAAAAACTCAATTGATGCACCAAAAATCACTTAGTCGACCAAAACAAATGAAATAGTTTTGAAATTGAACATATGCTTTGTAATTTGGAGTAGAAACTTGCCTATAAGGTGTATTTTTCATGAAGAACTGGAGTAAATAATTTGGAGACATGGAGTAAGGGATAATTTTTTAAATTGGATAGATGCTAAAACAAAGTAAAAATATGATGAAATGGTGTATTTCATAGTTGGGGTGGAGTAGAAACCGATGATATGGAGTAATTTTACAAATAGAGTTGGTGGACCCAAAAAATCAGTTAGTCGACCAAATCAAATGAAATAATCCTGAGATTGAAGATATGACTTACATGGAGTAGTTTTTTCATAATTGTGTAGATGATATAATGAAGTAAGAGTATGGTGAATTGGTGTATTCGTTGTTGGAGTGGAGTAGAAACCGATAATATAGAGTAATTTTGCAAAATAGAGTTTGTGCATCAGGTGAACTCTTTTTGTGGACCAATAATTTTATTTGGTAAACCAGTGAACTTATATGGTGGACCATATTGGCACCCTTAAGCTTGAATATTGCACAAGTGGAGGGGAAAATGCGAAATCCTATAAGTTGGTAGGTTATCACTACTTTTTTCCTTATTACTTCCATTTTTTTTACACAAAAACTTCTATAAGACAGTCTTTTCGTAACTTTTGGTGAGATGGGGGTCATTTTTCAACAAAGTAAGGTTCACTGCTCACTATAAATGACCCCTACATTGCTAAAAAGTGACCCCATTTTTCTATAAGTTGGTCTCACAAGACTTGCTATTTTTTTAAACAATAAATACAAGTCTCATCCCCAAAACACAAAACCTTAGTTACCTCTATACCCTAATATTCGTTTTTGAGGGATAAAGTCTTACTGCAAAAATTACTTTTACAAGTATCATTATAAAATATCAATCTATTTTTCTTTTTTACTTCAGTTTTTAAAAGTGTTATGCTTGTTTTAAAATGAAGATTACATCATTCCATATATAAGTCTCGTCCCCTAAATTCTAAATCGCATATTTATAACTCTATCTATCCAAATACCCTTTTTTGATGAATAAAATCGTTTTTGCAAAATGAATAATTATACAGTTATCATTGTAAGTTATCACTATATTTTTCCTTTTACTTTCATTGAAAAATGGTGCATTTTATTTTTTGAATAACAAATATATAAGTCTCATCGACTAAACTCAAAATCTCATACCTTTAAACTTATACTTGATATCCTGTTTTGACTGATGAAATATTATTGCAAAATGAATACTTTTACAAGTATGTTTATAACTTATCACTACATTTTTCTTTTTTACTTCAATTTTAAAAATATTTTGTTTGTTTTAAAATAAAATTTATTCCATATATAAGGCGTTCCCTAAATTCAAAATCTCATACTTTTAACCATATCTACCCTAATATCCTTTTTTGATGGATAAAATCTTTTTAGATAATTTTACAATTATCAGTATAACTTATCCCTATAAATATATAAGCATCATCACCTAAACTCTAAATCTTATATCCCTATCCTGTTTTGACAATTAAAATCTTACTACAAAATTGATACTTTTACAAGTATTGTTATATTTTATCACAATATTTTTCTTTCTTAATTTAGTTTTCGAAAAATGTCGTGTTTGTATTAAAATGAAGATTATACAATTCCTTATTAGTATCCCCTAAACGTAAAAATAACACGTTTGTTTTGAGATAAAGGCTAATATATTCACAATGAAATGACTAAGCATATACATAGAGGAGGTATTAAGTTTTCATCTATTGATTGTTATTCTTGATCCATCTTAAAATGACTACATTGAAGTATCATCCTTTGATTTATTTTTTCATTAATCATATTTGGATCTATAAAGATTGATACTTTGAAAAAATACATGAATAATTAACATTTTAAATAACTATATTTCAATTATTGCGATATAAAACTAGCCCATTTAAAGCACAAGACATTGACTAGTATTGAGATGCTACTAACTTGAATCAATCACTTATTCCATATTCATTAGTATCATTTGTGAATTGCTTTAATTGTTGATTATCATTATAAATTTAAAAATTCTACAATGGTTGGCAACCATTGAAACTTTTGCCAACCATTGTAACATGGAACATCTCAACCGTTCGTTTATCGATCAAAGCGTACTAGCCCTTGATTGGCACATATATTTATTTGGGCCAAAATGATTTTTAATATTAAGTTGCAATTTTTGAAAATACATATAATATTTTCGGAAATCAATTTTCGATTTTCCAAAATAAATTTAGAAAATGACTAAATTGATTTTCGAAAATTGGAAAATTGTGAAAAATAAAAAATAAAAAATCGATATAATTAAAAGGAAATATGTCATTAATTTGCTTGAATTCCATGAACCTTTGAAGGTTGAATCTCTCATGGACAAGGCTGAGGCTCCTTCAATGAATCAATTGAAGGTTGAGGCTCCATTAATCAATTGAAGGCTTCAACCTTTCACCTCCCATGACTTCAACCTTCCACCTTTGCTTGTTAGAATGGATTATGGTGTAAATGTTCATTTGACAAAAAACTGCAAGCATGGGGGCTTGAACTCAAGACCTCAAAGTAATAATGGTAGCACTCAACCAGTGTGCCACATTGAGCCTTTTTATATACATTACGGATTTAGTCTATATAATACATATACTAAATCCCAATACAGTACCAAAATCTGCCTATATGTTTGGGCTTGATAGTACGAACATTGGGCCTATAATAGAATGTAGTCTGCCTATACTTTTTTTTTTGGGGTACTGCCACGCAAATTCAAGCCCATCCTAGCTTCAGCCTTAGAGTGATGTTTTCCCATATATACACTTTCTTTTCCATAGCAAAAAAAAAAAAACATTACTTTCTTTTATTTTACTACTTTTATTTACTATTTCATTATTTCTCTTATTGGTTTTTGTTTTTGTATTTGGTTTCTTTGTTTTTCTTTATACTTCTATTTTTTCTTTCTTTATTTCATTTCTCATTTATATTTATTTCAATTGCTTCTTTTTTTTGGGTACTTACATTATGCAACATTGTACTTTTATACTAGCTAAAATTATTTTCATAAATAATTTTGGTTTACTTCAATAAATATATATTTTTTGTTATACAGTGGGCTTGTTTGGCACCAATTACCTGTAGTTGTAATCTTAACTGTATTATCAATGATTAGCTGTTGAAAACGGGCTATTAGCTGTCATGAGTGACTGTGAGAACCCTCGTCTTTCCGGCGCGTTTTCGATTTTTAGTTGAGATTAATGGTTCTTAAATATGTGTCACATGTGATTCAAATTAATTATAAAGAACAATAATTTGCAAATAAGAAGCCGCCACCAATTTGTAAGGAAACAATTGGAAACCATCAAAAGTGCACCCCAATTCCTATTGGGAATTGACTGATGCCCATGGGGACTAAATGTTGAGTTTGGGGATGTAGGTACGAAATAAACAAAACGAATCTCATCTAAATCGCCCGCATTAACGGCCTCTACTAAGCTTATCCATGTCAAGTATTTATTTATGCTATATGGTTCCACACAAATCCGGTCGTCCAATGACCCCAAATTAACTAGGCGGGTTAAGAACAACCAAATTACCTACGTTGTCACTTAGCACGATTTATGTCCAATTTACATGCATACTGTTTGACAAGCATAACATGATATAAAGCATTAACTAACGCTCCAACCTACCAACTTTGCTAAACGCGCCATGTATTGCATATGCACATTAATAAAAACCGTTAGTATCTTCAAAAGAATAATAATAATATAAAGACATTAACTTTATGCTAAAATAAACCTAGGAGGCTACTATATGCATACAAAAAACTATGAAAAGATGCAAACTTGCATAAACTAATAAAAAGACACAAACTTTATACTAACTAATCAAGCATAATTATATACAAAATCAAAAGCATGCAAATTTATTCAACCATAATCTAAAGCTAAATAAAACATGATGAATAAACAATAAAGCAAGAGATTTAATAAAGAATTAGGCCCTCAGGATGGTTAACCTGGACGTTCTATTCGAACGGGACTAGTAGAATTGGGATTGCTTTTTGATCTTGGGTGCTAGGCTAGGTGTATTGCTTGCTTGAATCTTCAGATTTCTGAATTTGGGAAAAATATGTGCTCTCAATGCTCTCAAAATTGTGAACTGACTGACCTCTCGCAGAAGAGGGTGAAAGGGAGTATTTACAGAGTTGGGGGACGGATTTAGGGGCCTAGGGCGAGAAGCCCGGCTCCAAAACTTGGCCCAGTCAAAAAAGCATTTTAGCGGCCACACGGATGGCAGCTGGGGACCGCGGTGGCCGCTGAAACTCATCGGCTGGCCTGACAGCCCCCGCTGTCACGCGCTGGCCGCTGAGCAGCCTGCGAAGGCCGCCGGGCCTGACGGCGCGCGCGTGACTAAGGTTTTTGACTTTTTGTGCTCTGTAAATTACGAAATTGCCCTTGGGCTGGCCCAAGGGGCCAGGATTGAGCGGTTTTGACCCAAATCTCCGAGACGCGATATCTCTTGATCCAGGAACCTGATTCAGGCAAGGTCAAAGGCGTTGGAATCCTTAGAACAAGGGCTATCCAAAGATTGAGGTTTCAAGGAATTTGGTCTAGATTTTTGAGCAATGTCCTTTTCTACTTACGTCCATGTTAATCCATTACCATGATCATTGGGCGTTGCGGTGTCAGGGGATTAGAACCGATTAGGGTGTCTACAAAAGCGCCCACTTTGGCCGAGCTTGTAAAAGCGAAGGTCAAAGTATTTGCTAAAATGCCTGCAATAATTTTTTTTGAAAAAATGCTTTATGTTAGAAGGAAAGAAAAGATAGACTCCTGACCGCCTATGGTCAGGGTTACCTGTTTTGTTTAAAGAGCCGTGCGTTGCTCTGCTTTGTTTTAAGGAGCGGTATGTTGCTCTGCTTTGCGGATACTGACGTGGCGCTAATTTTGATAGCCTCATCGTCAAAAGGGCATTGTGTTGCCCTTCTTTAATTGTTGTTGACACGACGCTAATTTTGATAGCTTCGTCGCCAAAGAGCGGTATGTTGCTCTGCTTTAGTTGCGTCTGCAAAAATAAAATAAAGTGCCTGTGCCTGTACAAAAGTTAGATATAAGGCTCGCGCCTGCAAAAATAGATAATACCGGGTCCCTAGGACAAGAAACCAAGCTGTGGGGGCGAAGGAGTCATTTTGGGTGATATATTCAAATCTCCCGGCCTTCCAACGGTCGAGAAACGCAATTCCGCGCGGAATTTGAACTCGTGGGCCAGCCCCGAGGGGACAAACGCAAAATCCGATTTGGCGGCCGTCGAATGCTGGGCGGCCTTTACGGGCTCGCTTGGCGACTGAAATGGCCATGCGAAGGCTAAAAGAGGGGCTGCCAGGCCGGGCGGCTCAGCCGCGGAGCCTGGGCGGCTGGCCGCTGAGCCTGGGCGGCCCTGAACCTACAAAACGGGTATTTTTATAGGGGAGCCGAGTTTTTGGGTCATTTCTTCCCCAAAAATTCGAGACTCTTTCTCTCTACCTCCATTGTTGCTCAAATCTTATTTGTTGCTCAAATTTGCTTCTTTTTGCTTGCATTTGCTTGCTTTTGCATAATCTTTGCATAATTTCAAGTTTATTTGTGATTTCTCACAAATTTGGGGTGAATTTGAGAGTGGGTTTTTGAAACCCTTGGAGAGAGAAAATCCCAATTTCTCCATTTTTGCTTGTTGATCTTTCCTAGCTTGTTCATCTTTCTTCATGGCTCCCAAATTGGCGAAGAAGAGGAGTGGAAGGGATTAATATCTTCACCAAGGCTTTTCCCTCCCATGTCAAGCCTTCCAAGAGGAAGCCTAATGTGGCTTTTCCTCAAGATAGGTACACACGGTCGGATAGGATGCCCGACATCATTTGGGATCGGTCGTAGTTGCTCTTTCGACCGGAGACTCACTTGAGCTCCCGTGCTTCCATGTTTGTGGTAAGCCTCAAACTTTGAATTCATAGTTTTATGCATTGAATTTTAGTTTATATGCTTTGCCTTGAGTAGAATTGTGTAGGAATTGTATGCAATTGTCAAGCTTGTAGCGCATGTGATCTTGCTCGGCTTGAACGAACTTAGAAACATGCTTAGGATTGAACATTTGGTTGAAATGTGAACCTAAGAGGTTGCAAATTGATCATAGGATCCCGATGGGAACTTGAAGCCCCATGGTAATTATGGTTCTTCAGTGAAGCTTTTTAAGACTTTGCCCAAAGAGGTGCAAAGTGCGGTTTTGGGTGCGGGGTTCGGACCCCTTTTGAAAGCGGCAGACTCGGTTGAGCGAGTCAAGAGATGCATTGTCCGCTTGTCTTTGGAACGTTTTTCGGATACCACCAACACGTTCCACTTTCCCAATGGGGAGATGATGATCACTCCATCGGAGTTTGCTATGTTGACTGGGGTGCCTTGCGTGGGTACGCCCATTGTGTATGACGTTTCTATCTGGAAACGTAAGACTGAGATGATGGAGCTGTTTGGCCCTTGGGGGAATACCTGGGGTCACTATTATCGTCCCTATAGCGAGCTCCACGCTACTTTGACTGATGCAAGGTACAAGAGGACTACCTCGGTGGAGCAGAAGGCGAGGAAGTCTATCGCCTATCTCTTTGCCACCACCATTTTTGGTGACAAGGGAGAGCGTATTCATGCTATTTACCTCCCTAGCTTGTTGGATTGGGAGAGGGTGAGAGAGTACAACTGGGGGTTGCCGGGCTACGCCAACCTCCTGAGGTGCATGCGGGTTGCTTTCCGCGTGAATGATGAGGGATACAAGCAGTCGACTCTTCCTCCCGTGAGCTTGTGCGGTTTCTGGAAGGCCTTGCAGGTGCGTTTTGCTTTTTGTATCCATTTGGTGATTTGCATGATTTAAGTGTATGGTGCTTAGTTCCATGTTTCGATGTAGCCTTGGTTTTTTGAGCATTTTTCGGACATGGCGCCTACGGGCTGGGAGTTGGATTTTCCGGTTTGCAGGGCGTGGCGTCATAGGGGTCTTGCACCCTTTTCGACTCTCCAGCAGTATAGGGAGGCTCTCTTGCGCCTAGATTGGCACAAGGTAACGCAATTTTGCTTTTTGTTGCATGGATTGTATTTCTTAGTGTGGAAACATCTTATATTGCATTGCTCGTTCTCTTTCGAGTGGTATTTGGGAGAGCGGATCTTCCGTCAGGTTTGTCCTGACGTGGCGGGCCCGAGGATTCCCTTGGATCCTCCCTCGACCATGTTCTTGGTGAGGTGCTTGTCTCGCGAGCAGGTTGCGGAGGCCATGGTGGGCTCGGATGCTATGCGGTATTTGATGGAGCCTGCGGAGGACCTTGCGGGGCACTACGAGCAGTTCCGTCGTGATCGCCTCATGCCTTCATTTGTGGGTTTGAAGGTAAGAATTTTACATTTTTTTTTCTATGCCTTTCTTGCTTTGTTGATTTGCTGACCTACTTTACTTTGTAGGAGCCTCGGGTTGATGATGTTAACGTGGATATCCCGGATATGCGGGTCCGAGGTCGGGACTATGGCGGGAAGGAGTGTTGGGGAGAGGTCCCGATGACGGAGGACCTTGATGAGGACATCTAGGGCCTTCCTCTTCCAGTTGGGCATCCAGGGGTAACTTCATAATTTTAGCTGTTGCATGTGATTTTTACTACTTTTATGCCTGTATTGAGTTTTCTTTGCGCAGCTTGATCGTGAGCAGACCGGGAAAGTCTTCAAGATGATGCATGCTATGAAGTCCTTGATTTCTCGAGCTCTCTCGAAGGGCACTTGCTCGAGAGCTGACTTGGATAAGGTGAGCTTGACTTTGCATCTTCAAAGTTGAATGCTTGGAAAAATGTATCTTATATGTTTGGTGGGTTGCAGGTTGAGTACCGTCGACCCCTTCCTCGTCGGTCACGACAGGTGGTATTGTCGGATGATGAGTTTGTGAGCTCGCCTGAGCGTAGTCCTTCCCGTGAGAGGAGCCCTAGGAAGGAGAGCCCTCGGAGAGAGAGGGAGCCAGTGCATCGAACAAACCGTCCTAGTGGGAGTAGGATGACTCAGTTCGTGGAGCCTACTCCTATGCCTGTGCCGATGTATCCTTCTTATCCCGGGTATGCGGGGTATGCTCCTTATGGTGGCCTTTACTAGCAACCCCCTGTCCCTGCTCCTATGATGCCTACCATGCCTCCTCGTTCTTCGTGGGGGTATGATTCGAGTTATGCTGGAGAGGGGTGCTCGTATCGGGAGCCTGCCCGTCATTCTTCCTTTGACCCTGGCCAGCTGGCGGCGTCGATCTTTGGCGATGAGCCCCGGAGGTCAGAGGATCATTTTGAGGTGCTCCGTTCAGATGCTGATGCGGGTGATGATTTTTATGACAATGCATTTGTATGAAATACATTTTTGAACATTTGTGTTAAACAAAATGTTCAGGCTTTGCTTTTATAATATATTGCTGTTCTTATTGGTCCCTGCATATAATTAGGCTAATGCAAATGCACAGGTAGTCAAGCAAAAGCGCAAGTAATAGCCATGTAGCAAAAAATGGTACAGCCAAAAAGTTAAAATTGGGTGTATCCTATCCCCCCTAAAAAATAATGAAAAACGAAAGGGGTGCCGAAAATGAAATAAAATTAATAAGTGTAAAAGGGATGAACAAAATAAAAGATGATAATCATCCAAAAAAGAAATAAAGAAATTGTGGACTTCCCATAAATAATTAAGGAAATAATAGGAAATAACAATAATAGAAAAAATAGGAAACTGAGCCAAATCGGAGTCCAAAACGGTTAAGGAAAGTGTCCAAAACCGGGTAGAAGAGTGTTGTCTCAAAAAAATAGGCTCGGCGGCCAAAGAGGGGCGTTCAGCGGCTGATGCGAAGGAGCGGGGGTCAAAACTGGAGCCGCTGAAGCTCAACGGCTGGGCCGCTGGGACCTGACTGCCATATCGTGGCCGCCGAGGCTTCAGCGGCTGCCCTATGGGCCGCTGAAGCATATTTTTCGACGGGTTGCCTTATTTTCGTCTTTTTTCGTGCGAGCCATATATAAGCGTTGGGTTAGTCCGATTTTGGGGCATCACCTGTTATAATCTCATAGCAATAGAGAGCTTTTTAGATAGAGAGAAACCTCCAATTAATTTAGAATTCAGCCATGACAAGTTTTGAAGTTAAGTTCGATAAGTGGTTGCAATCTATGACCCCAGAAGAGAGGATGAGACTTTTTCCCTTTCACTTGAATGCTTTCTTCCACCTGAAGCAAGTTCAAGTTGTCTGGAACCTTATTGAGGTTGCGGTTGAATTTTGAGATGACATGCTTCATGTTTTTAGGTTCGGGTATAACGAACTATGTCCTCTTCCTGAAGAATTTGCTGCCATAATTGGGTTCCCTCATGATCAAGCATCTGCAACTCCATGGCTTGGGGCCAACCTTGAAGGCTATTATAAAAGGTATCTTGGTTTATCCCCGACACAAGCCTCTTCTGTGGCTAGAACCGGTGAGCTAGACCTCAATGGTGTGATTGATATCTTTTTCCCCAAGGTAAGGGATGATCATTTACATAGGTACCTCTTTGTTGGTGGAGGTAATAATGTTAAAACTTGTATGCTTAGAATTGTTGAACAAATTCAAAACGATTTTACCCCTATGTCTCTTGTTCTTGGTGAAACCCTAATGTGTTTGGACCGCAAGAAGCAAGAACCAACTCATGGTGGATGGACGGGAAGCCCTCTTCTCCTTCAAGTGAGTGCTTGAATAATTGCTTTGGATATAAAGTTTGAATCTTTAATGGATACCTAACTTTTTTTTTTTTTTGCTTGTTTTTTTTAGATATGGCTTTTGGAGCATATGTGCTTCATTGAGAGGCCGGCTAATGCGCTCAAGTACCAACCAAAGCAGTTTCCTGCCCGCCGAAGGCTTTATTATGAATCCACCATTGATGAATGGCGTGGATACCTTAAAGCTTGCCCTTTGCTAAGATGGACTGTCAAGTGGTGGGGCTTAAAATCCGCAATCGGATGTAGCAAGGAGACGGGATATTATCAAATCCTTGGCCTTCAAAATTTTACTTATATATTTCCTAGCCGTATCATGCGGCAATATGGGAAACGTCAGATCATCCCACAGAAGGATAGTGTTGCGCCTGCAACCCGGGTTTTGACTATTAGTATGGTGAGATCATGGGAGTGTGCACGGGATCATCGCCCTAAGTGGACTATTCCTCATATCAAGGCCCCAACGGTGATATCTTCAGCTTACGAAGCCTGGATGGACTGTAAGACTGCAGAAGGTCATCGTGCATGCAGAAAATCCGAACAAGATGATCTTAAGGCCCAATCGGTCAAGGCTAGCTTAAGACTTTCCAACCCTAATGATCCTAAAGGGAAGGGTAAACAAAAGGGAGTCAAGTATGTGAAAAGTGTTCTTAACCCAAAGGCCAAGAAAGCTTTAGCCAAGATTACTACTAAACCAGAGGAGAAGCCCCCAACTCGGGCCAATGATCATGAAGCCTCTACAAGTGCTCCTCTAATGGAGGTTGAAAAAGAAGAAGAGCCCGTGGTCCGAGAGAGATGGGCTGCCAAGGAGCGCGAAGTGGAAGGCCCAAAGGTTGATGAACCCATGGAGGATGTTGTCCCTACTACCGAAGCTACGGAGTAGTCTATTAGGAAATAATCTTTTGGAGCATGTCTAGCTTAGGATCGCCTTCTTTTTTTATTTTTATGCTTTAAATTCAATAAGGATGATGTGCCCCCTTTTATTTTTAGTTAGTTTATTTTTATTGCTTAGAAATTGCCAAGTCTTGTAATAGACTTTATTATTATTTATTTATGGAGACATGCTCATTTTAATATTGCAACCTTGTGTTTATTATGTGCACAAATTTTAACAACTTTTGAATGCGAATTTGATGAAGGGGCCGGGCCCAATTGTAATTGGGTTGTCCAACGTATCCTTTTAGGGGAATCAGGCCACTCGTAGTTCTTATCCGTTTTTTTTTTTAACATTCAATCCCTTTTTTTTTATTTTTTTTTACGGGATTAGTTTGCCTTATATGGGCCTCTTGAAAGTGCTATATTGGGTGTCCTGCCTAAATTCGATCCCGTCTTTAATTGATCCATGTTTATCCATTGACTAAATTCGATCCCGTCTAAATCTGCCAATCTTGCAGCGCCACCTGTTAAGATTTTTGTGATGATAAACGGGCCCGACCAGTTGGGTCGGAATTTGCCTCTTGGGTCAGTGACATTGGCCCTTACTTCTTTAAGTACTAAGTCTCCAACCTTAAGGTCCCTCATTTTGAGCCTTTGGTTAAAGTGCCTAGTTAGTCTTTTTTGATAGACTCTTACATTGTGCAAAGCTTGTAACCTTTTCTCATCTAGCAGGACTAAATGTTCATAGCGGGCTTGGACCCAATCTACTTCTGGGATTTGACTTTCTAAAACGATCCTTAGAGATGGGATCTCTAGTTCGATTGGTAATACGGCTTCCATTCCGTAAACCAGGGAGTACGGTGTTGCTCCCGTTGATGCGCGAACCGATGTCCTATAACCCCAAAGTGCGAATGGCAGCTTGTCTGGCCAGTCATGATAATTTTTGGACATTCTTTCAAAGATTTTCTTGATGTTCTTGTTAGCTGCCTCTACTGCACCGTTTGTTTGCGGTCTGTAGGGAGATGACTTTCGATGCTGGATTATAAATTGGTCCAACAGCTCAATCACTTCTTTCATGAAGTGTGACCCATTATCACTGATGATTTCTTGGGTAACTCCATATCTAGCTATTATGTTATTCTTAATGAACTTTACCGCGTGCTTTGCTTTGAGCTTTGCGTATGATTGCGCCTCAACCCATTTGGTAAAGTAGTCGATTGCGACTAGGATATATTCGTGGCCCCCTTTTCCTGTTGGGGTTATTTTACCGATGATATCGATCCCCCAAGCTGAGAAAGGCCAAGGTGAGGTGAAGGTATATAATGGGCTTGGTGGTAGGTGTTGTAGATTCGCATGGGTCTGGCATTGTACGCATCTTTTGACAAACTCACAACAGTCTTTTTCCATCGTTGTCCACTAATAGCCTTATTATCTTCCTAGATAGCATCATACCGTTCATGTGCGGTCCACATACTCCTGCATGTACTTCTCTTAAGACCTTATGGGCCGTTTCGGTACCTAGGCAGCGGAGGTTGACTCCGTTTGGGCTTTTCTTGTATATTTCACCCTGTACTTCCAAGAATTGGGCCGCGAGCCTTCTGAGTGCTTTCTGGGCGCTAGGGCTAGAATCAGGAGGGTAGAGCTGGTAAACAAGTAGATTTTTTATATCGGTGTACCACTCATCTTCCTCATCGTGGAACACTTCCAGGGTGTCACAATATGAAGGCTCGGATGTCCTTTGTACGCAGATGGGCATCATCCGAATAGTTTCGGGTATGTTAATCATGCTTGCTAACTTAGCTAAGATGTCTGCAAATTGATTATCTTCTCTCGGAAGGTATGTAAAGTGTATTTGATTGAAATACACTATGATCTTGTCTAAGTATTCCTAGTAGAGTGCTAGGGATTCACTTTTAACCTTCCATATTTTGAAAATTTGGTTAATTATGAGCGACGAGTCCCCATAGACTCGGAGTGTCTTAATGCCAAGGCTTATGGCAGATTGCAGTCCTATTATGCAAGCTTCATATTCGGCGCCATTATTTGTAACCTCATGGTCTAGTTTGACTGAAATGGGTGTGTGTGCACCTTCGGGGGATACTATCAGTATTCCTACTCCAAAACCCTTTTGGTTGGATGCTCCGTCGAAGTATAGCTGCCAAGTTTTGGTGTCTAAGGTCATAACCCCTTCGTCTGGGAAGTGGTATTCGTCCTTGTGATCTGGCTCGTTTATGGCTTGGTCGGCCAGGTATTCCGAAATAGCATGCCCTTTTATGGCGTTTTGATGTTCAAACTTGAGGTCGAACTCTGAGAGGAGAACTGTCCACCTTGCTATTCTACCATTTAGTATGGGCTTTTCGAATATGTATTTCAAAGGATTTTCTCTTGATCAGATGTGGATCGTGTGTTGAAGCATGTAATGTCGTAGCTTTTTGGTAGTTGCTACCAGAGCTAGACACGTCTTTTCCAGGAATAAGTAGCGGGTTTCATATTCCAGAAATTTCTTGCTTACATAGTATATTGCTTTCTCTTCCTTATCTACTTCTTGGGCTAGCATGGCCCCCATTGACGTTTCTGTGACCGTAAGGTAGAGGATTAGAGGCATGCCTGGGATGGGCGGTACTAGAACGTGTGGTTCGGATAAGTAGGCCTGAATTTTGTCAAAGGCCTTTTGGCATTGCTCGTCCCATTCCGTCTTTACCTCTTCTGTGAGTTTCTTGAATATGGGCTCACAAGTGATAGTTAACTTGGAGATGAACCTGCTAATGTATTGGATTCTTCCTAAAAAGTCTTTTATTTCTTTTTCCGTTTTCGGAGGTGGCATGTCTATTATAGCTTTGATCTTGGATGGATCGATTTCTATTCCTCTGGTGCTTATGACAAATCCTAGAAGTTAGCCAGATGTAACTCCGAATGCGCACTTCTTGGGATTAAGCCTCATATTGTACATCCTAAGCCTGTCAAAGAACCTTTGAAGTGAGGGTGCATGCCCTTCTCTGTCTTTGGACTTTATGATCATATCATCTACGTACACTTCAGCCTCTTTATGCATCATATCATGGAGTAAGGTCGTAGCGGTTCTTTGGTATGTGGCTCCCGCGTTCTTGAGCCCGAACGACATTACCGTATAGCAATAAGTGCCTCACTGTGTGATGAAAGTGGTTTTCTCTTCGTCCTCTTTGGCCATCAAGACTTGGTTATATCCTGCGTACCCGTCCATGAATGATAGAAGGGCGTGTCCCGCGGTGTTATCTACCAATACGTCTATGTGAGGTAAGGGAAAGTCGTCTTTTGGACTTGCTTTGTTCAGGTCCCTAAAATCTACACACATTCGGACCCGTCCATCCTTTTTTGGGACTGGGACAATGTTGGCTACCCAATCAGGGTAATTGGCCACTCTTATGAAGCCTGCCTCTAGTTGTTTTTGGACTTCCTCCTTGATCTTAAGAGCCCATTCTGGCTTCATTCTTCTTAGCTTTTGTTTACTGGTTTGCAGTCAGGGTTTAGTGGAATGGTATGCTGAGCAATTTTGCGGTCTATGCCTGGCATGTCCTTGTAGGACCAGGCGAAAACATCCGTATAATTCTTTAGGAGTGTTATGAATTGTTTGCGTTCATTAGATGTTAAAGACAAGCCTATTTGCACATGGCGAGGCTCATCATTAGTTGCAATGTTTATTGTCTCTGTTTCTTCGACTATTGAAGTCTTTTGCTCATGTTCGATTAGTGCTTTAATAACTTCTTTCGGCAATTCCGTTATATTTTCTGAATTATTAGTGGTGAGGCAATCCGAGTAAGCAAAATCGACGTTCATAATATTAATAGAAGCGGACAATACATCAATGAGGTCATCACTAAGGACCTTAGAAATAGACTGGGGTGGACTACCCGACACTTCTAGGATAACAGACTCAGAATCAGACTCGGACTCGGAGTCAGAATCAGAATCGGAATTGGGCCTTCCTGTAGGACCGTTACGGATGGTGAACTTGTACTTGGCTCCCTTGACCAGAGTCCAATTTGTCTTGTGCTTCCAGGTGGTGCGGCCGGGCCCGATTGAGGCGATCAGCTTGGTCGGGTCGAAACCTTCATTGAAAAGCACAGTAAAGGGAAGTTTGGTAGTGGTTTCGTCGTATTGACGACGTTCTTCGCCGAACAAGAGCCCAAAGTCGTTGGGTGCCATGTCATTAGCCCAATCTTTGGTGGATTGGCCCTCCTTAGGAGGTATGGGTGCGTCTTCACTCATGGTGAAGCAGTCTTGGAATGCCTCAAAGCCTGGTGTTAGGATCCCGTTAATTATATATGGTTCAGGGAATCCATAATAAGGATATGGGTCGCCTTCTTGAAGAAATTGCCCATTGAGGGTGAGGGGGTAAGGGTCCATGTTGTGTGGAATAGGTTTGTTAGCTGCACGGGCTCTTTTCTTAGCCATCACTTTGGATATGTAGGCCCTAACTTCTTGCCTTGTGGGCCTGTAGCCTAGCCCAAATAAGTCATTTTTGATCTTGGTGTTCCAAAAGGCTTGAGCTTACCTTGGGATGAGGGCCCAAAGTGGTGCCTGGGAAGTGGCCTTGCTTTCTGAGTAAAGCGTTCACATTGAGCGTGGGCTCTATTGTTTCTACGAAGGCTATCTTCTCAAAACCCCATAACTCCTCGTCTTGCTCATTATGCTCTATCTTTAGGACTGGAGCTTTCTCAATCTGGGCTATCATAGTATCAGCGCAGACCTCCAAGGTGGATCCTGCTAAGGATAGTTTCACCTTTTGATGCAGAGTTGAGGCTACAGCGTTTAACCCGTGTAACCAGGGCCTTCCCAAGAGTAGGTTGAAAGTGGCTGGAATGTCGATTACATGGAATTGGACCATTTTCTCGATGGGCCCAATATTGATATTCATGGAGAAGGTACCCAATACGTTTCTTTTGGAATTATCATAGGCCCTTAACCCTTGTGCGGAATGCGCGAAGTTGTTGCAGTCTATTTTGAGGTGTTCAGCAGTCCTCAAGGGGCATACATTTACAGCCGAGCCATTGTCGACTAAAGTCATAGGGACTTGTCTCTGTTGACAGATTACAGTAAGGTAAAGGGCTTTGTTGTGGTGAATACCTTTGGGTGGAAGGTCTTTGTCAGAAAAAGTGATGGGCGTGGATGACTTTCCTTGTACCAGGAGGTTGACTACCTCTTCAGGGGTAGCATTCGGAGAAATGGTGGTTGCATTCAAGGCCTCTAGCACGGCCCTTCTATAAGTGATAGAAGTGGTCAATAGTTGCCAAATGGATATATCGGCTTTTGTTCTTTGCAGTTGCTTGAGCATATTGGCCCCATCATCTTCTTTTGCCATTACCCTTTGGGCCGAATCCCTATTGGGGATAGCTACAGGCTCTACGGGTTGGATTTGAGATGGATCCATATAGATGTTTTCAGGCCTGAATTGGCGTTCTGATATTGTGAGATAGTTTAGAGCTTTGTCATCCTCTTCTTTCTCGTCATCGGAGATATCATACCAGGCTTTACCGTTAGCTATGTCATGGACTTGAGGAGTCAACACATCTTCCGGATCAGTATATGACCCATTATCTTCCTCATCGCTATCCCAAAGGCCGCAGACGTCTAGCGTGGATCTTGGGCTTGGGTATGGTGGTATAGCATGTCCAATAGGTGTGATCAAATAGGAGGGATCAAACCCTTCTTCTATGTCAATAGCAAAAGAGTTCCCAAGGGGATTGTTGTTGTTACTGGGCGGTGGTGCATCTTTAGGCAATGGTATGGTGCCATTGTCAAACAGGTCCTGGATTTTATCCTTAAGGGTGTAACACTTTTCAGTATCGTGCCCACGCCCCCTATGGTATTTGCAGAATGCGGACTCGTTCCAATATGGTGACCTTTTCTCTACAGGTGGATCGGGGGTAGGCCCAATCGGATGTAGATAGTCTCCTTTGATCAACTTATCTAGAGCTTTGACATAAGTCATCCCGAGGGGAGTGTACCTTCTTGGACGCCTATCAGCTATGACGTTCACTTCATTTCCTCTACTAGTGGAGGTATGGTTGGTATTAGTGTATTTCTTATCTTTATATCCATTTGTGTTGTTATTGTAAGTGACTTTGTTCTTCCCCCTTTGGAGTTGGTCATCTTCAATGGCCATGCCCACTTCAGTTAATTGGGCATAGGTGGTTATGGGTTGAAACTTCATGTGTTCACGGTTTTCAGATGCCAAATTCTGGACTAGCATGCGGATTTGATCCCTTTCAGATGGGAGATCAATCATTTCGGCTACCTTAGTCCTCCATCTTCTCACGAAACTAGTGAACCCTTCTTTGTCACCTTACTTGGTGATGTCCAGCTCTCTTAATGTCATGGGTGGCAAGACATTGTCAGCATATCTCTGAAGGAACAGTGTGGATAAATCTTCCCATTTTTCTAACTTTTGGGTGGGCAGCTTGAAGAACCAGGCCTTGACAGCAGGATCCAAGGTTTGGGGAAAGAGGTGAACATACAGCTCTTATTCAATGCCTCGAAGGCCCAGTGCAGTAGTAAAAGCCCCAATGTGATCTTGTCGATCGTCGGTTCCTTTGAATGTGGGAACTTCAGGCATGGAAAACTTGGTGGGAAATTTTCCCTTGATATGAGGGGCATAGCCCTCAGAATTGATGATCATGTCGTTGAAGGCCCGGCTCTTACCTAGGACAGATTCAAGCCTGTTCAACTTGGCTTGAAGTTCTTGCACCTCTTTAGTGGAGGGTTCGGCCTTTTCCCCATCGGGCTTGGGCTCATCATCATCTCTATTAGGGGTATCCAACTTGGCGACACGGGCTTCCATATCAGTGAATCTAGCATTCATGGCGACCATTTGGGCTAAAATGTCATCAATTTTTTGGTCAGCGGTTCTCTCGGCGTCTCCAGACATAGCGGACTTAGGCAAATTGGATGGTGAGGTTTGAGGTGACAGTGGCGGTGTGCGAAGGTAATCGAGCCAAACAGGGCCCACAAACTGTGCTTGTGGTGAAGGTTCGAACGACAACTTGCGGACTAACCTCTTGTTGGACTCGTCTCTCTCCCACTTCCTAGGACCAGGACCTCTACTTCTACCAATTCTGGACATGAAAAGGCCCGTTTAATAAAATAGAAAATAGATGGGAATCTCCAGATAATAATAAAAAATTTATTTTAAAACAAATGTGGGAAGAGAATCTAGCACTAATCCTCAACATGGTGATCTTTTGGGTAAGACGCGATTTTATGTAAATAGCATATTCTAATCAATGATCTTTCGACTCTGTTAGAATTATAAATACTCTTGACTTGCATATGGGATAAAACTCCCTAATTTTAGAAAAGGAGAAATACTGTTGACTTACATATGGAATTAAATTGGACTCTTTTTTTTTTGGTGAAAGATCATTGACGGGGATATGTTATTTGCATGCAATCTAATTCTTATGGAAAGGAATGTCTTCCTAACATGGTCACTAGCATCGTCGGAGTCATACAGGGATTCTACTTCCTAAAAAGATAAGATCCTAGACTCTATCTGACCAAACGTACAAGCAAACAAAAGCGAAACCTTCCCTAACCAGGACTCAATAAAAGAATCCTAAGAGGGGATCTAGTCCTAATATTCTATGGAAGTTAATCACATAGCAAGGAAACAATTAATAATATGGCAAATAAAGCAATTACCACTTTGCTATGGACTATGAGACTTAATGCAATAGTTTGACACAATCTATGGTTGGATAAGGTAACCCATGACCGGATGCGTTTTGTCATCTATGGGGTGCATAGTAAGACTAGACGTATCGTTTTACACATCTCGAATGGAAACATGTAAATGCCATGGGGTGGAACACGACTATGTGCAAAGGTAATTCGGACCGAGTGGGTCACTCGCCTAAGTCATAGACAATGTTCCAAAGGGTAGATCCTATAATGGTGTGGTGATGTCTTTCAACATCTTGCAAAGATAATGCATGCAATATGAATGATATGGATGCAAAAAGGCAAAGAAAATAAATACGTCCAGTAATTGAACCAAATAGCTAAAAATAAATCATTGACATGGATAAGTGTTCGAATTACATCCTCTTATTAAGTCCCCAGTGAATTCGCCAGTGTAAGAACCCTCGCCTTTCCGGCGCGTTTTCGATTTTTAGTTGAGATTAATGGTTCTTAAATATGTGTCACATGCGATTCAAATTAATTATAAAGAAAAATAATTTGCAAATAAGAAGCCGCCGCCAATTTTTAAGGAAACAATTGGAAACCATCAAAAGTGCACCCCAATTCCTATTGGGAATTGACTCATGCACATGGGGACTAAGTGTTGAGTTCGGGGATGTAGGTACGAAATAAACAAAACGAATCTCATCTAAATCGCCCGCATTAACGGCCTCTACTAAGCTTATTCATGTCAAGTATTTATTTATGCTATATGGTTCCATACAAATCCGGTCGTCCAATGACCCTAAATTAACTAGGCGGGTTAAGAACAACCAAATTACCTACATTGTCACTTTGCACGATTTATGTCCAATTTACATGCATACTATTTGACAAGCATAACATGATATAAAGCATTAACTAACGCTCCAACCTACCAACTTTGCTAAACGCGCCATGTAATGCACATTAATAAAAACCGTTAGTATCTTCAAAAGAATAATAATAATATAAAGACATTAACTTTATGCTAAAATAAACCTAGGAGGCTACTATATGCATACAAAAAACTATGAAAAGATGCAAACTTGCATAAACTAATAAAAAGACACAAACTTTATACTAACTAATCAAGCATAATTATATACAAAATCAAAAGCATGCAAATTTATTCAACCATAATCAAAAGCTAAATAAAACATGATGAATAAACAATAAAGCAAGAGATTTAATAAAGAATTAGGCCCTTAGGATGGTTAACCTGGACGTTCTATTCGAACGGGACTAGTAGAATTGGGATTGCTCTTCGATCTTGGGTTCTAGGCTAGGTGTATTGCTTGCTTGAATCTTCAGATTTCTGAATTTGGGGAAAACATATGCTCTCAAAATTGTGAACTAACTGACCTCTCGCAGAAGAGGGTGAAAGGGAGTATTTATAGAGTTGGGGGACGGATTCAGGGGCCTAGGGCGAGAAGCCCGGCTCCAAAACTCGACTCAGTCAAAAAAGCAGTTCAGCGGCCACACGGAGGGCAGCTGGGGCCCGCGGTGGCCGCTGGGGCTCAACGGCTGGACTGCTGAGGCTCAGCGGCTGGCCGCTGGGGCCAGTGGCTGGCCTGACAGCCCCCGCTGTCACGCGTTGGCCGCTGAGCAGCCAGCAAAGGCCGCCGGGCCTGACGGGGCGCGCGTGACTAGGTTTTTGACTTTTTGTGCTCTGTAAATTACGAAATTGCCCTTGGGCTGGCCCAAGGGGCCGGGATTGAGCGATTTTGACCCAAATCTTCGAGACGCGATATCTCTTGATCCAGGAACCTGAATGAAGCAAGGTCAAAGGCGTTGGAATCCTTATAACAAGGGCTATCCAAAGACTGAGGTTTCAAGGAATTTGGTCTAGATTTTCGAGCAATGTCCTTTTCTACTTACGTCCATGTTAATCCATTACCATCATCATCGGGCGTTGCGGTGTCAAGGGATGGGAACCGATTAGGGTCTCTACAGTGACACGTAACTGTCATCTGTTTATTAGGTTGAGTGTTCGGTAAAATTATCAGTTTGGTTAGCTGATTGATGTAAAATGAAAAAAAAAGGATAGTTTATTATTATTTATTATAAAAAATAAAAGGGATAGAATCAAAATCAAATGCCTAAATTATTCCAACAACTAGCCTTTGGAGTTGAAAGGTGTAACACCCCGGAAATTAAGCTTGCTTAACGACAATATAATTTTCTTTTCGCAGCGGAATATGCAGGATTAACCTCCGAAGCATTACCGCCGTGCTTGCCGGTTAGACAAACACAAGGCTAAAGATAGTGTCAACTCACCAATAAAATCCAAACATACCATAATTTACATCAATTACATAATTAAGTCTATGTATGGCAACTTAGGAGTACTACTCATAGTTATTACAGACCAAAATATTTTTCATTATCCAAAGTCTACACCAAAAGTACTAGATAAGTGATCTTGACCGCTCTCATGACTCCACGACTTTCCAATCTCAGAATCTGCACTTAAGCAATTCCATTCCAAAGAAAGAAAACATCGAAAAACAGGGAAAATAAGGAAAATCAGCATAAATGCTGTAAATACACCCCACCGCGTAAAAACATTTTAATAGGTGGTCTTGTTTAGCACGTAACACATAACACATAAGGTGGGTTCATTTTATTTCTTACCTGCCAAGTCATGAGTGATCAATATATCTATAACTCAACATTTTCTATAGAATAACATGTATTATCAAAGAATCAGAATGCAGACAACATTAATTCAATGGCTTACTAGACTCTGGATAATTTTGGGTAAGAGAGCACGGATTAGCCCGGGGATGGAATACCCATCAGCTAACCACACCGGCTTGCGCCGGACAAGTATATCGATCATCTCATACTCATATCACTGTATCTCATCACATTTCTTTGTCATTCTGTAATGCTTTCTCATTTCCATAATACAACATATCTCATAATTATTTTCCATTGGCTATGCTTCATATCTCATCATATCATCCGACTATGCGTCGTGGGCCCAAAACAATATCAACCCGCTATGCGGTTAAAGGTGTGCACACCCCGTGGATCCCGGGTTAACTATCCCAGTCTCTACCCTGATGTAACGTGCTTACATTACTCTGTAGACGCCATACAAGAGTCCTACCCATAATAGGCCATGTATAGTATACGTGAAACTCTCTACCCAAAACATTTAAGTCCTTATCAAAGTATAACATCCATATAGTCTCATATTCAACATGTAATTCGTACATCAATAGCTCATATTTCACTAGTAAACTCATGTTATGCATATAGTCACAATTCTGTATATAACATAATAGCCCATGTAGTTGAAATAATATGATTATCATTATGTCAGACATAAGTACACCTTTCACATTTTCACGTCCTCATTCATAGGTCTATTCCAAAGTACCAAAATGCTCATATAATGCTCATATAGCATCTAAACAGAGATATATGCACAAATGTCCTTCTGATCAGATTTTGTTCTGTAAGTCACATAACAACTTCTATACTGAAATAATCACTTGTAGTTTATAGCTAACACCTTATAGTTTTCATATAACTAGCTCACATAAAAGATGGACATCATTTCACTAGTCACGGCAACTGAACTGAACAAACAGGCAATTACTAGTATATAGGACTTTTGCGTAAAAACACCAAACAATGCCATTTATCATGCTTTTATCTTTCTTAGTGGTAAACAACCAATACTATACTTCAAAGACATAAATAGGCAGCTAACACATAATTTTGTAAAAACGGTGGTTATCTGGTTAGTCCGTATTAGCCGCGGGGGAGGTGGTGGACATGTATTTACCTCGTCTCCTCGTTTTCTAGCTAGTGAGCGCTTGACGTAGCTCCTAGTTAATGAAAAATTAAGAAATACTAGTCATTCAACTATTCACCCATAATCGATATAATCAGTAATTTAACTCGCCGTTAATTAGTCTAATCCGGGTTATATGCAACCTTAGATATCACTTCCCACCAGTGGGTAAATCACTAGGTGACCCATAATCCATTGATAAACATATTTAATTATCACTAAATCCCATTAATCATGCAAAATCATAATTTATGTACTAATCCCCCTTGTTTACTATTACATGCAATCATGTTGGGTTTCGGCCAGCATTAGGGACACACCAAAGAAGGGGTTCGGGCCTCCGATTTCATTACCGATTGTCCTTAAACACGTCCTAGGCATGATTTCTAGCTAGTTTATATGTCCCTATGATCGATTGGAACTATAATTCAACGAAATTAAAGTGAGAATGTTTAATACCGTGAGGTGCAAGGTTCCCTTGGTTTTGGCTGGGTCCGGGGTCGGACGTCGGTGTCGAAGCTTGTGGGTGATCTAACGATCAAGGAATATCAACAAACAAGAACAAATTAATTACATCAATGAAGGTAAGAATTCATCACTAGTTGCGGTAGTATTGTTGGACAGCTCGCCCGACACGGGGGTATCACCACTCATGTTCTTCCTCCTAAATTAAACAATATTAATTTTCTCCTCAAATATTGATGACCATAAATCACAGTTAACATAAAACCCAACATTCATATATGTATAAAATTCCACTCATATAATTCTCACTCATGTAACCCAATAAGCATTTAAAACGATCTCCTTCTCTTTGTTTAAAATAAAGAACTGATCCCTAGATATTCATAATACTTGGTAAAATAAATAATGTACCCCTAGCCTCGTATAAATTATTAACGCATCTATATATGTACTAGCTGAAAATAAGTTCGTTCGCGATATAAGAAACTACTCACATATATAGTTCAACGCATAAAATACCTTAGTACATTAGATAGTTTTACGGCTATGAATTACAGCCTTTCCAAAAGTTAGCTACTACGACCAACAAATTATTACACATACGGGAAGAAACTATCAAATTATTTATAATACACATAGCCCTTGCTAGCACACATAACAGCTTCACATAGTACGCAGTCACAGTTTAGAAGTATCCATTCGCAAGATGAGGAGCATGGCCATTAGCGTATGGTTGGTTAGGGACTTCTCCAGTCGTAGGGAGAGCAAGCACAGGTGGAAGTATAGTCAAAGGAACTGGTTCGAGGTCAGAGTCAAAATCAAGCTGATGAAGTGGGTCTTCCATTTCCTGATAGTATACAATCGTTTCGGGGTCTAAGGTAATTCCTTCCCTGACACAACGCCATTCAGCTTTGGCCTGGAGCAAAGCAACTTCCATAAATTGAAGTGTGAGGATCCAGTTTCCATTACGATCAGTGTAGTGCGGGACGTCAAAGAAGTAATCATCCCTTGCAATACTAGCATACTTTGTCTTAACACACAGCCATGGCTCTTCGGATGGAAGAGTTCGAACGAAGGCGTGAACTTGCCAAATTTCCTCAGTTATGGGTTGATCAGCATCCGGGTAAAAGCGTATATAGTCAAGACATGCCTGGTGGAAACGATTAATCTGGTATCTGCTCATTTTTCATAGGTCACAAGGTGTAGGGGTGTGGTACATCTTCGAGGTTGAAATTCATGAAAGGAAAGTTTGTCTGGTTCATCTATTCACGTAGTTGTTAGCACATAAGCAAGGTTAGCTTCTTAAAACAA
This sequence comes from Tetragonia tetragonoides, assembly GCA_038025085.1. Taxonomy (NCBI): domain Eukaryota; kingdom Viridiplantae; phylum Streptophyta; class Magnoliopsida; order Caryophyllales; family Aizoaceae; genus Tetragonia; species Tetragonia tetragonoides. The sequence goes on along the minus strand of CM076153.1, from coordinate 20,531,393 downwards.
TACCACATAAAACACCAAGTCATATTTCAATCCAAAACCACATAGCACAAGCAATACTCAAGTGCAAATATAACTCTTTCACTGTAACCACCCCACTCTCAGACTCACTCGGCTTTTCAATATTTTAGCCTATTTCTTTTCTTTTACTTATGATAACAGATTTATTGTTGCTCTGATACCACTCTGTAACACCCCGAAAATTAAGCCTGCTTAACGACAATATAATATTCTTTTCGCAGCGGAATAAGCAGGATTAACCTCCCAAGCACTACCGCCGTGCTTGCCGGTTAGACAAACACAAGGCTAAAGATAGTATCAACTCACCAATAAAATCCAAACATACCATAATTTACATCAATTACATATAATTAAGTCTCTGTATGGCAACTTAGGAGTACTAGTCATAACTATTACAGACCAAAATATTTTTCATTATCCAAAGTCTACACCAAAAGTACTAGATAAGTGATCGTGACCGCCCTCATGACTCCACGCCTTTCCAATCTCAGAATGTGCACTTAAGAAATTCCATTCCAAAGAAAGAAAACATTGAAAAACAGGGAAAAGAAGGAAAATCAGCATAAATGCTTGTAAAAACACCCCACCGCGTAAAAACATTTTATTAGGTAGTCTTGTTTAGTACATAACACATAACACACAAGGTGGGTTCATTTTATTTCTTACCTGCCAAGTCATGAGTGATCAGTATATTAACTCAACATTTTCTATAGAATAACATGTATTATCACAGAATCAGAATGCAGAAAACATTAATTCAATGGCTTACTAGACTCTGGACAATTATGGGTAAGAGAGCACGGATTAGCCTGGGGATAGAATACCCATCAGCTAACCACACCGGCTTGCGCCGGACAAGCATATCGATCATCTCATACTCATATCACTGTATCTCATCACATTTCTTTGTCATTCTGTAATGCTTTCTCATTTCCATAGTACAACATATCTAATAATTATTTTCCATTGGCTATGCGCCATATCTCATCATATCATCCGACTATGCGCCGGGGGCCCAAAACAATATCAAACCGCTATGCGGTTAAAGATGTGCACACCCCGAGGATCCCGGGTTAACTATCCCAGTCTCTACCCTGATGTAACGTGCTCAGTTTACTCTGTAGACGCCATACAAGAGTCCTACCTATAATAGGCCATGTATAGTATACCCGAAACTCTCTACCCAAAACATATAAGTCCGTATCAAAGTATAACATCCATATAGTCTCATATTCAGCATGTAATTCATACATCAATAGCTCATATTTCACTAGTAAACTCATGTTATGCATATAGTCACAATTCTGTATATAACATCAATAGCCCATGTAGTTGAAATAACATGATTATCATTATGTCAGACATAAGTACACCTTTCACATTTTCACGTACTCATTCATAGGTCCATTCCAAAGTACCAAAATGCTCATATAGCATTTAAACAGAGATATATGCACAAATGTCCTTCTGATCAGATTTTGTTCTTTAAGTCACATAACAACTTCTATACTGAAATAATCACTTGTAGTTTATAGCTAACACCTTATAGTTTTCATATAACTAGCTCATATAAAATATGGACATCATTTCACTAGTTACGGCAACTGAACTGAAAAAACAGGCAATTACTAGTGTATAGGACTTTTGCGTAAACACACCAAACAATGCCATTTATCATGCTTTTATCTTTCTTAGTGGTAAACAACCAATACTATACTTCAAAGACATAAATAGGCAGCTAACACATAATTTTGTAAAAATGGTGGTTATCTGGTTAGTCCGTATTAGCCGCGGGGGAGTTGGTGGACATGTATTTACCTCGTCTCCTCGTTTTCCAGCTAATGAGCGCTTGACGTAGCTCCTAGTTAATGAAAAATTAAGAAATACTAGTCATTCAACTATTCACCCATAATCGATATAATCATTAATTTAACTCGCCGTTAATTAGTCTAAACCAGGTTACATGCAACCTTAGATATCACTTCCCACTAGTGGGTAAATCACTAGGTGACCCATAATCCATTAATAAACATATTTAATTATCACTAAACCCCATTAATCATGCAATAACATAATTTAAGTACTAATCCCCCTTGTTTACTATTACATGTAATCACGTTGGGTTTCGGCCAGCACTAGGGACACACCAAAGAAGGGGTTCCGGCCTCCGATTTCACTACCGGTCGTCCTTAAACACGTCCTAGGCATGATTTCTTGCTAGTTTATATGTCCCTGTGATCGATTGACTATAATTCAATGAAATTAAAGTGAGAATATTTAATACCTTGAGGTGCAAGGTTCCCTTGGTTTTGGCTCGGTTCGGGGTCGGACGTCGGTGTCGAAGCTTGTGGGTGATCTAACGATCAAGGAATATCAACAAACAAGAACAAATTAATTAGATCAATAAAGGTAAGAATTCAATAAAAAATGGGTAGTTGAACAAAGGAAACATATGTACCTTAATACTTGATAGGTGAAGAAACTAGCTAAAGATTATGAGACATGCAAGTGTAGATGCTCGAGCTACGAAGCGGGAAATGAAGAAAGGTGGTGATTGATGGAGTATGGCGTGAGTTTTGCTAATGGAGTCTCACGGCTCCTTATGTTCTATTTCTAGAGAATGTGAGAGTTTTGCAAGTAGGAAGGAATTATGTGGAAAAGAGTCATGTGTATATATGTGTGGAATGGATGGTATGTAGAGGTAAGATGACAAGTAGCAAATATTCACTGAAGTGAATAGTGGTACATGCAAGTAAATGAGATTAAGAAGGAAATTAGCTTAACAAAAATAAGTGGCTTGCTATGCTTGTGACACGCAATGGTTTAGTGGTAAATCCTTCTCCGTTCCGCGACACGTGGCAAGTCATGCCATAAGTAGGTGTATTAACTAGATTGTTACTACTACTAGGTTACTTAAGAAGTTAACGTAAATACTTATAACAATAATCATTTCTAATTCTTTTTAGTAAAATACTATTTATAGAAATTACTTATATATCACAAATAATAATATTTTATTTTCTATGTGGATATCTAGCTGAAAATAATAATAAATAATAAAAATAATTCGTTAAGAAAATAAAAAATTAATAAGGGTTTAATTAGACTATTATATTATATATTAGTACTAACACAGGGTTAATTAGTCGAAAATATTTTCATGTATTACAAAAGGCTAATTTTCTTAGCTTTTGTAAAATACTACTCTAACAGCTACCAACTACTATTGAAAGCTAGTTACCGAACGAAACAAATTTTGATAGGTAGTGATTTGACTAGTTCAAACCACTAACAACTACCCAAAAACTTATTGCCGAACACACCCAATATCCTTTTTTTATCACAAGGTGTCTTTTTTTTTTTTCTCAAAAGTGTTACTTTTTTTTTAATGAATATCTGCTCGATGTGTCACTTTCTTCGTTCATAATGTTTTTATTTGATCATCAGGTATTTCATTTCTCTCTCGTATTTATTTCCATTACATTTTTTCGGTTACTTATGCTACATTTTACTTTCATTGAAACTTACAATTGTATGAGTTAACTTATATTCATAAATGATATATATTTACTTCATAAACTACTACTTTTTAGTTAGTATCGTTTTTTTGTCATGGTGTATCATTTCTTTTTCTCAAAGGTGTTTTTTTTAATGAATATTTTCTTGAGGTATCATTTTTACGTTCGTAGTGTCCATTTTTTATCAAGAGTTATTAGTTAAAGTGACACTTTTTTGTCATGAGTTGATTGATATATGTGTGCAAACTTTCAACTTACTCTTACATAATTAGAAGATATTTGAAAATATATTTGAGAACAATTGAGTAGGACTATGTTTGGGTTTAGGTACAACGAATATTAGGTGTAGGTATAACTAAACAAAATGATGTATTAATCTTAAGCTGAACGACACAAATAAGCTGAAAGTCATGATTATGAAGGTACAAAAATGCACAATGAGGTAGATATATATTTGAGAACAATTGAGTAGGATTATGTTTGGATTTAGGTACAACGAAAGTTATGTTTAGGTATAACAAAACAGAAAGATGCACTACTTGTAAGTTAGACGTCGAGATTAAGTTGAATGACGTGATTATGAGCACCCAAAAATTAACAAGGAGATAGATAAATGTGGGCAAACTTCCAACTTATCCATACATATAATTAAAAATTATATTTGTGAATAACTTAGTAGCACTATGTATGGATTTAGGTGTAATGAAAGTTAGGTTTAGGTATAGCAAAATATAATGATGCATTAATTGTAACTTGGACGTTAATAAATAAATGAAGGATGTGATTACGAAGATACAAAAGTTGGCAAGGAGATTGATGAATTGTGCAAACTTCCAACTTATTCATACATAATCAAAATTATATTTGGAATGATTTAGTAGCACTACATTTGGATTTAGGTATAATGAAAGTTGGGTTTAGTTATAACCGAAGAAAATGATGCAAAACTTGTAATAAGTTGGACGTCAGGAAAAATTTGAAAGACATGATTATGAATGCACAAAAAAGGACAATCTGATTGATAATAGTGTGCAAACTTCCAACTTATTCATGAATAATTAAAATATATATTTGAGAATAACTCAGTAAGACTACGTTTTAGGTGTTACGAAAGTTAGGCTTAGGTATAACCAAACAGAATGATGCATCACTTGTAAGAAGTTGGACGTTAAGAATAAGTTGAAAGGCGTGGATGAAGGCACCAATATGGACATGGTGATAGATAAATGTGTACAAACTTTCACATTATCCATACATAACTTAGTAGCATTATGTTTGGATTTAGGTGTAACGAAAGCAAGGTTTAGGTATAACGGATATTAATGATGAAACAATTGTAAGTTGGACGTTAAGAATAAGTTGAAAGACGTGATTATATTGCACAAAAAGCTGACAAGGAGATAGGTAAATGTGGGCAAATTTTCTACCATAATTAAAAGTTATTTTTGGAATAACTTAGTAGCATTATGTTTGGATATAGGTACAATGAAAAGATAAATCATTAAGATAGACTTGTACATTCATCACCGTTGACGTACATCCATTACTACACAATTAAATGTTCATCACAAATTAAATAAAATTCATTACAGTCCCCAACTTTCACCATCATAAAAAAGAAATTTTTTTAGGATTAGGAAAATTCACTAATCTATAACCATAGATTCATCATCATAGATATGTATATTCATTATTATTGTAGAGGTGTCAATTTATGGTTATAAATATAAATATTCGTTAACATATATGTATAATTTCATCAATTAGAAATAAAAAGGGGGAACAAGGAATAAAAGAAAAAAGAAAATGAGGAAACAAAAAACTATTACGATTATGAAAACTCGTTAATATATAACTATAGAATTTTATTTTATTTTTACTGAATGTATATTCATTATTGTATATGTGTGAATTCATTATTGTACATTTAAATATTCATTGACATGTATCAGCAATTCATCAATGTTAGAAAGGGAAAAAAAAGAGGGAAAAAATGATTAAAGGAACAAGAGAAAAAAAGAAATAAAAGAAAAGGAGTAGAAATTGAAAAAGAAAAAAAAATAAACAATGTGATGTCAAAAGGATTTGAACACACTACCTCCTGACAATGATAAAACATCTCTAACCATCTGGGCTTCTTTTCTACTTTGTAAACATGATGAACAAACACACATATATATTGTAAACTCTCTTGAATCAAATAAAACAAGATTGCGCGGCCCAAAATATTGCAGCTTACCCGTCATTTATTGAGCTATAATTATTATTTACCAACTATCATAACAATAGTATATTGTGGTCCAGTAGTAAGCGCACGCAATTACATGCGTGAGGTCTCGAGTTCGATACTTTGGGCTAGCTTTTTAATAAATTTAAATAAAACATTTCTTCTTCTCCCATTTGAAGGCTTCAAGTAATCTTTCATGGCATCTTTGAAAGATTGATGGAGCTTGAAGCTATCATTCATTTGAATGATAGGGATAAAGTGCCCATTAATAAAATCCATACTTAATATGATTTAAAAAATTTCACTGTTTATTTATTTATTTTTTTCATAATTAATTTTCTAATTTTCATATTTTGGGGAAATTAATTTTGTAATTTTCTAAATTATTTTCCAGAAATTGATTAATTGATTTCCGAATATTAATAATGCATTTATGAAATTGCAACATAAATAAGAAAAATCATTTAGGCATATTTCACTATATATGTCCATCAACGGTTAAGATCTTAAATTACTAAACGGACGGTTAAGATGTGCCATGCTACAATGGTTGGCAAGAGTTACAATGGTTGCCAACCACCAAATAGGCTTCATTATAAATTAGATCGATTGGGTTCAATTCAATGAAGCTATCTTATTCAAATGCACAAGGTATAGGGTATACGACACAAAGTGTAATTTAGAATGATTGCAGAATCCCTTAAATCTATGAAAACTACTAGAAAATATAGCAAGTGATGATTAGTGAATGAACAACTATAGAACAAGTGAATATATAATACTCCGTTTATTGTCACCCTTAGCTTGAATATTGCACAAGTGGAGGAAAAAAATGCAAAATCATATGGTAGCTCATCATCTTGAGGCCGCCTCATAGGAGACTTATTTTTGAATAAAATATTGGTCAAGAATCAATGGAGAAAAAAAAAACTAATATGACGCTTTTGATCGAGTGAGTCGACCCGAATGTGGAAACTATGAATCAGGGTTGAGCCTTTCTCAACCCGAACCTCAAAAGCGACCCAACGCGAAAATAATCGTAACCCATCACAACTTGCAACCGAACTTGAACCCAACCCGCACGACGACTATGGAATAAGAGTTAAGACTATAGTCCTCCATTGCTTTAGTAAGGGTATGTTCGTTTCACCTTCTTTTTACTAAACTTATCCGTATAATACTGAATTGAACTGGAGTTTACTAAACTGAACTGGGTTTTTCTGAACTGGACTTATTTTTACTGAATCTACCATTACAAAGAATAAAATTGTACTTCAGTTTACCGAACTAAACTGAGTTTTTCTAAACTGAACTTATTTTTACTGAACTGAACTTAACTGAATTTTACTGAATATTTCACGAAAAAGTTGAAGAAAGCTGGGTCTAAGTGTTAGTGTTCCCTATTTAAAAAGAAAAGAAAAGAAAAGAAAAAGAAGTGATTGTTAGGGCCTGTTTGATTCAATTTAATTTTACTAAAATTTAGTTCAGTTCGAAATAAATTAATGATGATTATTATTATTTTATCGGAAAGATCTCAAAACATACTTTCCAATGTGTCTAATATTAATTTCTTTTGAACGAATTTTAAAGGGTTGATGATCAAGTTAAATTTGTTTTAATTTAGTCCAGTTTAGTTCAAATTTTTCCAACTGAATCAAAGGAAGCCTTGTAAATTGTAATTGACTATTCTTTTTTTTGAGCTTGTGTAATGGGCAACTACCGTAAAAGACAAAAAAAGAAAAGAAAAGGGAGAACATAGTGGTAACCTGTTGTGCTAACAGACCAACAAGTAACAAGTTATAAAGGAAAGAAATAAATGAAGGGCTGAGATTTAGAAGGGGATCCAATGGGTGAGAACATGCGCAGGAGCCTTATGAGCAGCATAGCAGAAGCGCCCTAACAATAAACCCCAACTCCTTTTATTTTTATTTTTTGCACGAATTGCCCCCACCTAACACGATTGATCTCGGGTCAGCAGCAACCCATCTCGAAAGTTTGAATTAATTGCTATTCAACCTGATTATGACTAATGACATTTTTTTTTTTTTTTTTGTGAACTAAGAAAATGAAAAAAGCATTGAAGATGAAAAAGTTGGTTGTCCAGTTAGGGAACCATAGGCTGAGAATCAAGCCTGGGTACTATGGGCGGGTTTCCAGAAGGGCTAAGATTGGTGTGCTCAAGAACTGCCCACATTCTAGCACCCTGTGTACTATACGAGACACCAAACTGTCCAAATTTCAACCCAGGCTGGTCTGATAAAGCCAGCCAAGCAAGCAAATCATTAGTAACTTGCCGTACCGGATCAGACACGCGGCTAAATTTTTTAATTTTTTTTCGGATTAAGAACACACGACTAATTTTTTTTTTAATATTGTTTTTGGATTAAGAAACACGTGGCTAATTTTGGGACTAAAATGGTTCAAATGTTTACCTACTCTTGGAAGCATGTACTCTCTTTCAATTTTTTAATGTTTTTTGGTCAAAATAAACTCATTTTATTTAACCAAATAGACAAGTCAATACAACGGGCGGTTTGACTCTCCCAACCAAAACATACAAGATTTATTAAATTTAAAGCTAGATGCACTATCTATCAGTAGAGTCTAATGAGGCATCTTCTAGGAACGGAACTGCTCAACGTAAATCCTAAATTGCTTAACGCAAATCTTTTTAACACAATATTTCCCAAAACACCCTTTTCATTTGCAAATCAACTTTTTCCTTATTATTGTTTTCTCCTCAAATCTCCCTATTATAAACTTGTTAATCATTGAAATAAATCAAAATTCTAATTAACATGGTTGATTTCTTTAATCAAAACAATGTTTTTTGATGAATTTAATGATGATATTCATGAATTTAACCCAGCTATTAACATTAGAATTAGATTTTTAAATTATTCATTATTTATGCTTTATTGGTGGCGACTTGAGTGGCAGCTGTGAGGCGGTGCCGTGACGGAAGACTTGGTGGGACGTGATGGTAGGGCGGCTGGATGGGGAGTTAGGAGGAGAGAGAGAGAGAGAGTCGCAGGTTGGATAAGCCGATAAGGATAGTTGTTGCGTTCGATCGACGGCGCGGTGGGTTTGTGGGGTTCGACGGCACGGTGGGGTAGGGTGGCGGTTGACGGCGCTGGGTTGAGGGTGAGGTCGTGTAGAGGTTTTGGGTTGGGTAGGGCTGTTGAGTCGTATTTGGGTTTTCATGCTTTTTTATTTTTTCTTTTAATTATTGTATTGTTGTGTTGGGAGGAGGAGGATGATGATGATGATGATGATGATGATGATGATGATGATGATGATAAGAACACACCCAACGCTTAGATGGTGAAAACAAGCTTCTTCGATCACCGGCTTGATGACCCAAGACAATATATTTTTTATAGAAGTATAGGAGCAGTTGATAATTGATAGAGAGAAAAATGGAAGAGAGAGAAACGGATGAAAAACATGTTGGGGGTATTGGAGGAAAAGAAATTTACGTTAAGTAATTTTTGATTTATGTTGGGGGTACAGATTAGACTCCTCATCATCTAGAAGCACACAAGCATTTTACATTGTAGGATAACTATTAAGTCTAAGCAAGACCTTCATCCATTTGTGGTTCTGAGCTCCCTTTATATGCAATTCCTTGGCTATATTGTGTAAAATAACAGAGGTAACATGTTGTCCCTGCATGAAACGTAGCCTGTTTCTTGCTGCCCAAATGTGGTAGACAGTAGCAGCAAATAAAAACACAAGCACACAGAAATGAGACTTGCTGTTCTTTACAGTGTTCTGCAGCCACATAACTTCATCTTCCCATTGCAGGGGCTGTCTTGATATACCAAACCATTGCAGCAAGGCTTTCCATATGTTCCTAGAGAAAGAACATTCAAAAATAAATGGGAAATAGTCTCATCAGCTCCAGAATCACACAGGGAGCAAGTGATTGGACATGGAGTCCCCATTTGATGCATCTGCTAGCTGTGTTAAGTCTGTCATGTAGAGCAACCTAGAGGATGAACTTTTGTCTAGGGATCAGGCCAGGGCTGAGAATAATCCTTTTCCAAGGGACCTGAGAAGAAGCTGAGAACTTGATATGCCTTCTTGATGCTAAACTTCCCCTGAGTAGTGCAATCATGCAATATGTGCTGAACAGACTGCCCTGTACCCATCCATTTCCTATTGTCAATCACCTTTCGAAGAATCCAGCTCGCCTGTGTTGGAATATCAGTGCAGCGCACTGAAGCTGTCTTCAAGTAGTAGACATTTATCCACTTAACCCAGAGTTTTTTTTTTTTTTCCTGTGTGACTGCCAAAGAAGTTTACATAAAGCAGCTTTATTCCAGGTTTCAATGTCTATAATATTCAATCCTCCATCCATGAGAGGAGAGCAAAGTCTATCCCAAGCAACGAGTGCCTTGTTTGAGGTAGAAGCTTGCCCTGTCCAGAGGAAGGTCTTACAGGCAGAAACTACAAGCTTAATCACCTTTTTTGGGAGGAGAAAAATCTGTGACCAATATGTTTGTATGCCAAAAAGCACACTATTGATGAGCTGCAACCTACCACCATATGAAAGGAATTTAAAAGTCCAGCAATTAATCCGGGTCACAATCTTATCTACCAGTGGTTTACATTGCATCAGAGTTAACTTTTTTGAAGACAGTGGGACTTCTAAATACTTGAAAGGCAGAAAACCCACTGAAAAACCAATTCTTTGAGCAATAAGATCTCTCTCGTGGTTTGATATTCCAGCTGAATAAATATAGCTCTTGTCAAGGTTTGCCTGCAGACCAGAAACCTGAGAGAAGTGCTCAAAAGCTTCATATAACAGTTGCACAGATAGTGTGTCACCTCTGCAGAAGAGAAGGAGGTCATCCGCCAAGCACACATGGGTAATCTCAAGCTTCCCACATCTAGGGTGTGGGTTGAAGTCAGGGTTCTTGTTCAATTGCTTCAAAGATCTATTCAAATACTCCATGGCTAGTACAAAGAGTAAGGGAGACATTGAGTCGCCTTGTCTACGCCCTTTTCTAGCCACAAACACAGGTGTGAGCCCTCTATTTAGCAAGAGAGTGTAGCTGACAGAGGTTACACAACTCATAATCCAGTTGACCATCTTGAAGGGAACACCAAACTCAAGCAAAATCATCTTAAGAAAACCCCACTCAAGAGAGTCATAGGCTTTCCTAAGGTCAACATTGAGCATACACCTAGGGGAAATGCCGTTCCTGGTGTAGCATTTCACTAACTCATGACTTAAGATCACATTATCCAAAATATGTCTACCCTCAATAAAAGCAGATTGAGCATGACTAACCAGAGAGTTCACAACAATCTTCAGCCTATTAGTGAGAATTTCTGCTATAAGTTTATACAAAGTAGTACAACAAGCAATGGGTCTGAAATCCTTCACAAAAGTAGGTTTAGACACCTTTGGAACAAGTGTCACAGTAGTGCAACTCACAGCCCTCAACATTTTACCAGTTCTAAAAAACTGTCTAATAGCCTCACTAACATCATTTTCAATAATGTACCAATACTTTCTAAAAAATTCAGAGGGAAAGCCATCTTTACCTGGGGCCTTGTCATCAAGCAAATCAGCAAGTGCATGTTTAATTTCCGAATCACTAACATCTGCAGCTAGTTGTTGTTGTTGAGAGAGAGTGAGGGAGGGCCCATCTCTTGCAATATTCAGGTTAATAGTGGGCATCTCAGAGGCTGAAGTACCCTTAAGGTTGATAAAGAATTGCATGAACTCCTCTTGGATGCCATCAGGGGTGACAATTTTATTATTCCGAGCATCATAAATAGAGGTAATTCTATTCATAGCTCTCCTAGCCTTCAAATGAGCATGGAAGAATTTAGAGTTTTGGTCACCCTCTTTAATCCATATTGCTCTGGATTTTTGCCTGAGGATCTTTTCATTAAGAGTAGCCGAAGTGTCTACATCTCTACAATATTTTTTCTCAAGTTCAATCAGTTGGGGATTCAGAAGATCTTACTTCAGCTCAGATTGAACTGCATCAAGAGCTTGTTGAGCAGTAGTAAGCCTTGTTTCTACATTGTTCATATCTTTTTGAAGATCTCTAGAGCAAGTAGCAATGTTTCTCAATTTCTGCCACACCTGGAACATTTTAACACCCACTATGTCCTGCTGCCAGACTTGAGTAACTATTTCAGTGAAGTTCTCCTGCTGCAAGAGACTAGTAAGTAGTCTAAATGGTCTAGGAGTGGACATAAAGTAAGTGTCAGTGGTGATAGAGATAAGAGAGTGATCAGAGATGTGGGGGTTAAGGTAATCAGCTTCCAGATGACCAAAATCATGCATCCAGTGACCATTCCCAAGGACCCAATCTATATGACTGTATACCCTATCCATTTTTTTCTGCTTATTGCTCCAAGAAAAATGTCACCCTTTGCTTTTAACTTTATGTAGACCTAGAATATCAATAAAACCTTGAAAATCCCTTGTTTCACTCTCATGGACAGGTACCCCATTCAATCTATCCTCAACAGATAGTATAGAGTTAAAGTCACCCACAAGCATCCAGGGACAGGTATTATCAACAATTCTCTGGAGTTGCTGCCACAAGTCTTGTCTTTTTTAAACAAAAGTAACATTTGCTTTGAAATCAGACTGCAGATCAGTAACATGACAGCGTATGAACTGTCCATGAGTATGGGGAACCTGCAAATCAATGACACTCTCCTGCCACATGACCCAGATCCTACCATTTATTGCAAATTGATAATTATAAGCAGTCTTCCACCCATTTTTGACTGTTTTTTTTTTTTTTTTTGGCATTATTCTCTTTAACTCTAGTTTCAAGACAACTGAAAAGGGAAACTTCATTTCTAAGCAGAAAAGATTTCAATTCTTCTGCTTGTAGGGCTTGTTTAGCCCTCTAATGTGTTCCAACTTACGATTATCATGGGGGTTGTTGGGATGGACCATGAGAGCGGCCACCATTTCCTTGCAGCTCTCTCACATTATCAGAGTAAGTCTCCAGAATATCAAAAACATTTACCCCACAATATTATTATCTTCATTCTCATCAGCACAAGTATTGTTCGAACTACCATGGAATATAACAATTTCTTTACCTTTGTGTAGGACTTGAGTAGTATTTATCTCTGTAACAGGGTGATCCTCAACCTCATCAGGTACTGGGTTTGAGTTCTTTGCAACCCAAACACGTCTGGACTTCCCCTTACCCTTATTCCATGCGGGAGCACCATTCTGCTGGCGTTGCGCCTTCAGTAATGGTCTATCATCTTGAGCATCCAGAGCAGTATGACATTCACCAGCTAAGTGTCCAAACTTTATGCAATCAACACAGAATCTAGGCTTCCAATCATGGTCAATGTGTTGAGAAAAGATACTGCCATCTGGTTTCTCAATTGGCATGTCAGTTGGCAAAGGTTGTGAGACATCAACCTCATCTAAAATTCTAGCATAAGCTATCCGTTTCAGGTTTGCTATGAGAGCATCAGAATGAATGGGTTTCCCCACAAAGCTGGCCACTCTACTGAGGTTAACAGGCTCCCAGCAGGGGATAGGCAACCTAGGGAATTTAACCCACAAAGGAATTATACGCAGGAGATCTTTGTCAAATTTAAAATCAAACTCCCAAATTCTAAGCATAATCAGATGATTATTAAAGAAATATGGCCCAGATTTTAAGATTTCATCTCTATCAGCAATTGACTTAAATCGAAACATATAATAGCCATCGGGGTGCAAATGAACTATAGGTTGTTCAACAAAATGCCTGACCCCTTGGACAAATTGCAGCATATCTTTGAAAATGGGAGATTTACCTAGAACATACCCAATTAAAGCAGTACTCCAGGCTTCTTCTTGTTCTTTGAGCGTAGCTGGGTTGAGTTTCACCACCTTCACTTCCCCTTTCAGCATTGGTGGAACGAAGGAGAGGTTCAAACCCCTTTTTGCAGCTCTATTCTCGCGATTTGAATTAACATTAGCTGGGTTTTCCGTAGCAATGGCATTGCCTTCCGGAGTAGGTTGTGTCGAGCTATCCGAGAACACCAATTTCCGAGTTGCGTTTGCCGGGATCTCAAGTTCTACATCCGACGGGTCATCAGAGACATGACCATCCTCCATATTCCCAAGTTCTCCCGGTAACCAGCTTCCAAACTGCAGTGGTTCAAGTGGTTGTTCGATCCCCGATTCAAGCGTGACCAGCTGTGTCGAGCCTCCAGGTGCCTGAGTCTCGGATGGTCTCTTTGGTTCTGGTGGTTTTGTACCCGTCTTTTTCTTCCTCCGGTGGCCCTTCCTCGTCATCTGAACTCCGGTGGTGCACGATAGTCAATCCCACTAATCGTGCGCCTGTAGAGCGTTTTATGATGATGATGATGATTGATTGATGAGGAAGAATCATCTCTGTGTCATGTGTTTTTGCAGGAGATTGAATTCATTCTTTAACTCCTTTATTATTAACTTTTTAATGCTTAACCCAATAACACATGAGATTGAATTCATTCTTTAACTCCTTTATTATTAACTTTTTAATGCTTAACCCAATAAAAAAAGACCCGTACATTTTTTATAATGAGTGTAGTCAGATGAACTCAAAAGTAGATTTGAAATGTTGCTAGAACGAGCGTAAACTGGCAAGGACCCACGGAAGCTTAGAGCTCCCTCAAAACACCGCCAAAGCCCATTACTCAGTTTCGTCGAGGTCCAGTAAAGGGTCCAACTAACTGTCCAACCACTTTATTGCCCTCACGGTGAGTCCTAAGCCGGCGTTACTAAGCTCGGCAACCATTTTGTTTTCCTTATGGCTAAATGATAGTATACAAGTAACTTGTGTTCTGTCGATGAGGGACACCGGTCTCCGCTGATATTATACACTCATCAGAGGTGGTGAGTATTAAGATATGTTGGTAGTATATATATCAATTATCATTTTCATTGAAATCATTTCTAAACACAAACGGGTTTCTTGTAAAATTTGAAGACTAGCCCATGTTATGTTGGCCCATTCCCAAGAGCAACAATTAAGCAAAGGTGGCACGGCTCAGAGTAACAACTTTTACCCTTTTGAAATTTATACCAAAAGAAAAAAATATTTGTAATCACGAATTAAACATAAAGTAACATATTAGTATTTTTATTTTTTTTAAGTAACATATTAGTATAATTACTGATGCAACAATTTTCTAGTTTTCCGGTAACACCATGTTAGCCGTGTTACCTAGGGGTGAGCAGAAATTTCGGGTATCCAGTACCGGAACTGGAATTGGTTAGGAACTGGTGGTTCCGGAACCGGAACCGGTCTAACCAATTCCAATTCCCAAAAATAGGAACCGGTACCAACCAATTCCGATTCCAATTCCTGACTTTTGGGGACCGGAACCGGTTGGGTACCCAGTGTAAAAAAATTAAATGACTTTTTTCCTTTGTTAGAAATAATGAATGGTGATTTTCTAGTAAGGTTAGAAGTTTAAAATTTTCCATTTGTAATTTTCATGTTTTTAATGTTTGTATTTGTAATATTAATAATTAAATGATTGTATACGTTATTTAAATTTTGATTTACAATGTTAAATATTTTGATTGTAGTATTTGATTTTATGTTTGCGGTATTTCTGGAAACTAATACTTATTAGTGTAATATTTTTATTGGTGATTTTTATTATTAAAATATACATTTATTTGATTTAAAAAATAACAAAATTTGTTTTTAGTGCAGACTTGGGTACCCGGTGGATCCAATTCCAATTCCTAAGATTTAGGAACCGGTGCAACCAATTCCAATTCCGAATCCTACAAATTAAAAACCGCTGGATCCAATTCCAATTCCGGATAGTGCAATACTCGGTGGGTAACCGATTGCGCTCACCCCTTGTGTTACCCTCTCTCAAGCCCTTAAGTTAAGGGAGAAATTTACAATTCACTTGGGTAAATATATATAGTGAAAAGTAGAAAGAAAATTTCTATTGGCTATTAAAAAGAGGGTAACACCATGTCAGTAGTGTTATCGTAACACTAGAAAATTTACGATTACTGATGTGGGAATTAGACTATTAGCTACCCAAATCCTCCATTGTGCCATGGTTACTTACACCAAACATACGATGAACAGAAAAATGAGCCCTCCTACACCCTCTGATAGCCAGCACACTGTGTGTATATATGTGGCATTTGAAATTCCAACATCAAAAATGTCTGCTTAAAGAGTTAGTAAAACAAAACCAAAATAATAATAATAATAATGATATTAAAAAAAACGCATATATTTCACAATAAAGTTAGTAATAAACAGCACGGCTACGGATAATGCACATTGCATTATCCTCGTACCACCCAATGTTACTACAATGACTACACTTGAGCTTCGGCAGTTCCTAATCACTGAATAATACTAGTTACCTTGTCAGAAATCAAGTATCCCCAAGCAAATCACTCGAAAGTCGAGTTTGCAAGCTTTTCCTTAAAAAATCAGACAGTTTTGCAGTTGCAGCTCGCCCTCTCTCCAGACAGTGAAAATAATCTTCAACTGTAAGATAAACACATTCAATTAGAAGGAGACCACAAAACTTAGCAAGAATGATCTCCCTGACTAGCAATGTATCATACAACCAAAGGCTTGCTTAAACTTGACGATACAGAAACTCGTATAGTATCTTAAAACAAAAGAGTTCTTCAGTCAAATCATTATCGCTAGATTTGTTGAAGAAAAGTGCACGATGAATCTCATGGATATACAGAATAATTATTTAGATAAACCTAAATAACCTCAAACTACATGTGTCCTTTATTTGACAAGGGACAATATCGTGTGGATATAAATATAAAATCAAGAGCATAGAAATCAGCATAAGACATGCAAAAATAAAAGTACTAAGCCCTGCACCTCCTAAATCCAAATACAAAATCGACGGAGAATGAGGCAGTGCATGACGCATGTTGCATCTGGCGTGGGGCACGTGGGAGTATCTCATCCGCGTGCCCCAATCTTATTTCCTTTTGAGGTGCAGGCTACATTTTGTTGCGCAAGGATTGAGCGTACTGCCTAAACACTAACAGTGACTCGAAAGGTCCTCTTGGCTTTATAACAATCTTCACCAAAATGGCAAAACCCCACCATGCCAAATGCCCATACTGTACCAATGTTCTTGTCAGAAGCAATTTACCGCTGATATTAAACTGATAAGAACAGATACTAACATTGGTAGAAAGCAACATCCGCACACATACATGCCCACTGCTAATGGATCCCAAAAGAGAGAGAGGGTAGATAGATAAACAGATAGGAGAAAGAGAGATGTAACCGATATATATGTTACCTGACATTGCCCCATGGGTTACAGATGTGATGACCCCATTATCGAGTGCTTCATCATTTGTGCGTAATGAACCTTGTGGTAGAACAGATAGGGATGAATTTGGAAAAACCAAATATACGAATGCCTTCATTTTCTGTCACCACACCAAATTATTCAGACGTAAGGATTCACCTGGAGATCTAGTCTGAGCAGTGAGCACTATAGAGTATAGATTAAATACCACCAAAGTTTTACGGTACATATTTTCTCCTCCAATAATAACCCCCCCCCCCCCCTCCCCAAGTAGGAGAAACCATCTCAAATTTGGATTTTGACATAGGAAAATGTACTGTTTCTAGTACATAAGCATAAATATCTCCTTCAAAAAAATCATATTAACAGAAGTCATTAGTTATTCAGAGTCAGACACCACCAAAAATGTCAAAAATAAACATACCTGTTCTTCTTGCTTTGTAGGGTCCAGTATAACATATCCCGTTTCAGCCAAACAACAACATATTGCTACTGCATCAGATGAATAAAGAGCAGGTATTCAAAATGAAGATACCAAAGAAAAGAAACTTTAAATAAAACTATCCTATGTCAAGGCACCTTCGAAAAGCACCAAGAGTTCAATATTATTAATTCATTACCAGAGATATATGTCTGGATATGTATTTTAAATTTGATACCCCTATGAATTTCTAGAACCAATGTAAAGATATAAGTGGTCTTCAAAGACAAAGAAGAAAAGCAGCTCCTGAATACCAGCCAGATGCTTCAAAGGGATCCCGGCATCAACCAGTGCAGCACAAGCTGCATTAATTGCAAAAGGAAGTAGCTAGAGCGGTTCTGGTCAAGGAAATTATATCACATAAGATATGCCAACTGGGTTTTTGAAACAGGAACTTGAGAGTGCAACAAAGTAAATCAGGAGTTTAAACAGAATCATACTTAAGAGGACCTACAAAGGCTACCATTCACTCAGGTTATTTGCCCCACAAGAGGCACAAAATTCAAAAGTGGCAACAAGGGGATTAGGATAATTCCAGGCAACGATATATGAAAGAGAAAGATGATGAGATGTTAACAAAAAGAACATTGTACAAGACACAAAGAACTGTAAGTATACAAATGCATAACAGAGCCCAGGATACAGCACCATCATCATTGACAACCTGCAATGGATACATAGAATTTTATATTCACAACAAGTTTATGCGCAAAAACCAAAGGCAAAAAAGACAGAGGGGAAGGAAATTGAAATCACTGCACCAGAATCTAGGTGCTTCAAAGAATGGCGACTTATTATTTAAGTACGCAGTTTGAAAATAAACAGGGCAAACAGGTGTGGCAATTCTTTCAATTTTAAATAGATTACTGTGTAGTATAAAAGACATCAAAAGGGGTAACCAAATTTTACAAGTTCTAATATCATTAAGGATAATAGTAGCTCCCCAACAGTTGTAAATTTGATGTCCTGGAATCAAAGTGATTGGAGTTACTGACAACCTACTTAACATAAATATCACAAACTGAGTTGTATGTTAACAGACACATAGTAATCAAAAAGCCTTTCATTGTTGAGAATACCCCCATGCCTGAATTTGCTCACATGAACCAGGTAACTATACACCATATATTGATAGTGTAACCTTATAAGACTAACAGGAATCTCCATAAACCTAGAACTTTAAAGATTGACTGGTTGCCTAGAAACAATGAAAAGAAAAAGTAAAAAGCAATATCTCCTCACAAGATTTGGAACAAGCACTCCACAGTCAGAGTTCCCCGTTTATCAAAGAAAATTCGAAAGGCAGAATAAAATCAAACTATTTCAAGGCAAGAACCTCTCCCTCGGTCCCTCCTCCATTAGGCTCCACTTTGGTGGTGTTTGGTGAAACAAGTTCAATACCAAGTACCAACACCCAATGTCGTTCCAACTGTTGATGGAGTCTAAAGAAGTCAAGACTAATAATAGAGAATTTTCGCAATTTTTTGCTATGAGACCCACTAATTCACCCTTCCCGGATAAGGGACAATGTATTTACGTAGTAAGGATAGTTTGGCATCGAGTTTGTAAGTTATGAGGAATTCATTCAATACAACAACAACAACAACAACAACCCAGTAAGTATCCCGCCTAGGGCGGGGTCTGGGGAGGTCCAGATGTACGCAGTCTTACCCCTAACTAATCGCCTAGAAGAGAGACTGTTTCCGAAAGACCCACGAAAACTTTTTTTTTTTCATTTGCAAAACGTTTTTTCGGGTAATAAAGCAATAAGTGTTGATCAAAAGGGCAAGAAAAGTAGAGCTATAAACATACTAACACAGGGTATTACTAGATGACTACATACAGTGAAGGAGGCACTACAGGCTATGAACAAAATGAATCAACATCTATTACTAGCCAATGCAAAACCCTAATCTAACGAGGATCCTCTACACGAATCCTGCTACGCCATAATTTCCTATCTAGGACCAAGTCCTCGGTAAGTTCTAGAAGGGTCAAATCCTGTCTGATTACCTCTCCCCAAGTCTTCTTCGGGCGTCCTCTTCTTCGTTTACAGTCTCTAAGTCTAATTCTCTCACACCTTCTCACCGGTGCATCTCGATGCCTCCTCCTCACATGCCCAAGCCACCTAAGCCTCGTTTCTCGCATCTTGTTGTCAATATCGGTCACTCCCACCTTGCCTCTTAACACTTCGTTCCTAATTCTATCTCTTCTTGTGGCGTTGCACATCCAGCGAAGCATCCTCATTTCGGTCACCCGCATCTTCTGCACATGCACCTGCCTCACCAGCCAACACTCCACCCCATATAGCATAGCTGGCCTGATGGCTGTACAGTAAAATTTGCCTTTAAGTTTTAGTGGAATTTTTCTGTCACATAGGACTCCCGTTGCACTCCTCCACTTTAGCCACCCTATTTTGATACGATGAGTCACGTCATCATCAATCTCGCCGTTTTCCTGTATGATTGAACCGAGATATTTAAAGCAATCCCTCTTCGGTACCACTTCAGTATCGATCTTAATCTCCATATCCGAGTTAACCCCATCTCTTGTAAATTTGCAATCCAAGTATTCGGTCTTGGTCCGACTCAACTTAAATCCCTTTGACTCTAGTGTATCCCGCCAAAGTTCTAGTTTGGCATTAACACCTTCTCTAGTCTCGTCTATCAAAACAATGTCGTCGGCAAACAACATACACCAAGGCACATCCCCCTGGATAGTCTTAGTGAGCTCATCCATAACGGTTGCGAATAAAAAGGGACTCAACGCTGACCCTTGATGTAACCCAATATCTATAGAAAATTGCTCAGTGTCCCCTCCTGTAGTCCTGACCCTAGTCCTCAACCCCTCATACATATCCTTAATCACTCGAATATAGGCGACTGGGACTCCCTTGGATTCCAAGCACCTCCACATAACTTCCCTGGGTACCCTGTCATACGCCTTCTCCAAATCAATGAAAACCATGTGCAGGTCCCTTTGTCTATGCCTGTAGTACTCCATAGAACGTCGAATCAGATGAATCGCTTCTGTTGTTGACCTCCCTGGCATGAAACCGAATTGGTTCTCCGAGATAAGGGTACTCTTCCTTAGTCTTCTCTCAATAACTCTCTCCCATAGCTTCATGGTGTGACTGAGTAGTTTAATACCTCTATAGTTGTTGCAGCTTTGAATATCTCCTTTGTTCTTGTATAGAGGAATCAATCTGCTGAGCCGCCACTCCTCCGGCATCCTTGCAGATTTGAGGATCATGTTGAAAAGCCTAACTAACCACAATAAACCTTCTTCCCCCAACTTCTTCCATACCTCTATGGGTATCTCATCTGGTCCTACTACCTTTCCACTCTTCATCGTCCTCATGGCCCCTTTAATTTCTTCCTTCGTAACACGGCGACAAAAGGTGTAGTTACGGTGTAGCTCGGATGTACTAAGATCACCCAACGAAATGTCTACGTCTCCTACATTGTTAAAAAGCTCCTTGAAATACCCATGCCACCTCCTCTTGATGTTCGCTTCGTCCACAAGAACTCGTCCCGCCTCATCCTTAATACAACGAACTTGGTCCAGGTCCCTAGTCTTCCTCTCCCTAGCTCTCGCCAACCTGTAAACATCCTGTTCTCCCTCCTTAGTAGCCAACCTTTGGTACAAGCTCTCATAGGCTTTACTTTTGGCTTCTGCTACTGATCTCTTTGCCTCCTTCGCCGCTCTGTAGACTTCTCTCTTCTCCACCCTTTCCTCATCTACAGTGCTATCCATTAAGGCTTTATAGGCCACCTTCTTCGCCTTCACCCTGTTTTGAATATCCTCACTCCACCACCAGGATTCCTTCTTGCTACTTCCTATCCCTCTTGCAACTCCTAAGGTCTCCTTTGCCGCATTTCTAATGAGATCCGCCACCCCTGTCCACATTTGACTCGCATTCCCTTCTCTTTTCCATATGCTATCCGACTCCACCTTGGCCTTAAATTGACCCCCCAAGGTTCCTGTAAGCTTCCACCACTTGATTTTGGTGCAATTGTATGCACTTCTCTTTCTCTTCCACCCCTTCATCTTAAGGTCTAAAACGACCATCCTATGTTGGGTCGACACACACGCACCTGGTAAAACCTTGCAATCCATGCACAATCCTCGATCTCCACGCCTAACAAGAATGTAATCAATTTGGGTCTTAGCGATGCCGCTTCTAAAAGTAACTAGGTGTTCTTCTCTTTTCTTGTAGAAGGAGTTGGTTACCATTAGGTCATACGCAGTCGAAAAATCTAATACCGACGTGCCACCCTCATTCCTAACTCCATACCCAAAACCTCCATGTGCTCCCACATACCCATCCGAAGTAGCCCCTACATGTCCATTGAAATCTCCTCCTATAAGGAGTTTCTCATTAGGGGGAAACTGCTGAATAGCCTCATCTAACTCCTCCCAAAAGCGACGCCTAAGGTGTATATCCAACCCTGCTTGCGGTGCATAAGCACAAATGACATTGAAGGTCTCCTCCTTCACCACCACCTTGATGGACATGATCCTATCATTGGTTCTCTTTACCTCTACAACATGCTGTTTAAGCTCCTTATCGACTAAGATCCCGACCCCATTCCGTTGACTCGAACACCCTGAATACCAAAGTTTGTATCCATTAATCTCTTTTGCCTTGGCGCCTGACCACTTCGTCTCCTGGACACACACTATATTAACCTTATATTTTTCTAAAACCTCCACTAACTCTAGAGTTTTTCCCGTGAGTGTCCCTACATTCCATGTTCCAAACCTCAATCTGTTTGCCCCAACTCTCCCCCTGTTTGACCCAGAGCTCACCGGAGGACTGGCCCTAACTCTACCAGTAGAAGTCACCGACGCCACACCGACCAAGAGGAAGGATCAAGCAGTTAACTCAAAATAAAAAAAAATTTGAAAAGCCATGAAACTAAGTACGTACAAGCACCCCCAAAGGTTAGGTAACGCAAAACTTAGCTATTTAGCAACAAACTCTATGTTTGCAAACACAGTTTACTATCAATAGTAGTAATTGTACTAGCACTGACAATACTAATAATAGAACAATAATTACAATAGTAATAATAATTTAGTAATAACACGACTAATAATAGTACTAATAATAATAGTAATAGTAATACTAACAAATACCACCACAGCTGCAACAAACAAACACTAATAATACTACTTATAAATACAACCGAAACAGTTGTACCACTAACTTAATACTAGTAGTAGCAACACTATTGGTTAAATAATACTACTGCTACTTTTATAGTGATAATAACACTAATAACCCTACTAATAATAGTGATAAAAATAATACTACAATATGCTATAGATACAAACAACGACACAAACAGGCACAAATATAAATGTTGCTGGGATCCACTTAAAGAAATAGTTTCCGAAAAGCAATACCAAACCAACTTCACGTGCTTGGATCAGCGAAGTCAACAACAAGCATAAATAAATAACAGAGTGGGGGTCAAACCAAAGCACAAAAGGGGTCTGACTGAAAATAAATAACAGAGTGCGGGTCTGACTGGTGGGTAGGGGTACGCCGGTGCTTACCACGGCGCTACTACCTGTTTCCGGCGGGGTTTGAACCGGACAGAGGACGCTGGCCCAACAGAAATGCTGGTCGCTTCTCCTACCACAACTGCATGGGCTGTTGTTTGTATCGTCGGGCTCGACTTTCCAGATCCAGGAGTCGAGGCCGTCGGGCTCGCGATCTCAGCCCCGTTCTCCGGCTACGTTCCCGTGTTCCCAGCCCCTCGCCGCTGTTGCTCCCCTGCGATGCAGTTTCGCCTGTGCAAAAATGAAGCCTCCGACGAATGATCGGAGGTCTATACAGCCTCTAGTGGGTCGGGCTGGTTTTGGGTCAGCGACACCGACCTTGGAGAGAGGGCGAAATGGAGAGAGAGAGAGAGAGAGAGAGAGAGAGAGAGGAGGAGAGAGAGAGAGAGATAGAGAGAGCTAGAGCGAGGAGAGTTAGAGAGAGAAAATTTGAGAGAGAGAGAGAGAGAGATCGAGCGCTCTAGAGCCGTTCGCTAGAGAGAGAAAGTGCTAGATCTAGTACTTTTACCTTGTTTCGCCGGCGATGAAGTGTCGCCGGTGCACAATTGAAGCCTCCGACGAAAGATCCGAGGTCTACTCGGCCCCTACTGAGGTCGGCGGTCACCGACCTTTGTATGGCGGTCGGCGATCACCGGCCTTTGAGCGAGGTCGAGAGGGAGAGAGAGAGAGAGAGAGAGAGAGAGAGAGAGAGAGAGAGAGAGAGAGAAAGTAGAGAGAGAGAGGGAGAGAGAGAGAGAGAGAGAGAGAGCGAGAGAGAAGAGAGAGAGAGAGCTCGGAGTTTTCTCGGAGTTTTCGCCTGAGAGTTCTAGAGAAACTTGGAGTTTCTCGGAGTTTTAGCCAGTACATGGAAATATCCAATAGCAAAATGGAAATATCCAAGCCTCAACAGTGTATTGCTAATTGCATTGGGGAATAAGAAAAAGGCAGAAAGCAGGAGGATCAATACAAGATTTGGAATAAAATTACTTCAAAGAGTTTTTGTTGTCCCTCTCCAATACAATAAAACGTGAAGAAGACCCCGAAAATGTGATGATTATTGATCTAAAATTCTGAATATAAAGTAATTGTTTGCAAATATTTAGGAGCAGCATAGAAAGTGGCATCAGAATTCTTGAGATTGTCAACATTGACTTACCAGATGTTCAGAGATCAAGTGTAAGCCATCATATGCCCTTTGCAGATGCCAAATATTTTCACAAAAATGTTCAAAACCATTAAAACAAAACATTTTAAAGGAAAATAAAAATGACTTCTTCCTCTATTAGAGGGTTAAAGTTTTTTTGATAGTACATTATTTTAAACCTTCTATTTTTTAGGGTCACTAAGGTTTTCCTGGTCGTTAACTTCAGGGCCCATGCAATTAGTCAAGCAAAGCATGGACATGTTATCTATAAAAAAAAAACTTTTATTTTTCACAAAACAAAAAACCTCATCTAAATAAGTGAGTCAATGACCACAGTGGGAGGGGAAGAAAGAGATGGCAAATGACAAATGACAAATGACAAATGAAATGACAAAACAAACATATATAAAGTTACACTGGACGCACAAGAGACAATGTGCCAAACTTCCCTTATTTTCAGAATCTAGTTAGCATCAAGCTAGGCTGTTTATTCTCACATATTCTGCACAAGTCAAATATCCTTTTCTTCCGTATTTTTCTTTTTCCTTCTTTTTAGAGGGGGGAGGCTGGTGTGGAAGGGGTTAGCAGATATGTCGGACACCCACCACAAGAAAATGTACACTGTAGTCAGATTACTGAGCACTGAACAGAATAAACAGCCAGAAAAAAAAAATTGAAAAAAAAAACTTTACACACATTGTAGCATACTATCAACACAATATTACACACCTTAACATCAGAGAGCTGCATAATCCAAGGACAAAAGTGGAGCTTCAAGGATCACAAAGTATAAAGTATAACACTCTAATCTCTACATTAGACCAGGCAGCTTTTCAAGGATGACAAAAGGTACAAAATGAAGCTAGCATAGAATCAATTTTGGGACCAAGGGAGATGATATATACAAACATTACAGCAATCATGATATCCAGAAAGTAAAGGTAGAAAGAAAAAAAAAAAAGATACTGCAAAGCCTCACCTGAACAATTATTGAGGTGGTTGTATTTGGATTGATAGTCAAAATGCAGATGCTCTGTAATGTTCTCTTCAGTATCATCTCATACTCCTCCAATTTCCCTAGTAGTAAGTAAGTGTTAGTTTGACTGGATCCTAACACTCAAGCTAGGAACTTCAAGTAAACCACAGAAGTAAGTTCATGAATGTTGCCAAGAACAGAGGACCAATGGATGTTTCACATTACGAATTTACGACAGAGAATATTCTCAATCCGGGATACACTGAAGAAATCGTTTTCACATAGGAACATGCCATAGAGACAAGTATAAGTAACAATTATGGACAATCATGATGTCCTATACAACTACCACTTTCAGATACTGTTTCAAATTCTCGCAGTTTTCATATAATCATTAGATATTGTCTTCATAATATTTGTTCCCCGAAAATATAAAAAAGACGACATTGATCAATCAATACATGATAAATTGTATAATATGAATTAATAATACATACATAGATCAAGTATTATGCTTTTCATGTAAGCATAATATAAAAGAATACTATACTCAAGAGGAATGGCTTATAGTGAGAACATCCATAGTGCATATATAAGTAAAAGATGAAGCAGTTACCACTTTGTCCCATCTTCGGTTTCCAAATTACTTCAATAGAAGCCTTCTCTGGATTTTCATTCTTCTTTGTCCCAGCTTTTGGCCCATAAACTGCCGCTCATATTTTTGTTTCCCCTGGAAATAATTGCAATCTTACGCATATGAGCAACATAAACATGTACATTACAACATACATTACAGATAATTTCAAAAAAGGCTCACGTGAATGTTGAGCACATAAATAAGTGTATGCTTATATGGGAGAGTTACAGGCATTTCAAACTATAACATTCGCAAAGGACTATTCAATAAAGCTTATGATTCCCACAGTTCGAAGCTCTGGTATTCGAGTACTTTGATTTTCAACGCCTTATAAAAGTCAACAC
This sequence comes from Tetragonia tetragonoides, assembly GCA_038025085.1. Lineage (NCBI taxonomy): Eukaryota > Viridiplantae > Streptophyta > Magnoliopsida > Caryophyllales > Aizoaceae > Tetragonia > Tetragonia tetragonoides. The sequence continues at coordinate 20,505,191 of CM076153.1, read as the reverse complement.
CTATCTGACAGACGTGGGTACTTAAGTATGATCCTTCACGAGGAAAAACTCCATGCACCAATTTAGGACACTTCTAATGAGTTCAAGAAGCAAATATATCTTGGACAACATTAATTGTGATGCAAATGAATTCAAACACAACCACAAGCTTCAGAAATAAATTGTAGGGAGAAAATTTCTGTCATTGAAACAAGATGATTAAAGAAAAGAAGAAGAAAACCAAAGGCAGGGCGGCTGCTAAATCACATTCATACATTACATTAGAAATAGTTCACAACAACTACCGATAATAAAAAGAACCGTGCTATCTATATCTGTATATCATGCATCAAGCCACTAGCAATGTAATAATGCAATACTATATTAAACAAAACAGAAACGAAAGAAGAGGTAGAAATTACCTTGGGACCAACTAGCAGAGCCATGAGCCCGGTTGAGAACGTTTCTACAACAAGCTAAAGGTCTCAATTGGTTTGGCGTACGCCCATCCGCCCTATCAACCTCCATTCTCCTAATTTGTTTCTTCTTCCACCACCTAGGTTGCACGGATATGGATACTGCTATGAAAAGGGTACAGCCTACAGGTACAAGATACTGCATTTACTTCCAAAATTATAGGTTATGAACTTATAGTTACAGACTACTTTTGAAGATAACAACTTTTTCCCCAAACTCTGATTTCGAATACATATTATCAGCCGTGTTGAACTCTGATTTCTAATACATAACTTAAGCAATCTCCTACAATTAGCATTCAACTAGCACAAAAACTTATTTAAAACGGTCTTATTATAACTTTTGGTAAGACCATGGTCATTTTTAGTGGAACAAAGATCGCGGCTCATAAGAAGTGACCCCTACCTTTCTAAATAGTAACCCCATTTTTTTATGGTCAACCTCAAGACTTGCTCTTCAACTAAAGTGTTATATTATTTGAAACTTAATAAAATCAAGCAACAGTAGTATTACAGAAATTAACTAATTAACTCAAGCAACATGGCGGTCCAGCAAGTGAACAAGCAAACAAAATATTACTGTAATCAAAATATCCCATAGTGCAGAACGAGAGGAAATGCAGAAGTTTGAGATAAGTTACCTGGCTGTGGGTGGACGGTGAACTGCAATTAACACTTCAAGGAGAGAGAGAGAGAGAGAGAGAGAGAGAGAGAGAGGGGCGAGGGTGTTAGCGGCTGAGTGAGGCAAGAGTGAAACTCGGGCAGGGGTTTTACGGGATGAGGAAGGTTTTAGGGAAAGGGCTAGCGATACACATTGTGTAATATACACATGTGTGTCCTGCCAATAATATACGGACACGTGGCAAGTAAAAAATTAATTTAGGGGAAAAATGGGACTGAAAGGGGAGGGAGTTATTTTGAGGAAAAGGGGGAAAGTCTGGACTCCAGCCCGCCCAATAAATGCCGAAAATGAAATTTTTTGGAAATTGACAAACCCTAAAATATTCCGGCCGAAAATTAGGCTCTCCAGCGAAGGAAAAAATTTTCCGGCGAGATTTTTTGAAAAAGAGAAAATTGATAACCATTTGTTAGTGTTGAAGCAGGGCAATATTTTTCCAGTCCAGGATACCAATTTGGGTGGGGAGAAGCAAGAATTAGGTCGATCGATGTGAAGAGGGTTTGTTTTGAAGTTCCGGCGACTTGTCGTGAAGGTGAGATGGGAGATTATCTAGATAACTTGCACGATGAGGATCATCTAATAAACGTAAGTTCCGCATTGCTTATATTTCCCCATAAATTGAACCATGTTCGGTCGATTAAGTTAATTGTTTTGTTGAAAATTTTAGGAAAAATGTAGTTCTCAAAACTCCTTTGAACAGTATCTCCTGATATTAGCTATAACATTGTGAACGTTAATTACGTAGGAACAACGAATGTAACTAAATGTAGCTTGTACTGCTTTGATTTATTGTTTTGAAAATTGAATTGTTTAGTAACAACGTAAGTAAACTGACCATATGTTATGGGAAGTAATATATGCAAATACTCACCATGTCATTTGTAATTTGCTGAGGATAAAATGATGTTGTAGTTTGATAGCTCAGATTAAATTTATTTATGAAAGAAATGGTAGAAGGATATGCATGTAAACATGATAATATATATTTAAATTTGAAATTTTCCCATTTACAGCGCATGGAAGTAGGAGGTGTGATTGACCATTTCGATAGTAGACATACTCAAGATAAAGTTACCTTAGGGACTGAACTCCAAAATGACTTCTCGAACGATAGTGTAGACCTTGGGAACGGTGAGGCAAGAGTTGTAGATGGGGAGTACATTACAGAAGAGGTAAGTAAAAAACATGTAAATTCACTCCATCAGTGTAACAGATGAGTACAAAAGTGTTGATGCTTAGTTCATGTACTTGAATTGGGCAGACAACTGAGGAACCCGGAGGTAATAGTGATCCTATTAATGAAGATTGGTCGTTTGAAGATGATTTTGATTTTGAAGATGAAGAAGGTGTAAATGATGAAACAACTAGTCTTGTTGTGGACTTGAATAAGACCCTGACAAGTGAAGAAAGGAGTATTGCACCTAGGGTCGGGATGATATTTGATGATCAACCCCATTTTGTGGAATATTGCCACGCATACGCCTACGACATGGGATTTGAATTTCTTATAAGATCGAACAGTATATTACCTGAATTTAAAGCGAAACGGATTGGTAGGAGGAAGACTGGAGCAAAGGAGCCAAAATATTACATGATGAAACGCATAAGGTATGAGTGTAAAAAAACAGTTAGTGGGTGCAAAGTACGGGTTATTGGACTCTTGAAAGAGCAAATTTTTTTTGAAATTTTGTTATGTGAATTGGATCACAGCCATGGTCTTGACCCGTCAAACAGCAAGAGGATGTTAAACTTCAGGTATATAGACGATTAAGTCATGAACAAATGTATGGAGCATGAATTGGCTGGCCTCCCAATATCTAAGATTTTCAGCACCATCCTCGTTGAAAATGGAGGTTTGCATGAAAATCTAACATTTAATAGGAAAGATTTGAAGAATGCCATACATGCATGGTAGAGAAGAGAAGTTGTTGGAGGCGATGCTGCAAACCTTGAAAAGTATTTCGCAAAGATGAAAGAGCAGAACGCTCATTACTATAGTGCGATTGAGAAAGATGAGGAGGGTAGATTGAAAAATGTATTTTGGTCTGATGCAAGGTGTAGGACAGCCAGTAGGTATTTTGGGGATACTATCACATTTGACACTACGTTCTTGTGCAATAAGTACCACATGCCATTTGCTCCCTTTGTCAGAGTTAATCATCATGGATTCTCCATCCTCCTAGCTGTAGGGTTAGTCACCCATGAGAACACGAATTCCTTTTCTTGGTTGTTCAATCATTGGAAGTTGTGCATGGGGGAGGCTCCAAAGACTATCCTTTCAGATCAAGACAAGGCGATAGGAGCAGCCGTTCGAAATGAGTTCCCCAACGCAAAGCATAGATTGTGCTTGTGGCACATATTGCAAAATGCTAGCAAAGCATTGGGGCAACACAAAGACAACAAAAAAATTTATCTTGCAATGAAAGCGGCTGTGCATGATTGTATGACAGAGGAAGAGTTCGACGAAGCATGGAAAGTAATGGTGAGTGATTATTCTCTAGAAGAGAACAACTGGGTCAAAGAGGCGTATAGAATACGTGAATGATGGGTTCCGGGTTACTGGAGGGGAAGGTTTTGTGCGGGAATGTCTTCGACGCAGCGTAGTGAGGGAATGAACGCATTTGTAAAGGGGTACGTGAGCCTGAGCTCTGGTTTGATGAGATTCATTAAACAGTACGAGCAAGGCTTGGAAGCAAAGATTGAGGAAGAAAAGGAACCGGATAAGCAATCGAAGAACAATCCTGTTTTATTGGATAGAACTTTCCTGGCAGGGTCGATTTTCCAGGATATATACACGAATGGTAAGTTAAAAGAGATCGGGGCTGAGATAGATTTGTTGAGACTCACAAACCTGTCGAAGTTCTCCAGTGGAAGGTCGACTGTCATTTACCATGCAAATGAGAAGTTGATCAAACCTCATTGGAAGAAATTGCGCAAACACTACACCGTGACATTGCAAATCGATGTGGAAGAGTACAAATGCTCCTGCAGGCTTTTTGAATTTAAGGGAGTACTGTGCAAGCACTTAATTGGCACTCTTGACTTGGAGGAAGTTGGTCGTTTACCCGAAAGATATATCCTTGACAGATGGAGGAAGGACATTGACAGGGAATATGCGAAAATCCCGGTTGGTGTGGATGACCCGATTGCAGCAGAGCGTTTAAAGAAATTGCAAAAGATTAAGCGTAGAAACAATTACATGTAGAGTCTTGCAATGCTGAACGACAAGACGCATGAATATTGTACAAAAGCTTCAGTTGATTTATGCAAGAAGCTAGAGGAGTTAGGAGGTGTTAGTTCTCGTTTTTCTTCATGGGATCCCGAGTCCGAAGGACCTCCATCTAGCTTTTTTGGCAAGTCTATAGTTCATCCAAGCCTAAACCCTCCTGCGGAGCCTTCTTCTGAGCAAAACGAAGCGCTGCCAAAAGACCCTGTAGTACTAGCTTGACAGGGGAGGTTGCCACAAGGCAGGAATAGAAACCCTGCGGAGGCAAAACGAAAGACACGTGGTCAGGCAAGTGGCAAGGGCCGCAAATACAAACAAAATAAAAGGGGTAAATCAAGGGAGGCAAATGATGGACAAAGTCAAGAAATCAATGTAAGTGTATGTAGTACTATCTATCCTGAACGTTTTGGTTGCGGTATCCCCTACACAATTCATAAATGTACTGTAACATTTCAATGTGTATGATTAGTACGAATTGGTTGTTTGTTTTGTAGGATTCACAGACTATGAGTCGTGGAACCAATTACAAACTTCCCATTACACGTTCCAAGAAAGGTATGTATTTGCCTCCGTCGTGTCCGCCATGCAGTACTTCTGCACTTGGTCCTCAACAATGCAAAACTGCAGAGGTACTTGGAAAACTACCATTATCCTTAGAGAAAAGATCGAACGTCATCGGACATGGTGGACGGTCAAAAATTCAGGACACAGACAAGGAATTCTTACCGGAATGTGGTCCCTTTAGAGGTCGGTCACAATTGCCATTCTCTGAAACTTCGGCTTTTACAGTAGTCAAACAATGGAGAGGATGTGGAGCCTCAATGTCCATCCAAGAGATGCAGTTCGGGCAGATGCCTTATTTTCCCACCCCGCATTTTCCTGCCCAGAACGGTACAAGTCTACCAAATCATTGCAATCAGAACATGGTCTTTGGTGATCGGAAACCCTCACAAGAAGTGTCAATTATAGGCCGCGTAGGGAATGATCTACATCCAGTATCCCAACCCTCGACAACCACACACAAACATGCACTTGGTCTTAATTCTACCTTACAATCCTCGAAGGAGAACATTATGAGGCATTAAGAATAGTGATATTCAGCATTCCTATCTGTTGTTAGATGGGAATACAATCTGTTACTAGTATTGCTTTGCCTGAATGTTAGTAATGACTCTATATAGCATGTTAGAATATAGACTACCTTTATTGTTGCAAAAATGCTTTTGGAATTCATTTGCACCAGGATTATGTAATTTGGTTGTAACAATGGATATTATTATGTTCACCTTTTAACCCAGACTTTTGTTGTTTCCAACAAGCTAGCAATTGGTTTCCCACTAGTGTACAGTTTCATAATATGAATAAAACACTTATTTGTATCTGCTATTTTGTAACAACTAACAACTAATCCCGTCACTTATGGTTTTCATAGTAACAACGGAAACTTGAATATAATATTATTTGTAATGGTTAAATTGTAAATATTAATAGGTTGCGGGTTTAAAAATAGGAAGACTAGTACTAAAACCTTCCTTATATGTCCTTCTACCTTGCCCTTGTTGGACTCAGTAAGCTGAAAGCTAGGGTTTTTGGTCAGAAGTAAGCTAAGGTTACCCAGCCACCTCAAGGTGACAGAGAAAGCGTTCATTTCATAATGGATCCATAATCGATGAGTACCAGCAACCAGGCTACCAGCAGCAAGGGGGTAAGTGTAATAGCTTGTCTTGTAATTGTGCATTCCATTTACTTTCTTCATGCAATTTCCCTCCTCCTAGTGTATGCGAATTTATCATCTAATCCTCTATTAATATATCCACGCATCCTTGATATCAATTAACAAATGGGAATGAGCTATAGTAAGGGTAACAGTTGGCTGTTAAATCCCCAAAATTTTTAATATAGTAAATAAACTGCATTAAAGGAGTGGCTAAAGCCCCTTTAGCTGGCTTATTAATTGTTGTTTCCGTTGACTATTACATTGATTGTTATATTTGTTGTAGGGTAAGGGAGGGTTATGTGGTTTCAACAAGTTCCGCAGCATAAAGAAGTGGAATTCGGTTGGAAGAAGGCTGAAGGGACGTCAATTGTGCAAGTGTGGCCTTGAATTGGAGCTACTAACTGCTGGTACGGATGAAAATTGCAGAAGACGGTTCCTAACATGTCCCAAAAGTAACCTATGTAGCCAATTTTCATGGTATGATGTTCCATTATGTGAAACTTCATTCAAACTTCTTCCTTTAATGAGGGATGAGATGCTTGAGATGAGAGATACTCTTGCTGTGAGAGATACCATGATTTTAAGCTATGAGCGACAAATTAGGAAGTGTAATGAGAAAATTGCGAAGCTGAAAGAGAAAATCCAAATGGATAAAGGGCATTGAAGTTTATTTAAGTATGCATCGTTTTAGAAGCATTGAGGTCGTTGTGTAATTAGATGCTATGTCTTACTGTCGTTAAGTTGTTATTAGATAAATTGAGTATTAGTATGTTTAGCTTTTAGGCTTAGATGTTATGTACTATTTTCGTTATGTTGTTAGTAGAAAAATTGTGTATTACTATGTTTTGTTTTAGTCTGTTAATCCGGTCAGAAACTTATTGTATGTTGTATTCAACGAATAGCAGTAGTATTTAGATTATTCTCAAAGTGCATTTCCTTAAGTAAGACATAAATAATAAAATTAAGCAAAAAATAAGTTCCCTTCCAGTTGCGAACTCTCTTCAATTTACAAATAAGTTCCCTTCTAGTGGCTACTAAGAATCGAATTCTGAAATGAATGCGCTGCGAAACCTTAACAATATTTTATCGGAATTTCGAAAACTCATAGTAATGATAAAGATTTTTAGGCATCTTCCAGCATGTTCAATAAGCATAAACATTTCTTTGATTCCAAATATATGATGCCTGCGAATACCTTTACAAAAGAGTATTAAGTTTAGACAAAATACATGTTTGCTTAGACAAAAGAGTAATAATTCCGGGAAGAACCACGTTACTCAAACCCGATTTGGTCAGAAAAGGTTACATGTTCAAATGAAGACGTAATTAACCTTTGATATCTGCTAACGCCTTCCTAAGTACTTTCCTTGACCTCATGTTCAAGTCATTGCATATTAAATAAGTTGTCATCATCTCTCGAACTACTTGCATTTGCGGTTTAGTTTTCTCGAAGTCCTAGATACAAAAACATTTACATCAATATTACATTTATAGTACATTGATATTTGAAAATAAAAAGGAATCAAAAGTGAAAGTGAAATGATACCGTAGCAAACTTAGCTCGAAGTGAATCGGGACGTTCAAATTTTTGTACAATCCACGCCAGGACGTGTACTCCAGAGTCTCTGGGATCTTTGTCCTTCGTCAAAGGACTTTTTCAAACAAAAGGCATCCCACAAGTTCTAATGTCAATTTGAGGCCTTAGAAGACTAAATGCCTCGTCGATACTTTCTGCCTGCAGTATTTATTGATTGTAAAAATTGGCGTGGATTTGAGAACAAAGAAAGTTTCTAAAAAAAAAATACGTATGAAACTACTCACCACAGCTCTCTGAATGACCGTATGAGGGTCTTTATTAATAACCCCTTGTGATGAGTCCTACACTTCTATTATGTCTGAAGTCCTATCAATAATGTATAAATACCACCTCTCTTCGCTGGCGACTGGAACAAAGAACTGCAAGCGACGCACGATAGCATTAAAAAGGGAAGGAACAAAATACTCAATTTTTCAAATCAGATTGATAACTTACGAATCTCATTGCTTGAAAGTCAACACCCATATCCCCACTCATTTCTCGTGCCATAATGGAAACTCCAGCCATAAAGGATTTCCTATAATTCTTGTCCAACTCCTCTCCTCTATCATAGGCCTCAACTGCATTACTCTATGAAATACAACATAAATCAAGTCAGTAAACATGTTTGAGCTCGGTAATAACTTGAGTGATTCTATAGGTCCTTTAACTTACAGTCCAAGTGGGGGAAATAATATATGAGTCCCGCACATTCTTTTCCTTCAGTGTCGTTAAATAGTTGAAGTACGATGACACATACTCCATGACCTACAAATTAAACAATGGAGTTAGGGTTGAGATGAGGGACAAAAATCTTACAAAAAAAATAAATGAGTGTTTAATTACCTCAATCTCAATGTAGCCCTTATTCTTTGTTCTTGTATTGATTAGACAATGATACAGCTCTGAGCGGGAAATTTTAATTTGATTGAATTTCAGCACAGTAAAATCACCTCTAAACCCAATAAAAAAGTAAAAATTAGCAAACAGAATTAGAAAGGTACGTAGAAAGTAATTTAATTTAATGTTCATAACCTTTTTGACCCGGACACCTTTCTCGTCATGTACTTCCATCACAATATTTATCTTTTCATCAGCAAAAGGATGTGCAGCGTTGTCTTCCTCGTCAGATGAGGACTCCTGGATATTATCATCTTTAAGGATAGAGGTCGCCGTGTCCGTAAAATTATTGTCGTGACGTTCATATTGATGAGTCATGGATACCGTCTTCTCTGTGTCCTCGTCCTCCTCTTGAGTGCCTGTCCCTTTCCCAACTTCTTCAGCATCCTTATTTTTCAATGTTTGCAACCTTGTGGTCCTCCTTGTTGCAGTTTCCACATGTACTCCCCCATCGCCTGCCCTCTCCACACTCTTCACTGTTGTAGCTCCAGCATATTCCGCGTTCTCTTGTGGAGCTCTTTTCCAATTACGTATTCCTTTTCCACCCACTGGGCAATTTGAAGCTCTCTTTGGAACTCGGATCCTTGGGGGGCGAAGGAAATCTTCGGGTAACACCTGCACATACACTTTAGAGATGGTGTGCTTAGTTTAGTTGCGTTTACCCCATAATTTATTTAAACTGTCATATTCAAATAAACAACATACTCTATCACGTTCATCCTCCACAAATCGTTCTGTTTCCATAGGGAATACGCTCACATTTTGTTTTGTGACCCACACAGGTCGAACCTCACCCCTAGTAGTGGGATATTCTTTCCCATATTTCACTCCACCAACAATCTGAGATAGAGAAGCTATAAATAAATATCTAGTAACAACGATAAGTGGAGTTCATCAGTAGTCATTTGAAGAGTCACATCTCCAACATCATTCAAACAAGAAGGAACAACACATGAATTGAAAAGTTCATTTATCTTAAACTATTCACAAAATAGCTGAAAAACATAAATTCAGTTTTGTGACGAATATTTCCACTTTTATTAACCCTTATTTTAACACTAAAATGGTTTATCTCACCGGTAAATGCCCATATCTCCCATCAGGTCTCGTGTCCTTATGGATTGCCTCTTCCATATCATGTGTATTCCATGCCCACATCCTTGGCTTTTTACATCCCCACCTTATTACGCCCTTAACATAGTTTATTCTGTCAAGGTACAGAATCTGCAATCACATGGGTCGCAAATTATTCAATGGACCATCTGTAATGTGAAAATGCACATGCTAAGGGCAACACATCGTTTTCAGGCATAAAACTTACAATGTATAGAAGAGCCGACGAAACTCCTGAATTTTTTTCGTACTTCTTTGTCTTGAAATCACATATCCAATCAAGTACGTATTGGGCCCAGTTGTAGTTAGCCAAATTTACTTACCACTTTTGGAGTGAGAGCTCGAAGATGATATGGGCTGTACCATGTGCTCGTTGTGTGGCACAGAATGTTCTGAAGACAGTAGAATACAAATTTCCTCAAGAACTTTATTCTATCGACTTTCTCACCCACGCACATCCTTTTGACAGTGAACTCATCAATCCCACCGTTGTTGCCGTACTCGGCTTTCATTGCCAACACAGTTTTGTTTGTGGCCTCAGCAACAGGAACAATCTGTAAGTCAGGATTTGACTGTATTCCAAAAACCCACTCTATCATATTTGGGGTAATCTCCAACTTAACAGGATCGCCTTCTTCACCTTCCTCTCTCAAATTTAGTTCGCATGTATTTGGATTAAACCTAGTGCTTAACCAGTAAGAATGTATCTTGTCGACGGTTGAAACTGAGATATCTAAAAAGTACTCAAATCCCGTGTCCTTCAACCAAGCTATTTGGATAGGCAATAGATTCTCACAAAGCTGTATGACCTTCTCCGGGTGACACCTGACACTAGGGTTTCCCTACATGAGGCAGATAATGTATTAGGTACGATACTGTAAAATGTATAGAATCTTGAGATGACAAAAAAATTTACACGCACTTACATAAATTTTTGATGGTCTAGGTACCACCGGTCTTCCCCGCTTCCTTTTCTGACCTGGACGTCCTTGCTTAACATTTTTGGGTGAGTCAACCCCTTCCACCGTTGGGCTTTTAGATGCACCTACACCATCCCTTGAATCACTAACGCCAATGTTGTTAGTTATCAAGGGATTCTCCAACACAGTCTGTTTATTTTTTTTGGTTTCTTGGAGAGGACAGATTTTCCTTACCAATGATGCCATTTTGGATAAGTCATGATATACTCAACATAACACTTTCATACTTAAGTAATTGCATGCAATTCGATCAACTATTTTGACAGAAGGCTGACTACCTTGTCATTCTTGTCTAATGATTCCATTCCTTCTTTAAGACAGTTGGATCTTGTCCTCACTTGTGAAACATCAGATGGCTTCAGAGCAGAACTTTCTTCTCCCTTCTTCCTTTTACTCCGGGTCTTGCGAGATTCGTATGTCAATCCAGTAAGAACATTTTCTCTCTTTTCACCCTGATCATTGATCAGCAAACTCAAAACAACTACAATCATTATTTTTGCTAACTAACATTGACATTTCAATAAATGACATCATATTTTGCTTTTATACAGCGAATTATTTAATCCTTACAAAAAGCCATATTGTGGTTCTTTAATACTAGGATCAAATAAATTTCCCCATATCTTTCCTTCTTTATCATGGTAACCAGAAACATCAATAAAACAGAGGTACCTCAATGGGTGTTGTTATAGTAAGTTTTGACAACCAAACCTTGTATGCTTCATCATGTACCGAGTCGTCGTGACAGCGCATTGCTCCTGTTTTTTGTATGGAACCTACAGCTACATCAACACCAGAAGAAGCATCCACCCCTTCACAACTAACACTTGTATCTACACCTTGACCTATAGTAGTAACATCTGTAGTTTCGACAACTGTATGTGCGTCTGTTGATGGGCCATGAGTAATAGGACAAACGGCTGGGGTTTCTCCTCCATGTACCACAGTAGAGGTATCATTGACTTTGACTTTATGTGGATCAGTTGTTGACCCATCATTGTCTGGGGCACAAGTAACAGCGGAACCTTTACCGGTTTCTTCATGCATACATGTGCATTGATCAGTAACATCAAGGGTGCAAGGGTGTGTATCATTTTCAAGTGCCTGATAATGACCACCATTAGAATTCGTCAATTGAGGTGCCCATTCTAATGTAACATCAGTTTAAATATGTTACCTCACTTGTAGGTTGCTCAGGTGGAGCTGTTCCAACAAGCGTGGAAAGGTTTGTATCCGTTTCAGGTGCTTGTTCCAAATCATCGGGGTCCGGCTCCAGTACAGTCTTCCCAAACGTAACAGGTGAAAAACTTGGCTGAAAATAATTGACCAACATCAGAAATCCTTAATTGGAATATTAGTTGTAATCGACATCTGGCCGTGGCTATATTAATCAAACAACAGATTCTATATGTTACCTGGAGTGAGCTTTGTTCACACGTTGTTGTGCAATGAGCAGTTTCTTCAAGCGTCGAAGGGTTTGTACCCGTGTAAGGTGCTTGTTTGCTTTCCATTCCATCTTGTTGTGGCTCCACTTCAAGGTTCCCTAATGTATTAGCTGAAATTGGTAGCTAAAAATATTTGAACAACATTAGAAACCCTCATTATATATTTTTGTAATAATATTCATCTGGCCGTGGCCATATTAATCAAACAGCAGATTCTATATGTTACCTTAGTTGAGGTTCGTTCACGTGTTGTTGTGCAATTAGCAGTTTCAACAAGCGTCGAAAGGTTTGTACCCGTCTAAGGTGCTTGTTTGCTTTCCATTCCATCTTGTTGTGGCTCCACTTCAAGGTTCCCTAACGTATTAGCTGAAATTGGTAGCTAAAAATATTTGAACAACATTAGAAACCCTCATTATATATTTTTGTAATGATATTCATTTGGCCGTGGCCATATTAATCAAACTGAAGATTCTATATGTTACCTTAGTTGAGGTTTGTTCACGTGTTGTTGTGCAATGAGCAGTTTCAACAAGCGTCGAAGGGTTTGTATCCATGTCAGGTGCTCCTTTGCTTAGCATTCCATCGTGTTGTGACCCCACTTCAACGTTCCCTAACGTAACATTTGAAACAGATGGCTGAAAATAATTCACCTACATTAGAAATCATCAATTGCAAGATTGGAACAAATAATTATACGGCTCTGCGAATATTATCCACAAATCAGTTTGTAAATGTACCTCACAAGAGCTATCTTTAGGTCTACGTATACACTGACCAGCTCCATCAAGGATGGAATGACTTGTATCAGTTTCAGGTGGTTGTACTTGTACCATTCCATCGTTTTTTGGCACCATTTCAGGCTTCTCTGCCTTATCCGATGCATCAGATGGCTGAAAAGAATGCAACAACATTTGAATGATTCATTTGCAATTTGGAGTAAAAAATTTGGGTTGTGCCCATATTAAAAACACAAACAAATAATGTAACACTTTCTAACCTCATCCAACAAATACTTTTTCACTACATCGTCCCCCTGTAATTTATATATAAAATGCACAAAATGAACACGACATAAAAACATGCACAAAACAAACAGGACATAAACCAACGCGTTAGACAGGTTTCCGTAAAAATCTTATTGAACTCCCAAATAAATAAGATTCAATTTTCAATGTTACCTCTTCTAATGGTTCTTCATCAACTTTTATATTATCTAGTTGTTGCTTTGCTATACTTACTACATTATCCATGACCATCTGAGTATTACTGTAGACATCATAATCAACCTGCGTCAAAATATTCTTTTATTATGCGTCTTTCAAATGCTTAGCATAATAAACACCACAATAGATACAGCAAATGATCCATCATCCTTGTCATGACTTGAACTTTCACTAGTAAAGTCACCAAAACATATAACAATTAACTAGTAAACATGCTACGCAAAGTTTTGTTGTTTGTCAGCCCCTCACAAATTATCTATTTTTAAAATGGTGATACACTCCGTATAAATTAAATGAATATTATATGTGGGAAGCAATTCATCCCTCCCTCACCAAGTACCTAAATTCATCACCATTTACGTTTTTCAGAACATATAATGCAAAACAGTTTACATATGACAACCTTTTACAATAAAGATGTACATGTGTGGTTTTTGAATATACAAAACGACTCTTCTTTATAATTTCAAGCTTTGTTGTACATATTTTAAAGAAAAATTCTTTTATAATTACATATTCAACCCCATCTATTGTGAAATAATCCTAAAATATAGGTAATGGAGCTAAATCTGACAAATTGTTGTGTATATCCCACAGATCTACAAAGAATTTAATTCAGAAAAGAATAAAATTCTCTGCATCCATAGAAGGTTTGCTCAATAGAATAACAACATAAGCCCAAAAGTTTCGGAACAATTGAGATTGTAAAGCACATGCTTCCAAAAATCAAATAATCTACATCTACGGACACAATTCGGGTTATTTATACAAGAGCGGGTTCGAGTTTTCAAATGCGTGGACCACTTTTGAATACTCAAATACACCATCTGGGTTCGACTTATAAACTTTTCCAAACTAGGATATCACTCACACACTGAAAGAACTACGGAGTAATAAAGACCAATATAGGAACAATTAACAAAAAAAATTGACAACATTAAAATATTTTTGAATGAAATTGTAATTCATTTTCAAATTTTCATTTCACTTACTTTACATTCATCGCTTTTGTCCATTTGCGGCTTCTACGATTTCTCCATCATGGTTGCCTTTCCAGAAAATTATCAGTACCAGGGGGAGGTGAGAGGAGGGAAGGAGGTGAGAGAGAGGAGGTGGTTTTGTGGGAATGTCAACTGTTTTCCTCTCACATATTGGTGGTCAACAGCGGTCCATTTTACACGTCACCGGGGTAATTTATTACTTCTGAGTTGTCTCATCAAAGTTCCTTTTACCTTTTTTTTAGCGGAACATTAATCCTCACTTTTAAATTATCATATAACCATTCAATTCTAAACGTTGTTACAATATATAATCTTATTTGTGACATAAAAACGATAGTTGTTACTTTATATACATCTCCAAATAAAATATGTCATGCAACTTAAGTCCATGCCTACATATAAAATTCCCAATGCATAGAGACATACACCATGTTACATTATAATCCGAAACTTCTGTTGAACAAAAACTACTTTTAACTCGTAAATTAGAGTCCACATCGCTGTAAAATCCGTCTAACTTTGGATTGTGATTATTTACTCCGAATACAAGCCCGAATTAATTTCTAATTCCGATCCAATTTCTATGCATCCTACATTTTGACAAGGTATGTGCGAAATATGTTCATGTTCAACTCTAAAATGCAAGAGTCGAGCAATTGAGAGTGAGGTGAGGATTGACATAAGCGGCATCGTAGAGTATATATGCAAGTGTAACTGAGAGTTGAGAGTGATTTTCCGATTTAGTGAAATAGAAAGACAGTAACGTGTAAATGTGATAATAGGGTTTTGGGAATATATGACTTGTGCCTTCATGTAAGAAATAATAAACGATGTAGAGTCGGAACTTAACGAAATGGCATACACGCACAATGGAACATGAGTGATTTGACTAGAGGATTGTATTAGCTTATTTGTATAAATGAGTTTGGTAAATTATTTGATTTATTTAAATGTCGTTGATTATGTCCTTTCTTTCAAATAAAAACCGGTATTTTTTTTTCCAGGGGAATATAGGAAATATTCTTTAATAGAAAAGGCATACTGCATCTACAATCAACAATAACAAAACAATTTTTGCTAACAAGACAATTGACAAGGGCACCTCAATGCGACTCCCAACATGCATAGTAACCATGTGCTTTCTTTCATGTATCTTCATCTTTGACGGAAGTGGAGATCTTCACCGCAAGCAAATCAATCAATTGGTCCAAAACTCTGTTTTGTACCATCGGTTGAATGTATATCAGGTCCCTCAATTTATTTTAAATCTATGAAATAGATACCGCACCATAGGCGAAAAGATAAACCTCCGCAAAGGAATAAATTACAATACCAATGAACTCCATAAAGGGAGAGAAAATTCTTCCACCTAAAGCCAAAAAGAGTACAATTAAGAGTCAAACTACATGAAGAACATCAAATACATACAGGACGGAAATGAACTATATCGGTCCTCCCGACATGAAACTAAAATGGAAGTGAGAAGAGGCAAAACAAAAAAGCTAAGGTTTTAACCAATATGGGTTGGTATTGTGGTTCAGTACTTCATCCCTTAAACAAGTGGTTGGGGGTTCGAATCCCAACTCTAGCAAATGGAAAAAATCGCTTGGCCACCCCCCTACCGATTAGTGATGCGCTGACAGTTAGGGCCAGAGGATTAGCCATGTCATCGACGGTGGATATCCTTGGCAAATACCAAAAAACTAAATACCTAAGGTTTTGAGAGGAGAGAAAAAGGAGACGATACAACTGTCTCCTATGAATGGGGCTAATTGACTTAGCAATAATTGTCATGACTTTATATATAAACTGTCAAGAATTTTTAAATAAGATCACTAGGTTCTTCAATTTATGTTTTTCACCTTAATAACGTCATCTTTCATGACAAAATTAACTTATGTTAAATTAATTTAATATTTACGGTTCCAGCTGTAATATATGGGAAAAATACGCTATAAAGCTGCAAGGTAACAGTTGTGGAATTTTGTCCTTTATTAGTTTTGGCGGGAAAAGTATCACTACTTTTATCACATATCCAAATACACGTTACAAAAGTATATATGTTATAGAACAATATCTGTTTATTCTGTAACAACATTCAATCTTCCTGTGACGTCATTTTCATTATTGTACTTCACTTGCCTGAGGGCGACACGTTATTTTCTCATAGGGATTCGTGTGTCTAAATGGTGGGAAAATTGTGTCACAGTTGCCCTCAAAACCCTAACTTTGGAACAACGTATATTATTTCTGTAACAATGTAACCAACTTTTTTAGTTTCAAATAGAGAGACCCTTACATCAGGTGGGTTCACCCCCCTATAAATACGTAACGAAGGTCAGGGTTGGGGATACAAAAAATACCTAAACACAGCAACAAAATCTCTCAAATAGTGAACTGATTTTGAAATGGTGAAATCCAATTCAAGAGTGGGTTGCACAAGACGCGATACTGCTTTGGGAATCCGAAAAAGTCATGCAAGGAGAAAACTTGAGATAAGGATCTTCATGAGGGAACTTATGATCCGTACAAGCATATCGACTGTTGGGCGTATCATTGATAATTGTGATTGACAACAACCCTGAGTAAGATGTATGATGAAGAGCACAACCATGCGTACCTCGACCTCATCAAACTTGAATCGAGAGAGATGTTTAAAAGATTTGCTCCCCTTCCAGTTACTGATGATGTTCTGCTAAAGCATGAGGTAAGGAGGTCTGAACGTCTCAACAATGGAATATGAGGAAGGCAATTAGTGACAATATGAGAGGCACATGTGTAAATGTAATGTGGCAAATTAGTATGAACTCGAAAAATGTAGTCTCTGTTGTTATCGTGAGTAAAACCTTTTGTTTTAGATTTGTAGCGAAACAAAAATGCCTTTTGTATGTACGCATTTTGTTTCCTATTAGGTTGTCATGAAATTGTTCCTAAGTAGGTATTTGCATCAGTTTCCCTTTTGGCTATTAGAAGTGATGTAATCCCCACTTCGGTAATTTATGTAAGAGATGTACTTTGGACTTATCTATCAAACAAATTGAAGTACCTTCTAATTTAGACTTTTCATATTTGTTTACATTGTTTAAAACGACCCATTTTATAATCAGTGTCTTTTTTTAAATTCACGAAGAACATATTTTTATTGTAACAATGATACACAAATATTTTCAAAGTAGTAATGGATACGCAAAAGGGTACAAATTCGAGCTTCTAGTAAAATTGAGACTCAGAATTCAGATGAATATATGGATCCTATGGTCTAACACAAACTCAGTTTAATGTTTATAAAAATAATTACTCAAATGAGGATTATGATAACACTAACATACTGATGAACCAAAAAAATAATTATGAGAAAAATATATATAGGAACAATTCAATTTTCTGTGATAATATTTGGCATGTATGGTCTCCTTTTGTAAATAAATGTTCGTGTAAATTATAATCATAAAACAATAACAAAAACAAATACATACTGCTTTATGATGGCAAACACTTCCATTTCATTTAACTAAACCAAATAGATACTGCCATTTTGCATCAAAGTTGTTACAAATCATCAATTACATTACAAAAGTTAAGTTCATAACTACTCTGGGATACAACTATCCATCCAAAACCAAACTAAGCTTCATCTTACATAATTGGAAACATACAGTACACACTTCAACAATCCTTCGTTCAATTATATTCCTGCAGACTGCACAATACCATGGAGGAGATCCTTATTTTTGTCCACCTCGTCAAACAATATGTTATGAGACCATAGGATCAAAATTCCACCAGCTATTCCTTCGGGTTCCATTAGTAACCAGTGCTGAAACGGTAGGCCTCTAATGATCTTTTCTGTATTAGCTCTACTCACACGAGTTTCAGTGAGAATGACAGTCTCAAGATAGTATAATTGACAAAGGTACATCAAATTTGATTTGTATGAGGGTCTTGCAATCCCTCGAACATTCCATATAACCATATTCAATCTAAATTCAAGATATGGGGCTGTAAAGAGGGCTGGATGATTTACCTTTTCCCTGTTGTCCAACCCGTCCACAATCTTGTTCAAGCCTGGGACCTTCAAGTACCTATTCTGAACTTCCATTCTCGACATATAGTATCTGCACATCCTTGGGTAGTAAGTGGTTGACAAGTTGATGATAAGATCTATCTGTTTCGCGCTTGTGTTCAATGTGTATAGAACCACTGCATTGGAGAAGCTTAAGATGGATGTCCTCACACACTCAGAGTTCAAAAGATAGCTTACATTCAATTGAGGGAGAATTGACGGAGGATCTGGGAAGATCTCGCAATCCCTGAGCTCTATAGGACCTAGCTTTCCTCCTAGAATTGAGCGCAGGGCTCGTAATCGATTCCCTGCGATATCTTCACCCCACTTGTTTTGATCAGAGAGATCCATCAAGTGAGCGGGTACCACTTCGTCTTTCCTATTTTTCATGTGGAGATTTATCAAATCTGAGGGTATTTCCCTTGGATTGAGCAGGATTTTAAGGAGCATGGTGTTTGGTACCTTCGCCAAAGTCCCATTCGAACGTGGAGCGAGAAAGGTTGTGCCAGTAAGGTAGGTCTCCTGATGGTGGTTCATGTCAGGGTTGGGAAGTTCAAAAAAGTGAATGATGGTTTCGTCCGAATAACTCAAAGGACATGGTGTTGGACGTGGATGGGTGTTGAATAGCTCTGAGGATGATGGGGGAGGTAGCTTGTACTGGTTTTCACTTGTTTCTTCTTATGGCTGGTTTGCTGAGGTGTTTTGTGTTTCCATGGGTAGGAGGTTTGGTGTCAAAGACAGAGGGTACCTCAAAGCGGTCGTGAATAAGATATTTATGTACTAGGGTAAGTTGGAGATTAAAACCATCATCTTAAGACGAATACGAGCGTCTATGTGTTTGAAGCATGTAATTTATTAATTTCGTTGGAACAACGGTTAGTGATAACATGTAGGTGCTAAAACTATTGGAACATCCGATCATCGAACAACGCCTATGTTATGGAGTATGTAGTACAGATTCTCATATTTACAGGAACAACAATGTGTATGCAGGAACAACAATGTGTATGCAAGTACTCAGACAGATTGGAAAGAACAACATAGCACAATACACATGTATAGATGAACGGTTATATCTCATAAATTCTAAGTGTTCAAGTACAACATGCACTCCATTGAGAAATCTTATACTGATATCATCATTGATACTGTATATGACTATTCATTCCGTCCAACTAAATACGCAGAAATGGTTACAATAAACTTAGACATTGTCACACAACTTTCTTAAAAAATCTTAGCTCTCGAGCACTTCGACAAGTGAAACATTTTGGCCCAATTTCTTCTAAAATTTCGTTGAAATTGTCGTCATCAATCCATAGTATTTCAGGGTCGTGCTCCTCCTTATCCTCACAATATAGTTCCGAGCATTTAAAAGAAGGGCGATAATATAAGGGGCAAAAATCATCCAACTTTAAACAACACTTGACAATGCCCACTCCTCGAAGCGCTATCGCTGCATTTCCCATCATATGAACTCCTCTTTCCAAAGACGAATCATTTCCCTTGCACATTAAAAGTAGGCTAAAGACATACAGTTGCATCAAATTTTCCCCTTTCTCCACTGCTCTTTCCAATAAAGATTCACCCTCCAAAAATCGATTTTCATCAAAGTATTTCATCTAAACAAAAATACACATTAATAATAGTTAATTGATTTAGACACGCTAAATTCAATCAGCATACGTGCTATGGCTTACCATCCCATCGTAGAACATTGCGCTTGCGTTACCCAAATCGATGCACTTTGTTACAATTGTTTCTCGGTTTTCATTTAACAGGGGATTTGATCCTAGGCTATTCATGCACAAGTTTTCTAGGACTTGATCGCCCTTTCCAATTGTGTTGAATTTCCTGCAACTGTTACCAATGTAGAATTTAAAAATTAACAGAAATTGACATACATAAAATGTATGTTTTATTTTGGAAACCATGGATGATTCTTTTGAATATTTGCCATGACCATAACTATATACATCAGAAAATCAGAGGCTAAAGACATCAACTCCTGATAACTAGCAAAATCAAAAAGTAATAACACATATACCTTTGCTTGAAGTTTGCCAAATCTTTCACAGAAATACGAGCCACTCGGCAAGCTATGTCGTTCAGTATCCCTTCTTCGATGTCTTTCAATGACATACGCAGTCGCTTCATTGTGATCAATGGGTTATTATGTAAAACCTCGAGGAGAGAGAGGGGGATGAAATGTTGATGAAAAACAATGGTAACAATGAACGAAAAGGAAAGGAAGCACAATAAATAGTGGTATTTATATAGTAACCAACAGTCACGCCTCCTAGCGCTTGGAAATGTTTTTTTCTTATACAAAAAGGAATATGAAAAAGGAATCCGTGTAATAATTATATAAAACAAACTACAAATGTGTTTAAATGCTGTTAAATACCACTAGACGTTTGAATTACAATTCCCATATGACTGTATTATCCAAATTTACATGATCGATGTACAAAATTAGCCATTACTCCGTTGTTCTCAAAAATACCTATACTGCAATAGTGGGTCCATAATGAATCATTACCACTTCAAATTTCAAATTTTATTAATTAATAATCCCATTGTTTGGCTCGAGGTACTGTACACTACGTCATATATATAGAAATGACACAGTACAATGAAATAATTTTTGAATGTTCATTTGTGTTATATAATATTGTTTAAAATTTTTATTTTTTATCAAAGAAAAATGCACATCTTTTTAGTGGGTTAAATATTTAATAAACATTTATTGAAGAATATGATCCGCGACGATACATTGGTTGTTACTAACTATATGAAATAAGAATGCTGTGAAGTGTGAACATGTTTGTCATAATTAACTACTAATATATTGACTATTATAATTTATTAAATTTAATTAAATTTAATTAAATTAAATTCCTATCAATAACTACCTGATAAACCGTTTTATCCATAATCAATAACTACCTCAATAACCCCTTTATCCAAAATAAGTTACAAAATAGATAAGTTTCCTATCCTATAAGTAGAGGTTGAATTATCCCCATTTTAACATCAAATCAAAATTATTTTCCCCATTTGAACATCAAGGGGTCCAACATACCACAATAAATGATGAGCGGGGGAGGTTTACAAATGCAAGGAGAAAGCAGTGTAATTGATCGTGTTATCGAAAAGGGAAAACGTAGACAATTGTGTATCAACGAACTCCCAGAGAAAATCAAAGAAGATATAATGTTGTTGGTTGGTTCTTCTTCACGTGAAAATTACACCAAATTAAAATTGAGGTAATTATGACTAATCATTTATTTTGGTATTCGATATGAATTATTTAGGGAAGGAAAACGGTAACGATTAGCACGCATCATTGTTATAGTTGCAAGGACATGAACGAAGTTGGACTTAGTAACAATGTACTGCAAAGGCTTTCTTTAGACGGTTTTTGTGTATGGAAGGACGGAAGTTTAGATTTCTTCAACAGATGCCTGTGTGCAAACAACCCCGACGCAATGTATATGGAAGCAATGGTATTCTATACTTTCTCTGATCTTGTCAAAATAAACAATCCATACACGTTTTAAAACATGTTACACCACACATTATATACTTCTAGACCTTGGACTTGCAATTACAAATATTGTTTTTTGTCATGCAGATGAATCTTTTCAAAGATAAGCCTCAACACGAGGTAGCCTTGTGGTTTTTGGAGTTGGCGTCCGATGCTGGTTACAACCGCGCTTCTTATGTATTTAGCATCTGCCTAATGGGTATGGGACAGGAGCGTTGTGTGTCAAAAGGGATTGATATGATGGGAAGACTAGTGAATGAAATCAAAGGTGTTGGTCTCGTTGACTGTAGGAAAAGTCTTTCTAGATAGTGTTGGTGGCCAGTACCAACTAAAGATGATCCGAAAATGGTTGACCCTAAATTACGTTGCCTTCTTTCGAAGGTGCATGATCCAAATAGGCATTGGAAGGAAGGGCTCTTTTACGATGCTCAACTTGAGGACATTGGTCCTCATTGCATGGTTTGTAGGTGCGTATGAGAATTGGCGTTCTTCTACACGAAAGCGGGTCCGAGTTGGAAGCGTCAACCATGATCGCAATGATACCAAGTCTTAATTATAATTTTACTTACAAATTATTAGTAACAACTATTATGTTTCTTAGGTTTTGGACAAGTGATTACAAAGATAGGGTTTGTGTCATTTCCAGTTACTGTCAAACTTACATGTATTATGTATAATTATTTCTATTTATGTTTAAATTAAGTACATGGTATTACAACATTAGTATCCTTTCAAGTTGTAAGTATCCGAAGTTAATGTACTTGGCAGTTGGGACTATGTATGTACAGAATAATAACACGATAATAGCGTTGTTACTGCAAAATGTTAAATAAACTTTCATAACCAACAAGTTTAAGCATAAAACAGCGGATGGATAACAAATTGTTCCCACCACCTGCGTACATTAAAATCATTACCACTCTTCCATAATAACAGCTTAATAAGAAAGGCAGGGGCAATATAAAATAACAAAACAATGGTTCCTTAGGTACACAGATGTTTGAGTTTCATTCTTGTGCCATGGACATAATTACCATCCTTGTGCAAAATGATTAAAAGAGCATTACTCAATATTCTAAGAACTTCTTGCTACCCACTAACTTTGCGAAATTCTTGACTTCACGCCTACATTTGGAAATAGGGCATAGATGGGGTTCGTGCTTACACGCTAGCTCAGGCCACCGGAAATGCTTCACTCTAATCAGCCAAATTGTTACATAACAATGCATGCTTTCTCTCATTTCTCTTAAACCATCGTCCCCCATCTTGTCACAAGCGGAGACTAGCATGTAGACAGCGTCCAGAAATTTATTTGGTTCTCCACTTACAATGTTGAGCATGCTAAACATGTACTCTGCCCTAGCGTGACCAGCATCAACGACATATTTTTAACCACTGAAAGCTTGATTTTATTGCGCAACAGTGAAAATAATAAAACTGCAAACCCAATAACGAAAAATAAGTTGAATTTTAAATAGCATTGACACATTTATTTCCAATCAAATAAGAGTACTAATTGAATTGTTGCAATTCATACCATCCCCACGGAGTAGTAAGCGTTAGGATTCTTCTCGTCGAGGCATAGGTTTAACAGGTTGGCCATTTCAGGGCAGTGAAAGAAGTTCTTATTCACATTATTCCATCTAACTTTTGTAAGGATATCTTTGTGTAGGCCAAGCTTATTCAGTGACTTAGAACTGGAGAAAGGATTATTGAATATGATAAATAATGAATGACCATCTATCATAATTGACAAACCATTGTCGGAAATTCAGGGTCCATTTTCATGGAAAAAATATAAAAAAATAAACAATTCAACATTTTGTGTTATCCATTGTTACGACAAAAATATCATTATTTGTGAACATAATAAAGATAATGGGGTTGAACAAGTAAATGAAGAGATTTCACAGATGTCCGATTGTCTTTTCGAGGATATCAACATACATCAAACTATACATTTAAATTTATTTTTACTTTAATTCTGTTACAAGTGAATTTTTACTTATTTTCTAAATTTTCCAAATATCAGAATATCAGAATCTACAACATGAATTCAATGAAATCAATAAGATTCAACACATTACCTTGACCTAAGACTCAAATAATCCCTGCAGGAATCCTTTGTCAACCTCTCCATTATATCCATCAACATTTCTTTAGTTAGATTTGTGAGAGACATGTTACCAATTGATGCTTTGCCGAATTCCTCCTCAGTAGCACTGGAGTGATGGATTTTGTTTTCAACTTGCGTCGCCATTTTGCGTTGTTTAAATTAGCCTAGGTGAGATTTAGATGAAGACACTGATGAAAGAGAGGATGTGGGGATGGGGACTGGGGAATTGAAAAGGCATTTATAACAGCGTTCCAAGAAAAAGTATTTATTATTAACATTATGTCTTTGTTTAAGCAGGGGTACAACCGTATTTTAATAATGTTTACATAGAGGAGGTTTATTCATTTGATGTGACTAATGCTTTATCTCAGTAGTCGTCTGTTTATTGCAGATTTGACTTTACTTTTTCATTTTACTCCTGACGATCCATTTCACCACACCATTAGTAGGATTCGTTATCTTTTCTTGGAACAACGATAACTTTGATTGTCAGTTATCTCAACATTGGTCTACTTATCAACCGGTTTAGAAGAACAACGGTAAACTACATTATCAACCGGTCAAAAAAGGGTATGGTGCGTTATTAAACATAATAATTCACCCGAATGTGGCCGAACGCCTAAATTACGGATTAGGGTTTTATAATTATTAAACCAAATCTGGGAAACCTCAATTTATGGTATCCAGTTTCACTCCAAAATATCTTTTTATAAGGAGATAGAAAAATTTGTAATAATAAACTTCTAAGCCACAATCGATGCATCCAATTCCAATTACTAAGATTTATAAAACGGAGGAACCATTTGAAATTGAATTTAATACAAATTAGGAACTGGTGAATCCATTTTCAATATCAGGTACTGACCCCTACCGAATACACCCTTAACTAGAACTACTTTCAATTTTAGCTAATGCTTACATGTGATTCATCCATAAAATATTAATCATATTCAATTACATCGATCATTATGATAATGTGTAGGCATGTCTGAAACTAAATCGGTCAAAAGTCTAACTATGAATAATAATTGTGGTTGAATTAAATACCAATATTAATCAAATTAGTTTATAACATTAATGCTAAAAGGCATTTTAAAAAGAATTTTGTTGTAGTCCGTCCGTCCCACAAAGTAGAATACTTTTCGAAAATAGTCAATTTGAAGGGAAGATCATTTGATGCATTCACTCTCATTAAGTTTGATACTGGGTTCCATTAGCAGATTTGAAAAGAGGATTGTATTAGTGGATTTGACCAAAGGATTGTTTACGCTGGTTTGTATAAATGTGTCTGGTAAATGAGCTGATTGATGTAAATGTGGATGATTATGTCCTTTCTTTAATAATTAGAATCCGCTAACTTTAAAATGCTATTTTTAGGGAATACTAAATTAGTGGTTTGAACCCAATCCGCTATGAACCAAACACCTTAATTTAGCAGATCTAATTCTAGTCACCTTAAATTAGCGGATTTAATTCTAGTCAAAACCTCTAAAGTTACTTCAATCATCAAATTTTGATACAATCCGCTATATACGAAATGCTCTCTACTCTCTCTTAAGAGTATTCTGTTCGACTCATATCCATCCCGTGTTTCATTTCAATAAATCAAGTGAAACCTTTCAACGAGATGAAGTAAATTCTGACTGTTGTTCAACAACTCAAATCAAATATCTTTGGATCAAGGGTGGAGTTTGGCCCTTTGTTAAGTCAATCCAATCAAAGTCAAGAGTAGTGATCGAACCATATGACGAAATTTGAGATTGTACCGTATTCCATTAGCAGATTTGAATAGAGGATTGTATTAGTGGATTTGACCGAAGGATAGTTTAAGCTGATTTGTATAAATGTGTTTGGTAAATTAGCTGATTGATGTAAATGTGGATGATTATGTCCTTTCTTTAATAATTAGATATTTGAGATTGTACCTCATTTTCAATATCAATAAAACAAACCTTAAGTTACAATGACCTTTATTTTGAGCCGTCCTATTATGATTCATTTTTTAAATCGATCATCATATTATTATAATACTATTATTTAATTGTTAATATGTAAGTCGAAAGTTTTAGTCCACTACTTGTAAAGGGAGCTCTCATTTTTTTGTTTTACTCCACTACTTGTATGGTGTCATATGGTGTCTCACTGTTTTGCATTACCCTAGAGTTATCAATAACTTCACAGCACAACAGTTCTACTAAAACTGGTATTTTAACCATTTAAACTGCTTTATAAAGTAACAACGATACTCGATAATAGCTGCGAATAACTACACCTAACACTATCAGAGTATATTACACTACATATACAACTTCTACTTTATATTTATATTAATTATATTCAATTCATATAACACTTAAGAGGTTGTTCCTACATACAACATATTCACACCCCACCCCATAAAAACTGTCCTAATGAAAAATGATGAACAAAAAAGGGAGGGTATTTAAAATCAAAAAAATGCCATCAGAAACCTAAACTTTCATACAATTGCCAAACGTTCAGTCCATATAGAATTTGCGGTAGCGCTTGTTGCCCAAAAACTCAGCGAAATGACTCAACTCACACCTACATAGCATAACAATTTTTTTGAGGGTTCGTCCAAACATTCCTTTGGATCAAGTTTTGGCCAAGAGAAAACCTTTGGACGCATCCAAGTTGACTTATAAAAACTAAAGGTGCTTCTCACCTTGTAAACCATCTTCACCCAACTTGTCGTAAGCAGAAGCCATCATCAACAAGGCATCACTAAACTTAGCCTCATTGTCCGCGAGGAGGTAGATTAAGCTCAATATGTATTTTGCGCTCTCATGGCCATGCTGATATGCAAGTTTTAAGCATTTTTCACTCAAATGCATCCTCAAATACTTAAAATAGTAACACTACAAAACAAGTCACACAAATGCAGTCCGATTTTAATTAGATGTTGCAACAAATGCTTTATAGTGTGAAAATAAAATTTGATTCAATGAAATTCTTACCATTCCTTTGAAGTACATGGCGTATGGGTTATGTTTCTTTTCACACAATGTTAAAAGATCCCACATTGGTGTGTTGTGCAGAGGGCTCTTTTCAATATCGTTCCACCTGACTTTCCGAACGATATTTTTCTCCTTACCAATTTTCTTCAATTTTTTGCAACTATCAACAAGTTTTAAAGATTCTTAAAACACGCTTTCTACTTCAGATGATTACTATAAAGCAATTTATATATGAATACAGATATTTTAGAATACAGATATTATAAACATAAAATTAATGTTTACTCGAATATTTTAGTGATATTATAAACATAAAAAAAATTAGTAATGTCAAGAGCAAAATAGATTGCAAATCTGTCAGGCATGGTGTGTTTATGGGTTAGGTTTATCTTATGGTTGTTCTGATTAAACACGATAAGAGCGTGTTAGAAGACTTTCATTGTTACCCAATAAATAAGAAATCCCAATTTAGTTTTATTTCCTCAAACTTTGTGATCCATTTCGTACAAAAGATTCAAAAATAACATTGTCCAAAGTAAGTATTGGTTACTAACCATCATTCATACAACAATATAAAACGGCGAATTTCATAACCTTAGTTATAATCAACCTAAAGGTGTTCAATCGAATCCATCACTGAATTCAACTATGTAAAATTATCACACATATGCATAAATATATCTGATAGTGATATGTGGATAAAATTTTTATAAAAACCAGGGCAGAATGATATATTGTGTAAAAACAATGAGTGTTTTATTTACCTTGACGTTAAACTCAAATAATCCTTCAACGAATCCTCCGCCACCCTCCCGATTATCTCCCTCAACACATCATTGTCAAGATCATTTAGAGGAGTTATCACCACCATATTTTTATCAGCCATGATGACATTCACTGAAATTTCCGTCCAACACACTTGGGACAGATAAGAAGGGGAAAAAAGAAATGAGTGTTTAATCTTTTCAATTAAGGGATAACAAATAAACCCTTGCTATTGAAATTATTTACAGAAGGGATGGATTTATTTTTTGGTTTGATAATACAAGGGGTAGAGTGAGGGTCTACAACTGGTAAACGAGTCCAATGGACTGTCATTTAACACGAGAAATTTTGTATTTAATGCTTACTCCCAATAAGTCAGTATTTTATGTTTTCGTTGAAACAATCAAGACAATGCATTTTTCAAAGTGTTTAAATGTGATTTAAATTTGAACACGGTATTGACTTAAATTAATGTTCAGCTCATTCACTTGATAAACTCATTTCCATTTCTAGAAATATTTAACAATATTATGACAATACTTTGAAGGTCATAAAATATATATATAAACGATTTTAATCAGATTTAGCGGTTTGTATGAATATTAACGGATTGGGGTTACTTTACAAGATTTGACTACAAAATTCCCTATTTTCAAAATGTTTGGTTATCAGCGATTAAATTAACGAATTGGGGTGAATCCGGTAATTTCCAATCCACTAAAAAATCAGCTTTTGTGAGTAAGCGGATTCTAAGTATTAAAGAAAGGTCCAAATTATCCACATTTATAGAGATCAGCTAATTTACGACACATATTTATACAAATAAGCTAATACAATCACTTGGTGAAATCTACTAATAGAATCTTGTAGTCAAGTCTGCTAAATAAAGCCGCTATCGAGTCTCCGCTATACGCTGTTTGTTAATTGCCAAATATTGCCACGTCTTGTTTGTTAATTAGCAAATTGTATTAGATTTACCGGATTGGGACTGCTTTAGGAAACTTGAGGAGTAGAAAATCCACTAATCCAAAGTTATGCCTATAAAAAGAAGTTGATTTTACTTTAAAACTTATTCAAGTTTACCTTTTCATTTTACTCCTAATAGCTATAAGTTTCATGGGTTATTCATTGCAAAGCTACAGGTTTATATTGTACATTTCCACTTATTGAAGTTCATCAAGGTAAACATTGTTCCATTGATTAGGACAGCAAGAGTCAGTTATTCAGAGACTGGCTTGGGTGAGTGCCTAAGCGCGTTTGGCTTAGAAGAGTTTGTAAGTGCGTTTGGGTTGGACGAGTGTTCGAGTTAGGGGTGTAACTGAGTCGAGCCGGTTTGGTGAGGCCTTGGGCTCGGCTCGGTCAAAGCTCGGCTCGAATGCTTTTCGAGCCGAGCCCAAGCTTACTATGGCTCGCCTCGGTTGGCTCGATTGGGTTGTTTCATTTTAGTTTCCCCTCTATTTTGAATAAGACGAATGAATATTTATAGAAATTCATATTTTTTTTAGGGTTTTTTGATTTTGTAACTTGTAAATGAACATTTGTAGTCAAATTCTATTGAAAAATGTTTTAAATCGATCTACTTTTATAACATTTTTAATGGCGAGTGTGAATACGAGTTGAGCCGAACTGAGCAGAGCCGAGCCACGAGTCTAAACCAAGCCGAGCCGGAGCCTTAACTACTCCGGCTCGCCGAGCTTCGAGCCGACCCCGAGGGACCCTAAACAAACCGACCCTAGCTTCGAGCCAGGGGCGGCTAGGGCTCGTCTCGGCTTGGTTACACCCTAATTCGAGTGCGTTAGAGCTAACTTCATCGACTTCTACTATTCTCTTAATAAAAGAATTGAAGTAGTCTTTAAAATCCTTCGGGCGGTGCTTTTTTTTTTATCTTTTTTCAGTTGCAAAGGGTTTTCCACAAATATCGTGAGTGCTTTAATTCTAGTTCTTTTATACTTGTTTTGAATTCCGCAAATTTGGAGTAACACAATTCAACCCCCCACCCCCTCTTGTGTACCTTGTACTACTAACAAAAGGAATGTAATATTTCTCATTTGTCATTATCAAACATGTACTTTGATTGAGATCAACGTTTTGTATTTGGCGACACACATCCTTACTTACTCTTAATTAGGGAACAATGATGAATCAACGATTATCAGACACTTTAAGGACATTATCAAAAGAGCTCTTTCCAATTATGTAGTAACAACAATTATCACTAATGTGAAAATCGTGCAGCTGTCACTTTATTTGTAAACCTTTATTTTAAGTTGATTGTTCAGGTGTCGTAAATTGAACGCAGGGTTAATGGTCATATAGAAGACGTGAAAATTTCAATGGAATTCACATCAATTAATACCTATGCATTTCTGCATGTGTATTACATTCATAAGGATACAAAAGTCCCCCCACTTAAAAGATTCAGGAACATTGTTTAGCCAAATTCACCCTACTACATAAATAACTAGTAGCAAAACAAGGCAAGGGATCTCAAAATAATAATAAATGAGCACAACTAATGGCTTCATGCTAGGCAGTTGATCGAATAGTATTCGTGGAAGTTAGGTTTGTCCAGAAACTGAGCAAAAAAACTTAACTCACGCCTACATAGCTTCACAAATTTCTTCAACAGTTCGTCCAAACAGTCGTTTGGATCAAGTGTTGGCCAATACAACGTCAATTTAGACAACCAACTAGCCTTATAAGGAGAAAGGGTGCTTCGCACCGCTTGAAAACCATCCTCACCCAATTTATCATAAGCGTCAGCCACCATCAAGATTCCATCTTTGAACTTCTGGTCATCGTTAGATAGGAGATAGATTATGCTTAGAATGTATTCTGCAAAGGCATGGCCATGGTCATACGCACGGTCCAACCACTCCTCACCCAACCTCTTACTCATACACCTAAAGAAATAGAACTGCAAAACATTGAACAGAAATGTAGTCAAACTCATATTAGTTGTAACAACCAACCCTTAATATTGCCAAAAATATTTGATGAATGTCTTACCATTCCTTTGAAGTACATGGCGTCAGGGATATCCTTTTTCAAACACTTCGATAAAAATAACCACATTTGTTGTTGCGGAAGACTCGAGTCTTGTAAAAGTTGTTCCACCTCACGTTACGATAATTTTTCTTGGAGGTACGAAGCTTCTTCATTATTTTGCAACTATGAACAATTAATTATAAATATTAGATCTGGCATTCTAATTCAAATGTAAAATATAATGGACATGAATGAATAAAGAAATTATAACCAGAATTAATTGAACACAAATGTAGTCAAACTTCAGGTCATGTATGAATACAGAGATTATAAACACAATTTTTTTGTATGAATACAGAGATTCATACACTATTTTTTTGGGTATGAATACAGAGATTATAAACACAATTTTTTTGTATATTGCATAACTCTAAGAGAAAAGCCAAATTGAGGTAACCATACATCAAAATTTAACGCAGTTCAGGCGGCGATAATGAAAATGATGCCAAAAATGTTACGGTTGTTCCTAAAGAAATACGTGGACACATTTCAAAAATCTGGAATTTCTCCAAATGTTAAACAACTTCAAAAGTATAAAGTCCTGAACAATTTAAAACAAATTGGTTGGAATTCAATAATTTACAATAACATGATAAACTGTAAAACATGCAAAACTATCCATGGTTCGTGTAATTAGATCCCGGGAAGTTAGACACAATTTTTGTTATGAAGCATCAAATCTTCACAATTTTTATAATAACTTATACTCCATACTACAAGATAATTGGGCAAATTTGAGCCCAGTTTTTAACTACAATTTTGTGGGTGTTGTATCCGAATAACGAGTGTCAACAATTCGAAAATCATAATTTTCAAATTAACACATATATGCATACATAAATCTGACCCTTTTATGTGGAATCAAAATTAAGAAATAGGTGGCCAAAAATAACAAATTATGTAAAAAGAATGTTCAAGTAACATACCTTGAAGTTAAACTAAAATAGTCTTTGCACGAATCCGTCGCGACCCTCCAAATTATCTCCCTCAACATATCATTGGGAAGCTTAGTTACAGATGTCATCTCCACCATTTCATTTTCAGCCATGGATTTTCAGTTTTTTATTCGTTTGGGAGGTTGAAAATTATAACTCTCAGTGGGGAAAAGGTAAGAATTATTGATCCTATCAAGTAAGGGAGTAAAAAAAAACCCTTGGTATTCAAAAATTAATACAGGGGTAGTTGGTATGGAGGGTTAGGAGAGGACAGTGTTCTTAGATGGGACTTTTTGTATTTCTTGCTTAGTCTACATCTGTCAGTATAATGATGTTTGTATTGGAACAATGCAAGTTTGACAGTCTTTAAACCTGCTTTCAATTTCAACACGGTATCGGATGGAACAGATTTTTTTGGTGCTAATTGAGTGAACACTTTGACTGTAATTTATGATATTTTAAAATGCTGTAACATGTGATTGATTAATATTTAGAGGTTGGAAATAATCTTGTTTTATTGTATTAGTAAAGTGATATATAATTTATTTTTCAATATTTTCTTATTAAGATAAAACATAAATTAGGAACGGTAATTTCATATGTATTGGTACTTTTTCAATAAAACTAATGTCGCAGCTAAAGAATGTTTCGTGCTGTGCGGTGCTTATTCTTGTCATGTTTTGGACTCGTGTCGTCCCATGCCCACTCTCACACACGAAATATATACTTACTTAAAATAAAGTTCATAAAACAACTGTCTAAACAAAAGAAATAAATACAAATAAAACTAAAGAGTTCATGGAGAAGTGGAAGACGTGAAGGAGTTAAGCCTGAGTCTGAGCCATAAAATTTGAGCTCAAGATTGCCTTCATTAAAAATTACCAAACTCGAGCTCGAACTCTTTATGGCTAATAATGTTTGTTCACTCAATGACAATGCTAATTAGGTATACGAAAATATAAATTGAAAAATTTGATGTTTCAAGAAAATTATTTGATGTTTTAAGAAAATTATTTGGAAAAACAAACATGAGTTATTTTAAAATATTGAAGAAAATAGAAAAATGTAGAATATGCGTGTTTCTTTTACGCTCACGATCTATCGAGCCGAACACCGTAAAGCTTGAGTTTTGTTCGTTTACTAATTGAACCGAGCCCAAGCGACCTTCTACCGAGTCGACCCGAACAGTTCATGAACTGTTTGCCTTATGGCCACTCTTATCTATAAAAAAAAGTAAAAGCATAAATACAAGCTACCAACCGTTATCATATTGACAAAACGTCACAAAAATTAGAATAGAATAGCATTTGTGTTTTTTAGGGCCATTTTTAGGACCGTAGGCCTGCAATTTACAGTTACAAGCTTGTGACCCTTAAATACCAACGTCTCTCATACCTAGTCTCCAAATTATATGCCCATGTGTAGCCCGAGCTCGTACTTCTTTCTAACATGGTCGTGCTCGTGCGTGATCATGCTTTCAATTTAAAAGAAATGTATGACAATATTATCATTAACTAATTAAATTACTAATAATATTACAATAAAATGAAATTCACATTTTAATTTTTTTATAAGTTTTCCGATTCATACAAAATAACTATATTTCCAACATTCAGCTACTAAAGCTAATATTAAAATGTTTAAAATGTTTAAAATGTCTAAAGTTGTTCGGCGGCAAATCTCCTTAATGAACGAGTTTTGGTTCCATACAGGTCAATGTTAGTTGGCTCTTCTTTCTTTCAAATACAACACATGCTATAAGGCGAATTTTGACCCATAGTAGGATAATCTTGTTGATTGACCGTAATGGTTATCACTCAATCCGCGTTTATAAGGAATGGTGTTAGGGTTTCAGAATGCTTATCACTCAATTTCAACTCCAAACGTGTTATGCATGGTGTTAGGGTTTCAAAATGTGCATACATGCATACGTGTAATGCTATGTTGCCTATGATACGTCAATTGTTATGAATAAACCCGTAAATGAACAGGTACTTGGGCACATCTTACTCTTGCCGTGGTATATATACAAAGTAAACTGTCAAAGTACTGATTGTTGTTCCGGGTGAACTACAAAAAATGTTTTAAAACGGTTAAAACAAAAGGATAGACTACAAATAACCGCATTCCATGGTTTTAGTTCCCTCTAACCGATGGAATTTATAAAATCAATGTTATCCATACTTTATTAATATTTCTTTAATTCAATTAATCAAATCAACGTTAGCCTATAAATAATCGTCCCTTCCCTTATACAACTGCATTCTTCATTACCCAACATGGCATCCAAAAGACCATTATTAGAAATAACTGAGTATGAGAGACATATGCAAGATGAAGGGCTTTCAATGGATAGTGCCGAAGAAAAAGGTAAACGTAGACGGCTATCTATGGAACATATCCCAATAGAAGTACTCGAAGACATTATGCGGTTGGTTGGTTGTTCGTCATCAAAAGATTACGCAAATTTGAAAATGAGGTATGTACAAATCGAAATCATTTCATATTTGGTTTTGCACCCCAAAGTACTCACCGTGCATATATTAGAAACATACTTAACATTGAAGTTATGATGATATGTATAGTTGCAAGGACTTGAACGACGTTGGAGAGAATAACTATGTGCTTCAAAGGATTTCATTAGATGGTGTATGTTTAGCGAGTGAAAGTGGATTACATTTAATCCACAAATGCTTGTTAGCAAATAACCCCGAAGCTATATACTTGGAGGGAATGGTAAGTTACTGTGTACTCCTTGTGGATTTTTTAAAATAGTTAAAATAAGTGACATGAATTTTCTTCGCCTAAACAGATGAATATTTTCAAAGGTAGCCCAGAACATGAGGATGGGTTGTTGTTATTAGAAATGGCACCCGATGTTGGTCATGCGCCCGCTTCGTATGTTTATAGCCTTTGCCTTTTGGGAAGTGGTGATGATTTATTAATGGCTAGAGGAATGGATATGATGGGAATATTAGTGAGGAGGATAAAAGGGAATGGTTTGGTGGAGTGCAGGCAGAGTGTTAGTTGTTGGTCATGGTGGCCGCCTAGTACAGAAGAAGAATCAAAGATGAGAGATCCAAATTTACATTGTCCTATGAAGAATGTGCATGATCCACCTCGGGGATGGAAGGAAAGTGAAGATTATGATGCTGAAGTTGAGGACGCTGGCCCAAGGTGTATTGTTTGTAGGTGTGCACAGGAATTATCTTTCTTCTACAAATGCAGAGGTCCGATGTGGAAGCGTTAGTATAATATCTTTATTACCAAACTTTGTCACTTAATTACTAGTATATCCGTATGTTACATTTTTTTTTTCAATAAGTAAGCATTGTTAAAATTAGGCAACCC
This sequence comes from Tetragonia tetragonoides, assembly GCA_038025085.1. Lineage (NCBI taxonomy): Eukaryota > Viridiplantae > Streptophyta > Magnoliopsida > Caryophyllales > Aizoaceae > Tetragonia > Tetragonia tetragonoides. Next base: position 20,470,070 of record CM076153.1, on the reverse strand, counting down.
TCCTTGCGAGGGTAATATCCGTATGTTACAGGTGATAGTCATTGTAAACAACTTTTATATTTATGTGGAAGCATCTTTTAAAAATATATCATAGGATCGTTCAATACAAGAATCCTCACATTAAACATTAAACAAATATGAATACAATGGTACCAGCCAGAATAACAAATAAGAGGGAGATAAGATAATGTGAACACTAATCATGGGAGAGTTCTTGCAATTACATTAATAATAGTCAGACTATATTCTGAATTTAATTTATGGAGCATTAACATCTTCTTATTTTCTATTTTGTTATATTAACTACGTGCTTTGACAGCTTTGAATGATTAAATTGAACTTTAGGCTGGCCAATTAGCGTAATCAATTTATTTTTTCATCAATTATGTTACCCCTCTTAAAATGGGGATTCAGATCATGTGTTGTTCCAAGATTAGAATCACCTAGTGTGAGTTTCTCAGTAATGTAGAGAGACAAAATATCAGCGCCTCATAACTCAGTCTGATGCCTGATTGGGTAATGAAAAGGTAAAATTAATTACACAAGGTCAGCTTAGTCCTTACCCCTACTCATTTCACTCTGCCACTTGATCAAACGCTACAGAAAGGAGAAAGGCCAAATTTATTCCCCTCTCCCTCCCTTCAAAACTAGTCTTATCAAGTGATTAATTTCTTCAATTTCCCCTTCATAATAGCTCACCCTTACCGTCCCCAAAAAACACAAAATTGCTTGTCAATGGAAGAAGATCAAAAGGTGGAAATCAAGCTTCTTACGAACCTTGATGAAAATGTTGTGGTAGAAATTCTGAAAAAGGTGGCAATGGTTTCTTGCAAAGATTACTTCAGGCTAAGGGCAAGGTAAAGATAAACAACTGATTTTCAAAAATCTATATTTTTTTCTGATCAAATGTCAAATTATGTTAATTATTCACATGCTTTTGTTGATATATTTTTACTTGTCCAATATTTACTTGTCCATGTATCGTACTTGGTATTATGTTGTGGGTTAAACCAACTTATTTCGTGCATCTAATTTTTACTTATATTGCACATCAATGAACTAAATGATGGCCGTTTATGTTTGTGAGTGTATTTTAGTTATGCATGTGAGGGATTATTGAAAATTTTGTTTGACTTGTTTCTGATTTGAGAGCTCATTTGACGAATTAATTTTTATTAAGGTTTACCCGCACAATTAGCTAGTATTGGCATGAATTTTGGCCTTTCATCTTCTTTGTATGTAAAAATGTATTTATTAGAAATAATTGAAGAAAACAGAGTACCCTTCAACAGGATGTTTCGTTTTTATCAGGAACAATGGACAGATCGTTTCACATGATGTGCTTCAAAAATGTGTATTTTGGTCAATTGTGTAATTATATTGATTAAAATAAACACATGTGTACTTCTATGGATCGATTAGGTCAGATGTGTTTGACTTATGTTAATTTAAGTTGAAGATTAGACTTGTATGGATTGGTAATTTCACACCTGTTTCATACTTTCATTTTTGTGAAGTTGGGGAAATTGTTTAGTTCAATGGATTCAGGGTTGTGCATGGGTTTCAATTAATGTATTTTGGGATTAATATGGCCTTCTATGGATTCAGGATTTATCATGTATTTCAATAGTTGTAAAGAGGGATAATTCTTTCCACATACACTAAATCTTTTAATCATAAGCTTACTCGCTTGTTTTCGTAATTTGTATTTGGTGGTAGTTGCAAAGATATGAACAGGCTTGGCTTACAACAATCTGTGATGAGCAAAGTGAAGTTCAACAATATCAACAAGAACCCATTCTTTTGCACCGCCTTCATGAGGTTTTTAGACAAGTGCATGGACATTAACAATCCGGCGCTATGTACTTCTTCGGAATGGTATGTACCCATCAAAAACTTCTAACAATATTAAACATGTCATGTAAGTAGATGGTTTCACGTTTCTGATCAATGTTTTTGCAGTTCAATTATTTTAAGCATTACAAGACACAATTGGGTGAGCACTAGTTAGAGCGTGCTGTTGCACAAGGTCATGCGAGGGCGGAATACATGCTCAGCTTGATCCACCTCGTACACCTAGATGAAGACACCCCAAAATATTGCGAGGCAATGGAAATGATGGAGTCTGCTTGCTCAAAGTTGGGGAGAGATGGTTTAGCAGCAATGAGGGAAAGCCTGTCTTACTATAAATCACTTTGGCTTTGTTCATTGAAGAAGTTCCAATGGCCAAAACTTCCTCTTCAAAACTGCGCGGACGCAAGGCTGCTGGAGCTTCGTACCATTTGTAGGCGTGAGGTGATGCTTTTTGCTGACTTTCTGCAAAAAGTTTAAATCGTATTGCTGTATCTTTGCACAACTGTGCTGGATTAGCAACACCAAATACCTAGACATAGTTTAAATGGTTGTGGTGTTCTGATTAAGGAACCTATTATTATACCCACTCCCCTGCTTTATTAATGGTTTATTATGGTGGAGGATTAATATGTCTGTTAATATGCTCTCCCTGGTGGAGGGAAATATGTATCCGAATCGTAAATCATATCCAGGATAATTGTGTATGGCCTTCTGAACCTATCAAGAAATTACACTATGGAGATGTTTAAAAGGCTGATCTACGTAATTGTTTACTCCGTTGTTACTGTTTAATAGAAATATACACAAAGGATCTCAATTTAAATGATGAAAGATAATGTTTAGAATTGGTCAAAATGATATTGGTTATAGTTCAATGTCAATGGCCAATTTATATGCTAACCTTAATAAGCATTTTCAATCACCGTGTTCAAACTCACTAAACTAAATTATTTATAATATGGAAGACATTGATAAAGTTTATGTAAATGATTATATAAGTCTTAAATAGCAGTTTATTTATTCATTAACACCACTCTCATTTATCCATAAATATTATTTGAAATCGAATACTGCCAACTTATTTTGGAATTTGGATTGGATTATTGCGTAGTGGTCCAAATCCAATCCAAACTAATTTTGGAATATCACATTTTGAGTATGGATATAATCCATATTTGGGTTAGCTTTCTTGGAGGGGTCTTGATCATCGCCCTTTGTATTGGCCTCTAACGGCCTCTCCTGGGTGTTTCATTTTCGACAAAACACAAATATTTTAGTTTCACCGGATTTTGATGACAAAAACGTTTATTATTTATGAGTATAAATATATAATCTACAATGTATTGTTACAAATGATAAATTCTTTATCATTGTCCAACATTAAGGATCTGTTCGACAATATTTAGTTGTAGATGTAGTCTTAGCTATTTCATTAGTGGTTAGCTGTTGAACTAGCTATTAGCTGTCATGAGCGGTACGTAACGTAACTGTTAGCTTTTTACTTGGTTTACATATCGATAAGGCTAGTGGTTTGGATAGCTGATTGATGTAAATCGACGTAAAATGACATATTATTATTTTTTTGTTTTAAAAACAAAGGTTTACAATTGGGAATCAAATACCTAAATAATTCCAACAGCTAGCATTTGGAGTTAAAACGCTAATTTTATTAGCTTTTGCAAAACACTACTCTAACCACTAACAACTACTACTAAAAACTAGTTACCGAACACACCAAATAAAATCTAATAAGTAGTGGTTTCACTAGTTCAAACGACTAACAGCTACCCAAAAGCTGGTTGCCGATAGAGATGGCAATCAAGCACTCCAATCCGAAATCGATCCGTTTAGGCCAAAAAAATCTGAACCGAATCCGAATAAAATAAATCTGAGTCCAAATCCGATTACCAAACTACGAATCCGAGACGGATTCAGACCGAATTCCGATGTTGTGTGAATAGTGTTGGATTCGGATCCTCCCTAATCGGAGGTTATTCGGATTCGGACGTTATTTTAGAATCCGTTTAATATTCGGATCGGATATGGATTTAGCATAATCCCATCCGAATCCGATCCATTACAAGGGTTCCCACTTATTTAAATAAATTTATTCACATTGCAAACCCTTTTATTCATGTGGTCGTTTTAACGACTACCTTATTTTTTTCCCTCTTATTGAACTTCTGCTTTCACTCTCTTTTTATTGTATACTAAATTTAGCATTTGGTTTTATTGTATTGTATGTTAAATAATATAATAATTTTATTATATTGTTTGTTCATAATAATAATAATAATAATAATAATAATAATAATAATAATAATAATAATAATAATAATAATAATAATAATAATAATAATAATAATAATAATAATAATAATAATAATAATAATAATAATAATAATAATAATAATAATAATAATAATAATAATAATAATAATAATAATATGCATAAATATTAATAATTATAATAATAATAACATCAATAACAACAACAACTAATGTCTTTTTCAGTCATTTTACATCTTCAATTAACTAACAGCTAAATCTCGTAAGCTAATTTACCAACCACATTTTTTATAAATTACCCAATATAATCCATTGGTCAAATCTGCTATTACAATCCGCTATCAGCTTATTCGCTACATTCGCTTATTGCCTAAATGTATAGATCTACAACATTAACAATGTTTTGAGTGAGTTGTTTGACTACATGTTGGTGGAATAGGGTTTTATTTCATTATTTTGCTTTAAAAATACCTTTTAATTTGGGCGACAAAAGGGTGAGTTCGAATATAATTATTTTACAAAACTAATAAACCCATCGAAAATATATAATATCCATTCTAAAACACGTTGTTTGGATTGAATAACAATCAAATTTGGATATAATCAAATTAGGTTTGACACCGAATAAGTTTCGCCCCTATCAAAACCTTTGAATTATAAATTTTCAATTCTATTGTCATTTAAATGTTTTAGTTAGATGATTATACTTTTTTATAAGGACCTCATAAATGATTATCATCAAACACTACTATTAATTAAAAAAGGACAAAGATTAGGAGAAGTAATATAAAGGATATTTATATGAATGCGCTTATTAACTACTATTTAATTTCAATATTCGTTCATCACTGAACTTATATATAAGTAGAATTTGGCAGGCATTCATAAAATTTATTGTATAGTTATATAATTGATGATAAATAGTTTGTAAAATCATAAACCTTGGTGCATTTAACTTAGGGAATGCATAATGTGGTAATATTGTGAATAGTATAGTAACAACCATTATGGAAACGATAGCCCGGGCAAATAAAAAGGAAAATGTTTTGTTAGTTTTGGAGGGAAAATATTAATTACCCAAATATTTTGGGTGGGAAATTGAAAATAACTTCTATTTTCTTCGAGGGAAATAATTTTCCAAGCATATTGTTTCGGTGGGAAATTCAACTGAAAATTAAATATTTTGGAGGGAAAATATCTATCAAACTATTAGTTTTGGTGGGAAAACCTTTTTGTTTGCCTCTTTTGGGGTGTTCAAATCATTTTAACTTCATCTTTTGGGAGGGAAAAAGTAACAATCTTTTAGGGTTCTAATGTAACTTCAATCCTATAAATAAGGCCTTTCTTCCCTTTTGTCTATCCACAACATCCTTTCCTGGTTTTTCCTATATCTTCCATTACATTCATATTCTCAGAAATCTTCAAAGCCTTCTAACAAAACCTTAGGATATAGTCATGGTTAAAAGTGTCAAGCAACTTCAAGAAGCAGAAGATAATGATGTCAAGGACATCAGGGCATTCATGGGGGAAGCCATCAAATTAGTCGGTCCTTTTGTCATTGAGGATTTGTTTGTACAAATGGGGTCTTGGATGAAAAATTTGGAAATGTATTTTGATGAGGATTACAAACTACTTGAAAGTCGATATCCCGGCTCAATGAGGGTGGTAGCAAGTATAGAGTGCAAGCGTCATTTTCCGAAGCCACCAACTTTACCTCAAAGGAGGCGTCGCCAGTTGCAGAATTTGAAGCAATTGGCCGACTTGCAAAGGGGTGTTTTCTGAATGGTTATTTGAAGAAAGGGTAGCATTTCCAATGAATGTTGGTTGTTCCGTTGTTTCAACGAATTTATGTCTTTTCGGAATGATGTATTTTTTTTATTGTCTTGTTTCCTAGTCCAATATTTCATGCTTGTTTTCTAGGGAGGATTAATTTAGTTGATCTTCAGCATTGTACTTTCTATTTAAGTATATTATTATGCTGTTTTTTAAATACATTGTTATTAATAGTATCATGTTTCTCCTTAATTGCAGTATTAAGTGTTATATTCCCCTACGAATATAATGCACTAGGAATTCACAAATGTCATGAAACAATCCACTAGGAATTCGCAAATGACAAGTTTATTTATGTGTATTACTCTATTATTTATTCCTGACCATTGTTACTGTATTAATAGGATATTTGGATTGTGTGCTGTGGCTAAGTTGTGTTCTGCAAAATTAGATTGCATAAAATTTGAAATCCGCATAACTGAATGTTGGTATATAAAGATCGTTACCCCATCTGACCTACTTTGAAACACTTGTCCAAGGCCTAAGCCCCCTCCCAAACACAACAAACATCTTCAAATGGACATTGATGTTCCTGAAACACAAACCAACACAAACACAACCCTCATCGAAATTGAAATTGAAGATCCACAAAACACAAACCACATTGATGTTAAACTGAAGCTTCCACCAAACGCTACTCTTCTTGGAATGGAAACCACAACTCCAGAAAACCCTACCAATAATGAAATGGTAGGAGCTACTGAAAATCAGTCCAGTCTTGGTTTGGAAATCCATAGTGATGCAAATGATAACAGAAATGAAATAGAAGTGGAAGACCCTGAAGAACCTACTGAAAGGGGAATCGCAGCTCCTGATTCTATTCCGCAACAAGGGTATCAGACTTATGTCATAGGTGAAAATGAACAGAAGTTGTGGCCTATCACTGAATCCGTGTTCAAAGAAATCTTCCCCAACGTCATGCCTGAGTGGCTAATACGCTATACTCCACCCCACGAACTACTACAACTTGACTTCGTGGAGCGGGATTGTATTGAGCTATTTGACATTCCTAAGCCTGGGCCGTCGAAAGTAGTCACCAATGATACAAACTACTTGGTGAAGAACGGTGATGGTTCAATTGCGAGCCCGTCAGCCTCCACAATGCGAGGCATAATAATGGATCCTAGGTCAGCCACTGGAAATTTGAGCAACCTGCTAGTGATATCGGCGGAGGAGGCTACACCTCTTAAACCAGCACACCTCTTCACCATGAAAGATCTTACTTACCTCACTTCAAAGGAAATGAATGAAGCCCGTTCATGCGTACTGTTTCTCGGGCAGCAGCAACAAGACCTGCTACCTACCGGATCGGATCTCTTCATGGACCGTCCAATGAATATCCGTCAATCTGCAATTGGATGCCGACTGAACGGAAAATGTACAAGGGCAAACATGGCCGCTTACTCCAACACCGTTCAGGTATACTATACGCCTCCACTATAGTTATATAGCAATTATATTTTTTTCGGAACAACTGATGTATACATAGAGTTTATTTATAACTCAGTTGTAACAACCGACTGATAGGTATATCTAGTTGTTACTCAAATAGTTAGATGCTTTACTATATAATGAATACATATTAAACATTTACTAGTAACAACTGTATATAAACTTGTGCGTTTCTATGGTAATATGAAACAACATATTTAATTATATTTTATATTCATATTCACTTATTTGTTTACTTACATGGGTAGGGAATCTATAGTTACATTGTTTCCTATGTTTTCAAATTTCAGCATTTTCACATCAGGGTTTCTTACGCATTAGTTTTTCTTTGTAATTTTTGGGAATTCTTGCAACGTCTATCCTATTTATATAGGAACAACAGAACGTAATAGACAATACATGCAATAACTCCATATTGAACTCCTCATAGCAATAATAATATATCCTATTACTAAATCCATATGACACGCAAACTTGTTCCTATGTTCATAATGTTTTTTCCTTCCAATCTTCATATTTTTAAACATTTCACTTTCATTTGTGGAATATGTTGTTGTGAAGTAATTAAATTCAATTTTTGAATATCTCGTTGTCAACTAAAGTTTAGGCAAAATTGTTAACTCCATTAATAATAAATCCGTGAAGTGTTTCGGTTGTTAATTACTCAACAACCAAATACAATGGAAGTCTACTTTTCAGCTTTTGGTCCAACTAAATTACAGGTGTACTCATTGGAGATGGAGGCAAAGCAGGTTGAACTCATAGTTAAACGCCATGTTCATGCAACTCGTGAGAATACCTTTCCTGGATACACTTGCAATTTTGTCGCATGTACAAGATATTGGAGGATGGTGCCAGGTGATGTTATTGTTGATGCATTGGATCAAAAGAAGCTGGCACGTAACCTGGCGTTTGTGGAACACCCCTTTCTGGCTGAAGACATGACTTTCATCATATGGAATGCCAGGGGAATCGCAAGGCCCTCATTTCGGGGAAACTTCCTCAAGCTTTGCCAGCAATTCCACCCAAACGTATTTATTATAACTGAGACTCGGGTTGGAAGGACCAACACCCAGGCTATAATCGATTGCCTTCCATTTGAGAATTGGAAACTAATGGAGCCGGAGGGTTTGGAAGGAGGTATCCTCGTGCTGTGGACTAACCAGATTGAATTCCATATTCTCGATTATGATGACAAACTTTGGGGGATTGTCCAAGGAAAATTAGAGGAGGGAGGAGGTATGGTTGTTTCTTAATTTTTATTCACTATATTCTACATTACAGTTTGCTCATAATTAAGTTTATCCATGTTTAGGTGTTTCTGAGTATCTTTTGGAGGAACCCCTACTAAGCTCAGAACCTTGAGGATTCATCGTCTACCTGACTGCTTCATTTTGCCTACTGAATTTAGTACCTTCGCAATGGAGGGAGTTGCAACTATGGCCCAGTTGCCGGTCTATTTTAATATTTGTACCCTAAACATTTGGAGGGAAACTTTTAATCTCTGATTGTATTTAAATCCACACAACCACCCTTATTGCCTGTCTTTTGGACTAATGAATTCTGTAATATTAGGTGGTGTGAACGTGGGATGCAACTATCTAATTCTAATATGTGTCTTTAATCCTACATTGGTGTGTATTATTTCACATTCTCGTGTACACACTAAACTCTTCATTATTCTGGAGTGTTGAAGAGGATAACATTCCTTATGTCAAGCACTAAAAATTGTTTGATGTCAAACTAATAACACAAGTTCCCTACATAGAACACATACAATCCCTACAAACATTATTTACTCACACACCAACTTGAAAAGAAAAACAGACAACTTATTCATATTTGAAAAAAGAACATTAAATAAGTGAATTTCCGGGATCGCTCTTTCACTTTCAAATCTCTCGACTAAGTTGAACGTAACGATAGCCATTATTAATCTCAATCTCAGTCTCTCGTAGGTGACAGTGCGCTAATGAATCCATTGGAGGGGCCACAGATAAATGATCTTCCTGTAGTAGTCTTCATCACACTTCAAACATATTTGGTTGGAGTCGGATATGGTCTGCCGTATATCACGCCGGGCACAGTCTGAAATCACCACATTATCAACGTTGTTACGACATATTCAATCGTTGTTCATGGACAAATAATGTGCTATACAAATTAGCATTTTTGAGTTAAATGATTGGAATCGCAATAGAGAAAGACAGAATCAACCTTTGCAGCCCCATATTCACCTCCCTCTCCCAGATCAAGTCTCAATGCTTCACCGAACGTGTCTTGGTCCCATGCCTACAATCTCAACCTATCGGTCCTCCAGTTCACCCCCTTCCCAAGGTCTATTCTATCCAAGTAAATGATCTGCAAAATACTAATCATTAGTTATCTTCAACTTGGTAAATATAGTAAGCTGTATATAGTGTTGCACATTACTTACAGTTAATAGAAGAGTGCAGCCTCCGTAACCTAAAACATTCTTGTCAAGTTTGTTCCTATAGTTAACCAACCATTCGAGAACATATTCACCCCAGTTGTAGTCTATAGAACGGCGGGCATTGTGAAGGACTTTCAAATGCAGTGGGCTGATAGGGCAATTTTGCGTAGGACAAAGAAGTACTCCCAACGTATATAAAAGGAAGTGTTTCTTGAACTTAAACCTATCTTCAGTCTCCGAACATGTCATTTTGAAGATGTCTCTCTCTACAAGGCTCCCGTCCCTCGATGCCTTGTACTCCATCTTCAAAGCCCTATATTCCTCTTTCTTACACTCCGACACCCTCTTCGTCGTCAAGTAAGTACTAGGAATTCCTAGCACCCAACCAATTTCATTGCTGGTGATCACCACTGACTGCCCTTCCCTAATATTTAGCTCCCTTGTGTAGGGATCAAACCTCCGCGTTATCCAATATCAAAACTTGTTATCAATGTTGGATATTGACAGTTGCATAAGGTCTTCGAACCCCAATTATGATGCCCAATCCCGTTGTTGGTCTGTCAACTTAGTAACCAATTTCCAAAAACTTTGGACACTGCAACCCATGACATATCGCATGAAGGGCTACAAACAAATAAAATATTATATCGTTAATAATACCCTCGAAGTGACATTATTCATGCACCATCACCACAGTACGTAAAAATAACATTACCGCATCGTTGACAATTCTGCTGTTGCTATGAAATTGCTCAGTACGCACCTCCTTCCCATCACCAGCATCACTTTTGCAATCTTTTTCCTACTCTCGCTCCATGTCCACTGTCTGACTCAAATCAGGTTCACCTCCATACTTGTGAATGCTGCGGTGGCTCTGTTTTTCCTCAGTACACACGTCCCTTCCATCACCAACACTATTGATGCAATCGTTATTTGTATCTCCAACCTGATCTTCATTTTGACAATCATTGCTTAAACTGTCGTTTTCCTAGTGTACATTAAACATTTTCAATCATCGATACCAGAATTTTACAAGTCTAATACAGACGACCACAATGTTTATTGTAATACACAAGTTGGTTATGAATTTTATGCTTACCGTCTCAGCTTCTCTTTCTATTTTGCTCCTTTTATGCGCAACAGTCTTCGCCCTCACACTACGCCTTTTCGCTAATGTTTTCCTCCCGATCTTGTATACTGTTTTCGCTTGTTGTATTCCCGCGTCCGGAATTGTTCCCATAGGCTCAGCAGTTTCCTCTATTCCGGTGTTTATAAGTTTGCCTGCCCAAATATTATTGATTACGCCAGCATTTTAAACTGCAGTCTGGCGTAATGAGCGTGCTGCCACGCTATCCTTTTCACAATACTCTTCATCGTCAACATGCTCTACATATATAACCCTTTCACAACTACTATCCAATCTTTTAAGCAGCTCGACTTCCACATCTGACTCCATCAAAAACGCCGACCGAATTGAATTTTTTGTCCCAAATAACTTCATACTACCTTTATATCCCAATAAATTTACACATCTGATTCCACATCTGATTGAAATGTTAACTTTGATGGATCATGGATTACAAATTTTATCTCCTTACCACCAGAGTAGTGATAATTTGGCTCCATCAAAAAGACCCCCCCATGTTTTATTGTCACATGGTACGATGTTGCCATCTACATGCATTGAATAAAATCGTAATTCAGTTTACGGTTTGGGGCCAATCAAATTTCAAACATTAACTACTCTTTCAATACTTGAATATAATAGGGCTTTTGTCAAATTAATGCGTACACATTGTTCGAAACTAACGTTCATTTCATATCAATCATACGATATTACATCAATTTATGTAAGATATCATCATTCAAATTGATGCGTAATGAACTGCTAAATTCTCAAATTATACTACATATTATTTACTTAGGAACAACTTTCGCTAAACTATTGATCTCCCTGGCATAAGTTCTTGCTTCATAACATCAATGATATAGTAACAACCTAGATAAGAAAATATACTATCTTTATGCTTAAAAACATCATATTATATAGTAACAACGATATGCCAACCTGAGAAAATTTTCACCGACAATTTCAAGGTGACCCGCTGACAGATCTGGTTCCCCTTCTTCTAATACAGTTTGCCACGAACCAAATTTAGCTTTGTAGTTCGATTCAACATTCTTCTAGCTTTGTTTGACCACCAATTCCTCGACCAAGTTGTTCCTTTTGAATGAAGTCGGATCTGGCTTCAAACTATACTTATCGTCGTTGCTTGATGTTGGTCTATTACCTCAATTGATGTTGGTCTATATCCTCAATTGACAGATCTGTATGCACCGCCTCGTCCGAAGGGATTTAATTGTAGCTGAAGGTAGGAGCAAGTGACCGGGCATACTGTGGGCTATAGATCTAACCTCATGTCCAATTTTATACAAAGTCGGTCGATTGAAGGGAAAATTCTAACATCTGTAGGTGTACACTTGTACAAAGATTCGAAAAGATGTGTGTAAAGTAGTTTTTTCTAGGGAAAAAAAATTTGAACAAAAAAAAATTTGGCCGCCGGAAAGTTTCGCCTTTCGTCGCCGGAGTTCCGCCGGAAATAACTTAGCCTAATTCCAATCAAGTTTCCCTCCAAATATTGAGCAAACCCTACGCATTATTTGAAATTTTTGGGCCTTACAGTTTGAAAATCAAATGAAATTGTTATTTTACACCAATTCATCTTTATTTTTTCATGTCAATTTTTAAGCCAATAGTATTGCGCCACGTCACCAGACAAAGGTGTGTATACTACACCATGTGTATTGCTAACTTTCAGTGAGTGTTTGTTTGTTTTTTGTTTTTTGTTTTTTTTTTTTTTTTTTTTTGAAGTTAAGGAAGAAAAACGATTAGGAGGTCCTCCTCTCGAGGACCACTCCCATCGCATCAGAAAGTATATTCCGAAATGCTAGCGTTGGATAATTAGTCCAGTGAGAACTGTCTGAAATAGTTGTCGCATGTTTCACCATCCAATCTGCTGCTCGATTCGCTTCTCGAAAGTTATGTTGAATGCGATACTGGCCTATTTGTTGAAGCAAGTATCTTATATCCAAGATTAGGCTATAAATTATCCACGGAATTTTGCTATGACCTTGGAGTGCCTGCAATACAATTTTGTTATCACCTTCAATAATAATATTACTAATGCCTAAAGATATGACTTGGGTTAATCCATTTCGCAGTGCCATAGCTTCTGCTACAAGTATTGGAGCTTGGCCAAGAAATTCGCTGCCGGCCTTTATTATTTTCCCTTCATTGTCCCGGATTACGTAACCTGCACCTGAACTATTATCATTTTTGGATCCATCGAAATTAAGTTTAGCAAAGTTTATTGGAGGGGGTTCCCAGGTAACCTGGACAACTGCGGGCTGGCGAGGGGAAGTAGACGTGCGCATGTCAGGGGTTGAGTAAATTTGATATTCTGAGTCGAGATGGTCCCTAATTTCCCATTCTTTGAAATGGGATTGTGCACGGATAATAACATTCTGGATATTTGGCTGTACGTTTTGGAAGAGCAGTTCATTTCGAGCTTTCCAAATATACTAAATAAGATAAATACTTCTATTTAATTCATTTATCATATGCTTTGTACGAAGGTTGGTCCACCATTCGAAGATATGGAGGTTAGGATCTTTATGTGGAATTCAACCACAATTACTAGCTTGCTGCCAAATCTGTTGTGAGACGGGACATGTGGAGAGGAGGTGGAAGAGATCCTCAGGGTCCTGGTTACACCTAGGAGGTTAGGACAAATGTCATCTAAATTAATTCCTTTTTTTGCTAGAGTAGTGCGAGTGGGTAGACCATCATGAAATAATTGCCACAGAAAGATTTGTAGTTTTGGTGCAATATTAAGTGTCCAAATCCACTTATGAGGCCAGGATTTACAGGCTTCCTTATTAAGTCCATGACATAACCAGGTGGCAGTTTTGATACTGAAGTTCCTGGTAGAGTCAGGTCCCCAACAGTAATTGTCAGGGGCTTCAATGGAGGGAATCGGAATGTCTCTGATAGCATTAACTACAGATATAGGAACATTTTGTGCTAATTTCTGATAATCCCATCTTTTATCAGCAGTTATAAAGTCACTGACTTTGCTATCGATATTGGAAATGTCATGCGGATTCAAATCCACGTAATTGATGAGGTTCGTATCAAAAACCCAGTTATCTTTCCAAAAATAATAAATGTTCTTACCGTTACCAACTATCCATCGAATGCCTTGAAGTAAAATACTCCGTTGTTTCAATATTTGTTTCCAGATCCAAGAATCATTGTGTTTTTTCTTGATAGAAAAAAATCCATGTTTTCGTAGGTACTTATGACGAATAAGATCAACCCAGATATTATTGTGCTCAGTTAAAATTTTCCATCCCAGTTTAGCTAAAAAAGCTTTGTTGACAACTTCAGTTTTGCGAAGGCCAAGGCCCCCTGCAGATTTAGGTTGACAAACTTTATCCCATGCTATCATGGGTAGACCATTACTAGACGAGCTTTGCCAAAAGAATTTTCGATGCAATTTATCTAGAAGATTTGCTTTGTGAGATGGAATTTTAAAACTTTGCATAACATGAGAGGGAAGTGCCTCTAAGTTGGCCTGAATGAGGACGATTTTACCTGCTTTGGTGAGATTAGTTGCTTTCCAAGGTTCTAGTTTAGCTTGGGTTTTTTCAACTAGATTTTTAAAAGTGACTTGATTGATTCGTTGTTCTAGAAAGAAACACCCTAAATACTTGCCCAAGCTAGCCTTATGAGGAATGTCAAAAAGTGCAGTAACAACTTGTTTTTGGTGGCCAGTGGTATTACGTGAAAACATTAATGATGATTTGGCCGGATTGTGCAGAAAAATGATCGAGTATATTTTTTAGCTTAGAAGTTGCTTGTCTGTTAGTCCTACAAAACAGGAGGCTATCGTCTGCAAAAAGAAGGCATGGTACTTTCTGTCCTCCTGGACTAATTGTGATTCCGATTCCTTGTTTGTCTTGAGAAGCTCTAATTAGTCGTTGTGTTAATACTTCCATGCATATGATAAATAAGTACGGCGGTAAAGGATCGCCCTGACGAAGACCTCGAGTCGGAGTGATAAATCCGCATGGCGAGTCATTTATGAGAAGTGAATAGCTGACGGTGGTAATACATTGTTTTATCCAAGTTATCCACTTTTCATTGAACCCTAAATGCTTGAGGGTTGCGAAAAGAAAATTCCACTCAATTCGATCATAAGCTTTTTCCATATCTAGTTTCATGGCTAACCATCCTTCTTTGGCTTTGGTTTTTCTGAAATGGTGCATAATTTCTTGGCTGATTAAGATATTGTCATGAATAGATCTATTGGGGACAAATGCTCCTTGAAATGGGCTAATTTAGTTAGACAGCTGAGTTCGAAGGCGGTTAACTAAAATTTTTGCTATGATTTTGTAGATTGAATTACATAAGCTAATTGGGCGAAATTGGTTCGGAGATGTGGGATTGTCAGTTTTGGGAATAAAAGTTATAAACGTATGATTTATTTCTTTAAGAATTTTACCATGATGAAAGAACGATTGGATGGCTTTAATTATATCATGTCCAACAATATTCCAGTAAGGCTGTTATGGGTTGGACTTAGGTTTTTTTGTTTTTTTATATTTTTTTCAATTGTATCAAAGCCACCGAAACTAGACGTGGTTGCCAATTGCAAGTTTACTGAGTTAACTACTCTCTCAGTTTCGAAAAAAATATTACTAATAATTATTTTTGGAGATTATTTAATACTGCCATCTTTTTTATTTAATATAACCCAACAAATAACACATGTTTTATTTTTACCCCTCAATTTTAAAACATATTTCACTCTCTCTCTCTCTACCTTCAATATTGTTCCCCAACTCTTGTCACCACAATTATCACCACCATCTCCACCACCATTTTCACCGCCTTCCTTGTCGAGTGTCACCTAAAACATTTACACTGGTGGGAGGAGAACGAAATCCAGACAAATATTTTAAGGTATGTTCGTCAAATAATGTATAATAATTTTTTTTTTCTTTAATTCTTCTAATGCATAACTAGTCCTCTTCGTGTTCGGAAACCGGTTGAATTTGCAGAGCTCGAGCATTACCTAAGCATGGAGCGAGCTCGCACCCAAGTACCTAGGTGTGGCGTGAGCCCGCTCCACACCTAGGTGGGGCGCGATTTTCCTATAATTATTATTATTTTTTTTTTTTACTTTTTAGTGTGATACGTGACTGTATCATTAAATTTATTATTTTAATTGTAGTTATTATTAGCAATGTAATAACTATTTGTTAAATATGTTAGTGTTATTTAAATATGTTAGACTATTTATTAGTGTATTTACATGACTAAGTTGATTTTATTAATGTTAGTATGATGTTAGATGTTTTTTGTTATATATTAGAATAGTTTTGTAACGTAATTAATTATGGTAAATTTAGTAATTGTTATCATATTTATATAATTGAGACTCAAATTTGTATAAAACAGAGAGTGTTTTTAGAGAGAAATGTCGAAACGACTTACATGTTTTTGAACGACGTCGATTTTGAAAATAGGCAAAAGTGTGAAGATTAGGTTAGAGCAGTGGAAAAAATCTTGAACGTGTTTTTTGCTATTCAACGATGCGACATACAAAACGAATAAGTTTCAAATGCCATATCTACGGTCACTGGAGTGACACCCCGTGGGAAAGAACTTTCATGTCGGATTTGCTTTTTTGAGAGATGAGCAGACATATAGCTACAAGTGGGCGTTGGAATGGTTCTCGGAGTTATTTTTCCGAATTCAACCTCCTGGATTAGTTGTCACTGATGTTGTGGGTATTTCTTCGTACATTGGGAGTATTCTCTGCTGACGATTGTTCCTACCTGCGGGACACAATAAACGTTACTAGCCTGGGGGGGATTTCTGGGATCCCCGCTCCAATGCTTAAGTCAGTTCTCTGTTTTTCAGGTAAGAGTGATTTGAGTGATTGAGATTAGATCACTTCCATACCTGGAATGCGGCTATTTATAGCACAAATTTTAGTGAATGTAGGGTGATCGTTAGGTGGCACGTGGCGTCTGTGGAGTGGAGAGGTTTTTTGTGCCCCGATGCGTGACACGTGTCCCTTTGTGCACCGTTGGATCGATTAAGGTTTGAGGGCATTGCCCCTGTTGGGCTCTTCAAGGGAGCGCACGGACTAGGCCTAAGTGAGTGTCACTTTTGTGCCATAACATTTTGCCCCTCAGGAAGGGTCCATGTTGGTTGTGGTAATTATGGGGCGTTTCTAGTCATACTCTGGTCCCTGAGACATTTCTTCTTCCTCGGGAGCCATTGATAGGGAGTCCGACGAGGGTGGTCGTCCTCAGGACGATGGAGATGACCCTGTAAGTGATGATGAACACTTCGGTGACGAGGTGGTCATCATGACGACGACTGAGATGGCCGACGACGATGAAGATGGTCATGTTAGTGACGAGAATTACTTCTATGACGAGCGTGGTCGTCATGACAACGATGAACATTGCCAATGACGAGGGAGTTGGACGACGACGTTGGAGATTTGCTGGCGATGATAGAGATGGTCGACGATGATGGAGATAGGCGACGACCACGGTGATGGCCGACGACGATGAAGATGGTCATGTTAGTAATGATGATCACTTATATGACGAGCATGGTCGTCATGACAACGATGGACATGTTCATGATGATGCACACTTCGATGACGAGGGGTGGTCATCATGACAACGACGAGGGAGATGTGCCGCCGATGACGGAGATCGCCGACGATGATGATGATCACTTCTATGACGAGCTTGGTCGTCATGACAACGATGGTCATGTTCATGATGATGAACACTTCGATGACGAGGGATGGTCATCATAACGACGATGAAGATCGTCGTTGACAAGGGAGTTGGATGACGATGATGGAGATTTGCCGACGACCGGGGAGATGGCCAACGACGACGGAGATGGTCGACGACGATGGCGGTGGACGACGGCGATGGCGACGGAGATGGTCATGTTAGTGATGATCATCACTTCTATGACAAGCGTGGTCATCATGACAACGATGGCTATGTTCATGATGATGAACACTTCGATGACGAGGAGTGGTCATTATGACGACAACGCAGATGGCCGACGACGATGAAGATGGTCATGTTAGTGATGATAATCAGTTCTATGACAAAGCGTGGTCGTCATAACAACGATTGCCATGTTCATGATGATGAACACTTAGATGACGAGGGGTAGTCATCATGACGACGATGGGGATGGTCAATGTAGACACCCTAATCGGTTCTCATCCCCTGGCACCGCAAAACACGATGATGATGGTAATGGATTAACATGGACGTAAGTAGAAAAGGACATTGCTAGGAAATCTAGAACAAATTCTTTGAAATCTCAGTCTTTGGATGGCCCTTGTTATAAGGATTCCAATGCCTTTGCCCTTGCCTCAATCAGGCTTCCGGATCAAGAGATATCGCGTCTTGAAGATTTGGGTCAAAACTGCTCGATCCCGACCCACTGGTTCAGCCCAAGGGCATTTTCGTAATTTACCGAGCACAAAAAGTCAAAAACCCCTAGTCGCGCGCGCGCGCCTCTGGGTCGAGCGGTTGACGCTAACGACCCAACGACACACGCATGACAGCGGAGGCCATTAGACCAACCGCTGAGCCCCAGCGGTGCGCCGCTGAGCTTCAGCGGCCTGCCGCTGGACCCCAGCTGCCTTCCGGATTGTCGTTGGGCCTGATTTTCTGGTTGTGCCGAGTTTGGAGTCGGGGTTGCAGCCCTAGGCCCCTAATTTCTTCTCCTAACTCTATAAATACTCCCTTTCACCCTCTTTTGAAGGAGGTTGGTCAACTTATAATTTGAGAGCAATTTGAGAGCACAAAAACCCTAAATTAAAGAGAATTCAGAATTTGAAGACTCAAGCAAGCCATTGCACCCAACCTAGCACCCAAGATTGAAGAGCAATCCCGATTCTACTAGTCCCGTTCGAATAGAACGTCATGGTTAACTATCCTGAGGGTCTAAATCTCTTTATTAAATTCTTCTTTCATTATTTATAATCATGTTTTACTTAACTTTTGATTATGGTTTAATAAGTATGCATATTTTGATCTTTGTAAATAATTATGCATATTAGTTTAATTTAAAGTTTGCCTCTTTTTATTAGTATCATGCAAGTTTGCATCTTTTTATGTTTATTCATGCATATAGCAACCTCTTTAGGTTTATTTTAGCATAAAGTTAACATTTTTGCATTGTGCTTCCATTGAAGTTACTAACAAATTTATGGATGTGCATATGCAATGCTTGTCGTGTTTAGCAAAGTGTGGTAGGTTGGAGAGTTTTATTATTGCTCTTATCTTTTGCTTGTGCTTGATAATTAATATGCATATGAATTGGATATAAATCGTGCAAAGCAATAACGGTAGATAATTTGGTCGTCTTTAACCCGCCTAGTTAAATTTAGGATCTTGGACGATCAAATTTATGTGGAACCATATAGTTTAAATAAATATTTGACATGGATAGGCTTAGTAAAGGCCGTTAATTCGGACGGTTTAGATGAGATTCGTTTTGTTTATTTCGTACCTACACCCCCGAACATAGCCCCTTTGGGTATGAGTCAATTCCCAATAGGAATTAGGTGCACTTTTGATGGTTTCCAATTGTTTCAATAAAAATTGGTGGCGACTTCATTGCTTGCGAATTATTTTTTCCCATCATTATTGAATTAAATCGCATATGACGTATTATTAAAAAACCATTAGTTCCAATCTCAAACCTTCCATCGACTAAAAGCGCTGGAAAGGCGATGGTTTTTACAGTTTACGACGATGGAGATGACCGACGACGATGGAGCTCCCAGATGTTGACTAAGATGGCCATGTGTCCGTGATGATAATCACTTTAATAGCTAGTGTGGTTGTCAAGACGGCGATGGAGATGTTCGACGACAATGATGATGGTCGACAACGACGAAGATGGCCAATGCCAAAGAACATGGAGCGTAGTCGTCATGATGATTATGATCACTTCAATGACGAGCGTAGTCGTCATGATGACGATGACTATGTTCATGATGATGAACACTTTGATGACGAGGGTGGTCCTCATGACAACGACAGAGATGGTCGCCGACGATGGAGATGGTCGACGATGATGGCGCTGGCCGATGGCGATGGAGATGGAGATTGTCATATTAGTGATGATCATCACTTCTATGACAAGCTTGGTCGTCATGATGATGATGGCTATGTTCGTGATGATGAACACTTTTATGGCGAGTGTGGTCGTAATGGCGACGACGGAGATGCTTGACGACGATGATGATATGGTCGACAATGACGGAGATGGCTGACGACGATGGCGGTGGCTAACGGAGATGGTCATGTTAGTGATGATCATCACTTGTATGACACGCGTGGTTGTCATGACGGAGATAGCCGACAACGATGAAGATGGTCATGTTAGTGGTGATGATCATTTCTATGACGAGCGTGGTCGTCATGACAACGATGGCCATGTTCATATTGATGAACACTTCGATGACGAGGAGTGCTCATCATGACGACGACAGAGATGGCTGACGACGATGATGATGGTCGACGACGATGGATATCCCCCATGTCGACGAAGATGGCCACGTTAGTGATGATGATCACTTTGATGCCGCGAAGTGATCATCATGACGACGATGAAGATTGCCGACGATGATGAAGTTGGACGACGACAAGGGAGATTGCTGACGACGATTGTCGACAATGATGGAGATGGAGATGGAGATGGCTGACGATGATGATGAGATGGCCGACGACGACGGAGATGACTGACAACCACGGTGATGGTCGACGACGATGAAGACGGTCATGTTAGTGATGATGATCACTTCTATGATGAGCGTGGTCGATGACAACGATGGTCATGTTCATGATGATGAACACTTCGATGAAAAAGGGTGGTCATCATGGCGATGATGGAGATGGTTGACGACGATGATGATTTGTCGAAGACGATGGAGATCCCCGATGTTGATGGAGATGGCCACGTTAGTGATGATGATCACTTTGATGGCGAGGATGGCTATCATGACGACGATGGATATGTTCGACGACGACGATGATGGTTGACGACGATTGAGATGGCCGACAGCGACGGAGATGGCCGAAGACAACGGAGATGGCCAAGTTAGTGATGATGATCACTTTTAGGACGAGGATGGTCGTCATGACGATGATGGGGATGGCCATGTGATCATTCTAACGATGAGTATGATCGTCCTGATGACGATGGCCATGATAGTAATAATGATCACTTCTGTGACGTCGTCTCGACGACGATGATAGTAATGTTGATCACCCGGATGATAATGTTGTGGGCGATGGCGACGCTGGTTATAGTGGGGATGATGAAGATGCCAACGACGATGACCTTGTTGATTATCTAGGTGATGATGACGTGGGTGATGAGGATGCTGGTCATAGCGGCGATAATGAGGATTCTGACGTTGATGACCGTGTTGATCACCGAGATGATGATGATGATGATATGGTCGAAGATGACGTTAATCATCCAAAGGCATAAATACATGTTATTATTTTTGTTTTTGTAGGGTATGCTTTTTGCACCTTTTTTGCCTCACAAATATATTAATAGTGTATCTATGTAACCGCTAATAAGTGGCATCGCTCAGCCGAGCTTATTTTATGTTAACTGAACTGCCTTTTGCTAATCGTTATATGATTAGAGTTCGTAATGTTGAACTGTCATTTGCTAATCGTTATATGATTAGATTTCGTAAATTTGAACTGTCTTTTGCTAATCGATATATGATTAGAGTTCGTAAAGTAAATTTTGTCGCTATTAAACTGAGTTTTGCTGATTTAACTATCAGAGTCCGTAACTATTTGCGATAAAACTTGAGTGCAATGATAGGGGGAAAGCGTGCAACGTTTCATTTATGTAAAATTTTTGCACCCCGAGGGGTGATTACAGGTAAATGACCAACAATTAGTCATTTCTCTTATTTTGCCTGATAATATATTTTGCCATCGCCAAACTTGGCCGATAGAGATCACATATATTACTTCTTCTGATTGATTCATGTTCCATGTTGATGATGTTCTTTGTTAGTGATGATGAACATTTCGATGACGAGGGGTGGTCATCATGATGACGACAGAGATGGTCGAATGATGACAAAGATGGCCGAATGACGACGGAGATGGTCGACAACGATGACGGTGGCCGACGACGACGAGATGGTCATATTCGTGATGATCATCACTTCTATGACAAGCGTGGTCGACGATGGCTATGTTTGTGATGATAAACACTTCGATCACTAGGGTGATCATCATGATGATGATAATGATGGCCGATGACGAAGAGATGGCCGCCGATGATAGAGATGGCCGTTGACGACGGAGACGATGGTCGGCGACGACGGAGATGGTCATGTTAGAGATGATCATCACTTCTATGACAAGCGTGGTTATCCTGATGTCGACGGAGATGGCTAACGACGATGAAGATTGCCGTGGTAAACTCATCCGTCACATCACCCACTGTCGCCATTCAATAATCTCACTTTTTTCTCGTCCAGACAGGATTACTCCCCACAGACGGTGCCAAATGTTGTGGATATTTCTTCGTACACTGGGAGTATTCTCTGCTGACAACTATTCCTACCCGCGGGACACAATAAGCCTTACTAGCCCGGGGGCATTTTCGGGATCCCCGCTCCGATGCTTAAGTTAGTTCTCTGTTTTTCAGTTAAGAGTGATGTGAGTGATTGAGATTAGATCATTTCCATACCTGTAATGCGGCTATTTATAGCGCGAATTTTAGAGAATGTAGGGTGGTCGTTAGGTGACACATGGCTTCTGTGGAGTGGAGAGGTTTTCTGTGCCCCAATGCGTGACACGTGTCCCTTTGTGAACCGTTGGATCGATTAAGGTTTGAGGGCGTTGCCCCTATTGGGCTTTTCAAGGGAGCGCAGGGACTAGGCCTAAGTGAGTGTCACTTTTGGGCCATAACTGATAAGGAGGCAGCGCTCCTTAATGCATGTGAGGAAGTGTTCCCAGGTACAATTAATGAATTTCTTTTATTTTGACTTTTAAATTTTATTTCATGGTATGTATAGATAAATTTAATTTATGGTATATATAGTATATACTTTCACTAATTTATATAAATTTGAATGGTATTTATGATAATAAAAAAAATTAAATCTTAATGAAAATTTGACCATAACTAAAAATCCATACATCTATGACCATTATTTTTAAAATTCACTAAATAATATATAATAGTGCATTAAATCATATCCATTAATAAACTATATATTTGAACTTTTCTAAAACTAGCCACGTGGAGAACCTTGTGAAGATTAACGTGGAGGAGGAACAAGATGCGTGAAATCTTGTAAGGTCTGGCACATATCCTCAATCTCGGACTTAAACAAGTTGTAGTGAGTAGGCTTTCTACTCGAATTCATCCAATAGGCTTGTTCACCAAGATGTCGAAGATGCTGCATCCAAAAGAGTAAACATAGTTGATTGACAATCGTATAAATAATGCTACTAGACAAAGTATTTTTCATTACCGCGTCATGTGACAGTGGTGTAACAGCTGGTGCCTCATCAACCCAAGGAACCACACATGGATGCGAACGTGACAGAAAGCACTCCATGTACTCACAATGTACATCTGAGGCACGAGAAGCCCTGCGGTAATCACGCTGCAAATTACGAAGATGATTTTCCCTCGATTGCCAATAAACATATCCAGAGGGATGTTTCACCATTTACAATCTATTTCTCGGCGACCGACACTCTTCTCAAGGCATGAGTGCAGCCTTAGGTTGTTGATACACATAGCCTAGTTGTCGTAATACCCGATCCGGTATGTACATCTCCATGATATCTAAGCAATGCATGGTACCATGAAAGAGTGTGACAGGAACCGTCGATGAAGGATCGAGGTGAAAAGAGGTCCACACTACCTATTAGTGACAAAAATTAGCAAAATTTATTTTTCATATCGATGATCATTACCCAAATTAATACAACAAATAACAAGTACCTCTAGCGAACTCATGCGATCAAGCCTCACACACACACATCCCATAAGCGTTTTCTAGCATTTTCTTCTTTCCTGGGGACCCACCTCTAGGCAAATGGTAGAGCATTAGTCCACCCCGACGCTTGAGCATTATAGAATATAGGAAAATAAGAATAAATCCATGCATGTAAAAGAAAACCATAATAACTCGACCCTCTAACCGAGTCCTCGCATACTCCCCCTTACGGGGCTTCTTTCCCCCCTATGTCTATCATCAGCATCATCTCGATCAACCATCTTTCATCAATTAGAAACTTATTATTATTATTATTATTATTATTATTATTATCATTATTATTATTATTATTATTATTATTATTATTATTATTATTATTATTATTATTATTATTATTATTATTATTATTATTATTATTATTATTATTATTATTATTATTATTATTATTATTATTATTATTGTTGTTGTTGTTGTTGTTGTTAAATCATTCTAAGTTACTACATTTTTATAACAAAATTACAATCAATTAATTTACAATTAATAATTATATTATGAATCATAATAACCTTCACTAATATTTATCAAATTAACTTAATCATATATATTATATACAAAATACACTAAAAAATAGTTTAACATATTTAAACACTAAACGTTCTAAATTAAGCATATACTTGAAAAACCAATATATATCAAATCGAGGTCGCTCCCGTCGTGCCCAGGTGCAGCGCGAGGTCGCGCCTCACCGGGGTGCCGCGTGACCTCGCGCATTACCTGGGTGGTGCGCGTCTCACTTGGGTGCCGCGCGAGGGACCGTTTTCTATTCTATACCTGTGTCTTTCGATTTATTACTCCGGCGACGCCACAACGTCGCCGATAAAACTAGATCTATTAAAAAAACAAAATTCAGAAGAGGGAGATGGGGTGGTATGATGTAGTGTACCTTGGTGGTATGAAGGTGGTTGATGGCGCCGACGGTGGAGGAGAATAAGAGAGAGGCCGATGGGGGGCGGCGCCTGGCCGGCTGAGCTCCAGTTGGGAGGTTGTAGGTTGGTTAGGGTGAGGAGAGAGAATGGGGTGAGGAGAGAGTTCTTATTTAAATGAGGTATTAAAGGAACACATTGGTTAATTTGGGTGGTATTAAATAAAAAGTAGGGTTGTATAAAAGTGGAATGTTATTTTTTTACTGTCTCTAATGCACTACTTTGATTGTAGGGTGGGGCTAAGAGTATTAGTATCAATGAACTTAACAATCTGGGTTTATGACTCTCTCTCCTCCTTTCACCCTCCTCGACCGCACCATGATCCTATCTCATGAACTCAACCAAAACTCTCATTCATTCATCATGACCCCACATTCTTGGCTCATCACATTCACTCTCATTTGTTAATTTTTAGCATTTATTATTGTAACACCCCCGAATTGACAACGATTTCCTAGGAGCTATCGACGTCGTTGTATACGACTCAACACCATTGAACCGTCACAAACCCGATGGCGCCACTGCGACATTTATTTATCCCTTAATATCAGAGTTATCTTAAATAGTAAACTTAAGTCCATTAATCCAATTTTTACAACTTTACCTTCAAATAAAATGGCATAAACCATAAATCCCAACAATCTAAACTGGACAAGAGAGACCTAAAAATTGACGCTAACTCTATCTTCCAAGTTGTACGCCCTCACTCGACTAAACCCGCACTTTGGTTTCCGTGACGACAACAAACTACAGAAGAAAAGAAAAGAAACAAAAGAGAAACAAAAATCAGGTAAACTAAATAAACATCATCTGTACCCAGTAAAAACACTTCGCAAACCTTAGTTGAGGTTTTAGAAGAATCATTGAAATTCATTTGCATACGCACATAAGCATATAATCAAGCATATGCATAACGTCCTTTATTTACATGCAATTCTTGTATAGTGATCATTCGAAACACAACATAGACAATCCGTCTTCATTAGAGAGATGTAAGAGAGCGAATAGAACAACGATTACTCATACTGTTCATTGAAAGATACAATCACGCCATGGACTTAATGACTATAGTGTGCACACTACCTCTAGTATAATAAGAGAGTCTAGAGCACTTAATAAATGGGAAATGATGCGTCTCAGACACAATATGAGGTGTCCATAAGTAACTTGGGAATCACTATACAAAAGTAACAAAATGAGTGCAGAGTAATATAAACAATAAAATTAAATCTGCAGAAAATCAAAAATAATTAATTACGAAAATAAAAACTGAAACCCTAACTTAAAATCCAAGTCTAGGCCACGGCCACCCATGCATGGTGGCCCATAGCCCGACCCATCACCATCACCACCACCCACCAACCACCATGGCTGGTGAGGGGGCCGCCGGAGGTTCGGCAAGAGGAGAGAGAAAGAGAACAGGAGAGAGAGTGCAAGAGAAAGAAAGTGGGAAGAAGAAAGAGAGCATGGGGAGGGGGTGGTCGACACCGGCCACCCACCGGTCGCCACCCAGGCAACGACTTGATGGTCCGGTGGTGGCGCGGTGACCACGCGACCCAAAAGAAAACAGAGAGGAGAGAGGGAGAGATATCGCGAAAGAGAAGAGGAGGAGAGAGAGAAAGAAAATAGAGAGAAGGAAAGAGTCTTACCGGTGGCCCTGGCCGGTGGTCGGCGAGGCAGGGAGGAGAGAGTGGGAGCCGGAGAGAGAGAGAGAGAGAGAGAGAACTCGGAGAGAGAGAGAGAGAGAGAGAGAGAGAGAGAGAGAGAGAGAGAGAGAGAGAGAGAGATTGCAAGTGAGGGACAGGCAAACTGACTAATAGCCCTCTTACTTTGCCTATATAGACCTCTCTGGGTTTCCTAGTCAATGAAAGTCAATACTAATAGGTTTAGGAAAGCTTTAAATAATTTTCTGATTTAGTTTGCTAATTAAAGCTAAAAAAGGCAATATGAATAATTCTTATTCATATACTTCCTCCGTCCCGCACTAATGTTAAAATCCCCAAATTTGATAAATATAAATTATGAAAGTCCCATAATAATAATTAATATTATTATTGCTTTAATTTTCGAAACTATTTATAAATCATTTATAAATCGATATTATAATTTATTGAAAATATTGGGGTATCACAATTATATAAATCATTAATCATTGAAAAATATAAAATGAATTGTAGAAGGAAAATTACAAATTAGGATAGAGAATGACTAATTTGAGATTTGTGCAAAAATATAGCAAATTTGGTCTCATTCTATAGAGTGCTGAAAAACATAACCATTGGTATCTTTTTTTCTTTTTTGGATTTTTATTTTTTTAATTATAATCGTTGCAAACTTGTAATGAGTTAAAAAAACATTTCGCGTTAATACCACACCCTAACTTAATCAATACCACACCTAAATAAAAAATATACCAAAATTGCCCTTCTTTTTACCAAACTACAGAGTACTTGAATCATATGAAATCTGATTTGGGGGGACAAAGTCCCACTATAAATCACTCAGTAGCCAAGTAATGTAATCAATAATGAAATGTGGTGAGAATTTAGTGTCCTGCTTGATGATCAGCCTTTTTTGTAATCAATCTTGAATTGTTTCTGCCAAACGGTGATTGATGGCTTATTGTCACGGACCCGCTCTCCTCACCGGACACCATGCGTGACTAGGGCGCATGGGTGGCTAGGGGGCTTTGTTGAGTGCTTCTCGCGAAGAACTTACCCCCTAAAGAGGTCTTAGAGCTTTTCCCATGACTCGAGGAAACATTGAAAGTGTCTAACTTTCATATTGGGAGTTAGAATTATTTTGGGAGCAGAGCTGAACAATGACATGGGCGCTGACACTGCCAAGGTGGCGCTGACGCGAGACAAGAAGGCGCTGACAAGGACCGAGGCACCCAGGAGGCGTTGACAGCTTGGAAAACTCCAAAAATCTCCGGAAAAGCCCTATTTCCAGAGGCGTCTTGGATAACCTGAGAATTGGAGAGTCTAGAAGGCACCAAGGAAGCTTCCAAGGGTTTCCTAGATATTTTTCTAAGGTTCTAGAGTTCTCTCCTTATTTCTCTTGTAAATAATTATGGAGATATTTGTGTAGAATTCTCTAGAACTTCCTATAGGTGCTTGACACTTGGCATTTCTCTAGAGGCTTCCTAGGGCCAAGGAGCTCTATAAATATGGGATTGTCTCATTCATTTGGACATATTCAGAAAAGCCTTGTACATTCACACAAGCATTAATACAAAGCAAAACATTTCCCACACTTAGCTATTCTCCCACTTTAATTCATTATGAATAAACACTTAACCCACAATGAGAGGCATCACAAAACCTATCGCTTCCGACTTAACTTAGCTCGGGACAAGCCTGACTTGGTTCCAACGGGAAAGTGAGCCGAGTGACACACGGGGTTGACAAGGTCGTGATTGGGGACTTAGTGTCAGCACGTGAGAAGTGGTATCAGAGCTCCGGTTAAGGCATGGTACGAGACGGGACTTCGTTGCCATGTCTTGAGGAGAGAAAGGCAGCATTGAAGCATCGAGAGTGATTCACGAGGAAGCACAGACCGGATGCAAGAATAATAAGCAGGACGTCGAGAACATCGTCGTCAAGCTCACTGACACTATCGCGCTGCTGGAATCCCGGGCCGACAACTCAGACTGGAGGTTGGACGATGTTGAGACAGCGTCCGAAGACCTGAGTGAGAAGATGTTGGTTGCACTCAACGAACTCAAGGCCAAGTACCAGGAGGACTTGGCGAATCTGGAGACTAAGTTCACTACAACAAAGGTCACTTGTGCCACGAATTATGCCACGGGAAATTTAAATTTGTGCCAAATTTGTCTCTTACCACGGGAAATTTAAATTTGTGGCAAATTTATTTATTTCATTTGAATAAGGCTATGGAAAAATATAAGAATTAGCTAAAAATCAACGCGACTAGAAAATTTTTCCACGGGAAGTCAATTGTTAGCATACTCAACTAGTCACGTTACACTTTGTGGCCCCTTTTTCTTTGCCACGATTTATCGCGTGGCTACATGATCTACTAGCCACAACTACATTGGCCTTGCCACGTTAGTACTAGTGGCTAGAGTAACCTATTAGCCACAGGTGTGCCTGTGGCAAGAACATTGATTTATGCAAGGGAACCTATTTTCCGTGGTAATCTTCTTGCCATGTTCACTTGTGCCATGGGACCAAACAACTAGTTTTCCCGTGGCTAGATAATTCAGCCACAGAAATTTTAATCTTGTGCCACAAGTTTAACTATGGCACAAGTGATGATTTGTTGTAGTGGTTGATGGGCGTAATCTAGGCTGTCCAGACGGAGTTGGACAGTAGGAAGACGGAGTTAACGCTTTACAAGGCGGCCGTGGCTGGGAGTGCTATGGTGAGGGAGGCGCCAAGGCTCAAGGTACCAGAACCACCAAAATTCGCAGGAAAATGGGACGCAAGGGAACTCGACAACTTCCTTTGGTGTGTCGAGTGGTACTTTGATGCTACACACTTGGACGGCGATGCGTCCAAAATCACTATGACCACTATGTACCTATGCGACGACGCCATCCTTTGGTGGAGGGTGCAGCACAGTGATAAGGAGAAGGACGACAAGGCGATCAGGACACGAGAGGAGTTCCGAACAGAGCTTAAAACACAATTCTCTCCGGAAAATACGGATGAGCTCGCAAGGGCGAAACTCCGCAATGTCAGTCATACGAGCACGATTAAGGAGTACATCAAGCAATATTCCACTCTCATGTTGGATATTGCCGACATGAGTGACAAAGACCGGTTGTTTTACTTCATGGATGGGCAAAAGTCATGGGTAAAACAGGAGTTCAAGCGGCGCGATGCGCAGGACTTGGCACATGCAGTTTCGGTGGCCGAGTCCCTTATCTAGTTCTCGCCGGACTCAAAGAGGGACAAGAGGGATCGTAAGGAAGCAAGGAGAACGGTGGGGGTGCAAAGACCCACCAAGGAGGCAACAAACCGTCGTTCAACTCAGCAAAGGACAAGGGTAAGTCCATCCAACACTTGAATGATAAGAGTAAATCTCGTGATTGTTTCTTGTGTGGTGAACCGCACTTTGTCCGGGAGTGTCCTCAGCAACAGAAGCTTAATTCTTGGTGTCTGGGTGTGAGGACAAGTCGAGTTCAACGAGGAAACGAGGATGGGAGCCCTTCGTTTCCTCAGTAGCATCAAGGCAACCAAGGCGCAGCCATCACAAGACGCCGAAGTAGCCAGAGTTAAGGTGTTGTCATCTGACAGTGGGCGTCCGTCCAAGGGACTAATTTTCGTTGAGGCCAAGGTGAACGGAGTGGTCTCTAAGGCGTTAGTCGACACAGGAGCAACGCATAACTTCGTGCCGAAGGAGTCCACGAGGTTGGGGTTAAAGTACACCAAGGAGTCAGGCTGGATGAAGGTCGTCAACTCTTCATCCATGCCTATTCACGGTGTAGCTCAAGGAGTTCCCTTACACCTTGGCGAGTGGAGGGGAAAGGCGGATGACTGTGCTGAAGATGGATGACTACCGTCTGGTGCTCGAGGTGGATTTCATGGATGCCGTGAAACCCATTTCCTTCGACAAGGATGGCACCATGATGATTTCCAGGAGTAGCGGTGCGTGTGCGGTCCCGGTCGCGAGGGAAGTGGTCAAGACCAAGATGCTGTCATCCTTGCAACATAACAGGGGCGTTAAGAGAAAGGAGGCCACATACTTGGCGACACTGAAGCTGGCAGAGGAACTCCTTCTCTTGATGTTCCTAGGGAAATCCAGAATGTTCTGGAGGAGTTTGGAGACGTGATGCCTCCAGAACTCCCTAAGAGTCTTCCACCTAGGAGAGAGGTGGATCATGAGATCGAGCTAGAGCCGGGAGCCCGACCGCCAGCCATGGGGCCTTCTCGGATGGCTCCACCGGAGTTAGAAGAGTTGCGGAGACAACTCAAGGAGCTTTTGGACTCAGGATTTATAAGGTCGTCCAAAGCACCGTTCGGGGCAGCGGTACTGTTTCAGCGGAAACATGATGGGTAGTTGCGGATGTGTATTGACTACCAGGCCCTCAACAAAATCATCGTCAATAACAAGTACCCCATTCCCTTGGTGGCGGACTTGTTCGATCGCTTGGGCAAAGCAAGGTATGTTACAAAGTTGGACCTGCGTTCGGGGTACTGGCAGATTTTAATCGCGAAAGGGGACGATCCCAAGACAACTTGTGTCACCAGATAGCGTACGAGTTTCTAGTGATGCCGTTTGGCTTAACCAACGCCCCGGCAACGTTCTGCACGTTGATGAACAAGATATTACACCCTTTCCTTGATAAATTCGTTGTTGTTTATCTCGATGACATTGTTGTGTACAGCGACACGCTCGAAGAGCATGTCCAGCATCTTAGACAGGTGTTCCAAGTGCTAAGGGAGAACGAGCTGTACGTAAAGAAGGAGAAATGCTCGTTCGCTTTACCGGAGGTGGACTTCTTGGGACACTATATCAAGGAAGGGACAATTATGATGGACCGGGCAAAGATGAAGACCATAGAAGAATGGGAGCCACCTAAGAATGTCTCGGAGCTGCGGTCATTCCTTGGGTTAGAAAACTATTACCGGCTCTTCATCCAAGGCTATTCCACAAGGGCGGTACCGCTGACCAACTTGTTGAAGAAGAAGGTCGCGTGGTGTTGGGATGAAGCCTTCCAACAGGCCTTTGAAGATTTGAAGTAGGCCATATCGGAGGAACCAGTGTTGGCCCTCGCGGACTATTCCAAGGCGTTCGAGGTGCATACGGACGCTAGTGACTTTGCCATCGGAGGGGTGCTGGTGCAAGAAGAGCAACCCGTTGCCTACGAATCTCGGAAGCTCAATGACACTGAACGGAGCTACCTAGTACACAAGAAAGAGATGACATCCGTCATCCATTGCTTGCGAGTTTGGAGGCATTATTTGCTCGGGAGTCTGTTTATCATCAAAACCGACAACGTGGCGACAAGTTATTTCTACAATCAGAAGAAGCTAAGCCCAAAGAAAGCACGGTGACAGTATTTCATGGTCGAGTTTGATTATGTGATGTTGTATAAGCCCGGCAAGGCAAACATCGTGGCGGACGCACATAGCCGGAAAATTATGCTGGCTACCATTAGTGGGGTAGACAGCAACATCCTTGGGCGTATCAAGGATGGGTTGGAGCATGATACTTTGGCCAAGAGTTTGATGGAGATGGCCAAAGATGGGAAGACGCGGTAAATTTTGGTAGAGGACGATCTATTCTTTACAGTGGGGCATCGTATCTTTATCCCTCGGTGGGACAACCTACACCGAGAATTGATGAAGGAGTGTCATGACTCCAAATGGGCTGGTCATCCAGGAGTACAGCGCACGTTGGCACTCCTGGAGGACACCTATTACTGGCCACGGATGTGGGACGACATCAAGTCTTATGTTCGTACGTGTCTTGTGTGCCAGCAAGACAAGATCGAACAATGCTCACCAGTCGGGTTGCTCGAGCCTTTGCCTATTCCACAGAGACCGTGGGAGAGCGTCTCGATTGATTTCATCTCGGCAATCCCCAAGTCTGATGGGTGCGGGTCGATCAAGGTGGTGGTCGACAGATTTTTGAAGTATGGGACGTTTATCCATGCCCCACGGGATTGCACAGCCGAGGAGACGGCTCGATTGTTCTTTAAGACATGGTGAAATATTGGGGCCTTCCTCGAAGCATCATCAGCGACCGTGATCCCAGGTTTACGGCCAAGTTTTGGACGGAGCTGTTCAAGCTTATGGGCTCAAGCTTGCACTTCTCCACTAGCTCCCACCCGCAAACAGATGGGCAGATGGATCGGGTGAACGCGCTCTTGGAGTTGTACTTACGACACTTCGTGAGAGCAAATCAGCGGGATTGGGCGAAGATAATGGACGTGGCCCAATTCTCATATAATCTCAAGAAGTCGGAGTCGACGCAGCATAACCCATTTGAGCTTGTCATAGGACAGCAACCATTGACACCTCAAAATGTTGCGTCCGAGTATAAAGGGACGAGTCCGGCAGCATACAACATGGCCCGAGGGTGGCATGATCAGTTTGAGATTGCCAAGTCTTACTTGGACAAGGCAGCCAAGAGGATGAAGAAATGGGCGGATAAGCGTTGGCGGCCTCTCGAGTTTCAAGTCGGTGACTTGGTGATGGTTAAGATATTGCCGCAACAAATTAAGCATTCTGGAAGGTGCACAAGGGACTCGTTCGAAAATATAAGGGACCCTATCCCGTCCTCCGAAGGGTCGGGAACGTGTCTTATCACTTGGAGCTACCACCGAAGCTCAAGGTGCACCCGGTGTTCCAAGTAAGCATGCTCAAGCCATATCATGGGGATGAAGGAGATCCGAGGAGAGAGGAGTCTCAACGGGCTCCCCTCGCCGTGGTGACATCCTATGAGCGACAGATCGAGGAAGTCATGGCCGAGCGCCTCATACAGAAAAAAGGGGCGTGCCTAACTACCGGGAGTTCCTAGTGAAAGGGAAGGGACTTCCGGAGAGTGAGGCATCATGGGAGAAGGAAGAAGACCTACGACACTTCAGGGACGTGATCGAGATCTTCAAAGGACAGGCTACTCGGGACGCTCAGGACGATGGGCAACATTGACGGGGACGTCAACGGCTTTGGTGAAGGAGAGTGTCACGGACCCGCGCTCCTCACCAGACACTTTGTGTGACTAAGGCTCATGGGTGGCTAGGGGGCTTTGCCGAGTGCTTCTCACGAAACACTTACCCCCTAAAGAGGTCTTAGAGCTTTTTCCATTCTGACAGGAGGAAACATTAGAAGTGTCTAACTTTCATACTGGGAGTTAGAATTATTTTTGGAGCCAAGCTGGACGCTGACATGGGTGCTAACACTGCCAAGGTGGCGGTGATGCAAGACAGGAAGGCGCTGACAAGGACTGAGGCACCCAGGAAGCACTGACAGCCTGGAAGCCTCCAGAAACCTCCAGAAAAGCCCTGTTTCCAGAGGCTTCTTGAGTAATCCGGGAATTGGAGAGTTTAGAAGGCACCAAGGAAGCTTCCAATGGTTTCCTAGATATTTTGCTAAGGTTCTAGAGTTCTCTCCTTATTTCTCTTGTAAATAATTGTGGAGATATTTGTATAGAATTCTCTAGAACTTTCTATAGGAGGTTGACACTTGGCTTTTCTCTATAGGCTTCCTAGGACCAAGGAGCCGCTATAAATATGGGATTGCCTCACTCATTTGGACATATTCAGAAAAGCCTTGTACATTCACACAAGCATTAATACAAAGCAAAAACATTTCCCACATTTAGCTATTTTCCCACTTAATTCCTTGTGAATAAACACTTAACCCACAACCGAGGCATCACAAAACCTATCGCTTCCTACTTAACTTAGCTCGGGACAAGACTGACTTGGTTCCAACGGGACAGTGAGCCAAGTGGCACACGGGGTTGACAAGGTCGTGATTGGGAACTTAGTGTCAGCATGTGAGATTATGGTCACTATTTTGTTTTCCTGCCTAACTTACGCCTTACTTTGGCGTAATTGTTCCTGACATGCGCCTCATTTTAGTGCACATATTAATACGATGCGCCTGATATGGGCACAAATGTTAATAATCTGCGTTTTACTCCCCTTAGCCATTAGCTACACACATGACACCACTCCCCACGCCTAATTTAGACGCGAAAGTTTATTACTTGTACCTAATTAGACACAAGCTTGCGAACGAGAATAATAAGCAGCATCTAAGCCAGCATATCCATTGAAGAATAAACCGGTCCATGAAAGATCAAATTGATTTGAGCCAGCATATATCTTGAGCTTTCCCCAAATCTGCCTTTAAATTAGGCATGCAAACTTCAACGTTTCCAATTTACTTCATTTTGTATGCTACGAGAGACAAAGTGTTATCATGCGGAATGAAGATGGAGATAAAGGGTTACTCTATTTTATTTTTCACTTTAAAGGGTATTTTAGGAACATTAATGTTTAGGGTGTGGTATTGATTAATTTAGGGTGTGTATTGATTAATTTAAAAAAATTGGACCAACAGCTGGCTGATACGTAGCCTGCCAGCATTATTTTAATATCTCTCTCTCTCACAACATTATTTTAATATCTCTCTCTCTCTCTCTCTCTCTCTCTCTCTCTCTCTCTCTCTCTCTCTGAGGCAAAATAAAAAATTGAAAAAACGTGCGGCCCACTGCCACACATCGCCTTCTCAAGCAGGGACCACTCAATGAGCCCAGCTCGTTTTTGGTCTCCAAAACGATCTGGTTCGTTTTCTCTCTCATCTTTTTTCCCATGATCCCATTTGGGATTATTGATAAACCCAATTTTTGGGTTCATGACACACTCTCTCTCCTCTTATAATGCAAATTAGATCATCGCTATTGATGTTCTAAGAGCATGAATAACAATGAACCCAACCATTTGGGTTCATTACTCTCTCTCCTCCTTTCTCCCTCCTCCACCTCCACCTCACCATGATCCCTCTCATGAACTCAACTAAAACTCACATTTATTCATGAACCCAAATTCTTGGTTCATCATATTTTCTCTCCACTTTTACCATGCCCCACCACACATTCTCTCTCCTCAAATTTATTTTTCTTTTATTTATATGGTTGAAATGTGAGATCAAGAAATATGGGAATAAATATGATAATGTAAGATTAATAAATATGGTAAGATAAGATTTGTGTAAAAACCTAGCAAATAAAATTGGTCTCATTTTATAGAGGGTGGAAAAATAAAGCCATCAATATTTTTTTGATTTTTTTTATTTAGTTATAGACGTCTTAAGTTTGCATTTCCATAATTTTTTTCCTGCCAACAACTGGCTGAAACGTGGTGCGCCAACATTGGCTGGTCTGACGTGCGCATGTCAGCTAGGCCATTTTTTTTTTGCTGTTTGAAAGCTTAAAACGACGTCGTTTATGGCGTTTTGTAGCCAAAAAGAAAATTATTCGGCTCCACAATCCGGACCACAGACGAGCCCAGCTCGTTTTTGGGCAACAAAACGATCCCAGATCGTTTTCTCTCTCCTATTTTTTTCCCATGAACCCATTTGGGATCATTGATAAACTCAAATTTTGGGATCATAGCACTCTCTCTCCTCTCATGAACCCATTTGGGATCATTGTTATTCATGCTCTTACCACACCCAACTTAATCAATACCACACATTAAAAACTAAAGTTCCTAATATACCCCTGAATTAATAAAGACATTACACATAAACAAGTAATCATTTATCAAATAATTTAATTTAACATTGAGCAAAATCCTTGCATCATAAAAGAACTGGAGCTACAAAGATTGAATTACAAGGTTTACTGTTACATGGGATTGGTCCATTTAGCCATGCGCAACTCAAAATTTTGCAAGGTAAGAAGATGGAGATAGATTGCTTGACATTTTAATGACTGAATATAAAGGACATCCTTCGATCAATCATCTCCTCCTCCACATGGTAATGTGGGAGATACTATCACCTTTTCAATTTCATAACTTGATGATGTTATCTCAGTCTGAATATAGTTGATATCTCTACACTTTCTGTACCAAAATCGAATTTTGATGCAACTGGCTTGCTATATTCTTGACAAGTGTCAAGATGGCTTAGTAAATATGTGCTTTCTTAAGGCACCAACCACTACTATGCTTAAACAGTCCAGCGTCCAAATTGGCGAGGGTATTAGAATCATGCGCCTCATTTGAGCTCATGTGTTCCCCTCTTGCGCCCAAATAGGGCGCAGGATTACATAACCTGCACACAAATTAGGTGCCAGTGTTATGGGTTTTCGAAAAATAATAATTAAATTTACACAATTTTGAATATTAAATAAACATCAGTTCAGACAGAAGTGAACCTCAAAGTAATTGTCGTTATGGTCCTTACTCTCTATTGTCGTGATTGAGATTGATCGAACAATTTATTAAAACAATAAAATGATTTGTTAAACGATTCGCAATAAGTGTTGTATGACGAAAAACGAGTTAACTATTATAAGTTGGGGCAACGGAAGGGGTTATGCCCTAAAATTAAAAGAAGGGCAATATTTATATTATTCTACAAGGGGTGTGGTGTTAATGTGAACCGGTAGATATCTTGTATCTATATGAATATATAAAGTATAAAAAATATGATTTTCCAAAAGTATTATTTAAAATGAATGTAACTATAACATTTTTACATTGTAAATCCTTATATCTTTATTTGAGAAATCAATTATCAAAGTTTGTAAACTTTGATCGTTAGAAACAAAATATAAAGTTTTTTCTGAAACGGAGGGAGTAATATTTAAGGATTTGAATTTCCCACCTTTTGGTTTAAGGGCCTAAAGTTTATTTTTGATGGTTTGTGGATCTATACTCATTTCTTTGACCAAAATATCCTCACAACTAAATATTTCAATAAAACTTATTTTTCATTTCTGTATTTTTCTCATTCCTTATTATTTTATCTCTCATTTTTTTTCCTTTTAATTTTATATTTTTTTCCTACAATTTCTTATGATAGTATTTAAATAAGTTTAAGATGTTTGCGTAAATAATCGTGATATATAAAATGCTAGTTTACTCTTAGCATATTTACTTAATCCTGATATTAGATCCGACTATATCTCCTGTGAATCAATGTTTTTCTCCCTTTTTTGAGATTTTATATATTTTTTTGAGGCACATCAATAGTTGGGCACATTGGGTAAAGATTTGCTAAAATTTGGAATTTTTAAATCATTTATAGTACAAAATTCTAATATTATCAATATGCATTGTGTTTGTTGGTCTGCTAATAGTAAGTTTCAGTTTCTATATGCAAACGAAAAATAAACATTGTAGTAAATGGTGAAAAGGAAACAAATTTCTAATTACAAAATGTCATGCAAAACGTCACAAAATACAATTGAGAGAAAATCATGGGGAAAAAACAAAAGTAAAAATGTCAATAGAATATATTTGTTATTTTCAGGGCTTACCTTTATTTTTTTAAGAGAAATAATACATGTGTTAGATAAGGGTAATTGTAACACCCCCGAATTTACAACGATAATTATCGACGTCAGTATACATGACTCGACACCTCTGAACCATCACAAACCCAAGGGCGTTATTGCAACATTTATCACTAAGGAGTAAATGCTAAGCAGAAAGAAAGACTAGGCATCAAAAGAAGCTTCTAAGGAACTAAACAATCTAAAACAGTTAATATCAGAGTTGTCTATATAGTGAGCTAAAACCATTAAACCAATTTATTACAACTTGCCTTCAAAGGGCTAAATCCAATAAAAACCCCAACGATCTAACTGAACAGAAATAGTTTTAAAAACCGACGCCAACTCTACCCTCCAAGCTGTACGTCCTCAATCAACTAAACCTGCACTTTGGTTTCCTTGACGGAAACAAAATACAGAAGAAAAGAAAAGAAACAAAAATCAGATAAACTGAATAAACGTCATTTGTCAGTAATTTCGCAAACCTTACCTGAGGTTTTAGAAGAATCATTGAAATTCATTTGCATACGCACATAAGCATATAATCAAGCATACGCATAACGACATTCTTTTACATGCAATTCTTGTATAGTGATCATACGAAATACGACATAGACAATCTGTCTTGATTAGGGAGATGTACGAGAGCGAATAGAACAGCGATTACCCATACTGTTCATCGAATATACAATCACGCCATGGACTTAATGACTCTAGTGTGCACACTACCTCTAGTACAATTACACGAGCCTAGAGGATTTAATAAATGGGGAATGATCTGTCCCAGACACATTGTGAGGTGTCCATAAGTAACTTGGGAATCACTCGTCCCTTGAACTACACCATTAGGTGCAATCCCGGTTGCTCGACTACTCCTAGGGATCCATTAGGAGTCTTACTCTCATTTAATTCAATTCACATACTTTGAATTGGTTGACATAAGTGGTACTACGAGACCACGACTTACTAATTCATTTCATGCTCTTGACAATGAATAGTAAATAACGACGATAATGATAATTCAATACGATGAGAATTAAACATGCTTTAATTCAATAACGACGATAGTTCAATAATGACGACTAGTAATGTCTAGCACAATTTCGGCAGCACTTCATTAGGGTAATACGATATCCAAAAATTCACAAATCATCCAAGACATTCAACGATAATATATAGGTGCTCACTAGCACTCAATAATACCCATACCAATTAGCATATAATTAAGCATAATAATACTAACAATTCACCATTCAACAATTGCCCAATAATCATCATATGGACTAATTAATTCCCAAAACATGATAACATTGACATGCAAATTATAAATGATATTTACAGCAGTGAATCATTCTTAATAACTTCATAATACCGACGATATAATTTAATCATGCTTTGCATATTAAATTCACAACAACTTTTCAATTAGCACATAACACATCAAAATAGTTTTGATGGAGCTTTGGAAGAAGGTAGGCATGAGCGCTTACCACTAATACGCTACCAAACAGTAAGTATGCTCCAACGGTTGACGATAATCACACTTGCTCGTTAGGGCCTAAATAAAAACAATTACCGAATCAGTATTAATTAAATTCGAAAATACAAAAAGTAATGAAATCTCAGTCTAATAATTTCATTACATTCCTTGATTTATTTCAACCAATCTAGGCTTTTGAAAATCCGAATTCCAATTCTGAATGAGTGCAGAAAAATAAAAACATTAAATCAAAAATACTGAAAATCGAATTAATAATTGCGAAAATATAAAAACGAAACCCTAACTTCAATACTAGGTCCAAGTCACGGGTGCCTATGCATGGGACCCATAACCTGACCCATCACCATCACCACCACCCACTGGCCACCATGGCCGATGGTGGTGGTCGCCGGAGCTCCGGCGAATAGAGGAGAGAGAAAACGCGAAAGGGAGAGAAGAGAGAACGCGAGCGAGAGATAAAGAGAAAAAAAGAGAGAGCGCGCGGGGAATAGCCGACCACCCACCGGTCACCACCTGGGCGTTGTAGACGTCGAATTTTGACTTGTATTTCTTTTAAATAATTATTACATTTAATATTAGCATTAACTGTAATTACCCTAATTAGATAAGTCATTTGGGCTAAAAGGGCATTTAGGGTCCATAAGTTGACCCAACCCATTAACAAAGCAAAGCCCAAAGCCCAAAAGAGAAAATAAATCAAAAATCCAAAAAAGAATATAAAAGAGAAAATGCAAAAAAATAAATAAGGATTGGAATTATGATGTCATGCATGACATCATCTCATGACATCACAATATTCCCATGTTCTCATCCAATTGCTAAAGACAAAAGAGAATAATGGTATCAAATAGAAATACCAAAATACCCTCCATTTTCCATAAATTAACCCCCCACCCAAAAAATAAAATAAAAATTAAAAGAAATTCCCCCCTCACAACCGAAAAAGGGGAAGAAAAATAAAAAGAAAAAAAATTCTTTCCCTCCCCCCACGTTTTTATTTTCTTTTTTTATTATTTTTTATTTATTTTTGTATTTCCCTTTTCTATTTTCTCTCCCACCTTATCTCATCTTTTCTCTTTCCTACTCACTTCCACCTCACAAGATTCCCCCATCTTTTTTCCATCACCACAAATGTGACATTTGTCACTCTCCCATCCACATTCTCTCATCCCCCATCTCACCATCCACCTCCCACCAAATCTCACCCTCTATTTTTCCTAACCCTAATTCCCCCTCATCTTTCCCTCCCTTATAAATACCCCCTAAAAAGCTAACTTAAAGGCCCTTTGCCTCTTTCTCATCTCTACTTCTTAAAATCTCTACTTCTCTCTCTAGTTTTTCTATCATCTTTTAACTTCATTTTTGTGAAGCTTTTCTAAAAACTTCTTGTATTTCTAAAACTTCTTTTTTTTTTATCTAGTTAGTGCAAACTAAAGGGCGTTTGTACTGACTAACTTAATTTTGAAGATTGAGATTTCTAGACAAGGGTAATCTTTTTATCTCTCTCCTTCAATTAATTTTTTTAAGTGTTTTTACTAAACATTTCATTTTGTATATAAATTGCTATTAAACACTATTATCCCCCCTTAATAATCTCATTTTCACCAGTTGGACTCTTTATAGGTGTGGGCATGAACCACCCTATTTTTTGAGCGGCCAAAATTCCTAGGTAAGGGTTCAAGTGCCCACGCGAACCCGTCTCCATGGGGGACTTAGATCCAGCTTGTAGAGAGTGATTTTTTGCGGTGAGGAAGAGAGTTGCTTATTCCAAAATTGTATGATCAATGAACGTTTCTCTCTTTCTCATCACCATTTTCATTTTTTTATAATTGAAATTGAATAAAAAAGGTCTTTGCATACAGAGGCCTCGGATTTATTTTTTGTACAAAGTTGTAATAATTCGGATAGTTGATAGTTTTTAGAGCAGAATTTTTTTGTAGATCTAGGAAGATCCAACGGTTGGAAGTTGATGAAAATAGTGTCCTAGGAAACCTTGTCCAGAGGGCTTTCTACCGAAATAATAATAATCCAGATCCAACGGTTACATCGTCCACAATTGAATTTTGAAATTTCTGTGTCTAAAAATGTCCGACGTCCTTAGATCTGTAAACAACTAATAAACGGTTAAGTTTTGAGCTTGGTCTATTTCTGAGTAAATTGAAGAAGATTTTCCTAGATTTCTACAGTCACCCATTTCGTCCAGTTTGGATACCGAATGAATTTTAAATGATTTTGTAAAAGATGAAGTAGTGCTGTCCCTTTGAAGATTTTCTCAGATTTCGACCTTGTAAATAAATGGCTTACTTTAATCACTTAACATAGTGTGTTTTCTTTGATTTTTTTGTAGGAAGTCCTTAGTGTGTCTACTTCAATCTTTAAAAAATAATTTAAGTTTAACGAAGTAAATTTAATTCTAAAATTAACCAACCGAGTATATGTCCAGAAATGATAACATTCACTTAACTGAAATGTCTGTGGTGTTTAGGACCTCTTTAATGAAAGATGAACTTTAATTTGGATAGAATACTCATTAAGAACCAATCTAGGATTTGGAATCACTCCATTCGGATGTGTTTTCGATTTTTAATGAATTAATCAAAACCGAGTTTGGTTCTATCAAAATGAAAGACAATTGGTTAACTTAGAACATTAGGGCTTTTTGTATAGTTCTTTTGTTTATTTTCGTTAAATGACTTAGACTAGTCTAAAATTCATGAAATTTGGTGCTAAGTCTTGTAAATATTAGACCTAGATGACTTGTGAACAATTCCCAATAAATAAAAAACCAATGGCTTGTCCAAAGGCTTCCAGAAGCTCGTAAATCGTGAATAACTCACTGATCGTCAACTTTCTTGACTTGAGATTTTTACAGTGGAAACATGAAGTAAAATGAACCAAGTTAGGCTTTTGAAGAAATCGATTTGGTTGAGTTATGACTAGGGGTGAAACTTATTCGGCTTAAATCCAAAATCCAATCCAATCCAAATTAGGCAATTCGGATTGGACTTTTTGGATTTCGGATTGGATTTGGATTCAAAAAAAATATATTTTGGATTTTCGGATTGGATTCGGACTCACCCTTTCGGAGTCCAATAATCTAATCCAATCCAAATTAGATATAAATTAATAAATAAAAAGACATATAATCCAAAAATGATACTAGCCCAAAATAAATAGTATAAACTACAAATCTAAAGGATTGAAGGCAACAATAAAATGCATACATAAATTAAGAGAGAAAGATCTTTCAACTCACTCAAGTCACGCCTTAGCAGTCACTCGTCCACTTGCTATCTCTTTACACATTTGTCTTCTCCGTGTACACTAAGCGAAGATTACCGAACACCTTTGACACTACATAATTTGCATTTTTTATAATGAATGTTGTAGACTTGTAGTTGACTTCGACATTTGTATTATTATCTTATCGAAGAACGTTTTTTTTAAGTAATGGACATTGTTGTAGAAAAGGTTAGGAGTCAGGAAAAAATTGGATTATTCGGATCGGATTGGATTACGAAAAATAATTCGTATTGGATTCAGACTCAAAAATCAAAGTCCAAAATTAGTTTGGATTGGATTTGGACTCAAAATTTCGATTCCAAATTTTTTTGGATTGGATTTGGACTAGACCATAATCCAATCCAAAGTCCAAACTTTCACCCCTATTTATGACCGAGATATGAATTTTAGAAGTTCTATCCAGATTATTGTAAAATAGATTTTGTTCGATTCTATAAATGATTTTCGTTTAATTATCAAACAAACCCACAAAAATACTCCAATTTTGAGAAGTCTAATCTTTACACTCAAAGCTAAGAATTGGATTGATCCCCGTATATTACCAAATATTGCTGGGTTGAACGCCTCGAAGGAGCGGGCTAATCATCCCATTTGAGCTTTTCCCTACTTCTTCGAGGAGAGTAGGGGGTTCCTTGGATCAATTCGACTCTAAGTTGCGAGTCATCCTATAAGTTTCTCAATTATATCCCTCTTTACGGGAAAGAACATCCATACCCACCTTAGTGGCACCCAAGGAGTCTTACTGACCGGATCCCCCGGTCAGAACTACGTAAGGGTTTTGATCCAGGAGTAGATTCAAGACCTACGATGAATGGTACGTAGTGCAGTATTTTGCAATATCCAAACCCGTCGTACGTAAACGAATACACCGGTTCAAAACCGACGTTTTCTGTGTGCTAAGTGATAATGTGTACATATATGTGCTTTTCTTTTATCATTCAAGGCATTACATAATTCAATTCAAAGCTTTCATATGGGATACAACGTATTAGTAACGAGCCCGTACTCAGTACGGAGGAGGAGACAGGTCCGAGGACGTCCGCACCTTCTAACCTAGACCCCGAACCAAGATCTTTGTATTCGCAGACCAGTCAAAGAATTTTCGTGCCTTATCGCGAGGGAGTCAACTTTTGGGTTTCTTAAATGGTTTTCTTTAAAATCGTTTATAAAACCCTTTCTTTTGTAAAAACCCTTCCTTGTTTGGGTCATAACAAGGTGGCGACTCTTCTTTTGTAAAAACCCGTCCTTGTTCGGGCCATAACAAGGCGGCGACTTCGAACCTTAAGATGATTCCTTGACAATTGGCCTCTTCAATCGGCCGATTCCCGGGGGACGTGCCTCTGACATGTAGTGCGACGATTCTCGGGTCCTAACCTAGGAAAACCCGAGAATCTGGCCCCACAGGCATCGGCCTGGTGGTCCTGCGGTGGTCCGACGGCCAAGAGGCCGCACGTGATGGCTCGCGAAGGGGATGACCCGCGGGGAGAGAAAAAGAGAAAAAGAAAGAGAGAGAGAAAGGGAGGAGAGAGAGAGGCTTACCAGCGGGAGGGGATGCCGGTGGTGGTGTCTCCGGTGAGCAGCAAGGAGAGGGAGAGAGACTCGGTGGAGAGAGAGAGGAGAAAGAGCCGACGGTGAGAGAGAAGGAGAGAGAGATTAAGGGTTTTGGTTCAGTTTGCAAAACTGATCAATTGTCTCACCTTTTTCCTTATATAGGCCCTCAGTCAACCCAAGTCAAAGACTACTAGGTTTAGGATTTTATTTAATAGTTTTCTGATTTAAATAGCTAATTAAAACTAATTAAAACAATATGATTAATTCTCATTCATATATAAATCATTTTAATTAAACTCCTCAAAATTAATAAATGCAATTTATGAAAGTCCCATAATAATAATTAATATTATTATGGCTTTAATTGAAT
This sequence comes from Tetragonia tetragonoides, assembly GCA_038025085.1. NCBI lineage: Eukaryota > Viridiplantae > Streptophyta > Magnoliopsida > Caryophyllales > Aizoaceae > Tetragonia > Tetragonia tetragonoides. The sequence continues at coordinate 20,425,390 of CM076153.1, read as the reverse complement.
AAATCGAATCCTTAAATGAATATATGATTTAATCTCTGAAACTATTTATAAATCATTTATAAATCGATATAATAACTATAGAAAATATTAGGGTATCACAGTAATATTGGTCAACCAAATAAAAAGAGCTCCTCAAATCAATAAAATGAAACTTCCAGTCCTCAACAAAAAAATAGCCAAAGTTCAAGTCCTTAAATAATGCTTAACTCCCCTTACCAAACTAAAGAAAATCCTATTTTTTTAAAAATTTGTTTTACTGTTATTAATTATTAAATCGTATAGGTCGCAGGCCTTTAGGCGTTTCATTTTACGTTTATGGTATGTTTGGATGGCAGGATTTCATTTGAAATTGTGGAATTGGGATAATTTATGTGTTTGACTACCAAAAAATAATTGGATTTAGAATTGATCCAAATCTAAGAAATAATTTGGAAAGCCAATAAGTCTCAATTTTAAATCTACTCAAATAAGCTATGAATTTCAAATGCCCATCCCATCCATAAACACATTCTCTCTGCTCAAGCCCATTATGCTCTGATTATGTTGAAAAGCATGTTTACTCTCTCTCCTCAAATCTATCTCTTCTCGATTATATTCTTCCATGGTTGTGTTTTCTTCTTTTTTTTTCAGACAACATAAACATGAAATTAGAGCTGTCAAAGTTTGATCGACCTGAAACCCAACTCGTAAAAAATCGACAGAAAGCTAACATGACAGCTCGAAAGCCCACTAAAAGTTTACACATAAAAACATTGATATCGGGGAAAATGAGATTAGCCGACCGAACTCGACCCGAACCCGCTAAAATAGGCATAAAAAGGGGTCAAACCCGAAAACCCGAACGAAAAAATCCGACAAAAACTGGCTTCATATCTTGAAAGTCCATTAAGAGTTTGTATGCAAACATACTTCAATCGAGTAAAATGAGTATGACCCGACCCGACCCGACCCGACCCGACCTGCCCGACCCGTTTGACAACTCTCTAACACACACACTCACTCACTCACTCACTCACACACACACACACACACTCTCTCTCTCTCTCTCTCTCTCTCTCTCTCTCTCTCTCTCTCTCTCTCTCTCTCTCTCTCCTTAAAACTTTTTGGGAAATTCCACATGGTATCCCTGTATTTTTGGCTTTTTCACATGGTACCCAAAACATTTTTCGTAATCCACATAGTACCCTTGTACTTGTAAAAAAAATTGCTCCATGTCCATTCTACTCTTTTTCCGTTAACTTTTTCCATTGTTCCTATTTTAACCTTAATGAAACACAATATTTTTTGTTTGAAACGACAACTCTTCTCTCTCCTTCTCAAACCCACATTCAAACCTCCATAACCACCCCCACTTTCACCCCACCACCGGTCCTCTACCATACCAGTAGTAAACTCCCCACCACACCCTACAAAACCACCCACCCCCGACCCACCCTGAACCACCACGAAACCCCACCCAACCCAACCCACGAAACCCCCACAACCCACCCTGAACCAACGAGACCCCACTCAGCACGAAAACCCACCACCCACCCCATGAAAACCCACCGCCCACCCTGAACCACCACACCCAACTGGGCATGACTTGCAGATCCCAGAGTTTGAGTGAAAACACGCAAGGCCTCTGGTCTTCAATGAAATCACATCAGAAGCAGGGAGCAACAATAAGATTTCCCCATAAACAGCCATCTCTCTCTCTCTCATCAACTCCACTATTCTGAATTTTGATTCAATTATGCTGAGATAGAAATAGAGAGAGAGATAAAGAAGAATTCAATTGAATAAGCGAAGTTTATTAGTGGGATTTGAGGAGAGAGAGAGGGAGAAGGGGTTTTGGTGGTGGTGGTGGTGGTGGTGGTGGTCTGATGAGAAAGAGGGAGGTGGGCGTTTTGATGATGGTGGTCTGATGAGAGAGAGGGAGGTGGGGGGTTTTGGTGGTGATGTGATGGTGAAAATTAAGGGTAATTTGGTTTAAATATTATGACTGAAATATAAGAACAAACGGAAAATATAAAAACCAATTGCCACGTCATAAGATAACGGCAAAACTAATGGAAATGGTCAAAGAGCAATTTTTTTAACAAGTATAAGGGTACTATTTGGATTACGAAAAATGTTTAGGGTACCATGTGAAAAAGCCAAAAGTACAGGGATACCATGTGAAATTTCCCTTTTTCATAACTGTGACCTCGTTCTCCAACCGTATTTGCCATCAGTAAAACCGAGTATATCACACAAACTAGAGTTAAAATCATGCAATTGAAGCAATTTTAATGGCGAAAATTGAGGAGAGAGAAATTCTGAAAAAGAGAGTTGGAGATTGGGGAAGACATTAGGTGAATGAGAGAATCGTTTATGTAATTTCAACTTAATGTTGTCAAAAATGAATCTTGGTTTTTTCAAGTTAAAAGCCATCACCATAGATAAGGGTGAGTAATGGGACCAAGTACCTGGTTCTGGATCTAGAATTGGTCAGGACCCGGCGGGTCCAGACTTGGAACCAGTCCCATCGGGACCAGTTCTGGTTTCAGAATTTTAGAACTGGTTGGAACCAGTACCAGTTCCGGGTACCAGTTTTTGGGACCAGGTACCCGTCGGGTACCCGGCAGGACCAATTTCAAGATCTAATTTATGAGTTTCATACTATGAGTTTCAAAGAGGAGTAAATTACACCCCTTTGTATAAAATTTTGGAAGTTTCCAAACAGAAATTTGGAGAATTGAAATCTATGGAATTGAAATAATTTTTTTTTTTTTTTTTTGGACAGCAGTAAAGAAACTAGTTACAAGCTAAGCACATAACTGATCTTGCGTCATTCGCAAGTCGTTATGTTCATCATGACAATACAAACTAAAACAACTAATAACATCAGAACAAGAAAAGGCAATCTTCTTTCTTGCAGAGTAGGTTGAACTTGAGGGAGGGGCATCCTTACGTTTAAGTCCAAGAGGAGACCTGCACCATTGAAGTTTGTTAGTAAAAATACCATTCATCTTCATACCATGTTGCTCAACACTCGTGAGCCTATTGGACTTCAAACGCTTTCGAGGATGAACCCGTGAGGAGGCGATGAGAAATCACTTTGGGAAGAGTCTTGATCAATTGCTTGGGAGACCACACTTGCAAGACTTTCAGAGATAGGAGGAACGACTATTCCAGACACAATGACATTCCCGGAGATGTCATTGGAGGCAATCGAGCTTGTTGCACTACCAACTAAGGGTGGGACATGAAACGGCTTAGAGTCGCACGAGATAATTGGGGCTGAAGGAACATCATTTTCCATCGAGTTAGGAGCTTGGGACATAGAGTTGCACGAGATAATTGGGGCTGAAGGAACATCATTTTCCATCGAGCCAGGAGCTTGGGACATATCAGTGCTAGGAGGATTAGTACGGTTAAGTACCCGAACTGTCAATAATGACATACTATTAGCATGATAAAAACTGACAGTTGTCCCTTTCGTGATCTTCTCATAGGTAGCTTGGGTGATATTAAGACAAGAGCCTGGCCTTCCGTCGGTTTACAAACCGAACTTTAAGCTCTGCAACTGAGTTACTATCAACTGAACAGACATCATTCATATCAGCATTACAGCTGATAGAAGCTTTAATAAAGGAACAACTCTTTTCACCGACAACACTGGGAGTAACATCAGGTGGGTCAATGTCCATCTCACTTTGATCAGATGTAGTTCGAACAACTATCTTTGGGTTCGCTAACCTATTAGAACCAATAATTTGGCTAACTCCTCCTTCAGTTGTGGTGCTATGCTTTTGATCCTCAAAATGATGAACACTAGAACATGAAGTTTCACCATCCTCGACACTGATGATCTTCTTTTCTTTCCTATTTGTTTTATCCTCACCCTTATGCTCCTCAAACTTAGACTCAAGATTAATGAGATACACAATCCTCTCTAACTCTCTTAATAAATCTTGATTCTTTGGCTCCAAAGTTACAGCCTTGCACAAATCACTATGAGCTTCCCCAAATGAGCCGAGCTCCTTTGCCGCTAAAGCTCTTCGATAAAGAGCTTTAGTATTGGAAGGGTCCAACTTTAAAACCATAGTACACAATTGGCTAGCTTTGTCATAATTTTGTTGCTTAATAGCACAAAATGCTAAATTTAAATTCAATGAGGTAGCCAAATCCCGACAAATATGATCAATAGCTGGGCCACAAGGTAAACCCAAACAAAGCAACTTGGAAGCTCGCTCATAATAAACACTAGCACAATCAAACTTTCCTTTTTTAACAAGACTATTTCCCTCCTCCTTAATTGTGGTCACTTGATAGTATAACTCCTCTGGTCCCTCCAAATTCATAAGAAGGTCAATTAAATCCTCATCATCCTCAGAAACATCACTAATGCAGTCAGGAAATAACCAAGGAAGAAGCGACAAATCATCCATGATCAAAGATCAAATTTAAAGTCACCCACAAAACCCACTGATTAAAGAAAGCCCTAAGTCAATTAAGCAAGAGCATGCACAAGTGACCAACAAGGCATTAACAAAACTAAAGTCACTAGTACTATCTAAACTGAACAACAAGAACAGGAACTGGATACTAAAATAGAAACGATATGACCTGAATTGCAATCTCCCACCAATTAGCACAAAAAACAACCGAGACTAGAGTTTACGGGCCTAGGTAGCAATCGGTGATATGCAGGAGGTTGATCGGAGGCGACGATGTTCAGCGAGATAATCCGAGTAAAGACCCCCTTGCATGCGTCGCAGAAAGCCGATAGAATGATAATCAGGTCTGGTAATGTGAAATTAAAGCTTCACAGGAGCCAAAGGCGATCGCCGCTCAAAATTCGACTAAACAACAGTGATGACAATGAAAGCCCCAAAGCAATTGGGATAAAGAACCCCAAAATACCAAGAAGCAGGTTCACAAATGAGTAGTTGGAGCTCGCGGGCAGCCGGTGGTGGTCACCGATTGATCTTCGGTTGTCGGCGAGCACGCAGTCTTGGGTGGAAAAGTAAAGTTAGAGAGAGAAAGTACTAGAGAGAGAAAGTGGAAAAGTAATTGAAATATTAGTGATTGCCAAACAATTAAATTGGTTCTGAAAGGTAAAATTTCAAATTTTACCTTTAAAATATCCAAACAACACCGAGTTGCAAAATTGGCTCTACAACAAGATCAATAGCTTATTATTTGATGTATCTTGTATACCTAGATCATCACAGATTTTGTATGAGGACCAAATTGGTGTAACCCTGGCGAGGAGAGTTGCCCAATTTTAACAATGCTTACTTAATGAAAAAAAGGCTTATTACAACGTGTCCTTAAATGACACGTGTCCATCTTTTACTTGACATTCACTCAGCATACATCACAAACCCGCCAAAAAAATCAGATTTAACCTATGCTTCCCGTCACATTCCAATATTCTCTCACTGCAACCATTTATCTCCCAGCCCCCAAAAGTTCTAGTGAGAGATAGAAAACAAGAGAGAGAAACAACAAAAAACAAGAGAGAAATGGGCATCAAAGATTTGCTAAGGTTTATGAAACCTTACACTGAACCCATCCATGTTCAGAAATACTCTGGCACACGGGTAAAATTTTCTCATCTCTTTCTTCTCACTGCCCCACATTTCTGTATAATTGCATTTTTTTTTTTAAACTTTTTGAGCAGTTTTGCCTTTGCTCAGTCGTTTTAATCAAATTGTGCAGGTGGGTATTGATGCTTATTCTTGGCTACACAAAGGAGGTAAAGATTAACACTTTTTTTTTTTTGGAGTTTTTCTCTGCGCAGATTTGGGTAATTCATTTTGTAAGTATCTCAGTTAATTGGAAAACTAAATGGGTTTCCTGTATGAAAATTTTGCCTTAATTTGAGAGCTAAATGGGTTTCCCCTACACAAAAGGAGTTAAAAATTGACTCATTATTATTATTTTTTGATTTTATTGCTTTTCTCTCTGCCCAGATTTGGGTAATTCATACGTGAGCATCTGAGCTGAACTAAATGTGGTTTCTCTATGAAAATGTTCCATTGTTAATTAATTGAATTTATTAATTAATCAATTAAGTGAATGCAATTCCTTCTTATTATTCCCTTTATCTGGTTGCAGCTTACTCATGTAGCATGGAGCTATGTCTTAATTCAGAGGGTGACAAGAAATTTCAGTACATTAATTATTTCATGCATCGAATTAATTTACTCCGGCACCATAAAATAACTCCGGTGGTTGTGTTCGATGGTGGGAATGTCCCTTGTAAGGCTGGGACCGAGAATGATCGATACAGGCATGTGATGGTTCATTGGTGCAATCTTAATTTATCTTGTTATGTGTCCAATTGGGGTTGTCTTAGATACTAGCATTTGTTAATGTTTGTTCAGAAGGAGAAAAGCTAACAAAGAAATGGCAATGGAGAAGCTCAGAGAAGGCAATGTTAGAGGCGCCACTGAGCTCTTTCAGGTGACTATTGTAATTTTTTGGACTACTCAGTGGGCTAAAGTTTGTTGCTGAGCTTATGCAGTTCGCGATTGTTGTTGAATCCTTTGTATATATATTAGGAGATTGTTGGTTTTTTGGTTCATGTGATCCTACTTTTTTCTGTTGTGGGAGATAGTTTGATATATGTTTTCAATCAAGAGCTTAATGAGACTACCACTGTGCAATCATTGGGGTAAAATATTTTTAGATTTGACCCCTCATATGCCTCCTGCTTGCATATGCAGAAACCTCATGCGAGGCATAGGTAGCCTCTGCATTGTTGGCGTATTGGCATTGTTGCGTCTTGCCCACATCCAGAAAGGCCACCCCTTAATCAGTAATGGGAAATATGAACATTTTTTAAGCAACTTATGATAGATGAACTTAATGTCAATCCATAACAATGCAGAAATTTAGGTGAAGTCTAAGGTACTCCCAGCTGCATGATAGAATTCCTTACAAAGCATTGCACTGTGGTTCAACTTGTATCGATGTGTGACAATATGTAATTGCTTTGGTACATTAGTGTAGAGAAGTATTGGAGCTCTTTGGATTTCTCATTTGTATGTGTAAACTGAATAACTGATGCAAACATACAACATTTACTAGTGGTTGCTGTTTCTATGTAAAGAGCAATCAGTATCACTCCAGCCATGGCACACCAACTGATACAGGTAGGACACTCACTCATGTAATTTCAGCTCACCGATGTTTGCAAATTAACACTAGACCCGAACATAACGTGAATTGCTCTGAATGCCATTGTAGCTTCCTTGTGTCTTTGCTGTCTGACTGATTAAAATGTTTCAGACTCAGGTCAGAGAATGTTGAGTTTGTGGTTGCTCCATATGAAGCTGATGCACAATTGGCATACTTGTCTAGCCTTGGAGAAGAACAAGGTGGAATTGTGGCTGTGATCAGCGAAGATAGTGACCTATTGGCATATGGTTGTCCAGCTGTAAGAACTTTGACAACTTTCTTATGGTCGAGGAGAATAGTCCACTGTTTGCTTACAGCCTTGTACATGCTGTATGCTAGAATAGGCATTGTCCTCATTTGGTTTGATTGGTTTATGCACAGGTCATGTTTAAGATGGATAAATTTGGTAATGCTGAAGAGATTGTTCTAGATAAGGTTTTCAACTCCGTTACCCCTAAACCATCCTTCAAAAATTTCGATGCGGCCTTATTCATTGGTACGTTTGAAGACAAAATATTCCTTCTTTTTAACCTGTCATTTGTCGGCAATTTCTCATTGGCCCAAATATTGAACATAGTTGAATATCCTTTCGTAAGGTCGCCATTGTGTGTTTGTATTGAATATCTGCTTTATCTTGTACACCATCCACAGATATGTGTGTCTTGGCAGGCTGTGACTTCCTTCCATCTATTCCCGGCATTGGAATTTTTAAAGCTCATTCATTGGTTTCAAAGTATCGAAATATTGATCGTGTAAGTATCTAGTATGTTCTTTCACTGAACAGAATCATGTTAAATTTCAAGAGGCATTCTGCAGTTCCTTCAAGTATCAAAAGGTCTTCTATGAGGCCGCCTCAAGGTGAAACCCTCTCTATAGCCAAGCATAATGTCAGCCTGACGTCATGCTTGTTAGAGAGGGCCTCATCTTGAGCTCGCCTCATACGAGTTTTTGTGTTCTTTATTTGTCGGAATTTCTTCTTCGGACAATATTTTTGGGAGGCAAAATAAGAATTTTGTGCTAGTTCACCTAGTTGCTGTGAATATTAAGAGAGAGATTCTACTAAATCTATTAGAATGAATTGAGCTAGATGTTTAAACAACTTAAATGAAATAACTCTAGCAAGATGAATCGTTCCTCAAAGACAATTAAAAATATAGCTCTTATCAGGAAAGCACATTTCTCGAGGTTGCTAAATGAACTATTAGTGTCCTGTCAAATTTTCATTTCCTACTGGTCTCCCCTTTCTCCATTGTTTATCCATGAAAACTGCTCGTACAGTGTTATAGTTCTTGACTTGTGGTTTGCATTATTTGCAAATCCACTCCTATAGAAATGATATGGACTAGAGAAGAATAATAACAAAAATTTATGTGGATCATTTGTACTGGATCATTCAAGAAATAAAGCCAACAAAAAGCAAGAATTAACTGCATTAGATGAAGGTTGGGCAACATTTTCTGCTAGACCTTCATTAGCAGGATTTTATGGCTGGCATTTTATCCTTGGAACTATAATTGTGATTTTGTTCCTTGGTCACTTTTCGCTTAGTGTTCTATTAGCTGCTAATTCTTAAGAATGGCTATTCATCCAGGAATTCTAAATCCTTACTCATCTTATTGGCATGTTAACCTCTAGTTCTTGAGAATCGTACTCATTGATCCATATTTCCACTCCTGAGATTCCTTTCGAACCCATAATGTTTGACTGACCATATACTGCTAGATACTCAAATGCTCTCTTTCCACCTGGTTGGCCATGTTCTTGTAGGTTATTTCTGTTTTGAAGCTCAAGAAGGGTGAGCAAGTTCCTGAAGATTATTCACGATCCTTCACTGAAGCTGTTGCAGTATTTCAGCATGCTAGAATGTAAGGAAATAATTTCTGAAAGGTTTCATAATCAAGAAAAAATTGGCAGGTACTGTAGTTTCACTATCTCCTTTTCTTGCTCTATGTTGATGCTCATGTCAAGGTTATATTTTCTGCAGATATAATAAAAGTTCTAAGAAGCTTGAGCATATGAAGCCGCTCCCAGAGAAGCTTTTGGAGGCATTAGGAGGAGAACTTGACTTCTTGGGACCGTATCCTTCTAATTAATTGTTCTCAATTATTATTTATGCAAGTAATTGTACGAGTAATGTAAGGAAACTAGCTTGATAGGTCTTCTTTTGTTGTCAGAATCAAAGGGCATAATATTGGAAGAAATAGGTCTTTAGAGATAATTTGAAATGCTATTGTCACCTATTGTTGTTTTTCTGTATAAGTGCGTGCATTTGCTTTGTCTTGACGAATCATGAAATTATTAGAGACATGTCGCCAACAATAGCAATTGCAATTGCTGAAGGTAACTTAGATCCTGTGACCATGGAGGCTTATGAATGTTCTTTAAGCAATAGAAGCCAGGGGCATTTAGCAAGAAATTCAGAAGAACGGGAGGTAATATCGAAGGACAAGAATTACTTTCACGAAGCTGCAGTTCTAGCAAAATCAGTCCCTGCATCGGACTTTCAATGGGATGTGGCAAACCACGCTGAGGGCTGCTTTACAGTATATTCATCTCAGAATACAGGAGCAGAAAAAAATTCCAGTAAGTAATTTCCGCTTTCAGAATTTTGTTCGTCCTAATTAATACCCGAATGTAATGACTATAGTGACGAAACAATTTGCATGAATTACTGGACACAGGTACAATGATGTTACAGAGGCAAGTACTGGCAGAAAGGAATTTCTCAGATGAAGCCGCAGCGATTGCAAAACTAGCAAGTCCTTTGGATGTTCAGAACGAAAAAAAAAACTCAACTGTTTGTGATGAGCTTCCATTCAAGACTCCAAACAACAATCCATTTAAGAAAAGGAAACTTCATTCAGAGAATACAGAAAGCACCCCTGCTCAACAATCAGGAGTGACTGAAGTTGGAGGATCAGAGACAACGATGTGTCAAACACTAGATTCACAGGAAAGTGTAAGCTCTAAACCTAGGAAGATTGACATTAGCATGAAGGTCATAAGTACAAATAAACCAAAGACAACCAAATGCAAAAGTTCAGGAAGTATGAACAGTATACTGAACTTCTTTTCTCGCATTTAGCATCCAAACATTCCAGTTTTGTATTAGTTGGATACCTGGTTTAGAGGTAACCAATTTTTGTAAGTTAACATCACCCTGACACTACACCTAGTATTGGGAAGTAGTGGAGGATGATAGGGGAGCCTGCTTAACTAGATGAATGCCAGGGAGCACATTGAAACTATCTTTTTCTACTTGGCGAATAATCTACCATTGATCTCCTCCGTGTAGGGCGCATTAAATGACATTACGAGTTTTCAGTCTTGAGAAGCTAAAAATTGCATAGGCGCTTGGATAGGGAAACTATTTGGTTGACCCAACGGGGGGCAACCCACAATTTTTGTATCTCTATCTCTCATGAACTTTAATTACTACTTTTTGAAAAGAGAGGAGGGAAATATAACGATGTGCTTGTGAGTCAAAACCTATTATTCTCCGATAGTTTTTTTGAAAAGGTAATTTAAATTTCATTTTCCAAACGATGATAAAGAGTTACAGTACTGCCTTCAATTTGCTTAACACAGCCAGATTAAAGGGAACATAACCTTCCTCACTAGGAAGCTCTAGACAGCAAAGAGAAATCACTCCCAAGCTCTGAATCAAACAGACCAAGCAACTTCTCACACTTCATATTCTGCACTCAAACATGTAACTAGTAAATGATTCTCCTGCTAGACTCCTTTACTGTTCTGATCTCATGTCTGTAAAATCCCCACATTCCTAACTTCCCATAGGCATGACGTACAGCAGCAATAGTAGCCTTTACAAGCTACTTCCTGACTTTCTTCCCCACAGCAGCTTTCAGAGCCCAAAACAGAACCGGATCCCATGAGAACACTGAAATGGGAGCTCCAGCCCAGTTCATCATAACGTTCCGCAGTTGTACTGAAAATGGACACTTGAAAAAAAGATGAGAGTGAGATTCAGGGCTGTTCCACACAGGAGACAATCCACAGAGGTGATGTTGCCAATACCAAGCTTTAACAATCTGTCAATAGTTGGGAGCCTTTGCAAACAAACAAACCATAGACAAAATGATTGTTTGGGCCTAGCAAGAGAAGACCAACAAAGTTTAGACCAAGCTGGGGTAGGAAGATCAGGCATTAGTTCCCTGTAAGCCTCGCCTATTGAATACCTCCCATCTGCTACCACAACACGTCTGATTAACACAATCTCTGTCATCAAAAAGTTTCTTGATCATCCACGAAGCCTGCAAGGGGATGTCCATAGTCCAGAAATCTTTATTTTTAATGTAGTAAGCAGAAATCCATTGTGTCCACAGTTTTTTCTTCAAGTGATGCACATCCCAGACCAATTTCCTCTTGATTTTGGGGTGCAGATCAGACCTGCTCCCATGCTACAAGATCTCTCCTAGAGGGAGCACAGAACGGTCTACACAACTTATCAATGTGAGTTATAACTGTTTGAGGAAGAATTAAAACTTGTGACCTATATGACTGCATTGAAAAGATGCCACTCTTTAGCAATTCCAATCTTCCGGCATATAAGAGCAATCTACAAGTCTAGGAACTCATTCTGGCAACAATTTATTCTATGAAAGGTTGACACTGAGCCACGAATAATCTCATGGAAGATAATGGAACACCGAGATATTTTACTGGTAGAGATCCCTTGACCAATATAGTACCCTGCAGAAAAGCTTCTTGTTGCTCTCCGGTTAAGCCTCCAAAGTAAATCCCTGATTTGTTCAAGTTTGCTGTCAAACCTGAAGTTTCAGAAAATTGATTGTAGTACTGAAGAAGTAAGCTCACAGAAGTATGTCTCCTCTTGAGAACAATAGGAGATCGTGAGAGAAAATACTGTGGCAGAGCTTGAACTTTGCACACTTTGGATGGTATTTGAAACCAGGATGTAGCTTCAACTGATCTAAACACCCTGACAGATACTCCATTCCTAGTACAAACTACAAAGATATACGGAGAAAAAGGGTCACCTTGTCTAAAACCTTTTTTTGCCAAGAAGGGGTGTAAAAGTGATTCATTATAGCTGATTGAGGAACTAGTGGACACACACACCTTCATTATCTTCACAAAACTCACAGGAAAAAGGAGAGTATTAAGCATTTGTTCAAGGAAAGGCCATTGAATTGAGTCATAAGCCTGTCAACTTTCAGAAGACAGCTAGGAGAAATGTGACATCTACCGTGATGTGTCACCAGCTCATGTGCGAGAATAACATTATCGGGAATTCTTCTACCCTTTACAAAAGCAGGTTGCACTTCATGTATAATAGAACCCAACACGCTATGCGTCCTATTTGGCAACACTTCAGCAACAATTTTTTTATAAAACATTACAACAAGAGATGGGGCGGAACTCACCTACTTTGGTCGGACTTGATACTTTGGGAACCAATGCAATAATAGTGCAGTTAAGACTTTTGATGATCTTCCCATGTTGCAACATATCCAAAACAGCTTCACATATGTGATATTGAAATATTGGCCAAGCTTTCTTATGAAAATATTGGACACTTTTTCTAGTCTTCCAAATTCTGCCAAACTAAAAACCATACGAAAGTTCGTTTTCAAATGATTACTTCAATTTCAAAAGGTTCTTAAAAACTGAAAACTCAAAACTGATACTACGTGCCTAAGTGTTTTGTTCAGGACCTTTTTGATTCGTCAACTATGGAGTATTTATTGGATAAAAAGTCATGAGGAGTGCTTAGAATGTTGTTTAGCAGCTTCAGAACTGAAGCCTCTAATCTTTACCATAACTTAAGATAAGCTTAACTGGTATAGCAAAAATCCTTATGATTCATGCAGTACTTTGTAAATACAGTAGTAAAGTTTCGTCTCAATTCCCGGGGCAATCGTGCCAAAAACAGCTTAGTGAATGCTGGCAACTACTGGTTCAATCATGTGCTTGGAAGAGGACACATTTTGCTCCTCAAAGGTTAAGATGAGCAAAATCCAGTTGGGAACCTTTAGATTCTTTTGCATCTTTTGTGTGCCCTGTCAGTTGTGAGCTAAAGTTCTTTTGCGGCATGCACATCCACTTCCACTGCCATGTGCAATTCTCCCCACATTTCTGGTCCTTATTTGACTTTACATTGTATAGAAAAGGGACTCATTCAAGATTTCAAGTCTTTTCAGCACATGAAATGCCCAAAACCTGGTGTTTTGAATTCTGTGCCTTATTAGTCTCACTTGGTGTTTTGTGCTTAGGTACTAAGGGTGTAATGAGCTTAGACTCTATCGAACTTCGAGTTTTTCTTATACTAAAAATACTCCATTTATCAACCAGAATCTCACTTCATTTTGCCAGTGTCTCAACTCCATTATAGGACGGTGGTTAGGGGAGGTCACAAATACATAACTTTGTCTCAGCAATTCCACATTAGCCATTTCACAACAATGAAAGCATGAAAAAGTTTAATCAGACAGATCATATAGATGCACTCCATTGAAATCCGGCCAATGAAATCCGGCCAAATACTGAAACAAAACCATTAGTGGCCTCTTTTTTTAGTACCACTGGATTTAGATAGAACCTAGCATTTCAGATGGTATTACAAAGGGTTTGGCTTCACTTAATTTGAAGGCAAACACAAACAAAACAGAAAGAAAGGGAAAAGAAATCAAGTCACTGATCTGAAGAGCAGACCCTTCACTATTGAGCTCAAACAGAACCGACGACTATGACCATCAAATGCTTTACCCCCCCAGGTTATCGTCATAGGGAAGGCGGTTAAGTGTCTATTGCTTGTCTCTACGAAGCAACTGCTTAAACCATTTAGCAGACATCTTTGGATACCTCTTCAGGTCTTTATAGTCGACGTAAACTATGCCTAATCGCGAAGTATATCCTAATCGCCATTGAAAGTTATCAAGCAATGACCATGCAAAGTAGCCAACGACATTTGCTCCCTCATCGATGGACTGTTTTAAAGCAACCAAGTAGCTTCTATAGTAATTGATCCTCTTCAGATCATGCAGTCCTTGAGAAAGGGTCACATTGCCTGGATCATCCATTCCTACAGGACAGTTCACATGTGGATGTCTTATTTTACTGCATGCTAATGAAATTCATATTGAACACGAAAATAGACAAACTTGTTTTTCTTAGGAGTGTTTATACCATTCTCAGACAGAATCATTGTGGGGTTTCAGTAGCGCTCTTTTATGTAGGTTATTGCCTTGTATAGACCCCATGGTACCTCGTAAAGCCAGTAAGAGTTTGCCTGCAAAGGTCAGAAAGAATTAACAAGCGCGCTTTACAAGTTCGTGTCATCATGCATAAATGTTTAAGAATTAATATATGTTACAGAAAATTACCTTCGGACCTATTGGCACACCCTTTTTATCATCTGTACAAATCACCAACAAAAAATAACTAAGGATACAAGCATATTATGATGAGTCAATAAATTGAGAAAACAAATGGAATGAAGCTAGCCATCTTACATGCAAATCCAGCATTCCAATCCTGTTGGTAACCAGGGGTCTTTGGTTTTTTCTGTAAAGGTTGATTATACATATAGTAAGCTGTGTATTGGTTGATGCCCACGAAATCCATGGAGCCTTTTACCATCTTGACCTCTTCTTCTGTGAATTTCGGTAGCCTATCTCCAACAATTTCTTGCATTGTTTTTGGATATTCACCATATACAATAGGATGGATAAACCTACATATTGATGAACCAAACATTTAAATATTTTCTTGCACTTCAATCGCGTATCTATTTTACGCATGAGTAGGATTGAACACAAATAAGAATACATTTCAAGATTCTAAACACCAACTTTGACAAGCAGAGAAGAATGAGGATCAAAGAATTGATATTAGTTGATGATATAAGGTCCAAAAGAGTAAAAGAGGAAAAACTAAAGAAAGAAAGGAGTTAAATAGATAAATCATCACCATCCAATATGAAAGTCGCGTGCTCTTTGAGCTGCATAATTGTCTTGCTTTCCTCTGGTAAGGGGTTCATACCACACAAAATCCAGCAGAATTCCAATCCTTCCCTTTTGTTTCACCTACCATGACAATATTCAGCAAGCTTCCTTTATGTTGCAACAGTGTTATCCGTCAAAGGGATAGGCTTACTTGATATTTTTCTCGGTATCTTTGAGCAGCTGCAGAATGTGATAAAATCAAATTGTGAGCCGCAATGTATGGCTCTGTACCTGAGTTTCCCTCGGTACAGTTCCCATATTCTTTAGAGCATCTTCCTGGCGCAAAAAAACCAGTGTCGTACCCAAGTGCAGCAACTACTCTAGGCTCATTGAAGGTCATCCAATTCTTAACCCTGTCTCCAAATGTCTTGAAACAGAACTCTGCATAATCAGCAAAATCTTTCCTGCATTTACCAAAAAAAATTAATAATTGTCTCGTAAGTTCTGCATACACATTAATACTAAATTAAGAAACCTGTTTTTTTATTTTAAAAAACGATATATATACATATATGCATTGTACGTACACAACCCTTCGGCTCAGCAAACCGTTGTACTTTTCAAGGGCTAACGGGAGGTCATAGTGATAGAGATTTGCATACGGAGTTACACCTGCAAGGATCTCGACGAATATAATGCTTATCCATTGAACTTAATTGCTTGTTACATGAAACAAACAAACATAAATCTTTCATTTAGCATGGTTAAAGGTGCACAAGTTAATGAGTTATTACCTCTTTCAAGCAAATAATCAATTAACCTATTGTAGTAGGCTACCCCTTTCCCGTTTACTTCTCCGGAACCCTCTACAGTTGCAAATGAGAAGATTTCAGTTACATGTTCCATGAAGAAAAAATGAAATCAAGCTCATAAATACTGAGATAAAAGGTTTCTGCAATGTTTTTGGCTCACTTGGGAAAATCCTGGACCATGAGATTGAGAAACGGTATGCATCCATGTTCAGATTTGCCATGATATTCACATCTTCCTGCAACAATGAAATCGTTGAAATTCATATATAAATCTAGTAAAGCACCGGCCTACTGCTTAAGAATGGACTACACTACTAATTAATTGGCTGAAACCAAAATGTTCTTGTCAAGATAAATGAAGTCAGTAGATATAGTTATTAATTTCAAACTTAACTCTGCAATGATATTTGAATCATTGAATGTGAGTAACAGCAAGGGTATATATAATGTAGAATGTTCATCAAGTAATTTTTGCCTTGTTTCCATTATGAAGCTTGGTTATGCTCAATTGAGATGTTCAAAATAAAATTTGATAGTGATGAGCAGGATGTGTTGATAATAATGGAATAGTGGTTATCCGAAAATGAAGTACCAAGTATTTCATAAAAAAAAACAGTATTGGGTATAATGAAGTGACGGTTATCTAATAATAAAGTTATGGTCTTTCATAAAATTAAAAAAAATGAACAAAAAATAATTTTAAAAATAAATAAAAAAATTAATAATTGACACGGGGCCGACACGCGCTTGTGGAGCAGTCAACTCGGTGCAGCCAAGAAATTGCGATCAAATTCGGTCCATAGAGGAAATGGTCCACTCAGCGTGACACAAAACTGGGGTAAAAAGCGTTCCAAAACAAAAAAAATTTAAGACGCTGCTTGTCCATTAGTCCTTTCACGTGAATGCTTGTTTCAACGCTACGGTACGTTAAAACTTAGACAGCCATGCATTCAAAATTTCACTGACTGACCTTGTAGCGATGATACTGGTCCACTGAAACTTCGCCCGTCGCGTTATTTGCCACTATTCCTGTTTCAGTTTACAAACAAAATAAGTGAGGGGATTAGGATAGTCAAGATAGTGTTTAAGAATTTGAACAAACTCTCACTCGAAAATAAAAGATTTTGAACAAAATCGGTGTTGGCTTGTTGATTAATTAAGGTATTAAATCTATTTAAAATGTTTTCTATTACATCTCAAAATATATACAGTAGTGTTCTTAGTTCAAGGTGGACCAAATTCAAACAAGACGAGCTAAAGCCCCCTCATGCAGTCATGCATCAAGTGTCCTTTTTAGGGGTGGATCTAGTGCGGGACACTAGGATCCCGGACACCCAATTTTGTGGGAAAATTTTGTTAAAATATCCTATTTTTTGGATTTGTTTTGGAAATTATTACTAAATCACCCTAATAATTTAATTTTGGCACCCATATTATTTAATACTACTTTTCTAGACCCGCAACGGGTCCTTTTGTTAATATTATTAATTAAGTAATAACTATTAGAAAAGAAATGATAAAAGATAATAGAAATTTGTTGTCATCAGAAAATTATAACAATCAAGTATTGCATATAAATGTGCCCATCACTTTATAATATACTTGACATGAATAGACATCCAATTCAATATGATCATAGTTTCATAGTATGTAAGAAAAAATACATATATGTCAGCATTGAAATTTACAACTATTTAAGCACTAACTATTTACGATTCTGATCTTTTGATGACTTGAGGGGGTTATGACTTGTGACACCATACATAGTTTGGTTGGGTCATCAATGTACCCATGAATATAGTGAGTAGAACATGCCAGATAATCGGAATATATAGTTTACTACTTTAGTAACCAATGAGCTTTTATCTGCCCCATTTATATTTCAGAGCGATATATAATTTCTATAAATTATTTTACAGCTATCGCTTACATTTTTAGCATTTTATTATTATTTTAGCAAAATCACTTTCTTATAATGACGACTCTTTATGGCTCAGAGATTAAGCCGATATAATTGTGAGCAAATATGAAAAAAATGCATAAAGTTGAATAAAATGTTGAAATATCTTGGGAGCCAGAGTATCAGATATTATTCCTTTGAAACATTCTAGGTAACATGCCTAGCATGTTTAATTATTAAATTTCATTAATATATTTCCTTAATTATTAAAAATAGTGTTTTGTTGATATTTTTCAAAATTGCAAAGAACATGCATGCTAGTGGGTAGTAACAAGGAAGTATAGCAATGATTGTAACTAGGATATAATTTTGAAAAGAAAAAAAAAGGACGATTGTATGTTTTGTTGGGTGTGTTTAAGTTGGGGCAACAAAAGGGTTAGTTTATATGTACTTCCTGATTTATTTGCCATATAATATTCAATTACAAAGATATAGAGATATAATAGATAAGAAACCTGAGGTCAAAAACCTCTAGGCTTGTTTCTTCAAAATGTTATTTGGAGTACAAGTGTACAACTCATAGTGTAGGGGTGTACGCGTTCTTTACGGTTGAATTGAACTGAAGTGCACTAAACTGAATTTAACACCATCAGACTGAAATGAACACTATTAGACTAACTTGAACACCGCTTAATATGTACACGAGACAAAATGTATGTTTCTGAACTGTAAAACCATTAAACTGATACGAGATTATCACTGAAGTGAACTGAACTGAATTAAGCTGACGATATGTGTTTGATAGTCATTACTTATTACAGGCTTATGATAATTAACACTCCCATTTGAACATCCTAATAAACATCAATAATGTAAACACCAATTACCATGCCAGAAAAGGAAACTAATCAATTGTTTTCCTAGGTAAGGATAGCTTAGTATTAGAATTTCAGACAGCAAAATTGACATGGGTAATGTGACATGAGCATACCGGGTTTCTTGACGAATTCATCCCAAATGCTTGGTCCACGGCCATCTTTGTGAGCCATGCCCTCAACTTGGTAAGCCGATGTCGCGGTGGCGAACACGAAGCCATTGGGGAAGCTCTTCCTGCTGAGCCCTCCTGTGTCAAATAATTCTTTGGCAAGATTATGCAACAACATTGGGTAAGGAGGAGGAGAAGAAGGAGCGGAGATAAACACGAAGAAGGGAGTGTTCCCATTGCAAAAATAACAAGTTATTGTTGGTTTGAACTAACCAGTAGAATAGATAGGGGATTTTATAAGACAACAAAAGATACAGAGGTCCCAATGGACCCAAAAAGATAATCCCTTAAGGTCCGATTGAACCAATAATAGATTTGAGGTAAGACCTTTGTACAGGGGTGAAGTCAGGATTTTTTAATTACAGTAGCCGAAAGTTTTATGTAAAAACAGAAAAATAGTTCTGAAAAATAATTTTTTTCTGGGGGCGGGGAATTTAAAAGGTACTCTATATTACCATTTTTTCCCCTCTATTTTCATTATAGTGGCCCTAATGGGTAACAATTTTAGGACCGTTAGACAAAGATGGAGTAAGCTTATTAATGAGGTTGAGTTCACAATTCAACTATTGAGATTTTTTGTGAAGGCCAGGGTTGATAAAATTTAAGTAAACAACATGCAAAGGAAAGATTAACATTATAAATTTTAGGAAAAAAAGAGGGAGGTTCAGGAATTATTAGTGAAGGTTTCATAAAATTTAAGCAAACAAAATGCAAAAGAAAGATAAACAATACTTACAAAAAAAAGAGAGAAAGGGGTGGAAATAAGTGACAAGGATGCTAAGCTGAAGATTCGATCCCGCGACCAAGGAGCCAGCAAGAAGTGTAAGGCCCAAACCACCAGGATAGCTACAACAATGTGATACTATTCGCGTAATGTAATATTTATTGTATTTCTACATATGCCAAACTAAAAAAATAAAAGGATCTTGGGCTGGGCCAGGGGGCCAGGCCTACGCCGGCCCCCATGTGGCTTCGCCCCTGCCTTTTTACCGAATTTGGCACGAGTAATAATACCCCCCAGTTACAAGCTTATCATTATTAAGAAACAACTAACAACGGGTGTGGTTGAGTGGATAGTGGCTCATACAATTTATCCTTAATTAAGGTTGAAAGTTTTCAATCCCTTGATCATCTGGTCTGTTTCATTCTTTGAGGTGTGTTAGCAAACATGGATCAAGAATATAGAGAGAGAAAATCAGAGAAGAAAAAGAGAAGAAACAGAATTGATTGATTATTCAGTATGAATTACATTAGGACAAGAATAGCTATATATGTCCCGTATTTACAATAGGCGCCAACTCTAACAACTAATGCTGAGCTGTCACTTTAGGTTGTTACAAAATAACAACCCTTTTTCTTAACTAACTCCTACACCCCCCCTCCTCAAGTTGGAGGGTGTTAACACTCCTAACTTGTCAAGGAAAAAATGATGTTGCCTGCCATTAAGAGACTTGGTAAAGATATCTGCAAGCTGCTCCTGAGTTCTGACATAGGATAAATGATCAATCCCTCTTGCAATTTTTCTCGGACAAAATGACAATCTAAGTCAATGTGTTTCGTCCGCTCATGGTAAACTGGGTTCTTGGCTATGTAAATTGCAGCTTGACTGTCACATTTCAAAGGCACTGGGATAATTGAAGGCACTGTCAGTTCATGAAGGAGTCTGGTGCTAGCTCTGCTGTCACCCTTCGCATGGATCTATACTCTGCCTCTGCTGATGCAAGGGAAACTGCGGGCTGTTTCTTGGATTTCCAGGAAATTGGACAGCCACCAAATGTAATATAATACCAGTCACAGACCTTCTAGTGTTAGGGCAGGCAACCCAATCACTATCACAATAAGCTTGAATATCATATGCAAGAGACTGACTGAAGAATAAACCTTGAGTAAGTGAGCCAGCTATATATATCAGTGTATGGAGAGCTGCATCCATATGAGGTTGTCTGGGAGATTGCATAAATTGACTCAGGAATTGAACTACGAAAGCAATGTCAGGTCTGGTATTAGTTAAGTAATTCAACTTCCCTACAAGTTTTATGAAGAGGCTTGGGTCAGAGAGAGGAATACCCTGATCAGTCCTGAGTTTCAGATTATGCTCAAGTGGACTAGTGACAGCCTGATCTGAAGAAACCTTGAATTCAGTCAGTAAATCCGTTGCAAATTTCCTTTGAGTCATGACAAGACCATTGCTTTCCTGATAGATTTCCATGCCTAGAAAGTAGTTCAAATAGCCAAGGTCCTTGATCTTGAACTGATCATCCAAGAACTGTTTCAATTGTGAAATTTCTGTCTCATTATTGCCTGTGACCAATATATCATCCACATAAACAGCTACAAATACACAGAGTTTCCCATCTTTTTGAAGAATAGTGAGTAATCATTCTTTGAATATTGATAACCCTGACTTTTGAGTGCAATTGATAACTTGGCATACCACTGCCTTGAGGCCTGCTTAAGGCCATAAAGACTCTTCTTGAGAAGGCAGACTTGATTGGGTTTGGTGAGAGACAAACCAAGAGGAGCTTGCATATAGATTTCTTCATCTAAATCCCCATGCAAGAATGCATTGTTTACATCTAGTTGATGGAGAGGCCATCCCTTCTTGACAGCTGTAGCTAGGAGTGTCCTTATTGTTGTCATCTTCACAACTGGAGAGAATGTTTCATTGAAGTCTATGCCAGCTTTTGGAGTAAAACCCCTTATGACCAAACGAGCCTTGAAACCTTTCAATAGTTCCATCAGATCTGAATTTGATGGTATAAACCCATTTACATGAAATGGGCTTCTTGCCGTTGGGAAGATCAACAAGTTCCCAAGTATCATTAAGAAAAAGAGCCTCAAACTCTTTATTCATTGCTTGCTGCCATGCTGGTTCAATGACAGCTTCTTCATAGCATTCAGGTACATGAGCTTTATTCAAAGTGTTTAATAGCTGCTGGCTATTTGTGGTGAGATCTGAGCAACACATAATAGGTGAGGTGGTACAAAGGGATGTGATGGTGTGAGGGCAGGTGTAAGGACCCGGGATTTTCATACCAATCCTTTTGTTTCTCCCCAGAGTGCGTCCTTATAGAAAATTTGTCAGTTGGGGGCTTAGATAAGTTCAAGGGACCATCGAGTTAGAAAAGTTTTCGAAAAGACTTGAATTGGTTCATCACAAGCATCAGAACATTTATTTTCAACCCTTATTTAGACTTGCATTTGATTGACAAGTTGAGCAGCACAACGACTATACAGACAATATTTAGGAAGCAATAAAAACGTGACCTAGCATGATATCTACATTATGACTACTTAGAAAATAAACAGTTAAACAATTAATTTAACTTGAGCCCTCAGGAATTTGTATCTGAACTGTAGGCTATATTTGACAAGAATAGTAAAAATAGATCTCAAGTAAAGAAAGAGGGGGAAGCTCGGTGTCAATACTCCCAAGAATAGAATAGAATTGTTTATGAAAGAAAGAGGGAGAAGCTCAGAGTCAATACTACTGAGAATAGAGAGTGTCAACTGTAGACTGTGTGTTTTGAACTGAGGGTGAGGGGTTTTTTATATAGGCGTGGAAAAGTAGGGTTGTACGGTCGAATTTGAGCTGAAAAACGAGACGGGCTTGAAAAATGAGCCAGGCCCGAAGGAAAAGGCAGCGCCGCTAGGGGCCCTGGTCAGCGCCGCTAGCTGCCCTGGGACATCCTCTAGGTCCGCTGACGGCTGTCAGCAGCCAGTTGGATGACGTCATAATGACGTCATCCAGGCTGTCTTTATTTTCCGGGGAATTTGTAATGATTCGAAAAATATGAAAAGACTGTTTTGCCCTTGAATGGTAAAAGATGATTTTACCCCTATATCGCAACTTGGCGACCGGGGGTCGGAATGAGGCATGAGACGTGTTGTTGGAAAGCTCTTGAACGGGGCTTTTGAATGGAATGAAATAAAGGAGTGTTTGGAGGAAAACCTGAGACCTTATTTTAACTATTAAAGCAAAATAGCAATTCACCATCGGGATTTTGCAGAGAAATCCGGAGACGCTTTTTTGGCGTTTACAGAAGCCCCCACTTTGACCGAGCTTGTGTAAAAGCGAAGATCAAAATACTCCGAAGGCGATATGCAGGATGCTGATGTGCAAACGGTGTGTGAGAGTGTACAATATGCATGCATATAAAGACATACCTGTGTTGGAACACGCTCGTAGTGTGCTAAGATTTCATCCATGTGAACACAAGAGAAAACAAAAGGTTAATAGTAGCAGGATAGAACACCGTCCGTAGATGGTCTAAACGTCTGCTGGGGACCTGTATTCAGAGTGAATGAAAAAGTTAGTAATACTTTGAGAATGATCAACATAGAGTGCTTCGACAAACAGTGACTAAACACCACTCGGCGAATGTCGAAATTTCGTCCCTCTTCGAGAAACAAAAAAGTCAACGAGACAGCGCGATTAAAGATAACGGCTGCAAAAATGGTTAGTATCATGAGAGTGAATAGTATAAATGCTTTATCGAGCAAACAGTGACTAATCACCACTCGGCGGATGCCGAGATTCCGTCCCTGCATAAGAAACGAAAAGGTCGACGAGACACGCGATCAAAATGATGGCTGTAAAATGGTTAAAACATATGAACAGTTTAAATGCAATAGGTTAAGCAATCATTAACTGAAATATATAAAAAAACAATGGACAGTATAACCGCTTTAAGCGATCATTGACTGAAGCACATAAAATAATGGATAGTATAACCGCAACAGTTTAATCGATCATTGACTGAAACATAATAACCTTGCAGAGGGACAGTTTAACCGCAATAGCTTAAACGATCATTGACTAACCCTAGAAATTTGTAACTTTGAAGAGGGATAGTTTAACCGCAATAGCTTAAGTGATCATTGACTAACCCTAAAAATTTGTAACCTTGCAGAGGGATAGTTTAACCGCAATAACTTTAGCGATCATTGACTAACCCCAAAAATTTGTAGTGTCGAGTTGCTTAACAAGTGCCATTGAAAATTTCGGGCTTATAAATAAATCGGGCGCTCCGGGTCGTGAGAGTCGTCGCCGTGTAGATCCGAGTTTCAGTACCTGGGACCTGCAAAAATAAATGGGTTAGTTTTACCTGTAAATAGTTGGTACCGTAAAATGGGGCAACTGTCAAATTTGAACTTTGTGGGCCCGAGCGCTTTGCTCCCGCGCGTTTGATACTGATATTGCCGCAAGATGAACTGTAATAACGAACTCTGGACTGGAAAAGGGGCCTTGGGTCAGCTTGTGGGGCTCGTGCTGCAGGTTTGCAGGGCTGCTAGCGGCGCTGGACCTCGGTTTGAAGCCGCTAGCGGCGCTGGGCTTGAGCCGAATAAAAGTGCTTCGGTGCTTTCTCTCTCCTCTTTCGCGTTTTTTGCTTCTTCCTCACCGAGCCATTGTCGAGAGCTTGGGTTGAAATTCCTCCATTGTTGAGTACTTCACTCTACTTGAGGTAAGTCGGTTCTTGTCCGTTTTCTTCGATTTTTGTCTTGAATTTGCTTATTTGTCTGCCTAGTTGCTAAATTTTGGGTTGCATTGTTGAGTAGGTGCTTGTAGCTTGCGAATCTGAAACTTTTATTTTCCCACTTGTAGAGAGAGAAAACTCTATTGTGTTCTCATGGCTCTCGTAGACAAAGGGAAGCGTCCTATGTGTGATGAGGAGTATGACCGGAGCCTTTTCCGCACCGGGTTGCCTTCTACTCGAGGGCCTCCGACCCGTCACACGGATGGGGCTCGACTGTACCAGGATTCGTTCATGCGGTTAGACTGGCGCCCGCCTGGCGTTTGGAACCGCAGTGTTCTATTGCCAACTAGACGGAGTCATTTATCTGACCCAGAGCTGGTACGTTTTCTGACTCAACTTTTTTTTTTGTGTTCAGTATATTTGAACTGAAAATTGGAACTGTTAGTGCTTCGGCACACGAACAAATTGG
Organism: Tetragonia tetragonoides; assembly: GCA_038025085.1. Classification (NCBI taxonomy): domain Eukaryota; kingdom Viridiplantae; phylum Streptophyta; class Magnoliopsida; order Caryophyllales; family Aizoaceae; genus Tetragonia; species Tetragonia tetragonoides. The sequence continues at coordinate 20,400,607 of CM076153.1, read as the reverse complement.
GATTTGTACTGGATTGGTGGTTAGCTGTATATAATTTGTATGAAATTTATTTTAGCTGTATTTGTTGTGTATTGGGTATTTGAGAAAATTTTGTTGGCTTGGCTAGGGTGTTGGGGTTATGCTGCAGGCTCATGGGACCACTTCCCATTGGTCTATGCTGTTGGGTACCTTTTCGAAGAGGGCCAGGAATTTAGTACTGGACTCAGGTCTACCTGATTTTTTGACTGTTATCCCTGCCTGTCACTCGGGGGATTCTAGGATTGTCGTCCGGGGTTTACTAGAGAGGTTTTGGGATTCTACAAACACTTTCCATACACCTGTGGGAGAGATGTTTCCTACCCCTTATCAGTATGCTGTGCTGACGGGGTTATCTTTTAGAGAGCGTCGTATTCAGTCTGACGCGGGTTATTGGCGACAGAGTGACACCTTGTCCGATCTTTACGGGCCTGTATACGCCCATTTTGACCAGGATCGGGTTTCTTTGGCGCGGTTGTGGGAGGCCGCATCTGCGCAGGGGCTCACCGAAGAGCAGAGGGCTCGTAATTCCTGGCTTGCTTGCTGGGGTCGACGATCTTTGCTCAGAAGAAGAGCGTGTGTCAAGTTGGTTTCTTGACATGTTTGGAGGATTTGACAAAGGTGCGTGAGTACAACCTTGGGGGATCCGCTTATGCTTCTTTGGTGAAGTGGTGCCGACGGGCCTGTAGGCCTAAGGAGATGAGTGAGAGATCATCTATCACGGACCGATGGAGGATTTTAGAGGTAGACTCTCTTTTTTTTGTTTACTCTCTCTTTTTGCCTATGTCTCCAACTAGGGAAGTTATCTTAGGTTGGGTGTTTGTTTGTGTGGCAGCTGTGGTTCTTTGAGTATTTTCCAGCCTTCGGTCCTCATCGTCCTGGTTTGAGGATGTTTCCTTTAGGTTCGCGATGGGTTGGTAGGGACGCCCACTCGTTCACTTCTTTGGAGCACTTTCGGGCTACCTTTGAGAGCCAAGCTGTGTCCACGGTAGGTTGTTTGTCGACTTGTGCGTTCTTCTCGTTCATTTTGTGTGAGTGAATTTTTACTTGGTAATCTACAGGTATCGTGGTCCGCCTTTGATGAGATTCCTGGGGTTCCTCCCCATATTACCCTAGAGTCTTTCAGGGTATCTTCTCTACGAGTGGTCTTTGAGGGGCCATTCAGCTTTGTATGGTATCTGGGAGATCGCTTGACTCGGTTGGTCTATCCCTCCTTGGGTACTCATCTGGTTCTGGAGGATCCTCCTTTGACCATGTTTTACCTGCGCAGCTTGAGTGTGCGGGACCTGGGGGTTGTGATCCATGGTAGGGCGGCACAGGAGTTTATCGTGCCGGAGGTCGTTGGCTTGGACCAGACGGCCATGTATCTGGCTTATTGCTTGGATCGCCTGATGCCGGACGTTACTTCTGAGGTAAGAAATTTGTCTGTATTTTTAAATTGTTTGTCCAATATACTGACTTTTGTGTCCTGTAGGCGGATTGTTTAGCTCTTCCGGGCCCTAGGAGGTCTCGTTCTAGAGCTTCTCGGGGTCAGCCCCAAAGTGTGACCTTGCCAACCAACGAGGTGAGGTATCTTGGAGAGAGTGAGGGGCGCATAGTGGAGGAGCTCCCTCTCAATATTGCTGACGGAGAGGCGGTGGAGGGTCTACCCTTGCCCGATGGTTGCACGGGGGTTAGTCATCTTTTCTGTCTCTCTCTTATACTTGTGTTTGTTTTGAGTTTTTGACTCTATTTTGCGGCTCTCTCTCTCTTTTGTAGTTGAACCGGGAGCAGACTTCTCACGTCTTCAAGCTTATTCACCTGTTGAAGAAAGGCTATGGTGGGGCGATGGGCAAGGGGAAGAGTTCTCGGTCCGAGACTATTGATGTAAGTAAATTCTCTTCTTCCTTTGTTTTAGCTAAGTGAAGTGCTTAACTTAAGATTTTCGATCATCTGCAGATGTCTCAGTCCTCATCTTCGGTAGGACCACGCCACTCTTCTGCAGCGAGGGCTGCTTCAGCGAGTAGACCATCCATTGCTCGTTCTCCTCCTGTGGTGGTGACCGGGCGTCCTGTTGATGAGGCGCCCGGACCTTCTGTGCCGTACATTCCAGAGATGTTCTCTCCTGTTGATTTCCGGCCTTCCTTTGATAGGTTGCCTGCCGCTACGCCCTCGGCTGGAGATTGGGCGAACGCCCCTGGGTGGGATATGTCATATGCTGGGCCTTCTCATCAGGATGCCGCTGTGGATTTTGCTAGTCAGGCCACAGCGAGCTTATTTGCCTCGGGGTTTCCGGCAAGTACCCCTATGCGGGCTCCAGCGTATGATGGACGGGACATGAGGCCCGAGAATAGTAGGCCCATACATAGCTCTTCTTTCCCTTATTCGACCGGAAACTATGGTCAAGGGCCGTCTGTTGATGATGAGGCCGGCAGTGACGATTCCAGTTGAACGATGTTGAGCCACTTTGTAAACATTGGTCTTTGAATTTCGAACTCCTGTTTTGGGTCTAACCTTTACACACACATTTTTTTGATATGCATGAACATGTTATGATGACTCAATTATGCCCGTCTGATCTACTTTATGTAATGTGTTGTGTAGTAAAACAAAGCTACAAATTTAGGGGATAGTAAAAGAAAAAAGTAAAAAAAAATGCAAGTAAAACGCAAAATTTTACACATATTATACCCCTTAAAAAAAATAGAAAATAAAAAAAAATGAAAAAGATAAATCTAAGAGAGTCTCGGGCCTTGCAATTCCGCGCGGGTGCCAAAACTGGACTGAAATCGGTTCATCGGGATCATAAAATATGAACTGGAGCAAAAAGAAATTCGGACTGGGCCAGGGTCTGGGCCGCTAGCTGCGCTAGACTGGGCCGCCAGCGGCGCTCGGCTGGGCCGCCAGCGGCGCTCGGCTAGGCCGCTAGCGGCGCTGACCAGTCCTGCTGACTGCCCCTTTTTGTGGATTTCTTGCTTTTTCGGCCCGCGTTCTTGCCTATAAATAGGATATTCAGGTTGCTTGATGTTGTACCACTTTTTATATCCCTTTAGCTCTCCCAAACTTCTCCAATTTTCTGCCATGGTGAAATCCTTTGAAGATCTGTTCGATGCTTGGTGTAAAATTCTGACCGTAGAAGATAAACTTGAACTACCTCCGTTTCATGTTTCTACCCTGCTAAACTTAAAACCAACCAAAATACTGTGGCCCCTTCTTCGATCTGCCTTGAATTACTGGGATCCCGACTTGCATGTTTTCCGGTTTGGTAATTCTGAATTATGCCCTTTGGTTGAGGAATTTGCTGCGATCACTAATATTCCTGATGTTCTTCCCCCAGCTGTGCCTTATGTGAGGGGTGGTTTTAGGGATCTATACAGAAAATCCTTGGGTTTGTCATCTGCAGAGGCTAAAAACATGGTGCTCGGTGCCGATGTGGACTTGGTTCAACTTTGCGAAAAATTCGCTATTTCCTCTGATAAAGGTGCCATATTCAGACGTTATCATCGACAGGCTTTCGTACTGTGCTTGTTAAACCGCCTGTTGTTTGTCAATGCATAATCTTCCAACATGGGTAGAGCCTCGTTGCTGCGAGTAGTTAATCAAATGGTTGAAGGCCATTCTCCCTTACATCTGGTCATAGGAGAAACCTTTATTGGGCTCGACAGGTTGAAAACATCTCCTAACCAAGCTTTTTCAAGCAGCCCCCTGCTGCTTCAAATCTGGTTATGCGAGCATCTGAGGTTGATAGAGTCGCCGGATAATCTGATTATCCGTGTTCCTCGGACTTGGTCAAAGAAGACTTATACTGCTGCTAGCTTCCTGGTAAGGAAAATGCTACATTCTGAAAAATCCCTTGCTCAATGGGATGCCTTTTTCAAGGCGGGACCTATCATCCGTTGGCATGTGTCCTGATGGAGTTTGACTTCTTTAGTGGCTTGTGACGACTTGATCCTCCATACTACCATACTAGGTTTGTACAGGACTACTTTCTTCTTTCCCTGTAGGGTCATGAGGCAATATGGTTTGAGGCAGGTGATTCCTCGTCAAGAGACCATGAGACCAAATGTCGTAGCCTTAACCACTGAATTTGCTGCAGAGTGGGGAAAGTATTCGCGTAGCTGGCATCGCTGGGCTGTACCTCAGATGATTGTCCCAACCCAGGTTTCTGAAACCTATCTGAACTGGCTGTCCTGCAGTGATGGGGAAGCGAGACTAATCCTTCGTCATGAGGAGTGGGACCAACTAAAGCCTAGGTATGACTCACAAACAGGAGGCAAGAAAAGGAAGGAAATGTCTCGTATGGGAGACTACCATGTACTGAAGAGAGGCAAGCCCCCAGCTCCAGGAAAGGATCACAGGTCGTCCTCAAGCCAGGGTCCTTCAAAGAAGAACTCTTCAACGATGCCTTCTAAAGGGGAGAAGGATTAAAGTAGTTTTCTAAGAAAGCAAGTCTAGTTTTCAAAAGAAAATAATTATAGGAATTTGTTTAGCTTAAACCCTCATAGTTGCATTATTTCGTTAGGAAGTTTTAGTTCTTGCAATGTAAGCTTATTCGTTCAGTTTGAATAAAGATTATACTCTTTGAATGAGTTGAATGGAATTTGTTGATTGATTTTGGTCGGGCCCCTTTGAAAGGGTTACCTACGTATCCAGTGTGGAATCAGGCCAGCGTAGTTCGTTCAATTAGTGCTCGTCTTTTTTCTTTTTTTTTTTTTTTTTTTTTTTTTTTGGTAAGGTTCTTATTTTTAGACGTAACACTTCTTCAATTGATCCATGTTGGTGAGCTGGCTGAACTCGATGCCATCAATATCCATGAGTCTGACGGCACCTCCTGATAAGATGTCTTTGATGATGAATGGACCAAATCAATTTGGTCGAAACTTGCCTCTAGGGTCGGTTACCGGGGCTCGTAGTTCTTTCCAAATTAAGTCCCCTTCCTTTAAGTTTCGAGGTCGAACCTTTTTGTTGAATGCTCTCGCCATGCGTTGTTGATATGTGTGGGAATGGTCTAGGGCCCGTAGTCGTCTCTCATCTGTGAACATGAGCTCTTCATAGCGAGCTTGTAACCATTGGGTTTCGGGGATGTCTCCTTCTAAGGCTATGCGCATGGATGGTAGTTGGACTTCTATGGGTAAAACTGCTTCCATTCCATAAACTAAGGAGTAAGGTGTTGCTCCCGTAGAGGATCTTATGGATGTCCTATACCCCCAAAGGGCAAATGGGAGTTTGATGGGCCAATCTTTGTAGTTCTCTATCATCTTTTCAATGATAGTTTTGAGGTTTTTGTTGGCGGCCTCTACTGCGCTATTGGTTTGGGGATGGTAAGGGGATGATTTGTGGTGTTGGATTTTGTAGCTTTTAAGGAGGGTGGCTGTTTCGGCTTTGAAATGGGATCCGTGGTCACTTATGATTTCATGTGGAACACCGTATCGACAAATGTTGTTGTTCCTTATGAATTTGGACACTTGTTTGGAGGTAAGGATGGCATATGACTGGGCTTCAACCCACTTGGTAAAATAGTCTATGGCTACTAGGATGTATTCATGTCCTCCTGAGCCCTTTGGGGTGATCTTTCCAATGATGTCTATTCCCCATGCAGAAAATGGCCAAGGAGAGGTGAAGTTGTGAAGCATCGAGGGTGGCATATGCTGTAGGTTGGCATATATTTGACACTTCTTACATTACTTGACATAGTCGTAACAATCCTTTTCCATAGTAGTCCAGTAATATCCCAGTCGTAGGACCTTTTTGGAGAGCATTCGACCATTCATGTGTGGTCCACATACCCCATTGTGTACCTCGTCCATGATCTCTGCAGCTTCTTCGGCGTTCACACATATGAGGTTTACCCCGTTGTGGTATTTCTTGTACGGAACCCCTTTGTATTCTATGTATTGTGCCGCTAAGAGACGGATGGCCCGTTGAGCTCTTAGTGGGGCATCCTGAGGGTACACTGCTTTGGTGATGTAGTTGTAGACGTCTTGGTACCAAGGGTCTTCTTCGATTGGAGCCAAGATCATTTCGACGTCGAGGTTGTTGCAAAAGGCTGGCTCGCTTCTTCTTCTTGAGGAGTGGCACCGTTGAGGGAGTTCAGCTGCTCAAATTCCTGTAAAAGTGAAAACATGTATTCTTGCTTTGCGAAGTTCACTTACATTACTCAAATTGATTAGTTAATGATTTGTGCAACTTTGTATTGATTGGATTTGTCAATAGTTAAACAAAGAGAGAAATGAGCAAGAGGAGTTTTTATTGATTGGCAAGAATAGATAAGAACACATGACTTTAGAGAAGAGGGTCTCTAATACCAATCAAAAAGAAACTAGACTTAGAAGGAAAATAGAAGGGGAACACCACCTGTTCAAGACTCAACCTAAAGATTTAGCTAAGACCCTAACTCAACCGAACTTGGGGACTCAGACTTGGCTCCTCTAGCTCTTGCAGGTAACCAATCAGTTCCAGGGCTCTTCATCTATGTTGCCCTCTCCTAGGGGTGGCGGGACTTCTCCTCTATCGATAACACCTTGGATGTCATCTTTCAGACGTAGGCAGTCATCTGTATGATGTCCGAACAGCCGATGAAATTTGCAGTAGGGTCGGTTTTCTGCCGGTTCTGATTTTGCCTCTTCTAAAGGGATATAAGGCTAAATGTCACCTCTCCATACTAGCGCGTTCATAAACGCTTCCATTGGCGCAAAGAGAGGAGTATACTTTTCATGGCTATGCCGATACCAGTTGACCGTCCAAGTGTAGGGTGGCCACATTGTTCCTCGATCGATGAAATGCACGACACCCTTTAAAACGCCTGCACTGGTTGATGTGATGTCCCTCAGCCGCGCAGTAGGTGAAGCTTAGAAAGGGGTTCCCGTCTCTTGGCATAAGCTTTGATGTAAGGGTCCTTGGGCGAACATACCCGTACTTGGACATCTTGTGATACAAAAGGTCTTGGCGCCACCAAGTTTCTTCTTTGGTTAAGATGATCGTGTTTCTGCGCTTGGAGGTTCGCTTTTCCAGAATGTGAACCTTCTCCCTCATCTCCTGTATCTTCTTGATTATACGAGATAGACTTTCTTATATTTGGTTTTTGTCATCCACTATTTCGTAGCTTTCTATGGCAGGTTCTTCCTTATAGGACTTTTGAGAACTCAAAGTAGTCTCATCATCATGAATGAGGTGAGAGTAATCTTGGGGCTCCTCTATTGCGATGTGATTGATAGCATCTAGGAGGTTATCCAAACTCCCGGCTTCTTCGTCTTTGGGCGATGGTAGCGTGCCATTATCTATCTTGCCTTGGATGATGTGTCGAAGGGCCCAACAATCATTCGTGTCGTGCCCTTTTCCCTGATGATACTTGCAGTAATGGCCCTCCTTCCAATTGCGACCTTTGATACTTGGTTCTGGGGTGGGACCTATGGGTCGGAGCATGTCCTTGTCTACCAACCTTTCAAGAGAAGTATTGAGGGTTACTCCCAATGGAGTCAACTTCCGGGGTACACGGCCTTCCTTGGGTGAGACATTGGAAGAAGATTTATTGCTTTTACGTTTCTTTTCTAGCCCTTGGGGAGCGGGATCAGGCTTTCCTGGAGTCATGGATTTGCGATTTTTAGACGAAGGGACGAACATGGGTGTGTCCCACAACAGCCGTGACTTGATGTTAGTGATGTCAGCTTCCAACCGATCTACTCGGTCAGTCATCTCCACCAGATACTCTTGGACTGTTCTAATCATGATGTGACTAAGTGGCTTGAATCAAGAAGCGAAACGGATCAGGCCTAATCTTTCTCTTCGAAATCTATCTGAATAGGAAGCACGGGGCGCTTAGTAACGAAACATGAGACTCTCATCAAATGAAAAATTGACCCACACGTAGAAATTACATTATCCTAAAAGAAAGCCCTTAAGCCTAAATGCCCAAATATTTTCCTAATATTCAAGGAAATAAAGTCGATGAACGAAAATAAGAATAATAGAAAAAAGATGACTATCCTAATTTTATTTTTCTAGACTCAAATAAAATGAAAAATGGAATAAATAAAATAAAAAAAGGAAATTTCGGTCCTTTCTTTTTTTTTATATATATTTTTTTTGATTTTTTGGCATTTTTTTTTTTGTTTCGCCGTTTTTTTTTTGTTTTTCAATTTTTGTTTTTTTTTTTTTGATTTTTTTTTGGGACCGAATCTGAATTACATCAAAAGAGAAAGAGAAAAATACAAAATAAGAAAAGGGAGAGGGGAAATTGAAAGACTAACTCTCTAGAAATTGTTCATGACTTTTAGAATAAATCATTAGGAAAACGATGAGTGTTCACTGAATTTGTATTCTCGCACCATCTTTGGGCACTAGGAACTAGCTAAAAATAAAAGAAAAGACTCCTAGCACGTAGGTACATGTTGGCACATAATCACGTAAGCATTATAACAACGCAGTTTACAGGCAAACATGTGATCAGACGGGCATTACAACGACACATGCACAACAAGCAAGCGGTTGCATAAATGTGGGTTAAAGACTTTTGGCTCCTGTGAGGTTACCACGACAAATTACAATTTTCGTTCGGCGGATGGTCGACACATCGATTGTAATTCTTTTCATCAATAAAGGATTGATGAGTCATGGATGAGGAAGCGTCGATTTGCACGATAGGACAACTGTATATTCCTTTAGATATACGCGTTGTCTACGAGTTGCGACACAAACTTCCTCGAGGGTTGATAAGGGTCAAAAGGTTGCGCCAAGGCGCATGCAAATGATGCAAAAATATGGAACATGTTATTAAAAAATTAAGCAAACTTGACGTTCGAGTCTCACCCTCTTAAATAAGTCCCCAGTGAAGTCGCCACTGTAAGGACCCAGGATTTTCATAACAATCCTTTTGTTTCTCCCCGGAGTGCGTCCTTATAGAAAATTTGTCAGTTGGGGGCTTAGATAAGTTCAAGGGACCAACGAGTTAGAAAAGCTTTTGAAAAGACTTGAATTGAATAAAAACCATGAAAGAGGTCACAAATCAGCTATCGGCGTTTTATCGAAGGGACAAATCGAAGGGACAACCCAATAGTGTAAAAAATGAACTAATCATGTTTTTAGAAGGACTCCCGCTTATATAGAACATATAAGTACCCAAGAATAAAGGGTTCGGGGGCGAAGGTACGAGGTGGGAAGGGGTTAGGCACCCAACTCGCCCGTATTATGACTGCCTCTACTAACTCAAGTTTGCTTAATAATTTAAAGACATAATTCCCATGCAAAACCGGATTAACAACCTAGACTTAGACTATTAATTGGTTCATCACAAGCATTACAAAATTTATTTTCAACCCTTATTTAGACATGCATTTGATTGACAAGTTGAGCAGCACAACGACTATACAGACAATATTTAGGAAGCAATAAAAACGTGACCTAGCATGATATCTACATTATGACTACTTAGAAAATAAACAGTTAAACAATTAATTTAATTTGAGCCCTCAGGATATTGTACCTGAACTGTAGGCTATATTTGACAAGAATAGTAAAATAGATCTCAAGTAAAGAAAGAGGGGGAAGCTCGGTGTCAATACTCCCGAGAATAGAATAGAATTGTTTATGGAAGAAAGAGGGAGAAGCTCATAGTCAATACTACTGAGAATAGAGGGTGTCAACTGTAGACAGTGTGTTTTGAACTGAGGGTGAGGGGTTGTTTATATAGGCGTGGAAAAGTACGGTTGTGCGGTCGAATTTGAGCTGAAAAATGAGACGGGCTTGAAAAATGACCGGGCCCAAAGGAAAAGGTAGCGCCGCTAGCGGCCCTGGGACATCCTCCAGGGCCGCTGACGTCTGTCAGCAGCCAGCTGGATGATGTCATCCAGCATGTCTTTATTTTCTGAGAAAGTTTTAATGATCCAAAAAATATGAAAAGACTGTTTTGCCCTTGAATGGTAAAAGACAATTTTACCCCTATATTGCAACTTGGCGACCGGGGGTCGGATTGAGGCATGAGACGTGTCGTTGGAAAGCTCTTGAACAGGAGTTTTGAATGGAATGAAATAAAGGAGTGTTTGGAGGAAAACTTGAGATATTATTTTAACTATTAAAGCAAAATAGCAGTTCAAGCTTAAAAATTACTCCTTTCATCGTCGGGCTTTTGCGGAGAAATCCGGAGACGCTTTTTTGGCGTCTACAACAAGTATGTGGGTCAATTTGGACACAATTACACATGTAGTCTGTGAGATAAGTAGGTTGCTTATGAGTTCTTGTTGATTGTCTGACATTAACAGGGTTTACTTGCTGAACCTGTTGAGAAGAAGAGAGAATGTTCCTAGTGACTGGAACAGAAGGAAGAGGAGAATGTGTGTGAGAATTAGGGCTATGTGGTGGAGGAGAAGGAGTATGAATGTGAGAAATGAAGTCTGAATTCTCAGTAGAGAAGTCAAAAGAATAAGATGTGGAAGAAGGAAACAAAGATGAAGGAGAAGAGGAATTCTGAAAAGGGAAAATTGTCTCATGGAAAATGACATCCCTGGACACAAAAATTCTGTTTGTATCAGGGTTGAGAAGTTTGTAGGCTTTCTGACCTGGGGGGTATCCAAGGAAAATACATGGAGATCAGGCTCTAGGATCCATCTTATGCCTCCCTCTCTTTAAGGTTGAAGCATAACGCAAGCAGCCAAAAGCCCTTAAATGATCATAAGTGGGTGTTCTATTGAAAAGAAGATGAAATGGAGTACAATCCTGAAGAGATCTTGTGGGAAATCTATTGATAAGGTGAGTGGCTGTAAGAACACAATCCCCCCAATTTTTTTCAGGAAGATAAGACTGAAACAAAAGTGCCATGGCTGTTTCTAGCAAATGCCTATGTTTTCTCTCCACAACTCCATTTTGTTGTGGAGTATCTACACAACTTGTCTCATGAATAATTCCTTTTGAAATAAAAAAGGCTTTGGCTTCTTTGCTTTTGCCTAATTCTAAGGCGTTGTCTGAACGGATGGTCTGTATTTTACATTTGAATTGAGTTTCAACGATGGTTGCAAAGGCTGAAATAAGGTCTAAACCATTGGTTTTACAGTGGAGTAAGTGTGTTCAGGTGGTTCTACAAAATCATCAACAATGGTTTAGGAAATATTTGTGGCCATCATAAGTAGGTATATAATAGGCACCCCACAAATCAATAGGACTATGAGGAAAAGGTAATCTATGCTGTTTTGCTTTACGACAAACAGAACAAGGAAGAATTTAATTGATATTTACACCATTATCCAATAGAGAAAAATATTTGATTTTGTCAAAAGGAAGATGCCCTAACCTATTGTGCCACAAACTGGCAGAACAAGCTACATTATAACTTGCATTACAAGAATTATTATTTGTGGAAAAGGGAAAAACATTCTCAAAAGAGAAAGGGAAACCTGGAACAGAAGCAGCAGCACAAGAAGAGTTTGTCACCAGATCAGCAGCAGGTTCAATATTCAGCAAGTATAAACCCCCTCTTGCCTCACCAAGTACCAGTGGTCTCTTCAGAGAAGGGCCCTGCATAAAGCAAGATTTTGGGGAAAAAATGACATAAAACTGAGTTTGATTAACAAACTTGCCAATGGACAATAAATTGTACTTAAAATCAGGTACATTAAGCATATCATGAAGTGAAATGGATGAAGATATGAGTATAGTTCCAGCTTGGGTGACTAAAACTGTTTGTTTATTTGGTAAGGTGATGTGGTAAGGTGTGGTAAGGGCTTATACAGTGGTGAATAATGATACATCATGGCACATATGGTCTGTGGCACCTGTGTCTAAAATCCAGGGTTGATGGTTATTAGTAGCTACTACACAGTTGAAACAAGAACATGCAAATGAATTACTATGAACAAAACTAGACATTATACCTGCAAAGTTGATAGCTGCAGTAGCTTCGTGCGCAGCTCCTTTTGATGCTCCTTTCTGTACTTCTTGTAAGCTATTAACTATGGTCATCAGTCGACCAATTTGTTCAGAAGAAAAACCAGCTAGAGGGTGTGATTGTTAGAAGTATTGTTCACAGGTGGAGCAAACCAATTAGTAGACTGTGCCCCAGAAAAATTGTGCATAGACTGAACTCCAGAATTGTTCCCCAAATTGTGAGACTGAAAACTTTAATTTCCTTCAAAATTATTTCCAAAATGACTACCAGAATCATTATCATCATCATTCCCTTGCACAACAGCTGCCATTCTCTTGCCCTTATCAAAGGTGGAATTTCCAGGCTTAAAGTTGAAATTAGATGGAAACCCATGAAGCTTGTAACACTTGTTAATAGTGTGGCCTGGCTTTTTACAGTAATTGCACATAAGTGCCTGTCTGTTATCATCACTCCTAGCTCTATTATCATAAGCTCTAGTTTATTGAAATGATTCTGAGGTCCTCTCTGGGAACCAGCATAAAAGGATGCAGATTCAGTACCAAAATCAATTGGCATTTTAACTTCTTTTTGTTTCTCATCTTCAAGTAAAATAGAATAAGCTTCACTAATTGAAGGAAGTGGTTTCATCATGAGGATATTACCTCGAATGTTCTGATAAGAACTATTTAAACCCATCAAGAACTGCACAAGTCTCTGATCTTGCTCAATTTTCTTCCATGCCTCCATTTTTCCACAAGTGCAATCTGGTAATTGGCATACACTACTCAGCTCATCCCAAGTAGATTTCATCTTAGTAAAGTAGCTTGTTATATCCATTGAACCTTGTCCAGTGGTGTTCAAATCCTTTTGCAATTGATACAGACTTGTTCCACTTGATTTGCTAAATCTTTCCTCTAACTCTTCCCAAATTTCCTTAGCTGAATTCGCATATAGCACACTATCAGCAACTTCTTTAGAAAGAACATTCAAGATCCACGAGGTAACCATGTCATTACACCTCTGCCATCAACTCAACATAGGATTCTCTCTAGGTTTTACACAAGAACCATTAACAAACGAAAGCTTATCTTAGCTGACAACGCAATTGTTATTGCCTTTCTCCAACTTCCACAGCCAGTACCATCAAATTTTTTCGAGACTAAACTCATCCCCGGGTGATCCGAAGGATGAAGATACAAAGGATGAGAAGCATCAACATTCGCAGGAGCCATTATTAATCAAGAACTCAATTAGAGTAGAAAAGATTCTCAACGGAAAAAGATCAAACAGTTGATCTGCACAAGAAATTGATTGAATATTAACGAATTCAATCGATTAAAGATTTGCGAAACCCTAATTATCGTAGATTGAGAGATTGATGAATCAAAACGAAATCTCGAGTAAGAAAAGATTCAATGAGATTGTGATGAATCAAAGTCATTCAATCGAAGAACAAAGAGATTAAGAATTTTAGGTTTTCGCAATTTGAGCGCTTGGCTTTGATACCATGTTAACCAGCATGGATCAAGAATTTAGAGAGAGAAAATCAGAGAAGAAAAAGAGAAGAAACAAAATTGATTGATTATTCAGCATGAATTACATTAGGATAAGAATAGCTATATATGTCCTGTATTTACAATAGGCACCAACTCTAACAACTAATGCTGAGCTGTCACTTTAGGTTGTTACAAAATAACAACCTCTTTTCTTAACTAACTCCTACAAGGTGCCTATAAAGAAAAGCGAGGAATAATATTTGTGATCAACAGCCAGTATCATTGATGTGAAGCAAAAAAAAAAAAAAATCATTTTCAAGTAATTAATGTTCACGTCAAAGAGAATGCCAAGTTTGTCTCTTCTACTTTTTATTAGTTTTGTTTTAAACCTTCTTTTAAGTGGAGTTTTGTTTATTTTATGCTTAAGTTTGAAAGGGTTAAGGAATTGATAACCAAATTGAATGAGAAATAAAAATTAGCAGCTTAGAAACTTTTTCCTTCTTAATCAATAAATTTACTTTTTCACGAGCATGTGTTTCTTCTTAAACAATATGTTTCTCTTGCTTATAGGTGTTAGTTCCATGTGTGCAATGGAGTAACTTTTTTCGAATGCCTACTTGACCTTTAGGATGAAATTTTGGTTTGGTATAATTCTCGGAGATCATCCGTCTCTCACTCCCACATGTACGAAATACACACACGCTTAGTGTCAGATATATACTGTTACCCAACATAATTTTTAGTAGCACAAGGAACACAGGGGGGGGGGAGGTGAATTGTGTTACCAAATTTGCAAAATTTAAAACAAGTATAAAATAACTAGAATTAAAGCACTCACGATTTACGTGGAAAACCCATTGTAACTCACAAAAGATAAAAAAAAACATGGCCCGAATGACTTTAAAGACTACTTCTTTTATTAAGAGAATAGTACAACTCGATTAAGTTAACTCTAACTCAACCCACGCACTCGAACACTCGTCCAAGCCAAACACACTTAGAAACTCTTCCAAGCCAAACGCACTTAGGCACTCACCCAAGCCAGGCTCTGCACAACTAACTCTAACTGTCCTAATCAACGGAACAATGTTACCTGTATGAACTTCAATAAGTGGAAATGCACAATATAAAACCTATAGCTTTGCAATGAATATAACGTGTGAAACTTATAACTATTAGGCAATGTTCTCTATAATGAGTAAACGTTTGTGACCAAGACTCTCTCAAAGATAATATCACGTTCAATGCTAGGAGAGGCGTAAAGACTGATTTAGGTTTCAACTTCTTTTTATACGCATAACCAAGAAGTAAAAAGAAACTAGAAAACCTATGTGCAACTAGGAACCCAAATCTCTTTTTCCTTTACTTGGTAAACAGGATTTTCATAAAGAAGAATAAATATCTTTGTCATATAAAGCATATATATCAAAATCAGTTTTTATGAAGAAAATAAAATAAATATCTTTATGGAAAGTATTTTCTTCCTAGTTAAAAACCATGTAGCTAAATATAAGAATAAACAGATTTTAGAAAAAATCTCTTTAATGATTAAAATATCGGCTAGGTTAAAAGCTCTTTTAAACTAAGATCATTTAACAAATAATGTAGAAATAATTTTAAGTTACTCCACTTAAAGTTACTTCTACATCAAATGTGTAAATGTGTATGAATACAAAAACGTTCCTTTGGATATTAAGGATTCAAGAAACGTTCTCTCTCATACTATCTCATGTGTAGATTATAGTTGCCCAGTAATTATAAATTGCACGTATTAATTATCGCAAAGCTTTAACATGAACTCTAAGAAATAAATAAATAACCTAGAGAACATGTGAATAACTTGTGTCTTCTCTTGATCTGTATCTAGCAAACTCTTGCATAAATAAATTCCTGAAACACTAGCACACAAGTTAAGTAGTATCACTTTATACTTAAATAAATTTGTCATCTTGAAAACTCAATTGCTCAACAATAATGTTGAGGATAAACGTTAGACTCAGTTCGTGTACATTCTTTATTATCTTGATCTTAGGCTGTTGTAACTAAGTTGTTGATCTCCTGATGTAATTAAGTTGTCAACTCCTAGTATAACTCTTAGTATAGCTCCTAACTTCCCTCCTGTATAGTTGGTGTGTGGCTATATATATTGTACTCTCGCTTACTGAATATATTCAAGACATTTACACATTCTCTACATGGTATCTAGAGTTCTATTCTAATCCATCTTTTTTTTCTTTTACATCTTCCACCGTGTCTTCTAACACCATTTCCAACGATATTGATCCAAGCGCTCCGATTATCGTTGTCACCCTCTCAAATATTATCAAACTCACCTTCACAATTTTCTCTTCTAGAAACTCCAAATTGAGGCCACCTTCGATGGCCTATGGTCTATTCAAGTACCTCAATGGCACGTTCCCAGTCCCAGCCCCCTCTGCTACTATTGTTAAGGATAATGTTTTCCACGTCCAAAACTAGGTATCTCACGTGGGTTTGCAGGATCGACTTCTCTTTGGTGCACTTATTAGAACGCTTGATCAAAACATTGTTCCTTTTATCTCTCAGCACCACCACTCAATAATTGTGGGATACACTTGCTCATACTTTTGCTAGCTCATCCGTGGCCATATAAAGCAACTGATGGACAAGTAGAAGAACATCTCAAAAGGTCCTCAATCCATCACGAACATTATGAATGCCATTAAGGCTTGTACTGATCACCTTGCTGTTCTTGGCACTCCAATTTCTCAAGAAGACATTACTGATTGTATCTTAGAGGGCTTAGATGATGCCTATGATGGGGTTGTCGAAGCGGTTAATGCTCGTGATAATTCCATCTTTTTTGCCGAGCATCATGAAACTCATATTAACCATGAGCTCACCTTCAACTCTCAGCCTATCCTTGGTGTTCTCCCAACTACTGCTCATGCTACGTCTAGCCGGTTAGCTAACCCTTGTTCCATCGCCAGCCCCACGACTCCTACCGTATAACCTACCCCCTGCCTCCACCAATAAAACTTCTTCCTCCTTCGCTGGCACTCGCCCCTTTCTTGGAAAATGCCAATGGTGTCACACCAAAGATCATTCCCTTCGCCTATGTCCCATATTCCAGGAGAAACACCCATCTATCCTACCTCCTCCTCCACCTACTTACAAATCCAATACCCCTTAACCCATGTCGCTACTGCTTCCGCTACTCCCTCCTCTACTCAATGGCTCCTTGACACGGGGGCCTTTCATCATGTTACTAATGATCAGGCTAATCTCTCGCCACATCAACCTTATGATGGTACTGAAGAAATTTTGACTGATGATGGTACTGGGCTTTCTATCTCATAGACTCATATACTGGTTCTACTCTTATTCCCAGTACTTCTAAACCTCTTTCTCTTTCCATTGTTCTTCGTGTTCCTTCTATGCATCTTAATATCCTTTCTATTTCTCAATTGTGTCGTGACAACAAACTTCTAATCCTTTTCTCCTGTGATTTTTATCTTGTGAAGGAATGACTCACGGGGAAAAATCTTCTAATTGGACCCACGAAAAATGGCATTTACGAGTTGTCATCCTCCATCTCCTCTCTTGTGGCATACTCAAGCGGCAAAGCCTCTGCCATTTATTGTCATCATTGATTAGGCCATCCTTTTTTAGCAGTCTTCAAATCTATTGTTACTATGTTAATGCTCAATGTTACTAGTGATCTTTCATTCGATTGCAATGCTCGTCACTATAATAAAAGCCATCGACTTCGATTTTTAATCAAAACTCTATGACGTCAGCATCTCCTATCTATCTCCTTATACAGATTTATGGACCTTTCCTGTTTATTCATATGATGAGTAAAAATACTATGTTATATTTGTAGATCAGTTTATTAAATATATATGGGTCTATCCTCTCAAAAAGAAATCTGACACATAGGAAGTCTTTATTCGGTTCAAAGCTCTAGTTGAAAAACATTTTGAAAAGCCCATTCGGTTCAAAGCTCTGTCATGCTACTTTACCACTTGAGTACTGGTCTTTAGCTTTTAGTACAACCTCTTCCCTTACCCACTCCTACTCTCTCTCACAAATCTCCCTTTCCATTGTCTATTTGGTTCTTCACCTAACTATCTCAAATTACGAAGTTTTGGTTGTCTGTGTTATCCTTGGCTTCGTCCGTATACCAAGCATAAGCTTGATTCTTGTTCCGTCCCATGTATTTTTTGGGTTACTCAGCCACACATAGTGCTTACCATTTCTTTGATCCCGTCACTCGTAAATTTTACACTTCACGACATGTTCGATTTGTGGAATCACAGTTTCTGTTTGCGAGGCTTTCCTCTAATGCCTCTCCTAAGCATTGGTGCCAAGCGTCAGTTCCCTTCTCCCATCTAGCTCTCCTTTTACCTCTTCTATGCCAGATACACATACACCCCTAGCCTTCCAACTCTCCTACACTTTCTGCAGTTCCATCTCTCTCACCTCACTCTATCTCCCCCTCCCTTCCTCCTCAACCATCTACTCAGCCCATTACTCCCATGATTACTCGCTTCAAGCACAATATTTTCAAACCCATTCCCAAGTATGCAAACCCTACTACCCTACACACTCGCCCTACTGAGCCGATCTTTGTTTCCCAAGCACTTTCTGACCCTCTATGGCGTCAAGCTATGCAAGACGAAAAAATAGCTTTACATAAACTTGGCATATGAAAATTTGTACCCCCGGAAGGGTCAAAATATTGTGAAGTGCAAATGGGTACGGTTTTTCGCATTAAATATAAACCCGATGGTACAGTGGAACGTTACCGGGCTCATTTGGTAGCTAAGGGATTTCAACAGCGTGTTGGCATTGACTATACTGAGACTTTTTGAAGCGCTCCGATTATCGTTGTCACCCTCTCAAATATAATCAAACTCATCACCTCCACAAATTTTCTCTTCGGGAAACTCCAAATTGAGGCAACCTTCGATGGCTATGGTCTATTGAAGTACCTTAATGGCACGTTCCCAGCCCCCTCTGCTACTATTATCAAGGATAATGTTTTCCACCTCCAATCCTGCGTATCTCACGTGGGTTCGCCAGGATCGACTTCTCTTTGGTGCACTTATTAGAACGCTTGATCAAAACATTGTCTCTCTTATCTCTCTTAGCACCACCACTCAATAATTGTGGGATACACTTGCTCATACTTTCTCTAGCTCGTCCGTGGCCATATAAAACAACTGAAGGCCAAGTACAAGAACATCACAAAAGGTCCTCAATCCATCACTGGCATTATGAATGCCATTAAGGCTTTCACTAATCACCTTACTTTATTTTCTTGGCGCTTCAATTTCTCAAGAAGACATTACTGATCGTATCTTAGAGGGCTTAGATGATGTCTATAATGGGGTTGTCGAAGCGGTTAATGCTCGTGATAATCTCATCTCTTTTGCCGAGCTTCATGAAAATCTTATTAACCATGATCTCACCATCAACTCTCAGCCTATCCTTGGTGTTCTCCCTACTACTGCCCATGCTACGTCTAGCCGGTTAGCTAACCCTTGTTCCATCACCAGCCCCACGACTCATACTATATCAACCACCCCCTGCCTCCAGCAATAAAACTTCTTCCTCCTTCGCTGGCACTCGCCCCTTTCTTGGAAAATACTAGTGGTGCCACACCAAAGGTCATTCCCTTCGCCTATGTCCCATATTCCAGGAGAAACACCCATCTATCCGACCTCCTCCTCCACCTATTTACAAATCCAATACCCCTTAACCCATGTCGCTACTGCTTCCACTACTCCCTTCTCTCCTTAGTGGCTCATTGACAAGGGGCCCTCTCATCATGTTACTAATGATCATGCTAATCTGTCGCCACATCAACCTTATGATGGTACTAAAGAAATTGTGACTGATGATGGTACTGGGCTTTCTATCTCATATACTGGTTCTACTCTTATTCCCAGTACATCTAAACCTCTTTCTCTTTCGAATGTTCTTTGTGTGCCTTCTATGCATCGTAATATCCTTTCTATTTCTCAATTGTGTCGTGACAACAAACTTCTAATCCTTTTCTCCTCTGATTTTTATCTTGTGAAGGATCGAATCACGGGTACAAATCTTCTAATGGGACCCACTAAAAATGGCATTTACGAGTTGTCATCCTCCCTCTCCTCTCTTGTGGCATACTCAAGCGTCAAAGACTTCGCCATTGATTGGTATCATCGATTAGGCCATCCTTCTTTAGCAATCTTCAAATCTCTTGGTACTATTTTAAAGATCAATGTTACTAGTGGTGTTTCATTCGATTGCCATGCTCGTCACTGTAATAAAAGCCATCGACTTTGATTTAATCAAAACTCTTTGACGTCAGCATCTCCTCTTGATCTCCTTATACAGATTTATGGACCTCTCCTGTTTATTCATATGATGGGTAAAATACTATGTTATATTTGTAGATCATTTTACTAAATATATATGGTTCTATCCTCTCAAAAAGAAATCTGACACAAAGGAAGTCTTCATTCGGTTCAAAGCTCTAGTTGAAAAGCATTTTGAGAAGCCCATTAAAAGAATATATTCTGACAATTGGGGAGAATATCAAGCACTCACTAGTTATCTCACACTTAATGGTATTTCACATCTTTCAACCCCTCCACACCCAACTGAGCATAATGGCTTTGCCGAACGTCGTCATCGTCATATTGTGGAAACCGGGCTCTCCCTTCTCTGTCATGATACTTTACCACTTGGGTACTGGTCTTTAGCTTTAAGTACAACCTCTTATCTTATCAATCACTTACCCACTCCTACTCTCTCTCACAAATCTCCCTTCCACTACCTATTTGGTTCTTTACCTAACTATTTTAAATTAAGAAGTTTGGGTTGTCTGTGTTATCCTTGGCTTCGTCCGTATACCAAGCATAAGCTTGATTCTTGTTCCTTCCCATGTATTTTTGTGGGTTACTCAGCCAAACAGAGTGCTTACCATTGCCTTGATCCCGTCACTCATAAATTGTACACTTCACGACATGTTCGATTTGTGGAATCACAATTTCCTTTTGCAGGGCTTTCCTCTAATGCCTCTCCATCATCTTATCCTACTATTGAGCATTGGTGTCAAGTGTCAGTTCCCTTCTCTTATCAAGCTCTCCTTTACCTCTTCTATGCCAGATACACATACACCTCTAGCCTTCCAACTCTACTAACTTTCCAACTCTCCCACACTTTCTCGAGTTCCATCTCTCTCACCTCACTCTTTCTCCCCCTCTCTTCCTCCTCAACCATCTACTTAGCCCATTACTCCCATGATTACTCGCTTCAAGAACAATATTTTCAAACCCAATCCCAAGTATGCAAACCCTACTACCCTAGGTAGTAATATGTGCAGCATTTAATTTCTCATGAACATAGTGGCAGTCAACGTCAATGTGTTTAGCGCGCTCGTGAAACACAGGATTAGACGCGATATACAAGGCCGCTTGATTATCACAGAAAAAACGCAACGGCTGAGTATGGTTGACACCAAGAGAAGCGAGCAGCATCTTTCACCAAGATAATTCACATGTTGCAAGGACCATAGCGCGATATTCAGCCTCTGCAGAGGAACGACCAACGGTGGGTTGTTTCTTTGTTTTTCATGGCACAGACGAGCAACCCAAAGTCACAAAGTAACCGGTGAGAGAACAACGTGACATGGGACAAGCTGCCCAATCAGAATCACAATAACCATAAAGCTGCAGATCACTGTCAGAACGTAGTAAAATACCTAGGACCGGAGTTCCTTTAATATAATGAAAAACGCGAATTGCTGCATCCATATGTTCTTGCCTAGGGGCCTGTAGAAGCTGTGAAAGAACATGAAACGAATAGAAAATATCCGGGAGAGTAATTGTAAGATACACAAGGCGCCCAACTAAACGCCTATATGATTGTGGGTCTGAGAGAAGAGGTCTAGAAGTAGTAGCTAGGTGGTGATTCTGTTCCATTGGGAACAAAGTAGGCTTAGAACCAGTAAGACCAGAATCACTAAGAATGTCAAGCGTATACTTACGCTCAGAGAGGAAGAGACCCCTTGGGCTACGGGCGACTTCGATGCCCAAAGAATATGTTAGTGCACCCAAATCTTTAAGCTGAAAGCACGTGTGTAGATATTTCTTGAGTACAGAACAAGCCTCTGAATTATTACCATCTACAATAAGGTCATCGACATAAACCAAGATAGCGAGAAAGATGTCACCTCGTCAATAAGTGAAGAGCGTATGATCCGCATGTGATTGGTGGAAAACATATAAGCACAAAGCTGAAGAAAGTTTAGCAAACCAATTTCTCGGAGACTGACGTAGCCCATAGAGAGACTTTTGCAACTTGCATACCTTATTAGGATTGGATGCTAAGAAACCAGGCTTTAACTTCATGTACACTTCCTCATGAAGGTCACCATATAAGAAAGCATTGTTGACATCAAGTTGGTGAAGATCCCAGCCCCTAATTGCAGCAACAACAAGAAGAACATGAATTGTGACCATGTTAGCAATCGCAGCAAATGTCTCATTCTAATCGATACCCGCAACTTGATTATTACCAAAAATTACCAAACGTGGTTTGAACCGTTCAACGGTACCATCAGAATTGTACTTGATACGGTAGACCGACTTACAACCGATGTCTTTCTTTCCAGGCGGAAGATCATCGATAGTCCATGTCTTTTTTTCATTCAAGCGCATCAATTCCTTTTTGCATTGCTGCGCGCCAACGAGGATCTTGAGCAACTTCTTTATAAGAACGGGGGTCATAAACTGCAGGGAAAGCGGCTAAAAACTGGGCATGGGCAAGTGAGAACTTAGCACACGTGACATAATTGATAAGAGGATAAGGCGTACCTGAAGAACCCGAAGAGGAAGAGGATGGAGCTAGCGGAGTGGGGTTAATAGTGTGAGCCGTGAGACATGTGACATAGTCATTGAGATATGGTGGTGGACGACGACTTCGATGACCCTTGCCAAGTTGTGTATCATCACCCGGAGGAGAAGAAGGCTGGGATGAAGAGTCTTGAGGGACAAAGCAGTTGTGACTCCCCCTTGCAATGCACTAGGTGGAGAAGATAGAGAGTCCTCTTGAGTATCTGTGGTTGAAGATGTAGGAATAAGTAGTGGTGTAAGATCTCCCCCTGTCAACGATGGAGATGTGGCCGACGACGGCATGGATGCCGGTGGAGCCCAATACCAATCATCAACATAGGTATCAACAATATTTTGTTAGCTTGATCATCAAGCAGCTTGCCCGCAATAGGAGCACCATATGGAAAGACATTTTCATCAAAAATCACATCTCGTGAAACAAATAATTGCTTGGAGTCCAAATCGCATACCTTCCACCCCTTTTGCCCATAAGAATAACCTAAGAAAACACAACGTCGAGCACGTGGTGCAAATTTGTCCTTTGCACGTGACTTATGATGTGCATAACATAAGCAACCAAATACTCGAATGTGAGAATATGAAGGTGGAGTTGAAAATAACATCTCATAAGGAGTTTTCCCTTTATGCAATCTACTAGGAGTACGATTAATTAAATGAGTTGATGCTGTAACAGCCACCAAAATTACCACCATTCATTAGAGAATAAACATGTGAGTTATCAAAAATCGAGGTTCTCTTTGACCAAATATATTTAAAATTTTAAGCATGTTAACTTTTGTCCCGGTTCAGACAAGAGATATTTCTTTCTAAGGTTAGAGAAACTTTTCTCAAGTCTATGTGCAGTCATTAGAGAAACCAATAGCAACCCCTTTGGATCGGAAATCAAAGGAGAGAAATCTAAACCATTGCTTATGTAGTCGGCCTAATTGTTCATCGCTGGTATCTTTGTTTGTGATTACGGAACGCCATATACTTGGAACCAAACTGACATTCAAGTATCATGTGATTATCCTATATGGTATTGGATTAAGATTCTAAGGAACCTTTTAGAAGACCATTATAAGTCTTTTAGAAAGTTAAAACCTATTTTAAGTTCACGTACTAGTTGTTATATCGTGTTCGATTCGAGACCCGTTTCTTTGTCCTTAAGCCACTATCTCTCAGAAGAATTATTGCCAACTGATAGAGCCATGTTCTAATGTGGTAGTCAATCAAATCCGTGCTTTAATATCAAAAGATATTACCGTAGAAGAGCCACAGAACTCAAGCACAATGGAATGACATTAAGAGTACGAAGTCGATTTGAACTTTGCAGCCTCCAAGTTTTCTTATTGGCTAAGTTATGGATAAACTTCACATTATTTGTTCTTATCCTCATCATGAACTTTTGATCTTATCCAAAAGGGATAAGAATGAGAACACTTTGCCAAGCAAGCTGCTTACCCAACACAAGTCACTTATAAGCCGATGCAGTAGTTGTGCATTAGACCTCTGTTGTAAATAAGTTTGATTGCCCTTATCTTTTTAAGATAGAGTCCAATACCTTTGTCCAAGCAACCATGTCATGTGACCTTGCTTAGTGTATGAGAATATCCCCAAGTGATACTCCAATAGCAAAGAGAACCATCATTAAACAAGACCACAAACAAACATGTTCCAGAAACAACAACTCATGTATTGTCTATGATGGGAGAGTCGTTTCCTATGCTTTATAACCCCGACCTATAGCTTTATTTGATCCTTATGAGACACCCTACCTTTAGGATATCAAGGTAGCTCACCATAGGTATTTAATATCCTCCTAATACAGCCAAGAAGGCATCCTTATCCAAACCACCGTCCTGACCGACATACCCTGCGTGTTTAAGTCGGCTTCGTAATCGACATTAGTGATACTTATCCTCTCTTTTTGCGTGTGAAACTTTGCCACCTTCTATCCCTATAAAATGCCCAAATACGCGGCCATTTTGTGCTCAGTCCTCGCACCTATAACCCTCTCAAAAACGCTACTTCTCCCAACTGTGCAAATCAACCCGGAAGAATGATACCTCTTCACTCTTGGGTTAGAACCCTAAGACATAAAGCTTCAATTCCCAGATGTTTGTTTCCATAAACGTGATAATATAAACCCTCAAATAATTCTTTAATGTTCACCTTCAGTTCCGCAGTCCATCCAGCATTACTCCTGGAGTTACTTTGTGAGTTTCTCATGGATTCTAAGTCTAATTGAGCTCGTTTTCGACTATGGTGACCTTGGTGACCGTAGCTACCTGTTGGAAGTGAAAGGGAAAGCTTGATTAAGCCCAATTTAGAAGTGCTTTGAGTAATCGTAACCTATAGTCGTAGATAGCAAGAGGTAACTTCCATGTCTACTACTTTTCTAACTTCTATTTTGTTTTTACTCTACGTGCTATGTGTCCTGTGTTTGAAATTATGTTCCAAATGGTTTTAAAGATCTAAAGTACTTTGTTTACGATATCTCAAAGTGGTATTACAAGTTTTATGGGTTTTCGGAATAGTAAGACTATTGTTGTGTTACATGTCTTTATGTGCTATGTGTTTATGTGTAAAGACATTAATCACGTAAAGTGAAATTATAAAGGCATGTGGGAAGAGAAGCTCATGGTAAAGTATCTCCATGAGTGGCGAACATTTTGTACTCCAAAGGATCGTTCACGAAAGGGAACCATCCAAGGAGAATTCTGTATATTATGTCTCGTCCTTAAGGTCATGGTTTGATCGGCCATGAATGTCCTGAGGTAAAGTATCTCCGAAGGACATACTCTACGGTAAAGTTATCTCCGAGAGTACTTAAGGGGTATGATCATACTAGACTTCTGTTTTGTGTATTGTGGCCAAGTTTTGTGGGGGGAAGACGTTCCCGTAAGTAGTATACACATGGTAAAGAATCTCCATGGTGGTTATAATACCTTGTTCACTTTTCCAGTGCCATAAATAAAGAAACAGATTATCGTAGTATGAAGTGTGATCGAGGATTGAATTCTGAGAAGTTATCTATTATCAGTGAAGTCTATTGGTTGTTTATGAAGTTATGGTACTTGAAAAGCTTTGGTTTTCAAAAGATGGTTTTCTGTTTTCCAACGAAAAGTGTTCGCTTTCAGAACTGTGTTTCAGAAAAGAGTTTTACTCTAATGTGTTAAAGGTTCCTAAGGCAGGTGTACTTAGCAATTGGTTATTACATGGTAGAGTGGTGTTACTCAGCGTTTGTTGACTTGACCCCTGTTCTCTCCATTTACGGGGAGGGAAGTGTGTGCTCTCTGTTTATTTTTGCAGGTTTTGTCTTTTGGGAAACAGGGCTTAAGTGAGAGAACACCTCATGTATATAGTTGTCATTTATTTTCAGTAGGAAGCTTTTGTAAGCGTGTCTATAAAACAGTTATGATTCAATTAATAAAGATCCACTCTTTGTTCTAAATAGATCATTAGCATCACTGTCAGTTAATGATTCTTTGATTGTTTACCCTTGTATTTCCTCCGGGAGGAAATACGGCGGTAACAAGCCCAAATTAAGGTTTGAGGTGCTTCCGCTAAGGATGGATTCCGCCTTAATCAGGCTTTGGAAATTTGGGTTGTCACAAAAAAGTATCAGAGCAGTTCGTTCCGAAATGGTGCGTTCTGTAGTGCTTAGAGTGTGTCAGAGCAGTTTGCTCTTTGTGTCTACGCAATGATCATTATGATCTAAGCATTAGTTAAACTGATTTAGGATGAAATGGAATAAGCAAGACTTAGGTGTATTAAAAAGAAATTAAATATGTTTAAAGCCGTCGAAAGAGAGAGTATAGATGGGCTTGGGATTGTTATTGTTATGTGAAGTTGTCTGCGTTGTCTTATATTTCATTGTTTACTTCTATGTGCTATAGATGGTGGAACCTAGAGGGAGTGAACCTTTGCATCCTCTCATGTGGGGATTATTGCCAATGAAGCCTATTTCGAGACACGTAAGCGATATGATGAGATACAATAGGATAGTCGGTCCTAATCCTTTATATCGTAATGAGGTACAAGCATATCTCATTATGAAAACTTTACCAAGGATATCTCCATGGGTTGAGTATCGCATCTACAATCATCTACAGTTGAGAGAATACATACCTGAAGGAGTAGACCTATATGATTACTACTTGAACCCTGAGTGGATCAGATGGTCTAAGACTGTTGATGAGGTAGAAGATGATATTTTTGAGCTAAATCAGTATTGGAAACCACCAGAAATATGAGGATATCAGATTACGTACAACCGCAAATAGTACTTGATATGGATTTAGACAATTTTTGGGAAGAAGGAATTCCAGACATTGATGATTTTGATATGCTAGATGTCAGTGATAGTGAAACTAATACAGAGATAGATATTGAGGGTGAAGCCACTTACGTTATAGATCATGTACACCTAGATGATAGGGTGGACGAAGAAAATATGGTATTAGAAGACAGTTATATGGGGGAGGACGTAAAACCAAATAGAGTAGAAGAATGTACAAGGATCAATGTGGAACCTAGCCCAGAAGAGCTGTGTATGCAACAACAAGGATATGTTGAAGAACATTTGACTGTAAACCAACATGCCTGTATTGAGTTACATTGGTGCAATGGAGTTGAGGTAATTGATGTTAGCTCAGATGAATGGGGGAGTGATAATATTGAGAATAACTCAAAGGATGAACCAGAAAAGATACGTATAGAGGATTACTCAGATATGACCAGTGATGATTAGGAAAGAACTGGATTGAACATTGGATGGGAAAAAAAAAAAACCTTTGGAAGACAATAGACTAGCACGCACCAACTAGAAAGTCTGTTATGTACGTATGGCTTTGCCTATTTGTGTTTGCTACTATATGAA
Organism: Tetragonia tetragonoides; assembly: GCA_038025085.1. Classification (NCBI taxonomy): domain Eukaryota; kingdom Viridiplantae; phylum Streptophyta; class Magnoliopsida; order Caryophyllales; family Aizoaceae; genus Tetragonia; species Tetragonia tetragonoides. Next base: position 20,373,511 of record CM076153.1, on the reverse strand, counting down.
ATGTGTATGATAATGGTTTGTGCCTAAGTTTTACTAAGAACCTTTTTGCTATATAGCGGGTAATGTATTCGCTATTTTGTTGTGAATAGCGGTTGTAATATACAAAGTTTGGTATAAAGGTTGTTGCTTTTCTAAGGTTATGATTGCAATTCTTTTTAGGATATGACTTTTGGGGTACCTAACATTAGCAATAAGTTTGACGATGTCGTAAGTAACAGTTTGATTTATTGATGACGTTAAGGAGAGTTTGCCAGATTATAGATTATTTGTTCATGCCCTATTAGTTTAAGTATCAGAGTGCGCAGCGGAAGCGTGTTATGATCACATAGCCTAAAAGTGTCAGGCTCAAGTTTTGGGACGTTATCTATTGTATTTGACAGGTTAAGTGTATTGGTGTGATTAAGTCTTTACAGGTTATACGAGGAAATGTGGTAGTGTCTATTTTACTTATCTTTTCGAGTAGGCATGTTTCCTCGTGAAACACATTAGAACAGAACCGAAGTGCCTTGGATATGTTATTCCTAATGACTAGTGTTAACGCCTCTAGATGTTGAGAGTAGATTATTATATCTATTTGGAGAATTAATTTGTGATTTGGGTATTGTCATTTGAGAACTGAGAAATGAGGAATCCGCAACAATGTTGGACGATTAGGAGTGATCATTATGAGTTTCTAGTTATACTATTGGGAGTGAGGAGTATCCCATACGTTTTAGGTATTGATGACTTAGTATCCGAAGAGGTAGTTGGGTCATCATATGCGACAATCTGTATACCTTAGAGAAGGGAAAGGTCAAGTAGATAATGTACAAGTTGTTAGAAAATAACAAGCAAAATAAAAACCACAAGTGGGAAATTCTACTAATTTAGGAAGCTAACAACAACACAATAACAATATAAGCCAACGATAAAAATAAATAGAGTCAAGTTTAGAGTAGCCTGGGTCGAAGCACGCTTAAGCGCTCTCTTTAGAGAGGAAACGCCCCCGTTGCACCGGAAAACTTTAAAGTGCGGCCCTCTCCCAAGATTCGACAACCCGTTGGATCTCTTCGGTGACAGCAAGAGAAATCTCCGTACCAGTTGATACCCAATATGCTCAAATTGTTCGTGGAGAAATACAGTGAAAAATAATTTTATTAGATCGTAAAAGACAAGTAATGGATTCTTTGTTTAGTAATACTCAAAGGCTTGGATAAAACTGATTGCACCTTTGTTTTATCACACTGTGTTTTCTCCTTGGCTAACTCCCTCATATATATATAGCCCAACATCTTATTAGCCGTTAGTATGTATCAATGTAAAGACAATTGTGGGAGTGGATCACAATATATTGCCCACTAATGCCCATTACTAGCTTCAATAAAATATATACGTTACCTCATCAAAAGTGAATGTATAATAACAATCAGAAAACTTGACCGGCAAAACCAAATAAAATAGTAATTTAAGTTGCTTTAAAGAATAGCTAGTGAAACAAAGAGATTTTGGTAACGCAAGGAATAAATAGGGAGTTACATCAAACTTTAATTGGTGTAGATTTTATGTCACATACATGTCAACTGTCAAAAGATAACTAATGACCAAATCAAAACATTTATGTTGTAGATCACCATCAGCCAAGTATTGGTAACGCAAAAATCAAAACTTTAATTGACTGATATAAAAGAGAATTAATGTAAAAGAATTTTAAATCATTATAATATTTTTCAACAATCCCCCACATGATTTAAAATTAAATAATATTTGAAAATAACAATATGAGCATATAATACCATGTAATAGGTGTAAGGTACCTTTCGGGTTGAACCTACACTTAGTGTTAGTGAGTCTCCGTCTAAAGGAACAATAGAGACGTGAATGTCCTGATCTAAGTCCTTGTAACTAGACTTCAACCCACCACACACATGAGACGGGTATCATCATGGTTCTGTCAGTGGTGCGCTTTACGGTCATGCGCAGGAATCTTGTATCATGAACGTCGTTAGGGAGTAGCCCATCTTCCCTTAGTGGCGACCCCACCACCACGCTCATTTAGGTAAACCCTCCAAGAGTAGTTTGTGACCAACTACCCCGGAACAATTGCCTTTGGATTCATTAAGAGATCATCTCAACCTCAAACGTCACATGAAGAGCACCTTCACCATAGGAATGGGACCCGGGATTTTCCCGCTCAAAATATATTAAATATAATATATGTGCTCTTCCAAGTCACCCCACTCACAGTTTCGTTGTTACCCATTAAACTTCGTTCATGGGATCTCCATACCTCCGAAGACGGGTGTCCACTGTGGTGACTTAATTAATAGGCTCCAATCCCATTCCCCTCGATGATTGTATAACTTGCTGACGCGTCAGTCCCTTTGTGAGCGGATCCGCAATATTATTCTCCGAACTGACAAAATCAAGAGAAATCACACCATGAGAAATTAAATGTCTTATAGATTTATGCCTCACAGTTAAATGCCTCCTTTTTTCATTATAATTTTTGCTCTTAGCCTAGCTATAGCAACTTGACTATCACAATGCATAGATATAGGAGGAACCGGCTTAGGCAATAACGGAAGATCATTTAAAAAACTTTTAATCCATTCCGCTTCCATACTAGCGGCATCTAAAGCCACTAACTCTGCCTCCATGGTGGATCTTGATATAATAGTTTGCTTTACCGACTTCCAAGACACGGCACCACCTGCTAGAGTAAACACATAGCCACTGGTTTATTTAGTTTCATCAGAATCTGTGATCCAATTAGCATCACAATAACCTTCTAATACATCGGGAAAACCAGTGTAACGAATTGCATAATTCATAGTCCCTTTTAAATATCTAAATAATTTTTCCAAAGCATCCCAATGGGTAGCATTAGGACTATGTGTATATCTACCCAATCTACTAACCGCATATGCAATGTCCGGTCTAGTATGATTCATCAAATGCAACAATGATCCAATTATTTGAGCATACTTATGTTGTGAAATACCTTCACCTTTATTCTTTTTCAATTTAATTGTTGGATCATAAGGTAGAGAAACCGGACTCACATCAAAATAATTAAACTTTTTTAACAACTTGTCAACATAGTGAGATTGGGTCAATGCAATTCTATTATCGTCTCTTACCAACTTCATTCCCAAAATAACATCAACTGGGCCAAGATCTTTCATATCGAAATTACTTGACAAGAATTTTTTGGTGTCGTTAATGACATCCATATTAGTACCAAAAATTAAAATATCATCAACATAAAGGCAAAGAATAACATAAGCATTATCAACTTGCTTAATGTAAACAAACTTATCACCTTTATTAATATAAAACCCATTAGAAAGCATAACACTATCAAACTTTTCATGCCATTGCATAGGAGCTTGTTTTAACCCATAAATAGATTTTACAAGCTTACAAACTTTCTTTTCTTGCCCAGGTACAACAAAACCTTCCGGTTGGTCCATATAAATCTCTTCTTCTGAATCACCATTTAAGAAGGCGGTTTTAACATCCATTTGGTGAATTTCTAATTTATAAACAGAAGCAATAGCAATCAATATTCTAATAGCAGTAATTTTAGAAACAGGTGAATTAGTATCAAAAAAGTCTACACCGGGAATCTGATTATAACCTTTAATAACAAGTCTAGGCTTGTATTTTTCTATAGAACCATCGGGTCTCAACTTTTTCTTGAAAATCCATTTACATCCAAGTGTTCTACAAACAGGGGGAAGATTACTCAACACCCAAGTTTTATTAACTGAAAGGGAGTTCATTTCATCATTTATTGCCTCTTTCCAAAAAGGAGCGTCAACCGACATCATTGCTTCTTTATAAGTCTTAGGATCATGTTCAAGCAAAAAGGTATAAAAGTCATCACCAAAATCTTTAGCCTTTCTACTTCTTTTACCCCTCCTAGGTTCAATTTGTTCTTCATTGCTATTATTAGAGGTACTAGCACGATTCTCATCTATAGTAGAAGGAGTCTCACTAATTGGTCTAGAAACTTTGTCTTTTAAAGGAAAAATATCCTTAAAGAAAACCGCATCTCTAGACTCCATAATAGTATTATTAGAAATCTCAGGGACAGTAGAATTTATCACCAAAATCTATAAGTAGTGCTATTCAAAGAATATCCAACAAACACACAATCCACAGTTTTAGGACCAATTTTTCTTTTCTTAACTATAAGAATATTAACCTTAGCTAAGCACCCCCACACTTTTAAAAATTGAAGGGAAGGCTTTCTATTCATCCACAATTCATAAGGAGTTTTATCGGAATGTTGTTCAGGAACTCTATTAAGAATCATACAAGCAGAATATAAAGCTTCTCCCCAATAATTTTTAGGCAAACCGGAACTAATCAACATAGCATTCAACATATCTAATACAGTTCTATTTTTCCTTTCCGCAACTCCATTAGATTGAGGTCCATAAGGAGCAGATTTTTCAAGTCTAACACCATGTTCCTCACAAAATTCTATCATATCAGTAAGAGCATACTCACCACCTCTATCGGAACGTAAAATTTTAATTTTCTTCTCTAATTGATTTTCAACTTCAGCTTTATAAATTTTAAATTTATCAAATAATTCACTTTTATGTTTAGCTAGATAAACATAATAATACTTAGAAAAGTCATCAATAAAAGTGATAAAATATTGGTTACCACCACAAGTCAAAACATGATTACTATCACAAATATCACTATGAACTAATTCAAGCAACTTTGTATTTTTCTCAACCGATTTAAAGGGTTTTCTAGGTTGCTTGGCTTCCACACAAATTTGACATTTATCTGTCATATTAATGTTAGATTTAGGAATAAGATCTAAACTTATCATTCTTTTCATGGTATTACGATTCACATGACCAAGACGAGCATGCCACATATCACAAGATTCGACATTATTAGCAACACACAACGATGAAGAAGACATTCGATTACTAGAAGAAGGCATTACACTTAATCTAAACAAACCATTAAACAAAAAACCTTTACCAACAAAAACACCATGTTTAGAAATTACAATTTTATTGGACTCAAGAACAACTCGATAACCATTAAGAATTAACAAAGACGCACTAATCAAATTTTTCCTAATATCTGGAATATGGAATACACAATCTAAGACAAGTATTTTTCCAGACGACAACTCTATTTTAATAGGGCCTTCTCCTAAGACGCGAGCTACACTCCAATTTCCCATGCTCACAGTTCTTATGCCCGATACCTGATACGATGAAAATAAATTTTTATCAGCGCACACGTCAACATTAGCCCCAGAATCTACAAACCAATCATTTGAGATAAAAACAACATTTAACTCTGGGCTACTAACAAAATACCTGTCAGCCGGGGAATCGGAGGTAACCCCCACAGTCACCATATTAGCCTGAGGCTTGGAAGGTGTTGGGATTCTAGACTCTTTGTTCTTTGGACCATGGCGGTGGAAGCAATTTTTTGCGATGTGGTTCGTCTTCCCACATGCCCAACACTGGACTTGACCCTTATTTTTATCTCTAGGCATATTGTTATTAGGCTTGTTGTTACCAAACCTTTTATGACCATTTTTCTTAAAATTAGAAGGCCTAGGTTTATAAGAATTTTCAACAATAAGGGCCTTGGCCTGAAAATTAGATTTTTGGACTTGACGCTTAGAACACCTATGTTTATCTTCTATTCTCAAAGCAACAAATAAATTATCAAGAGTAAAACCATCCGGCTTTTGCCTTAATTTTTGAGCAAAATCGGAACAGGAAGGAGTCAACTTATTAATCAGAAAAGACACATAGACAGATTCACTTTGTTCAATCCCTTTCAATTGCATTTCATAAATTAAGTTTTCATAATCAGTAATTTGGTCGGAAACACTTTTATTATCAACCATTTGAAATTCCAACCAATCATCAATAGACACTCTAGTAAGACTCTTTTCAGCGGTTCCATATCTAAGATCAAGAGATTTCCACAATTCAATTGAAGTTTTGGTATGACAAAAAATACGATAAATATTATCAGTGAGAACACTTAAAATTCGACCATGACACAAAATATCTTTGTCACCAATATCATCTTTTTCGGGAGTAGGAGTAGTAGTAGTAGTAACCTTACTAGGTGTTGTACTAGTAGAGGTACTTTTCTCTTTAAGTCCATTTTCAATCACAAAAAACAAACCTAATTCGGTTAGCCAAAATTTCATTTGTTGTTGCCAACAAAGAAAATTTTTTCCATTAAACTTTTCGGGTTTGCTAGTTAAAGCCTTAAGAAAATCCATTGCTAGTTAATCCTAAATTAATAGAAAAGGTTTCCTCTCTAAAATTGTTAGAAAATAACAAGCAAAATAAAAACCACAAGTGGGAAATTCTACTAATTTAGGAAGCTAACAACAACATAATAACAATATAAGCCGACGATAAAAATAAATAGAGTCAAGTTTAGAGTAGCCTGGGTCAAAGCACGCTTAAGCGCTCTCTTTAGAGAGGAAACGCCCCCGTTGCACCGGTAAACTTTAAAGTGCGGCCCTCTCCCAAGATTCGACAACCCGTTGGATCTCTTCGGTGACAGCAAGAGAAATCCCCGAACCTTTTGATACCCAATATGCTCAAATTGTTTGTGGAGGAATATAGTGAAAAATAATTTTATTAGATCGTAAAAGACAAGTAATGGATTCTTTGTTTAGTAATACTCAAAGGCTGGGATAAAACTGATTGCACCTTTGTTTCATCACACTGTGTTTTCTCCTTGGCTAACTCCCTCATATATATATATATATATAGCCCAACATCTTATTAGTCGTTAGTATGTATCAATGTAAAGACTTAATTGTGGGAGTGGATCACAATATATTGTCCACTAATGCCCATTACTAGCTTCAATAAAATATATACGTTACCTCATCAAAAGTGAATGTCTAATAACAATCAGAAAACTTGACCGGCAAAACCAAATAAAATAGTAATTTAAGTTGCTTTAAAGAATAGCTAGTGAAACAAAGAGATTTTGGTAACGTAAGAAATAAATAGGGAGTTACATCAACTTTAATTGGTGTAGATTTTATGCCACTTACATGTCAACTGTCAAAAGATAACTAATGACCAAATCAAAACATTTATGTTGTAGATCACCATCAGCCAAGTATTGGTAACGCAAAAATCAAAACTTTAATTGACTGATATAAAAGAGAATTAATGTAAAAGAATTTTAAATCATTATAATATTTTTCAACACAAGTTACATTAACTATGTAAGGGAAGTAAAGTTGGCTGCAATTAGCAAATGTATACATACTGGATTATGAGAAGATATGGATTTGCATGTTCCAAATAATGTAGTTGAGAGTTAAACCAATAAACAAGTGATTTCGGGAACTCGTGCCATAATTTGTGAGCTATCTATCATTATGAAATAATGATGAGTATATAATGTAGAATGAGACTATACAGCGGACTATGAGAACATTTTGAAATATTGATCTTGGTATTAAGGGTCAGGGGATATTAGCTTCTTTAGCTCTTGGCATGTGTGAAAGTAACTTCAGATATTGACTCTTAGGTGATGAGCATAACTGTTTTATTGAACTGTGATATGGTTATGAATTTGTCCGAGAGTGGACGTTTGAGAGCCTGTGATGGCTGTATTATTATGTTTGGAGGCCGTGGAGGCCATGTATCTGTTATTGTTATTATTTTCGCGGTTTACGGCCGTGCTCACTTTCCACATTGACAAGGCTATAAGAGTTGATAACCGAGAGAAATTTGGCACACTTATTGGATAATTAAGTTTATAAAATGGCAAGCATATCGGATTACTTATCGAGAGTTCTTAGTTGCAAACTTTTTGAGATTAGTGATTTATCGTAGAATCTAATGTTGTTAGAGAGAGTTGAGATGCTCATTTTGGAAGTTCATATATATGGAGTAAGAGATTTGAGTACTAATGATTCGAGTTTGATTTTGACCATTTGTTTGAAGGACTTCAAATTAAGGGAAATGAGGAGAATTATACACTTTATAAACCTAGCACCTGGTGATTTATGGATACACTTCTGAGTATCATATTCATGCTTGGGGATCAATATATTTGAGGATTATGTTGACCGAATAGTGCTGAGGTATTCAACATAGAAGAGAGTTTGAAATTAACAATTATATTTGGGCACTTTTGGTTAAATTATGATATATTGTGAACTTTTAGACTGATGTCTTAGTAAATGATGGAATAGATGTCATTTGAATACGTTCATATCAAGGTTTGACTGACAGAGTCTGTCTAGTATAATGTACTAATGCGATTGGGTTTTTACAGTCAAGCAATACTCTTTTGAATGTCTTAAGTAAACCTAAGGCCTAGCTCAATCTAAGTTTCGAGAATGAAACTTCTTTAAAGGAGGGTAGAATGTAATAACCATCAAAATTACCACCATTGATTAGAGATTAAACATGCGAGTTATCATAAATCGAGGTTGTCTTTGACCAAATAGATTTAAATTTTAAACCTGTTAACCTTTGTCCCGGTTTAGACAAGAGATATTCCTTTCTAAGGTTAGAGAAACTTTTCTCGAGTCTATGTGGAGTCACTAGAGAAACCAATAGCAACCCCTTTGGATCGAAAATCAAAGGAGAGAAATCTAAACCATTGCTTATGTAGTCGGCCTAATTGTTCATCGCTGGTATCTTTCTTTGTGATTATGGAACGCCATATACTTAGAACCAAACTGACATTCAATTGTCATGTGATTGTCCCATATGGTATTGGATTAGGATTCTAAGAAACCTTTTAGAATACCATTAGAAGTCTTTTAGAAAGTTAAAACCTATTTTATGTTCACGTACTTGTTGTTATATCGTGTTCGGTTCGAGACCCGTTTCTTGTCCTTAAGCCACTATCTCTCTGAAGAATTATTGCCAACTGATAGAGCCATGTTCTAATGTGGTAGTCAAGCCCATCCGTGCCTTAATATCAAAAGATATTACCTTAGAAGAGCCACAAAACTCAAGCACAATGGAATGAGATTAAGAGTACGAAGACGATTTGAACTTTGCTGCCTCCATGTTTTCTTATTGGCTAAGTTATGGATAAACTTCACATTATTTGTTATTATCCTCATCATGAACTTTTGATCTTATCCAAAAGGGATAAGAATGAGAACACTTTGCCAAGCAAGCTGCTTACCCAACACAAGTCACTTATAAGCCGATGCAGTAGTTGTGCATTAGACCTCTGTTGTAGATAAGTTCGATAGCCCTTATCCTTTAAGATAGAGTCCAATACCTTTGTCCAAGCTACCATGTCATATGAAATTGCTTAGTGTATGAGAATATCCCCAAGTGATACTCCAATAGCAAAGAGAACCATCATTAAACAAGACCACAAACAAACATGTTCCAGAAAAAACAGCTCATGTATTGTCTATGATGGGAGAGTCGTTTCCTATGCTTTATAACCCCGACCTATAGCTTTATTTGATCCTTATGAGACACCCTACCTTTAGGATATCAAAGTAGCTCACCATAGGTCTTTAATATCCTCCTAATACAGCCAAGAAGACATCCTTATCCAAACTGCCGTCGTGAACGACATACCCTGCGTGTTTAAGTTGGTTTTGTAACCGACATTAGTGATACTTTTCCTCTCTTGTTGCGTGTGAAACATTGCGACATTATACCCCTATAAAATGCCCAAAAACTCAGTCATTTTGTGCTCAGTTCTCGCACCTATAACCCTCTCGAAAACGCCACTTCTCCCAACTGTGCAAATCAACCCGAAAGATTGATACCTCTTCACTCTTGGGTGATTATCTCCTTGAATACTTATGATAATTAACCTATACAAACTTTGTTAGAACCCTAATAAATAAATCTTCAATGCCCAGAAGTTGGTTTCCTTAAACGTGATGATATAGACCCTCAAATAGTCCTTTAAATTTCACCTTCAGTTCCGCAGTCCATCCAGCATTAGTCCTTGAGTTACTTTGTGAGTTTCTCATCCAGTTGAGCTCGTTTTAGGCTATGGTGACCTTGGTGACCATAGCTACCTGTTGGAAGTGAAAGGTAAAGCTTGATGAAGCCCAAGTTAGAAGTGCTTTGAGTAATCGTAACCTATAGTCGTACATAGCACGAGGTAACTTCCATGTCTACTACTTTCTAACTTCTGTTTTGTTTTTACTCTACGTGCTATGTGTCCTGTGTTTGGAATTCTGTTCCAAATGATTTAAAAGATCTAAAGTACTTTGTTTATGATATCTCAAAGTGGTATTACAAGTTTTATGGGTTTCCGGAAACAAAGAGGTCAGAAGTTTTGTCAACGACACGATAAGTGGAATAGTAAGACTATTTTTGTGCTACATGTCTTTATGTGATATGTGCCTATGTGTAAAGACATTAATCACTTAAAGTGAAATTATAAAGGCATGTGGGAAGAGAAGCTCATGGTATAGTATCTCCATGAGTGACGAACATTTTTTACTCCAAAGGATCGTTCTCGAAAGGGAACCATCCAAGGAGAATTCTGTATATTGTGTGTCGTCCTTAAGGTCATGGTTTGATCAGCCATGAATGTCCTGAGGTAAAGTATCTCCGAAGAACATACTCTACGGTAGAAATATCTCCGAGAGTACTTAAGGGGTATGATAATACTAGACTTCTGTTTTGTGTATTGTGGCCAAGTTTTGTGGGAGAAGACATTCCTGTAAGTAGTATACACATGGTAAAGAATCTCCATGGTGGCTATACTACCTTGTTCACTTTCCCAATGCCATAAATAAAGAAACGGATTATCGGAGTATGAAGGGTGATCGAGGATTGAATTCTGAGAAGTTATCTGTTATCAGTGAAATCTATTGGTTGTTTATGAAGTTATGGTACCTGAAAAGCTTTGGTTTTCAAAAGATGGTTTTCTATTTTCCAACGAAAAGTGTTCGTTTTCAGAACTGTTTTTCAGAAAAGAGTTTTACTCTAATGTGTTCAAGGTTCCTAAGGCAGGTGTACTTAGGAATTGGTTTTTACATGCTAGAGTGGTGTTACTCAGCGTTTGCTGATTCGACCCCTGTTCTCTCCGTTTACGGGGAGGGCAGTGTGTGCTCTCTATTTATTTTTGCAGGTTTTGTCTTTTGGGAAACAGGGCTTAAGTGAGAGAACGACTCGTGTATATAGTTGTCATTTATTTTCAGTAGGAAGCTTTTGTAAGTGTGTCTATAAAAGAGTTATGATTCAATTAATAAAGATCCACTCTTTGTTCTAAATAGATCATTAGTATCACTATCAGTTATTGATTCTTTGATTGTTTAGCCTTGTATTTCCTCCGGGAGGAAATACGGCGGTAACAAGCCCAAATTAAGGTTTGTGGTGCTTCCGCTAAGGATGGATTCCACTTAATCAGGCTTTGGAAATTTGGGTTGTTACAAAATGGTATCAGAGCAGTTCGTTCCAAAATGGTGCGTTCTACAGTGCTTAGAGTGTCAGAGCGGTTTGCTCTTTCTATCTACGCAATGATCATTATGATCTAAGCGTTAGTTAAACTGAGTTAGGTCGAAATGGAATAAGCAAGACTTAGGTGTATTAAAAAGAAACTGAATATGTTTAAAGCCGTCGAAAGAGAGAGTATAGATGGGCTTGGGATTGTTATTGTTATGTGAAGTTGTCTGCGTTGTCTTATATTTCATTGTTTACTTCTATGTGCTATAGATGGTGGAACCTAGAGGGAGTGAACCTTTGCATCCGCCCATGTGGGGATTATTGCCAATGAAACCTGTTTCGAGACACGTAAGCGATATGATGGGATACATAGATTATTACAATAGGATAGTCGGGCCTAATCCTTTATATCGTAATGAGGTACAAGCATATGTCATTATTAAAACTTTACCATGGATATCTCCATGGGTTGAGTATCGCATCTACAGTCATCTATATTTGACAGAATACATACCTGAAGGAGTAGACCCATGTGATTACTACTTGAACCCTGAGTGGATCAGATGGTCCAAGACTGTTGATGAGGTAGAAGATGATATTTTTGAGCTAAATCAGTATTGGAAAGCCACCAGAATTATGAGGATATTAGATTACGTTCAACCTCAAAAAGCACTTGATATGGATTTAGACAATTTTTGGGAAGAAGGAATTCTAGACATTGATAATTTTGATATGCTAGATGTCTGTGATAGTGAAACTAATACAGAGATAAATATTGAGGGTGAAGCCACTTACGTTATAGATCATGTACACCTAGATGATGGGGTAGACGAAGAAAATATGGTATTAGAAGACAGTTATATGGGGGAGGACGTAAAATCAAATAAAGTAGAAGAATGTACAAGGATCAATGTGGAACCCCAGAAGAGCTGTGTATGCAACAACAAGGATATGTTGAAGAACATTTGACTGTAAAACAACATGCCTGTATTGAGTTACATTGGTGCAATGGAGTTGAGGTAATTGAGTTTAGCTCAGATGAATGGGGGAGTGATGATATTGAGAATGACTCAAAGGATGAACCAGAAGAGATACTTATAGAGGATTACTCAGATATGAACAGTGAAGATTAGGATGAACTAGATTGAACATTGGATAGGAAAAAAAAAACCTTTGGAAGACAATAGACTAGCACGCACCAACTAGAAACTCTGTTATGTACGTATGGATTTGCCTATTTGTGTTTGTTTCTATATGAAATGTGTATGATAATGGTTTGTGACTAAGTTCTACTAAGAACCTTTTTGCTATATAGCAGGTAATGTATTCGCTATTTTGTTGTGAATAGCGGGTTGTACTTCGACACTAGGTTGTAATATACAAAGTGTTGTTATAAAGGTTGTTGCTTTGCTAAGGTTATGATTGCAACTTTTTTTAGGATATGACTTTTGGGGTACCTAACATTAGCAATAAGTTTGAGGATGTCGTAAGTAACAGTTTGATTTATTGATGACGTTAAGGAGAGTTTGCCAGATTATAGATTATTTGTTCATGCCCTATTAGTTTAAGTATCCGAGTGCGCAGGGGAAGCGTGTTATGATCACATAGCCTACCAGTGTCAGGCTCAAGTTTGGGGACATTATCTATTATATTTGACAGGTTAAGTGTATTGGTCCGATTAAGTCTTTACAGGTTATACGAGGAGATGTGGTAGTGTCTATTTCACTTATCTTTCCGAGTAAGCATGTTTCCCCGTGAAACACATTAGAACAGAACCGAAGTGCCTTGGATATGTTATTCCTAATGACTAGTGTTAACGCCTCTAGATGTTGAGACTAGATTATTATATCTATTTGGAGAATTAATTTGTGATTTGGGTATTGTCATTTGAGAACTGAGAAATGAGGAATCCGCATCAGTGTTGGACGATTAGGAGTGATCATTATGAGTTTCTAGTTATACTATTGGGAGTGAGGAGTATCCTAGACGTTTTAGGTATTGATGACTTAGTATCCGAAGAGGAAGTTGGGTCATCATATGTGACAATCTGTATACCTTAGAGAAGGGAAAGGTCAAGTAGATAATGTACAAGTTATATTAACTATGTAAGGGAAGTGAAGTTGGCTGCAATTAGCAAATGTTTACATACTGGATTATGAGAAGATGTGGATTTGCATGTTCCAAATAATGTAGTTGAGAGTTAAACCAAGAAACAAGTGATTTCGGGAACCCGTGCCATAATTTGTGAGCTATCTATCATTATTAAATAATGATGGGTATATAATGTAGAATGAGACTATACAGCGGACTATGAGAACATTTTCAAAATACTGATCTTGGTATTAAGGCTCAGAGGATATTAGCTTCTTTAGCTCTTGGCATGTGTAAAAGTAACCTAAGATATTGACTCTTAGGTGATGAGCATAACTGTTTTATTGAACTGTGATATGGTTATGAATTTGTCCGAGAGTGGACGTTTGAGAGCCTGTGATGGCTATATTATTATGTTTGGAGGTGTAAGGACCCGGGATGTTTCATTCCAATCCTTTTGTTTTTCCCCGGAGTGCGTCCTTATAGAAAATTTGTCAGTTGGGGGTTTAGATAAGTTCAAGCGACCATCGAGTTAGAAAAGCTTTTGAAAAGACTTGAATTGAATCAAAACCCATGAAGGAGGTCACAAATCTGCTATCGGCGTTTTATCGAAGGGACAAACCGAAGGGACAACCCAATAGCGCGAAAAGTGAACTAATCATGTTTTTAGAAAGACTCCCACTTATATAAAACATATAAGTACCCAAGAATAATAGGTTCGAGGGCGAAGGTACGAGGTGGGAAGGTGTTAGGCACCCAACTCGCCCGTATTATGACGGCCTCTACTAACTCAAGTTTGCTTAATAATTTAAAGACATAATTCCCACACAAACCGGATTAACAACCTAGACTTAGACTATTAATTGGTTCATCACGAGCATCACAACATTTATTTTAACCCTTATTTAGACATGCATTTGGATTGACAAGTTGGGCAGCACAACGACTATACAGACAATATTTAGGAAGCAATAAAACGTTATTCTAGCATGATATCTACATTATGAGTACTGGAAAAATAAACAGTTAAGCAATTAATTTAATTTGAGCCCTCAGGAATTTGTACCTGAACTGTAGGCTATGTTTGACAAGAATAGTAAAAATAGATCTCAAGTTTGGAAGAAAGAGGGGGAAGCTCGGTGTCAATACTCCCGAGATTAGAGGTTGTCAACTGTAGACTGTTTGTTTTGAACTGAGGGTGGAGGGTTGTTTATATAGGCGTGGGAAGTAGGGTTGAACCGGTGAAAATTGAGCTGAAAACGAGACGGGCCTGAAAAATGAGCCGGGCCCGAAGGGAAAGGCAGCGCCGCTAGCGGCCCTGGGACATCTTCCAGGGCCGCTAACAGCTGTCAGCAGCCAGCTGGATGACGTCATAATGACGTCATCCAGCCTGTCTTTATCTTCCGGGGAATTTCTAACGATCCGAAAAATAGGAAAAGACTGTTTTACCCTTGAGTGGTGAAAGACGATTTTACCCCTATATCGCAACTTGGCGATCGGAGGTCGGAATGAGGCATGAGACGTGTCGTTGGAAAGCTCTTGAATGGGACTTTTGGATGAATTGAAATAAAGGAGCGTTTAGAGGAAAACCTGAGACCTTATTTTAAACTATTAAAGTAAAATAGCAGTTCAAGCTTAAAAATTACTCCTTTCGTCATCGGGCTTTTGCGGACAAATCTGAAGACGCTTTTTTGGCGTCTACAGAAGCCCCCACTTTGATCGAGCTTGAGTAAAAGCGGAGATCAAAGTACTCCGAAGGCGACATGCAGGATGCTGATGTGCAAAGGTGTGTGAGAGTGTACAGTATGCATGCATATGAAGACAAACCTGTGTTGGAACACGCTCGTAGTGTGCTAAAATTTCATCCCTGTGAACACAAGAGAAACTGAAAGGTTAATAGTAGCACGATAGATGGCCTAGATGTCTGCTGGGGACCTGTATTCAGAGCGAATGAAAAAGTTAGTAATGCTTTGAGAATGATCAACATAGAGTGCTTCGACAAACAGTGACTAAACACCGCTCGGCGGATGTCGAGATTTCGTCCCTCTTCGAGAAACGAAAAAGTCAACGAGACAGTGCGATTAAGAATAACGACTGCAAAAATGGTTAGTAACATGAGAGTGAATAGTATAAATGCTTTATCGAGCAAACAGTGACTAAGCACTACTCGGCGGATGCCGAGATTCCGTCCCTGCATAAGAAACGAAAAGGTCGACGAGACAGCGCGATCAAAATGACGGCTGTAAAATGGTTAAAACGTACGAACAGCTTAAATGCAATAGGTTAAGCAATCATTGACTGAAACATATAAAAACAATGGACTGTATAACCGCTTTAAGCGATCATTGATTGAAGCATATAAAATAATGGACAGTATAACCGCAACAGTTTAAGCGATCATTGTTTGAAGCAAAAAAAATAAAATAAAATAAAAAAAACTTGTAACTTTGAAGAGGGATAGTTTAACCGCAATAGCTTAAGCGATCATTGACTAACCCTAAAAATTTGTAACTTTGAAGAGGGATAGTTTAACCGCAATAACTTCAGCGATCATTGACTAACCCCAAAAATTTGTAACCTTGTAGAGGGACAGTTTAACCGCAATAACTTTAGCGATCATTGACTAACCCCAAAAATTTATAGTGTCGAGTTGCTTCACAAGTGCCGTTGAAAATTTTGGGCTTATGAATAAATCGGGCTCTCCGGGTCGTGAGAGTCGTCGCCGTGTAGATCCGAGTTTCAGTACCTGGGACCTGCAAAAATTAATGGGTTAGTTTCACCTGTAAGTAGTTTGTACCGTAAAATTGGCCAACTGTCGAATTTTGAATTTGTGGGCCCGAGGGCTTTGCTCCCGCGCGTTTGGTACTGAAGTTGTCGCGAGATGAACTGTAATAACGAACTCTGGACTGGAAAAGGGGCCTTAGGTCAGCTTGTGGGGCCCGTGCTACAGGGCCTCCAGCGGCGCGGGGCTTCGAATTGAACCCGCTAGCGGCTCCGACCAGCGCCGCTAGCGGCGCTGGGCTTGAGCCAAATAAAAGCGCTTCGGCGCTTTCTCTCTCCTCTTTTTGCGTTTTCTTCTTCTTCCCAATCGAGCCATTGTCGAGAGCTTTGGGTTGAAGGTCCTCCATTGTTGAGTGCTTCACTCCACTTGAGGTAAGTTGATTCTTGTCCGTTTTCTTCGGTTTTTGTCTTAAACTTGCTTATTTTTCCGCCTAGTTGCTGAATTTTGAGTTGCATTGTTGAATGAGTGCTTGTAGCTTGTGAATCTGAAACTTTTATTTTCCCACTTGTAGAGAGACAAAGCTTCATTGTGTTCTCATGGCTCCCGTAGACAAGGGGAAACGTCCTATGTGTGAGGAAGAGTATGACCGGAGCCTTTTCCGCACCGGGTTGCCTTCTACCCGAAAGCCTCCGACTTGTCACGCGGATGGGGCTCGACTGTACCAGGATTCGTTCATGCGGCTAGACTGGCGCCCGCCTGGCTTTTGGAACCGCAGTGTTCTGTTGCCGACTAGACAGAGTCATTTGTCTGACCCAGAGCTGGTACGTTTCTGACTCAACTTTTTTTTGTGTTCAGCATATTTGAACTGAAAATTGGAACTGTTAGTGCTTCGTCACACGAACAAATTGGGATTTGTACTGGATTGGTGGTCAGCTGTGTATAATTTGTGGTGAAATTTATTTTAGCTGTATACGTGGTGTATTCGGTACTTGAGAAAATTTTGTTGGCTTGGCCAGGGTGTTGGGGTTATGCTGCAGGCTCACGGGACTACTTCCCATTGGTCTATGCTGTTGGGTACCTTTTCGGAGGGGGCCAGGAATTCGGTACTGGACTCAGGTCTTGCTGATTTTTTTACTGTTATTCCTGCTTGTCACTCGGGGGATTCTAGGATTGTCGCCCGGGGTTTACTGGAGAGATTTTGGGATTCCACGAACATCTTCCATACACCTGTGGGAGAGATGTTTTCTACCCCTTATCAGTTTGCTGTGCTGACGGGGTTGTCTTTTAGAGGGCGTTGTATCCAGTATGACGCGGATTATTGGCGACAGAGCGACACCTTGTCGGATCTTTACGGGCCTGTATATGCCCATTTTGACCAGGATCGGGTTTCCTTGTCGCGACTGTGGGAGGCCGCATCTGCGCAAAGGCTTACCGAAGAGCAGAGGGCTCGTAATTTCCTGGCTTGCTTGCTGGGGTCGACGATCTTTGCTCAGAAGAAGAGCGTGTGTCAAGTCGGTTTCTTGACATGTTTGGAGGATTTTTCCAAGGTGCGTGAGTTCAACCTTGGTGGAGCTTCTTATGCTTCTTTGTTGAAGTGGTGTCGTCGGGCCTGTAGGCCTAAGGAGACGAGCGAGAGGACATCTATCACGGGCCCATGGAGGATACTAGAGGTAGACACCCTCTTTTGTTTATTCTTCTTCTTTTTGCCTATGTCCTCGACGAGGGTAATCATCTTTGTTTGTGTGCTTGCTTGTGTGGCAGTTGTGGTTCTTTGAGTATTTTCCAGCCTTCGGCCCTCATCGTCCTGGTTTGAGGATGTTTCTTTTAGGCTCACGATGGGTTGGTAGAGACACCCATCCGTTCACCTCCCTGGAGCATTTCTGGGCTACCTTTGAGAGTCATGCTATGTCCACGGTACGTTGCTTGTTTGATCTGTATGCTCTTTTTGTTCATTTTGTGTGAATGAATTTTGACTTGATAATCTGCAGGTGTCATGGTCTACCTTTGATGAGATTCCTGGGGTTCCTCCCCATATTACCCTAGAGTCTTTCAGGGTATCCTCTCTACGAGTGGTCTTCGAGGGGCCATTCAGCTTTGTATTGTATCTGGGGGGATCGCTTGACTCTGTTGGTCTATCCCTCCTTGGGTACTCATCTGGTTCCGAAGGATCCTCCTTTGACCATGTTTTACCTGCGCGGCCTGAGTGTGCGGGACCTGGGGGTTGTGATCCATGGTAGGGCGGCGCAGGAGTTTATCGTGCCGGAGGTCGTTGGCTTGGACCAGACGGCCATGAATCTGGCCTATTGCTTAGATCGCCTGATGCCGGACCTTACTTCTGAGGTGAGAAATTTGTCCGTATTTTTAAATTGTTTGCCCAATATACTGAATTTTGTGTCTTGTAGGCGGATCGTCTAGCTCTCCCGGGCCTTAGGAGGTCTCGTTCTAGAGCTTCTCGGGGTCATCCCCGAAGCGTGACCTTGCCAACCAACGAGGTGAGGTATCTAGGAGAGAGTGGGGGGCGCATAGTGGAGGAGCTCCCTCTCGATATTGCTGATGGAGAGGCGGTGGAGGGCCTACCCTTGCCTGATGGTTGCACGGGGGTGAGTCATCTTTCTCTTTTTTTTTGTCTCTCTCTTATACTTGTGTTTGTTTTGAGTTTCTAGCTCTATTTTGTGGCCCTCTCTTTCTTTTGTAATTGAATCGGGAGCAGACTTCTCATGTCTTCAAGCTTATACACCTGTTGAAGAAAGGTTATGGTCGAGCGATGGGCAAGGGGAAGAGTTCCCGGTCCAAGGCTATTGATGTAAGTAAATTCCCTTCTTCCTTTGTTTTAGCTAAGTGAAGTGCTTAACTTAACGTTTTGACCATCTGCAGATGTCTCAGTCTTCATCTTCGGTAGGACCTCGCCACTCTTCTGCAGCGAGGGCTTCTTCAGTGAGCAGGCCACCCATTGCTCGTTCTCCTCCTGTGGTGGTGACCAGGCCTCCTGTTGATGAAGTGCCCGGACCTTCTGTCCCATATATTCCGGAGATGTTCTCTCCTGTTGATTTCCGGCCCTCCTTCGATAGGTTGCATGCACCTACGCCCTCGGCTGGAGATTGGGCGAACGCCCCTGGGTGGATTATGTCATATGCTGGGCCTTCTCATCAGGATGCCGCTATGGATTTTGCTAGTCAGGCCGCAGCAAGCTTGTTTGCCCCGGGATTTCCGGCAGGTATCCCTATGCGGGCTCCAGCGCATGATGGACCGGACATGAGGCCTGAGAACAGCAGGCCCATATATAGCTCTTCTTTCCCTTACTCGACCGGACACTACGGGCAAGGGTCGTCCGTTGATGATGAGGCCGGCAGTGATGATTCTAGTTGAATGATGTTGGGCCGCTTTGTGAACATTGGTCTTTGAACTTTGAATTCCTGCTTTGGGTGTAACACTTACACACATTTTTTGTTTTTTTTTTTGATATGCATGAATATGTTATGATGACTCAATTATGCCCATCTGATCTACTTTATGCAATGTGTTGTGCAGTAGAACAAAGCTATAATTTTAGGGAATAGTAAAAAAAAATGCAAGTAAAACGCAAAATTTTACACATATTATACCCCCTAAAAAAAGAAATAAATAATAAAAAAAAAAGAAGATAAATCTAAGAGAGTCTCGGGCTTTGTAAATCCGCGCGGGTGCTAAAAAAAACTGGACTGAAATCGGGTCGTTTGGATCAGGAATGCGGACCGGAGCAGAAAGGAAATCGGGCTGGGGCCAGAGTCTAGGCCGCTAGCGGCGCTGGATTGGGCCGCCAGCGGCGCTACGCTGGGCCGCTAGCGGCGCTGGTCAGGGCCGCTAACTGCGCTGACCAGTCTGCTGACAGCTTCTTTTTTTTTGCTTTTTCGGCCCGCGTGCTTGCCTATAAATAGGGTGCTTGGGGTGCTTGATGTTGTACCACTTTTTTATATCCCCCTTAACTTTCCTACGCTTCTCCAATTTTCTACCATGGTGAAATCCTTTGAAGATCTGTTCGATGCTTGTTGCAAAAATCTAACCGTAGAAGACAAATTCGAACTAGCCCCGTTCCATGTTTCTACCCTGCTAAACTTAAAACCAACCAAAATATTGTGGCCCCTTCTTCGTTCTGCTTTGAATTATTGGGATCCTGACTTGCATGTTTTCCGGTTTGGTAATTCTGATTATGCCCTTTGGTGGAGGAATTTGCTGCGATCACTAATATTCCTGATGTTCTTCCCCCAGCTGTGCCTTATGTGAGGGATGGTTTTAGGGATCTATACAGAAAATCCTTGGGCTTGTCATCTGCAGAAGCTAAAACCATGGTGCTTGGTGCAGATGTGGACTTGGTTCAACTTTGCGAAAAATTCGCTATCTCTTCTGACAAAGGTGCCATATTCAGACGATGCCGTCGACAGGCTTTTGTACTGTGCTTGTTAAATTGTCTGTTGTTTGTGAATGCAGAATCTTCAAACATGGGTAGAGCCTCGTTGCTGCGCGTGGTTAATCAAATGGTTGAAGGGCATTCTCCTTTACATCTGGTGATAGGAGAAACCATTTTTGGGCTTGACAGGTTGAAAACATCTCCTAACCAAGCTTTCTCGGGCAGCCCCCTGCTGCTTCAAATCTGGTTATGCGAGCATTTGAGGTTGATAGAGTCGCCGAATAATCTGATTATCCGTGTTCCTCGGACTTGGTCAAAGAAGACTTATACTGCTGCTACCTTTCTGGTGACGAAAAGGCTATATTCAGAAAAGTCCCTGGCTTAATGGGATGCCTTTTTCCAGGCGGGACCTATCATTCGTTGGCATGTATCCTGGTGGAGTTTGACTTCTTTAGTGGCTTATGATGACCTGATCCTCCATACTACTATACTAGGTTTGTACAGGACCACTTTCTTCTTTCCTTGTAGGGTCATGAGGCAATATGGCTTGAGGCAGGTGATTCCTCGCCAGGAGACTACGAGACCCAATGTAGTCGCCTTAACCACTAAATTTGCTGCTGAGTGGGGAAAATATTGGCGTAGCCGGCATCGCTGGGCTGTACCTCGGATGATTGCCACAACCCAGGTTTCTGAAACCTATCTGAACTGGCTATCCTGCAGTGATGGGGAAGCGAGACGAGTCCTTCGTCATGAGGAGTGGGACCAACTAAAGCCTAGGTATAACTCACAAACAGGAGGCAAGAAAAGGAAGGATTTGTCTCGAATGGGAGACTACCATGTACTGAAGAGAGGCAAGCCCCCAGCTCAAGGAAGCGATCACAGGTCGTCCTCAAGCTAGGGTCCTTCAAAAAAGAACTCTTCAACGATGCCTTCTAAAGGGAAGAAGGATTAAAGTAGTTTTCTAAGAAAGCAAGTCTAGTTTTCAAAAGGAAATAATTATAGGAATTTGTTTAGCATAAACCCTCATAGTTGCATTATTTTCTTAGGAAGTTTTAATTCTCGCAATGTAAGCTTATTCGTTCAGTTTGAATAAAGATTATACTTTTTGAATGAGTTGAATGGAATTTGTTGATTGATTTTGGCCGGGCCCCTTTGAAAGGGTTACCTACGTATCCAGTGTAGAATCAGGCCAGCGTACTTCGTTCAATTAGTGTTCGTCATTTATTTATTTTATTTATTTTTTAAGTTTTTTTTTTTATAGACGTAACACTTCTTCAATTGATCCATGTTGGTGAGCTGGCTGAACTCGATGCCATCAATATCCATGAGTCTGACGGCGCCTTCTGATAAGATGTCTTTGGTGATGAATGGTCCGGACCAGTTTGGTCGAAACTTGCCTCTAGGGTCGGTTACTGGGGCTCGTAGTTCTTTCCAAATCAAGTCCCCTTCCTTTAAGTTTCGAGGTCGAACTCTTTTGTTGAATGCTCTCGCCATGCGTTGTTGATACATGTGGGAATGGTCTAGGGCCCGTAGCCGTCTCTCATCCGTGAACATAAGCTCTTCATAGCGAGCTTGTAACCATTGGGTTTCGGGGATATCTCCTTCTAAGGCTATGCGCATGGATGGTAGGTGGACTTCTATGGGCAGATTTGCTTCCATTCCATAGACTAGGGAGTAAGGTGTTGCTCCCGTAGAGGATCTTATGGATGTCCTATACCTCTAAAGGGCAAATGGGAGTTTGATGGGACAATCCTTGTAGTTTTCTATCATCTTTTCAGTGATAGTTTTAAGGTTTTTGTTGGCGGCTTCTACTGCACCATTGGTCTGGGGACGGTAAGGGGATGATTTGTGGTGCTGAATTTTTTAGCTTTTAAGGAGGGTGGCGGTTTCGGCTTTGAAATGGGATCCGTGGTCACTTATGATTTCATGTGGAACACCATATCGGCAAATGATGTTGTTCCTTATGAATTTGGACACTTGTTTGGAGGTAAGGATGGCATAGGACTGGGCTTCAACCCATTTGGTAAAATAGTCTATGGCTACTAGGATGTATTCATGTCCTCCCGAGCCCTTTGGGGTGATCTTTCCAATGATGTCTATTCCCCATGCAGAAAATGGCCAAGGAGAAGTAAAGTTGTGAAGCATCGAGGGTGGCATATGCTGTAGGTTGGCATATATTTGATACTTCTTACATTTCATGACATAGTCGTAACAATCCTTTTCCATAGTAGTCCAGTAGTATCCCAGTTGTAGGACCTTTTTGGAGAGCATTCGGCCATTCATGTGTGACCCACACACACCATTGTGTACTTCGTCCATGATCTCTGCAGCTTCTTCGGCGTTCACACATCTGAGGTTTATCTCGTTGTGGGATTTTTTGTACAGAACCCCCTTGTATTCTATGTATTGCGCCGCTAAGAGACGGATGGCTCGTTGAGCTCTTAGTGGGGCATCTTGAGGGTACGCTCCTTTGGTGATGTAGTTATAGACGTCTTGGTACCAAGGGTCTTCTTCCATCGGAGCCAAGATCATTTTTGTGTCGAGGTTGTTGCAAAAGGCCGGCCCGCTTCTTCTTCTTGAGGAGTGGCACCATTGGGGGGAGTTCAGCTACTCAAATTCCTGTAAAAGTGTAAACCTATATTCTTGCTTTGCGAAATTCACTTACATTACTGAAATTGATTAGTTAGTGATTTGTGCAACTCTGTATTTATTGGATTTGGCAATAGTTAAACAAAGAGAGAAATGAGGAAGAGGAGTTTTTATTGATTTGCAAGAATAGATAAGCACACATGACTTTAGGGAAGAGGGTCCCTAATACCCGTCAAAAGGAAACTAGACTTAGAAGGAAAATAGAAGGGGAACACCCCCTGTTCAAGACTCCACCTAAAGATTTAGCTAAGACCCTAACTCGATAGGACTTGGAGACCTAGACTCGATTTCTCTAGCTCTTGCAAGTAACCAATCAGTTCCAGGGCTCTTCATCCATATTTCCCTCCCTTAGTGGTGGCAGAACTTCTCCTCTGTCGATAACACCTTGAATGTCGTCTTTCAAACGTAGGCAGCCATCTGTATGGTGTCCGAACAGACGATGATACTTGCAGTAGGGTCAGTTTTCTCCCGGCTCTGATCTTGCCTCTTCTAAAGGGATGCAAGGCTGAATGTCACCTCTCCATACTAGTGCGTTCATAACTGCTTCCATTGGCGCAAAGAGAGGGGTATACTTTTCATGACTATGCCGACACCAGCTGACCGTCCAGGTGTAGGGTGGCCACATTGTCCCTTGATCGATGAAACGCACGACTAGCCCTTTAAAACGCCTGCAATGGTTGATGTGATGTCCCTCAGCCGCGCAGTAGGTGCAGCTTAGGAAGGGATTTCCGTCTCTTGGTATAAGCTTTGATGTAGGGTTCCTTGGGCGAACATACCCATACTTGGACATCTTGTGATAGAAAAGGTCTTGACGCCACCAAGTTTCCTCTTTGGTTAAGATGATTGTGCTTCTGCGCTTGGAGGTGCGCTCTTCCAGAATGTCAACCTTCCCCTTCATCTCTTCTATCTCCTTGATTATACGAGACAGACTTCCTTGTATTTGGTTTCTGTCATCCACTATTTCGTAGCTTTCTATGGCAGGCTCTTCCTCGTAGGACTTTTGAGAACTCAAAGTAGTCTCACCATCATGAATAAGGTGAGAGTAATCTTGGAGCTCATCTATTGCGATGTGATTGATAGCATCTAGGAGGTTATCGAGACTTCCGGCCTCCTCGTCTTTGGGAGATGGTAGCGTGCCATCATCTATCTTGTCCTGGATGATGTGTCGAAGGGCCCAACAATCATTCGTGTCGTGCCCTTTTCCCTGATGATACCTGCAGTAATGACCCTCCTTCCAATTGCGGCCTTTGATACTTGGTTCTGGGGTGGGACCTATGGGTCGGAGCATGTCCTTATCTACCAATCTTTCAAGAGCAGTATTGAGGGTTATTCCCAATGGCGTGAACTTCCTGGGTACACGGCCTTCTTTAGGTGAGACGTTGGAAGAAGATGTATCACTTTTACGTTTCTTTTCTGACCCTTGGGGAGTGGGATTAAGCTTTCCTCGAGTCATGGATTTGCGATTTTCAGACGAAGGGACGAACTTGGGCGTGTCCCACAACTGTCGTGACTTGATGTTAGTGATGTCAGCTTCCAAACGATCTACCCGGTCAGTCATCTCCACCAGATATTCTTGGACTGTTCGAATCATGATGTGACCCAATGGCTTGAATCAAGAAGCGGCCCGGATCAGACCCAATCTTCCTTCTTCGAAGTCTATCTGAACAGGAAGCACGGAGCGCTTAGTAACGAAACATGAGACTCTCATCAAATGAAAAATCGACCCACACGTAGAAAACACATTGTCCTAAAAGAAAGGTCCTTAAGCCTAAATGCCCAAATATTTCCCTAATGTTCAAAGGAAATAAAGTCAATGAACGAAAATAAGAAAAATAGAAAAAGATAATTATCCTAATTTTATTTTCCTAGACTCGAAGAAAATGAAAAATTGGATAAATAAATAAATAAATAAATAAGGAAAATTCGGTCCCTCTTTTTTTTATTATATTTTTTTTTTATTTTTCGGAGTTTCTTTTTTTTGCTTCGCCGTTTTTTTTGTTCTTTTTTGATTTTTTTTGTTTTAACCGAAACTGAATTACATCAAAAGAAAAGAAAAATACAAAATAAGAAAAAGGGGAGGGAAAATTAAAGACTGACTCTCTAGAAATTGTTCATGACTTTCAGAATAGATCATTGGGAAAATGATGAGTGTTCATTGAATTTGAATTCTCACACCATCTTTGGGCACTAGGAATTAACTAAAATAAAAGAAAAGACTCCTAGCACGTAGCTACACGTTGGCACATAATCACGTAATTCATGCATTCAAGCAAGCATTATAACAACGCAATTTACAGGCAAACATGTGATCAGACGGGCATTACAACGACACATGCACAACAAGCAAGCGGATGCATGAATGCGGGTTAAAGGCTTTTGGCTCCTGTGAGGTTACCATGACAAATTACAACTCCCGTTCGGCGAATGGTCGACACATCCATTGTAATTCTTTTCATCAACAAAGGATTGATGAGTCATGGGTGAGGAAGCGTCGATTTGCACGATAGGACAACTGTATATTCCTTTAGATATACGCATTGTCGCCACTATAAGGACCCGGGATGTTTCATTCCAATCCTTTTGTTTTTCCCCGGAGTGCGTCCTTATAGAAAATTTGTCAGTTGGGGGCTTAGATAAGTTCAAGGGACCATCGAGTTAGAAAAGCTTTTGAAAAGACTTGAATTGAATAAAAAACCATGAAAGAGGTCACAAATCTGCTATCGGCGTTTTATCGAAGGGACAAATCGAAGGGACAACCCAATAGCGCGAAAAGTGAACTAATCATGTTTTTAGAAAGACTCCCACTTATATAAAACATATAAGTACCCAAGAATAATAGCTTCGGGGGCGAAGGTACGAGGTGGGAAGGTGTTAGGCACCCAACTCGCCCGTATTATGACGGCCTCTACTAACTCAAGTTTGCTTAATAATTTAAAGACATAATTCCTACACAAACCGGATTAACAACCTAGACTTAGACTATTAATTGGTTCATCACGAGCATCACAACATTTATTTTTACCCTTATTTAGACATGCATTTGGATTGACAAGTTGGGCAGCACAACGACTATACAGACAATATTTAGGAAGCAATAAAACGTTATTCTAGCATGATATCTACATTATGACTACTGGAAAAATAAACAGTTAAGCAATTAATTTAATTTGAGCCCTCAGGAATTTGTACCTGAACTGTAGGCTATGTTTGACAAGAATAGTAAAAATAGATCTCAAGTTTGGAAGAAAGAGGGGGAAGCTCGGTGTCGATACTCCCGAGAATAGAGGTTGTCAACTGTAGACTGTGTGTTTTGAACTGAGGGTGGAGGGTTGTTTATATAGGCGTGGGAATTAGGGTTGAACGGGTGAAAATTGAGCTGAAAACGAGACGGGTCTGAAAAATGAGCCGGGCCAGAAGGAAAAGGCAGCGCCGCTAGCCTGTCTTTATCTTCCGGGGAATTTCTGACGATCCGAAAAATAGGAAAAGACTGTTTTACCCTTGAGTAGTGAAAGACGATTTTACCCCTATATCGCAACTTCGTGACCGGAGGTCGGAATGAGGCATGAGACGTGTCGTTGGAAAGCTCTTGAATAGCACTTTTGGATGGAATGGAATAAAGGAACGTTTGGAGGAAAACCTGAGACCTTATTTTAAACTATTAAAGCAAAATAGCAATTCAAGCTTAAAAATTACTCCTTTCATCATCGGGCTTTTGCGGAGAAATCTGAAGACGCTTTTTTGGCGTCTACAGGAGGCCGTGGAGGCCATGGTTCTTTCATTGTTATTATTTTTGCGGTTTTACCGCCGAGCTCACTTTCCACATTGACAAGGCTATAAGAGTTGATAACCGAGAGAAATTTGACACACTTATTGGATAATTAAGTTTATAAAATGGCAAGCATATCGGATTACTTATCGAGAGTTCTTGGTTGCAAACTTTTTAAGATTATTGATTTATCGTAGAATCTAATGTTGTTAGAGAGAGTTGAGATGCTCATTTTGGAAGTTCATATATATGGAGTAAGAGATTTGAGTACTGATCATTCGATTTTGATTCTGACCATCTGTTTGAAAGACTTCAAATTAAGGGATATGAGGAGAATTACACACTTTATAAACCTAGCACCTGGTGATTTATGGAATACACTTCTGAGTATCATATTCATGCTTGGGGTTGAGGATTATATTGACCGAATGGTGTTGAGGTATTCAGCATAGAAGAGAGTTTGAAATTAACAATTATATTTGGGCACTTTTGGTTAAATTATGATATATTGTGAACTTTTAGACTGATGTCTTAGTAAATGATGGAATAGATGACATTTGAATAAGTTCATATCAAGGTTTGGCTGACAGAGTCAGTCTAGTATAATGTACTCATGCGATTGGGTTTTTACAATCAAGCAATACTCTTTTGAATGTCTTAAGTAAACCTAAGGCCTAGCTCAGTTCAAGTTTTGATGACGAAACTTCTTTTAAGGAGGGTAGAATGTAACAGCCACCAAACTTACCACCATTGATTAGAGATTAAACATGTGAGTTATCAAAAATCGAGGTTGTATTTGACCAAATAGATTTAAAATTTTAAACCTGTTAACCTTTATCCCGGTTTAGACAAGAGATATTCCTTTCTAAGGTTAGAGAAACTTTTCTCGAGTCTATGTGGAGTCATTAGAGAAACCAATAGCAACCCCTTTGGATCGGAAATCAAAGGAGAGAAATCTAAACCATTGCTTATGTAGTCGGCCTAATTGTTCATCGCTGGTATCTTTGTTTGTGATTACGGAATGCCATATACTTAGAACCAAACTGACATTCAATTGTCATGTGATTATCCCATATGGCATTGGATTAAGATTCTAAGAAACCTTTTAGAAGACCATTAGAAGTCTTTTAGAAAGTTAAAACCTATTTTAAGTTCACGTACTTGTTGTTATATCGTGTTCGATTCGAGACCCGTTTCTTTGTCCTTAAGCCACTATCTCTCCGAAGAATTATTGCCAACTGATAGAGCCATGTTCTAATGTGGTATTCAAGCCAATCCGTGCCTTAATATCAAAAGATATTACCTTAGAAGAGCCATAGAACTCAAGCACAATGGAATGACATTAAGAGTACGAAGACGATTTGAACTTTGCTGCCTCCAAGTTTTCCTATTGGCTAAGTTATGGATAAACTTCACATTATTTGTTCTTATCCTCATCATGAACTTTTGATCTTATCCAAAAGGGATAAGAATGAGAACACTTTGCCAAGCAAGCTGCTTACCGAACAAAAGTCACTTATAAGCCGATGCACTAGTTGTGCATTAGACCTCTGTTGTAGATAAGTTTGATTGCCCTTATCCTTTAAGATAGAGTCCAATACCTTTTTCCAAGCTACCATGTCATGTGACCTTTCTTAGTGTATGAGAATATTCCCAAGTGATACTCCAATAGCAAAGAGAATCATCACTAAACAAGACCACAAACAAACATGTTCCAGAAACAACAGCTCATGTATTGTCTATGATGGGAGAGCCGTTTTTATAACCCTGACCTATAGCTTTATTTGATCCTTATGAGACACCCTACCTTTAGGCTGTCAAAGTAGCTCACCATAGGTCTTTAATATCCTCCTAATACATCCAAGAAGGCATCCTTATCCAAACCGCCGTCCTGACCGACATACCCTGCGTGTTTAAGTCGGTTTTGTAACAGACATGAGTGATACTTATCCTCTCTTGTTGCTTGTGAAACTTTTCCACCTTTTATCCCTATAAAATGCCCAAAAACGCAGCCATTTTGTGCTCAGATCTCGCACCTATAGCCCTCTCAAAAACGCCACTTCTCCCAACTGTGCAAATCAACCCGGAAGATTGATACCTCTTCACTCTTGGGTGATTATCTCCTTGAATACTTATGATAATCAACCCGGAAGATTGATACCTCCCAACTTTTTTTAAACCTAAGACATAAAGCTTCAATGCCCAGAAGTTGTTTTCCATAAACGTGATGATATAGACCCTCAAATAGTCCTTTAAATTTCACCTTCAGTTCCGCAGTTCATCCAACATTATTCCTTGAGTTACTTTGTGAGTTTCTCATGGATTCTAAGTCCAATTGAGCTCGTTTTCCACTACGGTGACCTTGGTGACCGTAGCTACCTGTTGGAAGTGAAAGGGAAAGCTTGATGAAGCCCAAGTTAGAAGTGCTTTGGGTAATCGTAACCTATAGTCGTAGATAGCACGAGGTAACTTCCATGTCTACTACTTTTCTAACTTCTGTTTTGTTTTTACTCTACGTGCTATGTGTCCTGTGTTTGGAATTATGTTCCAAATGGTTTTAAAGATCTAAAGTACTTTGTTTACGATATCTCAAAGTGGTGTTACAAGTTTTATGGGTTTTCGGAACAAAGAGGTTAGAAGTTTTGTCAAAGAGACGATAAGTGGAATAGTAAGACTATTGTTGTGCTACATGTCTTTATGTGCTATGTGCGTATGTGTAATGACATTAATCACTTAAAGTGAAATTATAAAGGCATGTGGGAAGAGAAGCTCATGGTGAAGTATCTCCATGAGTGACGAACATTTTGTACTCCAAAGGATCGTTCTCGAAAGGGAACCATCCAAGGAGAATTCTGTATATTGTGTGTCGTCCTTAAGGTCATGGTTTGATCGTCCATGAATGTCCTGAGGTAAACTATCTCCAAAGGACATACTCTACGGTAAAGTTATCTCCGAGAGTACTTAAGGGGTATGATCATACTAGACTTCTGTTTTGTGTATTGTGGCCAAGTTTTGTGGGGGAAAACGTTCCCCTAAGTAGTATACACATGGTAAAGAATCTCCATGGTGGTTATACTACCTTGTTCACTTTCCCAATGCCATAAATAAAGAAACGGATTATCGGAGTATGAAGTGTGATCAAGGATTGAATTCTGAGAAGTTATCTGTTAACAGTGAAATCTATTGGTTGTGTATGAAGTTATGGTACCTGAAAAGCTTTGGTTTTCAAAAGATGGTTTTCTGTTTTCCAACGAAAAGTGTTCGTTTTTAGAACTGTTTTTCAGAAAAGAGTTTTACTCTAATGTGTTAAAGGTTCGTAAGGCAGGTGTACTTAGGAATTGGTTTTTACATGGTAGAGTGGTGTTACTCAGCGTTTGCTGATTTGACCCTTGTTCTCTCCGTTTACGGGGAGGGCAATGTGTGCTCTCTGTTTATTTTTGCAGGTTTTGTCTTTTGGGAAACAGGGCTTAAGTGAGAGAACGCCTCGTGCATATAGTTGTCATTTATTTTCAGTAGGAAGCTTTTGTAAGCGTGTCTGTAAAACAGTTATAATTCAATTAATAAAGATCCACTGTTTGTTCTAAATAGATCGTTAGTATCACTGTCAGTTAATGATTCTTTGATTGTTTAGCCTTGTATTTCCTCCGAGAGGAAATACGGCGATAACAAGCCCAAATTAAGGTTTGAGGTGCTTCCGCTAAGAATGGATTTCGCCTTAATCAAGCTTTGGAAATTGGGGTTATTACAACTGCTAATACACATTCACCCCAAAACTCAATAGGCAAATTAGCTTGAAAACGTAATGCACGGGCGACTTCTAAATGTGCCTGTGTTTTTGTTCTACACGACCATTTTGTTGTGGAGTGTCAACACAACTAGTGTGATGCAAGATTCCATGTGTAGCATAATATTGAAGCATAGGCTGCGAATGAAATTCCTGTGCATTATCACTACCTATGATTTTAACATGTTTCCGAAACTGACTGACAGCCATAGCACAAAAATCTTGAAGCAACATACAAGCGTCACTCTTTTCAAGCATCAAATAAATCCAAACAGGTCTACTATAATCAATCCACTATAGTGAAAAAATAGCGTGCACCAGTGAAAGAAGCAGCACGATATAGCCCCCAAGTATTATAGTGGATTAAATTAAAACAATCAACAACGTTGCTGTCACTAATAGGAAATGGAGAACGTGTTTGTTTTGCTCGACAACAAATATCACAAAGTTTGCTTTTCTTTACTTCACTACCAGATGCCAGGAACAAAAGATAGGGGCTGACTTGAGGGATGTCCTAACCGCCGATGACATAAGTCAAAATTGTGGGAGGTAGTTGCTGTAGAAGCGGATGCAAAAGTGACTGGCTTAGTAAACCCCATTCTGCAGCTCACCCACTCCAATCGGATTCCTCGAGGTGCGATCCTGTAGAATACACAAATGATCAAAGAATGAGACTTGTGCAATGAGAGTCAAAGGCAAGTTTCCCAACAGAGATGAGATTAACAGATAAGTTTGGCACATATAATACATGATTTAATACAAGTCCAGAAGAAAATATGACTGAACCCCCTTTAAGAGCACTGGTATGAACACCATCGGGCAGCCCAAATGGACATGGATTGATATCATGAATATGTGTAAGTAGTTTCAAGTCACCAGTCATATGTTGAGATGCGCCACTATCTATTAACCAAGCATTAGCATTAATAACAAACTTACTAGACAACTTCTCAGAATTGGATGTAGGAGGCTCCAACATTGTGAGCATATGTTGAAACATCTCTGGAGTGAGAGAAGGAAGAGACTGAGCAACGACTGAAATATTATTGCAATTGGTCGAGGATGATTGCAGTTGGTCAGAAAGAGGTGCTGGAACATGAGTTTGAGGTACAGCAGCAGCATTCGCTATGGGTTGACGTGAAGTACTAGAAGAGTCATGGTTACCACGTCCTTCTCCACGTCCTCTACCACGACTCCATCCTGGAGGATAATTCCTAGTGCGTTCATATAGCAAGTCTCTTAAATATGTCCGTACCTATTGCAATAGGTACAAAAACGGACGGCGATTGTTTGAACTTTGCTGATCTGAATTAGTTTGAGGTCGAGACGACCCATTGGTACCACGATTCTGTCGGGTTGCGTGAACAGCAAACCCAACAGATGGGACCGTGTCGTCACGATGAGAAATAACTCTGTGCCTTTCTTCTTAAAGTATCATGGAACATATACACGAGTAATGGATGGCAAAGGTTCCACATTCAAAATGTTTGAGCGTATAGGACCGTAAACATCATCTAGTCCCATTAGGAACTGATAGACTTTGAGCTCCTCAAACCATTTGTTGAATTTTGGTTGATCAGTAGGGGCGTGAAGGGCAATTTCTTCCCACATAGTGAGCAATTTTGTATAGTAAGACATGATAGATAAACCACTTTGCCTTGTTGAAGATAAACCATTCCACAACTGATACAATTTTGGTCCATTCTTAACAGAAAAATGTGTTTTAAGATTATCCCACAAATCTTTACCATCAAAAACACGTCCAACGCTAACATGTACAGAAGAATCAAGGGTAATTATAATACAAGCAACCAAAGTTGAGTTCACAATTTCCCAAGCTCCATATTTTTTATCTGTAGTTTCTAGCTTCGTTATACTTCCATCAATGAAAGCTAATTTGTGTTTGCCCCTTAATCCATTGATAATTGCAGGTTCCCATATATCATAATTCTCACCAGATAAAACAATTTTAGTAAGCATTAGACTCGTACCGTCAGAGGGATGAATGTAATATGGAGAGCTTGGATAATCTACGGGATAATCAAACTTGGTACCATCGTTCTGGGTAGATCATGTCATGGTGGCCTTGCCTCTTGTGAGTAGCTAAAGACAGAAATTGGCTGGACTCGTCGGCTTTGATTTCACCAACGGAATATCGGACTCGTCGGGTTTGATTTTACCAACGGAAAAATTGAACGGGATAGATGAAAAAACGAATCTTGAATAGAACTTGCATTGATTACGTACTAGATTGGGACGAAAAGAAAAATAAATAAATAAATCTTGATTTGAATTTAGAATGAGCTTTACTTACTAGATGTGAGTTACCAGCATTACTGACGTTGCAAATTCTCATCTTTTTGCAGATTGAAGTTTATTTATTATACAAATGCCAGTGAGGAACGTTTCAGATTAGACGTATGCAAGTAGTTGTTCTTTTATTGAGTTAATTAAGTTGTAATTAAATAGACCACCTAGACTAATATTGAGATTATTGTTATTATTAGTTTTCAGTTGAAGAGCCTTACACTCATTCGTATGAGTGAGTGTGGCGGTAGCGCCCCGGATGTTATTAGAGTCTTCTCCTCGGATTATTGGATATTGTTTTATTTTGGTTAAGCAGGTTTACAAAAGGAACTCTGCCGGATTTTCGGCTCGAGTCTATTTAGTTTTATTTATTTATTTTAGTAGAAAATTCGGGGTGTTACAAAGTGGTATCAGAGCAGTTCGCTTTTGGTGTCAACGCAAGGATCTTTAATGATCTAAGCGTTAATTAAATTGATTAGTATGAAATGGATTTATGAAGACTAGGTGAGCATAAAAAGAATTGTAAAAAAAAAAATGAAAAGTCGTCTGAGAGTGAGCATTAGATAAGTTCGTTGATTTTGAAATTCTTTTTAGCTTTGATGTCTGCTCCCCTTAGTAAGCGTTCCTAGTGTTTTGGGTGGTCAGTCCATTACTTGTATGTACATCCTTATGTGCTAAAGATGCATGCTGACTAGTTGTTGATTTCAAGTTAATATCATGTTAGTACAGAACTGATTGTTGATTTGTATGGTGATCTCTCCCTTAGTTGTATTGTGTGATCTGCAAATTTACTTGAGTTGCGTAACAATCGTTCTATTACGCACCCGGATGGTGACCCCGTGAGTTATTGAAGCTTGATTGCACTTGTACGCTACCTATGTTGTTCGTTGTAAGGGTTTATGCTGGAGTTCTTGTTTATTTAGATTTTGTGACTTGTGTGCTATATTATGAGCATGTCTAGCGAGTTTGTATGACAACTTTGACACTAGTGTTCGATGTTTCTGAATGGTAGATCATGTTTTAGTATGTGGATGCATACCTACCAATACATGTTGTTTCTAGCCGTAGTTTATTAAAGGTTGACAGAAGTACTAGTAGACAAAAAAAGAATGTGATCAGAGTGTGCAGCGGAAGCGTAAACTATTGTACAAGATATGCCGCTTTGTGTTCAGTTTTATTACATGCATAGTTTGTGGTTAATATGTTATATGTTCTTGGCGTTATAAGTCTTTAAAGTGATTGATTTTTGGGACGCAAATCTTGTAAGGGGGAAAGAGTGTGAAACACCATAACTGGTACCAATTGTTTTATTAAGTTTCGAGGACGAAACTTTTTATAAGGAGAGTAGAATGTAATACCCCACTATTTTCATAGTATTTTCTAAAAAGAAAAATAAATAAATAAATCAATTAGATTGTTATGGATATGATGCTAGAATTAATATAAGCCTACTTATGTGATGAACCCATTAGAAAAAAGAAACAAAAAGAAGAAGTATATAAACTACAAAATAGGAGTAGCTAGTTACGTCTAGTTACATTGACCAAATTAGAGACAAGTGAGAGAAAACCCATCTTTGAGGGAATTCTATTTTAACCGACTTTCCCCACCCATTATAAGGCCACCGTCATTTTTATTTGGGAAAATTGGCCAAAACCCCCAAGATATTTACACTTTTTGATAAGAACACCCAGAAAAAAAAAAAAAAAGTTTGTCAAGAACTCCCAAACTAAATGAAAAAATTGTGGTTTTACCTCCAAGCAGTACTGTTCCGGGCAAATGAAATTTTTTTGGACTGTTTTACCCTCACGTGCTCTGCACGTGTTTCACTTAATGAAAATTGAATTTTTTTTTTTTATTTTTTTTACTCCATCTCTCTTTCTCTCAACCGACCAATTTTCAAAAAAAAAAAAAAAAAAAATCAATTGAAACACGTGCTCTGCACGTGAGGGTAAAACGGTCCAAAAAAAATTTTATTTGCCCGTTGGGGGTAAAACTACGGCTTTTTCATTTAGTTTGGGGATTCTTGACAAACTTTTTTTTTCTGGGTGTTCTTATCAAAAAGTGTAAAAATCTTGGGGGTTTTGGCCAATTTTCCCTTTTTATTTTGAGTTTAGTTCCCTGTTTTCCTCATTTGCACCAAACGCCCATCATCACCGTCTACCATTCACCACCACCGTCACCGTCTACCATTCACCACCACCGTCACCGTCTACCATTCACCACCACCAACCTAAGTCACGCCATCATCAAAACCCCACCACCAAACGCAGCCTCCACCCTCAATCATGCCATCAGCATCATCGTCCACCCTAACCACCACCAGCGGTACCTACGTGTTGCGCTAGAACATAGAGCCCACTTTTGGGTCAACTGAATTCGGCCAGAACACCAGTTGGGCGACAATCCAGCAGCCCCAATGATGTCAATGGGTAGACCAGCCCCTTTGTTCTCCTTTATGTCACAAAAATAGGTAATCAAACCCTAAGTTTGAGTTCATTTAATTTCCTATTAAATTCAGATTTCTAGAAGTTGATTGTAGCTTGGTTTTTGTAGAATTGGAGTATCAGCTTGTGGGTATGATTGATTAAGACCCCACCACAATTAAGGTAACTATGTCTATTACGTCAGGTTTATTTTACATTTATTTTGAGTTTTATTATGTGTAGGTATGATTGATTGGGAATTTGGGAAATGATGTATATGGGAATTGGATAGTAATAGAAATTTCAGTTCAGTTGATTATACTAAGTGCACAGCATGTTGGGTAAACTTTAAAAGTATGCAGATTAGCGTAAATTGGGGATCTGAAACATGTAGATATGAAGTGAGCCCCTAATGTTTAATTGTTTTGGGGTTTCTGTTAAATGGATGAATAAGCTGTGTATTTAACTTATGTGGAAGCTATGTGGCTTATTTTCGTGCATAAGAGTTGATTTTAGTTATAAGTCCAGGAGAATGATTACAGATTTCAGAATATATGTATGTTATCAAGACTGATTGTGAGGTTTTTATAAGACAAGTTTAAGAGGAAGAGAAGTTATAAGCCAGCTTATGAAGAGATGGGTAGTAAAGAAAAAGTTACTACCTGAGTTGCAGCTAAAGTAAAGAAAAGAGCTTGAAATTGTAACTGTATCCTCTTTGAGATGAACTATATGAATGACTACGTACCAGTACAAGTGAAATTAGAGAACCTAGAATGAATGTTGTTATGAAATGCTACTAGCTGATATGCATTATGTGTGTGTATATGAGAAATGAGAAGTTATGAGTCAAAGCTACTCAAGTTATTAATAACGTAAAGTGAAATATGGCTTTGGGCAGTGTGGAACCTATGGGTACTCCAGATGTGTTATAATGAGTTTACGGGAGACGTTCCTGAGTTTTGAACTGTGCTCCCAAGATGTGGCAATGATCAGCAGTTCCAGCCCCTATATGGGAAGAGCCGCAAGGCTAGTTATAGACCCCTATATGGGAAGAGCTCCCAAGATGTGGCTAGTTACAGATAACACATTTGGCTCCCAAAATGTGGCTTGACCCCCAAGATGCGGTCAAGGGTTTAAACGCCCCCAAGATGTGGCGGCCCGAGAAACCTAGCTTCCGTATGCCCAGTTCAGTAATGCAAGACTAATAATAAAAGCTATCAAGATAACTCTAGGTTATCTTAAGTGAAGATTCGTAACTTACTTGTGCTTTTGAGTATGATTGATGGTATTATCTTTAGTGCAAAGTGCAAGAGCTATGATATTTATTTACAGACGCAGATAAAGTAGATTAAAGGATGTACTTGATTGATCAGATTAAAGCATGTTTATACTTTCAGACTTGATTTGAATTTAGAATGAGCTTTACGTACTAGATGTGAGTTACCAGCATTGCTGACGTTGCAAATTCTCATTTTTTTGCAGATTGAAGTTTATTTATTATACAAATGCCAGTGAGGAACGTTTCAGATTAGACGTATACAAGTAGTTGTTCTTTTATTGAGTTAATTAAGTTGTAATTAAATAGACCTCCTAGACTAATATTGAGATTGTTGTTATTATTAGTTTTCAGTTGAAGAGCCTTACACTCATTCGTATGAGTGAGTGTGGCGGTAGCGCCTCGGATGTTATTAGAGTCTTCTGCTGGGATTATTAGATATTGTTTTATTTTGGTTAAGCAGGTTTATATAAGTCTTTTTAGACTAGTTTATTCAGTTTACAAAAGGAATTCCGCCGGATTTTCGACTCGAGTCTATTTATTTTTATTTATTTATTTTAGTAGAAAATTCGGGGTGTTACAGTTTCTGTATGATGCTCTGATACCATATCATGATTTGATTAGTTTAGAGTAATAGCGTCTCTTGACGTTTCATTTACAAGTCCAAATATAGTACATAAGAAGCTTCTAGTTTAGAGTAATAGCGTCTCTTGACGTTTCATTTACAAGTCCAAATATAGTACATAAGAAGCTTCTAGAGTAAGACGCTTATTAATAATGCTATTCACATATATTTATTATATAATATACTTAACACCATCCATCCCCTATGTATCTTATTGTTTACGTCATAATATTGTACTTATAAGTCCGGATACTCATGTCCTAGAGGAAATATTCATTCAGTGTCTTGCGTGGCGTTTTGCTCTAAAGGATCTTGGTACACTTTCATTTGTTTTGGGAGTTGAAGTTATTACCTCAGCAAATGGTTTGTTCATGAGCCAATGAAAATATGTTCTTGATTTGCTTGAGAGAGCAAAAATGTCTAGTGCAAAACCTGTCTCCACCCCTATGGCAGTTGGCTCCAAACTTATGCTGCATTTGGGTGTACTCATTGATTATGGAACCGAGTATCGTGCACTTGTTGGGAGCTTACAATATCTCACACTTACTCGGCCCAATGTTGCTTTTGTCGTTAACAAACTATCACAATTTATGCATTCTCCTATAAGTACTCATTGGTTTGCCTTGAAGCAGCTCTTGCGTTATCTCACTGGCTCACTTGATAAAGGTATCACCATCCAGTGAGACTCTCCTCTTCATCTTCATGATATCTCTAATGTTGACTAGGCTGGCAGTAAGGACGACTATACGTCCACCATAGGTCATGTGGTCTTTCTTGGCCGTAATCCTATTTGGTGGAGCTTGAACAAACAACGTTTCTTGGCACAATCCTCGACGGAACCCGAGTACAAGGACGTGGCTGCTACAACGGGTATAGTGTTAGAGCAAAATCAAGAAGGAAATAAACAGTATATAATTATTAAGGCTTGAGACGTGATTCACTTTCCTTAAGAAAATATATTCCTCCACTATTAAGAGTAATTTCCTCAGGGATACAACAAGCCCCCTACACGATAGTTGGAATGAGAGAAAAGGACGCTTTGCCATATATTTATAGACTCTGAAAAAATGCAACCAACAGACACATCTATTGGATAATGGAAATTACTTATAACTGTCAAATTAATTAATTATTTATTTAATTAAATAATTAACTTGGGACTCCTTCTATTCTCCAACTCCCACCAAATGTGGGACTCTCTTATTATCGGTTACAAACTCTCCAACAATCTCCACTAGTTTGTGAATGACAATAAATAGTCTCTCAAATAAATAAGTTTTATGCATAATAAAAGTATCTCTCGATTTGAAATTTTACTTAGCAAATATATTTGGTAACACTAACAAAGTTAATGGTGTCCGAAGATTGAACCAAAACTTCTAATGTTAAGTGTACAAAAATAATGCACATAGAACTTGTAATTATCGTTTAGGAATTAAAATATATAAGCACTTTTATGGCCATGTGCTACATCCCTTTCATGAGCATTTACAAGAAGATACCCATATCTACCTTTCGTTGAAGCGGCACCACCTCTATGCTCATATAGGTTAAGTCTTATTTGATCTTGTTATTATGATCAATTAGTAGACTTCATTAAGAGACATGCTCATCCTACAATTGTAACAGAAGTCACTACATAAATGAGGCTTTTAGTGACAAACAAAAACATATTAGTAACTTGTTATTACCCTTTGAACTTTAGAAGTAGAGATTACTAGTTCAAAGTTGGGTTTCCATTACTAGTTTCTTATATTACATGGTTTTAAGCCCCATTTCCCTTGTGGTTCTACTTACCAAATCCCTAGGCAAAGGTTTGGTAAGTGGATCTACCAAATTATTTATGGATTTAACGTATGCTATTGTAATTGTCCTATTACATATTAAATCTCTAACATAGGCATGCCTTAGTCCAATGTGCCTAGATTTTCCATTGTATACGTTGTTATATGCTTTGCACATAGTGACTTCACTATCACAGAACAAGAAAATAGCTGGCATTGGTTGTGGCCACAACTCTATATCCATTAGTAAATTTCGTAGCCATTCTGCTTCCTTGCCTACAGTCGTTAAGGCTATAAATTCAGCCTCCATTGTCAAATGAGCAATCAAAGTTTGTTTCTTAGATGCCCAACTCACAGCACCACCACCTAAGGTAAATATCCACCCTGACGTAGATTTATTATCATTCATACTATTAATCCAAGTAGCATCAGAATACCCTTCTAAGGTGGCAGGAAATCTATCATAATGTAGACCATAATTTGTAGTTTTCTTTAGATATCCAAGTACTCGAGTAATAGCTTTCCAATGTTCTTGGATAAGTTTACTTGTGTACCTTGATCATTTACATACCGCAAATGCAATATCTAGCCTAGTGCTATGCATTGCATACATAATACTACCAATTACACTAGCGTATTCTAATTGTGCAATTAATCTATCACTCTCTTATGGTAATTTTATACTTGAATCAAATGAAGACGTAGTCTCTTTTATACTTGAATCAAATTAGTTTGTCAATATAATGAGATTGATTTAAAAAATATATATATTATTTTGTTTCTTAATCTTAATTCTCAAAATGGTATCAACCTTATTTAAATATTTCATCTATATTTCTTTGTTTCTTGTATTCCAACCATGTTGGTACTAAATATCAACAAATCATCAACGTAGAGACTAATAATCACCACATAGTCTTTAGTAGTTTTAGAATAAATGAACTTGTCCGCATTATTATGCTTCAAGCCATTTGTCAATCAGGAACGAAGCTACTAAGGGGCATGGGCAGGCTGTGATCCCTAAATTTTGTTGTACACATACAATTATGAAAAAAAAAAAAAACATATTTGAGCTACAAATTTAAGTATCTTTTCATTGGTATGGCCCCTCCTGACATACCCATAGTGATTTTTGGCTCCCTTTAACCTTAATTTCTGGCTTCGTCCCTGTTGCCAATATTGCATTGTCAAATTTCATGCCATTGCTTTGGCGCTTGCTTTAATCCGTATAGAGATTTAACCAATTTACACACTTTATTCTCATTATCGGGAAGTACAAATCCTTTGGGTTTTTCCACGTATACTTCCTCATTTAAATCTCCATTAAAAAATGTAGACTTGACATCCATCTGGTGTACGGTTAAATTGTAGATAGATGCTAGTGCAATTAAAACCCTTATTGAAGATATTCTAGCAATAGGTGCATATGTATTAAAATAATCAATACCCTCTCTTTGGATAAAATCTTTGGCTACTAGTCTAGCCTTAAAAGTTTGTATAGATCTGTCAGTATTGTATTTCTTTCTAAATACACATTTACAGCTAATGGGCTTCGAACCTAGAGGGAAATCAGTAAGAATCCATGTATTGTTGGACATGATTGAGTCCATTTCATCATTAATTGCTTCTCTCCAAAATGAAGCATCCCTGGAATTCATTGCCTCGGTAAAGGTCTTAGGATCATCTTCTACATGGAAAAGAATTGGGATTTTATTAATTACTTTTGATCTGTTACCTTCCATGAACAATACAATAGAGTCAGGAGAGATAATTTCTGAACCAAACGTTTTTTCTTTTCTTATTCTTTGACTCCTTCTTGGCTCTATTGTTCCATCAACAAATTTTCTTTTATTGTGGATAAACCACCGGTCGTATCTTCCTCACGTTAAGTACCAAACATACTTTCCCCATATTGAGTAAATTGACAAGGTTGAGACTCTTGTGATACTTTATTATTAATAAATTTATTCTCAAAGAACTCAACATGAATAGACTCTAATATCACATTAGACACTAAATTCAATAGCCTATATGCATTTGAGTTTTGTGCGTATCCCATAAAAACACTTTTAATTCCTCTTGGTCCCAACTTTGTTCTTTGAGGATCCGGAACCTTATAATAGGCAATACATCCCCAAACTTTAAAATAATTTAAATTTCGTTTTCTCCCAAACCAAATTTCATATGGTGAATTGTGAACTTTCTTAAGAGGAACTCTATTGTATATGTGACAGGCTGTTAATAATGCTTCTTCCCAAAGATTATAAGGCAAACCGGCATTTAATAACATAGAATTGACCATGTCAATGTACGATCTATTTTTCCTTTCAGC
This sequence comes from Tetragonia tetragonoides, assembly GCA_038025085.1. NCBI lineage: Eukaryota > Viridiplantae > Streptophyta > Magnoliopsida > Caryophyllales > Aizoaceae > Tetragonia > Tetragonia tetragonoides. Next base: position 20,331,960 of record CM076153.1, on the reverse strand, counting down.
CACACCATTCATTTGTGGACTATAGGGAGTAGTTCTTTGATGTATAATTCCATTGTCTTCACAATATTTTGTGAAAGAATCAGGAAAATATTCACCACTTCTGTCATTACGCAAGATTTTAGTTTTCTTGTCCTTTTGATTTTCAACCAGTGTCTTATGCTCTTTAAATTTATCTATGCTTCATCTTTTGATCTTAAAAGATATGTATAAGTATAACGAGAACAATCATCTATAAAAGTAATAAAATATATTTTTCCTCCTCTAGACAAATGACCATTAAATTTACAAAGATCTGAATGAATTAATCCTAAAATATCAGTTTCTCTTTGAACACCAGGAAAAGGCTTCTTGGTCATTTTGGCTTGAACTCATAATTCACACTTATTAACAAAATCATTTTTACATGAAATATGACCATGCTTTGTCATGTGCTTTAACATTCTGTAATTTAAATGGCCTAATCTAGAGTGCCAGATAGAAGAAGAGTACTCAACAATATAAGCAAATACATTATTTATTATATCATTAACACTGAGTTTGAACATGCCATCACAACTATATCCCTTACCAACATTGTAACACCCCCGATTTCGTAATGATTTCCAGGAAACTATCGACGTCGCTATTCACGACTCGACACCACCGAACCGTCACGGACCCAAGGGTTGTTACTGCAACATTTATCGCTCGGGAGTAAATGCTAAGCAAAAAGGAAAACTAGGTATCAAAGGAAGCATCTAAACAAATTAAACATAAATATCAGATTTGTCTTTCCAGCGGTCTTAAGTCCAATATAGTTTTATTACAACTTTGCCTTCAAGGACACAAATCAAAAATCCCAAATATCCAAAGTAACCAATAATCAATAGTTCTAAAGAAACATCCCACATTCAACCTTCAAATCAATCCGTCTTCACTCAGCTACACCTGCACTTTGGTTTCCGTGACGGAAACAACGTACAGAAGAAAAAGAGAAGAAACAAATGAAAACAAAAATCAGATAAACTGAATAAACGTCATCCATACCCAGTAAAAACACTTTCGCAAACCTTACCTGGGTTTTAGAAGAATCATTGAAATTCATTTGCATGCACAAGTAGTCATACAATCAAGCACGCGCATACTCAGTATTCAATTACATGCAATTCTTGCTTTAGTGATCATTCGAACAGAAATAGATAAATCATCTTGATTAGAGTAATAAGATAGAGAATAGAACAACGATTACCCATACTGTTCATACATAGATATAGACATGTCATGGACTTACACTAGTGTATACTCACACTATCTCTAACATAATAATCGATATGTAGAGAATTAAACAATGGGGAATGATCCGTCCCGAACACACTACGAGGTGTCCATAAAAGTAACATGGGAATCACGCATCCCTAGACTATATCAATTAGATAAGTCTCGATAGCTCGACTACTCCTAGGGATCCATTAGGAGTCTTATTCTCATTTAATTCAATTCACATACTTGCATTGATTGACCTAGTGGTACAACGAGATCACGACATACTACTTCATTTCATGCTCATGATAATGAATAATAATAACGATGATAATGACATAAAGGCATATTAACAATAGTCATGCTTCATGTATGTCTAACGAAATTTCGGTAGCACTTCGGCAGTAAATTACACTTTCACAATTAACATCCAACAAATATAATAGGTGCTCATTAGCACTCAATAATATCCCATTCCAAATGGCACATATTATTATATCATAATAATATTAAAAATTCAACATCGCCATAAATAAACATTAATTAGCATATGAACTAATTAATTAACGAACTTCATAAACTTATCATACTCAATATAATTCATATTTACAATGAAGAATATATTTCATATTCTCATAATTAACAACGATATAATTTAATCATGCTTCGCATATTAAATTCACAATAATTATCAATTAGCACATAACACATCGAAATAGTTTTGATGGGGCATTGGAAAGAGGTAGGCACAATCGCTTACCTAATAAATGCTCACTAAGCAGTAGGTAACTTGGCTAATCACAACCCGATCACGCTTATCCGTTTGGTCCTAATTAAAAATAATTACCGAGACATAATTAGTAAATACGAAAATCCAAACAGTAGTGAAACTGTAAACTAATATTTTTATTAAATTTCTTGATTTATTCCAACCAATCTAGGCTTTTGAAAGTCCAGATTCGGACTCCGAACGAGTACAGAAAAATAAAAATAATTATTCAAAAATACTGAAAATACGAAATTAATTAAGACGAAAATATTAAACGAAACCCTAATCGATTTTTCGAGTCTAGGCCGTGATACACCAAGTATGGGGACCCACGACCTAGCCCATCACCAAGACCACCACCCACCGACCACCATGGTCGGCGGTGGCTCGCCGGAGAACCGGCGACGGAGGAGAGAGAGAGAGTGAGAGAGATCGCGAGAGAGAGAAGGTTCGCGAGGGAGAGAGAGAGACTGAGAGGGGGAGGAGCGACGGGCAGGGTCCCATCCCGTCGGCCACTCGACGGCGACCACCCAAGCGCGGCCTAGTGGCGCGACGGTGGCGCGACAGCCACGACACAGCAAAACAGGGGAGGGGGCGAAAACAGAGCATGGGGGAGAGAGAAAGAAAGAGGGAGGGGGAAGGGCGGCTCACCGGCGGCTCTCCGGCGACGAGCGGCGGCAGCAAGGGAGGAGAGAGAGGGAGAGAGTGTGCGTGAGGCCGAGAGAGAAGAGAGAGAGAGAGAATTGGGTTTTTGGCTCAGGTCTGTAAACTGATCAACTGACCCATCTCTTACCTTATATAGGTGTTTAGTTAAGGAAAGTCAAACCCTACTAGAATTAGGATTATTTTCTGATTTAATAGTTAATTAAAACACCATGAAAACTAATTAAAACAATATGAATAAGCCTCATTCACATACAAAATCATTTTAATTAAATTTCTCAATTTGATAATTAAAAATCCCGAATTTCCCATAAGAATAATTAATATTATTATGGCTTAATTTGAGTAAATCGAATCGTTAAATAAACATACGATTTAAATCTCCGAAACTTTTTATAAATGAATTATAAATCGATATTATAATTGTAGAAAATATTGGGGTATCACAAACATACATACCATTCTTAGTAACTATAACCTTGTCAGACTCAAGAACAATCTTAAATCCCTTTTTACATAAGAGATTTGTTGACACAAGGTTCTTCCTAAGATCTGTAACATGGAACACATCCTGTAATGTGAGCTTCTTTCCAGAGGAAAACTTCAGTTCCACTTGATCTCCTTTACCGAGAACCTTAGCCGCAACATGATTTCCCATAAGACCTTCTTCTGGTTCCTTCATTGCTTCATACTTCTTGAATTGTGCTTTGTTGTTGCACACATGTATGGTGGCCAATGAATCTAGCCACCAGCTGATGAAGGAACTACACTTGCCATATGCACTTCGGTAATCATGCCGATTTCCATCTCAGAGACCATTGCAACAAGTTCAGGTTCAAATTGTTCAACAATGTTTGCTTTGTTGCCCCCATCGTTGTTTAATGGTTTCTTCCAGGAATGATTCCATAACCTCCAATCTTTCACCATGTGCCCTTTCTTTCCACAATGAAAACAAGCCCTGTCTTTGTTATATGGTTTAGAGTTCTTAAAGGATTGTCTTTTTTTCTGTATTTTCAGATTGTTATAAGTCTTCTTAGACTTTCCATCAGTGACCAAGTTTACTTTTGAACTTAAGAAAATTGCATCTCGGGCATGGTTCTCTGCCTCTATTTGTAAAATGGGTTTGAAATTATTCTATAGTGAGAGGTGTGGTAGAGTGCAGTATCTTTTTCCTAAAATCATTCCAATTGGGTGGCAACTTAGATAAAATTGCACCAATCTGAAGAGGGTCAGGAACTTTACACTCAAGTTCACTCAATCTAGATACGAGTATTTGCAACTCGTGTACTTGGTCCATAACAGTTTTGTCTTCGGTCATAGCAAACTCAAATATTGTAAAGATAAAAATATGTCAGTACCTCGTTTCTCGTTCTTGTATTTGGCTTCCAAAGCACACCATATCTCCTTTGGTGATGTAAATTTTCGGTACAGATCAAACAATCGATCAGTAAGGTTGTTGAGGATGTATCCACGACATACCAACTCGTCCTCCTTTCGCTTAGTTCTATCCTTCTTCTCTGCTTCATTTTCATTAGGTTTGGGGTCTGATGTTGAGGGTAGATCAGGATCAAGGACATAGAAGATCTTGAGTGCAGTCTAAAGAAAAACCATCTTATCCTTCCATCTGGCATAATTTGTACCATCAAAGCAGGCAAATTTAGACTCGGTACTTTGGATTTGTGTTTTGACAGTGGTGCTGAAATCAGACTCCATAATATTATTTGCTTAAGATTGTTAGAGAAAAATGAAGAAGGAAATAAACGGTATACAATTATTAAGGCTTGAGGCGTGATTCACTTTCCTTAAGGAAATATATTCCCCCACTATTAAGGGCAATTTCCTCAGGGATATAACAAGCCCCCTAAACGATAGTTGGAATGAGAAAAAAAGGAACGCTCTGCCATATATTTATAGACTCGGAAAAGATGCAACCAACAGACACATCTATAAGATAATGGCAGAACCTGATAACTTTCAAATTAATTAATTATTTATTTAATTAAATAATTAAACTTGGGACTCCTTCTATTCTCCAACTCCCACCAAATGTGGGACTCTCTTATTGTCGGTTATAAACTCTCCAACGTAAAGTATTATGGCTTCCCAATGTGTTGCACATATAATCAACATCGAGATAGATACAAAAAAAAAAACAAAGTCTTAGAAGTAATATTATCACCTAATGCTCGTGATTTGTAACCAGAACACTCACATAGATGCAACAAAAAAAAGAAGTCCTTACCATTAAGGATTCAGAAGTGTTTTCTTGGTCTCTCATATTATCTTTTCCACTTGGTACGACTTCCTCTCTTGTTGACAAGTTTGGTCTAACAGAACCATCTGCATTTCTATTTGGTCCAGATTTAGATTTAGTGGACACTTGTCTTTTTTTGGTCCTTGTATTCTGACTTGTGGTTGAATTAGCTAAACCATCAAGATTCTCTGCAGCTTTCAAGGACATTAGTGGTAAGAAAATAATTATTAGGTTAATGTTCATGAAAACCCACTAGAACACCATTACCAGTTGCTCCATCTTGCTCTCTATCACGTCTTGTACTTTTTCGTTTCTTGGGTTGCAAATCCAACTAATGCCATAAGCTATCAATGTTAGAATCTCACATAAGAAGGGTACAATATCATAAAGTATGAGAAAGTTACCTGCTTCTTGCGTCTTGTACATGCATTTGAATCCCGAACTTCGCAATATTTTTGTTGTGTCCTCTCTGCCCACAACTATCACAAGTAACTTCACCTTCAACTTTGCTTTATCTCATGTCATTTGCATTGTAAACTGGTGCTTTTCTTCTGTTCTTTTGAGGTTTTCCTTTCTTTGTCCTCTTTGGAAGAGGTAGCACTGGTTCCCTTTCTTTTGATGGCCGCCACTTAGGTCCAATACAATGTACTAAGTGAATAAATTTTCAATTGTGTATTCTTGCTAAAGTATTGAGCTACAAATCTCTCGGGGTCCTTTCTATCAGGTAGGATAGCTTGACAAGCATGTCGACAAGGTATCCCAGAGAGTTGCCATACCCTACAAGAACATGTTCTTTCACCAATATCCACACATACATAACCTTCTTGGTAGCTATGAACTTGATATTTTGAACCTGATTTAAATGCATGCCAACTCTTTACCTTCTCCATTACTTGATCCAACTTTTGTTGAATCCTTGGCATCAGATTTTGTTTATACTTTATCGCAGCAATTCTCATTTGTTGAATTCTTTTCATCACATAGGACTTCACTTCTTCCAGCATTGCCAACACAGGTAGTCCCCTAGCATATAGTATTTTACTATTGAGGACCTCGCAAATGCTATTTTCAACTGCTTCACATTTTGGCACTTCACTAAAATGCGCCCTAGACCAGTGCTTTGGGTCAATCTTAAGCACAAATTGGTGTGCTGGTTCACTCGACTTTTCAAGATCAACTAGTGCATGATCTAGTGACCCTGGTGTTGTTGCCTTCACACAATTCCAAAAAGCATACTTGTATTTGAGTCCATTCCACCTTTTTCTAAGGTTTGCAAATATATGAACTGCACAAAAGGTATGCTCAGCCTTTGATAGCATATCTCTAACAACATTCACAAGACCCTTTGGTAATGAAAAAAAAAAGTAAAAGTTAGTACTATGTAATAAACAAATTAATAAATACTTTGTAGTAGTTATAATGTATTAAAGTAAAGAGAAAAGAAAATGAAATAGAATTATTACTTTTTGTTAGTCCCTTGAAATAGTTAAACCATTACCATCTTCTAACTCTAAGTCGTCCTTCAATAATAATCTCCACCTCTATTAAAGCCCAAGCTATAGGATACATGGAGTTATTAGCATCTCTACCCACTGCGCATAGTAGTTCTCCTTTGAAGCTACCCTTTAGAAAACAACCGTCAACTCCAATTATTGATCTACACCCATCCTTAAATCCATCCTTCAATGCCTTCAAGCAAATGTATATTCTCTTAAAAACTCTAGGTGAATCTTCAGTGACCCTGTCAAAGTGTAAGTTAACAGTATTCCCTCGGTTAGTTCTTAACAACTCATCAGCATAATCCTCAAGTTTATTGAATTGCTCAATAGCGGATCCTTCAATGGCTTCTAGAGCTTTCTTCTTTGCTAGTTTACATTGTGTTATGGTAAAATTCAGTCCATAATCTTGGTGCACCATCTCCTGTAACTCCCCTGCTTTCAATTTTGGTGTTATTTCTTGGAATATTTGTTAGCTAGCCAATGATATATAAGTTAAACTTTTGTGCTTCCCAACCCTGCTGCACTTGTGCCCCTCATTGTACACAGTGATCTGCCATGATTCCTCCATTTGCATAGGGGCTGCCCATAAATACCAAGAGCATCTCCTTCCTTACAGCTACACTGCACTCTCTCACTATCAGATCTGGAAAAATCAATACCATAACCATTGTATATAGCATAATCTACTATTGTCATTCTCAATTGTTCTTTACTTTCAAATCTCAACCCAACTTGAAATTTTATTTCTTTATCATCAACACTGGCATCAAAAACAGGGAAGGTTTGCTTTTTTCTCTCATCTGGTTCACCGTGGTCATTAATTTCAGGTGGAGTTCCAGGCACGTCAGAGAAATATCCAGATTCATCCAACAAGATGCTACTAGTGTGCTCCCTTCCAAGTTCCAATTTAGCAAACTCTTCATTAGCCAGTTTTCTGGCCTCACTTGCTTTTTTTCCTATTTGTAACAACATCAACAAGTTCATCATCTAAATCAGAATGCACCTCAGGATCTATCCATCCACTCCCTATCTCATTTTCATCATCAGAATCAATTTGGATGTCATGTTCCTCATCATTCTCACCAAAGTCGTGTATTTCTTCATTATAGTGATCAACAAACATTCCTTTATGGCATTCACAAGCTTATTACTGGCAATTACCTTATCTAAGAATCCCTCGCAATCTTTATCCACCTCAAAAGCACTTGGATATAAGTGATTCATATTTAATGTATCATCTATTATGTAGTGCAAAAAATTATCTTCCATTGAGTTCATTTGAAGACCTGAACCACTAACTCCTTTGTTATAATTCACATAAATTTCCACTTTACCTCTACTCACACCCAAATCTAACATGTTTCTAATAGACTCATCAGAATCTAGCTCTCTTAACCCAATAGACAAAGGTAAATCAGGGACCTTCGATCTAAAGAAGTGATTTATAATCAACACAACCCACCTCTTTCAGCATGTCTTGAACCTCAATTACTGAAAATATGACAATGTCATACTTATATATTGTATGTAACTTTCCATTTTCATATACCATGTTAACACCACTTGTGAAAAACCAAAGTTGACATAACTACAAAGTAAATATTATTATATTAAATAAAATAATTACCCGTTGTGAACAACTAATCTTTGCGTTAAAAAAAGAAGCAAAAATATAGGAAGATTCAAAATTTAATCAAAAGTAGATTAGTATGGTTCATATTGATAACCATGGAATCCCAAAAAAAAAAACAATAACAGTTAGAGAAGTACTAGTACTATAAAATTAGGAAAAATTCCACTTTGGTGCTCCGAGGTATTGCATAATCATTTTTTAGTGACCTGTGTTTTTCATATTTGCGTTTTCGTTACTTAAGATATTAGAAAAAGTTTCACTTTGGTTGTTTCCGTTAGCTCCGTTAATTTTTTCCGTCAGTTTGATGACGTGGCCACTAATAAGTAAAAGGAATAAGTGGAGCATATGTTCAATGACCAAATTACCCTCACTTAAGAGAGAGTGACCTATCTTTTTCCTTTTGTTTGCATTTTGTTCCTTATTCCTATAATTTCTTTGCTCCAATGGATGCATCAGTACAAGAACGGCAACCCAGCTAATCCATTCATGTATAGATGTATAGATTGGTGAGAAAAAACACTAACATAGAAGCGAAAATGAAATCCCATCATCATGTAATATGGTCGAAAATTGAAATGAAGAACTCAAATAATATTAACAAACATGGAAACATTAGAATTTGCTAGCTACAAGTTTAGTAACATTGAAACAGAAGATCAAAATAGTGATTGTTGACCACTATAAAGTCCATTACTCAATCCTAACAATCTTTTAATTGACATATATAAAACCATCAAATAAATGGCATGCGACAACATTATCAATCCAATTTGATCTAACATTCTAACAACATAACTCCACAAATAAGAAGTGATGAAATAATTTTGATTGCTCGAAGGTGGTGGAAATCGACGTAGGCGACGAAGTAATCAACTAAGTTTGTGGTGATGAGTTGCTGGTGAGAGATGGAGGTAGGGCTGTGGGGAGAAGTTTGAGGTGGTGGTGGTTCGAAATTGTCGGTGGCTGGATTTTGAAGTGGTGGTGACAGGGTGGTCGCGTGGGATCAGGCGCGGTGGAAGAAGGCCGGAATTTTTTTGGGTTTCTGGGTAAGGGAAGGGGTGAAGATGATGAGAGAGAAAGAGGGGTTAGATGGTGGTGCTGCGTGTTGGTGGAGGGGAGTAAACATGGTGGTGGTGGAGGTCGTTGGTGGTGGATGAGAGAGCAAAGTGGTGGTGGTGGTGGATGAGAGAGAAAACATGGTGGTGGTGGTGTGGTGGTGGTGGGGGTGGGGGATTACAGGAGAGAAATGAAGAAGGTGGGATGGGAAGAAAGATGGGGATGGGGATTGAGAAGGAAATGACCAATTACCCCTAAAAAAAAAATAAACAGCATCGTTTTTCCCAATTTTTAAGAAGATTGCTAAATGTAAATATCAAATTACTAAACGCAAATCTCTTTTTTCTAAAATGCCCCCCTTATAATACATACCTAATTTCCTTGAATTAACTTTCTCTCTCCTACTCTTTCGTTTGTTCATGTTTCACGGCATCGACTTTGTGAAATTGGATCAGTGATTTGCACCCATATTAATCCAACTTATTTTCCCATCACCATTCTCATCGATCCTACTTGTAATTCCCAAAAAATTCAGGCAGTCGCACACGTTCCTCGATCTGTAGCTCAGCCAGGATGTCTACAAGCGGTGAGGACGTGGTGGTGAAGGTAAGACTTTGCTACCACGGACAAGGTGGCAGGAGGAGGTCGGGGATAGATTTCATGTCCCAGAAATTGTATCAATGGCTTATGCTCATTTTTGAAATTTAATTTGCCATTATTAGCCCTAATTAGTGGCTTGTGCCTTGGTCACATGTTATTCAGATCATGGAGTTTGGAATTTATGCAAATTGAGACTTTGAAATTTAGTTGCCGCCAGACATTGAAGTTTGAAGCAATAAGGGCTTCTTTTAACTTAAAAGCATATTTGTTAATAAGGTAGTAATCATTATCATTCATCCTGAAATATCCATCGTCCATGATGAAGTCTACACCGAAGAACAAGAAAGACAATGGAGAGATTGGAGAGAGAAAAGAAAAAGGGAGATTGAGTTGTGTTTCAGATTAAAGGGTGTTTTGGGTAATAATAGGACAAAAATATTTGCGTTTAGTAATTTCGGATTTACATTAAGCAGTTCCGATTTTTAATGGAGGAGTTAACGGAAGAGACGGAATGTAGCTTAGTGAAACAAATTTAATTAACTTAGGTAACCGAAATGGAAATATGAAAAACGCAGGTTACTAAAAAATGATTATGCAATATGTCAGGGCACCAAAGTGGAAATTTTCCATAAAATTAACTGAACGCATAAGGTGACCGACCAGATAAGGTTAACATATTTATTTGCAATTGACAGTAGACAACTTATGATTGTAAATAATTCACCACAATTATTAATAATATTGGGAGTAAAGTTATATTAAACCAATGATAAAATACTTCAAGAACTAGTATATTTAAGAGGGAGAATTACCTGGAATGAAAGATTGGAGAATGATGAAAATATGATCTTGTTGTAAGAGAGGAACTACTCCAGTAGAAGAATGGCGGCGAAAATTAGAGCCAAAGAAAGCAATTGACTATCTACTTAATTTTAGGGATTCAGTAAGCATAAGGTTTTGATTTTGGGAGGTTAATGTTGTTTCAAGAGTGGGCTTTGTGTCCCAAAAAAAAAAAAAAAGAGTGGGCTTTGTGTTTCATACGTGTGGTTTTTTGGAGGCTAATGTTTCTTTTTTTTTCTTTTTTTTAATATGAGAGGTTTTAATGTATTTTCAAGAGTGAGGTTTTTTTTTTTTAAGCGTGAAATACTGAAGTGGGTGGTTAATATTTGTTCTCTTTTTTTTTTCTTTTTTGTCCAATGAGTTTATGGTTGTTAATCATTTTCTCACTCACTTTGAAGAGAGTGAGATACAATTGCTTAAGTGAGTGGTCTAACAAGATTTATTTTTTTTGTCACTTGTGTGGTCTAACAAGATTTATTTTTTTTTGTCAGTTAAGTGGTCTAGCAAGACTAAAAGTCACTTGGGTGGTCTATCAAGACCTTTTGTATCACTTGGATGGCCCAGCAAGATTTTAGTGCACAAAATAGTATAAGGAGTGCTATATGCAACACAACATCACCTTGGTCCTCACCTTAAGGCAGTGGCGTACCCAGAATTTTTTTAATACGGGTGTAAGAAGAAAACGACCAAAAATCCAGCTGTTGGGCCACTATCACGTGGGATTGTTTTGTACTTATTGTGTATTTTCCATATTACCCTCAACTTCTTTTATATGTCATTTGCTCTGTGATGGGTAAGACTGGCACTGAGTCGGGTTCGAGTTGGTTGGAGCGTTACCCGCAAAACAATCCACTCGAATAATTTACACCTCCACCCGTCCACCCATCACCTGTGAAACAATCTACCCGAATCCAATCCATCCATCATCTACGGGTGAAACGGGTGAAACGGGTGGATCGGGTGCTTAAAGGTAATAAATAACAATAAATAGAATAAAAATTATCTACTTGAAACGAGATGAGAAAATCTAAAATAGTAATTATTTTGATAGCAGTGAAGATGAGAGGTGAAATGATAATGCTTTGTACTTACTAATTGAATGAAATAAGCAAAATGTAGAGATGGATAGAGGATTATTAATGAAAAAGAAAGCATCAACAGAATGATAAAAATTGGAGTTGGGTTTGAACACTCCTGAGTAACAAGGTAAAATAGAAATGGGAGAAATCTGTAAAATAAAAAATGGAATTTGTTTTTTGAATGTAATATAGAAAAATTTGATGTCAATAATCGATCCCAAGTTTCATCCGTCCTACAATAATAATCACAAGTTGCAACTTATACAATAATAATCACAAGTGGTTACTTTTGTCATAATACTAGACTCTTGACAAATGCAGTTTTAATGATGTTAGTTTTTTTTTTCTTTTTTTTTGGTGGAATGACGTTAGCAGCAGCAGGTATTGAAGGTTTTTTTTTTCTTCTTTCTGCTCTATTTACACGTTATTTTACTTCTAGCTCTTTTTTTATTTTTTTTTTGTGGACCAAATAATTTTTTGATTTTTTTTTTTTTTAAAAAGGCAAGAAAGCCGGTCTTAAAGACCAAGAACCCAAAGGTTCAAAGCAGTGAAGCCAGAATGGGTAGATGTGAGGTCCTTAATAGGCCACTCCTCATCTTCCACCAAAACAAATTAAAAAAAATAAAATAAATAACTAATTACATTAAACTAGATGAACAATCAACAAAACCTAATAACCAATGAGCTTGTTGCCGCCATTGCCACTACCATAATCTGGAAATACAACAACAACAACAACAACAACAACAACAACAACAACAACAACAACAATCCAGTAAGTATCCCGTTTAGGGCGGGATTTGGGGAGGTCCAGATGTACGCAGTCTTACCCCTAACTAGTCGCTTAGAAGAGAGACTGTTTCCGAAAGACCCACAAAAACTTTTTTTTTTTTTATTTTAAATACATTCTCAAAAAGGTTTTTTTTTTTTTTTAAAGCAATAAAGACTGATCCAAAGGGCAAGAGAAGTAAAGCATTAAACATACTAACACAAGATATTGCTACTTGAACAACATAAAGTGAAGGAGACGTTAGAGGCTATAAACAAAATGACTCAACCTCTAGTACTAGCCAATGCACAACCATAATCTAACGAGGATCCTCTACACGAATCCTGCTACGCCATAATTTCCTATCTAGGACCAAGTCCTCGGTAAGATCTAGACGGGTCAAATCCTGCCTGATTACCTCTCCCCAAGTCTTCTTCGGGCGTCCTCTTCTTCGTTTACAGTCTCTAAGTGTAATTCTCTCACACCTTCTCACCGGTGCATCTCGATGTCTCCTCCTCACATGCCCAAGCCACCTAAGCCTTGTTTCTCGCATCTTGTTGTCAATATCGGTCACTCCCACCTTGCCTCTCAACACTTCGTTCCTAATTCTATCTCTTCTTGTAGAGTTGCACATCCATCGAAGCATCCTCATCTCGGTCACCCGCATCTTCTGCACATGCACCTGCCTCACCGGCCAACACTCCACCCCATATAGCATAGCTGGCCTGATGGCTGTACAATAAAATTTGCCTTTAAGTTTTAGTGGAATTTTTCTGTCACATAGAACTCCCGTTGCACTCCTCCACTTTAGCCACCCTGTTCTGATACGATGAGTCACGTCATCATCAATCTCGCCGTTGCTCTGTATGATTGAACCGAGATATTTGAAACAATCCCTCTTCGGTACCACTTCAGTACCAATCTTAATCTCCATATCCGAGGCAACCCATCTCTTGTAAATTTGCCTTCCAAGTACTCGGTCTTTGTCCTACTTAACTTAAATCCCTTTGACTCTAGTGTATCCCGCCAAAGTTCTAGTTTGGCGTTAACACCTTCTCTAATCTCATCTATCAAAACAATGTCGTCAGCAAACAACATACACCAAGGCACATCCCCCTGGATAGTCTTAGTGAGCTCATCCATAACGGTTGCGAATAAGAAGGGACTCAATGATGACCCTTGATGTAACCCAATATCTATAGAAAATTGCTCAGTTTCCCCTCCTGTAGTCCTGACCCTAGTCCTCACTCCTTCATACATATCCTTAATCACTCGGATATAGGCGACTGGAACCCCCTTGGATTCCAAGCACCTCCACATAACTTCTCTGGGTACCCTGTCATACGCCTTCTCCAAATCAATGAAAACCATGTGCAAGTCCCTTTGTCTATCTCTGTAGTACTCCATAGAACGCCTAATCAGATGAATCGCTTCTGTTGTTGACCTCCCTGGCATGAAACCGAATTGGGTCTCCGAGATAAGAGTACTCTTCCTTAGTCTCTTCTCAATCACTCTCTCCCATAGCTTCATGGTGTGACTGAGTAACTTAATACCTCTATAGTTGTTGCAGTTTTGAATATCTCCTTTGTTCTTGTATAGAGGAATCAATGTGCTGAGCCGCCACTCCTCCGGCATCCTTGCAGATTTGAGGATTATGTTGAAAAGCCTAACTAACCAGAATAAACCTTCCTCCCCCAAACTCTTCCATACCTCTATGGGTATCTCATCTGGTCCTACTGCCTTTCCACTCTTCATCGTCCTCATGGCCCCTCTGATTTCTTCCTTCGTAATACGACGACAAAAGCTGTAGTTACGGTGTTGCTCGGATGTGCTAAGATCTCCCAACGAAATGTCTACGTCTCCAACATTGTTAAAAAGCTCATTGAAATACCCATGCCACCTCCTCTTGATGTTCGTTTCGTCCACAAGAACTCGTCCTGCCTCATCCTTAATACAACGAACTTGATCCAGGTCTCTAGTCTTCCTCTCCCTAGCTCTCGCCAACCTGTAAACGTCCTGTTCTCCCTCCTTAGTAGCCAATTTTTGATACAAGCTCTCGTAGGCTTTACTTTTGGCTTTTGCTACTGATTTCTTTGCTTCCTTCTTTGCTGCTCTGTAGACTTCTCGCTTCTCCACCCTTTCCTCATCTATAGTGCTATCCATTAGTGCTTTATAGGCAACCTTCTTAGCCTTCACCCTGTTTTGAATGTCCTCACTCCACCACCAGGATTCCTTCTTGCTACTTCCTATCCCTCTTGCAACTCCTAATGTCTCCTTTGCCGTATTTCTAATGAGATCCGCCACCCCTGTCCACATTTGACTCTCATTTCCTTCTCTTCTCCAGATGCTATCCGACTCAACCTTGGCCTTAAATTGACTCCCCAAAGTTCCTCTAAGATTCCACCACTTGATTTTGGTACCATTGTGTGCGCTTCTCTTTCTCTTCCACCCCTTCATCTTAAGGTCTAAAACGACCATCCTATGCTGGGTCGACACACACGCGCCTGGTAAAACCTTGCAATCCATGCACAATCCTCGATCGCCACGTCTAACAAGAATGTAATCAATTTGGGTCTTAGCGGTGCTGCTTCTAAAAGTAACTAGGTGTTCTTCTCTTTTGTTATAGAAGGAGTTGGTTACCATTAGGTCATACGCAGTCGAAAAATCTAATACCGATGTGCCACCCTCATTCCTAACTCCATATCCAAAACCTCCATGTGCACCAAAATACCCATCCGAAGTAACCCCTATATGTCCATTGAAGTCTCCTCCTATAAGGAGTTTCTCACTAGGGGGAATCTGCTGAATAGCCTCATCTAACTCCTCCCAAAAGCGACGCCTAAGTTGCATATCCAACCCTGCTTGCGGTGCATAAGCACGAATGACATTGAAGGTCTCCTCCTTCACCACAACCTTGATAGACATGATCCTATCATTGGTTCTCTTAACCTCTACAACATGTTGTTTAAGCTCCTTATCGACTAAGATCCCGACCCCATTCCTTTGACTCGAACAACCTGAATACCAAAGTTTGAATCCATTGATCTCTTTTGCCTTGGCGCCTGACCACCTCGTCTCTTGAACACACACGATATTAACCTTATATTTTTCTAAAACTTCCACTAACTCTAGAGTTCTTCCCGTGAGTGTCCCTACATTCCATGTGCCGAACCGCAATCTATTTGCCCCAACTCTCCCCCTTCGAGACCCAGAGCTCACCGGAGGACTGGCCCTAACTCTACCAATAGAAGTCAAAGACGCCACACCGACCGAAAAACAAAATGGTCAAACAGTTAACTCAAAATACAAATAAGAAAAGCCATGAAACTATGTACGTACTAACACACCAACAGGTTAGGTAACGCAAATCGTAACTATATAACAGACAAAGTCTATGCTTGCAAACAAAATTTGCTAACAATAATAGTAATAGTACTAATAATGACAATGATAATAATAAGATAATGATTACAATGATACTAATAATACTAATAATAATAGTACTAATCGTAATAATAGTAATAATGATAATAATAATAATAATGACAAATACCCACAACAAAGGCAACAACACACAGTAATAGTACTACTTATAAAGACGACCGAAACAATGGTACAACTAACTTACTACTAGTAGTAGCAAAACTATTAGTTAAATAATACTACTACTACTATTATAATACTAACTATAATAATGACAATAAAAATAATAATAATAATAATAATATTAATACGAAATAGGCTAGAAATACAAACAGAAACCAAAACAGAAACAAAAACAAATACAAAAACAAAAACAAACCTAAATGTTAGTAGGTTCCACTTAAGAGAAAGAGTAGCACACAAAAATAGTTTCCAAAGCAATAACAAACAGCGAACTTCCCGTGCTAGGATCCGATAAGTCAACAACAAGAATAAATAAATAATGAAGTGAGTGGCAAATCCAAAGCAAAAGCAAAACGGGTGTCAAGCGGGGCCACAGGGACTGGTGGATAGGGTTCGCCGGTGCTTACCACGGCGCTACTACCTGTCTCCGGCGGTGTTTGTTCCTGGGCAGAGGGCCTGGAGGGGGTGGTGTTACTCCGGCTTCCCGACTAAGTGGAGTAGGTCCTCGGTGGTGAGAGTTCGCAAGAGAATCAACTTGGGTCGTCGGGCTCACGGCGATCTATCCTGTCTATCAAAAAAAAAAAAAAAAAAAATCCGACGAAAAGGCTCAAATGAAGCCTCCGACGAAAAGGCTCGTCGGAGGTCTAGTCAGTCCTAGAGAGGGGGGGGAAAGGGAGAGAGAGAGCGCGCTAGAGAGAGAGAGTTAGAGAGAGAGCCGTTCAGAGAGAGAGAGAGTTAGAGTTTGAGAGAGAGTGAAGCCTCCGACGAAAAGGCTCGTCGGAGGACCAGTCAGCCCCTAGAGAGAGGGCGAGAGAGGGGGGGGGGGAGAGAGAGAGAGCACGCGCTAGAGAGAAAGAGAGTCGTTCAGAGAGAGAGTTAGTGAGAGAGTTAGAGAGAGAGAGAGTTAGCGTTAGAGAGAGAGAGAGAGAACCGTTCAGTCGCCGGTGCTCAAATGACGCCTCCGACGAGTAGATCGGAGGTCTATTCCGCCCCTAGTGGGTCGGGCTGGGTTTGGACGGCGGTCACCGACCCTTGTACGGCGGCCGGCGATCACCGACCTTGAAGGGAGAGAGAGGGCGAGAGAGGGAGAGAGAGAGAGAGAGAACAGTTAGAGAGAGAGAGAGTTAGAGAGAGAGAGAGAGAGGGTAGATCAGAGAGAGAGAGTTAGAGAGAGAGCCGTTCAGAGAGAGAGAGAGCCATTCCGCTAGAGCCGTTCCGGTACAGCAAATTTGCAGAAAGATATTTTTGATAATTAAAGTTCATCTTTAAACTTCATCGTCATCACTTTGACTTCCCACAAAACATTTCAGAATTTGGGTCAAAGACAAAACCACTTCAACTTTAACAACTCTTCTGCATTTGGCTACTAGATCTATATATTCTCTTCATCTTTCTTTATGTTTCTTCACCATCTAATAGCTACAAATTGTTATGCTTCAAAAAATCCATGAACATAGGAAATCAACCCATGGAAAAACTAGAAATGGAGAGACTGAGAGCATAACAATTTAATAAAGCTACAAAAATGGAGGATAACGAGTGTAATTCTCACATCGCAACCTTACTAGCCAGCAAATCCAATGGCAACATCGAAGGCCCGATTTGCCAACTATAGAGGAAACAAATTCAATAAAGGCTATTTGATTTCATCAAATCAAATCTTTCTCCCTAATTTCTGAAAAGAATTGGCGACTACCAAAGAAGAAAGCAGTAGGGTTTTTCTTGAGTAGAGGCTGAGCAAATTGCTATGGATTTTATTTTTTCTTTCTATGGTGTGGCGGCTGAGCGAAGAAGTTTTTTTTTTTTAGGGTTTTTAGAGAAATAATTTCTTGACTGAAACAAGTTAAATTGCCCAATTTTTTACACATCAATTTTAATAAGATATGAAGTTATCACTTACTTTTTACAACGTTTTCCTTTCAAGTAAAATAACATTTGTAGAATTGAAAGGATTTTGATATAGGTAAAAGAGAAAAAAGTAAAATAATAATGTTTAAACATAGTAGAAATGAAAAAACAAAAAAAGAGGAAGAAGGAGTCCAATTTCTGCTAATGCCGTTCCACTCACCAAAAAAAAAAAAATAAATTATAACGTTGTTAAACTGCGTTAGCCACATGTCCAGTTTTGTGAAAAAAGTAATTATTTGAGATTATTGTTGTATAGGTTGTAACTTGAGATTATTATTGTGGGATGGATGAAACTTGGGATTATTGGTATCAAATTTTCTTATAATATAAATGTCTATTTTAAATGTATATTCAGCATATTATATAATTAAAATAAACTACACGGGTGACTACCGTTGTTCATGTTCCGGTTCGGACCGGTCCGACTCGGCTAAGACCAGACCGGTCATATCGGGTTTCGGTCCAGTCCAGAATCATGTCATGTCTGGACCGGATGGTCAGGCGACGCCAAAAGATTAAGACCGGTCATTGGCTCTTTTTGTAAAAACAATCCAATCCGATCTCAGATCGGACACTAGTGGTCCGGTCCGGATCTAGACCGGTGAACAACACTACGGGTGACGGGTGGATGAATGGGTGGAAAATAATTACCCGACCCATCACCCGATCCATCCGTCACCTGCTTAATCACCCGTTTAGTCGGATTTTCACCCATTTATTTATGACGGGTGAAGCAAATATCCGTGCATGCGGATGACATGGTCAGTGATGGGTGAATTGGAAATCTATTAGAACAATGTGGGTGGAAACAGAAATGTGCAGAACATCCCACCAACAATATCCTAACACGTGGGTCCGTCATAGGTACACAATTTTGAGATTACAATTTACACCTCTAAATCAAAAAATCACACATAAACACTTACAAGGGAAAATACTATTTGTTTTTACCCACATATATAAATATGACAATGAAAACATAAAAACACTACATAAATAGCATTTGTTTTATCTTATACAGACAGTATCATTTATCTAAATTTCTGCTTGTAAATTTAAAGTATATATATAAGAAGAGAAAAGGTTTAGCGCTTTTTGTTTGCAGGCTCCTTCTGGGCATTAAAGTAGACTGTTGCTACAGGAAGGCCCAACCCATATCGGCCCGCAAAGAGACGAGTGTTGAAATTTGCTCGCCCATTAAGCTCCTCAATTGACATACCTAATGGAAGTTTTTGCTCAAACAATACCAGTATATATCTGTGTATCCCCACAGGTGGCCTTGGACCTAGATATGCAAGAACCTCCTTTCCTGCATGAGATAGTTGCATCAACGTATGTACATGTATATGCAAGTGCATCACTGCATCTAGAGCCAGTAAACACTGACACGACATACAACACAATAACACGGTATTAAATAGAAACGAAAGAAATGAAATAGTGTTGAGATAAAAGATAGAGTAATTGACATGAGTAACTCATTAGTTAAAACGCATTAGGTTAGTATTGATATTTTAAACACGAGATTGACAATGTCGACAAATAAGTCACCTGACTAATAATTACTCATATAAAAAAGTTTATATCTACAATATCCATTAGCCCATTTGATTAATACACCAATAGAAGCTTAAATGGTGAACTATTAAAAATTAATCCTATTTACTGTTTTATTTCTCATAAATTTCAATAATTAGGCATTAATCCAAGCTTACAATGTAGGATGCATTTTATTTTTCTTCCTAAATCTATTCATGGCCATATATTAGTAGTGGTACATATGTTGCCTATCATTTCATCACTTACAATTGGTTTGTAAACTCTATAAAAGAGCTTGGTGTAAATTGCTGTGATATATGAATGAAAGTAAACCTCTAATGTTATATTTTCTCCGTCTACTTTTTTTTTCCTTTCAACTAGCTAATTTTTTTTGCTCCTATATTTTTTCTTCCGCACAAATAAATACTAATACTATGTACTGGTTCTTAAATTTAGTACAAATTAAAACTAACACGTACTATGTACTAAATATCCAACAAGGCCTAATAAATGGGTCACATTAATGTCGAGAGATTTCTACCACAATTACATTTGGCATGAACACAAACATGATATTACACGACCTATTTGCATTGTCATCTCTAGCTAAATCGTGATCCATGCACAATCAACGAATTGGATTTTCAAATCCATTTCCTAATAGATGACGATATTTGAATGAAGAACATGTACACATTGTGGTGACTAGAAACGTAAATGGATTTTACATCCGCGTATATATATATGGATCAAAACTCAAGTAATTAATGCACAAAATTATAATATCTATATATTAGAGGCATTTTCTGACAGCATTGGAGGCGTCCACCTAAGCGAGCTATGGTAATAAAATTTTAAAATAAAATATAAAATAAAAGTATATGTTTTGGTATAGAATATATACTAAAGTTGTACTTTCCTAAATTCTTAAAGACTACACTATTAATTAGAGTTTTAGAATATATATTAAAGTTGTACTTTCCTAAATCATTAAATAGTAGACTATTAGATTTTAAAAGCATACAACTTTAGTTTCATTGCTTAAGAAATTAAAATTCTTACACCATTGGAACGAGTACGAAATATCCTTTCAAATGAGACTCATTTGTAGTATGTTTTATGGATTTACAACATTAGATGCGTTCACCTAAAAAGGTAATCAGTAATTAGCTTAACAAGCTGACACAACTAAAGAGTTGCATGTAAAAATAAGAGAAAAGACATGTATATTAGCTATACAAATTTAAAAAGCAATCTCAAGGTAAAATATAATAAAAAAGAATATGTGTAGAATAAAGAAATAAACGATGAATCTAAAATGATTCTAGGTCCAATCTTTAATAGGAAACTTTACCATTATCACGTATAATTTATAACTGTACGTAATATACCGATCCCCCATGTTATTTTAGGGTTCCAATTTATGTTCCCTTCAACTCTAAAATTATTACTGTACTCCCTGCGGACCACAAATAAAATTACATTGGACTTGTTGCGTTCTTCAATGCAGTACTTTGATTGCATATAACTTTGAAAAAACAAGCAAGCATTGAAATATGTTTTTCTATTCAAAGGTTTACGTCTAAAACTTCTTTATTTTTTGAAAAGTAGTTTTGTATACATTATACATTTAAACTGATTTTACCATAAAAGAAGGATCATATCTTTGAAATGTTAGTTGTACACTTATAAGTTATATCAACATGTATTGGCTTACCAACATCAAGCTTAGAAACACTTTGAAACTATTACCGGCCTCTTGGATCATGTAACATATGGGATGGGTTAATTAATAGTTAATTGAAATTGATGATAAGAGTTTAAATAGATAAAATGCCCTATAAAGTCATATTAATCTTATTATATGGCATTCATGATATTAAATGGATTATATAAATATTTATCCATATATTACTAATAGTTTTTCATAAATGACAATTACACTTTGATTTTTCGATGAGACTAAAAATCACGTTATATTAGTTTATTATATAATAACAGTTCGTGCAACGCACGGACATACTATACGGACATCCACCTAGTTTCAAACTAATAACTAAAGCCACAAGAGGCTGGGTGTAATTTGAGGGCTCTTTGGCCTCATGACCGTTTGTATTGCTTTCTAGGCAATTAGCCGCTTTAATAATATTTGCTATTCAAAAAAGAAAGCCACAAGAGGAAATGGAATTCATGATTCTCATCCAAGGCATTGTGTCAAAAAGAAAAAAAAAAATCATAAGTAATTTTTTCATAACAACGAAACCAAATTCTTGAAAATTTCAACACAAAGTCGCACAAGAAAGCATAATTCATATAAAATTTATATATGGAAAAGAATGTTAGAGAACTGACCGTGGGAAGGGCTTGCTCCACCAGGAATATCAGTGACAATCCTGAAATAATTTAATTTCCACGGTGAAGACAAAATTTATGAGAGGAAATTCGATGAAATTACTTCTTTTTTTCCTTTTTTTGAGGGTTGATTTGATTACTTTGTCCGTACATATATAAACTCGTATGTATTTTATTTCGTCTGCACCAAAAAAGTTACTTCATTGGTTTTGGCCTAGGTAGCACGAGTACGGGTACGCGGATACGGGACACGGGATACAGTAATTCTCAAAATTCCGGATATGCGGACACATCAAAGAAAGCACTGAATCTAAAATATATTAAAGAAAACAGAAAATTACATTCCCACATGTAGTAATTGTGCCTTGAAAAAGAGTGAACAGTGAAGATATGGAGAGAGAACTAGAAGAAGCGCCGGCAGAATGGAGAAATTTTAGGATTTAGAAAAAGTTTTTAGAGAGAGAGAACCAGACGAAGTGTCCCAAGTGTCCAAGGCGTGTCAAAGTGTCCAATACGTTTGGACACGAGACACGACACTCATTTGAAGTGTCCGTGCTTCCTAAGACTTTTGCCTTACCAGTTGCAAACTGTAATAGACTTTTATGAAGTTTAACTTGCATGAATTTGACTTCACCAACGTTATATGAACCAACCTTATGAGAGGCGGTTGGACCAAGCTAAGATGTGAGATTCACTCACTTCAGATTTTTATATTTTTAAAGCCCTGTATTATTTTTCGACAGAATGATACAGACGAAACCGATCGAATGACGCGGAACACGACCGATCGAAACTTGAATAATGAAACAAAACGTGAGATCAAACTTAGTACACAATGCGGAATGACATGGAATAACGTAAAACAGAATGGAAAAGAATGCATCGTGGAGATGAAGAGAAGGAGATGCCTAAAAGGTCAAACCTTGTTATAACATACAATTATCTAGCCATTTCTTTTTAATTTGGTAGAAGAAGAAAAAAGTAATGACATCTAAGCCAAGCACTGTATACAAAATCTGGCGTAAATAAGATAAGATTAATAACATAACAAACTTAAAAACGAAGGAAATCTTTTACGAATATCAAATAGTTTAGGGTGCAATTTTAGAGCTGAACTTACTAGAACTAAATTGTATTCAAACACCACTGAACAGGACACCACTAAATTGAATTTAACACAACAAAATTGAATTTTGCACAACTTGATATGGGAAACAAAAAATTGTGTTTCTAAACTCAACACCACTGAACTGAACTGAAAATCAGAATTAACACCTGAATTGAACATCACTTAACTGAACTAGAAATCAATGAATTGACACCTAAACTGAACCGATCGTGTAAACGGTATAGAATGCACCCTTAGATGGCAAAAATCATGCCAGTTTACTCAGAAGCTGAGATCAAGGCGTGTTTGACTGTTTGCTTTAATTTTTTTTGGTGCGAGACTCTTTGCTTTAATTTGATTTGTACAAACTCATCCCTCGTTTCCATTGAATTAGTCGATTTGTCTTTTTATGGTCTCTAAAGAATCCAATATTGCGCTTCCTGCGATTTCTTTTTAGAAACAACCACTCAATTTTATGATTATTGTATATTTTTTTTATGGGTATTATTTAATAATAATGACAGCTTAAAAAATATGGCACAGCATTTCAAAATGGTTGGTGCTAAATACCACACCCCATTTTAAACAATACCCCAACCCAACCCTTTAAAATTACAATAATAACCTTGATTTATTAAAACAACCAAAACATTAAACCTAGGCCCCACCCCCTCACGTCTGCTTCCCTCCTCCCTTCTTCTCCAGTAACAGCACCCTCCTTGCCAATCAACAATGAATATAACCCCCTGTTCATGGCAAGGTCATATTATATCCACTTTTTCATGACAATGAATACTAAATGAAGGAGAGGTGAGGAAATTACAGGACATAGAAGAGGATATGTGCTGGAAACGTTTTCATGTGATGCAATTCTCTCAGTTTTTAGCAAGCAGCTTCTGATAGCTTTTATTGAAAAACATTAAGCTATTTATCAGTCAAAATTTTACCAACAAGGCACAACGTTCCTATAAAGATTATCTCTGATTCACCATTTCATTCTTATATATGTATATAGCTAGTGACTTGCGTTCTTATGTTTAGAATTATAGAAATTATAGATTGACAACCAAATTGAAACTGGGCGCGGATACCGAATATTTGCGCCGGAACTGGGCGTAGATGTCGAATTTTTGCGCCGGAACTGGGCACAGATATTTAAATCTTGCCCCTGAATTGGGCGCATCCTTCCTGCACTTATAATTTCTGCCGACAACGGAATTTTCTCTCTGATTGGATTCCTTTGTTCATTCAGTATATGTTCTCTTGCAGTTGTAGTTACTCAGTTCTTCAAGCTGACATTCTTATTCTGAAATCACATGCCATTCTAAATAAAGTTTTCAGAGATCAGTTTGATCTTGTGGGGCTATTTCACTAGTGAGTGCCTTTGCTTGAGTTTGCTGGCATGAGTAAGGCCCTGTTCTTTTCGTCGATTCCATGCTGCATTCCGTTCCGTTCCGTTCTTTTCCTCACCGTCCCGCACCATTCCGTTGAAGAGAACAGGGCCTTGTGGATCGATGGGAGAAATGGTGTAAATTAATAAACAAAGGGTATAATTGTCATATAATTTTTAAGGGTACGGTATTGTATAAGTAGGAGTGCGGTATTAATGCGAACTGTTCAAAATTGATATTTTAAATGAACACCTACCTTACGATATATTGATATTTAAAAAATCAGTCACCACAATATATAAGGTGGAGTATTTAAAATCGTGTACTACTCATGCATTTACTCCCAAAATTGGTCTTAAATGTACTTTCCATTAAAATTCTTACACTTTTCTTATTACTTTTTTGCATTTTGCTATTTTTTCAACCTTTTTTCTTCATTTTTTACAATGTATAAAAATAATAAATATAAAAAATTCTCGCTGAAAAGTATGTGTCCTACATATTTTGAGTGAATATTACGAGTCAACCATTTTAAACACCTTATGTTGGCCGTAGATTTTTTAAATACCAAATCGTCGTATGGTCTTTATTTAAAACACCAATTTGGAAATAGGCCGAAAATGTGGATACCAGTAAAAAAACATTCAAATGCAATTCAATGGAGTATGTAAAAAATACAAAAACAAATGTGTTGAAGATGGTGCAAATTCCGCCAACTATAAGGTCCATAGGGCTCCTTTTGTGCTTTAGACAAGTTAAAGACTAAACCACTCAATTTTTAGCTTTTAGATATCTCAGCGCATCATTTACATTAACTTTGTTTTTAAATTCTGATTATAGAATCAGAAATCACATATCGTACTTGATATTTTTTTGTTTCTTTTTCTTTTTTGGTCTTCCTTTATTTTCTTTTCTTTTTTCAGTTGTGTCACACAACTTAACAATGAACATTTGTCAAAGCAACATGTCTTGTGTGGACTTAGTTTACCGTGGACCAAATAATTTTAAGGGGTGGCTCCAGGTGAAGTAAGGGTGATGCCAAGTATAAATTTGAGGGGTGCCTCTAGGCGAATTAGAGGTGGCTCCACTTTTAGAGGAGGGTGACTCCAGATAAAGTAGGGGATGGCTCTAAGTATTGGTCCACCATAAACTAAGTCCACACAAATTTTTGTATTGTCAAAGAAGGAAAACAACTTACCAATGAACCCACTCACGCATGGAGGGCTCACTTGGGCTTGGAGCATCAGGATCAGTCATGACCTGCATGTAATTCACAATTCAGATGTACACATCAACATGCATATTTTTGTACCCAAAATACAATGAACCTAATTTCTTCATGGTCTCTGTTTGATTCAACTTAATTTTATTTAAATTCAGTTTATTCCAGTTCAGTTCAGTTTATTTTACATATGTAACTTTATCACTCAAATATTTTTTAATCCCGAAATAAATTAATAATGATAACTATATCATCATAAACATCTCAAAAGATATTTTCAAATGAGTTCAATATTAAATATATTTGGACAAATTTTAAATGATTAACGATCAAGTTAAAAAAATCTATTCAATTCAATTTTTTTTTTTTCAGGTGAATCATCAAACGGAGCCTTGGATGTCTGAAAGAATTTATAATAATATTTCCTCGAAAATAAGTAGAACAATAATCCCAATGCAACATGCTGGTAACACTAGCAAACGACTCACGTACATTGAAATCCAATCCATGAGACCAATTTACACTAAAATGAAATCGCTATTTAGAATTATTATAGGAATGACTTTAATTGTTTCACTTAAAAATGATCGTCGTCTAATCAAAAGTTACGTAAGACCATCTTAGACGACATTGGAGTAAGTTTAATTTCATTATGACTCCTACTAATACACCTACAAAAACCAAAAAGTAAAAGGCATACAATAATACATTTGATGATGACCACCATATATATATATATATATATATACATGCACTCACTAGAGCATAAAGGACATCAGGATGACCACCGATGGAAACTCGAGGAGGATCAAGAGCAATGGAAGGCTTAATAGTGCAGCCATTGGTGACATGTTTAGCCCCAAAATAAACTGACATGCTAACACTCGGTACAAACATGTCTACCACATCTCCTATTACTCTTCCCACAACTAATGGATCCACTGAAGCAGCCATAATATTATTTTTGATCTATATATGTATATATAGAGATATTATTTTTGATTAATGCACAGTACAAAGCTCAGAGATATATATAAAAATATTAATTTAGTACAAGGATTTTAATTGCTTGTGTGCTTAAGGTTTATTATATATATATAGGACGAGTTTTGTAGGAAACAGATTGTGCATGCATGAGGAAGATGAGAGGAGAGAGAAATAGAGTTGGAGAGTGGAAATTAGGGAGTGTAGCAGCGTAGAACACGTGTGAGGGAAAAACAATGAGCAAAACCACTGTGACTTTTTGTTTGTAAGTGACAGATGGAAGAAATATACCGTTTGTTTTGAGAGTGTACCTGGTGTTGAAGTTTAATCAGGTGGCAAACTAAAGCCGTTCTCATCCCATCACTACATGACACAAGTTTTTGGTTGGCGGGAAAATCGAGAACGAGAAGTCTAACTATTTTTTCCTTTTTTCGGGTATTTTATTTTTGTGTTGGGGTTACACCACTCAGGGTGTGTTTTTTTCAACTTAATGGTGTAGACACTCTAATCAGTTCTCATCTTCCGGCACCGCAAAGTCCGACGATGATAGTAATGGATTAATTTGGACGTAAGTAGAAAAGGACATTGCTCAAAAATCTAGACCAAATTTCTTGAAATCTCAGTTTTTACATAGCGCTATAAGGATTCTAACGCCTTTGACCTTGCCTCAATCAGGTTCCCGGAGCAAGGAATATCGCGTCTTGAAGATTTGGGTCAAAACCGCTCGATTCCGACCCCCTGGGTCAGCCCAAGAGCATTTTTCTAATTTACTGAGCACAAAAAAAAATCAAAAATCCCTCGTTACACGCGCGCCTCCTGGTCGAGCGGCTGATGCTGTTGACCCAACGGCACACGCGTGACACCCTCCGTATGGCCGTTGGGCCTGATTTTCTGGCTGTGCCGAGTTTGGTGCCAGGGTTTCAACCGTAGGCCCCTAATTTCGTCCCCTAACTCTATAAATACTCCTTTTCACCCTCTTTTATGAGAGGTTGGTCAGTTTATAGTTTTGAGTGTACAGAACTCTAAATCATTGAGAATTCAGAATTTGAAGACTCAAGCAAGCCCTTGTATTCAACCTAGTACCCAAGATCGAAGAACAATTCCAATTCTACTAGTCCCGTTCGAATAGAACGTCCAGGTAAACCATCCTGAGGGCCTAAAACTCTTCATTAAATTCTTCTTTCATATTTATAATTATGTTTCATTTGGCTTTTGATTATGGTTGAATAGTTGTGCATGTTTTGATCCTTGTAAATAATTGCGTGCATGTTAGTTTAGTCAATGTTTGCATGTTTTCTATTAATTCATGTATATTGCATCTTTTTTTATGTTAATTCATGCATGTAACAATTTCTTAGGGTTTATTTTAGCACAAAAATGATATTTTTGCTTTGTACTTGCTTTAAAGTTACTAACGAATTTATTGATGTGCATATGCAATGCTTGGCGCGTTTAGCAAGTGTGGTAGGTTGGAGCGCTTTATTATTGCTCTTATCTCTTGGTTTGCGTTTAGTAGGTTAATGCATGTAAATTTGATATAAATTGTGCAAAGTGATAACAGTAGCTAAATTGGTTATCTTTAACCCACCTATTTATTTTAGGACTTTGGACGACCGGATTTATGTGGAACCACATAGTTTAATTAAATATTTGACATGGATATATAAGCTTAGTAGAGGTCATTAATTTGGGCAATTTAGATAGGATTCGTTTTATTTATTTCGTACCTACACCCCCAAACTCAATCTTTAGCCCTCTTTGGGTATGTCAATTCCCAATAGGAGTTGGGTGCACTTTTTGATGGTTTTCAATTGTTTCCCTAAAAATTGGTGGCGAATTCATTGCTTGCGAATTATTTCCCTATCATAATTGAATTATATTTCCTTATGACGTATTATTTAAGAACCATTAATTCCAAATAAATATTTCAATTAGTGCCGAAAAAGCGAGAGTTCTTACAGTGGCAACTTCACTGGGGACTACATGTAAGAGGGTGTAATTCGAAAACTTATCCATGCCAATAGTTTATTTTAACTGTTTGGTTCAATTACCGTATGTGTTTACAGTCATTGCTTTGCATCCATATCATTCACTTACACGCGTTATCATCACAAGATGTCGAAAGACATTACCACACCTTTGTAGGACCTACCACTTGGAGACATTGTCTATGACTTGGTTAGTGATCCACTAAGTCCGAATTGCCTTGCACATAGTAGTGTTCCACCCCAGCATGGCATTTACATGTTTCCATTTGAGATATGTGAAACGGTACGTTTAGTTTTACTATGCATCCCATAGATGATGAAACGATCCGGTTGTGGGTGTAGACGCCAAAGAAACGCCTTCAGATTTCTCCGCAAAAGCCCGATGATGAAAGGAGTAATTTATAAACTTGAATGCTATTTTTGCTTTGATAGGGAAAATAAGGTCTCGGGTTTATCCTCGATCATTCCTTCATTCCGATCACATTCAAAAGCTCCGTTCAAGAGCTTTCCAACGACACCTCTTGTGTCTTTTTCCGACTCCCGGTTGCCAAGTTGCTAACCGGAGGTAAAACCGTCTTTTACCGCAGAAGAGTAAAATGATCTTTTGATATTTTCGGATTACTAAAATTCCTTCGGAAATCAAAAATAGACAGATGCCGTCATCTAGCTGGCAAGCTGACAGCCGCCAGCGGCGCTGGGTGAAATCTTAGGGCGGCCGCTACCAGCGCCACTAGCGGTGCTCGCTGGGTCTCCAGGCCCGTCTTTTTTTAAGCCCAAAATCCGAATTTCAGCCATCCCTTCATCTGTCCAACCCTATTTTCTTCCCTATAAATATGACCCTCGACCCTCAGTTCAAAACACACAATCTACAGGTGACAACCTCTATTGTCAGGAGTATTAACACTGAGCTTCCCCCTCTCTCTTCCAAATTTATTCTTGAGATCTTGTCTTTACTATTCATTTGCTAAATAGCGTACAGTTTAGGTACTAACTCCTCAGGGCTCAAATTAAATTAATTGCTTAGCTCTTTATTTTCTAGTAGTCTAAATGTAGATATCATGCCAATCATGTCTTTTATTGCTTACTAAATATTGTCTTTCAATTTCAAGCATGTCTAGTCGTTGTAATACTCAACTTGCCAATCGAATACATGTCTATATAAGGGTCAATAATAAATGTTGTGATGCTTGTGATGAACCAATTAATAGTCTAAATCTAGGTTGTTAATCCGATTTGTGTGGGAGTCATGTCTTTAAATTATTAAGCAAACATGAGTTAGTAGAGGCCGTCATAAAACGGGCGAGTTGGGTGCGTAAAACCTTCTCACCTCGTACCTTCGCCCCCGAACCCTTTATTTTTGGGTACTCATATATTCTATATGAGCGGGAGTCTTTCTAAAAACATGATTAGTTCACTTATCGAGCTATTGAGTTGTCCCTTCGGTTTGTCCCTTCGATAAACGCCGATAGCAGATTTGTCACCTTTTTCATGGTTTTTATTCAATTCAAGTCTTTTCAAAAGCTTTTCTAACTTGATGGTTCCTTGAACTTATCTAAACCCCCCAACTTACAAATGTTCCATAAGGACGCACTACGTGGAGCGATGGAAAATCCCGGGGCCTTACAGTGGCGACTTCACTGGGGATTTATTTAAAAGGGTGAGACTCGAAAGTCAAGTTTGCTTAATTGTTTAATAACATGTTCCATATTGCATCATTTGCTTGTCACAACCTTTTGACCCTTATCGACCCTCGAGGAAGTTTGTGTCGTAACTCGTAGACAACCCGTATATCTAAAGGAATATATAGTTATCCTATCGTGCAAACCGACGCTTCCTCACCCATGACTCATCGACTCTTGTTGGTGAAAAAGAATTACAATTGATGTGTCGACCATCCGCCGAACGGAAATTGTAACTCGTCATGGTGACCTCACATGAGCCAAAAAGCCTCCAAACCCACATTCGTGCATTCGCTTGCTTGTTATGCATGTGTCGTTGCCCGTCTGATAATATGTTTGCTTGTAACTGCGTCGTTGTAATGCTTTCCTGAATGCATAATTACCGTGACTATGTGCCAACATGTACTTACGTGCTAGGAGTCTTTTTCTTTTATTTTAGGTAGTTCCTAATGCCCAAAAATGGTGCGAGAATCCTATTCAATGAGCACTCGTTTCCTCAATGATATATATTCTGTCAAAGTCATGAACAATTTTCTAGGATCTTTTAGCCAAAAAAAAAAAAAAAAAAAAAGTCAGTCCCTCCAGTTTCGCCTCTCCCATTTTCTATTTCTTTTCTTTTTTTTTTGATGTAAATCAGATTCGGCAAAAAAAAAAAAAAGAGAAAAGAGAAGCAAAAAAAAAAAAGAAAAAACAAAATGGCGTAAAAAAAACGTCGAGAGAAATAAAATCGAAAAAAAAAAAAACCGAATGACCGAAATTTTTTTTTCCCCCATTTTCCATTTTCTTTGAGTCTAGAAAAAAACAATTAGGATAATCTGTCTTTTTTTATTTTTCTTATTTTCGTTCATCGACTTTTTTTTCCTTTGATATTAGAGGAAATATTTGGGCATCTAGGCTTAAGGATCTCTTTTCTAGGGCAATGTTTTCTCAATGTGTGGGTCGTCATTTTCTCGTAGGTGAGAGTCTCATGGTCTTTCTCGTTACTAAGTGATCTGTGCTTCCTATTCAGGAAAGGGGGTGCGAAGAAGAAAGGAAACCTTGAGAAAGTTGGGTCCGGCCTTTGTCAAGGCTAGTTCGTCTGCAACCGTCTACACCACCAAGTTCCCGATTACCACCACCAGAGACAGTCTCACCATCAATAAATTCACCATCACTACATATATTCTTCTCCACACCTATTACCCCTCCTAATTTCACGATGCCCAAGATTACTGACGAGAGGCTGGATAAACTCATGAGCGAGTTAGAAAGGGTGTGACTCAAGGTTGAGGACATGGAAAAGAAAAGAGAAGGTGATGCAAGAATCCCCTCCGATTCTGACTCTGAGGAAGAAGGGTCGGATGCCATAGTGACTAAGATTAATTCTGTGCTCAACAGTAGCGGCTTGATTTCCAACTACAGTGCCAATGTTGGAAATTTTGATACTAAAATCAAAGGAAAACTTCCGGCCGAATTCTCTATGCCCGAAGTGCCCACTTTCACTGGAGTCGACAACCCACAGGATCTTCTGAAATCCTTCACTACTGCTATGGCCCTAAAGGGAATCAACAAGAAACTCTATGCCTGTAGACACCAAAAAAGCGGCTTTAGATTTCTCCGCAAAAGGCCGATGATGAAAGGAGTAATTTATAAACTTGAACGCTATTTTTGCTTTAATAGGTAAGATAAAGTCTCAGGTTTTTCCTCGATCACTCCTTTATTCCAGTCCCGTTCAAAATCCCCGTTCAAAATCCCCGTTCAAAAGCTTTCCAACGACACCTCTCATGACTTTTTCCGACTCCCGGTCGCCAAGTTGCGAATCGGGGGTAGAACCGTCTTTTACCGCCTAAGGGTAAAACGGTATTTTCATATTTTTCGGAATACTAAATTCGCCCAGAAAATTAAAATAGACTGGATGTCTTCATTATGACGACATCTAACTGGCATCTGACAGCTGTCAGCGGCTGTGAGCTGAGCCGCTAGCGGCGCTGGCTGAGCATCCAGGCCCGGCTATTTTTTCAGACCAACTCCAAAAATCGGCTCCACTTCACCCGTCCAACCCTACTTCCTGCGTCTATAAATACAACCCTCCTCCCTCAGTTCAAAACACACAGTCTACAGTTGACAACCTCTATTCTCAGGAGTATTAACACTGAGCTTCTCCCTCTTTCTTCCAAATTTATTCTTGAGATCTTGTCTTTACTATTCTTGTCAAACATCGCCTACAGTTCAGGTACTAACTCCTGAGGGCTCAAATTAAATTAATTACCTAATTGTTTATTTACTAGTAGTCAAAATGTAGATATCATGCTAGAATAACGTCTTTTATTGCTTACTTAATATTGTCCTTCCAAGCATGACTAGCCGTTGTAATGCTCAACTTGCCAATCGAATGCATGTCTAAATAAGGGTTAAAAATAAATGTTGTGATGCTTGTGGTGAACCAATTAATAGTCTAAATCTAGGTTGTTAATCAGGTTTTGCATGGGAATTATGTCTTTAAATTACTAAGCAAACTTGAGTTAGTAGAGGCCGTCATAATACAGGCGAGTTGGGTGCCTAACACCTTCCCACCTCGTACCTTCGCCCCAAAACCCTATATTCTTGGGTACTCATATTTTCTATATGAGTGGGAGTCTTTCCAAAAACATGATTAGTTCACTTATCACGCTATTGGGTTGTCCCTTCGATAAAACGCCGATAGCAGATTTGTGACCTCTTTCATGGTTTTTATTCAATTCAAGTCTTTACAAAATCTTTTCTAACTCGATGGTCCTTTAGAATTATCTAAACCCCAACTTACAAATTTTCTATAAGGACGTACTCCGTGGACCCCCTAGGTTTAGGAGGAAAATCCCTGGTCCTTACAATGGTGACTTCACTGGGGATTCATTTAACAGGGTGAGACTCGAAAGCCAAGTTTGCTTGACTGTTTAATAACATGTTTCATAATTTGCATCATTTGCATGATTTGCATGTGCCTTGTCACAACCTTTTGACCCTTATCAACCCTCGAGGAAGTTTGTGTCGCAACTCGTAGACAACCCGTATATCTAAAGGAATATACAACTGTCCTATCGTGCAAATCGACGCTTCCTCACCCCTGACTCATCGACTTTTGTTGGTGAAAAAGAATTACAATTGATGTGTCGACCGTCTGCCGAATGGAAATTGTAATTTGTCGTGGTGACCTTGTAGGCATAAAAAAGGTGTATATGCCACGTCAGATGCCAAGTCGGACCAAAAGTCAAATTATTGACTTGATTGAAATATCAAATAAAATAAATGAATAATCAATTAAAATAAATGATGCAGCGGCGGAGGCCTGGATGGTGTTTGTCGCCGAATTTGTGTGTAATGTGTCGTCATGATTGTGAGGATGGATTACATTTGTTTGTGTTGTGTGACTTTGTTAGGGTATTGTGGGATAGGCTGACTGGGGGGGAGCAGTTTGCGAGCCCAGCTACATTGGGACAGTTTTTGCAGATACCTTTTGCTGCTGGTAGGAGAGCGAGGGAGGGTAAGTTGTGGTGGAGGTGTGCATTCATGGCTATTTTATGGTGTATTTGGCTGGAGCGGAACTCGAGGATTTTCTCTGCGTCTGGGAAAACAGTTGATAATGTTTGGGATCATGCTGTTTATTTGGCATCTCTTTGGGCCAAGGCAGCTGAGGCCTTCAAGGGTGTTCCCCTTACACTTGTCCAGCTATAGGGGCGGGACTTGTAGATATGTTTTTGTTTTCCTTTTGCGGACTTCTTGTCCTCCACCTTTTTGTATTCTTTCATTGAATCATTAATAAAAATTTTCTTATCTAAAAAAAAATTAAATTTGGGTGTAGTTAAATAACCCATTTTTATTAGTTATTATGGTCCATTCTTAAATTAATGAGCTTGAGCCCCTTTAAATTGGGTTTAAGTCATTAAAATATGGGCTGACACTACTAAGCCTACAAGTAGGCCCAAGACAACAAAAGCCATAAAAATAACCTAGAGGAGCTTCTCTATAAATATAACTCCTTAGGTTCATTTCAAAGATTCCATTTTTGGGCTTTTCTGTGGTGAAGTAAATAACAGCAGTCTACTTCGCGAGGAAAAAAAGTTATCGAAGAAGGAGACTCTGCCCGATTCTCTCTCAAAATCTCTAAGCCCAAACTCAAGAAGAAGACGTCAACCACTAAAATGTTGGGGTCGATTCCGGAGAACAACAAACCGATCGAGATCAAGCTTTTTAGCCCTTCGATCAAATCAAGTTGGTGGTTCGTGATCAAAAGTCTAGATCGTAATTCAACCATTTCTTAAGTCAAGTAGAGATTTAATCAGGGGAATAAATTAGAGATTGTAATCCATAATTCTTTAATATAAAATTTATAATTTGTCAACGATTTTGACTACTTATTTCCAGGATTCATAATTTATGTGTACAAATTTCTGCCACGCTCGGTGGGACAATCTCTACCCCTCATCTTTATCTCTACAAAGTCAAGAAACACCAAATTCAAGCAACCAAGAAGAAATGTCTCCAAAGAAGGTTACTTCAGCAAAATCCAACCCCATCAAATCTGTCTCTCAAGGATCCGTTTGGAGTGCCGGTGCTATCACTCGGAATATGGCGAAAGCGATGGGTGACGCGGCTCCGAGCCATTCATTCCCGATGTCCGACCGAAAGCCTCGTGGAAATCCTGAGATGAGCTCTACCCCTTTGATGGAGCCCAATCAAGTTGTTGCATCATTGAACTTGAAGCAAAGACCCCCTATCAAGCTCAATATGATGCTGGCCAATCCCTTCCTCAATCCATTCGATGGTATGGAAGACGATGTTGCCAGTAGCGGATCTTCTCCTTCTCCTCCCATTGGAGAAACCTCTCGGGAGTAATCCGTCCATTCATCGCATTCTTTCACTGTTCACGCCTTGGCGGCCGAAGCGAAGACCATTGAGGAAGAATTGACAGACATGAGGAAAGTCATGGACAAACTCATGGACAAACTCATGAAAGATAATGAAGAAAAAGACGCTATCATCGAACGTAAGAATAAGCAAATTGATAATCTGATAAAGAAACTGATGAAATGTCCAAAAGGCCAAGAGTATGGAGGTGATAGCGATGGAGATTCCTTATCAGGCGCCGGCTCATTTTCTGTCAACAAATAGAGGAGTTGATTGCAAGTGCTGTCAAGGCTCAACTTGGTGGAGGGTCGTATGATAATCACTATTACAGCAAGCCTTACACTAAGAGGATTGACACGATGAGGATGCCTCACGGGTATCAACCCTCGAAGTTCCAACAATTTGAAGGCAAAGGAAATCCTAAGCAACACATTGCACAGTTCATTAAGACGTGCAATAATGCAGGAACGGAGGGCGATCTACTAGTCAAACAGTTCGTCCGCTCTTTGAAGGGAACCGCCTTTGACTGGTATACTGACTTGAAATACAAGTCTATAGACAGTTCAGAACAAATGGAGGGTGAATTTCTCAATTGTTTCTATAGCACTCGACTTATAGTAAGTATGACTGAGATTACCAACACCAAGCAATGGAAAGGTGAGCCTGTCATTGATTACATAAGTCGGTGGCGCGCTTTGAGTTTGGAGTGCAAGGACCGCTTGCCGGAAATCTCGGCGGTTGAAATGTGTATCCAAGGCATGGTATGGGATCTACTGTACATACTCCAAGGAATAAAGCCTAAAAGTTTCCAGGAGTTAGCGACGAGAGCACACGACATGGAGCTCATAATTGCAAATCGCAATGGACAATCTTCTTCCTCCTCGGATGTAAGGAAAGATACCAAGGAGTACAAGAAAATGGACGACTCAAGGAGTAAAGAATCCATGGTTGTCTAAACCTCAAATGCAGTCAATATTTCGGCCAAGTCGAAGTTTGAAGGAAACAAGGGATCATTCTTCAAGGAGACATGGAAAAGTCGCCCTACCTTGAAGGAGTTGCAAGAAAAGAAGTATCCATTTCTTGATTCGGAGTTGCCCGGGATGCTAGATGACCTTCTCGAAAAGGCGGTGATTGAGCTGCCTGAACCAAAGCATCCGAAGAAAGTTGGCCGAACGACTGATCCTAGGTACTGCAAGTTCCACAGGATTGTTAGCCATCCTTTAGAAAAATGCATTACTCTTAAGGAGCGCATAATGCAACTCGCCAAAGATGGGAAGATCTTGCTGAATTTAGACGATTCTGTCGAAACAAATCACACATCTGTTGAGTTCAAACATGCATTCAATCAACAATCAAGCTTCGAGCCCGCCTAGGTCGATCATTATCAAATTATTCAATTTGGAAGTTTGGAGCCCGTCCTTATTCTGGAGGATGTCACAATTCAGTCTTATGGATCAAAAATCGTTGATGCGAATCATGATGATGATGAAGGGTGGACTCTTGTGACGAGGAGAACGCCAAGGAAAGCATCCCCACCTCAACCTTAACCACCTAGTCAAAAGAGAAGGCAAAATGAGAAAAATAGTTGTCATCATTCAATGAGGAGAGAAAAGAAAATCAATGGAGTGATGCCTAAGGTCCCACTCGTTGACTTGATAAAAAAGAAGCCTCAAGTCCCTGTTGTTTTAGAAGAGTTCTTCCCAAAGGGCTACTTTAAATTTGATGTAGTAGCCGGGAACACTTTTTCCATTTTGGAGATGGAGGAGGAAGCCAAAGGAGAAAGTTCTCGACCTAGGGCCACAACTTTAGTATTCAATCGTTTACGACCGCCAACAAGAAGGTCCTCAGTCTTTGAAAGACTTGGGAGAAACGAAAGTCAATCTGATGAGATTTCTGAAGTCGACACTAACTCCGGGTCAAAAGCTTGCGTGTTTGATCGCCTTAGTGTTAGCCGGTCAATCCAAATCGGTGAGCCAAGCTCCAAGGGCAAAGTGAAAGTGCCAGTTTTCAATCGGCTAAGGGGCACCGTGGTCTCTAAACAACAATGGAGAAAGAAGAGCTCCATCACAGTCGATAAAGAAGATATTTCTTCGGACAAGGACGTACAAAGCAATACTCCCTCCAGGATGAAGCGTCTTTCCTCCTTAGAAGTGAGCACAAACAATTCATTAAAGGTTAAAAGACGAACTGTAGTCCTCACTGGCCATCAAGAATCCAACGAAAGTGGGAAAGCAGACTTGATATGCCCTTCTAATCACGTTGTTGTCGAAGACGGTGACTCTGCAAGTATGAGGTACCTAATCACAAACCACGAAGATCGTTCTTCTTTACGAGAGGATGACGTGTGTGCAGGATCGTCCTCCAAGCCACACTCTTTGTGAAGGGAAATAAAGCAAATTGCACACCGGGGGCAAGGCGCGATCTCTGGGGCCCGAGCAGGAAGTTATTGCCCCCATCCAATGAAAATAAGAAGAAATCGTCAAAGCTCTACAAATTCAAATGAAGAAATTTCATCAATCTCCTAAGCACGAGTATAAACTACACACAAAAAAAAAGGGGGATATGGAGGCGAAACGGAATAAGCCACAAAGGCCCCGTAAGGCTAGACGGAATAAGCCACAAAGGCCTCGTCAGACACGATGGATTAAGCCACAAAACAAAGGCCCCGTCACCTCCCTACCACAAAAAGTAGATCTACAGTTCGGGAACAAGTCGACAGGACCCTCTTTCTGCTAGATTCAAGAAAACGCTCCCAAGCACTTGAATCTAAACATAGCGCTACCAAGCACCATAACTCAACTGGATTACTCAAGCGACAAGAGATGGAGAAAGCTGACAAGCACCATAGTCATGTACGCTCCCAAGCAAGAGCCTAAACTGCATTACAAAAAAAAAAAAAAAAAATACAAAAAAAAAAAATGCAACCTTGAATTACGTTGGCTTGATCTTGTGAGGTGTCTCACACACTACAAGTACGTAGGCAGCTTGGATGATACTTTTTTCCAAGTGCAGCCACATCATCAAAAAAAAATTCATCATTGTACTACTCCTGGCCCGCAAGAGTATAAAGTGTGAACGGAAAAAAAAAAAAACAAAAAACTTCAATGTGTTCGGCGAACATGGACTCGTCGATAACTTTGTACCTCCAAGGATGTCGACCCATCGTAAGTTCGACGCGGTTAACGTCAAATACATTACAAGGATGGACGTTCCCACTAAATGACTCCAAGAGTGATGATTGTACGCCAAAGGAGGGACATCGACCCTTGTGAGCCCCAATGTTTTACATTGAGTTCATCACAATGAGGGATGATCCCGGGAAATCCAAAGCACCAAGAATCGACTCCGAGGATGGTCAGTATACACCCAAGAAAGGCATCGACCCTTATAAATTCAATGTTGTTTACATTAAAATCATTACAAGGATGGATAGCCGAGGGTTTGTTCAATTGATTAAAACGCTATAAGGTGACTCCAAAGATGATCCGTGTGGGTCAAGGAAAGATCGACCCATGTAAACTCGGTGTTGTGAGCACCAAGAAAATACAAGAGCGGATAATCCCATGATTCCGTTGTCATCATGTACTGACCCGCAAACATTTTCACAAGCCATACTCACTTGGTGACTTTTGTTTTCATCAAACTGCCATCATAAACTGAAGAAAAAGGGGATCTTAGCTTGCGTAACAATTCTCGGAAGGTAGCGTGACGGTGGTGCATCATGGTACAATACTACCACTCATGTGTCAAACAGTAGAGAAACAAAGACAATCCACCGAAGCACAATTGCAATTCGCTAGTGTACTAAATGCGAAAGTATATAAGAGTATTAAATACATTAGAAAAACATAAATTGCAATTCCTATGGTAATGGTGTACACATGCGCACTAGAATTGGCTATACTGCAAGCCAAGTCAAAGGCAAATTATGCTATTTTGGCTTTAAAATAACAGTAAAGCCATATGGGTGCTTATTCAAATGAAAGGGATCATGATCACATCAAGATAGAAGGATAAATAAATAAATCAATTTGATGAGTTCTCGTATCAAGTCCACAAAGTAACAATAAGGAAGAAGAAAGCAAAGCCAAGTCAAGAAATTTAAACATGGAGGTGGGTGACGCCTACCTCGCTGCTCCTCAGGCAAGCAAGAAGCAAACAAAAAAGGAGCAGAGCAAGAAGCAAGGACAGAGTAGACCGAGACAGCCAAGCAAGTATTGCTTACTTCAGGCCACGCTGTGGATCGGAACCAGGAAACAGCCGTCGAGCGCCAGCTTCGATGACTCGGCAAGGGTCCGGCACGACAACTCAGACGTGGTGGAAACCACAAGGCAGCCCCAACTCGATTCCAACGATGGTGGCAACTGGCAAACCTCTGATCGAGCGGCGAATACGAGTCAGCAGTAGATCGCCAAAGCACCCGTCTGTGGATATTGTCGTTCTGCGCAACAATTGAAGGAGCTCCAAGCAAATTGGGCAAGCCGACAACCCTATACGTGAAAGATAGAGAATCTCTCTAAATTGCTTATAAAGATAGGCACTGCCGGATAGCGAATTAAGGAAACTCGCGTCAAGGATATGTCAACTTAATCATGGCTCAATATTTCGTTTGATCGAAATTAGGAAGGAGACCCTTGTCCAAGCAACTCCTGACATCTAAGTGATGTTGTGCATATGCCGTATAGGTGTCTTGTTCCTTTCGTATACCAAAAAAAAAAAAAAAAAAAAGAAAGGGAGAGTAACGGTTTGTACCCTTGACTGACCAAGCCAAATGATGCAACTCCTTTGTTCTCCAAATCAAAAGAAAAAAGAAAAAAAAAGAGAGAAAAAAAACAAGTCGAGACTCGGCCACATTCAAGCACTAAGATCGTGTATGTGACCTTGTCCCGAGGAGGCAAATTTGTAGGCATAAAAAAGGTGTATATGCCACGTCAGATGCCAAGTCGGACCAAAAGTCAAATTGTTGACTTGATTGAAATATCAAATAAAATAAATGAAAAATTAATTGAATTTGGGTTTAGTTAAATAGCCCATTTTTATTAGTTATTATGGTCCATTCTTATATTAATGAGCTTGAGCCCTTTTAAATTGGGTTTAAGTCATTAAAACATGGGCTGACACTACTAAGTCCACAAGTAGGCCCAAGACAACAAAAGCCATAAAAATAACCTAGAGGAGCTTCTCTATAAAAATAGTATCGTGACTATGTGCCAACATGTACTTACGTGCTAGGAGTCTTTTCTTTTATTTTTAGTTAGTTTTTAATGCCCAAAAATGGTGTAAGAATTCAATTCAATGGACACTCGTCATTTTCCCAATGATATATTCTATAAAAGTCATAAGCAATTTCTTAGATATTATTAGCAAAAAAAAAGAGTCAGTGTAATAACCCGAAAATTTAAACACACTTATTGGATTAAAATAGTATATAATTAGCTTAAAATTTTTCGCTTTGCATTATAAATCATACTTAATCTAGTTAACAAACCCATTAGTACACTAAACGTCATTAACGAGATTGACGAATGTATTAGTGACCAAAGCATGATCAATTAAATTAAGATTGAAATTGAACTTTGTTTAAGTTAATCAAACCCTAGCAATTAAACTAATGTTAGGGCTAAGCTTGATTCGGTTTTGCTTAAGATAAACTAATCTAATAATTAAGCTAACAAAGGGATTAAGCCTTAATTTGAGAATACTAACTCTACTTAGCAAAATTCAGATTTTCCTACATGCTCTACTATTCACTCATGCCACTCACCATCCTATTTGTTACAAGGCCATGCAATTCAAGACACTTGGCATCTCCCTAGCATCCTCTCTATCTTACTCATCAAATGGGCATGTGAAGGATTAAACATGCCATGTTATTACACTATTCATATTCTAAATTAACATGAGATAAGAAAAAAAGGAAAATGAAGTAATTTTGAGAGAGAGAGAGAGAGAGAGAGAGAGAGAGAGAGAGAGAGAGAGAGAGAACCGGGTAGAGAAAGAGAAAGAGAGAAGTAGAAAGGTTTTCTACTTTTAAAAATTATAAGGAGAGAAAGGAAAAGAGTCAATAAGCAAATGCATAGCCATGCCCTAGCTCATCATCACTTTCTCTTCCCCAAATTATTTCTCCAAAACTACAAGCAAAACATAAAGAATCCACTCATCTTTTTCTCTTCCCCAAACCGTCACCACCACTCCTCTCCCTCTTTTCATTTACTCAATTATCATCTCATCACCTACACTCTCATAAATCCTCTCTAATACAATCAACATTCAAACAAAGCAAACAAAATGAAGTAGAAAAATAGAGAGAGAAACTGAGAGAAGAGAAGAAGAGAAAAGAAGAAGAAAGTGGTAAGAAAATGAAACTAAACTCAAGCATCCATCCATTTCTAATTTTTGTTCATTTATAATTTAATCTCTTGTCTAAACTACCTCTCTTATTGTTCTCTTCCTCTCACCACCGTCACCTCCACCGTAGCACCACCCTCTCCCGGACGTACGGACCCTGGACCTTCAAGAGCACCACCACATCATCTTCAAGGTCCATAAACTCTTAAACTTCTCATTTTCAATAATTATTGTCAATCACCTAGAAATTCATATTTAAAAGTTTAAAAATCCTAACTTGAACAAAATGGACTAAATAAGCAAAAGAGTTGATTTATAAGAAATAACCATTCGAAAATCAAAAGATCTAGAAATCCTAAGCTAAAAACCCAAATTTACGTTCTTGCATGTCAAAATAATCTTTACGTAAATATGATCTTTACTTATCTTGACTTTTGTTAAATTATCTAGATTTTCTTTATTTTAGTTTGTTAGTTTCGAAAATGAAAGAAAGTTTAGAAAATAAGATTAATAGTCATATAACTTTCGAAAATGGATTTTTGGAAATAAAACAAGATTAACTTATAAAATTTCGAAAACTTGGAAAATAAAGAGATTAATATTACCTAGATCATTTATTGAATTTTAGAAGATGAAAAGAGTAATTTTTGGGACTAAAATGGCATAAGGCCGAAAAGAGGAAAAAGAAAGAAAAAGAATAAAGTTAGAATTTTAGTTTAATTCTTGTGAAATGTTTATATAAATTTAGGGGCTTGTGTTAGTGAGTGAAAGAGGAGAAAGCTAGAAGAAGAAGGTGAAGTTATTGAGATTGGAATCAAGGTACTCTCATGTCCATCAAAACCCCCATTTTAATGAACTAAGAAGATAATCACTACTTTTATTCAATTATATGCTACTTGGAGTTTTAATAAGATTATTTTATGAAGTTAAGATTATTTGTTTGGATTGATTGTGTGATGGCCGAATGGATTAAGTGTGGTATGCTTGTAAATAGTACCTTGTTAATTGATTAGTGATTGTTTGTATGGATTGATTAACCGAATGAGTTAGAGCATGAATGTTACTTAGAAAGTTGAGTTGATTATAGACTTGTGATGTTTGGAGGTTACTATTTTGCTAAGTACTATATATTGACCGAATGGATTGTGGAATAATTGAGTATGTTTTATAATGAAGGAATGATTAATGTTGAGTATAAATGATGATATTGATATAAGTGGATGACCGAATGATATATAAAGCTATTGAGAATGAGTATTGATTGAATCAAGTTTGGGAAACATGTTGCTTATGTTATGACCGAAAGTCGAAGTCAATGGAGTACTATGATTAATTGATAAGGCATATTAAGATGAATGTGACCGATTAAGAAGATATGGACTTAAGCTAATTATCTTGTAGTGTTGCTTCCAAACTTGGTACCCTTGGGATATTGAAGAGCATGTAGTGTGCACACTTTAATAAAATTGAAATATATGAGACATGAGATACGTAGGGTGATAACCCGAGATTATGATAAACGA
This sequence comes from Tetragonia tetragonoides, assembly GCA_038025085.1. Lineage (NCBI taxonomy): Eukaryota > Viridiplantae > Streptophyta > Magnoliopsida > Caryophyllales > Aizoaceae > Tetragonia > Tetragonia tetragonoides. The sequence goes on along the minus strand of CM076153.1, from coordinate 20,289,048 downwards.
TACACGCCGATAGGCCGAATGAAATGATATAATATATGCCGATAGGCGGGATGAAATGATAATAGGACCTCAAAGGTCATTTTCTGAGCAATAACAAGCACGAGCATGTGGGTGATTGTTTAATATTCTTCTAGTGCAAATTATATGTATGATTATGCATGGCTACTTACGTAAATGATGAAACATGATAATAAGGACGGACAATCTCTTTAAATATATTATGAGTATTAATATGTTTATTACTACTAATATTAAGGATTATTGGATGTTCATGCCTAAATGTATTTTAAGTATAAAACCAAAATGAATTTTACATGGTGGGGTGAGTTTACTTAGCTTTCGCTAATTTTCTCTTTGTTTTGTGTTTGTTCTCTTTGTGTGGTGTATTTTATGTTAACAGATTTGGGCAAGGGTGAGAGCAAGGATGGATGAATGTATTTTATGCTTTGTTAGTTCATGCTTTTGTTGTATTATCGTACCATGGTTTCCGCAAATCGACGAGAACACTATGTAATTCGCTTAATAACAACCGGGTTGTAATAATGACATTATCACTTTTATGTTTATGTAATATGAGTTTGACTTCTCTATATTATCTTAGCCTTGTGCTTACCTTAGGGTAAGTACGGCAGTGACGCGTCGGTTTGGATTAGTGGGTTATAATCTTGCTTAATTAGGGCTATCCAAACCGGGGCGTTACAGTCAGTCGCTCCAATTTCCCCTCTCCCTTTTTCTATTTCTTTATTTCTTTTTTTTTGATGTAATCCAGATTCGGTCGAAAAAAAAAGAAACAAAAGCAAAAAAAAAAAAAAAAAAACAAAAATGGCGAAAAAAAAACCGTCGAAAAAAAAACTACAAAAAAAGATAAAAAAAATGAGGACCGAAATTCTTTTTTTTTTCTTTTTTTTTTATCCCATTTTCCATTTTCTTTGAGTCGAGAAAAATAAAAAAAAATAGGGTAGTCCGTCTCTTTCTATTTTTTTTATTTTCGTTTATTGGCTTTATTTTCCTTTGATATTAGGGAAATATTTTGGCATTTAGGCTTAAAGATCTTTTTTTCTTGGACAATGTGTTTTCTATGTGTGGGTCGACATTTTTCCTACGTGAGAGTCTCGTGGTCTTTTTCATTCTAAATGATCATCTACTCAATCAAGTCATGCCAGGGTCCAACAAGCGTACATCAGCTGAAGATACACAGGAAGAACCTCTCCTCAGGCCAAGATCGGAAATGGGCCAGAATGCTAAGAAGATCAAGACTCATTTTGTAACAACTGCATATCCGACCCATGAAGCTTCAAAAGAATTGGTCTTGATACTCAAGATGAATCCCTTGACTTAGGGGAACAATTGGACCGATCACTCCGAGAGGCCAAAACCAAGTGGGCCTTGATCCCGATGAGACCCCTAGTCTCGTTGAGTACAGAAGCACAGACAAGCCAATCCAGGCCCTTGTTGAAGCACAAGATGATATCGAGCATCTATCCCAATATATAATTATCTATCACTCAGAGATCAAAAGGCTACAGAAAGCGGTTGCTGGGTTAGAACAAAGAATTAAGGCTCTAGAAGGTGACAAGGTTGTTCTTAATCAAGGGCAACCCCGTTGGCCTCAAGAACGCATTTTTCAACAAATGGGGGCATATGGATACATGCATTCGGTGGGACCTACCTATGAACTCATCCAGAAAACGGAAACCCAAGTGTTTATTGCGAATACTGCCGAGCCTCCGGACATCACAACAATGACTGTAGGAATCTGAGGGACAAAATTCAAGCCTTCATTAATGAAGGGATCATGTGGCCCGTGCATCATTGGTTATCCAAGGAAAGATCAAGCATTCCTACCTGTGAGTTCACAGCACTAGCAGTACCTATTCATGATGTCATGACAACTCTACTTCCCAGCGGAGATCTGCAATTCTTGGAAGGAGTTTTACCAGAAGAGGAAGATCATTACCTCTATTGCAGATATCATAGATGCTTTGGTCACTTCACCGAACAGTGCTACTGTTTGAAGTGTGACATCCAATCTGTCATTGATTCTGAAGCCGTCTCTCGTCCAAAATCTCACATCTTCAAGATCACAATACGTAAGTATGAACCGCAGCTTGAAGTCAACGTGCCCGAAATAGATCAAGCACCATTCATACCACACTCGAACCCTCATGTTAACGGTTTTCTCAAGAAGCAAGGGTACATACCTGGTATGGGTCTGGGAAGAAATGGACAAAGGCCCACCACCTTCAAATTTGAAGCCGAAAACAACTCCTTTGGACTTGGTTACAAACCTACTGACAAAGAAATCCACGATCAGGCTCTGAAAGAAAGGAAACAATTTAAGGGAAAACAATTCATTTCCAAAGAAGTAATACCCCCTTATAGCCACACGCTAAATAGTCAATTCATCACAGAAGGAGACTATTGCCCATACTATGGCTTCCCTGAGCCGTACTATGACGAGGAAGCCAAGGTCAGATGCCCGGGTTTGAAATTATCCAAGACTTCAACCAATTAGAAAAGGAGGCACACCACCCCTCAAAACTGGCAAGTCAAGATTGGACCAAGGCGCCAAGTAACCAACTGCTAGGTCTCTTATTTGGCCAAGAAACTAGAATGGCTGAAGCTCCTGAGATGAATGAAGAGGTAATGGGTCTCTATGATTGACCTAATATATATACTACTGAAGATGTCACGATGGGATGGAGCAAAGAAGTAAGCTGGACTGGCCCAAATGGACGTAAAGTCACGATAACCACTGGAGAATGACCAATGATGGAAGAATCTGATTCCGAGTCCCAGTCAGAGTCTAGCTTAGGTCCTAAGGATGAGTCAGGAATGGGGAGTGTCCACTTTTCTTTTTCTAAGTATGGTGTCAATATGAAGGGAAATTCAGATCCCTTTCTTGGTGTTTTCAATTCAAATATCAATAAAATGAAAAATCCGTCTGCTTATTTTTCGTCTTGTTGAGCTATTGATAAACCCAATGATGAAAATGAGTTGCCTAAAGATTTTCTAAAAGCAGTAATCAGTGATGAACAAAAGACCTCTATAGTGGAGGAAACAGAGTTAATTAATTTAAGCAATGAAAGCGAACCTCGTGAAGTAAGAGTTGGATTGTCCCTAACTGAATATGAATGTGAGCAATTTGTTGAACTTTTAAAACTGTATTTTTGCTTGGTCCTACAAGGACATACCAGGATTTGAAAGGAGCATAGCCAAACATAAAATCCCTTTATACCCAGATGCTAAACCAGTTAAGCATAAGCTACGGCGCGTCAGACCAGAATGGGCACTGAAAATAAAAGAAGAGGTACAAAAGCAACTTCCCGCTGGGTTTATTGTGGTATCAGACTATCCTCAATGGATTGCCAATGTGGTAACAATACCGAAGAAGGATGGCTGAGTCAGAGTGTGCGTCTATTTCAGGGACCTCAACAAAGCTAGCCCGGATGATTTTTTACCCCACATTGACCTTTTGGTAGATAACACAGCTGAATACGCTCAGTTGTCATTTTTGGATGGTTACGCAGGATATAATTAGGTAAAGATGGCTGAAGAAGACATGAGCAAAACAAAGTTCATAACTCCTTGGGGAACCTATTGCTACAGGGTCATGTCATTTGGATTAAAAAACGCAGGTACAACTTACCAAGTGACTGCCACAACTTTGCTGCATGATATGATGCATAAAGAAGACGAAGTCTATGTGGATGATATGATTGTGAAATCAAGGTACCGACGGGCATATTCAGGCACACCACAAGTTCTTTGAGAGATTACGCAAGTATAACTTCCGACTGAATCCCCAAAAATGTGCATTCGGGGTCACGTCAGGGAAGCTGTTGGGCTACGTAGTCAGTCAAAGGGGAATCGAAATTGATCCATCTAAGATCAAAGAAAATAATTGAAATGCCGCCACCCAAGAATGAAACGGAAATTAGGGGGTTCCTCGGTCGGCTTCAATACATTAGTCGATTCATATCAAAGTTCACCATAACATGTGAACACATATTCAAGAAGTTGAAGAAGGGGGTCAAAATTGAATGGGATGACCAATGTCAGGAAGTGTAGACGCCCTAATCGGTTCTCATCCCCTGCCACCGCAACGCCCGATGATGATGTTAATGGATTAACATGGACGTAAATAGAAAAGGACATTGCTCGGAAATCTAGACCAAGTTCCTTGAAACCTCAGTCTTTGGATAGCCCTTGTTATAAGGATTGCAACACCTTTGACCTTGCCTCAATCAGGTATCCGGATCAAGAGATGTCGCGTCTCGAAGATTTGGGTCAAAACCGCTCAATCCCGACGCCCTAGGTCAGCCCAAGGGAAATTTCGTAATTTACTGAGCACAAAAAGTCAAAAAACCCTAGTCACACGCGTGCCTCCAGGCCCGGCGGCTGACGCTATCAGCCCGGCGGCCAACGCGTGACAGCGGGAGCCTTCTACCAGCCGCTGGCCCCAGCGGCAGCTGCTGGCCCCAGCTGCCCTCCGTGTGGCCGCTGGGCTGAGTTGTGGCGCCGGGTTGCTTACCCTAAGCCCCTAATTCTGTCCCCTAACTCTATAAATACTTCTTTTCACCCTCTTTTGCAAAGGTCAGTCAGTTCATAATTTGAGAGCATTGAGAGCATATATTTCCACCAAATCAAAGAGAATTTAGATTTCTGGAGATTCAAGCAAGCATTACATCCAACCTACCACCCAAGATTGAAAAGCAATTCCAATTCTACTAGTCTTGTTCGAATAGAACGTCCAGGTTAACCATCCTGAGGGTCTAAACTCTTTATCAAATATCTTATTTAATTTTTATTAGTCATGTTTTATTTAGCTTTTGATTATGGTTGAATAAATTTGCATGTTTTGGGTTTTGTATATAATTATGCATGTTTAGTCAATATAAAGTTAGCATCTTTTTATTAGTTTATGCAAGTTTGCATCTTTTTGTAGTTTTGCATGCATATAGCAACCTCATAGGCTTATTTTAGCATAAAGTTGACATCTTTGCATTTGTTCTTCTTTTGAAGTTACTAACAATCTTATTGATGTGCATATGCAATACTTGGCGCGTTTAGCAAAGTGCGGTAGGTTGGAGCGTTAAGTTAATGCTTTATATCTTGTTTATGGTTATAATAGTATGCATGCAAATTGGATATAATTGTGCAAAGTGATAACATAGGTAATTTGGTTGCCTTTAACCCGCCTAGTTAATTTAGGATCTTGGACAACCGGACTTGTATGGAACCATATAGTATAAATAAATATTTGACATGGATAAGCTTACTAGAGGCCGTATATACGAGCGATTTAGATGAGATTCGGTTTTTTTTATTTCGTACCTACACCCCCGAACTCAATATTTAGTCTCCATGGGCATGAGTCAATTCCCAATAGGAATTGGGTGCACTTTTTGATGGTTTCCAATTGTTTCCTTAAAAATTGGTGGCGGCTTCTTTATTTGCAAAATGTCATTCCCCATAATTAATTTAAATTGCATATTGACGTATTATTTAAGAACCATTAATTCCAATCAAATAAATCACGATTCGAGGTGCCGGAAAGGCGAGGGTTCTTACAGTGGTGACTTCACTGGGGATTAATAACAAGAGGGTGTAATTCGAACACTTATCCATGTCAATAATTTATTTTAGCTATTTGGTTCAATTACCGTATGTGTTTATTTTCTTTGCTCTTGCATCCATATCATTCATATTGCACGCGTTATCATCGCAAGATGTCGAAAGACATCACCACTCCATAAACAGGATTTACCCTTCGGAACATTGTCTATGACTTAGGCCGGTGACCCATTCGGTCCGAATTACCTTTGCACATAGTCGTGTTCCACCCCATGACATTTACATGTTTCTTAGTATGCACCCCATAGATGACGAAACGCATCCGGTCATGGGTTACCATATCCAACCCTAGATTGTGTCAAATATTGCATTATGTCCCATACTCCATATCAAGGTGCTAATTGATTTACTTGCCATATTATGATTGATTATTTCCTTGCTATGTGATTAGCTACCATAGAATATTAGGATTAGATCCCCCCTTAGGATTTCTTTTTGAGTCCTGGTTAGGGACGGTTTCCCATTTGTTTGCTTGTGCGTTTTGTCAAGTTACAAATAGAGTCTAGGATCTTTTCTTTTATTTAGGAAGTAGAATCCCTGTATAACTCTGATGACACTAGTGACCATGTTAGGAAGATGTTCCTTTCCATAAGAATTAGATTGCATGCAAATAATATATTCCCGTCAATGATCTTTCACCAAATAAAAAAAAGAGTCCAATTTTATTCCATATGCGAGTCAACAGTATATCTTCTTTCCTTAAATTAGGGAATTTCATCCCACATGCAAGTCAAGAGTATTTGTTATTCTAATAAAGTCGAAACATCATTGACTAGAATATTTTATTTACATAAAATCGCGTCTTTCCCAAAATATCACCATGTTGAGGATTAATGCTAGATTCTCTTCCCACATTTGTTTTAAAATAAAATCTTTATTCTGTGGAGTTTTCCATTTACTTCCTATTTTCTTAAACGGGCCTTTTTATGTCCAGAATTGGTAGGAGTAAAGATCCTGGTCCTAGGAAGTAGGAGAGGGACGAGTCCAGCAAGAGATTAGTCCGCAAGTTATCGTTCGAATCTTCACTACAAGCACAGTTCGTGGGCCCTATTTGGCTCGATTACCTTCGCACACTGCCACTGTCACCTCAAGCCTCACCACCTAGTTCATAAGTCCGGTATGTCTGGAGACGCTGAGAAAATCGCTGACCAGAAAATGGATGACCTTTTAGCCCAAATGATCGCCATGAATGCTAGATTTACTAATATGGAAGCCCGTGTCGCTAAGTTGGATCCCCCTACTAAGGATGATGATGAGCCCAAACCCGATGAGGAAAAGGCCGAACTCTCCACTAAAGAGGTCCAATAACTCCAAGCCAAACTGAACAGGCTTGAATCCGTCCTAGGCAAAAGTCGTGTCTTTAACGACATGATCATCAATTCTGAAGGCTATGCTCCCCACATCAAGGGAAAATTGCCCACTAAGTTTTCCATGCCTGAAGTTCCCACTTTTAAAGGAACCGACGATCCACAAGATCACATTAGAGCCTTTACCACTGCATTGGGCCTTAGAGGCATTGAACAAGAGCTGTATGTTCACCTCTTTCCCCAAACCTTGGACCCTGCTGTCAGTGCCTGATTCTTCAAATTGCCCACCCAAAAATTGGAAAAATGGGAAGATCTATCCACATTGTTCCTCCAGAGGTATGCTGACAATGTCTTGCCACCCATGACATTAAGAGAGTTGGACATCACCAAGCAAGGTGATAAAGAAGGGTTCACCAATTTCGTGAGAAGATGGAGGACTAAAGTTGCTGAAATGATTGATCGCCCATCTGAAAGGGATCAAATCAGAATGTTAGTTCACAATTTGGCATCCGAGTACCGTGAACACATTCAACCCATAACCACCTATGCCCAACTAATTGAAGTAGGCATGGCCATTGAAGATGACCAACTCCAAAGAGGAAAGAACAATGTCACTTACAACAACAATACAAGTGGTTATAAGGATAAGAAATACACCAATACCAATCATGCCTCCACAAGTAGAGGAAATGAAGTGAACGCCATTGCTGACAGGCGTCCAAGAAGGTACACTCCCCTCAGAATGCCTTATGTCAAGGCGCTAGACAAATTGATCAAAGGAGACTACCTACATCCGATTGGGCCTACTCCCGATCCACCTGTAGAGAAAAGATCACCGTATTGGAACGAGTCTGCATTCTGCAAATACCATAGGGGGCGTGGACACGATACCGAAAAATGTTACACTCTCAAGGATAAAATCCAGGACTTGTTTGATAATGGCACTATACCATTGCATAAAGACGCGCCGCCACCCAGCAACAACAATAATCCCCTCGGGAATTCTTTTTCCATTGACATAGAAGAAAGGTTTGATCCATCCTATATGATCATTCCTATTGGGCAGGCCATACCACCATACCCAAGCCCAAGGCCCACGCTGGACGTTTGTGGCCTTTGGGATAGCGATGAGGAGGATAATGGGTCATATACTGATCCAGAAGATGTACTGACTCCTCAAGCCCATGACATAGCCAATGGCAGAGTTTGGTACGATATCTCCGATGATGGGAAAGAAGAAGATGATAAAGCTCTAAACTACCTCACAAGATCAGGACGCCAGTTCAGGCCCGAAAATATCTATATGGATCCATCCCAAATCCAACTGGTAGAGCCTGTAACAATCCCCAACAGGGATTCGACCCAAAGAGAAATGGCAAAAGAGGATGATGGGACCAACATTCTCAAAGAATTACAAAGAACAAAAGCTGATATATCCATCTGGCAACTGTTGACCACTTCTATCATTCATATAAGGGTCGTGCTAGAGGCCTTGAATGCAACCACCATTTCTCCAAATGCCACCCCTGAAGAGGTAGTCAACCTCCTGGTCCGAGGAAAGTCATCCACACCCGTCACCTTTTCTGACAAGGACCTTCCACTTGAAGGTATTCACCACAACAAAGCCCTTTATCTGATCATAATTTGTCAACAAAGACAAGTCCCTATGACTTTAGTCGATAATGGCTCAGCTGTAAATGTGTGCCCCTTGAGGACCGCTTAACACCTCGAAATAGATTGCAACAACCTCGCGCATTCCGCATAAGGGCTAAGGGCTTACGATAACTCCAAAAGAAACGTCTTGGGAACTTTCTCCATGAACATCAATATTGGGCCCATCGAGAAAATGGTTTAGTTCCATGTAATTGACATTCCAGCCACCTTCAACCTACTCTTGGGCAGGCCATGGTTACACGGGCTAAACGCCGTAGCCTCCACCCTGCATCAAAAGGTAAAGCTATCCTTGGCAGGATCCACCTTGGAAGTCTGCGCTGATAGTATGGTAGCCCAGATTGAGAAAGCTCCAGTCCTAAAGATAGAGCATAATGAGCAAGACGAGGAGTTATGGGGCTTCGAGAAGATAGCTTCATAGAAACAATAGAGCCCACACTCAATGTGAATGCTTTACTCAGAAAGCAAGGCCACTTTCCAGGTACCACTTTGGGCCCTCACCCCAAGGTAGCTCAAATCTGCTGGAACACCAAGATCAAAAACGATCTATTTGGGTTGGGCTACAAGCCCACAAGGCAAGAATTTAGAGCCTACATATCAAAAGAAATGTCTAGGAAAAGAGCCCGCGCAGCCAATAAGCCTGTTCCACACAACATGGAACCTTACCCCCTCACCCTCAATGGGCAATTTATTTAAGAAGGCGACCCATATCCTTACTATGGATTCACTGAGCCATACACGATTAACGGGATCCTAATTCCAAGCTTCGAGGCATTCCAAGACTGCTTCAACATGAGCGAAGACACACCCATACCTCCTAAGGAGGACCGATCCATTAAAGATTGGGCGAATGACATGGCACCCGACGTTTTTGGGCTATTATTTGGCAAAGAACGTCGCCAATACGGCGAGACAACAACCAAACTTTCCCTTACTGTGCTTTTTAATAAAGGTTTTGACCCGTCCAAGCTGATCGCCCCAATCGGGCCCGACCGCACCACCTGGATGCACGAGACGAAGTGGACTCCAGTCAAGGGAGCCAAGTACAAGTTCACGATTCGCAACGGTCCTACAGAGGGGCCCATTTTTTATTCTGAGTCTGATTCCGAGTCTGAGTCTGATTCTGAGTCTGTTATCCTAGAAGAGTCGGGTAGTCCATCCCAGTCAATTCTTGCTATTACTAAGGTCCTTAGTGATGACGTCATTGATGTATTGTCCGCTTCTATTAATATTATGAGTGTCGATTTTGCTTACTCGGATTGCCTCGTTGCTAATAATTCAGAAGATATAATGGAATTGCCAAAAGAAGTCACTAAAGCATTAATCGAACATGGACAAAAGACTTCAATAGTCGAAGAAACAGAGACAATAAATATTGCAACTAATGATGAGCCTCGCGACGTGCAACAAATCGTAATAAACGCGAACAATTCCTAACACTCCTAAAGAATTATACGGATGTTTTCGCCTGGTCCTACAAGGACATGCCAGGCATAGACCGCAACATTGCCCAGCATACCATCCCACTAAAGCCCGACTGCAAACCAGTCAAGCAAAAGTTAAGAAGAATGAAGCCAGAATGGGTCCTTAAGATCAAAGAGGAGGTCCAAAAACAGCTAGATGCAGGCTTCATAAGAGTGGCCAATTACCCCGATTGGGTAGCCAACATCGTTCCAGTCCCAAAAAATGACGGATGTGTAATAACCCAAAAATTTAAACACACTTATTAGATTAAAATAGTACATAATTAAGCTTAAAATTTTTCTCTTTGCATTATAACCCATGCTTAATCAAGTTAACAAACCCATTCGCACACTAAACATCATTAACGTGATTAACGAATATATTAGTAGCTAATGTATGATCAATTAAATTAAGATTAAATTTGACTTTGTTTAGTTAGTCAAAACCTAGCAATTAAACTAATATAAGAACTAAGCTTGATTTCGGTTTTGCTTAAAATAAACTAATCAAATAATTAAACTAACGAATGGATTAGGCCATAATTAAGGAGAATTAACTATACTTAGTAAAAAAATCAGAATTTTTCCTTCTCTCCACTATTCATCCTTGCCACTCATCACTCTACTTGTCAACAAATTAGAAAGGCATCTTTCCATTTGTCATTTCCGCAATCATCCACCATGTTACAATTGCCAAATCACCAACACCCCATGTTATAATACTATTCACTAAAGTAATTAACAAGAGAGAAAGGAAAAGGAAAATTGGGAATTTTTGCATGCATGAGAGAGAAAGGAGAGGACGAGTAGGAGAAGAGAAGGAAGAAGAAAAGGCATGAGCCTTTATGAAATAAATCAAAGAGAAAGGGAAAGAACCAATGAGGGATAAAAGCATATCATCATTACATTTTCTTCCCCAAATATTTGAGCTAAACCTACAAGCAAAATAAAGCCTATAATCACTCTTTTTCTCTTCCCCAAACCGACACCACCATTCTCTTTCATCTCTTCATTTACTTAATTGTCATTTCATCACCTATACTCTCATAAATCTTATCTCTCACAATTATCATTCAAACAAAGCAAATCAAAATGAAGTAAAAGAGAGAGAGTGAAAAAGAGAGTGATCGTAAGAGAGAAGAAGAGAAAAGAAGAAGAAAGTGGTAAGAAATAATAACACAAACTCATTCATCCATTATTGATTTTATCCTTCATTTATAAATTAATCTCTTGTGCATAAACTAACTTTCTTTTGTTCTCTTCTTCAACCACCCTCACCTCCACCATAGCACCACCCTCTCCCAGAAGAACCGACCCCGGACCTTCAAGAGCACTTCATCATCTTCAAGGTTCATAAACTTCTAAACTTTCCATTTTCAATAATTATTGTCAATCATTTAGAAAATCATGATTCAAAACTTAAAAACCCTAAAAATGGAAAATGGACTTAGATTGTTAAAAGGGTTTGATTTATTAAGTAAAAATCTTAAAAAAACTAAAGATCTAGAAATTCTAAGTTAAAAACCAATTTGACGTTCTTGCATGTTCATGGATTAGTTACGTAAATATGATCTTCACTTATCTTGACTTTTGTTAAAATTATCTAGATTTTCTTCATTTTAGTTTGTTAGTTTCGAAAATGGAAGAAAGCTTAGAAAATAAGAATAATAGTCATATAACTTTCGAAAATGGTCTTTAGAGGATAAAGCAAGATTAACTTAATAAATTTCGAAACTTGGAAAATAAAAAAACTAATATCACCTAGATCATTTATTGAATTTCAGAAGATGGAAAGAGTAATTATTGAGACAAAAATGGCCTAAGGCCGAAAAGAGGAAAAAGAAAGAAAAAGAAATGAAGTTAGAATCTTAGTTTAATTCTTGTGAAATGTTTATATAAATTTAGGAGCTTGTGTTAGTGAGTGAAAGAGGAGAAAGCTAGAAGGAAGGTGAAGTTTTTGGAGCTTGGATTCAAGGTACTCTCATGTTCATCAAAAAACCCCATTTTTAAATGAACTAAAAAGATAATCACCTAATTTCTTCAATTACATGCTACTTGAGTTTTAATGATGTTATTTTGTTATGTCAAGATTATGTGTGTGATTTGATGGTGTGATGATCGAATGGTTTGAGCATGGGACACTTAAGATTAATTAACTTGATTGATGCTTGTTTGTGTGGATTGATTAACCAAATGAGATATATGTTTATAAGATTGAGTTGATTATTAATTTGTTGAAGTTGTATGATTATTATTTGTGATATGGCCGAATGGTTTGAATGTTACATGCTTATGGACAATTGTATTGTTGAGATGATTAATGATTGTTGGGTGGATTATGAAGTTGTGTGACCATTGGAATAAATATATGCTTATGAGACTTGTTTATACGAATGATGGCCGAATGGATTATATAAAGAATGATTATATTTTGAGCTTGTGATGATAATTGGATGATTAATACTAAATATATATATATTGAGTTGAAGTGTATAATGACCGAATGGTGAATGAAAGATTATGATTGAAAGTGAACTAAGTTTGGGAAGCATGAGACTTATGATGGAAGTAAATGATTGAGACAAATGAAATAGCATGTATATATGAAAATGATTATTGAGATGAATGTGACCGATTAAGGAGAAATGGCTTAAACTAACTAACTTGTAGTGTTGCTCCCAAACTTGGTACCCTTGGGATATTGAAGAGCGTGTAGTGTGCACACTTTAATAAAATTGATATATATGAGATATGAGATATGTAGGGTGATAACCCGAGATTATGATATACGCCGATAGGCCGAATGGAATGATAAATGATATACGATACGCCGATAGGCGGGATGAAATGATATTGTAGGGTTGATAAACTCGAGTGTAGGACTCGCAAGAGTCTGAATTAAGCATGCTCTTCCGCACTACCTGACTTAATAAAATTTACTAACTCTATTTGTGACTAATTATTTTAGTGACTTTTGTTATATTAAGCTTATATTGATAATTAGACCTCAAACGTCAGTTTCTGAGTAATAGCAAGCATGAGTATGTTGGTGATTGTTTGAGTGCAAATTATATATATGCTTATGCATGGCTACTTACGTAAATGGATGAAACATGATAATAAGGATGGAAAATCTCTTTAAATATATTATTATGATTATTACTACTAATATTAAGGATTATTGGATGTTGATGCTAAGTGTATTTTAAGTATAAAACCAAAATGAATTTTACATGGTGGAGTGAGTTTACTTAGCTTCCGCTAATTTTCTCTTTGTTTTGTCTTTGCTCTGTTCGTGTGGTGTGTTGTATGTTGACAGATTTGGGCAAGGGTGAGAGAAAGGATGGATGGATGTATTTTATGCTTTGTTAGTTCATGTTGTTGTTGTATTATCGTACCATGGCTTCCGCAAATCGACGAAAACTCTTATGTAATTCGCTTTTAAACAATCGGGTTGTAATAATGACATTACCACTTTTACGATTATGTAATATAAGTTGGACTTCTCTATATTATCTTAGTCTTGTGCTTACCTTAGGGTAAGTACAGCGGTGACGTGTCGGTTTGGATTAGTGGGTTATAACATGCTTAATTAATGGTATCCAAACCGGGGCGTTACAAGATGGTATCAGAGCATAATAAAATGCATAAATACAAAGTGAAACAAAAATCAGAAAATTGACAATTAAAAATTGATTAAGCCATGAGAGAAATGGGGTAGAAAATAGTGTGGAAAATTGATGTGCATATGAGTTGTGTTGTGTGCTTTGTGCTTATATGCTTACTTGATTTTCTTACATGTTTTAGTTGCCTTACCCTCTAAATGTTATTTGCTTATTTGTTTACTAGATGCCTCTACTCAATCCCTTTAACCTTGAGGCACCACTCAACCTTCCTCAACCACCACCTCACCCTATGACCTTGCGCAAGCATTCCTAAGAGACCATAGCTGAATATGTTCATTGTTTCCATCATGCATGCAATGCTTTCGCTCCTTTCACTAATAAAGCCGCTAATTTTCCGGGTTGGCAAGTGTACAACCTCTTGAGAACTTTTCCTTTGGTTGAACCTTGGCTTAGTGTTAAGTTGAACTATATGAACATTGTGATTGATGCGGTGAACTATTATTGGGATCACTATATGTGTGGGGATGATTGGTATTTGACTTTAGAATACATGTCGGGTGTGTTACAACAAGCTTACACCGAGTGGATGTGTGTTGAAAATGGTATACTCTTAATCCCCGAGACTATAGTGCAATATAGGAGGGGAATGATGTTTCGTTGCCACCATTGGCAACGCAACACCCGTGCCTCTACCTCCACCCAGCCAGCTGCCGCCGCACCAGCTCAGCTGCTCCAGCAGCGTCCTCACCCGAGCAACCGGTACCACTCACCGTGTTGCCACCTAGGGGACTCATGAATGGCTTCATGGTCCAATATGATAGGGGGAGTTCTCCGGGTGGAAATTAGTTGTCAAGGAGGAGGTGATCATGGAAGGAGAAGCTTCATGGTAGTCTTAATTATGAACTTGTCTTATGTGATGGTTTGAACAATTTAATTTGGTGTTGTAATATTTTGCATATGGCCAAGACATTAGCTAGATATGGTCATATGGCATGGTTGATGTTAGCCTGACTTGTTTTATATTTTGTAGGCTAACCGGTTTGTATTTGGTAGCTAGGTAGCTACTAGGACTCTAGACTTATCTTAACTTGCTTACTTATGGATGCATGATTAGTAGTATGGATTGTGTGATTATGTGATAAGAAACTAAAGGCATGAAAAATAACCCAACCAACCGAAAGTAGAGATCATGATTAGGAGAAAACGAGACCAATAATGCACCTAAAGATCTTATAAATATGTTTTGTGGAAATTAATTGTTGTTATTTATATAGTTTAAATGTCGGGAGAAGAAGAACAAACCACGGGAGCACCCGTAGATACCATAACCGTGAACCCAACAAATGAAGAACAAGGGCAAGATAATCGACTAGATACCTTAGAAACCTTGTGTCAATTCTTTGGTAATACCATTAAGCAACAATTGGAAGATAAAGAGAAAGAGAAAGCTAAAACCGAATCCGAGGTAAAAGATCCACAAGCCGTATTGTTTAAGAACTTAGCCACTCATGCACCACCTACTTTTGAAGGAGGATCCGATCCCATAGCCTTAGAGAATTGGATTAGGAATATGGAAAAGTTATTTGAGGCAATAGGTTGTCCCGAGAGCTTGAAAATTAAAAGTGGGCAATATTACCTTAGGGGAGAAGAGGATGATTGGTGGCAAGTGTCTAAAGAAACTTATTTGGTGGATAAGGAATTCAATTGGGAGAAGTTTGTTGTGAAGATTAGAGAGAGATTTTACCCTAGAGCTTTAAGAAGGAGAAAACAATAAGAGTTTTAGAATTTGACCCAAGGAAAGATGAGCGTGACTGAGTATGCTGCAAAATTCCATGAACTGTCTCGATTTGCTGAGAATTTAGTGAAAGACGAGAAAGAAAGAGTTGAGAGGTTTGAGGATAGCCTTAATTGGCATCTGTAGGAGTTAGTGGCAGGATCATCTAGTACTTTCCTGGAGGCTTATGATAAGGCAATTAATATGGAGAGAATTCAGGATAGGAGAGCTGCAATACTTGGAAAGCGTCGAATTCAAGAAGAAAGAAGTGAGGGTTCTAGTGGAGGAAATTGGAGAAAAAGATTTAGGGGTGGCACACTAGCTAGGAGTTCGAATTCATACCGTAGAGACTATAGGAGAACTGGAGGATCACAGTTTTACCCTAGGAACAACAATGGGAATAATGCGTGTCGTAGATGTGGGAGATTTCACCCTGGCCGACCTTGTCCTGCTAATCAAGGGAACTGTTTTATATGCCAGCAGCCTGGGCATAGGGCGAATGTATGTCCCAATAAGAGACAATTTCCACCTGGGGATAACTTTACCCGTAGTGAGAGTAACCGACAAGGAAGTAACTTTAATCGTGGCAACAACAACAATCAGTTTCGTGGAAACCCTAACCCAGCTCCACATGTCACCTTTGCTCGGCCTATTGCAAGCCAAGTGGCCAGTAGCACCAAGGGAAAGATACACGTCATGAGTGGATGCGATGTGGATGCGAATCTGAATGTTGTGACTGGTACATTCTTTATTCATTCTTGTCCTGCTTATGTGTTGTTTGATACCGGTGCAACTCATTCTTTTATATCCACTTCATTCGTAACTAAACACGGGTTAACACCAAATTTTTCATGCAAAATGGATATTACCACACCTAATGGTATTATCGTGTCGTGTCAAAACATGATAAAGAATTGTCCTATCGTAATTGTTGAAACTTCATTACCTGGTGATTTAATTCAGTTTGATTTATCAAATTTTGATGTTATTCTGGGGATGGATTGGTTCAGTAGGTATCATGCTAGAATTGAATGTCATTTGCAAAAAGTATCACTTAGAAATCCATATGGTGGTAGAGTATCATATAGAGGAGTGATAACTAAACCAAGAGTCAAAATTGTTTCTGCAATGAACATTAAAACTCAAATCAGAAAGGGTTATCCAGTTTATTTGTGTTATGTGAGTGATACTAGACCAACGTCAAATGAAATAGCCAAAATCCCAGTCGTGTCAGAATTTCCCGATGTTTTTCCCGATGAAATTCCCGGTATGTCGCCACAAAGAACCATAGACTTTACCGTTGATCTCATACCTGGAACCGCACCCATATCTTAAGCACCATACAGAATGGCCCCAGCAGAAATGAAAGAATTAAAAAAGCAATTAGAGGAATTATTAGAAAAAGGGTACATTCGACCTAGTGTTTCACCTTGGGGAGCACCAAAACTGTTTGTGAAAAAGAAAGACGAAAGTTTGAGGTTGTGTATTGACTATCGGGAGTTAAAAAAAGTCACAATTAATATCACCTAGATCATTTATTTAATTTTAGAATATGGAAAGAGTAATTATTGAGACAAAAATGGCCTAAGGCCGAAAAGAGGAAAAAGAAAGAAAAAGAAATGAAGTTAGAATCTTAGTTTAATTCTTGTGAAATGTTTATATAAATTTAGGAGCTTGTGTTAGTGAGTGAAAGAGGAGAAAGCTAGAAGGAAGGTGAAGTTTTTGGAGCTTGGATTCAAGGTACTCTCATGTCCATTAAAAAACTCCATTTTCAAATGAACTAAAAAGATAATCACCTAATTTCTTCAAGTACATGCTACTTGAGTTTTAATGATCTTATTTTGTGAAGTCAAGATTATGTGTGTGATTTGATGGTGTGATGACCGAATGGTTTGAGCATGGGACACTTAAGATTAATTAACTTGATTGATGCTTGTTTGTGTGGATTGATTAACCAAATGAGATATATGTTTATAAGATTGAGTTGATTATTAATTTGTGAAGTTGTATGATTATTATTTGTGATATGGCCGAATGGTTTGAATGTTACATGCTTATGGACAATTGTATTGTTGAGATGATTAATGATTGTTGGGTGGATTATGAAGTTGTGTGACCATTGGAATAAATATATGCTTATGAGACTTGTGTATACGAATGATGGCCGAATGGATTAAATAAAGAATGATTATATTTTGAGCTTGTGATGATAATTGGATGATTAATACTAAGAATATATATATATTGAGTTGAAGTGTGTAATGACCGAATGGTGAATGAAAGATTATGATTGAAAGTGAACTAAGTTTGGGAAGCATGAGACTTATGATGGAAGTAAATGATTGAGACAAATGAAATAGCATGTGTATATGAAAATGATTTATTAAGATGAATGTGACCGATTAAGGAGAAATGGGCTTAAACTAACTAACTTGTAGTGTTGCTCCCAAACTTGGTACCCTTGGGATATTGAAGAGCATGTAGTGTGCACACTATAATAAAATTGAGATATATAGATATGAGATATGTAGGGTGATAACCCGAGATTATGATATACGCCGATAGGCCGAATGAAATGATAAATGATATACGATACGCCGATAGGCGGGATGAATTGATATTGTAGGGTTGATAAACCCGAGTGTAGGACTCGCAAGAGTCTGAGTTAAGCATGCTCTTCTACACTACTAACTTAATAAAATTTACTAACTCTATTTGAGACTAATTATTTTAGTGACTTGTGTTATATTAAGCTTATATTGATAATTACACCTCAAAGGTCATTTTCTGAGTAATAACAAGTATGAGTATGTCGGTGATTGTTTGAGTGCAAATTATATATATGCTTATGCATGGTTACGTACGTAAATGGATGAAACATGATAATAAGGACGGACAATCTCTTTAAATATATTATTATGATTATTACTACTAATATTAAGGATTATTGAATTTTGATGGTAAGTGTATTTTAAGTATAAAACCAAAATGAATTTTACATGGTGGGATGAGTTTACTTAGCTTTCGCTTATTTTCTCTTTGTTTTGTGTTTGCTCTCTTCGTGTGGTGTGTTGTATGTTGACAGATTTGGGCAAGGGTGAGAGCAAGGATGGATGGATGTATTTTATGCTTTGTTAGTTCATGCTTTTGTTGTATTATCGTACCATGGCTTCCGCAAATCGACGAAAACTCTTATGTAATTCGCTTTTAAACAATCGGGTTGTAATAATGACATTACCATTTTTATGATTATGTAATATAAGTTGGACTTCTCTATATTATCTTAGCCTTGTGCTTACCTTAGGGTAAGTACGGCGGTGACGTGTCGGTTTGGATTAGTGGGTAATAATCATGCTTAATTAGTGGTATCCAACCGTGGCGTTACAGGACGGGTCCGAATGTGTGTAGATTTGAGGGACTTGAACAAAGCAAGCCCAAAAGATGATTTTTCCTTACCCCACATAGATGTCCTAGTAGATAATACCTCCGGACACGCCCTCCTATCATTTATGGACGGGTACGCAGGATATAACCAGGTCCTGATGGCCAAAGAGGATGAAGAGAAAACCACTTTCATCACACAATGGGGCACTTATTGCTATACAGTAATGCCATTTGGGCCTAAGAATGCAGGAGCAACATACCAAAGAACCGCTACCACCTTGTTCCACGATATGATGCATAAGGAGGCTGAAGTTTATGTAGACGATATGATCATAAAATCCAAAGATAGAGAAGGGCATGTACCCTCACTTCAAAAGTTCTTCGACAGGCTTAGGAAGTACAATATGAGGCTTAATCCCAAAAAGTGCACATTCGGAGTCACATCCGGCAAACTTTTTGGATTTGTCATAAGCACCAGAGGAATAGAAATTGATCCATCCAAGATCTATGCCATAATAGACATGCCACCTCCAAAAACAGAAAAAGAAATAAAAGGCTTTTTAGGGAGAATCCAATACATTAGCAGGTTCATTTCCAAATTAACTATCACTTGCAAGCCCATATTCAAGAAACTCAAAAAAGAGGTAAAGACAGAATGGGACGAACAATGCCAAAAGGCCTTTGACAAAATTAAGGTCTATTTGTCTGAACCACCTGTTCTAGTACCGCCCGTTCTAGGCATGCCTCTAATCCTCTACCTTACAGTCACAGAAATGTCAACAGGGGCCATGCTAGCCCAAGAAATAGATAAGGAAGAGAAAGCCATATACTATGTAAGCAAGAAGTTTCTGGAATACGAAACCCTCTATTCGTCCCTAGAAAAGACATGCCTCGCTTTGGTAGCAACGACTAAAAAGTTGCGACATTACATGCTCCAACACACAATCCACATAAGATCGAGAGAAAATCCTTTGAAATACATATTCGAAAAGCCCATAATAAATTGTAGAATAGCAAGCTGGACCGTTCTCCTCTCAGAGTTCGACCTTAAATTTGAACATCGAAAAGCCATAAAAGGGCATGCTATCTCGGAGTACCTAACCGACCAAGCCATAAATGAACCAGATCGCAAGGATGAATATCATTTTCCAGACGAAGGGGTTATGACCTTAGATACCGAGACTTGGAAAGTTAAAAGTGAACCCTTGGCACTCTACCAGGAATACTTAGATAAGATCATAGTGTATTTCAATCAAATACACTTTACATACCTTCCATGAGAAGATAATCAATTTGCAGACGCTTTGGCTAAATTAGCAAGCATGATCAATATACCCGAAACAATTCGGATGATGCCCATCTGCGTACAAAAAAGATCCGATCCTTCATATTGCGACACTCTGGAAGTATTCCATGACGAAGAAGATGAGTGGTACACCGATATAAAGAATCTACTCATTTACCAACTTTACCCCCCTGATTCTAGTCCTAGAGCCCAAAAGGCACTCAGAAGGCTCGCAGCCCAATTCATAGAGGTACAAGGCCAGATATACAAGAAAAGCCCAAACCGAGTCAATCTCCTATGCCTAGGCACTGAAATGGGCCATAAGGTCTTAAGAGAGGTACACGCAGGAGTTTGTGGACCGCACATGAACGGTATGATGCTATCTAGGAAAATAATAAGGCTTGGATATTATTGGACAACAATGGAGAAGGATTGTTGTGAATTTGTCAAAAGGTGCATACAATGTCAGACACATGCAAATTTCCAACACTTACCACCAAGCCCGCTATATACCTTCACCTCACCTTGGCCTTTCTCGGCCTGGGGAATCGACATCATCGGCAAAATAACCCCAACAAAAGAAGGGGGTCACAAATATATCCTAGTCCCAATCGACTACTTCACCAAATGGGTCGAAGCGCAATCATACGCAAAGCTCAAAGCAAAGCATGTGGTTAAGTTCATTAAGAATAACATAATAGCTAGATATGGAGTTCCCCAAGAAATCATCAATGATAACGGGTCACACTTCATGAAAAAAGTAATTGAGTTGTTAACCCAGTTTAAAATCCAGCACCGAAAGTCGTCTTCCTACAGACCGCAAACAAACGACGCAGTGCAGCTAACAAAAACATCAAGAAAATCATCGAAAGAATGTCCGAAAATTATTATGATTGGCCCGATAAGTTGTCATTCGCACTTTGGGGTTACAGGACATCGGTCCGCGCATCGACGGGAGCAACACCATACTCCCTGGTTTACGGAATGGAAGTCGTTTTGCCGATTGAGTTAGGGGTACCATCACTACGGATCGTTTTAGAAAGTCAAATTCTAGAAGTGGATTGGGTCCAAGCCCGTTATGACCAACTAGTCTTGCTAGATGAGAGAAGGTTGCAGGCTCTGCACAACGTAAGAGTCTATCAAAAGAGACTAACAAGGCACTTTAACCAAAGGCTCAAGATGAGGGAACTTAAAGTTGGAGATTTAGTACTTAAGGAAGTAAGAGCCAATGTCACGGACCCAAGAGGAAAATTTCGACCCAACTGGTCAGGCCCATTTATCATCATAAAGATCTTAACGGGTGGCGCCGCAAGATTAGCGGATTTAGACGGGATTGAATTTAGTCAATGGATAAACATGGATCAATTAAAGAGGTTCTATGCTTAGGCAAGACACCCAATATAGCACTTTCGAGAGGCCCATACAAGGCTACCTAATCCCAAAAAAAAAAAAAAAAGGGATTTAATGTTAAAAAAAAAGTTGTGCACATAATAAACACAAGGTTGCAATATTAAAATGAGCATGTCTCCATAAATAATAATAAAGTCCATTACAAAGACTTGACAATTCCTAAAATATTAAGGCAAAAAATTAAATCTAAATCTAAAGAAGGGGCACATCACCCTTATTGAATTTAAAGCAAATAAAAGGCAAACCTAAGCTAGACATGCTCCAAAAGAGTATTTTCCTAATAGACTACTCCGTAGCTTCGGTAGTAGGGACTACATCCTCCATAGGCTCATCAACCTTTAGGCCTTCCACTTCGCGTTCCTTGGGAGCCTATATCTCTCGAACCAAGGCCTCTTCTTCTTTTTCAACTTCCACTAGAGGGACACTTGAAGAGGCTTCATGATCATTGGTCCGAATTCGGGGCTCCTCTTCCGGTTTGGTAGTAATCCTGGCTAAAGCTTTCTTGGCCTTCGGATTGAGGACACTTTTCACATGCTTAATTCCATTTTGCTTACCCTTCCCTTTAGGATCATTAGGGTTAGAAAGTCTTAAGCTAGCCTTGATCGATTGGGCCTTAAGATCGTCTTGTTTGGATTTCCTGCATGCACGACGACCATCCGTAGTCTTACAATCCATCCAAACTTCATAAGCCGAATATATATGGCCGTTGGAGCCTTGATGTGTGGAATAGTCCACTTGGGGCGACGATCCCATCCACACTACCAAGATCTAACCATACTAATCGTCAAAACCCGGGTAGAAGGAGCAACACTATCCTTCTGCGGGATAATCTGGCATTTTCCATATTACCGCATAATACGGCTAGGAAATATGTAAGTCAAATTTTGAAGACCAAGGATTTGATAATATCCCGTCTCCTTACTGCATTCGATTGCGGATTTTAGGCCCCACCACTTGATAATCCATCTTAGCAAAGGGCAAGCTTTAGGCTCTGTTTGATTGGGCGAAAAATCGTTTTCAACTGAAAAGTATTTTCAGCTGAAAATCATTTTCAGTGTAAATTGTATTTCCGTTCACATTTTCAGTTGTTTGGTTACAACAGAAAACAATTTTCCTAAAAAGCTAAATTTTACTTAAAATAAATTCTACTAACATAGTTGCGTCGATCTCGAAAAGTTAGGTGGATTCAAAAAAAAAATCACCTCAAATGCATATCACAGTCAAAAGTTATACTTATTTGAAGAAAAAACAATATTGAGAAAGTGGCCCGAAAGTTCGGCCCGAGGCCCAATCAAGTTGGGTGCGAGTTTTTTTTATGGCCCGAAGTCCCGACAACCAAACCCGATGATCAAGGCCAATATTAATGCTCCAGAGACATAGTGTTCCACCAACAGAAAACCGTTTTCCCTTCATTTTGAAGGGAAAACATTTACACCTATGTAGGTGAAAATGCTTCCCCCTGAAAACCATTTTCCTTCTCATTGTAAACCAAACAATGGAAAATGGGAAAACTGTTTTCCACGAAAACTGTTTTCCACGAAAACTGTTTTCACCCCAACCAAACGGAGCCTTAAGGTATCCACGCCATTCATCAATGGTGGATTCATAATAAAGCCTTCGGCGAGCAGGAAACTGCTTTGGTTGATATTTGAGCGCATTAGCCGGCCTCTCAATGAAGCACATATGCTCCAAGAGCCATATCTACAAAAAAAAAAAACACAAAAGATATAAAGTTAGGTATCCGTTAAAGATTCAAACTTTATAAAATTATGCAAAGCAATTATTCAAGCACTCACTTGAAGGAGAAGAGGGCTTCCCGTCCATCCACCAGGTGATGGCTCTTGTTTCTTGCGGTCCAAGCAAATTAAAGTTTCACCAAGAACAAGAGACATAAGGGTAAAATCGTTTTGAATTTGCTCAATAATTCTAAACATACAAGTTTTACCATTATTACCTCCACCAACAAAGAGGTACCTATTTAAGAGACATAAGATAAAAGCACGCCTATAATATGTCTCATTATGATCATCCTTACCTTGGGGAAAAAGATATTAATCACACCATTGAGGTCTAGCTCACCGGTCCTAGCCACGGAGGAGGCTTGTGTTGGGGATAAAACCAAGATACCTTTTGTAGTAGCCTTCAAGGTTGACCCCGAGCCCTGGAATAGTAGGAGCTTGATCATGAGGAAATCAAAGTATGGCGGCAAACTCTTCGGGAAGAGGACACAATTCATTATACCCGAATCTAAAAACGTGGAGTTTGTCATCCCAAAATTCAACGGCGGCCTCGAGAAGGTTCCAAACAATATGAACTTGCTTCAAGAGAGCATTCAAGTGGAAAGGCATAAGTCTCATCCTCTCTTCAGGGGTCATAGATTGAAACCACTTATCAAATTTAACTTCAAAGCTTGTCATGGCTGAAATCTAAATTAATTGGGAGGTCTCTCTCTCTAAAAGCTCTCTATTGCTAGTAAATTTTTATGAAGGTGATGTCCCAAAACCGGACTAACCCAAGACTTATATAGGGCTCGCACGGAAAAGATGAAAAAATAAGGCAATCCGTCAAAAAAGGGCTTCAGCGGCCCACGGGACAGCCACTGAAGGCTCGGCGGCCCCGATAGAGCAGCAAAGGCCCAACGGCCCAACCGTTGAGTCTGGCGGCCCCTGTTTTGACCCCCGCTCCTTCGCGTCAGCCGCTGAGTGCCTCCTTTTGGCCGCCGGGCTATTTTCTCGAGACAACCCTCTTCTAGCCAATTTTGGACACTTTCCTTAACCGTTTTGGGACTCCAATTTGGCTCAGTTTCCTATTTTCACTATTATTGCTTATTTCCTTAATTATTTATGGAAGCTCCACAATTTCTTTATTTCTTTTTGGATGATTATCATTTTTTATTTTTATTAACCCCCTTTTTTTCTTATTAATTTCATTTCTTTTTTGTATCCCTTTCTTTTTTTTCATTTTTTTAGGGGGGATAGGGTACACCCAATATTAACTTTTTTGGCTGTACCATTTTTTGCTACGTGGCTATTACTTGCTCTTTTGCTTGACTACCTGTGCATTTGCATGAGCCTAAATTATATGCAGGGGCCAATAAATAAGCAATATTTTACAAGCCAAAGTCCGAATGTTTGGTCAAATACAAATGTTCAAATGTTCGAAAATGTATTTCATACAAATACATTATCGTAAAAATCATCACCCACATCAGCATCCGTGCGGAGCACCTCAAAGTGATCCTCCGACCGCCGCGGCTCGTCGCCAAAGATCGACGCCGCTAACTGGCCATGGTCGAAGGAAGAATGACGGGCAGGCTCCCGATACGAGCACCCCTCCCCAGCATAACTCGAATCATACCCCCACGAAGAACGAGGAGGCAGGGTAGGCATCACAAGAGCAGAGACATGGGGCTGGTAGTAAAGGCCGCCATAAGGAGCATACCCCGCATACCCAGGATAAGAAGGATACATCGGCATAGGCATAGGAGCAGGCTCCACAAACGGAGTCATCCTACTCCCACCAGGACAGTCCGTCCGATGTACATGTTCTCTCTCTCTCCTAGTACACTCCCTCCAAGGGCTCCTCTCGCGAGAAGGGCCACGCTGAGGAGAGCTCACGACCTCATCATCCGACAATACCACCTGTCGTGACCGACGAGGAAGGGGTCGACGATACTCAACCTGCAACCCACCAAATATATAAGATACATTTCTCAAAGCATGTAACTTTGAAAATGCAAAGTCAAGCTTACCTTGTCCAAGTCAGCCCTTGAGCAAGTACCCTTCGAGAGAGCTCGAGATATCCAAGACTTCATGGCATGCATCACCTTGAAGACCTTTCCGGTCTTCTCAAGGTCAAGCTACGCAAAGAAAAGTCAATACAAGCATGCAAAACAGTAAAGTCACATACAACAGGTAAAATTATGAATTTACCCCTGGATGGACAACTGGAAGAGGAAGGCCCTGAATATCCTCATCAAGGTCCTCCGTCATCGGGACTTTCCGCCAACACTCCTTCCCGCCATAGTCCCGACCTTGGACCCGCATATCCGGGACATCCACGTCGATGGCATCAACCCGAGGCTCCTACAAAGCAAAGAAGGTTAGCATCCCATAAAAACAAGAAAAGCATAGAATAACAAATATAAAGTTCTTACCTTCAAACCCACGAATGAAGGCATGAGGCGATCACGACGGAACTACTCATAGTGCCCCGCAAGGTCCTCCACAAGCTCCCTCAAAAACCGCATAGCATCCGAGCCCACCATGGCCTCCGCAACCTGCTTGCGAGACAAGCACCTCACCAAGAACATGTTCGAGGGAGGATCCAAGGGAATCCTCGGTCCCGCCACATCAAGATAAACCTAACTGAAGATCCGCTCTCCCAAATACCACTCAAAAGAGAACGGACCCGTAATCAGGATCCTCTGGCGGTCCATCGCCCTAGATGCTAGGACAGCATCCGAAGCCAACCCATGACACTTCGCCCATGGGAAGTAGTCAATCTACACAAACATGCAACATAAGATATTTCCACACCAAGAAATATAATCCATGCAACAAAAAGAAAAATTACGTTACCTTGTGCCAGTCTAGGCGCAGGAGGTCCTCCCTATACTGCTGAAGAGTCTGGAAGGGCACAGGACCCCTATGACACCACGCCCTGCAAACCGGGAAGTCTAACTCCCATCCTGTAGGCGCCATGTCCGGGAAATGCTCGAAAAACCAAGGCGACATCGAAACATGAAATTAAGCACCGCACACTTAAATCATGCACATCACCAAAACAGATACAAAAAGAAGAACGCACATGCAAGACTTTCCAAAAACCGCACAAGCTCACAGGAGGAAGAGTCGACTGCTTGTACCCCTCATCATTCACGCGGCAAGCAAACCGCATGCACCTCAAAAGGTTGGCGTAGCCCGGCAACCCCCAGTTGTACTCTCTCACCCTCTCCCAATCCAACAAGCTCGGGAGGTAAATAGCATGGATAAGCTCCCCCTTGTTACCAAAGATAGTGGTGGCGAGGAGGTAGGCGATGAACATCCTCGCATTCTGCTCCACC
Source organism: Tetragonia tetragonoides (assembly GCA_038025085.1). Lineage (NCBI taxonomy): Eukaryota > Viridiplantae > Streptophyta > Magnoliopsida > Caryophyllales > Aizoaceae > Tetragonia > Tetragonia tetragonoides. The sequence goes on along the minus strand of CM076153.1, from coordinate 20,262,426 downwards.
GAGGTATTTCTCTTGTACCTCGTGTCAGTCAAAGCAGCATAGAGCTCGCTATAGGGACGGGAATGGTGACCCCAGGTGTTCCCCCAAGGGCCAAACTTCCACCATCTCCTTCTTACGTTTCCAAATGGAAACGTCGTAGACGATGGGTGTACCCACGCAGGGTACCCCAGTCAGCATAGCAAACTCCGAAGGAGTGATCATCATCTCCCCATTAGGGAAATGAAACGTGTTGGAAGTATCCCAAAAACGTTCCAAAGACAAGTGGACAATGCACCTCTTGCCTCGCTCAACCGAGTCCGCCGCTTTCAAAAGGGGCCCAAGCCCAGCACCCAAAACTGCACTTAGCACTTCTTTGGGCAAGATCTTAAAAAGTCTCACCGAAGGGCCACAATTACCATGGGGCTTCAAGTTCCCTTCGGGTTCCTATGATCAAATTTGCAACCCCTTAGGTTCACATTTAAATCAAATGTTTAATCCTAGGCGTGTTTCTAAGTTCGTTCAAGCCGCCCAAGATCACATGCGCTACAAACTTGATAATTGCATACAATTTCTACACAAATTCTACTCAAGGCAAAGCATATGAACTAAAATTCGATGCATAAAACTATGAATTCAAAGTTTGAGGCTTACCACAAACTTGGAAGCCCGGGGGCTCAAGTGAGTCGCCGGTCGGAAGAGAAACTCCGATCGATCCCAAACAATGTCGGGCATCCTATCCGACCGCGTGTATCGATCTTGAGGAAAAGCCATATTAGGCTTCCTCTTCAAAGGCTTCACATGGGAAGGAAAAGCATTGGTGAAGATATCAATTTCTTCAACCTCCTCCCGGACCTCGGTCCTCCTCCTTCTCTTCTTCACAAACCTTGGAGCCATGAAGAAGGATGAACAAGCTAGAAAGAGCAAACAAGCAGAAATGGAGGATTTTCGGATTTTCTCTCTCCAAGGGTTTCACAAATCCACTTTCAAATTCACCCCAAATTTGTGAGAAATTACAAATAAACTTCAAATTATGCAAAAGCAAGTAAATGCAAGCAAAAAGAAGCAAATTTGAGCAATTTTGAGCAAGAAATGAAGGTTGGGCAACAATGGAGGTAGAGCGAGAGAGTCTCGAAAATTTGGGGAAGAATGACCCAAAAAATCGGCTCCCCCAAAAATAAAACCCAATTTCGCCTCTGAACCGCCCCAGCGGCCCAGCCGTTGGCCCTGGCGGCCCCTCTAGTAGCCTCCGCACCGCTAGTTGAGCTGCTCAGCAGGCCCGAAAAGGCCGTCCAGCGCTCAGCGGCCCTACGCATGGCCGAACCAGTTTTCTCATCCGCCTCTCACGGGGCAGGCCCACGAGTTCAAATTCCGCGCGGGATTGCATTTCTCGACCGTTGGAAGCCCGGGAAATTTGAGCATGTCACCCAAAATGATTCTTTTGCCCCCACAGCTTGGTTTCCTATCCCAGGGCCCCGGTATTATCTATTTTTGCAGGCGCAGGCCTTTATTCTATTTTTGCAGGCGCATGCCTTTATTCTGTTTTTGCAGGCGCAGGCCTTTATTCTATTTTTTGCAAGCACATGCACTTTATTCTTTTTTGCAGGCACAATTTTTCAAAATACAGGCATCATTAAAGTAGAGCTACGCAACGCTCTTTGACGTTGAGGCTATTAAAATTAGCGTCACGTCGACAACAATTAAAGCAGAGCAACACAGCGCTCTTTGACGTTGAGGCTATTAAAATTAGCGTCGCGTCGACAACAATTAAAGCAGAGCAACACAATGCTCTTTGACGTCGAAGCTATTAAAATTAGCGTCACGTTGGCACCCGCAAAGCAGAGCAACGCAACGATGACGAAGCTATTAAAATTAGCATCGCGTTGGTACCCACAAAGCAGGTAACCCTGACCACATGCGGTCAGGAGTCTATCTTTCCTTTCTTTCTAACATAAAGCATTTTCAAAACAAAAAAAATATTGCAGGCATTTTTAGCAAATAATTTGACCTTCGCTTTTACAAGCTCGGCCTAAGTGGAGGCTTATGTAGACACCCTAATCGGTTCTCATTCCCTGGCACCGCAACGCCCGATGATGATAGTAATGGATTAACATGGACGTAAGTAGAAAAGGACATTGCTAGGAAATCTAGACCAAATTTCTTAAAACCTCAGTCTTTTGATAGCCCTTGTTATAAGGATTCCAACGCCTTTAACCTTGCCTCAATCAGGTTGCCGGATCAAGAGATATCGCGTCTCGAAAATTTGGGTCAAAACCGCTCAATCCCGACCCTCTGGGTCAGCCCAGGGGCAATTTCGTAATTTACTGAGCACAAAAAGTCAAAAAAACCCTAGTCACGCACCCGGCTCCAGGCCCGGCGGCTGACGCTATCAGGCCGGCGGTCAACGCGTGACAGCGGGGGGCCTTCTTGCCAGCCGTTGAGCCCCAGCGGCAGCCGCTGGCCCCAGCTGCCCTCCGTGTGGCCGCTGGACCTGTTTTTTGGCTGGGCTGAGTTGTGGCACCGGGTTTATTACCCTAAGCCCCTAATTCCGTCCCCTAACTCTATAAATACTTCTTTTCACCCTCTTTTGCAAGGGGTCAGTCAGTTCATAATTTTGAGAGCATTGAGAGCACATATTTCCCCCAAATCGAAGAGAATTCAGATTTCTGGAGATTTAAGCAAGCATTACATCCAACCTACCACCCAAGATTGAAGAGCAATTCCAATTCTACTAGTTCCGTTCGAATAGAACGTCCAGGTTAACCATCCTGAGGGCCTAAACACTTTATCAAATCTCTTATTTACTGTTTATTAATCATGTTTTATTTAGCTTTTGATTATGATTGAATAAATTTGCATGTTTTGGGTTTTGTATATAATTATGCATGTTTAGTTAATATAAAGTTAGCATCTTTTTATTAGTTTATGCAAGTTTGCATCTTTTTGTAGTTTTTGCATGCATATAGCAACCTCATAGGGTTATTTTAGCATAAAGTTGACATCTTTGCATTTGTTCTTCTTTTGAAGTTACTAACAAATTCATTGATGTGCATATGCAATACTTGACGCGTTTAGCAAAGTGCGGTAAGTTGGAGCGTTAAGTTAATGCTTTATATCTTGTTTATGCCTATAATAGTATGCATGCAAATTGGATATAATTGTGCAAAGTGATAACATAGGAATTTGGTTGTCTTTAACCCGCCTAGTGAATTTAGGATCTTGGACGACCGGACTTGTATGGAACCATATAGTATAAATAAATATTTCACATGGATAAGCTTAGTAGAGACCGTTTATACGGGCGATTTAGATGAGATTCGTTTTTTTTTATTTCGTACCTACACCCCCGAACTCAATATTTAGTCCCCATGGGCATGAGTCAATTCCCATCAGGAATTGGGTGCACTTTTTGATGGTTTCCAATTGTTTCCTTAAAAATTGGTGGCGGCTTCTTTATTTGCAAATTGTTATTCCCCATAATTAATTTAAATTGCATATTGACATATTATTTAAGAACCATTAATTCCAATCAAATAAATCACGATTCGAGGCGCCGGAAAGGCGAGGGTTCTTACAGGAAGCGTTCGACAAGATTAAAGATTATCTAGCCAACCCACCTATTCTTGCTCCTCCCAAGCAAGGTCTGCCATTGATCCTCTATTTGACGGTAACCGACGACAGCCATGTTATGCTAGCCCAAGCCATAGAGGACCAAGAACGAGCTATATATTAGTTGAGCAAGAAATTCATCGATTATGAAATCAAATATTCAAGCCTTGAAAATACCTGCTTAGCTCTAGTCTGGGCCACCAAGAAACTCAAACATTACATGCTCAATCACCCCGTACTGGTAAGGTCAAGGATGAATCCCCTCAAATATATCTTCGAGAAGCCAGTCCTAAGTGGAAGAATTGCGAGGTGGACAGTTTTGTTGTCTGAATTTGATCTCAAGTTTGATCCCACAAAAACCATCAAGGGACATGCAGTTTCAGAATACTTGACCGAGCACCCCACTCACACAACCAAGGATCACGAGCAATATGACTTCCCCGATGAAGATGTGGTCCTAATTGAAGAAAATTGATGGAAAATGTACTTTGACGGGGCATCCAACCAAAAAGGTTATGGCGCAGGAGTACTATTGGTATCTCCGGATGAAGCCCATACTCCCATCTCAGTAAAACAAGACTTCCCTGTCACTAATAATGCAGCCGAATATGAAGCTTGTATAATCGGTCTACAAGCAGCCGGAGGCCTGGGCATCCGAATACTCAAAGTCTATGGGGATTCTCTACTAATCATCAATCAAGTATCCAGGAAGTGGAAAGTTCACAGTGAAAGCCTGGCACTCTACCAGGATTTTTTAGATAAAGTACTTGACAACTTTGAAGAGGTAGCCTTCACATACCTTCCACGAGAGGACAACCAATTGGCAGACGCTCTATCCAAGCTAGCATCCTTGATTATCATACCCGACCCAGTCAGCATGATGCCTCTTTGTAAACAAAGAAGAAGCGAGCCCGCCTTCTGCAACAACCTCGACACGGATCTGACCCTGGCTCCGATCGAAGAAGATCCTTGGTGCCAAGACGTCTGCAACTACATCACCAAAGGAATATACCCTCAAGACGCACCAATAAGAGCTCAACGGGCCATCCGTCTCTTAGCGGCACAATGGATAGAGTACAAGGGGGTTCTATACAAGAAGTCCCACAACGGGGTCAACCTTAGATGCGTGAACGCCGAAGAAGCAGCAGAGATCATGGATAAGGTACACAATGGTGTGTGCGGACCACACATGAATGGTCGAATGCTCTCTAGAAAGGTCCTACGACTGGGATACTACTGGACCACTATGGAAAGGGATTGTTATGACTATGTCAAGAAGTGCAAGAAGTTTCAGATATATACCAACCTGCAGCATATGCCACCTTCAATGCTCAACAACTTCACATCCCCTTGGACATTTTCCGCATGGGGAATAGATATCATTGGTAAAATCACCCCGAAAGGCTCTACAGGACATGAATACATCCTAGTAGCACTAGTACAGAAAGTACCTTGTGCGACGGTTCAAAACACTAATATGCGTCGGTTTTGAACTGTCGCATATGTAAGGGACGCACATGCTCAAAAGCATATGCGTCGGTTAGTGAACCGACGCACAAAGGTTTTGTGCGTTGGTTGAGCAGAAGAACCGAAGCACAAAGTCTGACTTTGTGCGTCAGTTGAGGTAAACAACCGTCGCCTATAACATGCATGTGCGTCGGTTGTTTACATCAACCGACGCACAAAGTCAGACTTTGTGCGTCGGTTCTTTTGCTCAACCGTGGCAAATTTTTTATTATTTTTTTTATTTTTTATGTTTTTTTTTTGTTTTTACGAAATTCCACAATTAAATCTCTTAAAACAAAGTAAGCCTATGTGGGATTCGAACCCACGTCTTTTGTGCTATAACACAATTGCTTTACCATCTGAGCTAATAGGCTTCGAAAATAAGAATAATTATACAAATTTTCTACAAAATAATACTTTCAAAATGATAGAACCTTAGAATTTGCTAACACAAAGTTGCAAACATGTATATAGATGATACACTACTAGAAATGCATGTACTTATACAGCAGCAGTAGAACCAACAGCAACACCAAGTCCAAATATACCATCAAGCGGCATGCTTACACCCTGCATGCCCAAATAACACAAAATCTGGTTTAGCCCATAACATTTCATCTTTAAGTACAAAACATAGTTAAAAGTCATCCGACTTCCTACCTGCAAACCTATGCTTCGACTCATGACATGACTCATGAGCTGGACAGCTCAACACCCTTTCAATCATAGCCTTTATCCCTATCCAACAACAAACAAATTGTAATCAACGCCCAAAACCAAATTTCAGATACATAACTACAGCAAGAACTAGAAACAAGGTTCCAATCAATGGATCTGAACTCAAGAACATGCTGAAAACGCAGGTCGGCAATCAGAATCAATCATTAGAACAGGGGCAAAAAGTCTGAAACAAAGAGAACCTAGCCAACACAAGTTCAGATTGGAATGTACTCATATCAATACCTTATGTTCATAGATCAATCAACAACAACAACAACAACAACAACAACAACAACCACCCAGTAAGTGTCCCGCCTAGGGCGGGGTCTGGGGAGGTCCAGATGTACGCAGTCTTACCCCTAACTAGTCGCCTAGAAGAGAGACTGTTTCCGAAAGACCCACAAAAACCTTTTTTTTTTTTTTCGAAAATGCAATTAAAAATGTTTTTTTCTTTTTTTTTTTTTTTAGAGCAGTAAAGAATGATCAAAAGGGCAAGGAAGTAAATCAGTCAACATACTAACACAAGATTCTACTTACTGAGCAACATAAATTGAAGGAGACGCTACAGACTATAAACAAACTGAATCAACCTCTAGTACTAGCCAATGCACAACCCTAATCTAACGCGGATCCTCTACACGGATCCTGCTACGCCATACTCTCCTATCTAGGACCAAGTCCTCGGTAAGATCTAGACGGGTCAAATCCTGCCTGATTACCTCTTCCCAAGTCTTCTTCGGGCGTCCTCGTCTTCGTTTACAATCTCTAAGTGTAATTCTCTCACACCTTCTCACCGGTGCATCACGATGTCTCCTCCTCACATGCCCAAGCCACCTAAGCCTTGTTTCTCGCATCTTGTTGTCGATATCGGTCACTCCCACCTTGCCTCTCAACACTTCGTTCCTAATTCTATCTCTTCTTGTAGAGTTGCACATCCAACGAAGCATCCTCATCTCGGTCACCCGCATCTTCTGCACATGCACCTGCCTCACCGGCCAACACTCCGCCCCATATAGCATAGCTGGCCTGATGGCTGTACAATAAAATTTGCCTTTAAGTTTTAGTGGGATTTTTCTGTCACATAGAACTCCCGTTGCACTCCTCCACTTCAGCCACCCTGTTCTGATACGATGAGTCACGTCATCGTCAATCTCGCCGTTGCCCTGTATGATTGAACCGAGATATTTGAAACAATCCTTCTTCGGTACCACCTCCGTACCAGTCTTAATCTCCATATCCGAGGCAACCCCATCTCTTTTGAATTTGCCTTCCAAGTACTCGGTCTTTGTCCTACTTAGCTTGAATCCCTTTGACTCTAGTGTGTCCCGCCAAAGTTCCAATTTGGCGTTAACACCTTCTGTAGTCTCGTCTATCAGAACAATGTCGTCGGCAAACAACATACACCAAGGCACATCCCCCTGGATAGTCTTAGTGAACTCATCCATGACGGTTGCGAACAAAAAGGGACTCAACGATGACCCTTGATGTAACCCAATATCTATAGAAAATTGCTCAGTTTTCCCTCCTGTAGTCCTGACCCTAGTCCTCACTCCTTCATACATATCCTTAATCATTCGGATATAGGCGACTGGAACCCCCTTGGCTTCCAAGCACCTCCACAAAACTTCTCTGGGTACCCTGTCATACGCCTTCTCCAAATCAATGAAAACCATGTGCAAGTCCCTTTGTCTCTCTCTGTAGTGCTCCATAGAACGTCTAATCAGATGAATCGCTTCCGTTGTTGACCTCCCTGGCATGAAACCGAATTGGTTCTCCGAGATTAGAGTACTCTTCCTTAGTCTCTTCTCAATCACTCTCTCCCATAGCTTCATGGTGTGACTGAGTAGCTTAATACCCCTATAGTTGTTGCAGCTTTGGATATCTCCTTTGTTCTTGTATAGAGGAATCAATGTGCTGAGTCGCCACTCCTCCGGCATCCTTGCGGATTTAAGGATCACGTTGAAAAGCCTAACTAACCACAATAGACCTTCTTCCCCCAAACTCTTTCATACCTCTATGGGTATCTCATCTGGTCCTACTGCCTTCCCACTCTTCATCGTCCGCATGGCCCCTTTGATTTCTTCCTTCGTAACACGACGACAAAAGCTGTAGTTGCGGTATTGCTCGGAAGTGGTAAGGTCTCCCAACGAAATGGCTACGTCTCCAACGTTGTTAAAGAGCTCATTGAAATACCCATGCCACCTCCTCTTGATGTTCGCGTCGTCCACAAGAACTCTCCCCGCCTCATCCTTAATACAACGAACTTGATCCAGGTCTATGGTCTTCCTCTCCCTAGCTCTCGCCAACCTGTACACGTCCTGTTCTCCCTCCTTAGTGGCCAATTTTTGGTACAGGCTCTCATATGCTTTACTTTTGGCTTCTGCTACTGATTTCTTTGCCTCCTTCTTTGCCGCTCTGTAGACTTCCCGCTTCTCCACCCTTTCCTCATCTATAGTGCTATCCATTAGGGCTTTATAGGCAACCTTCTTAGCCTTCACCCTGTTTTGAATATCCTCACTCCACCACCAGGATTCCTTCTTGCTACTTCCTATCCCTCTTGCAACTCCTAAAGTCTCCTTCGCCGCATTCCTAATGAGATCTGCCACCCCTGCCCACATTTGACTCGCGTTACCTTCTCTTCTCCAGATGCTATCCGACTCAACCTTTGCCCTAAATTGACTCCCCCCGATTCCTCTAAGATTCCACCACTTGATTTTGGTGCCATTGTGTGCACTTCTCTTCCTCTTCCACCCCTTCATCTCAAGGTCCAAAACGACCATCCTATGTTGGGTCGACACACACGCACCTGGTAAAACCTTGCAATCCATGCACGCCCCTCGGTCGCCACGCCTAACAAGAATGTAATCTAGTTGGGTCTTAGCGGTGCTGTTTCTAAAAGTAACTAGGTGCTCCTCTCTTTTGTTGTAGAAGGAGTTGGTTACCATTAGGTCATACGCAGTCGAAAAATCTAAGACCGCCGTGCCACCATCGTTCCTAACTCCGTACCCGAACCCTCCATGAGCACCAGAATACCCATCCGACGTGGCCCCTATGTGTCCATTGAAGTCTCCTCCTACCAGGAGTTTCTCACTAAAAGGAACCTGCTGAATAACCTCATCTAACTCCTCCCAGAAGCGACGCCTAAGTTGCATATCCAACCCTGCTTGCGGTGCATAAGCACAAATGACATTGAAGGTCTCCTCCTTCACCACCACCTTGATAGACATAATCCTATCATTGGTTCTCTTTACCTCTACAACATGTTGTTTAAGCTCCTTGTCAACTAAGATCCAGACCCCATTCCGTTGACTCGCACACCCTGAATACCAAAGTTTGAATCCATTGATCTCTTTTGCCTTGGCGCCTGACCACCTCGTTTCCTGGACACACACGATATTAACCTTATATTTTTCTAAAACCTCCACTAACTCTAGAGTTCTTCCCGTGAGTGTCCCTACATTCCATGTGGCAAACCTCAATCTATTTGCCCCAACTCTCCCACTACGAGACCCTGATCTCACCAGAGGACTGGCCCTAACTCTACCACTAGAAGTCAAAGACGCCACACCGACCGAAGCAATAGTCAAGCAGTTAACTCAAAATAATAACTAGAAAAGCCATGAAGCTAGGTAAGTATTTGCGCACCAAAAGGTTAGGTAACGCAAATCGTATCTATATAACAAACCACGTCTATGCTTGCAAACCAGATTTCCTACAATATTAGTAATAGTCCTAATACGACGACAATGATAATAATAATAATAATGCCAATAATAATAATAATAATAATAATAATAATAATAATAATAATAATAATAATAATAATAATAATAATAATAATCCAATAGTAATACTGTTAATAATAATAGTACGGATAATAATACTAATAATAATAGTGATAATAATAATGATATAAATGGTAATGATAACAATAGTATCCAATACCACCACAAAGGCAACAACAAACACTAATAATACTACATACAATAACAACCGAACAATGGTACAAGCAACTTAATATTAATAAACGCAAAACTACTAGTTAAATAATACTACGACTACTATTATAATACTAATAATACTAGTAATAGTAGTAACAATAATATTAATAATAATAATACTAATAATAATAATAATAATAATAATAGTACTAATAATACTACAACTACTAAATAAGCTAGAGGTACCAACAAAACAAACATAGGCACACAAAAATAGTTTCCAGCAATCAGTACCACACAGCAAATTTCACGTGCTAGAGTCAGAGAAGTCAACAACAAGAATAATAAATAATAAAGTGAGGGTCAAATCCAAGCACAAGTGAGAAGTCAACAACACACGCTAGGGGCCTCGGGTCTGGTGGGGGTACGCCGGTGCTTACCACGACGCTACTACTTGCTTCCAGCGAGGTGGCGACGTGCTGGTTGCGTATGGTGCTGTTCGTGGTCGGCTGTTGTCGGCGGCTTCCCGACTGGCGAGGGGATGCTACTCCGACCTCCCGACTGGCGTGATAGTCCACGGCGGTGGGATTTCGCCGAGGGACAATTTGGGCCTTCAAGCGAAGTCGCCGGACTCGACTTTCCAGGTCCCGGCAAGTCGAGGTCGGCGAGCTCGAAATCTCCGGCCGATCGTTGTTCCTCCACGGCGATGAAGTGTCGCCGGTGGTCAATTGGGGCCTCCGACGAAGTGATCGGAGGTCCACTCACCCCTAAAAGGGTCGGCGGTCGCCGACCTTTGTAGATCGGCCGGCGATCACCGACCTTGGGGGGGGTGGGGGGGGTGGGGTTGGGGGGGGGAGAGAGAGCAAGAGAGAAGGAGAGAGAGGGAGCGAGGACTAGAGAGCTAGCGAGCTAGAGAGAGAAAGTTGAGAGAAGGATCGAGAAAGAGAGAGAGAGAGGGAGAGGAGAGGGAGAGAGCGAGAGAGAAAGAGAAAGAGAGAGCGTGAGCGTGAGCTAGATCGGGGGCTAGATCGGGGGGGGGGGGTTGGGTGGTGGTGGTGGTGGTGGTGGAAGGAGAGAGAAAGCTAGAGAGCGGGAGAGAGAGAGAGAGAGAGAGAGAGAGAGAGAGAGAGAGAGAGAGGGAGAGAGAGAGAGAGGGGGATGGAGAGAGAGAGGGGGATGGAGAGAGAGAGACACTGATTAGAAAAATTCTTTTTTAGTGGAACTCCTTGCATGAGCCTCTGACCTGGAATGTAAATACAGTCTCAAGAACCTCAAAAAAAAAAGAAAAAAAAAAAAAAAAGGAAATAGAGACAAGCCACTCAGTTCATATATATATATATATAAAGTTATTGAGACATTTAGCTAGTCTTATCCAATTACCATTGCTATCATACGAACTAAGTTTCATAATATTCTTAAATCAAGCTGAAAATAACACCAACAAGGGAAAACAGATCCGTTAGGCTATCACAAGATGCAACAACACAATGATTTCTATATAATAAAATGAGAAGCACATAGGAACTGGATGATGCCTTTAAAGTTCGATATTTATTTGCTCCTACGTGTACACAACACAGATTGTGAAAATTACTTTACTAGGCTCAATTCCTACAACTGAGAACCTGCAAAAGACATAAAGTTCAATTCCATGCTGCATGCACTTTTTAACAGGTTGTTTGAACCATTGTAATACACTATAAATAACACGTCAACCCAAGTATAAAAGGACCACGAGATTCACAACAAACAATTCCAGAATCAACTCTTCAGGTGAGCATTCCAGAATTTTACAATTTCAAGTACTAGTATAAGCATCAAAGAAAATTAAATCAATAGAATCAGAGGCACAAACAATTCTACAATTTCAACTCTTCAGGTGAGCATTCCAGAATTCTAATTTTACCATTGTCTTTGCTCATCAACCGACTCTTTGAATCAATATCTCGCTGTCACAGCTGAAGTAAGGCATACATACAATTAACCGAGCAAGCGCATCCTGCATATTTACACACAACAGAACCTCAATAAAGATCTACGCATGAACAATTTCATCCGAAAGGAGCTAAATACACTTGAGAAACAACATAAAAGTTATAACCCAACTCATTGAATTACATTATTAAGCCACATAACAACAATCTAGTAGAATTTGGCATGTAAGTCATACTTATTTACCCTCCAATCAGGACATGCAAGACAACATAGTATCACCAACTAACAGATCTGCACTAAAATACTACTTTACATATGTAATGTCAAAATTCCCTAACAAAAAGACCCACAAATTTAACAAGCAGGAGCCAAACCCTACAAACTAAAAAGCATAAATTCAATCCCTCGTCAACCCAGATGAGTTACTACAAGCTAGAGATGTAAGTAAACTAAGCCCAAAAATAGCAATTCAGACATGAAAAAAGGAAAAAAAAAAATCTTAATTGTGCTCTGATTAAAACAAAATACAGCAAAAACAATTAAACAAAAGAGAAGCAAAAATTTAGACAAAAAATAAAACTGATTAGCAAATTGAGCTACGGAGAGAGAAAATTTTAGCAAATTGAGTCAAAGACAGACCGGGCAGAAACTGCAGCAATGGTCTACAGCACATGACTATGCAAAAGGACTGCGTTTTAGCACAAATTCTCCATCTCCATTCAAGCGCCTCAACAACTAGAGAGAGAAACTGAAGAACAAAATTGAAAGAAGAGAGAAAGTGAAAAGCTTTAAAGACAAAGTCCTAAAATTTCAGCATGAATCTAACAAACAAGAACATTAAAAAGAAACCCAATACGAATTAGCACACATCATGAACATAGGAAATCTTACAAACCAATTTGGGATATGCGAAACCACTCAGATGAACATTGTCTTAGCTTTCAAGCCCAAATAATTGAAAACCCTAGTTTCCAAATCAAACCCAGGTTAAATAATATCAAAAATCCCTAATCTTTTACAATTAACACCTCAAATTTATATTATAACAGATCTAACATAACGAATCAGAAACAAACACCCATCTGAAACCCTAAATCAAAAACAAAAACATAACAGGGAAAAAAATACTTCAAAATAATTGGGGACAAAGAAATAACCTTGAAATGAATCACAATCAACAACAATTTGAGTTCTGAATCGACCGGGTAGCAGTTCTTCACAACGAAGAAGAGATACAGATCAATGGAGGAAGAAACCAAAAATTAAAGACAGAGAAGAGCACAAGAAATCGAAAAACAAAAAGATTGCACTCAAAGCCCACATGAAACAGAGCTAGCTTATTGCTTTCAAAAAAAAAAAAAAAAAAAGAAACAGAGCTAGCTTACTGTGTACCAGAAGTAGAAAAGTTCTACTTGTGTACCAGAATTAACTCAAAACCTTGAAGCTCATAAAGGAAACCAAATAAAACTAAAAAAATAAAGAATACGTGAAAATTGAATCTCAATTCAATCAATCTGAGCTAGACATAGGAGTAATACAGAAAACAGAATGTCCCAAAATCATCTAAATCAATCATAAAAATCACAGTAGCTCAATTTCATCAAAATTCAATTACTTAGAAAATCATAGAAGTAATAGCTGGATATCACAAAGCTTGAGAATCAACATATGACTAAATACAACATATAACATCCTAAAATACTCAATGAATAACAAGATGACAGCAGCACAAGGAAATAAAGAGAAGACTACTTACAGGTTACTAATCTGCTAACTGTTTTTTGCTAACACAAGGAATTGAAAGACAAGACTAGGACACCAAGGAAATGAGAGAACAATACTTCCGTAGCTTTCATTGTTTGTCGCACACATAGTAGAATTACTAATAATTGATCTTGCAACTTTGAAACATGCAAAGCTAAGCTTAAAGAGGATTTAATCAGGTCTGATACAGCAGTTCTTATTACAGATTCAGATTCGCAAATTTGATCAGTTTAAGAATTAGAAACAAGGACCTAATCAATGCCTCTGAGCTTAGTTGCATTGTCTTGATTTCTTATTATCTAGGCTCATTAAAAACATAAGAACAAGCAATACACTAGTTTCATCGGTTCACACTTCACTAAAATGTAGCCATTAGCCACGAAAAGCTAGTTTCATCCGTTCACACTTCAAAACTAAAATGTAGCCATTAGCCACAAAATGCTATGACATCAATTCACATTCAGGACCCAGCAAGCAAAATAGCCCAAAGTTAATGTCACTAGTTTCAACCAGAATATTGCAATCAGAATATATCAAACTTGCAGACCCCAATCAAGAATCAAATACCTCACACTTCACTTGCAAGTTGTAAATCACAATTTGTTTGTCAATGACCCAATAATCCATAATAGTGACTTTTGTAACAGCAAGAACTCAACTGGTAGTTAACCTTCAGCCAACAACTAAAAGTTGTAGTACCAGTAAAATAACTACTTTAAGATTCAAGGGAGCAGATTAAGAAGCAAATCGAAAAATTAACTCCAAATACTGTGTTACCAAAGATTGCAGAAGAGATTTAACTCGCCAGAATTACAGAGAAAGCAACTCAGATAAGCAGGCTTTAACTCGTAACTTTCTGAGCAAAATCGAAAAAGAGCAAAATAATCAAGATATTGTAAAATTAAACCCTAGCGTAAATCTGACTAACTAAGCCCCATAATCGAACCCCTAAACACCTAAAATTCGCATTCACAAACCCTACCCAATAAACGAAATTAACAAATAAAAAATGAGAAGAACTAGCCAGTGGGAGACAAGGAACGATAAAAGTTAAAAATCAAACAAAATGAAAAACTATAAGTAAATCGAAGAACCCTAAAAATGTCGATCTGCAAATTTGCTTACCGATTTGCTATAGGCGGAACGGGAAAGCTTCGATCTGCAATTAAACCAGCAAAAACATTGCTAATCGCCAAATATCAGAACTCAAAAGTTGAGAGAAAAGAGGAGAGAGAAAATGAAGATCAGAAGGAAAGAGGGTGAGAAGAATGAAAGGAGAAAAAGAAGGGGAGGCGGAGAAGAATGAAGGAGTTAGGCAACAGTTAGGGCGAAGGGTTATTTTTTTTAGGAGGGACGACGGTCCATTTTAATGACCGTTGCATATGGGTACACTATGTGCGACAGTCATCGTATTCAACCGTTGTCCATTCCCATTTCGCGTTTTTATTTTTCAACAGTTAAAATATATGCGTCGGTTGTACAAAATAACCGTCGCCTATTCCGATCATTTATTTACAAAAATGCCACCGCCACACTTTGGGCAACGGTTGTTTTGATCAACCGTCGCATATTAGGCGATGCATATGACTGTTCTTGTACTAGTGTAGCCATGCGCTATTTTACCAAATGGGTTGAAGCCCAATCCTATGTCGTCCTCACCTCCAAACAAGTATCCAAATTTAAAAGGAACAACATCATCTGCCGATACGGCGTTCCGCATAAAATTATTAGTGACCATGGATCTCATTTCAAAGCCGAAACAGCCACCATCCTAAAGAAATACAAAATCCAGCACCAGAAATCATCCCCTTACCGTCCCCAAACCAACGAGACAGTGGAAGCCACCAACAAAAACCTCAAGACCATCATTGGAAAGATGATAGAAAATTACAAAGATTGGCCCATAAAACTCCCATTTGCCCTTTGGGGATATAGGAAATCCATAAAATCTTCCACAGGAGCGACACCTTATTCCCTAGTCTACGGAATGGAAGCAGTGCTACCCATAGAAGTCCAACTACCCTCCATGCGCATAGCCTTAGAGGGTGAAATTCCCGAAACCCAATGGTTGCAAGCCCGCTACGAAGAACTCATGTTCACAGATGAAAGACACCTACGGGCCCTAGATCATTCCCACATGTACCAACAATGCATGGCAAGAACATTCAACAAAAAGGTTCGACCTCAAAATCTAAAGGAAAGGGACTTAGTTTGGAAAGAATTACGTGCCCCAGTTACTGACCCCAGAGGGAAATTTTGACCGAACTAGTCCGGTCCGTTCATCATTAAAGACATCCTATCAGAAGGAGCCAGTCCGACTCATGGACATTCATGGCATCGAGTTCAGTCATCTCACCAACATGGACCAACTGAAGAAGTGCTACGTCTAAAAAAAAACAAAAGAAAAAATTCCGAAAATTAAAAAAAGGGAGACGTACACAAATTGAACGAACTACGCTGGCCTGATTCCACACTGGATACGGAGGTAAGCCTTTGAAGGGGCCCGGCCAAAATCAATCCAAAATTCCATTCAACTCATTCAAAAGGGATAATCTTTATTCAAACTGAACGAATAAGCTTACATTGCAAAAATTGAACTTCCTAATGTTACAAAAAAAAAGAAAAAGAAGTGCAACTACCAGGGTTTAAGCTAAACAAATTCCTATTACTTTTTTTTAAAACTAGACTTGCTTTTAAAGAAAACTACTTTAATCCTTCTTCCCTTTAGAAGGCTTCGTTGAAGAGTTCTTCTTTGAAGGACCTTGGCTTGAGGACGACTCATGATCGCTTCCTTGAGTTGGGGGCTTGCTTCTTTTCATTACATGACAGTCTTCCTCATAAGGTCCTTCCTTTCTTTTCTTGCTTCCTGTTCTTGAATCATACTTAGGCTTTAGTTGGTCCCACTCCTCATGACGAAGGGCTCGTCTCGCTTCTCCATCACACCAATAAAGCCAGTTCAAGTAGGTTTTAGAAATTTGAGTCGAGGCAATCACCCGAGGTACAATCCAGCGATGCAGGCTACGCCTATATTTTCCCCAGTCTCAAGCAAACTCTGAAGTCAGAGCCAAGGTAGGCGGTCTCGTAGTCTCATGACGAGGAATAACCTGCTTCAACCCATATTGCCTCATGACCCTAGAAGGAAAAAAGAAGGTAGTCCTGTACAACTCCACTATGGTAGTATGAGGGATAAATTTGCAGCACGCCACCAAAGAGGTCAAGCTCCACCAGGTCACAAGCCAACGGATAACAGGTCCTGCATGGAAAAAGGCATCCCATTCAACAAGGGTATTTTCATCATATAGCCTTTTTCTAACCAAGAAGCTAGCAGCGGTATAAGTTTTCTTTGACCCCGCTCGAGGGGTACAAGCTATCATCTTCCCTGGTGATTCTATCAACCTTAGATTCTCACATAACCAGATTTGAAGCAGCAGGGGGCTCCCAGAAAAAGCCTCGTGAGGCGAGATTTTCAACATGTCAAGCCCTATAATAGTTTCCCCTACAACCAGATGCAAAGGAGAATGCCCTTCAGCCATTTGATTCACCACTCGCAACAATGACACTCTACCCAAGTTGGAAGATTCTGCATTAGCAAACAATAGGCGATTTAACAGGCAAAGTATGAAAGCCTGTCGGCGGCAACGCCTAAATATGGCATCATGTTCAGAAGAAATAACAAACTTTTCACAGATTTGAAATAAGTCCACATCGATACCAAGAATTATGCTTTTGACAAACATAGGGATTTCCTGTACTGATCACTTAAACCATACCTCAAATAAGGCACAGTTGGGGAAGAACATCAGACATATTAGTAATTGTAGCAAATTCCTCAACTAGAGGGCATAATTCAGAATTACCAAAACGAAAAATGTGCAAGTTGGGGTCCCAATAATTCAGAGAAGATCGAAGAAGGGGCCACAAAATTTTGGTTGGTCTTAAAGCCAATAAAGTAGAGATATGATACGGAGTCAGTTCAAGTTTATCTTCTATGGCTAGATTTTTACACCAGGCATCGAATAGGTTTTCAAAGGATTTCACCATGGTAGAAGCTTTGGGAAATTTGAGAGACCTAAAGTCTGAAAAGAGATACGAGATGAGACATCTCGTAAATCCTATTTATAGGCAAAGAATTGGGTCAAAAGAAGTCAGAAATCCACGAAAAAGGCCCAAAATCAGAGCCGCCAGCGGCTCTGGTCAGCGCCGCTAGCGGTTGTGAGTGTAAGGACCCGAGATTTCTACAGTCACGGAGTGCGTCCTTATAGAAAATTTGTAAGCTGGGGGCTTTAGATAAGTTCAAGGGACCATCGAGTTAAAAAAGCTTTGGTAAAGACTTGAATTGAATAAAAACCATGAAAGAGGTCACAAATCTGCTATTGGCGTTTTATCGAAGGGACAAATCGAAGGGATAATTCGAATGAACAACCCAATTGCGCGATAGGTGAACTGATCATGTGTTTAGAAAGACTCCCGCTCATATAGAACATATGAGTACCCAAGAATAAAGGTTTCGAGGGCGAAGGTACGAGGTGGGAAGGTGTTAGGCACCCAACTCGCTCATATTATGACGGCCTCTACTAACTCATGTTTGCTTAATAATTTAAAGACATGATTCCCACACAAACCGGATTAAAAACCTAGACTTAGACTATTAATTGGTCCATCACAAGCATCACAACATTTATTTTTAACCCTTATTTAGACATGCATTTGATTTGACAAGTTGGGCAGCACAACGATTATACAGACAATATTTAGGAAGCAATAAAAACGTTATTCTAGCATGATATCTACATTATGACTACTAGAAAATAAACAACTAGGCAATTAATTTAATTTGAGCCCTGAGGAATTTGTACTTGAACTGTAGGCTATAATTGACAAGAATAGTAAAAATAGATCTCAACTAAAGAAAGAGAGGGAAGCTTGGTGTCAATACTCCCAAGAATAGAATATACTTTTTTATGGAAGAAAGAGGGAGAAGCTCAAAGTCAATACTACTGAGAATAGAGGTTGTCAACTGTAGACTGTGTGTTTTGAACTGGGGGAGGAGGGTTGTATATATAGGCGTGGAGAAGTAGGGTTGGACGACTAAAAATGAGCTGAAAATCGAATTGGGCTTGAAAAATGAGTCGGGTCGGAAGCAATGTCAGCGCCGCTAGTGGCCCTGGAATTATAGGCCTCGTTTGGTTCAATTAAGCCTACTTCCCATGGGAAGTCCAACTTACAAGTATTTTGGACTTCCATGGAATAAATATTTTTCGTTGTGTTTGGTTGGCAGCTACTTTCTTGATGGGTTTATGGACCTAAAAAAATAAATTCTATTAAAATTGCTACCTTATTACATAAATACCCTCTTTCTCTCAATTGGGCTTTGCCTTCATCTCCGTCATTCTACTGTCTTCTTAGTGAATCCTCATCAAGCATCATTTCTCCAGTTTCTCTAATTGCTTGCCACCAATTCCCAGTAACTTTCAATTATAATAAACTCAAGTAGCAATTGAGGAGATACAATTTTTCAATTGCAATTGCATGTCTATTAATTCCTATCAATTCCCGTTAATTGATAATTTGAAGTACCTAGTTTTCATATCAGTGCAAAGTTCATTGTCAAATTTCTTCTTCAATTGCACGCCCTGTAATTATATGTTGTTTTTCCTTAATTCCTTCTCAATTTCATCCATGCCTGCTTGATTTGATTCTCCGATTGAGGCATTCATTTGGTTCTGAGTTATTTTACCAGATGATGAAAGATTAATAAGAAAGAAGCAAAAGAGTACAGTGAAATAGAAGAAGAAGAAGATCGAAAAAGTAAACAAAAATGGAACCTGAATTTCCAGAATAATCAAGGAAGAGAACATCAGGGGCAAATATTGTCTTTTGCAATGAAAAACCATCGGAAGTTCTTCTGACCTAACCCCCCCTAGGTCAGCGACTTACCGTACGGCATCGTAAATGCAGCTAACTGAGAGTTCTAACTTCCCATCTCTCATTGGAACCAAACACTGGAATTGCAGTCAATTCCAAGGAACTTCCACTTACAGTGTCTAGTTACACCGAAACAATCGAGATCTTAGTCGGCTTTATCCCAGGGCCGCTGACGACTGTCAGCTTGCCAGCTGGATTTTGGCTGGGCCATGTCTCACTCGTTTGGGCTCTGAATTGGATGATTCAAGATGGGTTGGAATGTATTGTGGATCTCGAGATATACCCGATATAGTAAGGAGAGATCAGTTTTGGAGTACGCATTAATGTTGGGCTCGTAACTCCTTGGTTGGGAATGTGGTGTGGGCTCATGATATGTCATTGGAAAGCTATATGAATAAGAATCCATAAATATAAGGCTCACAAATTAATTAAAGCTAATGAACTCACAAATGAGGCTGGAAACATGGTCCACAGTATTCGGCTACATGTGTTTTGATCCTTATCTTCGTTTGGCCATAACTCTTAGGTGTGGAATCGTAATTGGACACGGAAGGAAGAAATGGAAAGCTCTTGAAAGGGGCTTTTAAATGAAGTGGAAATGAAGGAGTGATCGAGGAAAAACCTGAGACCTTATTTTACTTATCAATGAAAAAATAGCAGTTCAACTTTATAAATTACTCCTTTCATCATCGGGTTTTTGCGGAGAAATCTGAAGGCGCTTTTTGGCGTCTATAGTTTGATGTTTTCCACAATGAAGGCTTTCTTTTGAATTTTTTTTTAATTATATTTTTATTCCGTCATAGGCAACTTAAGTTCGTCATAGGATTGAACAAAGACAATGATGGGAATCAAAATGCAATCTTTATTGAATCGAAGAAAAGCATTACACGAGAAGTAAGCTAGACTCTATGGACGAACTGAAAAGACAAACAAGACATCATTAGATTTGACTGGACTCAATTAGACTTTCACATTAGGAAACTTCGACTCTCTTCAACTTCTCGAGCAAGGGCTGTATGACAGGGATATGGAGGATAGCCCCGACTGTAGATACTCGCGTTGTTCACAACTTAAGTGGACTTTTTAAGAAGGTCAACTTCAATTAGGATACCCACAACATAGAGCCGGTTGTAGGAGTCAATGATAGATACCTGAGGTTTTCCTTGTAAGCAGGTTGCAGGTTCTTGATGAGTTGGCGGATTTGATCAGTTTGCGAAGGTCGCTCAACCAGTTCGGCTATCTTTAGCTTCCAACGCCTAAGGAAGGAAGTGAATCCCTCATCTTCTTTTTGTTTGGTGATCTCTAACTCTCGAAGGATCATAGGTAGAGAAACATTTTCCTTGTAGCATGCAAGGAAGACTGTAGTGAAATATGACCAAGTGCGGTAGTTCTCCAAATTCAAGGTGTAGAACCAACGACGAGTTGGGACATCAAGAGTCTGTGGGAACAAGTGAATGTAGATATTTTTGTCAACTCCTCTTAAACTCATGACAGTATTGAAGGCTTTGAGGTGGTCTTATGGATTATCAGTTCCAGTGAATTTGGCTGGAAGCTTGCCCTTGACTTTGGGATTGACTTTACCAACATTAGCATGGTGGTTGGCAAACAGGCCGCTAATTTCGAGCACAAAATTAATCTTAGCCAGCATGGTATTTGGCCCTCCTTCCTCAGAGGCGGAGTCGGAGAGGATTCTTGCTTCATCCTCTTTCTTCTCTTCCAAATCTTCAACTTTGAGTCGCACCCTTTCTAACTCACTCATGAGCTCATCAAGCCTCTCGTCGGTGGTTTTGATGATGGTGAAGTTTGGGGTGTGATCGGTGAGGTAAGGGATGTATTGAGTGGTGGCGAGCTTTGTAGTGGTGATGGATTATGGGGTGATGGCCTTTTCGAATGTGGTTGTGTCTTGGAGGTAGCTTGTATAAGAACCAATCTTCTGGATGATCGAGGATGATGAAAGGAGTAATTTATAAACTTGAACGCTATTTTTGCTTTAATAGGTAAGATAAGGTCTCAGGTTTTTCCTCGATCACTCCGTTATTCGTGTCCCATTCAAAAGCCCCGTTGAAGAGCTTTCAAACGACACCTCTTATGACTTTTATCGACTCCCCGTCGCTAAGTTGCGAATCGGGGGTAGAACCGTCTTTTACCGCCCAAGGGTAAAACAGTATTTTCATATTTTTCGGAACACAAAATTCCTCCGAAAAATTAAAATAGACTGGATGTCGTCATAATGATGACATCCAACTGGCATCTGACAGTCGTCAGCGACTGTGAGCTGAGCCGCAAGCGGCGCTGGCTGAGTTTCCAGGCCCGGCTATGTTTTCAGCCCAACTCCAAATAACGACTCCTCTTCACTTGTCCAGCCCTACTTCCTGCGCCTATAAGTACAAACCTCCTCTCTCAGTTCAAAACACACAGTCTACAGTTGACAACCTCTATTCCCAGGAGTATTAACACTTAGCTTCTCCCTCTCTTTTCCAAATTTATTCTTGAGATCCTGTCTTTACTATTCTTGTCAAACATAGCCTACAGTTCAGGTACTAACTCTTGAGGGCTCAAATTAAATTAATTACCTAATTGTTTATTTTCTAGTAGTCAAAATGTAGATATCATGCTAGAATAACGTCTTTTATTCCTTACTAAATATTGTCCTTCCAAGCATGTCTAGCCGTTGTAATGCTCAACTTGTCAATCGAATGCATGTCTAAATAAGGGGTAAAAATAAATGTTGACTTGTGGTGAACCAATTAATATTCTAAGTCTAGGTTGTTAATCTGGTTTTGCATAAAAATTATGTTTTTAAATTATTATGCAAACTTGAGTTGGGTGCCTAACACCTTCCCACCTCATACCTTCACCCCCGAACCCTATATTCTTGGGTACTCATATATTCTATATGAGCGGGCGTCTTTCTAAATAATGATCAGTTCACTTAACACGCTATTGGGTTGTACCTTTGGATTGTCGCTTCGGTTTGTCCCTTCGATAAAACGCCGATAGCAGATTTGTGACCTCTTTCATGGTTTTATTCAATTCAAATCTTTACAAAATCTTTTCTAACTCGATGGTCCCTTGAACTTATGTAAACTCCTAGCTTACAAATTTTCTATAAGGACGTACTCCGTGTAACCCTTAGGTATAGGAGGAAAATCCCGGGTCCTTACAATGCCCATCTATTCCTCCAGATCCTTGATACTCATGCCCGACGATGGTTCTACACTTTGGGTCTAGAAAGTTACCCAACCTGGTCCGACTTTACCACAAACTTCCTGGCTCGGTACAAGGATAATACTACACTCCCCATGACTTTGAGAGAGCTTGAAATCACCACTCAAGAAAAGAACGAGGGATTCACTAAATTCCTCCGTTGATGGAAGTCTAATATAGTTGAAATGGTGGAAAGGCCTTCTGAGGCTGAACAAATCAGGCATTTCATTAAGAATCTGCAACTTGCCTATAAGAATCATCTTCAATATCAAGTCATTGACTCATACCAGCGTCTTTATGATGTTGGTATCCTCATTGAAGATGATCTCAATAAAAACAAAGATAATGCAACTCCTAAGCCCTTCACTTATGCGAGAGACAAGAGGACAACTACTGCAGCCTCTTCTGGCACACAAGTCAATGAGGTAGCTGCTGTAAATACCTTTGCTGAAAGGAAGCCACCGATAGAATTTACCCCTCTCGGCATGACCTTGTCTCATGCTCTCGAAAGAATGATAAAAAATCATATGTTGCAACCCATTGGTCCTTCTCTGGAACCCCCTATCAAGGGCCGTAACTGAAAAGAGGACGAATACTGAAAATACCACCAAGGGAAGGGACATGACACCAATAATTATTGGCCTCTTAAGCACGCTATCCAAGATAGAATTGAGAATGGCACCATACACTTACTCAAACCTGGAATGGCACCTAGCAACTCCAGCAACCCTTAGGTGCCATCTTACATATAAGTGTCGAAGATGCTATGGGACTCGAGGTCGCTGGAATATGGGACAGTGATGAAGAAAATGTATGAGAAGTCCAAACTAGATCTCCCATGGGTGTTGCCCATTTGACACGTTCTGGTCGTCATTATAGGCCACCTAACATCTACAACGATAGGGTTCAACTTCCAACTGAAGAAAAAGTTGAAGAAACTCCTGCCAAGGACAAAGAGTCTCCCCCTACAGGACAACTCAAAAGGATCAAAGGGGACATCTCGATTTGGCAACTTCTTGCCTCTTCCTATGAACACCGACAAGCCATCCTGGAGCCCTTGTCAAAGGTTTCAGTATCAAAAGATATGAGGCCTGACGAGCTGGTCAGCTTCTTAGTAGGGGGATAAGCCACAGCCGATCATTACATTTTCCAAACAATGAACTACCTCCCGAGGGATCCCTACACAACAATGCCTTATACTTGATTGTATTTGCTATGGGCAAGTATGTGCCTATGACCCCGGTAGATAATGGGTCCACAGTGAACGTATTCCCGCCGAGAACCGCATTAAAAATGGGCATAAACATCAAGAATGTGGCTACCCAACACAAGGCTTACGGGCCTATGACAATTCCAGCCGAAAGGTCCTTGGCACCATAACTATGAATATCACCTCAGGAGTTGTGGAGAAAATGGTCCAATTCTATATCATTGATATCCCGGCCACCTTCAATCTACTGTTGGGACGACCTTGGCTCCACGGTCTAAATGCTGCCTCCACCCTCCCCCAGAAAGTCAAAATGATGCTAGAAGGAGAAATTGTGGAGATTGAAGCCAATCCTATCAAAGCAATTATCGATAAGGCTCCTGTCTGTAAGATAGAACATGACAGTGAGGATATTGATCTTTGGGTATTCTCTCCTGAAAAAGTAGCCCTCATAAAGGAAGACACGAAATCTTACACCTTTATTGGTTCTGAAAAACACTAAACATGCCCTCCAAAAGAAATAGGGGAACCCGATGAGTTCGAAGAAATAAAAGAGACTATTGAGGGGATGTCTATCTACGTGGCACAACACCACAATGCAATTCGGAAAATGAAGGAGAA
This sequence comes from Tetragonia tetragonoides, assembly GCA_038025085.1. Classification (NCBI taxonomy): domain Eukaryota; kingdom Viridiplantae; phylum Streptophyta; class Magnoliopsida; order Caryophyllales; family Aizoaceae; genus Tetragonia; species Tetragonia tetragonoides. Next base: position 20,238,015 of record CM076153.1, on the reverse strand, counting down.
GATTGCCTTACTGGAAAAACCCACAGAGTGCGACATTGTGCTGGGCAAAGGAGACGCTTGTTTCCAGCAAGATGAGATGTTTAGCCAGATGGTCAAGTACAGATATGCCCACCCAAGAAGGCCTACCCCTCGACTACTTCCAAGGGATGAGAATCCCTACCTCCGATGCAAGTATTGTGAAGCTAATGGGAATCACACCAATCAGTGTAAACTCCTGAAAAAGGTAATCATCTGCTTCATTGATCAAGGAACTATGTAGTCTCCTAGCACTTGGGCTATAAGAGGATGGTGTCGCTTTGATAAAGAAACAGTATAGTCGTATGTGCACCCCCATCGGAAAAGTTATGAATACCCTCATATGGAGAGGAGACCTCAAGCCTATAGTCTCCTCCGACAACCTCCAAGGGATGAACAAAGATAATGATTCCTACTGCTGTATCACCGAGTCTTCGACCACTACACTAACGACTGCATTCGCCTAAAAGATGAGATATAGAAAATCATAAATAGCGGGGAAATTCCGCCACCTCCGAAGAAAGAAGATGATACCTATGAGGCCTGGAACTAGTCGGCTATAAGCAAGATCTAGAGGAGTCGAGTCTGAGTCCCCAAGTTTTGTCGAGTTAGGATCTTAGCTAAATCTTTAGGTTGAGTTATGAACATGGGGTGTTCCCCTTTTTACTACTTTCTAAGTCTAGTTTCTTTTGTTGACGGGAATTAGAGACCCTTTTCTCTAAAGTCATGTGTGCTTATTTCTTGCAAATAAATAAAAATTCCTCTTGCTCATTTCTTCCTTTGTTTAGCTATTGATAAACCCAATGAACTCAAAGTTGCACAAATCATTAACTAATCAACTAAAGCAATGTAAGTAAACTTCACAAAGCAAGAATGCAAATCATTATTTTTCTTGTAACACAGGAATTTGAGCGGCTGAACTCCCTCAACAATGCCACCCCACATACAAAGAAGAAGTGAGCCCGCCTTCTGCAACATCCTCGACACGTGTCTAATTCTAGCTCCGATTGAAGAAGACCCTTGGTACCAAGATGTATTCAACTACATCCCCAAAGGCACCTACACTCCAGGCGCACCAATAAGAGCTCAACGGGCCATCCGTCTCTGTAAGGACCCGGGATTCCTACGACCACAGAGTGCGTCCTTATAGAAAATTTGTAAGTTCGGGTCTTTAGATAAGTTCAAGGGACCATCGAGTTAGAAAAGGTTTTGAAAAAGACTTGAATTGATCAAAAACCATGAAAGAGGTCACAAATCTACTATCGGCATTTTATCGAAGGGACAAAACCGAAGGGACAATCCGAAGGGACAACCCAATAGCACGATAAGTGAACTGATCATGTTTTTAAAAAGACTCCCGCTCATATAGAACATATGAGTACCCAAGAATATCGGGTTCAGGGGCGAAGGTACGAGGTGGGAAGGTGTTAGGCACCCAACTCGCCCGTTAGTGACGGCCTCTACTAACTCAAGTTTGCTTAATAATTTAAAGACATGATTCCTACACAAACCGGATTAACAACCTAGACTTAGCCTATTAATTGGTTCATCACAAGCATCACAACATTTATTTTTAACCCTTGTTTAGACATGCATTCGATTTACAAATTGAGCATCGCAACGACTAGACATACTGGGAAGGACAATATTTAGGAAGCAATAAAAGACATGATTTGCATGATATCCACATTTTGACTACTAGAAAATAAACAATGAGGCAAGTAATTTAATTTGAGCCCTCAAGAGTTTGTACCTGAACTGTAGGCTATATTTGACAAAAATAGTAAAGACAAGATCTCAAGTTTGGAATAAAGAGGGGGGTGCTCAGTGTCAATACTCCTGAGAATAGAGGTTGTCAACTGTAAACTGTATCTTTTGAACTGAGGGAGGAGGGTCGTATTTATAGGCGTGGGAAGTAGGGTTGGACGGCTGAAAAGAGTTGAATTTTTGAATTGGGGTTCAAAAAAAGAGTCGGGCCAGAGGCTGGATCAGCGCCGCTAGCAGCGCTGGATTTTTACTCAGCGGCGCTTACACTAGCGGCCTTGATGAGCGCCGCTGGCGGCCCAGCTCACAGCCGCTGACGGCTGTGATGAGCCAGCAGGATGTCGTCATAATGACGACATCCAGTCTGCTTTTATTTTACGGATGAATTTTGTGTTCCGAAAAATATGAAAAGTCCATTTTACCCTTGGATGGTAAAAGACGGTTTTACCCCTGGTTCACAACATGGCGACCGAAAGTCGGAAAAAGGCCTGAGAGGTGTCGTTGGAAAGCTCTTGAATGGGGCAATTGAATGGGATTGGAGTAAAGGAGCGATCGAGGAAAAACTTGAGACCTTATCTTACCTATTCAAGCAAAAATAGCATTCAAGTTTATAAATTACTTTTTTCTATAGGCTGCTGTATTTTTCTTCCCTCTTTTCCGCATGCCCTTCCTCGACCCTCCTTTCGGGGATCGGGTTTCCGGACAGCCTGGGAGAGCGCGTTGGGTGATCAAATTTTGTGAATCTTTTAGTGTATATGCACATAGAGATTTTTGTACCAAAGACATGATTAAGATTGTCGGAAGTCGCCACCAAATTATAAGGTAATTTGGAAACCTTGGAGATCAAGTCGATAGTCTAGAAAGACGTCAACTCAACTTCTGTGCACCCCAATCCCTATTGGAAAAATTGACTTCAAAAATGAATTCGGTGGCGTAGGTACAAGTTAGGAAGGTGTTAGGCACCCAACTCGTCCGTTAACAACAACGGCCTTTACTAATCGATTCAATATAATTATTAATGCTACGGTTCCAAACAAGGTTCAATTTGTCCAAATTGCTAGTTTTAACTAATGGGTTTGAACAAGCATTATTATTGTGACCACTTTTAACAATTAATCAAATTACATGCTTTTATTGCTAAGAGACGATAAACATGCTAAAACCTGCAATTTAGAGAACAAATACATAATTCATCCACCAATCCACAAACAAGCATGATTCATTCATAATAAAGCAATAAATAACAAAATTAAAACAATCATTCATCCATTAACTAGGCCTGATACAAGCCCTTTTTCTCAAAACGCGCCATGCATGTACATATCACATAAACCAAAAACGTCAGTAATAACAAGCAAAATAAATATTATGGAAAACCCTCAGGTTGGATTACCTGGATGCTCAAAATGAACTTATTGGGTCGTATTGCTTGAATTCATGCTCTTGATGAAGTATGAAGGTTTATTTTGTGGTGCTAGGGATAATCCTAAAGAAGGAGTAGAACTAGAATTTAGGGTTTTTAATGAGAGAGAGAGAGAGAGAGAGAGAGAGAGAGAGAGAGAGAGAGAGAAAATATCCCACCTTGAGAGAGAAACTGCTAACCTCTAGTCTCCAACTGCCAACCAAAAAACCAACCTCTTCAACTGAACCCTAAGGTTTGTTTATATAGAAGAGGAGGAACTGCCAGGGTTTGGCACGGAAATCGAATGGGCCTCGAATTTGCCGTCCGCGAGAAAAGGTCCAGGCGGCCAAACCGCTAGGACGAGCGGCCAAACCGGCAGGGCAAGCGGTCAAGCCGCTTGGCAAGCGGCTTATAAGCGGTCAAACCCCTTTGGCTAGCGGCACAGAATAGAGCAATGTTTGGTGTCTACAGAAGCCCCTACTTTTGCCGAGCTCGAATAGAGCGAAGGTCAAAGTATTCATGTGCCAAAACCTGCAATAAAACAGGAAAACTGAGTGAGGTGACAATCAGTTTAAGATAAACAATCATGTTTAGAGCAATAAATTTCTCGGTTTATTTGACCGAGAGTTTGTCCCTATGCTGTAGGTCGGACAATCAACGTCCTCCGATTTTCAGTCGAAGGGGAACCCTATGCTGTAGGTTGCACAATAAAAATATTTTGCTAGAAATAAAATAGGAGATAAAAATCTTTCGATCCTTGGTCGAAAGGTGACCCTATGCTGTAGGTCAAACAATAAACGTCCTTCGATTTTCAGTTGAAGGGGAACCCTATGCTGTAGGTTACACAATAAAAATATTTCGTTAGAAATAAAATAAGAGATAAAAATCTTTCGATCCTTGGTCGAATGGTGACCCTATGCTGTAGGTCAAACAATAAACGTCCTTCGATTTTCTTGAAAATAGGAACCCTATGCTGTAGGTTACACAATAAAATATTTCGTTAGAAATAAGATAAGAGATAAAAACCTTTCGATCCTAGGTCGAAAGGTGACCCTATGCTGTAGGTCAAACAATAAACCTCCTTCGATTTTCAGTCGAAGGGGAACCCTCTGCTGTAGGTTACACAATAAAATATTTCTATAGAAATAAGATAAGAGATAAAAATCTTTCGATCCTTGGTCGAAAGGTGACCCTATGCTGGAGGTCAAACAATAAACGTCATTCGATTTTCAGTCGAAGGGGAACCCTATGTTGTAGGTTACACAATAAAAATATTTCGTTAGAAAAAAAATAAGAGATCAAAATCTTTCGATCCTTGGTCGAAAGGTGACCCTATGTGTAGGTCAAACAATAAACGTCCTTCGATTTTCAGTCGAAGGGGAACCCTATGTTGTAGCCCTGTAGGTTACACAATAAAATATTTCGTTAGAAATAAGATAAGAGATAAAAAAAATTCGATCCTTGGTCGAAAGGTGACCCTATGCTGTAGGTCAAACAATAAACGTCCTTCGATTTTCAGTCAAAGGGGAACCCTATGCTGTAGGTTACACAATAAAAATATTTCGTTAGAAATAATATAAGTAGTAAAGGGTAATAAAACGTTGCTCATACCTTAGGTCGGGTTTGAGCGCATGCCACTTGGCCAAGTATAAATGTGCAAACCTGTGGGTTTAAAGTAGTCTTGTTTTTATAACGGACTTTGGCGCGCAAATAACTGCTATGGAATGATAGGCCCGCAAGTGCACGGGTATATCTTCGTAATGAAAATATCGAACCACAAAGAGCTATCGATTCCAAATACTAGTTTTTCTTAAATTGAACAAGCTAAGCGATTAAAAATTGGAATTTTTGTAATTATCAAATAAGAACGCAAATTAACAATGAAAAGATATCAAGAACTAAGACCTAGGATTGACTTCACCTCCACTATAATTCCTTGATGCAAATGATAAGTTTAACTAGCATGTAAAATAGAACATATAAGCAAGGACGGAATTATAAGACACTAAGAACCCCCTCTCGACGGTTAAAGAATACACTTAAAATAACCAAACTCCTATTCTCATGGAATAAAGCTAAATCACGAGCATTAAGATCATAACAATTCCAAATATCCCAAGACTTTCTAAGCTACTCTCGTGATTAGGCAATCTTGTCAATTATTTGAGTTCCGACAACTAACAAGTTTCTCTCGAACATGAGTTAGTCGTTTGACAAATAGATAATCACACAAACAATTGATCGCAACAATATTCTAAAACATGCTAATCAAACAAATTAGGGCATCAAGGAACCAAGCTTTGGCTACATCAATCCTAGATAAGGAATTTACTTACTCATGATATTAAAGAACAAGCAAATAATAAAAACTAGATTGAGCATGATTGAACTACAATTCAAGAACAAAATCAAGAACATTCATAAACTAAATTGAGATTAATGTAAAAGAAATTTAGAGATGGGAAGAGAAAGATAGGGAAGAGAGATAAACCAAGATGCTTCAATTGCAAACTCCAAGAACTTGAAGAGAAATCCAAACTTGCAAACTGTTCTTCAAATTATAATAAACTAAAAGTGTTTGATTATATTCTAGAAAGCATAAAAGTGTTTGTGATAATATGGGGTGCTAAGATATGATCAAAGAGATGAGTTCTCTCCCCTTTTATTACCCCCCAAAATGAGCGTAGTCGGATTTGGATTAAAAGCTAATGGAATGGCAAAGGTCACGAATGAGTTCTCGTGAAAATGGCAGTTCGCATGGTCGTGCAGAAAATGTGAAGGAAAGTTGCATGGTCGTGCAACCCTTCTTGAGCTCACTTACTTACTTGCATGGTCATGCAAGGTCTAGCCTTCAAACTCGCATGGTCATGCAAGTGCAATTTTACCTTGAACTTCATTTTTGCACTTCTCTTCTTGCATGGCTTTCTCTAAGGCATCTTCATCGACTTCTTCTTTGACGATTGCGACTCCAAATCATCTCCAAAGTCTCTACCAAGCCTCGGGGTCTCAAAATGTCCTAAAAACACATCCAAACACAAACATACCCCAAGCAGTCATCTTTATCACAATAATCATAAAATCTCACAAAGAAATGATATAATTACCATGAAACCAATCAAATGAGTGCGTTTATCACATGAATAATAGCTCAATTTACGCACTCATCAAACTTCCCCAAGCTTAAGTCTTTGCTTGTCCCCAAGCAAAACACGTCAAGACAAGGGAATCGGAAAACAAAGAACAAGAGATCACCTTCTCAGACCAAGTTTCAAAAGCAACATCAAAGCCAAAAGAATTAACCCAAGTCAAGAAAAATAGTGACATAGCCTCTCGAATTCACATAGCACATAATGTAATAGCGATCCAAAACATCCAATCTTACCACAAGACGCACTCTCGAATGTAGCATAGCAAAGTAGAAGGACCCTCACTTTAGGTAAGTGGACACTCACACTCAAGTGTTTAAAATTGACAATCAAAGTGGGTTTCTCTCAATACTCATCACAAAAGTCATGGTTTACCATATGCTCACCTATCGTCTCACATGTCCTCCGCTAAGGACAATTGATATAAACGAGTCAAGAGGACTTTTATAGGTTGTAACGTAGGCTTAAGGTTGAATGGTAGGACAAATTCGTTCGGATAGTTGGCTAAGGATGTCATGAAAGTAGTGGAGCAAAAATCATTAATTTACCTCATGCATGAAGGTAAACAATGCGGAACTCCGACTAACAAAAAGCAACATCTAACCAATATCACCAAACTCTTTTGAAATACTCTTCATTCAAGCACACTTTCAAGAATTCAACCTTTTATTTTTATTTTTGCTTTTTTTTTTCCTCTTCTTTTGAACTTTTTCTGATTTTTTTTTTTTTTTTTTTTTTGGAACCGAACTTTGAATTTCAACCATTCTTTCTAGAGCTTACACAAGCGACGGAGTTACACATTGTGAAATGTAACATAGACTCCAAAGCTAATTCTACTCTACAAGTCTCATGAAGGGTTAAACATGGTTTTTCCGGTCAAAAGGCTTGTAATGCGGGTGAAAGCAAAGAATAGGCAAGGCTCAAAGTGGTTCACAAGGGGATAAATTGCCAAGGGTAGGCTTATTTGGCTAAGTGAGCTAAAATTCAAAGAATGCCTCAATCAAACTCGTTCAATCAATGTCAAGTGCGGACTCGACGGAGAAAAGAGAAATGAATTCCCTTCGGAGAGGTTGAGAAGCCTCTCCCCAAGGTGAGTTCTAGAAACCAATGACTAAGAGAGAGTTTCACACATGAAAAACACAATAAACCGTAGTAATGCACGGTCTTGAAAGCTCAAAACTCACGGGTCAATTTGGTCTATCCAACTCAGCTATGCAACATTCAAGAGTCATCATCATACATGCCAGAAACCATGAATCGCAACAACAATCATGCTATGTAAAACTTAGGCTCAATCACATTGCCACAAGAACAAGGGTCAATCCTCTCGATTTTCACAATAAAACAAGAATCATCATTGAAGGATCACATCTCACACGTTTTTTTGGATTTTTTTTTATATGCATGCGAAATTAAAACCTAAACTATATGCAAAACAAAAGAAAACAAAAAATGCAAAACTAATCTAAACATAACAAAAACTATATGCAATGCAATTCACATTTCTCAAAACATCAACAAAATCACCTCCCCCAAGCTTGAAACGAACATTGTCCTCAATGTGAGAAAGGACTACAATATAGAGGGGAGGGAAGGAGAGAAAACTCACGGAGCCTCCCTTGGACGAGGAGGGAGAGGGTCAAGGTGAGCAAAGGAGCCCTTAGTCTCCTCGATTGCATACAACTGCTCCAACATGAGCTCATTCCGATTCACTTTCACTAAAAGAACCGTCAAAAGGAATTGAGGTTCTTCAAAGTCACTATCCTCGGATTCATCATCATCACTCGTGTCATTTGACATCGCCTCATCATCACTCTCCGGGACAAGGTAGTCAGCCAGATTGGTCAAAGCGGTGCGTGATATGTCGGGTAAGGTCATGAGTCCCGTACCACGCACAAGCCACCAAAATTTAGCCAGATCATAGGGGATGCGGCAAAGAAACCGCGAGTTGTCCAACTGAGCAATGTCAATGCGGGTGCTTCCCTCAAGGGATGGGAGGTTATCAAGCTTGATGCGGAGGTCACGAGCAATATGAGTAATCATGCCTCCACAATGAATTTTCCCAGTGGATTGCCGCACTTGAACAATTCTATGAGCGAACCAAGCCGCCGGGTCAATGGCAATACGAGGCTCATTTCTAGTCAATGCCCACAAGAAAAATAACTCATCTTGAGGTACCCCACCAAGATCACCTTTGAAAAAGATGGCATATACAAGCATCTGGTGAGCATACCGGAGAGCGGGGTTCACAATTTGGGAACCCTTTGCCACTTGTGAATTATAAGGCTTTTATCCAGTGAGAGCACGCCAAAAGGCACCATCTACATAATCATTGTGAGAACGATCGGGAGGGACAATTCAACCAAAAATTTCATTAAGCCGCTTATAAGTCATCTCATACGGCTTATTCATGAGTTGGAACGTAATAGCACGTTTCACGTCATCATCGTCCGGATTTGGCTTAATAGCCACAGTACTCAAGAACTCCAAAGTAACACGACGGTAGATGAGCTCATGAACCTCAAGAAATCCCGTCCATCCTAACCACTTAAACAAACGCTCAACATCCTCTCTAATACCCAAAGTTTCAACCGAAGGACGATCATAAAATTTTGTGGTGAGCAAGGTGCGAGTGAAAAGCTTTTTGTAGTTGTTTGGAGTGGTCGTGATTACAAAATTGAATACCATCAAGATCAATAATGGGTGGGGCAAGAGGTTGGCTAGGAGCCTTCAGCTTTTGACGGGTGAGGGTAGAAGCGGGGGTAGGAGCTAAATTTGGTTTTGGCTCTTGTTCGGGTCATTTAGTGAGGTTCGAGAAGGGTCCACAAGTGACGACTATCACGACAATTCAAAATCCACTCACACTAGAAGAGCAACAACAAAATCCAACCACCAAATCCCAATCAAAATAATCACGAATCACCAGTCACTCTCGACAGATTACAACAAACGTCCCCCAAGCTTAGGATTGGTCACTCAGCAAATGATAAAACAAGTCTGAATTGCTCAATTTTGTCAATCACGATTGTGGGTGAAATTGGTTGAAGGATGCAGAAATCCTTCTTGTTGAACAAAACGAAACACCAAAATCCACTCATTCAGAGGGGAAAACCGCAAGGGCGGTTGAGGCAGCAGGTGCTCAGGCCGGCGTTCCGGCAAACGGAGGTTTGGGGTTTTGCTTTGTGGTAGAGAATAAGAGGTGGTAGTGGCGGTTTTGAGGGAGAGAGAGAGAGTAAAAGAGCGGGGTTGAGGTGGGTGGTGGTAATTCGGTTCGGTGGTGGTCGGCTGATATTAGTGGTGGTGTACTTGTGGAGTTGTGACGAGTTTGGTGATAAGAGGAGAGAGAGAGGAACAGAGGAGGGGAGGTAAATGAGAGGGGCGAGAGGTGAGAGACGGGATTGGGGGTTTTGGTAATTTGTGGGTGGAGAGAGAACGGGCTCGAGACCCTTGAGTGAGCCAAGAACAGGGCCCGGTCGGGCGGTTTCTAGGCTGTAATCCCGCCTGATCGGGTGCGTGGTACAGTGAGGGTGAGAGGAGGGCGCACGATCGGGCGCGGTGGAGAGCAAAATTCCGCCCGGTCGGGCGGTGGTGGACCTGATGCTTCCCGCTCGGGCCGCCTGAGCGTGCGGTGGTGATGGTGGATTGAGCTTCGTGGCGAGGGGCCTGCAGGCGCCCGGTCAGGCAAGGTTTGAGAAAGAAAGGCCGCCTGGTCAGGTGGCCTAGACAGAGGACACAAGGTGCTCGCACCTGGTCAGGTGCTATGACGCCTTCAAAAGAGGATGGTCAGGCTTGAACAGTGATGCGGGTTCTCAGATTTATTACCTACAAAAATAAAACAGCAAAATAAGGAAAGAAAAACTAACTAAAAACAAATATTTTTTTTCTTTTTTTTTTTTTTAGGTTTGTTTAACATTTTTTTTTTTTTTGAACAAAAATTAAATAAAGCACGGAAGACTTGGGTTGCCTCCCAAAAAGCGCTCTTTTAAAGTCGAGAGCTTGACACAATGATTTCATCACGCAGACTGAGCATCGGAAAGGGTAGACTCGACCCTTAAATCAATAGGATCCCCCGTCTTGTAATGCTTAAGACGGTGTCCATTTACTTTAAACGTATCCGCGTCATCTTTCAATGGGCGCACCTCAATAGCGCCATAAGGGAATACTTTGACCACTTGAAAAGGGTCCGACCATCGGGACTTAAGCTTGCCCGGAAAGAGTTTGAGTCGGGAATTGAAAAGAAGGACCAAATCACCTTCTGAAACTCTCTTCTATTGATGTTCTTGTTGTGCCACCGCTTAGTTTTCTCCTTGTAGATGCGAGAACTGTCATAGGCATTCAACCTCAACTCATCGAGCTCACTGAGTTGGAGGAGACGCTTCTCACTAGCGGCTTTGAAGTCATAGTTCAGGGCTTTGGTTGCCCAATAAGCACGGTGCTCAAGCTCAGCGGAAAGATGACAAGGCTTCCCATAGACTAACCGGAATGGTGTAGTGCCAAGAGGTGTCTTGAAAGAGGTCCTATAAGCCCAAAGAGCATCGTCGAGCTTCAAGGACCAATCCTTTCTCGAACTAGACACCGTCTTCTCTAATATTTGCTTGATTTCACGATTAGAAACCTCAACTTGGCAACTCGTTTGAGGGTGATAGGCCAAGCCGACCTTGTAAAAAACTCCATACTTCTTCAAAAGAGCCTCAAACTTACGCTCAATGAAGTGAGAACCTCCATCACTTATCAACACTAGGGGCACACCAAATCGAGGAAATATCGTCTTTTTAAAGAATTTAGCCACAACTCTTGCATCATTAGTTTGAGTAGCTATGGCCTCAACCCATTTGGAGACGTAGTCAACCGCCACCAAAATGTACGTGTTTCCAAAAGAACTAGGAAATGGACCCATGAAGTCAACTCCCCACACATCAAATACCTCAACCTCAAGAATGCCGGTCAATGGTGTCTCGTTCCTTCTAGAGAGGTTCCCGGTTCTTTGGCAACTATCACACTCTTGGACATGCTTTTGAGCATCTTTGAACATTGTTGGCCAATAGAATCCAGATTGAAGGACTTTTGCCACGGTTTTTGAGGCACTAACATGGCCACCACATGGAAGATCATGGCAATGAGAGAGAATGCTTTTCACTTCCTCCTTAGGAACATAACGCCTTAGAATACCATCGGCGCAAGACTTGTAGAGGTGAGGATTATCCCAAAAGAATTTCTTGGTATCGGAATAGAACTTCTTCTTTTGGTTGGAGTTCATTCCATAAGGCACAATACCGAAAACAAGATAGTTTACAATATCCGCATACCAAAGGGGCTCGACTGCTTGTAGAGAGAAAAAATGATTATCCGGAAAAGAGTCATCAATCGGTAGCTCCCCATCCTTACTCAACTCATAGTGAAGTCGAGAAAGATGATCGGCTACGGTGTTCTCGGCCCCTTTCTTGTCTTTGATCTCAAGGTCGAATTCTTGGAGTAAGAGAATCCCACAAATCAAACATGGCTTGGCATCCTTCTTGTTTAACAAGTACTTGAGGGCCGAATGGTCGGTGTAAACAATGACTTTCGACCCTACAAAATAAGGTCAGAACTTCTCCATGGCATAGACGATCGCCAAGAGCTCTTTCTCGGTCGTGGCATAGTTCAATTGGGCATCGTCAAGAGTCTTGCTAGAATAGTAGATAGCATGAAGCTTGTCGTTCTTCCTTTGCCCAAGGACAGCCCCCACGACATGATCACTTGCATCGCACATAACCTCAAATGTGAGGTTCCAATCCGGGGGTTGATTAATGGGAGCGGAGATAAGAGCTTCCTTTAACCTGTGAAATGCTTCAAGACAATCATTAGTAAACAAAAATGGGGCATCCTTGACAAGGAGTTGAGTTAGAGGCTTAGAGATTTTACAGAAATCCTTAATAAAGCGGTGATAAAACCCCGCATGACCAAGAAAACTCCTCACCCCTTTCACATTAGAAGGGGGTAGCAATCGCTCGATGACCTCAACTTTTGCCTTGTCAACCTCAATGCCCCGGTTCGAGACCAAATGGCCAAGGACTATGCCCTCTCGAACCAAGAAGTGACACTTCTCCCAATTCAACATCAAGTCAACCTCTTTACATCTTTTCAACACTTTGGCCAAGTTGGCCAAACAATCATCAAAGGACGATCCACAAACAGAAAAATCATCCATGAATACCTCCATTATATCCTCAATAAGCTCAGAAAAGATGGCCATCATACATCGTTGAAAAGTGGCGGGTGCATTGCACAAACCGAATGGCATTCTCCTATAGGCAAATGTGCCATAAGGACAAGTGAAGGTCGTCTTCTCTTGGTCATCCGGATGGATAAGGATTTGGAAGAATCCCGAATATCCATCCAAATAGCAAAAGTGCGAATGCCTCGCCAACCTTTCCAACATTTGATCAATGAATGGGAGGGGGAAATGGTCCTTACAGGTGGCTTTATTCAATTTCCTATAATCAATGCACATACGCCAACCCGTGACTGTCCTAGTGGGAATAAGCTCATCTTTATCATTCTTGACAACGGTCATACCACCCTTCTTAGGAACCACTTGAACGGGACTCACCCATTCACTATCGGAGATAGGATAGATAATCCCCGCATCAAGTAGTTTGAGCACCTCCTTCTTAACCACTTCTTTCATGTTAGGATTTAACCTTCTTTGGTGCTCAATAGAAGTTTTATGACCGTCCTCAAGATTGATTCTATGAGTGCAAAGGGAAGGGTGAGTGCTCTTGATATCATCTATGCTATACCCAATGACACTCTTATGTTGTCTTACAAGACAAAGCAATTTTTCAACCTCTTGGTCACTGAGTTTAGCATCTATGATAACGGGGAAAAACTCATCATCATCAAGAAATGCGTACCTTAGGTGGGAAGGGAGAGCTTTGAGCTCAACCTTAGGTGCATCCTTCTTCTCATGAGAGGTTTTAGACTCAACCTCCAAGACTTCAAAATTAGCCCCATTTGACACGAACACGGGACTCTCATCAAGCAATTTGGCGTATGATGCCATCTCATCTTTCTCATCACAACAAACACCATTATTCACAAGACAAGACTCAAGAGGATCACGTGAGACTTCACAAGCATAAGCATTATCACATGAATTCTCTAGTGAGTCTACTCTAAAACATGATTCAGGGGAAAGGGATTTCATGCCATTATTCAAGTTAAACTCTATCATCTCATCCCCTACATTCAAGGAAAGCTTTCCATTATGCACATCAATGATGGCGCCGGCGGTAGCCAAGAAAGGCCTTCCTATAATGATGGGATGTGACAATCCTCCGCCATGTCCAAACCAACAAAATCGCAAGGGATATAGAATTTACCGACTTTCAAAGACACATCCTCGACGATTCCCAAAGGGAAGTTGACGGGGCGGTCCGCTAATTACAATGACATGGATGTAGGCTTGAAATCTCCCATTTGAAGTCTCTTGCATATGGAAGATAGGGAAGAGAGATCCAAGATGCTTCAATTGCAAACTCCAAGAACTTGAAGAGAAATCCAAACTTGCAAACTTGTTCTTCAAATTACAATAAACTAAAAGTGTTTGATTCTATTCTAGAAAGCATAAAAGTGTTTGTGATAATATGGGGTGCTAAGAGATGATCAAAGAGATGAGTTCTCTCCCCTTTTATAACCCCCCAAAATGAGTGTAGTCGGATTTGGATTAAAAGCTAATGGAATGGCAAAGGTGACGAATGAGTTCTCGTGAAAATGGCAGTTCGCATGGTCGTGCAGAAAATGTGAAGGAAAGTTGCATGGTCGTGCAACCCTTCTTAAGCTCAGTGACTTACTTGCATGGTCATGCAAGGTCTAGCCTTCAAACTCGCATGGTCATGCAAGTGCAATTTTGCCTTGAACTTCATTTTTGCACTTCTCTTCTCGCTTGGCTTTCTCTAAGGCATCTTCCTCTACTTCTTCTTTGACGATTGCAACTCCAAATCATCTCCAAAGTCTCTACCAAGCCTCGGGGTCTCAAAATGTCCTAAAAACACATCAAAACACAAACATACCCCAAGCAGTCATCTTTATCACAATAATCATAAAATCTCACAAATAAATGATATAATTACCATGAAACCAATCAAATGAGTGCGTTTATCACATGAATAATAGCTCAATTTACGCACTCATCATGGACCTCGTGTGGGGCCTACTGATTTTGAACCAATGGCCTAAAGAAACGTCAGAGGTGAGAGAGTGGGCTAGGCGGTCAAACCGCCACGTTAAGTGGTTGAACTGCTACGTCGAGCGGCTTGGCCGCTGGCTGGAGCGGCTATGCCGCATGGCATGCGGTCTGACCCCCAGCTGGGAGGTCTGACCGTCCACGTGGCGATTTGACCGGCCACTAGGTCATTTGCACGGTTTTTCCTTAAAAGGAGAAGGAGAGGCCGAAATGGGTCATCTTCCCCATTTCGAGCCTTCTCTTTCTCTTTCCTCCATTTTTGCTCAAATTCTCTATCAAAGCCCCTAGCTCCAAATCTTGAGGTTTCTTGCTTAAATTCTTGTAGAACTTGATTTTGTTGGTTGTTCTTGTGTTTTTGAGTATCAAAACTCAAATTGTGTGAATTTGTGAGTTTTGTGTGTTTCACTCAAATTTCGAAAAACTTCTATTTTGTTCTTCATCCATGGCTCCTAAACTTAGACCCCGAATGTTTTTACTCGGGTTTTCGTTTCCAGTATACCCCATCACCGGGTGGGTGAGAGCCAGTTAGTCCAGGACGAGTTCACTCGTAGCGATTTTCATCCTACCGATCGTTTGGAGCCTAGCGATCTAGTCTTCAAGAAGAAGGAGCATTTGGTTACCGTTGGTACCAAATGTCGGGTATGTTATTTTTTTTTCATTCTTCCTCTTTTACACTTAGAAAATCATGTGTAGGCAAACATAGAATTACTAGGTTGAGAACTGTAGTGTAGCTAAATGTGGAAAAACCAATTTGCGTGAAATTATTTTTTCTGGTTAATTTGCGAATTCCCGTAGGATTCTTGTATTATATATGCATGTGAAGAATGAATTTGTGTGAAATTCATCTTTAATTTGTGGAAAATAAATTTGTATGAAATTTGTTCTCGTTGCAATTATATATATATTCCGTGAAAACAAACTTGAGTGAAGTTTGTCTTTGTTATGATGGTAAATGGTTTTTAGAGTATATTTGTGGAGAATAAACTTGTGTGAAATTTGCTCTCTTTAAAATTTACTCTTTTCATATTAGCTTGGTAAAATGTTAAATTTTACAAGTTGTAAAAATTTAGGACTCAACCGGAGACTGGTAGTTGTTACTAGGATCACCTAGCTAATTGTCTTTGCAATTATTTATGCTGTTTTAGGACGTCGACACGGCCATGCGCGGTTACGGTAGCCTTTCAGGTATCGAGAAAGCCCGTAGGTATGTAACTCCTTCAGTTGACGCTATTGTGGCGTGTTGTGGCTTCAGTCACTTTTTAGCGTCCATGGCTTCTGCTGAGCGCTCCGGTCGCCTATTGGTTAGAGGCCTTGCGGAGCGGTACTGGGATACTGCCAGTACCTTTTATTTTCCTATGGGTGAGATCATGATCACCCCTTTTGAGTTTGGTTTCATTTCCGGGCTCCCTTATACCGGTACTCCTGTCACTTATGGAGATGTTTGGTCTTTTCGGGACCAACTGGGATGGTAGGGAGTATGGTCGGACCGACGTCATGGTCCAGTTTCTGATCAACCCGAGGAAGTTGAAGAAGATCACGGTGGAGCAGCACGCCCGCCTTTTCTTGGCCCTTGTTCTAGCTTGTTCCGTCTTTTCGGATAAGGCTAGTAGGTACAATGTTTGTTATTTTCCGTGCTTGCGGGATTTGGATAGAGTTGCGGAGTACAATTGGGATCTTCCCACATATTCCTGTCTTCTACGGTGTTTGAGGCAGTCCAGTCGCCTCAGTGGAGAGGAAGGCGTAACTCGCGTCTCCTTAGTCGGTTATTGGAAGGTTATGGAGGTAATTTCTTGTTTTCCTTCTTGTACTTTGTGTTTCGGCTCTTTATTAATATCTTGTGCCTAATCCATGTACTTTGCATGTCTTAGATTTGGTTTTATGAGCACTTCTCCGACCTTGCCCCTTTTCTCGAGACGGGGGATTTGTCCTTCTCCAGCGATGCAGACCTGGAGGGGACGGGCTTCTTGCCCATTTACTACATTGCACGCCCTTAGGGAGGCAATATATCTCTTGACCGCTCACTACGTAAGCAACTTTCCTTTGTGCTTCTTTGGTCCTTTTATCCTTTTATGTGCTCATTCTTGCTTTTGCAGGTCGACTAGTTCCCCTGGACGAATTACCTCCTGGGCCTCTCGGATAGATTCTTGAGTGCTCGGGTGTACGACCAGAGGAGGATCCTCATTGAGGGTCCTTTCGGTTTTGAGTGGTTCTTGGGGGAGAGACTGATTAGGCAGACTTTCCCCGACCTTCCGGCTCCGAGGGTTCCTTTGGATCCTCTGGATTCTATGCTTTATGTTCGTCACCTTACCGTGGAGCAGGTGAGGGAGGCCACTGTTGGGGCGAATGCCCTTGAGTATTTGCTTCTGGTTGATCCTGAGGTGGATCTCATGGTGGCTTATACTGATTTTGTTGAGGCGTGGTTATGCCCCAACTTCTCTACCGATCCGGTAAGTGATGTACTTTTGTTTCTTAATTTCGTTTGGAAATTTAGAAATGTGTGTGACATTCTTAAATCTTTGCAGAGTGCTTCGAGCTCCTCGGCTGTTTCTGCTCCACGTCCTACTCCTCCTACTTTGTCGGTGAGTTATAATGGAGCGGACGGATCTCCTCAGATTATACAGGTTCCTAAGTTTCGTGGCCCTGATGAGGGGGTTGAGGGATTGCCTCTACCAGTTGGCTGTAGGGGCGTAAGTGATGAGAATTCATTGTAATTTGCAATGTTTCCTTTGTGTTTATGCTGATTCTTTTTCTTATGTGCACGTACAGTTGGATGCGGCTGAGACACAGAAGGTCTTTAGGGGCATGCATGCCCTTAAGAGCCTGATTTCCAAATTCATGTCTCGGAGTGTATGCACGAGTCGTCGGTCCGACGCTCGAGAGGTATGTTCATTTCAAGTAATAATGCTTGATTTGAATTTTTGGTAATTTTCTGACCTTGAGCTTATTTTCGCAGCCTGTTCCCTTGGTGAGGCCTCCTAGGCCTCCAGTTGTTCGCACTCCGGAGTCGATATCTACACCGCAGCGTCCTCCTCCTAGACAGGAGAGTGTGGAGGTGCGTCAGGGGACGCCTCGGGCTAGAGTGGATACGGGGAGCTTGCCTCAAGTGTCTTCTCTTCCGCAGTGGCCTGCACTGCCTCCCTATATGGGGTATCCGTGCTATCATATGCACATGTATCCTCCAATCCCTCCAAAGGGTTCTTGGAGTCAGGAGAGTATGGGGTATGGCGGTTATCCCGGCATGTCGGAGCCACCTCGTCATTCATTCGATCCGCTTACTTGACGGGTTCATTATTTGCTTTCGACCCTAGAGCATGGGCGATGTCTCAGCCCACTCCTTCGGGTGCTCCATCATCGAGTGGACCCGGAGAGTCGTCTCAGGTGGGTTCGAGTACTAGCGAAGATGGCCAATGATATATGTTGTAGTGCATTTCGAACTTTCGGGCTTGTATTAAACCTGTTATAAATTATTGCATTTTATTTACGCACAAAAATATCACGCAAATGCCAATATGTGAACTTCAATCAACTAATTTTCGAGTGGGAAATCACAAATCATGACATTCGAGAATTTAGGATTTCTGAGAATTTAGCACATTTGGGGTACCCCTTCCCCGAAAATAGAAAAAAAAAAGTAAAGAAAAGTAAAATAGAAAAAGATAATAAACGGGGAAAATATTAATAAAGAAAATCAGAAAATAAAAGGGATAAAAGTGGAACTTGATAATCAAGATAAAAAGAAGGAAAAGAAAATAAAGAGGGAATAAATAGAAAAGTGGCAAGAGCCAAAACTTAAGGTAAGGAAAATATAAGAGAAGGCTTTCAAAATCTGTCCAACTGGGAATTAGGAAGGTAGAGCCCTGCCAAAGGTTGCGTCGATTGAACGGAGGTCTCTCGCGAAAAGAGCACACCAGGCGCCTATACAGGGTGACCGTTAGAGCTCCTAGCGGCTGTGCTAGAGCTCTAGCGGTTGCCGCGTGGGCACGTGTGCCGCTTGGGCTTGCGGTTTGGCTGCTTGCCCTAACAGTCAAGCCGCTTGCTGGAGCGGTTGGGCCGCTTGTCCCAGCGGCTTAGCCGTCTAGACTAGTCTCAAGGCCACCTGACCTTTTTTCGTCGCTTGTCTGAATTTCCTTAAATTTTCGACGAGAATCCAACCGTAGCCTCTTTATAGTAGGGTTTCTTTCTCTTCTTCTCACCACTTGCTTTAGGCCCTTAGAGAGAGAATTCCTTGAGAGAAAATCCTTAATCTTAACAATGGTGAACTTTGATGATGCTTTTGATGCTTGGTTGGCTTCCATGACTGTAGAGGAGAGGTTAGAGCTCACTCCTTTCCACCTCAATGCCTTCTTTCACCTTAAACAAGTCAAGATTCTGTGAGATTTTCTTCATGCTTCAATCAATCTTTGGGACCTAAAATTTCATGTCTTCCGCTTTGGTGCTCAGGAGATGTGCCCTTTGGTGGAGGAATTCTCCGACATAATTGGCTTTCCAACCGAATGTTCTCCTATCGTTCCCTACTTGGGGAATGCTTTCGTAGGTGATTTCCAAAGGTACCTAGGGTTGTCTCCCCGTCAAGCGGGTCAAGTGCTTCATGGTGAGGACGTCGATCTTGCCAAGCTTGTGACTTTCTTCACTTCCAAGGCCCAGGGTGCGATGGAAATGAGGTACAAGAAACGTGCCTTTGTATTTTGCCTCCTCCATCGTTATTTGTTTGTTGGTGGTAATGAAGACGCTCTTATTCCCTCCGAAAAGAAGCTTACCATCAATATGGGCAAAGCTTGCCTTCTTAGGGTGACCGGGCAAATACACTGGGATAGCTCTCCTATGCACTTGGTCGTGGGGGAGACAATCCTTGCTTTAGATAGGCTCAAGAGCAATCCTCAAGAGTCCTTCACTGGGAGCCATTTACTCCTTCAAGTAAGTATTGTGATAAAGTCTTAATCTTTATGGATTTAACTTTATTTGGTGAAAGTCTTATCTTGTATTGACTTGAATTTTCCACTTTGTTGTTTTTGTGTAGATATGGCTCCAAGAGAGGCTCCACTTGCTTGAGGCTCCAATAGATACTAGGAATTTCCTCCCTAAACACTTTCTGGCGAGGCGTCCAAAGTTCTCTGAGTGCTCTCGGGAGGAGTGGATAGCATTTCTCTATTCCAATATCCAACTGGCTTGGTTCATCCTGTGGTGGCGTACCACCAAGATTGTAGGGTGTAGTGAGAATGTGCCCTTTACGAAGAATATTGGTTTGTATAGCTTGACGTTCTTCCTGCCGAATCGCCTCCTCCGCCAATATGGTTTAAGGCAAAGGATCCCGAAGGTGAGCTGTGAACCTCCTTGTCAAAGGCCCTTAATATCCTCCTTGGTGTCTAATTGGGAACGACACTAGAACCGTAGCCAAGTGTGGACTAAGCCGGTCTACCCGCACTCAAATGGGTTGTCTAGCTTTTACGAGGAGTGGATTTGGAGCGGTGACCATCAAGCGTCAACCAAAGGCTCCTAGAGGAAGAAAATGAGTTATTCAAGGCCCGCAAATATGATGAGCCTAGTGGAGTAAGGATAACTCCAATTGATAGGCGCACTTAACCTTCCAAGCCCCAAACTAAGGGTAAGGGAAAAGACAAGGCAAATGCCCCATCCACACTATTCCTCCAGAGATATGCTGACAATGTCTTGCCACCCATGACATTAAGAGAGCTGGACATCACCAAGCAAGGTGACAAGGAAGGGTTCACTAGTTTCGTGAGAAGATGGAGGACTAAGGTAGCCGAAATGATTGATCGTCCATCTGAAAGGGATCAAATCAGAATGCTAGTGCAGAATTTGGCATCTGAGTACCGTGAACACATGAAGTTTTCAACCCATAACCACCTATGCCCAATTAACTGAAGTGGGCATGGCCTTGAAGATGACCAACTCAAAAGGGGGAAGAACAAGGTCACTTATAATAACAACACAAGCGGATATAAAGATAAGAAATACACTAATCCCAACCATGCCTCCACAAGTAGAGGAAATGAAGTGAACGCCATAGCTGATAGGCGGCGTCCAAGAAGGTACACTCCCCTCGGGATGACTTATGTCAAAGCTCTAGATAAGTTGATCAAAGGAGACTATCTACATCCGATTGGGCCTACTCCCAATCCACCTGTAGAGAAAAGGTCACCATATTGGAACGAGTCCGCATTCTGCAAATACCATAGAGGGCGTGGGCACGACACTAAAAAGTGTTACACCCTCAAGGATAAAATCCAAGACTTGTTTGACAATGGCACAATACCATTGCCTAAAGATGCACCACCGCCCAGCAACAACAACAATCCCCTTGGAATTCTTTTGCCATTGACATAGAAGAAGGGTTTGATCCCTCCTATTTGATCACACCTATTGGACAGGCCATACCACCATACCCAAGCCCAAGATCCACGCTGGACGTCTGCGGCATTTGGGATAGTGATGAGGAAGATAATGGGGCATATACTGATCCAGAAGATGTGTTGATTCCTCAAGTCCATGACATAGCTAACGGCAAAGCCTGGTATGATATCTCCGATGATGAAAAGGAAGAAGATGATAAGGCCCTAAACTATCTCACCAGATCAGGACGCCAATTCAGGCCCGAAAACATCTATATGGATCCATCTCAAATCCAACCTGTGGAGCCTGTAGCCATCCCCAATAGGGATTCGGCCCAAAGGGAAATGCGAAAGAAGATGATGGGACCAATATCCTCAAGCAACTGCAAAGAACAAAAGCCGACATATCCATATGGCAACTGTTAACCACTTCTATCACTCATAGAAGGGCCGTGCTAGAGGCCTTGAACGCAATCACCATTTCTCCAAATGCCACTCCTGAAGAGGTAGTCAACCTCCTGATCCAAGGAAAGTCATCCACGCCCATCACCTTTTCTGACAAAGACCTTCCACCCGAAGGTATTCACCACAACAAGGCCCTTTATCTTAATGTAATCTGTCAACAAAGACAAGTCCCTATGACTTTAGTCGACAATAGCGGTGCCATAAATGTATGCCCCTTGAGGACTGCGGAACACCTTAAAATAGAGTGCAACAATCTCGCGCATTCCGCACAAGGGCTAAGGGCCTATGATAATTCCAAAAGGAATGTATTGGGTACTTTCTCCATGAATATCAATATTGGGCCCATTGAGAAAATGGTCCAGTTCCATGTGATCGACATTCCGGCCACCTTCAACCTACTCTTAGGAAGGCCTTGGTTACACGGGCTAAATGATGTAGCCTCAACCCTGCATCAGAAGGTAAAACTATCCTTGGAAGGATCCATCTTGGAAGTCTGCGCCGATACTATGATAGCCCAGATTGAGAAAGCTCCAATCCTAAAGATAGAGCATAATGAGCAAGACGAGGAGTTATGGGGCTTTGAGAAGATAGCCTTCATAGAAACAATAGAGCCTACACTCAATGTGAATGCTTTACTCAGAAAGCAAGGCCACTTCCCAGGCACCACTTTGGGCCCTCATCCTAAGGTAGCTCAAGGCTCTTGGAACACCAAGATCTAAAATGACTTATTTGGGCTAGGCTACAGGCCCACAAGGCAGGAAGTCAGAGCCTACATATCCAAGGAGATGGCTAAGAAAAGAGCCCACGCGGCCAACAAATCTATTCCACACAACATGGACCCTTACCCCCTCACCCTCAACGTGCAATTCCTTTAGGAAGGCGACCCATATCCTTACTATGGATTCCTGAACCATACACAATCAACGGGATCCTAATGCAAGGCTTTGAGGCATTTCAAGACTGTTTTCTCATGAGTGAAGACACACCCATACCTCCCAATGAGGACCAATCCACTAAAGATTGGGCTAATGACATGGCACCCAACGACTTTTGGCTTTTATTTGGCGAAGAGCGTCGTCAGTACGACGAGACAACTACCAAACTTCCCCTTACTGTGCTTTTTAATGAAGGTTTCGACCCATCCAGATTAATTGCCCCATTCGGGCCCGACGGCACCACCTGGAAGCACGAGACGAATTGGACTCCGGTCAAGGGAGCCAAGTACAAGTTCACAATCCGCAACGGTCCTACAGGAGGGCCCAATTCCGATTCTGAGTCTGATTCTGAGTCCGATTCTGATTCCGAGTCTGTTATCCTAGAAGTGTCGGGTAGTCCACCCCAGTCTATTCCTGCTAAGGTCCTTAGTGATGACCTCATTGATGTATTGTCCGCTTTTATTAATATTATGAACGTCGATTTTGCTTACTCGGATTGCCTCACTGTTAATAATTCAGAAAATATAACGGAATTGCCGAAAGAAGTTATTAAAGCATTAATCGAACATGAGCAAAAGACTTCAATAGTCGAAGAAACGGAGACAATAAACATTGCAACTAATGATGAGCCTCGCCACGTGCAAATAGTTGCCCACCCATCATTTCGGTAGGGAAAAGACAAGGCAAAGTCCTTAAGCCTAAATGCCCAAATATTTCCCTAATATCCAAGGGAAATAAAGTCGATGAACGAAAATAAGAAAAATAGAAAAAGATGATTATCCTAATTTTATTTTCCTAGACTCAAAGAAAATGAAAAATGGGATAAACTAAAAAAAAAAAAAAAAAAAGAATTTCGGTCCCTATCTTTTTTTTTATTTTCTTTTGAATTTTTTTTATTTTTCGACATTTTTTGTTTTTTGCCCTTTTTTTCGAGTTTTTTGATTTTTTTTTGGACCGAATCTGAATTACATCAAGAGAAAAAGAAAATACAAAAATAAGAAAAGGGAGAGGGAAAATTGAAAGACTGACTCTTTTGTTTTTACTAAAAAGATCCTAGAAATTGTTCATGACCTTTAGAATATATCATTGGAAAAATGATGAGTGTTCATTGAATTTGAATTCTCGCACCATCTTTAGGCACTAGGAACTAGCTAAAAACAAAAGAAAAGACTCCTAGCACGTAAGTACATGTTGGCACATAGTCACGTAATTCATGCGTTCATGCAAGCACAATAACAACGCAGTTTTACAGGCAAACATGTGATCAGACGGGCATTACAGCGACACATGCACAACAAGCAAGCGGATGCATGAATGTGGGTTAAAGGCTTTTGGCTCCTGTGAGGTTACCATGACAAATTACAACTTCCGTTCGGCGGATGGTCGACACATCGATTGTAATTCTTTTCATCAACAAAGGATTGATGAGTCATGGGTGAGGAAGCGTCGATTTGCACGATAGGACAACTGTATATTCCTTTAGATATACGCATTGTCTACGAGTTGCGACACAAACTTCCTCGAGGGTCGATAAGGGTCAAAAGGTTGTGCCAAGGCACATGCAAATGATGCAAATGATGCAAAATATATGGAACATATTTTTAAACAATTAAGCAAACTTGACTTTCGAGTCTCACCCTCTTAAATAAGTCCCCAGTGAAGTCGCCACTAGTAAGGACCCGGGATTTCCACCAATCCTTTTGTTTTCCCGGAGTGCGTCCTTATAGAAAATTTTTCAGTTGGGGGCTTAGATAAGTTCAAGGGACCATCGAGTTGGAAAATCTTTCGAAAAGACTTGAATTGAATAAAAACCATGAAAGAGGTCACAAATCTGCTATCGGCGTTTTATCGAAGGGACAAACCGAAGGGACAAACCAATAGCGCGAAAAGTGAGCTAATCATGTTTTTAGAAAGACTCCCGCTCATATAAAACATATAAGTACCCAAGAATAAAGGGTTCGGGGGTGAACGTACGAGGTGGGAAGGTGTTAGGCACACAACTCGCCCGTATTATGACGGCCTCTACTAACTCAAGTTTGCTTAATAATTTAAAGACATAATTCCCATGCAAAACCGGATTAACAACCTAGACTTAGACTATTAATTGGTTCATCACAAGCATCACAACATTTATTTTAACCCTTATTTAGACATGCATTTAATTGACAAGTTGAGCAGCACAACGACTATACAGACAATATTTAGGAAGCAATAAAACATTATTCTAACATGATATCTACATTATGACTACTTAGAAAAATAAACAATTAAGCAAGCAATTTAGTTTGAGCCTTCAGGAATTTGTACCTGAACTGTAGGCTATATTTGACAAGAATAGTAAAAATAGATCTCAAGTTTTAGAAGAAAGAGGGAGAAGCTCAGGAGTACTCAAGTGAGAATAGAGGTTGCCAACTATAGGCTGTGTGTTTTGAACTGAGGGTGAAGGGTTGTTTATATAGGCGAGGGAAGTAGGGTTGTACGGTCGAAAATGGAGATGAAAATGAGACGGGCTTGAAAAATGAGCCGGGCCCGAAGGAAAAAGCAGCGCCGCTAGCGGCCTTGGTCTGGGCAGCTAGCGGCCCTGGAACATTTCACAGGGCCACTGACGGCTGTCAGTAGCCAGCTGGATGACGTCATCCAGCCCATTTTTATTTTCCGGAAAATTTTAAACGTTCCGAAAAATATGAAAAGACCGTTTTACCCCTGAACGGTAAAAGATGGTTTTACCCCTAAATCGCAACTTGGCGACCGGGAGTCGGAATGAGGCATGAGACGTGTCGTTGGAAAGCTCTTGAACAGGGCTTCTGAAGGGAATGGAATAAAGGAGTGTTTGGAGGAAAAACCTGAGACCTTATCTTAACTATTAAAGCAAAATAGCAGTTCAAGCTTAAAAATTACTCCTTTCATCATCGGGCTTTTGCAGAGAAAACTGAATATGCTTTTTTGGCGCCTACAGGATAATGTTAGATCAGCTCATGTATTAGCGTGTAAAGCTAGGAAGTTTAATCTTTATATGTAAATACCTGTATTTTAAGTTGCCAAAAAAAAAATTCATGGTCTGACCAGACACACTAACAAAAAATGCCAAGCACATTTTTCACATTAAGCAAAGTTTGAGCACTCACTTCTATAAAGAGGAGAATGTCATCTGCAAACAGAAGATGAAACACTTCTACATGACTCTTACCAACTTTGAAAGGCTTCCACGTGCCCGTATGGCAGGCTTAATGGATCAAATTAGACAGGTACTCCATGCAAAGGATGAAGACATACGGGGACATGGGGTCCCCTTGCCTAATTCCTCTCGACGGCTCAAAGAAATCAGTGAGAGTGTCATTGACAAGAATGGAAGAGGACGCTGACGAGATGCAATATATGATTAATTTGATTGAGTAATAAGAAAAATAATGCAACTGAAGAAAATGCTTAATAAAACTCCGCTCCAATTTATCAAAAGCTTTCTCCGAATCCAGTTTCATAGCAAACCGCACTCTCTTATTCTTCTTTATTCTCATAGTGTGCAGAATATCAGATGCAATGATGAAGTTACCCTCACTCCCTCTACCTGACAAAAACTTGCTTGATTAGGAGAGATTATATTCTCCAGATGTGGTTTGACTCTCTCAACAATGATTTTTGTCACAAGCTTATAAATGGAATTACAAAGGCTTATAGGTCTCAGATGCTTCACAAGGTCAGGATTAAAAATTAGGGATTAGACAGATAGTTGCTTTATTGACCTCAGCAAGCATATGCAAGTTCATGAAAACAG
Source organism: Tetragonia tetragonoides (assembly GCA_038025085.1). NCBI lineage: Eukaryota > Viridiplantae > Streptophyta > Magnoliopsida > Caryophyllales > Aizoaceae > Tetragonia > Tetragonia tetragonoides. The sequence continues at coordinate 20,211,942 of CM076153.1, read as the reverse complement.
TTTGAATGAAATTAATAACATGCTCCTTGACCTCAGTCTAGTTGCCTTGATAGAACAGAGCATGGAGCCCATCAGGCCTTGGGGCCTTCAGGGAGCCAGATTTAAACACAACTCTTTGTATCTCCTCATAGGAAGGGACCCTCACAATGTCAATCAAATCATTATCATTTTTCCAATCCGCATAAACAAGCACATCAGTCAGGTCAAACTCTCTTTCAGTTGAGAACAAGGAAACAAAGTGATTGAAAATAAGACTCCTAAGGCCACTATGAGACTTAACAAACTCCCCACATCATTATGGAGCTCCAGTATATTGTTTCTCTTCCTTTTCCAGAGAGTTATTTTATGATAAAAAGACGTCTTTTATCCCCATCATTTATCCAGTTTACTCTTGACTTCATTAACCAGAATTGTTCCTCCTATGTCAAAATATCATTAATTTGATTTTGGAGTTCTTCTAGTTTCAGCAGAAAATTAGACAACGGATTATCACATAAGCTTTCTTGCACACCTTGCAGTCAAGCAAATAAAGTTCTTTTTTTTTTATAAATATTTTACCAAAATGATTCAAATTCCACGGTTTAAGTTGATTTGCAAGCAAATTCCTTGTGAATATCATAAATAGGCACATTAGCAGGCTTCCACACATCATAACATACATAAAAGAAGGTTCAGACATCCACATAGGCTCAAATCTAAACGGTTTTCACACATTATGTACCACAGACATAAAAGAAGGGTCAGACATCCACATAGGCTCAAATCTAAATGGCTTAGGACCCAATCTAAACGGCTTAGTTTTGAATTGAAGCATCAAGGGGTAGTGATCAAAAGTAAGGCGAGGGACATGGTGTAAGGAAGCTCTAGGAAACAAGGATAACCAACTATCATTTCTCCATGCAAGATCAATCCTCTCCAAAATAGGATTTACTTTCCTCTTATTCGTCCAAGTGAATCGAGCACCAACAAAACACAAGTCCAAAAGATTGCAGGCATGCGTACAACTATTAAAAGCATTAAATCTATACAATTTAACCAGATTCCCACCAAATTTTTCACTGGGGGCGCATACCTAATTAAAATCTCTAATGCAAAGCCACAGGCACTTCACAGTAGGAGCAAGGTTAGTCAAAAAATCTCATAATAATTTCCTAAATTTGTACTTTGGACTAGCATAATTTGCAGACAAAAAGAATTCACAATTATTTACGTGGAGGAGTCCATGTATCCCCTGTGCATTTGACTCCATGGCTTCAAAAGGCGCCGCACTGGTGTGCCATAGAATCGCAATGCCTCCAGCAAAACCCAGACGGTCAACCGCGTACCATTTATAAAACCCCAAGCCAACTAGGATTGAATCAGCGTTACCACCACTTACGCGGGTTTCAGTAGGATAACGACAGATGGATGGTGAACGTCAAGAAGATAAGCTAGGTTTGGTTTAAAAGAGGGGCCTAACCATCCCTTGAACATTCCAAAAAAGGATCCCCATATCAGTTGGTATGTTTGGTATTTCCCTGAGCACCCTGAGAGTCGGCTCGTTCCTTAGCTTCGTTATGTTTAGCATTGCTCTGCTTGGAAGCCATCTACAATGGGTTGTCATCACTTCTAGTATGACCCGCTGCTTCCTTCTTTTTAGTCGATCTTCCTCCGCTCTTCGAACCTGGATTCTAATTGTTTTGTGTTCTTCATCACACAAAAAAGATGCAGTTCATTTGTGAGGTGAAAAGCTGTGAGTTTTTTCCTGGGCTAGTTCAACAAAAATAGCCCCATCCACGAGTCGAATATTGGCATCGGGTCCAATATGTCTCCCACCTGATCGGAATCAACAGATCGGAATTGTTCTTGCTTAGAGTGTCGAACCCCCACTTCGAATCCATAAGCGTGTGTTGGGGGAAGTGAAGAGTGTCTTCCCAAAGGGGAAGATGACCTGGAACAATGTCCCCCGACGGACTCTCCATCATCAAACCTGGGTGTGCTCAAGTCAGTTTCCCCTCCTTCTTGAAATAGTATCTTGTCTGGTTAAATTTCACTTCCAATAGGAGGTCGTCCGGTGGTGTTGAGGACCCCACCTACGGTCGTGTTACCTCCAACAACCTCACTAGCATCATCGAGGATCTTGGTGGAGGTTGCGTGTTGTACACCACTACCGACTCTTGGGAAGACTCTTCCATGGCATCCATCCAAAGATCCATCCTCGAATCTCTCACTTCTCACCTGTTGGGCTAAATTTTCTTCCATGTTCTCTCTTTGAGTTTTCTCACAGATGGTGTTATTTTCTTCTGTCGTATCACAGTTTATCAAAGATAAGATGGGAGCCTCAGGGTTAGGGTTAGAAGTATCCAGTTGAGCCGCCCAGTTGGTTCAGCTAAAACATCACTTTTCTCTTTGGTTTCCTAAAGTGGGCCCGCCCTTCTTCCAGCTCAATATTTTCTAAAACACTAAAAACATTATTAACCAATGTTTCTTTTCCCCCATTTGCCAAGGACCCATCACTTATCACCAATTTACCCTTCACATTCTGCTTCTCTGATCTAACCAGATCGATCTACTCCGACCACCATGTTTGGGATTTCTCGACCTTCGTTGTCGTCTTGTTTGTCGAAACCCTTCATTACCTTGATCATTGTTGTAATTTCCATATTTTTCCCCCATGGCATTCTCCACATTTTTAACACCATCACCACTACTCTTCATCCCCCCTGCAGTTATTCTAAACCCACATTTCTCCAAATTGATTTCGCATTTATATATGGCTTGAATGACCCAGGACTTTACAAGTGGGGCAGAAACCATTCCTGACACAGAGCTCCTATCCAAACATTCTCCAGTAATTTTCTGGTCATATCTATTTGCATACATAATTTCGCAAACTTACCTCTTGTTCCTGCCTCCGTGCGAAAATCACATTTAATGAGTCTCCCAATTGAATTACCTATCTTTTCCAACATCTCTTTCTCATACATCTCGCCTGGTAGTTCATAAAATTTAATCCAAATGGCAGCCACATTAATAGCTGCCTTTGAAGATTGGAACCCTGGTTCCTAAAGTCTGATGGATAAGAAGGCTCCTGCTACACTCCATGGCCCTTCCGCTAGAACCTTTTGCAAATCTAGTTCCATGGTGAACTTCACAAGGAAAAAACTCTTACCCAATGACAACAAGTCGAATTGTCCTCTAAGATTCCAGATGCTCGTCAACTGTTCCACCACGAAGGTGAAAGAGACTGATTTACCCATAATGTTCATGATTAGAGAGCCCATCCAAAGTTTTCATAAGTGCAAATACCCATCTTGGGAGACAAAGACAAAGGGAGGAGGGAGAGACGAGGGAGAGGAGAGTGGGGGAGGGGCTGTAGAAGTAGGGAGGAAAAAAGAAAGCTCAGAAGAAGAAGGGGAGAAGGAAGGAAAGAAATTTTTGGGAGTGTTTCCCTGTAAGAAAGGAATTCTCCAGGGGACTGGGGTTTGGAGTCGGAAGTAAAGGGGGTGAGCAGAGGAAGAAGGGTTAGGGTTTTGTGGAACTAGGTTTGGGGGTAAAGGGGGTGGCAGAAGGGGTGGAATCCGACTGACTGGCTGAATCTGGTCCGTCGTTGACGAACAGGAAGGCTGGAGAGGGGACAGGGCCTCCTCAAGAGGAGGAAGACTCCATCTAAAACCCTCACACTCTCACTCTCTCACTTTCTCTCTCTAGAATTCTTTGAAGGGATTGCTGTAAGATATTCTAATTTGATACTTTGTAGTCTAAATGTAACACTTTTTGTTTAAAATATAATGATCGTCTAACGTTGAGATTGTCTTACATAAGTCTTTGTGATGAAACAAATGCAGTATTTGATCTCCTACCATTGGACCATAATTACTAGAGATGGGCAACCCAAACATTTTAAAGGAAATACTACTAAATCTTTGATAATCTGCCATGCAATTAGCATAACTTGCATATTATCCGTACCTCCCTCCTTCGATCAAACTTGCACTCCCACCCCCCCCTCCCCCTACTCTAAGAAACTGCTTGATCTACAGATTAACTGTTGAACATGTTTCCGTGACTCAGAGAAAAGTAACAATCCAAGCCAAGAAAGTCATGAAAAATCTTAAAACTTTCGTCTACATCCTTAAACAACATCTATGAAGATTTAACCAAGGAACGAAAAAAATTATGCACGACGTTGCAGTTTTCCTTTCCCCAAATTGTTGCCCTGGATGACACGCTTTCTTCCGTAACTTGGCTGGCTTGTACCATTAGAGGAGTGAGCAGCTGATGCTAAGAGCTGCAAATTCAATTTAAAATGTCCATATAAGATGGCAAAACTCCACATTACCAACATTTCCAGCTTGAATGAGTCAAAATATAAATAAATATATTTGAATAAATGTCCTATGTAAATGAGTCTTGCATCAAATACTCTGAAAAGGATCTTGTTAGGATTGTATCTGCTTAGACATGGAAGATGAAGAATATAAAATTCGTTTTTAAGTGGTTCAAAATTTTGCCTACGTCCACATTGCTGGACTAACTTTCTAGTTTCTTACTGTTGCGCGCGTTCTGTGCTTCTGTCACATTGTTATTTGTAAACTAAAGGTTCCTTATATAGCGAAAGCCTAAGAATGAATCACAGCAACTAACATCTTAGATGTACTCCTTCGGTATGTGTCCAAGGAACAGATCTTACTAACACTGCAATAAAGTAGGACCTAATAATCGTAGCTATGACTAAATTTAAATCACATTCACAACAAAGCGGCGTCAACAACAGATCAGAAGTTATTTCCTTACCGGAACACTGCCTTTCCATTGTGAGGGAGACCTCAGGCCTGCACGTAATCCATAAGAATTTAGGAGGTCGTTAGTTTTGATACAATCTGAAGTTACATGGACTGTGAGTGAAAACCTCAGTTTGGATTGAAAATGTGGATGTTGATAGACTGATAGTATATAATACAGTACCTTGGTTACCTGCATTGCTGAATTTGTTCTGCTTGAACTCTGAGACTTTAGCTTGTACAGGCGTATTACCATAATGTTTTTTCTTCAAGTTCATCACCTCATTTAACGTAGCCCTCGAATCAATTCCTACACAAAGAAAAAGGGGATAATGTTAATGTCACAATTCCTGCTAATTACATACATAAACCGCAATTAATGTTTTACCAAGAAGCGACTGAATAGCAGCGCGTGCTGCAAATTGTTCTGAGTCTTTCTTGCTTTTTTCTCCATCGCTTGTAAACGTTTGATTCCCTACTGTCACTGCAGAAACATAAACCGGGAGAGATCCGTCTGAAGATAAGCGAGTCTTGTATGTAGGGATGTCCCAATGCCTCTTGAAAGCAAGTTCATGCAGGATTAGTTTGCTGGATTTTGGATCCTACAAGATAGAGAAACAGAGAGAAACAGAGATGATCATATAGAAGCAATATTTTGGTACAGCAATCTTAGATAGTTCCTTATTATAGCCAGATGATCTCATGAAAGTTCAGGTAAAGTACAAGCAAGACGTATGCAAATGATTTAAGTCGGGAATTTATACCAGTAGCGACACTATATGTGAGTTAGCCTGAGACATATTACCCATCATTAACCTGTTTTCTACATTAATGTTCTTGGTAACATGATTCTTAAGGCTAGTTAAGTCCCTATACAGAACCTCTAACATAGATTAGCTTGATACCTTCAGTTTTTGTCACTGTTATTTTGATGCCTGAGCTCATTGGTTTCATTGTTTCTTTGGAGTTTATATTGTCATCTTTTCTTTGAGTTCATTTGTGTCACTTCTGATGTATAATACTGAGTACTGTCAATAAGCAGTTCATTAAATTTGAATCCCAAATTTCTTCCTCCATTTTCGATGAATTGATTTTAATCCTATCAACATCAGTTTGCTATCCCACAATAAAAAAGAAATTTCTACACTCTTTATGTTTCCAAGGTCGAAGTCCTATGTAAAAATATTGCCATTTAAGACCAAATGGATTCAACACCATCATATTACTGAATATTATTCCTACCATTATTAAGCATTTGTATGTAGTTGTTTTCCAGCAGGCTCTGCTATGTTTTACAAAGGCGAGAGTACGGTGTGTTATGTTGTTATGTGACACATGTTCTCGACAACATCTAATGTCTATACATTCCTCCTGCTCAAGAAAGATCAAGTAAACGGATACAACACTAGAGCAGCTCTGAACAGTGAACTACTGGACGCTAAAACACTTGAGATCCGGGAATAGAAGGTGATATTTCTTGATCACATAAATCCCATAGACCTTTGTTGGGGGAACATTCATACCCCCAAAAAACAATCAAGATATTAAAGTTGTAGTGCTGGTATTACTTAGCATGGCAAGATTTAGAACAAGGCTAAGTTACAGCAAACAACAGGCATAGAAGTGAGTCACTCAGTTCGTTTATGCAAGGTCCTAAGGCAACATTAGTAATATATCTACACTTGATTATCTAGTGACATTTAGTCAGTTATTCATGGCTCCTATCTCATTCTGGATATCGACAATATTTACTACAGTATCCATTACTGATTTACTGTGATGCATCCTTAATCATTCTGCATTATTTCTTGGAGCAAGCATCAGAGGACTCAAGTCAAATTAACAAGAATAAACTCACTCAACATTCCAAGATATAAGAGTACCACAATTACAACACTAGGTAGCAACCATTGTAACTTCTAAGTTGTCGTAACGACAGAACATATGCAGGGATGCACCTTAACAAGTTACAGCCAGTAAGAGACATAGATGTTAGTTACGTAGTTCACTTATGTTAGGTCCTAATTTAAGCAACGTTGAACGTTAGTATTATATCTATACTTAACATTAAAACACAATTATAACACTAGTACCTAATGTCGCGTAACAACAGAACATATACATGGATGCATATATCTTAAACATTACTAACTAAAGATTTTATCTACTTAAATCGAATTTAATTCCTGGGTTAAGATCGAATTGAAGGAAGTGGTATTATCATACCTGATCCAGGAGGGGCTTAGCACCAACTTGTTCAGCATTGCTCATTATGCATTCATATGCTAGTTTCGCAGCATCCTGCTCAGCATCTTTGAGGCGGCGAAATGTTACCTTGGATGTATACTCTGCTCCATCAACAAACACAGTGGACCGGAATTTGGGTGCATGTTGAAATCCTTCATTAGCTGTTCGATATGCTGGGAATGGCAAAGCCAGCTTTTGAGTGTATTCTTGCAACTTGTTCTTGAACATGGATAGTTCTACTAGTGCTGGTCCGGTTATTCCTGCATTGATGGTTTGTTCTAAGTCTCATCAGTGCTAATTTCTAAAACATTATTGATTACTAATGTATGAAATAGTTAGCAATATTAATATGCGTTTCTGATTACTAATAGGAGTTTTTAGTGTTATCATTGTCTAGGGTTTTTTTTCCTCGTCAAAAGATTGTTAGATTGTATTCCAATACCCAAAAATCAACTGAACAACCTAAAGGCCGCAGTCAGGGTGATCGAAAATCTTCGGGGAGAAGAGGTCCCGCAAATTCCGTGGCAAAGGAGTGTGCTAATACATTGTTCAATCTAGGAATACAAACATTAATTGAAAGCATATATAGAAACTAAAAAATTATACCAATTTAGGATTATACTTAGCAATATGCATGCATTTCCTCATGACTAATTCGAGTTTGTAGGAAATGGACATGAGAATCACACAAGTCACTACTTGATTATAACGAATTGTTTGCCTAGCTACTTAAGTACCAAAATATAATGTTCATTGTTCAATTGGACAGCTTATGGATGAAAAATAAAAGAGGAGAGAGAGAACTTACTAGCATTGGCATTTGAGGAAGACGACTTCGTCATTCTTTTGCTCTGGCATCTCTTCAAATTTTAATCTTCTCAAGCAAACTGAAAAACCACAGCAAAAGAGTGGCATAACATATACATTTACTCTTCTTTTCTGTTTTTTTTTTTTTATTATATAATTCCACCACGCTTTTGGGCAGGTACTTGTTCAATGTACTATTTTTTCACTTTTTCAGGAATCACAAGAGAGTGGCCAAACATAAGTACAATTTTTTCACCAAAAAAAAACAAACATACTTTTCTTTTTACACTTTTCTTTATTATTATTATTATTATTATTATTATTATTATTATTATTATTATTATTATTATTATTATTATTATTATTATTATTATTATTATTATTATTATCAGAGTTTCCTAGCATATACTACTGTACATTTTAAGGAGATTGGCTTATGGGTATTGGCTAGTAGCATTAATGTTGTCCAATGACATAATAGTCCAACACTTGTAATTATTTACTTCTATGCCATCAAATTACTCAATCATATGAATGTCCTTATAGGTCATTTTACATATAAGATATAATCAGCTAATGTTACCAGCCAATGTTACCAAACATCTCTTTCCAAACATCCAATGTTACTAGGCGGTCAAATCAGCTAACAACACCAACCATCGACCACCAGCCACCAGACTCAGCCAACAGCTAATGTCACCAGCCAATTGCCAAACATGACAATTGTATGGTTGACCCATTTTTTTACCCGGTATGACCCGTCTAACTTTTAAATGGGCCGACTCATTTTGATTGACCCGCTGGGCACATGATCGACCGGGTCGGTTGCAGGGTCTCCTGCTCCTCCCACTTGCCTAGGTCTAGTAAGAGTCCAAATTTCTTGTCCTTTCAAATAAATAAATTTGTTAAAAATGGTAAATTTAGGGTGTATTCTTTTCCACTTACTTAATAATAAGCTTGGTTCAGTGATGTAATCTATTTTTTATTCTCTCACATATTACAATTCATTTTAATTTAGTTTAGTGTAGTTTAGTTCAATCCATTTCACTTCAATTTAATTAGTAAAAAAGAAAACACCCTTTTTACCCTTTATAGGAAAAATAACACCAAATGAGGATGAGCTTTTATAAAGGATTCCTCGAATACACTGATAATTATGTAGCATGATAATGTCTTGGATGATGTTTCCTACACTCGGCTCGAAAAGTGTGTAATTTGTTCGACTGTTTCAAGCAAGACACAACTAGTCTAGCACTCTCATGTTATCGATAGGGATGACCTGAAAGATGTGATTTTAAGAATCTTGTTGTAAGAACTTTTGAGGTCTAAAAATGAAAATTACACATTAACCGATTTCATAGCTGGATGGAGCATAGAGATAAAGGGTTTTATTTTCTCATTTTTACTTTGTTATTATATACGAATCAAGAATTGGCCTTGTTTGGTACGAAGAGGTTTGATGACCAGATAGTAAATTGGGATGTTTAGAGGATTAATCCGTCAAAATAGCTTACTAAAGATGTTTAGTAAATTAGCGGTCCGAAGATGGATTAATCAAATCCGCTAATTTTGGAAATGCCGAAAGCAAAATAAAAATCTATTTTTTGTCTCGTTGATCACAATTCAGTTCAGTTCGATTCGATTTAGTTTAGTCCACGTTAATGCAGTTCAGTTTAATAAAAAAGAACACACCCCAATTTTAGAGTTAGACTAAGTAGTTTCTATTATACACATAATAAATTTAATTAATAGATCCATTTTGACTTCGAATAACATATAAATTTTATTAAATTTATCTCTAAAACCAATGGGGCTGCTTTGATCAAAACAATAAAATTTACGGAAGTAAATCTTACATAATAAACATACACATTTACAAAATTAAATGCAACAAGATTAAACATTATAATATTTATTATTTATGAAATAAATATTACGTATAAGAATTATAAGGAAGGCATACATTCCTATTCTTCGTAATATGACTAAATCACTGAGTCATTATTCCATGATATTAGGAGAAGTGGGAGATAGAACAATTACAAACCAATACTAACTCCAAGTCAAAATTACCTCTCGAGCACAAAATAGGAGGGAGATTAGGCGCCTAAAACTCGCGATGTTCAAAGTCCGAGGAAAGTGTGTGAGCGCCAATAATAATTAAAGAAAGAAACAACTGAACGATAAGCTATGTCATTATGAGAAAATGTACTACTCTCTAAGCACATATGCGCACTTATCCACAACCACTATAAACAAGAAGCAAGTGACATTGAAAATACAGACACACTCAACCAGACACTACGTCTCAAAACTATCTTCAAAATTTCTTAGCCTAGCATGTTAGCCTAGATTTAAGCTTTGATTTACACCTTTTCTTTAGTTCACTTTCCTTAGTAGACTATCTTAGCCCTTTGTACAAGTAGCAATGTTATTAGTTACCAAGCCATTCATGACACCATCCTTTCCCGAGGGTATAATTCCTCTACCTTTCTGCTTTCTGTATCGATGAAGCATATGTTAATGTACTCGATTATGCGGTTATGCCTTTAGTCAAGTAATACAAACCCGCTCTTTTAAAGTTTCTATATTATTGCTTTTTTTATAAGTAATCATTCATACTTTAAACGAAATCTTAATCAACCCATCATAAATCCAAAATGCCTTCTCAAATCGTAAGACAAAACATGAATAGATTGTTACCCGAGATTTAGAAAACGAAGAGAAAGAAAAAGAAGAGGATCTTAATTGTATAAAAATAGATACTAGTACCACAACATAAGAAGTTAACTACCAATAGTAAATCCAAACCAAACTTATTTGTTGTCTCACTAGTCAAGTAACTCCAATACCCTACCAATCTACCATCCATTAAAAAACCTCTCTTTACCCTTTTCTTCCCCAACATTACCATTAGGTCCATTACTCATTAGTCATTACCCTCAACTCCCACTTGCCCACCTTCTTTATTCCATTACACTTCCACTCTCTCTCTCTCTCCACCCCAAACATCTCACTATCCCACCACACTCAAACCACGTTCACAAATCACAAAATGCCCCTCCTCCCCATTATCACCATATTACTATTCTCTCTCCTGCCCGTCCTGCCCGCATTACCCATCCAACCCAACCCAATCAACCCATTAACTAACCAGCAACCCTTCAACCCTTCACCACCAGCAACAATCCCTTCCTTCCCTGAACAATCCGCCATTGCCGGCTGCCCGATCCGCCTGCCCGACAATCTCTTCGCAGCTGTAAAACACTCCTGCCCCAACAACGGGCAGCATTTAAAACGAAGCAGATGCTGCCCAGTCTTAGCAGCTTGGTTATACTCAGCATACTCAGAAACTGCCTTAGGCAACAACAACAACCACAATAAGAGAGAGAAAACGAAAGCGGAAACAATGTCATCATCGTCTCTTATATCATCGTCGTACGAGATGCCTTTGTTACCTGATGATTCAGAGGTGTGCGTAGATGGATTGGAAAAAGTTATGAGAGAGAATGGTGTTGATTTGGTGCGACCAAATGCGACTTGTGATGTAATTAATTGTTTTTGTGGTATTAGACTTCAACTTCACCCTTTAAGTTGTCCACAAGCGTTTTCGGTTTCAGACCAAAATGGTGGTGAGTTGGTTGGAAGTGATAGAGTTAAGAAATTAGAAATTGATTGTTTGAGTAAAAATAATGGTACTACCACTAGCCTTGCTAAATGCTCCAAATGCTTGAGCTCACTTTACAAGGTATGCACTAATTCTCTCTCCTCTTCTCTCTTTTCATTTATGGTTTGGTCAATTAGTTAGAATTTGGTTACGAAATTGTGTTTGTGGGTTTGTTTGCTTTTTTTTTTTTTTTTTTTTTTTTTTTTTTGTGGGTTTGTGAGAGTTATGTGAAGTACAGTGTGAAATCTGGGGATTGATGATGACTACATTACCTAACAAACTTTCGAGCTGAGATATAATTTTGGCATTTTTATGGTTAGTTGTGTATGAGTGAAATTTTTATGCATTGAGTGAGTTATATGAGTGAGTTATAATTTGGTTATGAAATTGTGTTTGCTGATTTTTTCTGTTTGTTTGTTTTTCTTTTTTTTTTTGGTGGGTTTGTGAGAGTTATGTGAAGGGTGAAATCTGGGGATTGATGAGTGTGTATGAGTGTGAAATTTTTATGCATTGAGTGAGTTATATGAGTGTGAAATTTAAGGACCACTTTGCTTAACAAAGTTCGGGGAAAAATTAGCTTATCCACATGAGTTGTGAATTGGCGATTGGTTATTTTAGTTTTAAAACAAACTTCGAGCCTATTGATGTTTATTAGGTATTCTGTGCTTAGTTTGTGAAATGTATGTATGTAAAGCTGAGTAATTAGGTTAATTTTCATTGCCTTGATCATGCATTAGCAGAATTTGGTGAAGTTCAACATTTTGAACACAAAATTATTTTTTTTGTTGCAATTTTATTTTTGTTGGTTACAATATAAGAGTGACAATTATTTCTGAACGGAGGGAGTATTATGTTGTGTTACAATGTTCAATGCTGGTTTGTTACAATGTTCAAAGTTGGATTTGTTTTTGTTACAATGTTCAATGCTTGATTTGCGACACTGTTTGGTAGAGATGACCTGTTATTTGTCTTTGGTCTATTTTGTTGTGAATTATCCGAAGATTTTTTTTTTGAGTGCTAAGATTGGTTATCAATGGATATTGACTGTCCCACATACTAAATGATTTACCAAATTGCCTACTGTCTTTGTTTGGAATTTTGTTAGTGTGTCATTATCTGATAGTGTAGCTTCACGAGCTTATGTTCCACCTGAAAGAGATAGACTCAAGGATAATCAATCATTTGCTCTAAACCATCTTTTAAACTGCTATATTTATGAGTCCACTAATATTTCTTCCCACAATTATTGCCAAATGATGATGTGAACTAGGAGAAGAAAAAAAATAGTTATTGTCTATTTGTCTTATTGATGTTATTATCCCCCCTCCCCTCCCCTCCCCTCCCCTCCCCCTTTCTTTATTTCGTATACAAATTGGATGATGTTATTGGCAGAACATAACACACTATTACCAGTTCCAATATTGAAATGGTAAATTATTTTAAATTTCTATTTCCATATGTAGCATAAATTACATAATAATAGTGTTTTGTCATCTGCAATAACGTTGCACTACAAATTATTGTGGTCTAAATTAACACATTGGTTGTAGGATAACTGTCTTTTGATGTGTACATTCATCATGGTGCAATAAACTATTTCAATGCTTGTATGAGAGAACGAGAATTTAAGAACTGGTTACTTTTTTTGTTTGCGAGGGTAAGAATTGGTTACTTGAATACATTGTTTGTTTGGTGGCCTTGTTTGGTTTATTGAAAAGATGGTTAATTGAACATGAAGTTTTTCAAAACATGGTTTTGAAGAAATAAGGATCATGCTTCATAATCATCACGGACTTACCAATCTCACTTTTAGTACAAGTGGTAGTGGAATGCTTGTGTCCATGTCCTCTAGTTGTTTTTTTTCTTTTTCTTTTTCCTTTTTATTTTTTGGGTGTGCTAAGTGTCATTGGAATCACCAAGTTTGACGAAAGGTAAAGCAATCTGAGTACTTTGTGCAGGGGGATAAAACCCTTTCACCTTTATGCTTTGCTGGTGGATTTATTTAACAGAGTGGGGAAAGTCCCAGTGATAGTAGGTCTACCCACAAATGCACTCATAAATAAATGAATGTCCCACTTTCTGGTCTGGATCCCCTGTTTTTAACAATCTTCACCATCCTTCATCCATTCTTTTGAGGATTTTCTTACAAGTGAGACCTGTATTTTAAGATCGATGTATGGGTGCGTTCTTTTCCAATTATTGTACCTTAATGAATCACTAGGAATTAGTGGCATGACCTCGGAAAAGAACACATCCCTACTCACGCGATCTTACTAAATCAGTGGAAAGGAACAGATGCTAGTGTTGTTATTCTGTTTTGTGTACGATTGAGTATCTCATTATTTTAAGGGTTCTAAAGAGACAAAAGAGATGTGCTTGTTTAGTTGTTAATAGACTAAATCTCCTACCAACCAGCAAATCGCATACCCTTGCACCATTTTCCGTGTTAAATTTCAATAAATTTTTGTAAGTATGCTGTTTAGTCATTGTTTAGTGAGCACTGCCACTATTAGTGATTGGTTCTTTCACCTAGCACTCACTACTCATCATATCATGCATAACTTTACCTGATTTATCTATTAAAACATTTCTTTGTAATTTAATCAGTCTTCTTTACCTTTTTGACTCCATTCATGTCCTATGAGCCCTCTCTGGGTTACCCTTTTGTGGCCTGTTACTACATTAATATTTTTTATTCAGTTGAACATTCAAACCAGAATGATGATATGTTGAGGGTTTGATTAATATTCATGATTATAACCCTACATATCTAATAGTAACCTCATTTTGCTATGTGTTGGTCTCACACAAGACTTGCTCATTTAGATTTCTTTCTTTGTTTTTCCTTTTGTCTCTGTTCTTTTGGGGGCAGCTCAAGAAGGGCGAAAGAGAAAGGGGAAACGCCACAAAGTCAGATGGTAGGACAAGCAAGATGCGCAGCAGAGACTGTGAGTTAATGGGACTGACATGGCTTCTGAATAAAAATAGAGATGCATACTTATCTACAGTCACAGCAGTCATGAGAGCCCTTATGATGAATACAGAAGGCTCGGATCCCCGGTCGTGTAGCCTGAACAGCGACGGTATGCCCCTCGCTGTCGATTCTATGGAAATCGACGATCAGTCTTCATCCCTAGCCCTTCAGTTCCCTCTCCATCTCTATTTGTTCTCGTTGTCGTTCTTGCTAATTATGAGCTTGTTTAATGAGCAATGAAATGGTAATTTTGTCTAGTTAATAGTTAGAAAGTATCATTTGGTAATGCTGGTTATAATTTCCTGATTCACACCGTGCGTGATTATCTTTGTTTTTCTCTCCCTCTTAATGGAGTTGTACATATGGAGATAGTAACTATTGCATATTTGCATTGAATTCATTACTACAGACAACAGGAAATTTCACGAGAAACACGAAATATGTTGACCTTCAGGTAACAGTCAGATAAATGTTGTTGGATTGTTCATGGCTCATGAATATTCAATGACAATGTTGTGGGCTCATGAAAATTAAAATCCAAAAGTACTGTCCACGATCTGCCTAAGGGTGCATTATTTTCCACTTATTTCCACTGATTTTCACTGATTGAGTAACGTCTTGCCACTGATTTCCATTGATTTGGTAAGGTCTTGTCACTGATTTCCACTGATTCGGTATACTCCTTCCACTGATTCGGTATACTCCTTTCACTGATTCTCACTTGTTCGAAAAGGTCGTGCCATTGATCCTGCGAGAACTGATTGAATAAGGTCCTGTCACTGATTCAATAAGATCTTGTCACTGATTCCCACTGATTGAGTAAGGTCTTGCCATTGATTTCCACTGATTGAGTAAGGTCTTACCACTGATTTCTACTAACTAAGTAAGATCCAATAAGTGGAAAAAAAACACACCCTAAGTGAGTAAATTCACAATATTTGTCTTTATTTATTTATATACGTATGATTGTACGAATAAAGAAGAAAAAAAACTAAATAAAGTTGGAGTATGCAAAAGAAAATAACTAATATATGAACTGAGAGAAAGTGTAATGAAGAGGAAGAGAGCATAGGAAATATGTTAATTTGTTTGGGTCCTCCCGGCCATTTTCTTTTTTCTTTTTCTTCGGATATGGGGATGGGAATCCAATTTGCATATCTATGGAGTCGACATTGTCTACTAAGCATTAACCAAGCTCATGTTCAGAAAATATTGTGGCCGAGATGAGGATTCTTCGCTAGATGTGCAACTTTACAACAAGAAACAAGGTTACCTATGGAATGGTAAGAGGCATGGGCGGATCTTCCCTAGGGCGGGAGAGGATTTGGTCCCACGGGTCACTTTTAAGTTATTACCAAAACAAAACACACACACACACACACATATATATATATATATATATATATATATATATATATATATATATAAACTACATATTGAATACTTCGGCATAGTGATAAGCTAGTTTTGTAACAACCAAGAGGTCAAGAAAATCAAGTCTTTCCTAAATAAAGTTGGAGTATGCAAAAGAAAATAACTAATATATGAACTGAGAGAAATTGTAATGAAGAGAAAGAGAGCATAGGAAATATGTTAATTTGTTTGGGTTCTCCCAACAATTTTCCTTTTTTCTTTTTCTTCGGATATGGAGATGGGAACCCAATTTGCATATTTATGGAGTCGACATTGTCTACTATACATTAAGCAAGCTCATGTCCAGAAGACAGTGTGGCCGAGATGATGAGTCTTCGCTGAATGTGCAACTTTACAATAAGAGATAAGGTTACCTATGGAGTGATAAGAGGCATGGGCCGATCTTCCCTAAGGCGGGAGAGGATTTGGCCCCACGGGTCATTTTGAAGTTATTACCAAAACAAAAAACATATATATAAGGTATTATACATAAACTACATATCAACCAAGAGGTCAAGAAATCAAGTCTTTCCTAAATAAAGTTGGAGTATGCAAAATAAAATAACTAATATATGAACTGAGAGAAAGTGTAATGAAGAGAAAGAGAGCATAGGAAATATGTTAATTTGTTTGGGTTCTCCCGACAATTTTCCTTTTTTCTTTTTCTTCGGATATGGGGATGGGAACCCAATTTGCATATCTATGGAGTCGACATTGTCTACTAAGCATTAAGCAAGCTTATGTTCAGAAGATATTATGGCCGAGATGAGGATTGTTCGCTGGATGTGCAACTTTACAACAAGAAATAAGGTTACCTATGGAGTGGTAAGAGGCATGGGCGGATCATTCCTAGGGCCAGAGAGGATTTTGCCCCCGGGTCACTTTTAAGTTATTACCAAAACAAAAAAAAACAAAAAAAACATATATATAAGGTATTATACATAAATTACATGTTGAGTACTTGGGCATGTGATAAGCTAGTTTTGTGGCAACCAAGGGGTCAAGAAATCAAGAAAATAACTAATATATGAACTGAGAGAAAGTGTAATGAAGAGAAAGAGAGTATAGGAAATATGTTAATTTGTTAGGGTTCTCCCGACAATTTTCCTTTTTTCTTTTTCTTCGGATATGGGGATGGGAACCCAATTTGCGTATCTATGGAATCGACATTGTCTACTAAGCATTAAGCAAGCTCATGTTCAGAAGATATTGTGGCAGAGATGAGGATTCTTCGCTGGATGTACAACTTTACAACAAGAGATACGGTTACCTATGAAGTGATAATAGGCATGGGCGGATCTTCCCTAGGGCGGGAGAGGATTTAGCCCCACGAGTCACTGTTAAGTTATTACCAAAACAAAAAACATATATATAAGATATTATACATAAACTACAATTGAGTACTTTGGCATAGTGATAAGCTAGTTTTGTAGCAACCAAGAGGTGTCTCCCCCCCCCCCCCCACCTCTTTTTTGCTCCAAGATCGGTCACTAAGAGGATATGGGAAGGACAGCTAATATTAAGAGCAAGACTTGAGATGAGGATCCTTCGCCTGTCCAATTTTGACAATTGACAAGATGAGATAAGCTTATGAATGGAGTGGTAAGAGACATTGGGAGGGTAGCTAATATTGAGAGCAAGATGCGAGAGGCGGAGTTCAAATTATTTGGACATGTTAAGAGGAGGAATCCGAACGCAACAGTGAGGATGAGCAAGAAAAATATACTTACAGATTATAAGAGAAGAGGGAGGTCAAAGGAGAGTTGGGGTACGGTCATTAGACGGGACATGAAACTTTGGCGTGACAGGATAAAAGTAGCAGATCCTGAATAGAGAATTCTAAGAACCTTTGTTTTTGACGTGTGCATTTTGCTTCTAGCTAGTTAAAATACATCCACTTTGCTAGCCGATGAGTTATGCACTTAGACTCCATAAAACAAAACTTTAATTGACACAAATCAAAAGTAGAATGCAAAAACAAAAAAATCATCTAAACTAGTAGCAATAGCCAATAGGACTCCAGCTCTTTCCTATCGAAAATATTAAGAATTTAGTTATGTCATTTTCCTCAGCTTCACCGCTCTCATTATGGAACATAAGATACATTGGGTGTGTTCATTTCCACTTACTGAATAATGAGTAGAGTCCAGCTCAGTGGAGTTCAATGATGTGATCTACTTTTGCTCTCACAAAATACTATTCAGTTCACTACCGAGTTCAGCTCATTTCAGTCCAATGGAAAATATTACACCCTTAGTGTATAGCAATGGAAAAGATTTACAAGTATGAGTTTTTGCAAGAATTCAATGGGATGAATTCACAAGCACTTTGGAAACAAAATCATCCTACACAACAAATAATATGTTTCTCCAGATCGTCAGTGGAGAAGGACAGCAGAAAAATTTCCCATTTTTGTTGTATGCTGGTACAAAAATAAACTGAAAACGTTCTAACTGTTAAACATCTAAAGTCTCAAAGGGGACTCAAAGACAAGGGAAACAAACAAAAATATTGTCAAACATCTCTTTCAGGAAAAATTTCATCAGGATGATGACTGTCCTGAGACTGAGTATATATATAAAATCATCTAACTCTTAACTATTTCTGTCCAACTTGGGGAAATCAGGCATAGAGAGCTGTGACCTTTTGAGCCAGCCCATCAACGACCTCATCGTTGAGCTCAGCAATTCGCTCTTCCTGAAGAGAAAAATGGGTGTTATGAGGATCCTCGGAAGAAAAGAAAAAAGAAGTTGGAACTTGCAAGGTATCCACAAAATCTGATTATAACAATCAAGCAAAAAGCTTGGCATAGCTTTTAGTCATGCCCCCTCTAGGTGATCAGACTTCAGGTCCTTGTTATGAAATTAAACCAAGAAAGTTTTTAAATGACAACACATCCATGTCCAACCTCACCCCAGTGGGATCACTTGGTTTTGTTTGGATACAATATGGCAGTTGGCAGATTAAACTAGCTTAGCCAGTAAAGTCTCGGTGGACAAGGAGGTGCGGGGAGGATAATCTGCATTGGCCTATGTGCCTACTCAAGACCCTGAAAAGATAAAAAAAGGCATAGCAGACTGAAAGTCGCATTTAGATATTTGTCACGTATCATCCTTTTGGTTTGATGAAAGTTGGGACCATCAGCAGGCCAACGCACCAGGCTCGGATGCTATTAGCAAGTTGCTGCACCTCCTTTAGACAAAGGAGTGTGACTCCCCAGGATCAAATTTAGGATTAACCAAGTAATGCAAAACATACGCCATTAAAGTCTGAGCTTGTTGGCATCGCATTTCGTAGCTAATTTTATGGCAAGATTAAATAAAAAGATAAATATAACTAGAGGAAATGATATCTTACCACAGGGTCTTTTCTCGATTGCATCCCAATACACTTGGAAGCACTGATGCTAGCACTCTTCAACAGGCTGCGAGCACTATAATTTGGTTTGCTTGCACCATTTTGAGTCATTTCATTTTCTGATCCATCAGTATTTACCCTGGGTGGACTTTCGAGAGCCGTACGGGCAACTGTTCCCTTCTCAAAATTATTGTTTTCATCGGGACTGTCATTTTTAGGTGCAGGAACTCGCTCTCTGGAATATAGAATAGAAGTAAATATGCAAGAAAATATATCAATGAAGGCAAGAAAGGAAATATGTTACAAGATGTACACAAAATCATATCCTTCTTTCAACTAGTGGTTTTAAGGGGAGCAGGGGGTTTTGCGGCAGGGATTGGTTATAAAATCCAGTTACATCTGCATGCCAGCATTGTGATCTATTTATAAAGACAGTTTTACCTAGGCAAGGAAGCATGCTGTCTCTGGAGTGGACTACTCTTTTCACCTTTTCCAAAGTGCTCCTCGAGATGGGCAAACTGTCTCTTGAATCGATCAACCCCACTGTTTAATTGAAAAATGAATTAGTGGGGGTGTCAGAAATCCTGGTATAGAAGCAACTTGGTACAGGAGTTCCATATATATTCAGTATGACGTATTATCTACTCCAAATTGTCAAATACACTTATTAGCTACCTATTTACAAGGAAAGATTCATGTTAAAATAAAGGTCAGGAACAAAGATAACACCATAAGCATAGCCTTTAGACAGAAAAGAAAGGCCTCATCATTCACAGACGAGCAAACATAATATCCCAAGTCCACGGAAAACCACTAGAAACAGAATGTAAAATGGGGAGGGCAAATTGAAATCTTAAGGTGATATGCCTTCACAGTGGCGGATCAATAACATTTTCCAATGGGTGTTCCATTAATTAAAAACATATCTAAATTTACATGTTGAAGCCAGCAATGGGAGAGGAGCAAAAGGAAAAACAAAAAAAGCAAGTCTTAGGCAAGCTTCGTGTCAGGATAAAAAAACAAACTAGGCTGGTACTGTCAGTCAAAACAACCAGTATCCCTGCAACCCCTTAGTTATTTGTATATCCGGCACTGCCCCTGAAGCCAGTATCTCTCCAAAATTCTCACATGTTCACCAAAACTTTGGTTTAAAACATCAAAGGTAAAGCATCTCCTTGTCCTTCCCTTCGTTACTCCAACCGCAACCAAATCAGCCAGTCCAGTTTCACTTTTGAAGAACAAGATTTGAATCCAACATTATCAATGTAACAAATTAGTTTTGCACATTTAAAAGACAAATGTTAGTTTGAGCTGAAGATACTCAGATCATTCATATTTGATCATCCATATCAATGTATGGATGGGATATGGGTCTCAAAACAAGACCCAAAAAGGTAGGTGTATCACGGATTATGGCTCAGCTCTCATGATGTCCCAAGTCATAGAGGTTTTTGTGCGAGCCTGCAGACTGAATCTAGAGGAAGCAAAAAATAAAATAAAATGGAAGGCTCTTTGAGTTCCTAGTAAACTGCTGCCTTGTGGTAGTTCACGCAAATGTTATCCGAACCCATTGGTGGGCTCTTTCTGAGCTAATACATATCTCATCTATACTCCTTCTGTCCAAAGTAACTGTCTTCACAGATTTTTTACGGTCTCCAAGGTGCATCTTTGACTACTTATATAATGCAAATGGTTTTGGAAAAAAGGTATATTTTAGAGAGTAAAATAAAATCCTTTTATCATGTAATGTGCTCCTAACTCGGGGTATACCCTACAGTATCTTGTACATGTGGCGCTCTTTTGGAAGGACTATATTCAATGTGAGATTCCTTGGCTCAGAGAAGTTACCTAATCCCAATACCCTATTAAGAATCTATGTCTTTTTGGTCAAAGTGAGAAACATAATGTATGGTAGTGGATCTAAGGATTGGAATGGTCTGACTTGAACTCAAGTGTCGTAGCATTTCCCTGTGCACTGTCCAATGATTGGACCTGGCTACGTTGGATTGGAATGTAGACATGGCTAACACAATCGAGAAGTTTATTTATATACCGAAAGGTACAAACCATTTAAGCTTGCAATCTACATGATTTTGAGAAGAATAACAAGAAGAAAACCAAACAGACCAAAAGCCATGAATAAGCTTTTTATGAATCCCATAACATTTGACACGCCAGCAGTAAACATAGAAATAGAAATGAAAATTGAAGTATGAAGTATGAACAGATTTGCAACCAATCAATTAATAGGAACTTTAAAGAAAATCAGTATGTGACTTCATCCACAAGACAGTAAGCAGTTGAAGCAAAATTGGCATTTCATAGGTTGACGCATGGATGCCATGGTACATGGTACTATAAACTTCAAAACTATATCAGTGGGGAAAAAAATCAATTAAAAAAATGGACTGAATATCCAAATAAAAATACTTATAAATGATTTGCACAGTTAAGCTTATTGCAAGTAAAAACTTAAGACTTTGCACCCAATCATCCCATTGAGAATCAAACAACAGTGAAATCCCCAGTGCTAAAGCATACAAGCATCTAAAGTTAGGCAAAACAATGAGTAGAGACAAAACAAAGTTCAAACAAGATAACCATATGCCTCACCTAGGATACATGAAGCCAGTTTGATCCGGACCACGAAGATATTCCTGAAGCATCTGGGGATGGTACTCCAATATCTGTTTACTTCATGTATAATATTTATAGCAGTTACTATCAAGTTAAGCCACTTAATTTGACAAAGTATTCAAAATATACAAGGCCATACCTCTCTATAAATTAGTTCTCTAACATCATCTTTTGTCAGCTTCCGTCTTTCAAATTCAAATTCCAGTTTGGAGATAGGTGTAGTGGAAGGCTCACGGTCCACGTTTGCCAATCCATGAAAGTAGGGATCAGCTAATCCCTGCAAATACAAGTGACAAGCAATCAGCAAGTATAAACAAACTCAAATTGATGTAAGAAGAATTAGCTTGGATTGTTGAAGTGGAAATGGTTCAATTTGTATAGTTTTACCTCCTCAGCAGTTGGACGGTCTTTGGGATCAAAAGCGAGAAGACGCTCCAAGAGGCGAAGAGCCAATGGATCTACATTGGGAAACTTTTGGGTAAATGGGATTGGAGGCTTTTTCCTCATGCTACTCAGATATCTTCTGGCCTTTTCATTCCTTATCTATCAATATCATGAAGAAGCCATTAGAAAAATTTTAAATGATCATACAGGACAAGGCCTTTCAGTCCTTGAACTCTTTGATAACATTATGAAAAAGAGCCCATATAGAAATATTCGGCATATGTTAAATCCAGGGATGGCATGAGCAAAGCTCACCCTAAACTGTCAGCCAAAGTCCAACTTTTAAAAACAATAAAGTACAGTTTAACTATGTTTCCCCCCCCCCTCGGGGAAAAAATAATGAAGCATATGGAACATCAAAGCAATATTTCCTGATAAAAAGAGAAAACCCTACACTTATTATAATAACAGAGAATTTGGATAAGTCACTTGAACCGATTATGAAACAAGCACATTGAGTGTACAGCTCAACTAGGCTTGTGCCCCTCAGAGACCAATGAACTGGCAGAGAAATGTTTATACAATCTACTTTACTAGGAGCTAAACTAGTTTGGGGTTAAAGAGTTGGTATGCAAAATCTAGTTTTAACCTTCAGGGTTGACACCACTTGAAAATTGTTAAGATGAGGTCAGTAGCCATTGAACTCTCAAAATGTATCCTCTATGGCTTTATGCCTTTATCCACTGTTAGTCCACATCCATATCCTTCTTATTATTTATTGTGTCTGTCATCATCATCATCATTATTTCCTGGTTCAACTAGCGCCTATGTTTTTTTTATAGGATTCCACTAGACATAAATCTTAGTTCCGTAAGGAAAACTTGATCTCAACCCATCAACAAGTCATCCAAAGAGTCAAAATTACTAAGAGATAACTAACCCTTGAAATGCCCTCAGGGGATGGAGTGCCAAGAAGATCTGTCATGAGGTCCAACTGATGTACCACATTTTTCCCAGGGAATAATGGTTTTCCCGTAAGCATTTCTGCAAATATACATCCTATGCTCCACATGTCAATTGCTGGTGTGTACTGCACAGGTAACAATATATTGAAGTGAGATTGCGTTTGATTAGTGTAGAATATACGTATCACACAATGCACTGTCATGTGGATATAAGACATTTCTCAATACAAAAGAACAAGATTTCGACAGAATAAATCAGTGGGGCAATGCTGTGAGTGATAATAGAATTACATTTTCATAATCTTGTTGACAGAATTTCCCAGTTGATGACAGATAATACGTCTCCCTCCATAAAGGATTCAAATGGCGAACCATTTACAGGGCAACAAGTATTCGATACTTTCACATTTCAATGTAAAGCATGGGTGCTATTGAAATTTGAAATTCTTTCCACCCTACATGAAGGATTGATTTGGGCAACCCATGCCAATTGCCAAATCAAGGAAGCAACCATGAGACTATGAAGTTGGTGAAAAGGCACCAAATAATTAGTTGGACTATTTTGACTTAATCTGCTGATAGAATTCACATTATTGACCTTGTTTTCCATTATTCATTCATGACCTATTGAGCTCAGAGATTATGAACGAAAACCTTTGTACAAATAAAATCCAAGTAGCAGCACTTCAACAATGCATTTGAATGAAAATTGACTCAGGCAACCAGTTTAAGAAGACTCAATGAAAGGAATACAAAGACGGTGAAGGAGACTAAGCAGCGTGAAAGCACTGAACATGAGAAGAAACTCGTAAGTCCCATGATTCCCGTCCTCCCCAATAATCGCATAACAAAGAACTAAAGTACTAAACAAACAGCATATAACATAGAGTTATAACACAAACAGCTTACCTTAGAGAAAAAGGAGCCACAGAGCTCTGGAGCACGATACCATCTAGTTGCAACATAATCCTTCACAAAATAAGTAGACAATATTATCAAGATTCTACTGAAAAGGAAAATGGACTACGTGATTTCTGCTTCAGTTACTTACAGTCCAAAAAATAGCTGAAGGGGCGTCATTAAATGACACACGAGCAAGGCCAAAATCACATATCTTTAGTTTGCAATCGGCATTGGCAAGGATGTTTTTGGGCTTCAAATCTCGATGAAAAACATTTGCTGCAGGATACAAATACAAAAGCTGTTGCCATCATTTGACAAAATAACAATACTGAATGCTGGTTCCTTAAAGAAAGTGAAAGAATTAAACCTGTGTGTATATATTTTAGACCCCGTAACAGTTGATACAAGAAAAATTGATAATGTTCAGGTGTTAGATCATCATTTGCCTTAATTACTTGGTGTAAATCCGATTCCATCAGCTCGAAAACTACATAGATATCTCTAAACTCTCTTCGAGAAGGGGGAAGCATGACATGCTTTATTTCTACAATATCTGGGTGACGAAGTAGCCGTAGAAGCTTAATTTCTCTCAGAATCCTCGTCGCATCAGATACGTGCTCAAACACATCATTAATCTTCTTAATGGCTACCTTCTCCCCAGTATGAGTATCAACTGCTGAACCAACAACACCATAACTTCCTTTCCCTACAATTTCTTGAACTTGGTATCGACTTGACTCTCCATACTCCGTGAAGAACTCGTTTTCCAGCGCACTCTGCACAAATTTACCACAACAATTTTCAGTCACGAGAACTTGTAGCGGCTGAAAATACAAAGAATAATCATTTATAATACATACCATCGCATTAAAAATGCCATGATTACTGTTAGACCATTTCAAAAAATAAAAAATGTAAGGTTTGACAAAATAGTAATCCTAGAATAGTAGATTTCCCGTACTATCCTTGTGTATCCATCTAAAGACCAAACCTATCAGACTAATCTTTTATCTGACTTAGCCAATCACATATCGAATTATCGACTACATTTCTAGAGATGATCCTAAAACCTAAGTTGCACTCTATTCAGCTCATTTCCAGAATGGTAGAATTTACAGTAATTCAGTAACAGATTATTGAACAGACAACCTCCCCAACAGGAGAAAAATGATCCATAGTTGCAAATTACATAGAAATGGCCTTTTCTCTCCACTTTATATGTAATTTTAATAGATAACATGGGTATCCAGGCTTAGCCGACTAATTCCATGGACCGTGAAGTTAATGGCTCCAACGACCCTTAGAGGGTTCGAACTTGTACCTCTGGAATAGATCGCAGAAGATTTACCAACTGAGCTACCCACTCAGGGTTCCAGCTTTATTTGTGATTTATATCTTGAAAGTTGAAACTTCAAATAAATAAACACACACAACCTTGCGTGCATTTTGAGAAGGTGGTTTTCGAATTAAAATGGATGCGTAAGTGTGAATCTGCCAAGGAGTTGATAAAAGAAAAGAAGGAATACGGTGGCTAAGGCCTAAGCCAGGCTAGACACCTGCTAATCAACAATAAGTTGTACAATGATATGATTGAGGTCAGTAAATCAGTCATAGATTCACACATAGCTACATTCACTACAGAAGGTTACAATAAAGACATGCATAGATGCAAACAGAGATGACTCCAAGACCAGCACAAGCATGAAAAAAGAAGAGGGAATAGAGTAAAGAAAACAAAGGGCAATGTAATTCAATTTGGGCCTTGTATAGTAATGATGATGATATTGTTTATTTTAACAAGAAAGCCTCCCCTCTTAAGACTCTTGAGATGAGTTGAGAGTGACCCCTGCGCCACCCACCCCAAGCCATAGTAAAGATGATCATTAAAGGAAAATTTCCACTTTGGTGCCCTGACGTTTGGGTTAATTGTTATTTATTGCCCTGTGTTTTAAATATTACCACTTTAGTTACCTGATATGTACGAAAGTTTCAGTTACATTTTTTCCGGTACACCCGTTACATAACGTTGTTTGCTGACGTGACATTTAATAAGTGCACATGATTAATGGCGCACATTTGCTGAAGTGGCATTTAATAAGTGCACATGATCTGTGGTAAGAGACAAATCACAACCCTTAAACTTGTTCTCAAACTTGGAAAATAACACTGTCACTTATTAAATGGGGTTAATTTCGCCATTGCAATGTGCGCCATTAACCATGTGCACTTATTAAATGCGACGGTAGCAAACTGAGAAGATAATGTAACGGAAAAAATGGAACTGAAACTTTTTCACATATCCCTGGTAGCTAAAGTGGTACTCCCTCCGTCTCAAATTATATGACAACTTTGGGACTTGTGACTCACATTGATGTGAGTCACAAGTCCCAAAGTTGTCAAATAATTTGGGACGGAGGGAGTAATATTTAAAACACGGGGCACTAAATAATGATCAACCCAAACGTCATGGCACCAAAGTGGAAATTTTCCATCTTTAAAGGTTCTCCCCCACCTCCCCCCACTCTTTCTGGAGTGAATAAGCTTGGCTTCTCATTCCTTTCTGCCGCACAATCTTCTTGCCTTGAGCTCCAGTAACTCGTATGGAAAGCAAAATGCATATCAAACACGAGATTGCTACCTTGCTCCATCAGCTCCAATGACATTTCACTTGAGGTATCCAAGTAACAAATAAAGTGAAAGTGCAACAGGTAATAGGCAATCCTCAGAAATCAATGTGATTGTAGTAATTAGAATGTTGCATCATGAAACTACTTAAGGGTCAACCAGCATCTACTCATCCAGAGCAACCAACCCTTGATTAACCATGGCTTGTTATTTAATAACCAGAAAGATCATTAATAAATATAAAAGGTATACTCAAATTGATCTACTCAAGAAAGAGACCTCAAATTTAAGCTTGGCAATAGAAGATACCAAAAACTGAAACCTCCTTGTTAGAAACCAACATACATTCATAAACCACATCATGCAAAAAGCAGAATGACCCAATTCACAAACAACATTAAACAACTCAAACTGATCAACATTACAAAGAAAAAACAAACGGGCAGGATCAAATCAAAAGGAAAAACAGAAGATAACAAAGTTGGAGACCTCTTTGTGAGGAATCAACATACATTAATAACCCAATTCACAAACAACATCAAACAGCTCAAATTCATGAACATGACAATCAAATTCAAATGGGCAGGACAAAAAAAAAATCAAAATGGAAACCATAAGAAAAGGGAAAAAAAATTGGAGACCTTTTTATGAGGATCCATTAGAGGAGGGAGAAAACGAGAGTTGTGTGCACGTTTAGGAACTTTGATGAGCTTCAACCCAGAAATATCAAAGTCAACCTCAACAGATAATTCACCTTGTGATGATGATGAATGGTTTTTCTTCTTGTTGTTGTTGGTGTTGTTGTAACCTTCGCCACTAATTTCGGAAATCACAGACAAATGTCCCTCCCTATTTTTGTTGCTAATATTATTTTTATTATAATTATTATTACAATTGGGATCATCTAAGTCGTTTTTGCAAGTGCTATTGTTAGTAATTGTTGATACAGCAGCTTTACGCTGAAACCATCGACGAACCCCATCCACCAAAGTTCCATTCCCCATATAACAATTAATTTGTTATAATTGAAGGGGAAGATTTTTAATTGAGGGTATAATCTAAGTTTATTCCCATCCAGACGATTTTCTTTCGTCTATGTTTTCTCTCTCTATGATGTGTTGAGATGAGCGATGTGGTCGGAAATGGAGAAGAAAAGAAAAAAAATAAAAAGGGAAAGGATGTTTGAATGAATTGAAAGAGGCGTGGGGGGCAGACAGAAGGTTAGAGAGGAGAGGGGGAGTGGGCAGAGGAGAGAGAGAGAGAATCCAGAGAAATATTCGCCGCGTTGAGCTGGGGGAATTATGGAAAATTATTGGATGTGTGAAATGTCTAATTGAGCAAATTACTCGTCCACCTCAATGTTTCTAAAATTGTTTTATTTTGCGATCAAAAAATAAGTTTTATTTTGTTTTAATTTATTTTAGGGCAATTTTGTGAAAATCATCGGGAAAGTTCTATTTTTTTTGTTCAGTACCCTGAATTGTTGTTATTTGTTCAATACCACCTTAAATATTTATTCCGCCTTGAAAGTCACCCCTTAAGTGATTTTCGGGCCAAATTTCATATTTCTCTTCCCGTTTTGCCCTCATGTGTGACCCCCCTATTTGACCAAATTAACACTGATTTGACCCTTTAATTAATTAATTACTAACAAACTAATTTCTCAACCCCACTTAAATTTTCTTCAGTACCATCTATCCTTCCTCTCTCTCTGACAACCCAGTCACTTTTTCTCTATAGATCCAAATTCTTTTTAGCTAAATTTTCTTTAATTTCCCTGTATTAATGTTAATAGAGTATAAATGTGGTATATTGATCGTAATGACGATGCAAAACGTGTATTTTACACACATTTTTTCATCTAATGAGAATGAAGTTGATGACATTGGTTAGGGTTAGAGGAGAAAGTGAGATTGAGTGAGAAATGGTGAATGATTTTAGAGATGGGCGGAGAGGAGAGCGACGACAAGAGGAGAGGAGAGCGACGACAAGAGGAGAAGCAGTCGATGAGATTATGGTGGTGGTTGCCTGTTGTTGTTTCGGTGAAGAAGGAGGTGATGGTGGCGATGAGAGAAGAGGAGAGAGAATTGGGGGAGTCGTGGAAGAGAGAGGAAGGAGGGAGGAAAGAGAAAGAACCGAAGAGGAGACCGTCAGTGTTGTTGTGAGAAGAAGTGAGGTTGATGAGAGAAGAGAGAATTGTTACTTTTTGTAATGGAAGGTCGATTTCCATGGCATATTTAGAGAGAGAAAGAGGAGATAGGTTAGGGGCGGTTCAGTTTATTTATTTATTTATTATCTAAATAATTGGGGGTCTCATTTAAGTAGTCATGTGAAACACACGCGAGGGCAAAACTGCCTAGAAATCACTTAAGGGGCGACTCTCAAGGCGGAATAAACTTTTAAGGTGGTACTGAATAAATAACAACAATTCAGGGGGTACTAAACAAAAAGTGGAACTTTTCAGGTGGTTTTCACAAATTTGCGCTTTATTTTATTGTGATCACATAGTATACTAGTTTAGCACCCGTGCGATGCACGATTTAACAAAAAATGAGTAAGCAAATTAAAACCCCCTGTGATTCTATAAGATGCTCGAAAATGTCTTCTAAGAGTGTGTTCTTTTCCACTTACTCATTGATTGATATAATTAAGTTAGTATTTGTATGGTGGTTACCACTAAATTGTAGTCACTATAACTATGCACAACAACCATGGATCTCAATCTCAACCGTTAATTATATTGGTTTGATTAAATTGGGTAACACTAATTTCGATTTGATACTACCCAATTTAGATTAATTTTTTGATGTTAGTTTGGTCATAACCAGTTTTACTCTCGATCATAACAAGTTTATTGGTAGAATATTTATGACCGATTAAAGAATTGGTTAAAACCACTAGCCAACTATTTTAATTATTATAATTGCAACCACAGTACAATAAACGATATGGTTTGACCAAGATGGTGATCAACGGATGTCGTGCAAAGTTATGGTGGCTAGATGCCTACATCAATACCGGTAACTACCATACAAACTCTATATGCAGGGGCGGACCCACGCCTAAGGGTATGGATTTAGCTGCATCCACATTATTTTAAAATTGTTTGGAGAAGGTTATGTTAATTAAAGTAAAAAGTATTTGATTTTGCCATTTTCACCCATACTTTTTGGAGTGATTTTCCAATCCACCCATCAAATATACACATAGACATCTAAAAAAATTTAAGGGTAGAATGGGAATGTGAAGAAAACAAAAATAAGCCCACGTGAGAGGGTCAACCATCTAACAAAACTAAACACACTCTCATTCTCTCTCCTCTCAGTCGACACCCCAACCCCAAAACAGAAAAAAAAAAAAAAAAAAAAAAAATCTGCTCTCTCTCTCCCCTCTCTCCTCTCTTCTCTCTCTTATCGGGCTCTCACAGTTTCTTTCATGTCATGCTATCAAAAAAAAAGTTTCTCTTATTTCACGAACAAAAATTAACCCAAATTCTGAACCAAATAACACCAAAATTGAATAAAAAAACAAATACCCATTAAATTTTGTGTAGGTTAATAAGAAAGAAAACCCATTTTCATCGACCACTATTACCATAAGTGAGTTGTGAGCCAAATTGGGCTTGAATGGACGGCTTTGATGATGGTTCTTGAAATTTGTGAGTTCTATTTGTTTAATAACGTTGTGAGTTTGGATTTAGGAATTTGTGTAGGTTAATTTGTCTCAGTTTTGAGTGTTTAGTGCTCAATATTCTTTGTCCTGGGGTTTGTGTACTCTATTTGCTTTTCTAGTTCAACTTCAATTTCGGGGAAGTTAAAACGGATAAGCAAAAGAAATTGTTGGCATGATTGTCTTTGTTTTGCTTGGAACATGGTTCTAGATTACTGTGTTTCTATTTAATTTAGGGACTTTTAAGGTAAATAATGGAATCATGAAGCTTGGTGTTGTAATTTTAATTTTGACGCTTTGTGAACTAATTGTGGTGAAGTATAAGGGCATTGTGTTTTACTTCATGAAGTAAGATGCATTGATGACTGGATTTATGTGTTCACAATTCGTAAAAAGTTTGTAATTATAAATTCTGAATTTGTTATTATTTTGTGTTTTTTTAATTGACTATAAAAACTAATTATAAATAGATTGAAACTTTTACGTATGATTTTATTTATTTTATTATATTTTTAAGTTCTGAAAATTTAGTTTAGTTTTGTTTTTCCATTGTTAAGGAGTTTTCGTTTCGAATAGACATAACGTGGCATCCTGCACCATTAATGTGGGTGAAATTGACACCCCTTATATTTCCCCCCCCCCCTTCTTTTTCTTTGCACCCATACTTTAGATTTTCTGGATCCACCACTGTCTATATGCTTAGTGATCTACTTTTTCTCTCACAAATTACGTTTAAGTTTAATTGAGGAAGGTTCACTTAAAAAGATTACACTGTAAATCCATTTTCATAACTTACTTTGTTTTTATTATAATATTCATAAGTTTTCTACAGAATTTGGACAACAATCACTTTTTGTTACTGGACTTGTAGTTTACTTCTTTTTTTTTTTCTTCTCTGAAGAGCAAAAAAAAAAGCTTTTGTGCACTTAATTGCCAACTAAAAATCTATAATACAAAGGCCCTTCGCACCTTCTTCTATTCTACACCTACCCATATTGAAAGAATGCAGATTATATCCACAACATCAATATCTACCCTCAATCGGTCTCTTATAAGGCGGGCCTATCCCATAAGGTGGAAATATTATGGGGCTCACACGCATGATAGGCTAGCTTCACGTCAACGCGAGACGCGCGCGAGCTTTTATCTCGGCCACAAAAGTCTATGGATATAGTGTTTTCTTTTGCTGTAACATGAAAAGGGAGTTGCCTCATTGGTTTGACAGTGAGTTGAAGGAGCTTGACACACCTTTGTCCAGAGTTTGAGACCACGAAACAACGTCTTCTTCCTTGGTTTTATTTTTTGTCGATATTCTTCCTACCTTTATTTTAGTTTTTCTATTTTTTTTTCTTTTTGAGTTAAATGAGATTAATTACTTCTTAGATTGAAGTAATAGTTTTTTTTGTATCATAATGTAAAATTTGTCTACCTTTTTTTTTTTTTTTTTACTGTTCTAAAGAGATATTGGAGTATTCTTAATAAACATCATTTTTTTAATTTTTATCATAAAATAAATGTTTTAAGGTGTCATTTTTTTTTCCAGAAATGTCTCTTTTATGGTTAGGATGTGTCATCTTTTCACATATGTTTTACCAACATTGTGGGTTTGTTAATTATCATTATTAGGCTAATTTGACTTGGTTAGCTCTTTGATTTAGATCAGTAAAGGAGATTGCTTACCATACATTTGTACATTTGATTATTGCTTTCATTTCTTACACATATTATACATTTTGCTATTTGTCTTTGCTTTTTTCCCTTGAGATGTCATATTTTGTCTTTGTAAAGTATCATTTTCGTTTTTGCTTTAACTGAAAATTTTCATTATACAGTGTCTATATAAGTGTCTTTTTTTCTTGCCGTAAGGTAATCATTTATCTTTTATTTTTTTAGTTATAGCTTTGTTGCCTTGTGGTGTTAGTATATTTTGTTTTAGTATCCTTTTGTTTCGTGATGGTGCTAGTTTATTTTTAGTTTAGTATCACTTTGTTGACTTGTGATATCAATTTATTTTATTGTTTTGTCACTTTGTTGCCTGGTGATGTCAGTTTATTTTGCTCTATCTTCATATTATTGCCTTATAGTGTCACTTTGTTGCATCGTCAAGTTAGCTTATTTTACTCAAGTATTACTATGTTTTGTAGTGATAAATTTTTTGAACTTTGGTGTCCTTTTCTCAACATGTGTCAAATTGCTAAACTCCAATGTTAATTTATTTCGAAATTTGATTAAGGTATAATTTATGATAAGGGCTTACATAAGCATACATAAACATAGATAATAAAAGTTTTAAAAAATGTTTAGCTAGTTTCAGTGTTACTTTTTTTGCTTTTTGGTGTCAATTTATTTTAACGCAGTGTCATTTTCTTGTCTTGTACTGTTGGTTTATGTTTTCATGTCACTTTTTTTTTTGAGGGTAACTAATAGGGCGGGGGATTATTCATTGATCAAATCAAGCTCCGCCAAGGCAGTGATGCCTTGTGGGGAATTACAGTCCAGCAGAAACCATTCAGTGAACGCAACCTCGCAGCAAGGTGGGCCACTGTACTCCCCACCCGCTTTACATGAGAAAAAATAAACAATTGCAGGTAGAACATAAATCAAGAATATCATCAACTATCAAGTCTAAAGTCATCAAGCCCAACTTCCTTGTTCCTAGCTTTGTGATCAGATTCAAGGCATCAGCTTCCAACATCATTGTTGACATCTCAAGCCTTCGTGCAACATACAGACCATATCATGCAGCTTCGACCTCAGCTAACTCGACGCTCCAACGAGATTTCACCCTCTTTGTTGCCACGATCAACAGCTCACCTCTGCCATTTCTAATTACAGCAACAAGTCCCACCACACCATTCTCTAACATACCTGCATCTGAGTTCAATTTCAGCATTCCCATGGGGGGTGGAAGCCATTGGCCTAAGGATGGGATCTTGCCAGTAGCATTAAATTGAAAACCTATTGTGCATAATGCATGTAATCACAAACCAATCTCAGAAAGCCAGTAGCAAGGGAGTCCAAAATGGGTGGGATACCCTTCATGATCATCTCGTTGCGACCTGTCCACATTGCCCATGCCAGAGTCATCATGATAATGAATTCCTCCTTTTTCATCTGTCCTGCTAGCCAACGCACCAACTCAGTAAAATCATGAGTAGGAGCATCCACGAGCATGCTGATGAATGAGCTTCTCGCCCAGATTTCACTCACAGGGGGACATTTATAAAGTGCATGGCCCACAGTCTCTGGCTCAGTTCCATAGATGGCACAAGTTGCCACATTTTTTTGATGGCGTTTACATAACAGATCAAACATAGCAAGGCATCTTGTACACGCACGCCGAAGGAAATGTTTCAGTTTTGGTGGAGCTTCCATAGTCCATGTAGTCTTCCACAGTGAGTCAGTATCAGGTGCATGGGAGTTTATTAACCAATCATTTCTATGGCTCAATTTTCCCATCCATTATGCAAACCTCACAGTAAAAATGCCATCTTTTGCTAGGCACCAGAACAATCTGTCAGCTGGGAGTCTCGAACTTAGGGGTATCTGTAATATTTCCTCCGCTTCCTTAGTATTGAAATTCACACGGATCACTTGTTCATCCCACCTTGCATTAGCCATATCAATTAAATCACTGACCCTTATATTCAGATTTGAGATGACACTCGAAGTATGAATGTGCGCTGAAGTATTACCTGACACCAAGCAACATCCCATACTTTTATATCCAGACCATTTCCAACACACCATTTAAGTCCATCTAGAAGCATCGATTTTGCCCCCCATATGCTTCTCATGAGTAGCTGGGATCATAACCCCGTGTAGACTCAATGAATGGCGAGTGTGGGAAATAACGTGCTTTAAGTGTTCGAAAGAGCAGGGAGTTATCCCCATGCATCAATCTCCACCCCTGTTTTGCAAGCAATGCCATATTAAACACCTTCAAGTCCCTGAAACCCATTCCGCACATAGTCTTAGGGAGGCAAAGGGTATTCTAACATTTCTAGTGCATACATTTTTCCTTACAGTTTGACCCCCACCAAAATCGCGCCATCATAGAATGAATTTCATCTAGGAGGCCCTCGGAGATCTTAAAAATACTCATCGCATTCGTTGGAATCACTTGTGCCACAACTTTAATTAAGATCTCTTTTTCGGGTTTTGATAACAATTCTCCTTCCACTCCTGTAGCTTTTTCAACACTCTCTCCTTCATTGTCGCAAAAAAAGCCTTTTTATTTCTCCCCACAATGGTCGGTAATCCCAAATACTTCTCATGATGTTCAACTTCGCGCATACCCAACGTCCTTAACAACTCACTCTTCATTTTTTCCGTAACATTTCTACTGAAAGCTACCTCAGATTTATCAAAATTTACCTTTTGTCCCGATGCTCTTTCATATATGCCAAGAATAATGGCTAATTTAGAGCATTCATCGCGAGTAGCTCCAGCAAATAAAATGCTATCATCCGCAGAAAAGAGATGAGAAATATGAGGAGCACCTGAGCAAATTGCTCTATTTTATTTTCTCTTGCAATGTCAGTTTATTGTGCTCTAGTGCTAATTTATTACCTTGTGATGATAGTTTTAAACTATAACGACCCTTTCTTTGTTTTAAATTTAGTTTATACATATGATATATTCTTTAATTATAAATGTAATGGAAAAAAAAAGATTGATTGAGTATTGTTTAAGTATGTTATAAGAATAAAACAAAACATGTGAATAGTTCATCAGGAGTTAATCCATCCAACCAATGCATGCAAGAGGTAAGCTTACTTACACTGACTGTAAGAACCCTCGCCTTTCCGGCGCGTTTTCAATTTTTGGTTGGAATTAATGGTTCTTAATATGCCGCATGCGGTTCAAATTAATTATAAAGAACAATAATTTGAAAATAAGAAGCAGCCATCAATTTTTAAGGAAACAATTGGAAACCATCAAAAGTGCACCCCAATTCCTATTGGGAATTGACTCATGCCCATGGGGACTAAATATTGAGTTCCGGAATGTAGGTACGAAATAAATAAAACGAATCTCATCTAAATCGCCCATATTAACGGCCTCTACTAAGCTTATTCATGTCAAACATTTATTTATGATATATGGTTCCATACAAATCCGGTCGTCCAATGATCCTAAATTAACTATGCGGGTTAAGAACAACCAAATTACCTACGTTATCACTTTGCACGATTTATATCCAATTTACATGCATTCTATTGACTAGCATAAACGAGATAAAGCATTAAATTAACGCTCCAACCTACCAACTTTGCTAAACGCGCCATGTATTGCATATGCACATTAACAAAAACCGTTAGCATCTTCAAAAGAATAATAATAATGTAAAGACATTAACTTTATGCTAAAATAA
Source organism: Tetragonia tetragonoides (assembly GCA_038025085.1). Classification (NCBI taxonomy): domain Eukaryota; kingdom Viridiplantae; phylum Streptophyta; class Magnoliopsida; order Caryophyllales; family Aizoaceae; genus Tetragonia; species Tetragonia tetragonoides. The sequence goes on along the minus strand of CM076153.1, from coordinate 20,176,154 downwards.
ACCTAGGAGGCTACTATATACATGCAAAAACTACGAAAAGATGCAAACTTGCATAAACTAATAAAAAGACACAAACTTTATATTAACTAATCTTGCATAATTATGTACAAAACCCAAAAACATGCAAGTTAATTCAACCATAATCAAAAGCTAAATAAAACAGGATTAATAAACAGCAAATAAGAGATTTAATAAAGAATTAGGCCCTCGGGATGGTTAACCTGGACGTTCTATTCGAATGGGACTAGTAGAATTAGGATTGCTCTTCGATCTTGGGTGCTAGGCTAGGTGTATTGCTTGCTTGAATCTTCAGATTTCTGAATTCCCTTTGATTTGGGGAAAATATGTGCTCTCAATGCTCTCAAAACTATGAACTGACTGACCCCTGCAAAAAAGGGTGAAAGGGAGTATTTATAGAGTTGGGGGACGAATTTAGGGGCTTAGGGCAAGAAGCCCGGCGCCAAAACTCGGCCCAGTCAAAAAACTGGTTCAGCGGCCACACGGAGGGCAGCTGGGGCCCGCGGTGGCCGCTGAGGCTCAGCGGCTGGCCTAATGGCCCCCACTGTCACGCGCTGGCCGCCGGATAGGTCGCGTCAGCCGCTGGACCTGACGGCGCACGCGTGACTAGGGTTTTTGACTTTTTGGTGCTCTATAAATTACAAAATTGCCCTTGGGCTGACCCAGGAGGTCGGGATTGAGCGGTTTTGACCCAAATCTTCGAGACGCGATATCTCTTGATCCGGGAACCTGATTGAGGCAAGGTCAAAGGCGTTGAAATCCTTATAACAAGGGCTATCCAAAGACTGAGGTTTCAAGGAACTTGGTCTAGATTTCCGAGCAATGTCCTTTTCTACTTACATCCGTGTTAATCCATTACCATCATCATCGGGCGTTGCGGTGTCAGGGGATGAGAACCGATTAGGGTGTCTACAGAAGCCCCCACTTTGGCCGAGCTTGTAAAAGCGAAGGTCAAAGTATTTGCTAAAATGCCTGCAATGTTTTTTTATTGAAAATGCTTTATGTTAGAAAGAAAGGAAAGATAGACTCCTGACCGCCTGTGGTCAGGGTTACTTGCTTTGTTTAAAGAGCGGTGCGTTGCTCTGCTTTGCGGATACCGACGTGTCGCTAATTTTGATAGCCTCATCGTCAAAGAGCGGTGTGTTGCCCTACTTTAATTGTTGCCAACGTGACGCTAATTTTGATAGCCTCAACGTCAAAGAGTGGTGCGTTGCTCTGCTTTAGTTGTTGTGGACGCGATGCTAATTTTGATAGTTTCAACGTTAAAGAGCGGTGCGTTGCTCTGCTTTAGTGTTGTCTGTGTTTGGAAAGTTGTGCCTACAAAAAATATAATGAAGTGCCTGTGTCTGTAAAAAGTTAGATATAAGGCTCGCGCCTGCAAAAATAGATAATACCGGGTCCCTAAGATGAGAAACCAAGCTGCGGGGGCAAAGGAGTCATTTTGGGCGATATATTCAAATCTCGCGCGGAATTTGAACTCGTGGGCCCGCCCCGAGAGGGGCGAACGCAAAATCTTGTTTGGCGGCCATGCGCAGGGCCGTCGAACGCTGGGTGGCCTTTACGGGCTCGCTCGGCGGCTCAAGTTTTCGTGCGAAGGCCATGAGGGAGCCGCCAGGCCGGGCGGCTTAGCCGCGGAGGCTGGGCGGCTGGCCGCCAGGGCCTGCGGCTGGGCCGCTGATCCTGGGCGGCTCTGAACCTGGCCGCCGAGCCGATTCAGAGGCGAAAAAACGGGTATTTTTGTGAGGGAGCCGAAGTTTGGGTCATTTCTTCCCAAAAATCCGAGACTCTCTCTCTCTACCTTCATTGTTGCCCAAGCCTCATTTGTTGCTCAAATTTGCTTCTTTTTGCTTGCATTTGCTTGATTTTGCATAATCTTTGCATAATTTTAAGTTTATTTGTGATTTCTCACAAATTTGGGGTGAATTTGAGAGTGGGTTTTTGAAACCCTTGGAGAGAGAAAATCCCAAATCTCCATCTTTGCTTGTTTGCTTTCATACTTGCTTTGCTAGCTTGCTCATCCTTCTTCATGGCTCCTAAATTGGTGAAGAGAAGGAGTAGAAGGGCCGAGGTTCGGGAAGAGGTGAAAGAAATTTATATCTTCACCAAAGCTTTTCCTTCCCATGTCAAGCCTTCGAAGAGGAAGCCTAATGTGGCTTTTTCTCAAGATAGGTATACACGGTCGGATAGGATGCCCGACATCGTTTGGGATCGGTCGGAGTTGCTCTTTCGGCCGGAGTCTCACTTGAGTTCCCGTGCTTCCAAGTTTGTGGTAAGCCTCAAACCTTGAATTCATATTGAATTTTAGTTTATATGCTTTGCCTTGTGTAGAAATTGTGTAGAAATTGTATGCAATTGTCAAGTTTGTAGCGCATGTGATCTTGCGCGGCTTGAACGAACTTAGAAACATGCTTAGGATTGAACATTCGATTGAAATGTGAACCTAAGAGGTTGCGAATTTGATCATAGGAACCCGATGGGAATTTGAAGCCCCATGGTAATTATCATTCTTCGGTGAAGCTTTTTAAGATTTTGCCCAAAGAGGTGCAAAGTGCGGTTTTGGGTGCGAGGTTCGGCCCCCTTTTGAAAGCGGCGGACTCGGTTGAGCGAGTCAAGAGATGCATTGTTCGCTTATCTTTGGAGCGTTTTTGGGATACTACCAACACGTTCCATTTTCCTAATGGGGAGATGATGATCACTCCATCGGAGTTTGCTATATTGACTGGGGTGCCTTGCGTGGGTACGCCCATTGTGTATGACGTTTCCATTTGGAAACGTAAGACTGAGATGGTGGAGTTGTTTGGCCCTTGGGGGAATACCTGGGGTCACCATTATCATCCCTATACCGAGCTCTATGCTGCTTTGACTGATGCGAGGTACAAGAGAACTACCCCGGTGGAACAGAAGGCGAGGAAGTTTATCGCCTATCTTCTTGCCACCACCATCTTTGGTGACAAGGGAGAGTGTATCCATGCTATTTACCTTCCTAGCTTGTTGGATTGGGGGAGGGTGAGAGAGTACAACTGGGGGTTGCCGGGCTACGCCAACCTCTTGAGGTGCATGCGGTTTGCTTGCCGTGTGAATGATGAGGGATACAAGCAGTCGACCCTTCCTCCCGTGAGCTTGTGCGATTTCTGGAAGGCCTTGCAGGTGCGTTTTGCTTTTTGTATCTATTTCGGTGATTTGCATGATTTCAAATGTATGGTGCTTAGGTTCATGTTTCGATGTAGCCTTGGTTCTTTGAGCATTTCCCGGACATGGGGCCTACGGGCTGGGAGTTGGATTTTCCGGTTTGCAGGGCATGGCATCATAGGGGTCCTGCGCCCTTCCAGACTCTCCAGCAGTATAGGAAGGCCCTCTTGCGCCTAGATTGGCACAAGGTAATGCAATTTTGCTTTTTGTTACATGGATTGTATTTCTTGGTGTGGAAATATCTTATATTGCATGTTTGTGTAGATTGACTACTTCACATGGGCGAAGTACCATGGGTTGGCTTCGGATGCTGTCCTTTCGTCCAGGGCGATAGACCGCCAGAGGATCCTGATTGCGGGTCCGTTCTCTTTTGAGTGGTATTTGGGAGAGCAGATCTTCCGTCAGGTTTATCCTGACGTGGCGGGCCCGAGGATTCCCTTGGATCCTCCCTCGACCATGTTCTTGATGAGGTGCTTGTCTCGCGAGCAGGTTGCGGAGGCCATGGTGGGCTTGGATGCTATGCGATATTTGAGGGAGCCTGCAGAGGACTTTGCGGGGCACTACGAGCAGTTCCGTCGTGATCGCCTCATGCCTTCATTTGTGGGTTTGAAGGTAAGAATTTTCTATTTGTTATTCTATGCCTTTCTTGCTTTGTTGATTACTAACCTTCTTTGCTTTGTAGGAGCCTCGGGTTGATAATGTTGACGTGGATGTCCCGGATATGCGGGTCCGAGGTAGGGATTATAGCGGGAAGGAGTGCTGGGGAGAGGTCCCGATGACGGAGGACCTTGATGAGGACATCCAGGGCCTTCCTCTTCCAGTTGGGCATCCAGGGGTAAATTCGTAATTTTACCTGTTGCATGTAATTTTTACTGCTTTTATGCTTGTATTGACTTTTCTTTGCGTATCTTGACCGTGAGCAGACCGGGAAGGTCTTCAAGATGATGCATGCTATGAAGTCCTGGATATCCCAAGCTCTTTCGAAGGGCACTTGCTCCAGAGCTGACTTGGATAAGGTAAACTTGATTTGCATTTTCAAAGTTGTATGCTTTGAGAAATGTATCTTATATGTTGGGTGGGTTGCAGGTTGAGTATCGTCGACCCCTTCCTCGTCGGTCACGACAGGTGGTATTGTCGGATGATGAGGTTGTGAGCTCGCCTGAGCGTAGTCCTTCTCGTGAGAGGAGCCCTCGGAGGGAGAGTCCTCGGAGAGAGAGGGAGCCTGTGCATCGGACGGACCGTCCTGGTGGGAGTAGCATGACTCAGTTTGCGGAGCCTACTCCTATGCCTATGCCGATGTATCCTTTTTGTCCCGGGTATGCGGGATATGCTCCTTATGGTGGTCTTTACTACCAGCCTCCTGTCCCTGCTCCTATGATGCCTACCATGCCTCCTCGTTCTTCGTGGGGGTATGATTCGAGTTATGCTGGAGAAGGGTGCTCATATCCGGAGCCTGCCCGTCACTCTTCCTTTGACCCCGGCCAGTTGGCGGCGTCGATCTTTGGTGATGAGCCACGGAGGTCGGAGGATCATTTTGTGGTGCTCCGCACGGATGCTGATGCGGGTGATGATTTCTATGATAATGTATTTGTGTGAGATACATTCTTGAACATTTGTGTTGAACAAATATTCGGACTTTGCTTTGTAATATATATTGCCGTTTATTGGTCCCTGCATATAATTAGGCTAATGCAAATGCACAAGTAGTCAAGCAAAAAGCGCAATTAATAGCGATGTAGAAAAAAATGGTACAGCAAAAAAGTTAAAATTAGGTGTACCCTATCCCCCCTAAAAAAAATGAAGAAAGAAAGGGGTGCAAAAAAAAAAATGAAATTAATAAGTAGAAAAAGAAGAGTAATAAAGATAAAAGACGGTAATCATCCAAAAGGAAATAAGGAAATTGTGGGGTTCCCATAAATAATGAAGGAAACAAAAGAAAAAGAGTAATAATAGAAGAAATAGGAAACTGAGCCAAATTGGAGTCCAAAACGGTTAAGGAAAGTGTCCAAAACCGGGTAGAAGAGTGCTGTCTCGAAAAATGGGCTCGGCGGCTGAAGGAAGGCGCTCAGCGGTTGACGCGAAGGAGCGGGGGTCAAAAGTGGGGCCGCCAGACTCAGCGGTTGGGCCGCCGACCGCCGGGCCTTGGCTGCCATATCGGGGCCGCCGAGCCTTCAGCGGCTGGCCTATGGGCCGCTGAAGCCTATTTTTTCGACGGCTTGCCATATTTTCGTCTTTTTTCGTGCGGGCCCTATATAAGCCTTGGGTTAGTCCGGTTTTGGGACATCACCTTCATAATTCAATAGTAATAGAGAGCTTTTTAGAGAGAGAAATTCCCAATTAATTTAGATTTCAGCCATGGCAACTTTTGAGGTTAAGTTCGATAAGTGGTTGCAATCTATGACCCCTGAAGAGAGGATGAGACTTGTGCCCTTTCACTTGAATGCTTTCTTCCATCTGAAGCAAGTTCAAGTTGTCTGGAACCTTCTTGAGGCCGCGGTTGAATTTTGGGATGACAAGCTTCATGTTTTTAGATTCGGGTATAACGAACTGTGTCCCCTTCCCGAAGAATTTGCCGCCATAATTGGGTTTCCTCATGATCAAGCTCCTACAACTCCATGGCTCGGGGCCAACCTTGAAGGCTACTATAAAAGGTATCTTGGTTTATCCCCAACCCAAGCCTCTTCTGTGGCTAGAACCGGTGAGCTAGACCTTAATGGTGTGATTGACATCTTTTTCCCCAAGGTAAGGGATGCTCATAATGAGACATATTATAAGCGTGCTTTTATCTTATGTCTTTTACATAGGTACCTCTTTGTTGGTGGAGGTAATAATGGTAAAACTTGTATGCTTAGAATTGTTGAATAAATTCAAAGCGATTTTACCCCTATGTCTCTTGTTCTTGGTGAAACCCTGATGTGCTTGGACCGCAAGAAACAAAAACCATAGCGTGGTGGATGGACGGGAAGCCCTCTTCTTCTTCAAGTGAGTGCTTGAATAACTACTTTGGATTTTTTGTAAAGTTTGAATCTTTAATGGATACCTAACTTTATTATTATTTGTGTTTGTTTGTTTTTGTAGATATGGCTTTTGGAGCATATGTGCTTCATTGAGAGGCCGGCTAATGCGCTCAAATACCAACCAAAGCAGTTTCCTGCCCGCCGAAGACTTTATTATGAATCCACCATTGATGAATGGCGTGGATATCTTAAAGCTTGCCCTTTGCTGAGATGGACTGTCAAGTGGTGGGGCTTAAAATCCGCGATCGGATGCAGCAAAGAGACGGGATATTATCAAATCCTTGGCCTTCAAAATTTGACTTACATATTTCCTAACCGAATCATGCGGCAATATGGGAAACGCTAGATCATCCCACAGAAGGATAGTGTTGCGCCTGCAACCCGGGTTTTGACTATTAGTATGGTGAGGTCATGGGAGTGTGCATAAGATCGTTGCCCTAAGTGGACTATTCCTAATATCAAGGCCCCAACGACTATATCTTCAGTTTATGAAGCTTGGATGGATTGTAAGACAACGGCTATATCTTCAGTTTATGAAGCTTGGATGGATTGTAAGACTGCGGAAGGTCGTCGTGCATGCAAGAAATCCGAACAAGTTGATCTTAAGGCTCAATCGGTCAAGGCTAGCTTAAGGCTTTCTGACCCCAATGATCCTAAAGGGAACGGTAAACAAAAGGGAGTCAAGCATGTGAAAAGTGTTCTTAACCCAAAGGCCAAGAAAGCTTTAGCCAAGATCACTACTAAGCCAGAAGAGGAGCCCCAAATTCGGGACAATGATCATCTACAAGTGATCCTCTAATGAAGGTTGAAAAAGAAGAAGAGCCCGTGGTCCGAGAGAGATGGGCTCCCAAGGAACGCGAAGTGGAAGGCCCAAGGGTTGATGAACTCATGGAAGATGTTGTCCCTACTACCGAAGCTATGGAGTAGTCTATTAGGAAATTCTCTTTTTGGAGCATGTCTAGCTTAGGATTGCCTTTTAATTGCTTTAAATTCAATAAGGGTGATGTGCCCCTTCTTTTTTTTAGATTCAGTTAATTTGTTTTTATTATTTAGGAATTGCCAAGTCTTGTAATGGATATTATTATTATTTATGGAGACATGCTTATTTTAATATTGCAACCTTGTGTTTATTATGTGCACAAATTTTAACAACTTTTGAATGCGAAATTGATGAAGGGGCCGGGCCCAATTGCAATTGGGTTGTCCTACGTATCTTTTTAGGGGAATCAGGCCACTCGTAGTTCTTATCCGTTTTTTTTTTAACATTCAATCCCGTTTTTTTTTTTTTTTTTTTTTTTTTTTTTTTTTTTTTACGGGGTTAGTTAACCTTGTGTGGGCCTCTCGAAAGTGTTATATTGGGTGTCTTACCTAAGCATAGAACCTCTTTAATTGATCCATGCTTATCCATTGACTAAATTCGATCCCGTCTAAATCTGCCAATCTTGCAGCGCCACCTGTTAAGATCTTTGTGATGATAAACGGGCCTGACCAGTTGGGTCGAAATTTGCCTCTTGGGTCAGTGACATTGGCCCTTACTTCTTTGAGTACTAAGTCTCCAACCTTAAGGTCCCTCATTTTGAGCCTTTGGTTAAAGTGTCTAGTTAGTCTTTTCTGATAGACTCTTACATTGTGCAAAGCTTGCAACCTTTTCTCATCTAGCAGGACTAATTGGTCATAGCGGGCTTGGACCCAATCTACCTCTGGGATTTGACTTTCTAAAACGATTCTTAGAGATGGGATCTCTAGTTTGATTGGTAATACGACATCCATTCCGTAAACCAGGGAGTATGGTGTTGCTCCCGTTGATGCGCGAACTGATGTCTTATGACCCCAAAGTGCGAACATGGCCCCCATTGACGTTTTTGTGACCGTAAGGTAGAGGATTAGAGCCATGCCTGGAATGGGCGGTACTAGAACAAGTGGTTCGGATAAGTAGCCTTAATTTTGTCAAAGGCCTTTTGGCATTGTTCATCCCATTTCGTCTTTACCTCTTTTTTGAGTTTCTTGAATATGGGCTCACACATCACAAGTGATAGTCAACTTGGAGATGAACCTGCTAATGTATTGGATTCTTCCTAGAAAGCCTTTTATTTCTTTTTCCGTTTTCGGAAGCGGCTTGTCTATTATGGCCTTGATCTTGGATGGATCGATTTCTATTCCTCTGGTGCTTATGACAAATCCTAGAAGTTTGCCGGATGTAACTCCGAATGCGCACTTCTTGGGATTAAGCCTCATATTGTACTTCCTAAGCCTCTCAAAGAACTTTTGAAGTGAGGGTACATGCCCTTCTCTGTCTTTGGACTTTATGATCATATCATCTACGTACACTTCAGCCTCTTTATGCATCATATCATAGAGTAAGGTCGTAGCGGTTCTTTGGTATGTGGCTCCCGCATTCTTAAGCCCGAACGACATTACTGTATAGCAATAAGTGCCCCACTGTATGATGAAAGTGGTTTTCTCTTCGTCCTCTTTGGCCATTAGGACTTGGTTATATCCTGCGTACCCGTCCATAAATGATAGAAGGCGTGTCCGGCAATGTTATCTACCAAGACGTCTATATGAGGTAAGGGAAAGTCGTCTTTTGGACTTGCTTTGTTCAGGTCCCTAAAAATCTACACACATTCGGACCCGTCCGTCCTTTTTTGGGACTGGGACAATGTTGGCTACCCAATCGGGGTAATTGGCCACTCTTATGAAGCCTGCCTCTAGTTGTTTTTGGACTTCCTCCTTGATCTTAAGATCCCACTCTGGCGTCATTCTTCTTAGCTTTTGTTTGACTGGTTTGCAGTCGGGGTTTAGCGGAATGGTATGCTGAGCAATTTTGCGGTCTACCCTGGCTTGTCCTTGTAGGACCAGGCGAAAACATCCGTATAATTCTTTAGGAGTGTTACGAAATGTTCGCGTTCATTAGATGTTAAAGACAAGCCTATTTGCACGTGGCGAGGCTCATCTTTAGTTGTAATGTTTATTGTCTCCGTTTCTTCGACTATTGAAGTCTTTTGCTCATGTTCGATTAGTGCTTTAATAACTTCTTTCGGCAATTCCATTATGTTTTCGGAATTATTAGCAGTGAGGCAATCCGAGTTAGCAAAATCGACGTTCATAATATTAATAGAAGCGGACAATACATCAATGAGGTCATCACTAAGGACCTTAGCAAGAATAGACTGGGGTGGACTACCCGACACTTCTAGGATAACAGACTCAGAATCAGAGATGGGCCCTCCTGTAGGACCGTTGCGGATGGTGAACTTGTATTTGGCTCCCTTGACCGGAGTCCAATTCGTCTCGTGCTTCCAGGTGGCGCGGTCGGGCCCGATTGGGGCGATCAGCTTGGTCGGATCGAAACCTTCATTAAAAAGCACAGTAAGGGGGAGTTTGGTAGCGGTTTTGCTGTACTGACGACGTTCTTCGCCGAACAAGAGCCCAAAGTCGTTGGGTGCCATGTCGTTAGCCCAATCTTTAGTGGATTGGTCTTCCTTAGGAGGTATGGGTGTGTCTTCACTCATGGTGAAGCAGTCTTGGAATGCCTCAAAGTTTGGTGTTAGGATCCCGCTAATAGTGTATGGTTCAGGGAATCCATAGTAAGGATATGGGTTGCCTTCCTGAAGAAATTGCCCATTAAGGGTGAGGGGGTAAGGGTCCATGTTGTGTGGAATAGGTTTGTTGGCCGCGCGGGCTCTTTTCTTAGCTATATCCTTGGATATGTAGGCTCTAACTTCTTGCCTTGTGGGCCTGTAGCCTAGCCCAAATAAATCATTTTTGATCTTGGTGTTCCAAGAGGTTTGAGCTACCTTGGGATGAGGGCCCAAAGTGGTGCCTGGGAAATGACCTTGCTTTCTAAGTAAAGCATTCATATTGAGTGTGGGCTCTATTGTTTCTATGAAGGCTATCTTCTCAAACCCCCATAATTCCTCGTCTTGCTCATTATACTCTATCTTTAGGACTGGAGCTTTCTCAATCTGGGCCACCATAGTATCAGCGCAGACCTCCAAGGTGGATCCTGCCAAGGATAGTTTTACCTTTTGATGCAGGGTTGAGGCTACAACATTTATCCCGTGTAACCAGGGCCTTCCTAAGAGTAGGTTGAAGGTGGCCGGAATGTCGATTACATGGAACTGGACCATTTTCTCGATGGGCCCAATATTGATATTCATGGAGAAAGTACCCAATACATTTCTTTTGGAATTACCATAAGCCCTTAGCCCTTGTGCGGAATGCGCGAGATTGTTGCAGTCTATTTTGAGGTGTTCAGCAGTCCTCAAGGGGCATACATTTACAGCAGAGCCATTGTCAACTAAAGTCATAGGGACTTGTCTTTGTTGACAGATTACAGTAAGATAAAGTGCTTTGTTGTGGTGAATGCCTTCAGGTGGAAGGTCTTTGTCAGAAAAAGTGATGGGCGTAGATGACTTTCCTTGGATCAGGAGGTTGACTACCTCTTGAGGAGTGGCATTTGGAGAAATGGTGGTTGCATTCAAGGCCTCTAGCACGACCCTTCTATGAGTGATAGAAGTGGTCAATAGTTGCCAAATGGATATATCGGCTTTTGTTCTTTCCAGTTGCTTGAGGATATTGGTCCCATCATCTTCTTTTGTCATTTCCCTTTGGGCCGAATCCCTATTGGGGATGGCTACAGGCTCTACGGGTTGGATTTGAGATGGATCCATATAGACGTTTTCGGGCCTGAATTGGCGTCCCGATCTTGTGAAATAGTTTAGAGCTTTGTCATTTCTTCTTTCTCGTCATCGGAGATATCATACCAGGCTTTGCTATTAGCTATGTCAAGGACTTGAGGAGTCAACACGTCTTCTGGATCAGTATATGCCCCATTATCTTCCTCATCACTATCCCAAAGGCCGCAGACGTCCAGCGTGGATCTTGGGCTAGGGTATGGTGGTATGGCCTGTCCAATAGGTGTGATGAAATAGGATGGATCAAACCCTTCTTCTATGTCAATGGAAAAGGAATTCCCGAGGGGATTATTGTTGTTGCTGGGCGGTGGTGCATCTTTAGACAATGGTATTGTGCCATTGTCAAACAAGTCTTGGATTTTATCCTTGAGGGTATAACACTTTTCAGTGTCGTGCCCACGCCCCCTATGGTATTTGCAGAATGCGGACTCGTTCCAATATGGTGACCTTTTCTCTACAGGTGGATCGGGAGTGGGCCCAATCGGATGTAGATAGTCTCATTTGATCAACTTATCTAGAGCTTTGACATAAGTCATCCCGAGGGGAGTGTACCTTCTTGGACGCCTATCAGATATGGCGTTCACTTCATTTCCTCTACTTGTGGAGGCATGGTTGGTGTTAGTGTATTTCTTATCTTTATATCCGCTTGTGTTGTTATTGTAAGTGACCTTGTTCTTCCCTCTTTGGAGTTGGTCATCTTCAATGGCCATGCCCACTTCAGTTAATTGGGCATAGGTGGTTATGGGTTGAAACTTCATGTGTTCACGGTATTCAGATGCCAAATTTTGGACTAGCATTCTGATTTGATCCCTTTCAGATGGGCGATCAATCATTTCGGCTACCTTAGTCCTCCATCTTCTCACGAAACTAGTGAACCCTTCCTTGTCACCTTGCTTGGTGATGTCCAACTCTCTTAATGTCATGGATGGCAAGACATTGTCAGCATATCTCTGGAGGAATAGTGTGGATAGGTCTTCCCATTTTTCCAACTTTTGGGTGGGCAATTTGAAGAACCAGGCCCTGACAGCAGGATCCAAGGTTTGGGGAAAGAGGTGAACATACAGCTCTTGTTCAATGTCTCTAAGGCCCAATGGAGTAGTAAAGGCCCTAATGTGATCTTGTGGATCGTCGGTTTCTTTGAATGTGGGAACTTCAGGCATGGAGAACTTAGTGGGTAATTTTCCCTTGATGTGGGGAGCATAGCCTTCAGAATTGATGATCAGGTCGTTGAAGACACGACTCTTGCCTAAGACAGATTCAAGCCTGTTCAGCTTGGCTTGAAGTTCTTGCACCTCTTTGGTGGAAGGTTCGGCTTTTTCCCCATCGGGCTTGGGCTCATCATCATCTTTAGTAGGGGGATCCAACTTGGCGACACAGGCTTCCATGTCAGTGAATCTAGCATTGATGGCGACCATTTGGGCTAAAATGTCATCCATCTTTTGGTCAACGGTTCTCTCGGCGTCTCCAGATATAGCGGTCTTAGGTGAACCGGGTGGTGAGGCTTGAGATGACAGTGGCGGTGTACCAAGGTAATCGAGCCAAACGGGGCCCACGAACTGTGCTTGTGGTGAATGTTCGAACGACAACTTGCGGACTAACCTCTTGCTGGACTCGTCTCTCTCCCACTCCCTAGGACTAGGATCTCTACTTCTACCAATTCTGGACATAAAAAAGGCCCGTTTAAGAAAATAGAAAATAAATGGGAACCTCCACATAATAAAAAAGAGTTTTATTTTAAAACAAATGTGGGAAGAGAATCTAGCACTAATCCTCAACATGGTGATCTTTTGGGTAAGACGCGATTTTATGTAAGTAGCATATTGTAGTCAATGATCTTTCGACTCTATTAGAATTATAAATACTCTTGACTTGCATATGGGATGAAATTCCCTAATTTTAGAAAAAGAGAAATACTATTGACTTGCATATGGAATGAAATTGAACTCTTTTTTTTTATTTGGTGAAAGATCATTGACGGGAATATGTTATTTGCATGCAATCTAATTCTTATGGAAAGGAACGCCTTCCTAACATGGTCACTAGCATCGTCGGAGTCATACAGAGATTTTGCTTCCTAAAAACATAAGATCCTAGGGTCTATTTGTAAACCTGACCAAACGTACAAGCAAACATAAGGGAAACCTTCCCTAACCAGGACTCAATAAAAGAATCCTAAGAGGGGATCTAGTCCTAATATTCTATGGAAACTAATCACATAGCAAGGAAACAATCAATAATAATATGGCAAATAAAACAATTAGCGCCTTGATATGGACTATGAGACATAATGCAATAGTTTGACACATTCTATGGTTGGATAAGGTAACCCATGACCGGATGCGTTTTGTCATCTATGGGGTGCATAGTAAGACTAGACGTACCATTTTACACATCTCGAATGGAAACATGTAAATGCCAGGTGGAATACGACTATGTGCAAAGGTAATTCAGACCGAGTGGGTCACTGGCCCAAGTCATAGACAATATTCCAAAGGGTAATCCTGTTTATGGAGTGGTGATGTCTTTCGACATCTTGCGAAGATAACGCATGCAATATGAATGATATGGATGCGAAAAGCAAAGAAAATAAACACGTACGGTAATTGAACCAAATAGCTAAAAATAAATCATTGACATGGATAAGTGTTCGAATTACATCCTCTTATTAAGTCCCCAGTGAAGTCGCCACTGTAAGAACCCTCGCCTTTCCGGCGCGTTTTCGATTTTTAGTTGGAATTAATGGTTCTTAAATATATGCTGCATGCGATTCAAATTAATTATAAAGAACAATAATTTGCAAATAAGAAGCTGCCACCAATTTTTAAGGAAACAATTGGAAACCATAAAAAGTGCACCCCAATTCCTATTGGGAATTAACTCATGCCCATGGGGACTAAATATTGAGTTCGGGGATGTAGGTACGAAATAAATAAAACAAATCTCATCTAAATCGCCCGTATTAACGGCCTCTACTAAGCTTATTCATGTCAAACATTTATTTATGCTATATGGTTCCATACAAATCCGGTCGTCCAATGATCCTAAATTAACTATGCGGGTTAAGAACAACCAAATTACCTACGTTATCACTTTGCACGATTTATATCCAATTTACATGCATTCTATTGACTAGCATAAACGAGATAAAGCATTAAATTAACGCTCCAACCTACTAACTTTGCTAAACGCGCCATGTATTGCATATGCACATTAACAAAAACCGTTAGTATCTTCAAAAGAATAATAATAATGTAAAGACATTAACTTTATGCTAAAATAAACCTATGAGGCTACTATATACATGCAACAACTACGAAAAGATGCAAACTTGCATAAACTAATAAAAAGACACAAACTTTATATTAACAAATCATGCATAATTATGTACAAAACCCAAAAACATGCAAGGTAATTCAACCATAATCAAAAGCTAAATAAAACATGATTAATAAACAGCAAATAAGAGATTTAATAAAGAATTAGGCCCCCAGGATGGTTAACCTAGACGTTCTATTCGAACGGGACTAGTAGAATTTGGATTTCTCTTCGATCTTGGGTGCTAGGCTAGGTGTATTGGTTGCTTGAATCTTCAGATTGCTGAATTCCCTTTGATTTGGGGAAAATATGTGCTCTCAATGATCTCAAAACTATGAACTGACTGACCCCTGCAAAAGAGGGTGAAAGGGAGTATTTATAGAGTTGGGGGACGAATTTAGGGGCTTAGGGCGAGAAGCCCGGTGCCAAAACTCGGCCCAGTCAAAAACCTGGTTCAGCGGCCACACGGAGGGCAGCTGGGGCCCGCGGTGGCCGCTGGGGCCAGCGGCTGGCCTAATGGCCCCCGCTGTCACGCGCTGGCCGCCGGACAGATCGCGTCAGCCGCTGGACCTGACGGCGCGCGCGTGACTAGGATTTTTGACTTTTTGGTGCTCTGTAAATTACGAAATTGCCCTTGGGCTGACCCAGGGGGTCGGGATTGAGCGGTTTTGAGCCAAATCTTCGAGACGCGATATCTCTTGATCCGGGAACCTGATTGAGGCAAGGTCAAAGGCGTTGGAATCCTTATAACAAGGCCTCTCCAAAGACTGAGGTATCAAGGAACTTGGTCTAGATTTTCGAGCAATGTCCTTTTCTAGTTACGTCCATATTAATCCATTACCATCATCATCGTGCGTTGCGGTGTCAGGGGAGGAGAACCGATTAGGGTGTCTACACCGACCTATGCATGTAAAGATAAAATCTAATCAATGCATGTACGAAGTAGCTTCTAATATGGTGTTTGTATATGCATGTAACATGTGAAGCCGGGGCGGATAATTGGTTGTAACTTATACCCATAGGATCTATAAATACCCTGGGTTGTAAACGTTCTTAATTTGTTATGCAATAAAAGCACATCTCATTCTCATCTCTAAAAGCTTATAGTATACAACACGTTATCAGCACGGGTAGCTCTCCAAAAGTCTTTTTAGCGAATATCAAATCATTCAATATCTTTGAACTTATGAGCGGTGAAAGCCACTTTAATAAAGGCACCCGCAAACTAATAAGCTCAAAACAAAATTAATGTACATTATTACTCTCTGAGAAAAACCATTTAGTTATCAACACCTCTCACGACATGGATCAACCAAGTAGTGGGATCAACATTGTTGTGAGTTGTGTCAGTAATTCTTGTGTCTACCCCATCATTAAGCGTAACCATTTACCTATTTACGTTGAACCACTTCAAAACCAACATCCGGTTAATGCCTCGGAGTCCAAAGCCAACGAACCTTCTCCACCTGCTATTGATTTGAACCAACCAGGTACCAAACCACCGCCAACTCTCAGACGAGAGTAATGCGGGACCATCTAACCAAAACAGGAAGAGGGAAGAGGATGTCACTCAGCCTGAACCGACTCTAGCAGAGAAAGTTTTTGGGCCTTTTTCGCCCAATAACTACTAGATAACGTGACCAACCATCATGGCTGGCGACCCAACTGGGTCGAACATGGCCGAAAGAAAGGAGCGACCAAGCAATAAAGTCGGGGGAGGAGGAAATCATGTATGTAGTTAAATAAGTTTAGCTCAGGCGACACAAAGTCAACCATTATGGCCAACAACCCATAGGCTATCGAACGACAACATTGATCGGTGCTACCTTAGTGTCACCTTGCTAATTAAATAAAGTATCTATGAACTCCAAGAAGTCTCAGAGCTCCAACGAACAAATATTGGATGAGGAGCAACTTAGACCAAATAGACCTCTTTGGTCTGTTGGTTTAGAACAATAAAAAGAGCAACACCTACATGGACAGTGAGGAGCAAAGGAGTTTAAATATAGCACTGTACACTTATATACATGGATATTTGACTAAATGGTTCCTAAATCAAATTAGAAATGAAGTCTCGGATATGAAAAATATTCTGACCAAAATGTTGGGTGAAAAGCCGAGCATCTTTGACCGTAAAAGAGCACTACCTCATCTGCTAGGATAATATTACTTCTAGAAATTTGTCGTGTAGATTTAATAACATTTCCCAGATTATGTTCCAATATGTTTTGTTTTCTACGATTTGTTTTTGTATTAAAAGTACCTCACCTCTATTTCATTGGTCATTTTATATGTTTTGTCATTATTTTGTCCTACTTCCTTTCTTTTGTATTATATTCTATAGGGTGTTAGGAGACATGCATAACCGTTTAAGTGCATTATTAATCAATCATCACATTTCCTAGGTACACTTTAAGCATGCAGCACCTGCCTTTAACATGACATGCCTCACATCTCCAGGAAAGATTAATTTATAGTGTTTTGGCTCGGCAATATTTTATTCACTTGTTCATTTTCCTAAACTTGATGAAAATTAGTAGTGCTTGTCTTCAGTTAGATATACTATCTCCAAACTCTTCATTGACCATACAACATATAAGTTAGCATTTTTACATTGTTATAGACTAGCATGCTTTCTTAAGTAACTAGTTATAGGTCTTAACATTAACTCTACTTTTTTAATGAACTTGTACACACTACCATACGGAAGCAACCTAAAACTTAATTTAAAATAATATCATCCATACTCAATTAACTTAAATAAAAAAAATCCAATTAGTAAAATTAGTTTAGTCGATTATTATCATTAATTATATAAATTGTACCAAGAGGGAAGAAAACCATGAAAAGAGTAATCGAACCCCTGACCATGATTTAAAATCAAGTATCTCGGACCATCTCGGCCTACAATCCCATGGTGACATTTTTATACTCATAATATTTATATACTCTTAAGTATTTGACTTTGTTTATGATTAGAGATGACCAACATTGCGAAAAGGGAATTTGGCATTCTTGACCTCTCCGGTCAAAAGTATCTGGAATGAAAAGTTGACGATGTGACTCATTTAAAAGAAAATGGTTTGGAGAAAACCATTGAAAAGGGGAACACATGTTCCCACCAAGAAAAGGCAAATGTCATCATTTTCTTACGCCACCACCTCCACAACAGTCTAAAATAGAATATCTATATTATTGGAGGACCAAAGGGAGTTATGTGAAAGCCTCCAAGAGAGTTTTAACCACCAGCAAAATGTGCTCCTCCCTAAGGCCCAATATGAGTGGATAAACTTGAGGTTCAAAACTTCAAGTCTGTAAGTGACCATAACTCAGCTTTGGTCCGTATAACATCGCAACTAAAGTTATGCGGACAAATATTCACTGATAAGAGTATGTTGGAAAAAGACTTACTCCACCTCAAACTTCTTGTTGCGACAACAATACAGGTGTAAGGACCCGGGATTTTCATTACCAATCCTTTTGTTTTTCCCCGGAGTGCGTCCTTATAGAAAATTTGTCAGTTGGGGGCTTAGATAAGTTCAAGGGACCATCGAGTTAGAAAAGCTTTTGAAAAGACTTGAATTGAATAAAAACCATGAAAGAGGTCACAAATCTGCAATCGGCGTTTTATCGAAGGGACAAACCGAAGGGACAACCCAATAGCGCGAAAAGTGAACTAATCATGTTTTTAGAAAGACTCCCGCTTATATAAAACATATAAGTACCCAAGAATAAAGGGTTCGGGGGTGAATGTAAGAGGTGGGAAGGTGTTAGGCACCCAACTCGCCCGTATTATGACGGCCTCTACTAACTCAAGTTTGCTTAATAATTTAAAGACATAATTCCCATGCAAAACCAGATTAACAACCTAGACTTAGACTATTAATTGGTTCATCACAAGCATCACAACATTTATTTTAACCCTTATTTAGACATGCATTTGATTGACAAGTTGAGCAGCACAACGACTATAAAGACAGTATTTAGGAAGCAATAAAAACGTTATTCTAGCATGATATCTACATTATGACTACTTGGAAAATAAACAAATAAGCAAGCAATTTAATTTGAGCCCTCAGGAATTTGTACCTGAACTGTAGGCTATATTTGACAAGAATAGTAAAAATAGATCTCAAGTTTGGAAGAAAGAGGGGGAAGTTCAAAGTCAATACTACTGAGAATAGAGGTTGTCAACTGTAGACGCCAAAAAAGAGGTGGAGGGTTGTTTATATAGGCGTGAAGAAGTAGGGTTGGACGGGTGAAAATGAGCTGAAAAACGAGATGGGCCTGAAAAATGAGCCGGGCTCAAAGGGAAAGGTAGCGCCGCTAGCAGCGCTGGACAAGGCCGCTAGGGGCCCTGGCTTGGGCCGCCAACGACCTTGGTCAGCGCCGCTAGCGGCCATGGGACATTCTCCACGGCCGCTGACGGCTGTCAGCAGCCCGCTGGATGACGTCATTATGACGTCATCCAGCCTGTCTTTATCTTCCGGGTAATTTTTAATGATCCGAAAAATAGGAAATGACTGTTTTACCCTTGGGTGGCGAAAGACGATCTTACCTCTATATCGCAACTTGGCGACCGGGGGTCGGAATAAGGCATGAGACGTGTCGTTGGAAAGCTCTTGAACGGGGCTTTTGGATGGAATGAAAATAAAGGAGTGTTTGGAGAAAAGTCTGAGACCTTATTTTAAACTATTAAAGCAAAATAGCAGTTCAAGCTTAAAAATTACTCCTTTCATTATCGGGCTTTTGCGGAGAAATCTGAAGACGCTTTTTTGGCGTCTACAGAAGCCCCCACTTTGATCGAGCTTGAGTAAAAGCGAGATCAAGGTATTTCGAAGGCGACATGCAGGATGCTGATGTGCAACGGTGTGTGAGAGTGTACAGTATGCATGCATATGAAGGCAAACCTGTGTTGGAACATGCTCGTAGTGTGCTAAGATTTCATCCCTGTAAATACAAGAGAAACTAAAAGGTTAATAGTAGTAGGATAGCTGGCCTAAATGTCTGCTGGGGACCTGTATTCAGAGTGAATGAAAAAGCTAGTAATACTTTGAGGATGGTCAACATAGAGTGCTTCGAAAAACAGTGACTAAACACCGCTCGGCGGATGTCGAGATTTCGTCTCTTTTCGAGAAATGAAAAAGTCAACAAGACAGCGCGATTAAAAATAACGGCTGCAAAACTGGTTAGTAACATGAGAGTGAATAGTATAAATGCTTTATCGAGCAAACAGTGACTAAGCACTACTCGGCGGATGCCGAGATTCCGTCCCTGCATAAGAAACGAAAAGGTCGACGAGACAGCGCGATCAAAATGACGACTGTAAAATGGTTAAAACATATGAAAAGTTTAAATGCAATAGGTTAAGCAATCATTGACTGAAACATATAAAAAAAAAATGGACAGTATAACTGCTTTAAGCGATCATTGACTGAAGCATTTACAATATCTTAGGCGCTCGGGTCGAGAGTCGCCGCTTTGTAGATCCACGTTTCTGTTTCTAGGACCTGCAAAAATAAATAATTCGGGCGCTCGGGTCGAGAGTCGCCATGTAGATCCCATGTTTCTGTTTCTAGGACCTGCAAAAATAAATAATTCGGGCGCTCGGGTCGAGAGTCGCCATGTAGATCCCATGTTTCCGTTTCTAGGACCTGCAAAAATAAATTGGGCGCTCGGGTCGAGAGTCGCCATGTAGATCCCATGTTTCTGTTTCTAGGACCTGCAAAAATAAATTGGGCGCTCGGGTCGAGAGTCGCCGTGTAGATCCATGTTTCTGTTTCTGGGACCTACAAAAATAAACGGGTTAATTTTACCTATAAATGGGTGGTACCGTAAAATGGGCCACCTGTCGAATTTTGAATTTGTAGGCCCGAGGGCTTTGCTCCCGCGCGTTTGGTACTGACGTTGCCGCGAGACGAACTGTAATAACGAACTTTGGACCGGAAAAAGGGGCCTTCGGTCAGCTTGTGGGGCCCGTGCTGCAGGTCCGTAGGGCCGCTAGCGGCCCAGGCCAGCGCCGCTAGCGACGCTGGGCTTGAGCCAATAAAAAGCACTTCGGCGCTTTCTCTCTCCTCTTTTCGCGTTTTCTGCTTCTTCTTCACCCGAGCCATTGTCGAGAGCTTCGAGTTTGGAGATCCTCCATTGCTGAGTGCTTCACTCAACTTGAGGTAAGTTGATTCTTGTCCGTTTTCTTAGGTTTTTGTCTTGAACTTGCTTATTTTTCCGCTTAGTTGCTGAATTTTGAGTTGCATTGCTGAATGGATGCTTGTAGCTTGCGAATCTGAAACTTTTATTTTCCCTCTTGTAGAGAGAGAAGGCTTCATAGTACTCCCATGGCTCCAGCGGATAAAGGGAAGCGTCCTATGTATGATGAGGAGTATGACCGGAGCCTTTTCCGCACCGGGTTGCCTTCTACCCGAAAGCCTCCAACTTGTCACGCGGATGGGGCTCGACTGTACCAGGATTCGTTCATGCGGCTAGGCTGGCGCCCGCCTGGTTTTTGGAACAGCAGTGTTCTGTTGCCGACTAGACAGAGTCATTTGTCTCACCCAGAGATGGTACGTTTTCTGACTCAACTTTTTTTTGTGTTCAGTATATTTGAACTAAAAATTTGGAACTGCTAGTGCTTCGACACACGAACAAATTGGGATTGGATTGGTGGCTAGCTGTATATAATTTGTGGTGAAATTTATTTTAGCTGTATTTGTGGTGTATTGGGTACTTGAGAAAATTTTGTTGGCTTGGCCAGGGTGTTGGGGTTATGCTGCAGGCTCATGGGACTACTTCCCATTGGTCTATGCTGTTGGGTACCTTTTCGGAGAGGGCCAGGAGTTTGGTACTGGACTCAGGTCTCGCTGATTTCTTGACTGTTATCCCTGCCTGTCACTCGGGGGATTCTAGGATTGTTGCCCAGGGTTTACTGAAGAGGTTTTGGGATTTCACGAACACTTTCCATACACCTGTGGGGGAGATGTTTCCTACCCCTTATCAGTTTGTTGTGCTGACGGGGTTGTCTTTTAGAGGGCGTCGTATCCAGTATGACGCGGATTATTGGAGACAGAGTGACACTTTGTCGGATCTTTATGGGCCTGTATATGCCCATTTTGACCAGGATCGGGTTTCCTTGTCGAGGCTGTGGGAGGCCGCATCAGCGCAGGGGCTTACCGAAGAGCAGAGGGCTCGTAATTTCCTGGCTTGCTTGCTGGGGTCGACGATCTTTGCTCAGAAGAAGAGCGTGTGTCAAGTCGGTTTCTTGACATGTTTGGAGGATTTGTCCAAGGTGCGTGAGTTCAACCTTGGTGGAGCTGCTTATGCTTCTTTGTTGAAATGGTGTCGTCGGGCCTGTAGGCCCAAGGAGACGAGCGAGAGGACATCTATCACGGGCCCATGGAGGATTTTAGAGGTAGACTCCCATTTTTTTGTTCGTTTATTCCTCTCCTTTTGCCTATATTTTCAACTAGGGAAGTCATCTTTGCTTGTGTGTTTATTTGTGTGGCAGCTGTGGTTCTTTGAGTATTTTTCAGCCTTTGGTCCTCATCGTCCTGGTTTGAGGATGTTTCCTTTAGGCTCCCGATGGGTTGGTAGGGACACCCAACCGTTCACTTCCCTGGAGCATTTTCGGGCTACCTTTGAGAGCCCTGCTGTGTCCACTGTATGTTGCTTGTTGATCTGTACATTCTTTTGTTCATTTTGTGTGAATGAATTTTGACTTGATAATCTGCAGGTGTCGTGGTCCGCCTTTGATGAGATTCCTGGGGTTCCTCCTCATATTACCCTAGAGTCCTTCAGGGTATCTTCCCTACGAGTGGTCTTCGAGGGGCCATTCAGCTTTGTATGGTATCTGGGGGATCGCTTGACTCGGTTGGTCTATCCCTCTTTGGGTACTCATCTGGTTCCGGAGGATCCTCCTCTGACCATGTTTTACTTGCGCGGCCTAAGTGTGCTGGACCTCGGGGTTGTGATCTGTGGTAGGGCAGCGCAGGAGTTCATCGTGCCGGAGGTCGTTGGCTTGGACCAGACGACCATGTATCTGGCCTATTGCTTGGATCGCCTGATGCCGGACCTTACTTCTGAGGTAAGAAATTTATCTGTGTTTTTAAATTGTTTGCCCAACATACTGACTTTTGTGTCCTGCAGGCGGATCGTCTAGCTCTTCCGGGCCCTAGGAGGTCTCGTTCTAGAGCTTCTCGGGGTCAGCCCCCAAGTGTGACCTTGCCAACCAACGAGGTGAGGTATCTAGGAGAGAGCGGAGGGCGTATAGTGGAGGAGCTCCCTCTCGATATTGCTGATGGAGTGGCGGTGGAGGGCCTACCCTTAGCCGATGGTTGCACGGGGGTGTCTCTCTCCTATACTTGTGTTTGTTTTGAGTTTCTGACTCTATTTTGTGACTCTCTCTCCTTTTTTTGTAGTTGAACCGAGAACAGACTTCTCACGTCTTCAAGCTTATACACCTGTTGAAGAAAGGCTATGGTCGAGCGATGGGCAAGGGGAAGAGTTCTCGGTCCAAGACCATTGATATAAGTAAATTCCCTTATTCTTTTGTTTTAGCTAAGTGAAGTGCTTAACTTAACATTTTCGACCATCTGCTGATGTCTCAGTCTTCATCTTCGGTAGGACCACGCCACTCTTCTGCAGCGAGGGCTTCTTCAGCAAGCAGACCATCCATTGCTCGTTCTCCTCCTGTGGTGGTGAGCAGGCCTCCTGTTGATGAGGTGCCCGGACCTTCTGTCCCATATATTCCGGAGATGTTCTCTCCTGTTGATTTCTAGCCTTCTTTCGATAGGTTGCCTGCACCTACGCCCTCGACTGGAGATTGGGCTAATGCACCTGGGTGGGATATGTCATATGCTGGGCCTTCTCATCAGGATGCCGCTATGGATTTTGCCAGTCAGGCCACAGCGAGCTTATTTGCCCCGGGGTTTCCTACAGGTACCCCTATGCGGGCTCCAGCGTATGATGGGCAGGACATGAGGCCTGAGAACAGTAGGCCCCTATATAGCTCTTCTTTCCCTTACTCGACCGGACACTACGGTCAAGGGCCGTCCGTTGATGATGAGGCCGGCAGTGGCGATTCTAGTTGAACGATGTTGGACCGCTTTGTGAACATTGGTCTTTGAACTCCTGATTTGAGTGTAACACTTACACACATTTTTTTTGATATGCATGAACATGTTATGATGACTCAATTATGCCCGTTTGATCTTCTTTATGCAATGTATTGTACAATATAACAAAGCTATAAATTTAGGGAATAGTAAAAAAATGCAAGTAAAATGCCAAATTTTACACATATATACCCCCTAAAAAAAGAAATGAAAAAGATAAATCTATAAATTTAGGGAATAGTAAAGTAAAACGCAAAATTTTACAAATTATATACCCCCTAAAAAAAAATAAAAAAATGAAAAAGATAAATCTAAGAGAGTCTCGGGCTGTGTCATTCCGCGCAGCTACTGAAAACTGGACTGAAATCGAGTCGTCTGGATCAGAAATGCGGACCGGAGCAGAAAGGAAATCGGGCTAGGGCCAGAGTCTGGGCCGCCAGCGGCGCTGACCAGTCTGCTGACAACTCTTTTTTTTTTTTTTTTTTTGCTTTTTCGGCCCGCGTGCTTGGCTATAAATAGGATATTCGGGGTGCTGGATGTTGTACCACTTTTTTATATCTCTTTAGCTCTCCCAAACTTCTCCAATTTTCCGCCATGGTGAAATCCTTTGAAGATCTGTTCGATGCTTGGTGCAAAAATCTAACCGTAGAAGAGAAACTCGAACTAGCCCCGTTCCATGTTTCTACCCTGCTAAACTTAAAACCAACCAAAATATTGTGGCCCCTTCTTCGTTCTGCTTTGAATTATAGGGACCCTGACTTGCATGTTTTCCGGTTTGATAATTCTGAATTATGCCCTTTGGTGGAGGAATTTGCTGCGATCACTAATATTCCTGACGTTCTTCCCCCAGCTGTGCCTTATGTGAGCGATGGTTTTAGGGATCTATACAGAAAATCCTTGGGTTTGTCATCTGCAGAAGTTAAAAACATGGTGCTTGGTGCTGATGTGGACTTGGTTCAAATTTGCGAAAAATTCGCAATTTCCTCTGAAAAAGGTGCCATATTCAGGCGTTACCGTAGACAGGCTTTTGAACTGTGCCTGTTAAACCGTCTGTTGTTTGTTAATGCAGAATCTTCAAACATGGGTAGAGCCTCGTCGCTGCGCGTGGTCAATCAAATGGTTGAAGGTCATTCTCCTTTACATCTGGTGATAGGAGAAACCATTATTGGGCTTGACAGGTTGAAAACATCTCCTAACCAAGCTCTCGGATATCCCCCTGCTGCTTCAAATCTGGTTATGCGAGCATTTGAGGTTGATAGAGTCACCGGATAATCTGATTATCCGTGTTCCTCGAACTTGGTCCAAGAAAACTTATACCGCTGCTAGCTTTCTGGTGAGGAAAAGGCTGTATTCTGAAAGTCCCTGGCTGAATGGGATGCCTTTTTCCAGGGGGGACCTATCATTCGTTGGCACGTGTCCTGGTGGAGTTTGACTTCTTTAGTGGCTTGTGACTATCTGATCCTCCATACTACTATACTGGGTTTGTACAGGACTACTTTCTTCTTTCCCTGTAGGGTCATGAGGCAATATGGCTTGAGACAGGTGATTCCTCGTCAGGAGACTACGAGGCCCAATGTAGTTGCCCTAACCACTGAATTTGCTGCTGAGTGGGGAAAGTATTGGCGTAGCCGGCATCGCTGGGCTGTACCTCGGACGATTGCCACAACCCAGGTTTCTGAGATCTATCTGAACTGGCTATCATGCAGTGATGGGGAAGCGAGACGAGTCCTTCGTCATGAGGAGTGGGACCAACTAAAGCCTAGCTATGACTCACAAACAGGAGGCAAGAAGAGGAAGGAAGTGTCTCGTATGGGAGACTACCATGTACTGAAGAGAGGCAAGCCCCCAGCTCAAGGAAGCGATCATAGGTCGTCCTCAAGCCAGGGTCCTTCAAAGAAGAACTCTTCAACGATGCCTTCTAAAGGGGAGAAGGATTAAAGTAGTTTTCTAAGAAAGCAAGTCTAGTTTTCAAAAGAAAATAATTAAAGGAATTTGTTTAGCTTAAACCCTCATAGTTGCATTATTTTCTTAGGAGTTTTTAATTCTTGCAATGTAAGCTTATTCGTTCAGTTTGAATAAAGATTATACTTTTTTTGAATGAGTTTGAATAAAGTTTTCGATTTCGATTTCGATTTTTTTTATTTTTATTTTTATTTTAGACGTAACACTTCTTCAGTTGATCCATGTTGGTGAGTTGGCTGAACTCGATGCCATCAACATCCATGAGTCTGACGGCGCCTCCTGATAAGATGTCTTTGATGATGAATGGTCCGGACCAATTCGGTCGAAACTTGCCTCTAGGGTCGGTTACTGGGGCTCGTAATTCTTTCCAAAGCAAGTCCCCTTCCTTTAAGTTTCGAGGTCGAATCTTTTTGTTGAATGCTCTCGCCATGCGTTGTTGATACATGTGGGAATAGTCTAGGGCTCGTAATCGTCTCTCATCTGTGAACATAAGCTCTTCATAGCGAGTCTGTAACCATTGGGTTTCGGGGATATCTCCTTCTAAGGCTATACGCATGGATGGTAGGTGGACTTCTATGGGTAGAACTGCTTCCATTCCATAGACTAGGGAGTAAGGTGTTGCTCCCGTAGAGGATCTTATGGATGTCCTATACCCCCAAAGGGCGAATGGGAGTTTGATGGGCCAGTCCTTGTAGTTTTCTATCATCTTTTCAATGATAGTTTTAAGGTTTTTGTTGGCGGCTTCTACTGCTCCATTGGTTTGGGGACGGTAAGGGGATGATTTGTTGTGCTGGATTTTGTAGCTTTTAAGGTGGGCGACTGTTTCGGCTTTGAAATGAGATCCGTGGTCACTTATGATTTCATGCGGAACACCGTATCGGCAAATGATGTTGTTCCTTATGAATTTGGACACTTGTTTGGAGGTAAGGATGGCATAGGATTGGGCTTCAACCCACTTGGTAAAATAGTCTATGGCTACTAGGATGTATTCATGTCCTCCTGAGCACTTTGGGGTGATCTTTCCAATGATATCTATTCCCCATGCAGAAAATGGCCAAGGAGAAGTGAAGTTGTGAAGCATCGAGGGTGGCATATGCTGTAGGTTGGCATATATTTGACACTTCTTACATTTGTTGACATAGTCGTAACAATCCCTTTCCATAGTAGTCCAGTAGTATCCCAGTCGTAGGACCTTTTTAGAGAGCATTCGACCATTCATGCGTGGTCCATACACTCCGCTGTGTACTTCGTCCATGATCTCTGTAGCTTCTTCGGCGTTCACACATCTGAGGTTTACTCCGTTGTGGGATTTCTTGTACAGAACCCCCTTGTATTCTATGTATTGCGCCGCTAAGAGACGGATGGCCCGTTGAGCTCTTAGTGGGGCATCCTGAGGGTATACTCCTTTGGTAATGTAGTTGTAGACGTCTTGGTACCAAGGGTTTTCTTCGATCGGGGCCAAGATCATGTCGATGTCGAGGTTGTTGCAAAAAGCCGGCCTGCTTCCTCTTCTTCAGGAGTGGCATCATTGGGGGAGTTCAGTTACTCAAATTCCTGTAAAAGTGTAAACCTATATTCTTGCCTTGCGAAGTTCACTTACATTACTCAAATTGATTAGTTAATGATTTGTGCAACTTTGTATTCATTAGATTTGTCAATAGTTAAACAAAGAAAGAAATGAGCAAGAGGAGTTTTTATTGATTTGCAAGAAAAAACAAGCACACATGACTTTAGAGAAGAGGGTCTCTAATACCCGTCAAAAAGAAACTAGACTTAGAAGGAAAATAGAAGGGGAACACCCCCTGTTCAAGACTCAACCTAAAGATTTAGCTAAGACCCTAACTCGACAGGACTTGAAGACTCTGACCCGATTCCTCTAGCTCTTGCAGGTAACCAATCAATTCCAGGGCTCTTTTTCCTCTTTCAGTGGTGGTGGTACCTCCCCGCTATCTATGATCTTTTGTATGTCGTCCTTCAAACGGAGGCATTCATCTGTGTAGTGGCCGAAAACCTGGTGATAGCGATAGTAGAGGTCGGGGTCTCTGTGCACTTCCTGAAGGTTGTCAGGAGGGATTGTAGCTTTAAGGTCTCCTCTCCATATGAGGGTGTTCATGACATTACCAATGGGAGCATTCATTCGGGGTATACTCCTTTCGGTTAAAGCGGTGCCACCCTTTCCTTGCCCATGAGCTGGGCGACCACATGGTCCCTCGATCGATGAAAGTGGTGATTACCCTCTTCAGTTGCTTGCATTGGTTAGTGTGGTGCCCATTAGCCTCACAGTATTTGCACCGAAGATAGGGGTTTCCATCCCTGGGAAGAATGTGAGGGGTAGGCCTCCTTGGATGAGCATATCCATACTTGACCATTTTGTCGAACATTTCATCTTGTTGGAAGCAGGCTTCTCCTTTGGCAAGAATAATGTTACATTCTGTGGGTCGTTCCAACGAAGCAATTTTCTCTTTCATTTGCCGGATTGCATTGTGGTGATGTGCCGCATATATGGACATTCCCTCAATGGTTTCCTTTACTTCTTCGAACTCGTCGGGTTCTCCTATTTCTTCAGAAGGGTAGGTCTCGAATTCCCTGCAACTGTCTGAGCTGCGCGATTTAGTATCTTCTTCTATGAGGGCTACTTCCTCAGGGGAGAATCCCCACAAGTCAACATCTTCACTATCATGCTCTATCTTCAAGACAGGAGTCTTATCAATGGTTGCCTTGATGGAGTTGGCTTCGATTTCCACAATTTCGCCTTCCAACATCATTTTGACTTTTTGGTGCAAGGTGGAGGCTACAGCGTTTAAACCGTGAAGCCAAGGTCGTCCCAGCAACAAGTTGAACGTAGCTAGGATATCCATCACATAAAACTGGACTATCTTTTCTATAGCCCCGGAAGTAATGTTCATAGTTATGGTGCCCAGCACCTTTCGACTGGAGTTATCATATGCGCGCAAGCCTTGCGCTGAGTGAGCCAAATTGTTGATGTCGATGCCCAGTTTTGCCGTGGTCGTTAATGGGCATACATTCACGGCCGAGCCGTTGTCCACTAGGGTCATGGGTACATACTTGCCCATGGCGAATACAGTTAAGTATAGAGCATTATTGTGTGAAGACCCCTCTGGTGGTAACTCGTTGTCTGAAAAAGTGATGGATGGCCTAGCTTTATCCCCTACCAAGAAATTGACCAGTTCGTCAGGCCTCATGTCAGGCGATACCGAGACCTTTGATAAAGCTTCCAAAATATCCTGACGATGTTCATAGGATGAGGCTAAAAGTTGCCAAATGGAGATGTCAGCCTTGATCCTCTTGAGTTGTCCCGTGATGGGAGATTCTTTCTCTTTTGCGGGGATTTCTTCCACTTCCTCCTCAGCTGGAGGCCGAACCCTGTCATTATAGATGTTTGGTGGCCTATAATGACGACCAGAGCGCGTCAGGTGAGCCACTCCTACGGGTGATGTGGTTTGGATCTCCCATACGTCTTCTTCGTCACTGTCCCATATTCCAGCAATTTCGAGTCCTACGGAATCTTCAACACTTATATGCAAAATGGCACCCAAAGGGTTGTTTGAGTTTCTGGGTGCTTGACCTGGTTTTGGTAAGGGTATAGTGTCGTTCTCAATTCTATCTTGGTTAGCATGTTTGAGGGCCCAACAGTTGTCAGTGTCGTGCCCTTTCCTTGATGATATTTGCAGTATTCCCCTTCTCTCCAGTTGCGATTCTTGACAGGTGGTTCCGGAGTTGGTCCAATGGGTTGCAGCAGATTATTTTTAATCATTCTTTCAAGAGCATGTGATAGAGTCATTCCCAGAGGGATGAATTCCCTTGGCGTCTTTCTCTCAGCAAAGGTGTACACAGCAGCCACCTCGTTAACTTGAGGACCAGAAGAGGTTCCGGCAGTCGCCCTCTTGTCTCTCCCATAAGTGAAAGGCTTAGGGGGAGCTCGGTATTTATTTTTGTTGATATCATCCTCAATAAGAATACCAACGTCATATAGACGTTGATATGAGTCAATGGCCTGATACTGCAGGTGACCTTTATAAGCCGGTTGCAAGTTCTTAATGAAATGCCTGATCTGTTCAGTTTCAGAAGGCCTTTCCACCATTTCAGCTATCTTGGACTTCCATCGACGGAGGAATTTAGTGAATCCCTCATTCCTCTCTTGAGTAGTGATTTCAAGCTCCCTCTGAGTGACGGGGAGAGTGGCGTTGTCCTTATATCGAGCCAAGAAGACCGTGGTGAAATCAGACCAGGTTGGGTAGCTCTCTAAGTCTAAGGAATAAAACCAACGTCGAGCATGTGTATCGAGGGTTTGAGGAAACAAGTGGGCATAGAGCTTCTTGTTGATTCCTCTCAGAGCCATAGCAGTGGTGAAGGATTTCAGGTGATCTTGTAGGTTGTCTACCCCCGTGAAAGTGGGCACTTCGGGCATAGAGAACTTGGCTGGAAGCTTACCCTTGATTTTAGTGTCTAACTTTCCCACATTGGCGCTATAGTTGGAAACCAAACCACTTTTCTTGAGCACGGAGGTAATCTTAGCTAACATAGCATCTGACCCTTCCTCCTCAGAATCGGAATCAGAAGGGACTTTTTCTTCTCTCTTTCTTTCCATGTCATCCATTCTGAGCTGAACCTTCTCTAGCTCACTCATGAGGTCATCAAACCTTTCATCCATGGTTTTATGCATTGTGAAGTTGGGAGGAGTGATTGGTGTGGAGAAGAAGGTATGTAGTGGGTGAATTTATTGATGGTGAAGCTGTTTGTGGTGGAGGTAAGCGGGAACCGGGCGGTGTAGGCGAACCAACCTTGCCGAAGGCCGGGCCCAACTTTTCTCAAGGTTTCCCTTCTTCTTCGGACCCCTATCCTGAATAGGAAGCAAGGAGCACTTAGTAACGAAGAACATGAGACTCTCATCTAATGAAAAATTGACCCACACGTAGAAAACACATTGTCCTAAAAGAAAGGTCCTTAAACCTAAATGCTCAAATATTTCCCTAGTATTCAAAGAAAATAAAGTCAATGAACGAAAATAAGAAAAATAGAAAAAGATGATTATCCTAATTTTATATTCCTAGACTCAAAGAAAATGAAAAATGGGATAAATAAAAAGGAAAAATTCGGTCCTTTCCTTTTTTTATGTTTTTTTTTTTCGATTTTCGGCATTCTTTTTGGTTTTGCTGTTTTTTTTTTTGATTTTTTTTTTTTTGACCGAAGCTGAATTACATCAAAAACGTAAAGAAAATACAGATATAAGAAAGAGGGGAGAGGGGAGATTAAAAGACTGACTCCTTCCTCTTTTACTAAAAGATCCTAAAAATTGTTCACGACTTTTAGAATAAATCATTGGGAAACGAGTGCTCATTGAATTGTATTCTCGCAAAATTTTTGGGCATTAGGAACTAGCTAAAAATAAAAGAAAAGACTCCTAGCACGTAATTCATGCATTCAAGCAAGCATTATAACGAAACATATGATCAGACGGGCATTACAACGACACATGCACAACAAGCAAGCGGATGCACGAATGTGGGTTAGAGGCTTTTGGCTCCTGTGAGGTTACCATGACCAATCACAACTTCCGTTCGGCGGATGGTCGACACATCGATTGTAATTATTTTCATCAACAAAGGATTGATGAGTCATGGGTGAGGAAGCGTCGATTTGCACGATAGGACAACTGTATATTCCTTTAGATATACGCGTTGTCTACGAGTTGCGACACAAACTTCCTCGAGGGTCGATAAGAAGGTTTTGCCAAGGCACATGCAAATGATGCAAATGATGCAAAATATATGGAGCATATTTTTAAACAATTAAGCAAACTTGACTTTTGAGTCTCACCCTCTTAAATAAATCCCCACTTGAGTCGCCACTGTAAGGACCCGGGATTTTCATTACCAATCCTTTTGTTTTTCCCCGGAGTGCGTCCTTATAGAAAATTTGTCAGTTGGGGGCTTAGATAAGTTCAAGGGACCATCGAGTTAGAAAAGTTTTTGAAAAGACTTAAATTGAATAAAAACCATGAAAGAGGTCACAAATCTGCTATCGGCGTTTTATCGAAGGGACAAACCGAAAGGGACAACCCAATAGCGCGAAAAGTGAACTAATCATGTTTTTAGAAAGACTCCCGCTTATATAAAACATATAAGTACCCAAGAATAAAGGGTTCGGGGGCGAAGGTACGAGGTGGGAAGGTGTTAGGCACCCAACTCGCCCGTATTATGACGGCCTCTACTAACTCAAGTTTGCTTAATAATTTAAAGACATAATTCCCATGCAAAACCGGATTAACAAGCTAGACTTAGACTATTAATTAGTTCATCACAAGCATCACAACATTTATTTTAACCCTTATTTAGACATGCATTTGATTGACAAGTTGAGCAGCACAACGACTATACAGACAGTATTTAGGAAGCAATAAAAACGTTATTCTAGCATGATATCTACATTATGACAACTCGGAAAATAAACAAATAAGCAAGCAATTTAATTTGAGCCCTCAGAAATTTGTACCTGAACTGTAGGCTATATTTGACAACAATAGTAAAAATAGATCTCAAGTTTGGAAGGAAGAGGGGAAGTTCAGAGTCAATACTACTGAGAATAGAGGTTGTCAACTGTAGACTGTGTGTTTTGAACTGAGGGTGCAGGGTTGTTTATATAGGCGTGGAGAAGTAGGGTTGGACGGGTGAAAATGAGCTGAAAAACGAGACGGGCCTGAAAAATGAGCCGGGCCCGAAGGGAAAGGCAGCGCCGCTAGCGGCTCTAGCTTGGGCCGCCAGCGGCCTTGGTCAGCGCCATTAGCGGCGCTGGCCTAGGCCGCTAGCTGCCCTGGGACATTCTCCAGGGCCGCTGACGGCTGTCAGCAGCCAGCTGGATGACATCAGCCTGTCTTTATCTTCCGTGGAATTTTTAATGATCCGAAAAATAGGAAAAGACTGTTTTACCCTTGAGTGGCGAAAGAAGATTTTACCCCTATATCGCAACTTGGCGATCGGGGGTCGGAATGAGGCATGAGACGTGTCGTTGGAAAGCTCTTGAACGGAGCTTTTTGATGGAAGGAAAATAAAGGAGTGTTTGGAGAAAAGCCTGAGACCTTATTTTAAACTATTAAAGCAAAATAGCAGTTCAAGCTTAAAAATTACTCCTTTCATCATCGGGCTTTTACGGAGAAATCTGAAGACGTTTTTTTTGGCGTCTACAACAGGAAAAATGGGTTTACTAAATGCTCCCAATTGATCTTAGTTTTACTGGTGGCGAAACAAAATAATGAACTTTTATTGAAAAATCACCAGTTGAGGCCCACATGCACCATCACCTCTCTTGAGGCAAACGCTGTCCAAAAGGGCAGGCCGGGGCATCTAAATGCACGAGAAGGAACCATATAGAGGTTAAGAACGCCACTTCAGAGGAAATGACAAACATAGATGGAAACCAAGGAACAAAACAATTGGAAAACCGAAAAGCACATGTTATAAATGCGGCATGAAGGGCCATTTTGCAAAAGAATGCCACACCGCAAAATATTTAGTTGAACTATACCAAGCCTCACAAAAGGGCAAAGGAAAGGTGGCCGAGGCAAATTTTGTGGAAGGCAGTGAACCTTCGATGTCAAACCTTGAAGTCTCTGATTACTTCCTTGACAATGCAGGAACTAGCAATGACTTCATCCTAGAAGATATCGATGTCTAGAAACTCCCTATTCTCGTTTAGTCGTCAAATTATATTTTCCTATTCCCTAATGTAATGCACGCATCTTTCATTCTCTAATTAAGAATAGGTCATTTTCAGTTTTAAGCTCATTTTGTGTTGTTGTCTTAAAATCATGAATACCAATGCAAGAAAGATGGAGCAATGCTTAATAGACAGTGTCGTAACCCACACCATACTAAAGAATAGAGCATTCTTCGCACAATTAAATTCAACTGAGGCAAATATGAACACCATGATGGGTGTAGCAAATATAATTGAAGGCTCAGGAAAAACTTGCGTAGACTCCCAAAAAGCACAAAAATAGTGGTAAATGACGCACTATATTCAAGTAAGTCTCGAAGAAATTTACTAAATTTTAAGGATGTGCGTCAAAGTTACCACATAGAAACTACAACAGAAAACCAAAAGGAGTATATGTGCCTTACAGCAATTGAAGCCGGTAAAATACATGTGTTTGAGAAAATGTCGACATATTCCTCAGGGTTGTACTACACCAATATAACTCAGCTTGAGGCTAATATGGTGTCTAACCATAAGGTAGTCAATATGGAAATATTCCCTTTGTGGCATGATCATTTGGGCCACCCAGGCACAAGTATGATGAATAAGACTATAAAGAGTTCACAAGGTCATCCGTTGGGAGACATTAAGGTTCCACGTTTTGGTGAACTCCCTTGTGCCGCTTATTCACTTGGAAAATTGATCATAAGGCCATCTAAAAACAAGATTCAAAGTGAAGCTCCTGCGTTCTTGGAAAGAATCCAAGGAGACATTTGTGGGGCGATAAACCCATCATGTGGACCTTTTAGATATTTCATGGTGTTGATAGATGCATCAACACGTTGGTTACATGTGAGCCTATTATCAACGATAAATGTTGCTTTTGCAGAACTCTTGCCCAAATTATTAAATTAAGGGCACAATTCCCTGATCAAACAATAAAGAAAATCAGGCTCAATAACGTAGAAGAGTTCACATCACACACATTTGATGACTATTGTATGGCAATTGGGATTGAGGTAGAACACCCGGTGGGACAAGTATACACTCAAAATGGTCTAGCAGGGGCATTAGTTAAACGATTACAACTAATTGGAAGGCTATTGATAATGAAATCCAAATTTCCACCGTCTTCTTGGGGACATGCCATAATACACGCAGCAGCCTTAATTCGTTTAAGGCCAACGGCATATCATGAATTTTTCCCTTTGACACTTGTAACTGCAAAGGAACCAAGTATAGCGCATTTAAGGACATTCGATTGCTCTGTTTACGTCCCCATAGCACCCCGAACCATACCAAAATGGGCCGGCAAAGAAGAATCGGAATTCATGTGGGTTTTGAATCCTCATCAATCATCAAATATCTCGAACCTATGACAGGTGATTTGTTCACAACGCGGTTTGATGATTGTCATTTTGATGAGATAGTCTTCCGTAGCTTAGGGGGAGGAAAAGATAAAGCAGGATATGATAATAATGAAATAACGTGGGATGCTAAAACATTAACTTTCCTTGATCCTCGATCAAACCTATGTGAACAAGAAGTACAGAAAATCATTCACCTGCAGAATATTGCAAATCAGTTGCCTGATGCTTTTATAGATGCAAAGAAAGTGACAAAATTCCATATTCCAGCCATAAACGCTCTTGCAAGGATTGAAATCCCTGCAGCAAAATGATGATAAATCAAATGAAAATACCACAAAAATGAAACATGGTAGATCACTTGATTCTAAAGACTCTAGACCAAGAAAAAAGTTAGAAAATGGTGATCAAATTGCAAAAACTATGCAAGGAGAACAAAATTCAGGTAACAACATCAATCTTGGAAATAATGTCTCCACCTCAGGGGGAGAAAAATCCCTAATGATGAAAGAAGTGAGGTGGAAGACGTAAGAAACTATGAAATACAAGTAAATTATGTCATGCAAAATCGAATAGAAAAGAAATCAAGATTGATGACGCATTTGCGTATTCCGTAACTGAAAAAATAACTGCAAATGATGATGATATTGAACCAAGATCCTTTGAAGAATGTCGACGGAGAAAAGATTGGCCCAAACAGAGAGATGCCATTCAGGCAGAGTTAAAGTCACTCGAAAATCTACAGGTGTTTGGTAAAATAATCAAAACTCCAAAAAGGAGTAAAACCTGTTTGTTGCAAATGGGTTTTCGTGAGAAAACAAAATGAGAGAAACGAAATTGTGAGGTACATGGCAAGACTTGTAGCTCAAGGGTTCTCACAAAGGTCAAGAATCGATTATGACGAGACGTACTCCCCAGTAGTGGATGCTACCACAAATAGGTTTCTAGTTAGCCTAACAGTATCCTTAGGTTTACAAATGCGATAAATGGATATTGTGACTGCATATTTATATCGGTCACTTAACATAGACATTTACATGAAAATAACAGAAGGACTCAAAATGCCTGAAAAGATAACCACCCCGGAGAGTTGTATTCAATGAAACTTGGGAGATCCTTGTACGGGTTAAAACAATCCGGAAGGATGTGGGTACAATCGCCTGAGTGAGTATCTCCTAAGGGAGGGATATAAAAACAATTAAATTAGTCAATGTGTTTTCATGAAAAGAAGGAACTCTGATTTAGCAATAATAGCGGTCTACGTTGATGATTTGAACATTATAGGAACACCAAAGGAAATTGAAAGAACCGCAAAATATGTAATGAAAGAGTTCGAGATGAACGACCTAGACATAACAAACTTCTGTCTAAGCCTGCACATTGAACACTTGAAAAGCAGAATTTTTATCCATTAAGCCAGAATGTAGAGAGGATCCTAAAATGGTTCTACATGGACAAGACACATCCACTAGCCTATCCAATGGTAGTGCGCTCTCTAAAACCTGACAATGATCCATTTCACCCAAGGGAGGAAGGTGAAGATGTAACTGAGCCTCGGGTTTTCTTATTTAAGTGAAATTGGTGCCCTAATGTACCTCGCCTTCAATACTAAATCAGATATTACATTCTCAGTAAACTTGTTGGCTAGACATATTAATGCACCAAGGAAAAGGCACTAGAATGCGATTAAGCATTTGTTTCGTTACCTTCGTGGCATAATAAACTTAGGATTATTTTATGCTAAGGGTGCAGACCCTATTCTTGTTGGATATACCGATGCGGGTTACTTTTCAGATCCATCGAAGGCAAAATCACAAACACGATACTTATTTACTTATGGGGGAACTGCTATTTCATGGAGATCAACAAAACAAACTCTCACAGCTACACCATCAAACCAAGCTAAATTAATTGCCTTGTATGAAGGTGGAAGAGAATGTGTGTGGTTGCGATACGTGATTCAACATATTCTTAAGGAGAGTGGTATGCAAACAATAGAAGGAACTCCAACAATAATAATCCATGGAGATAACACCGCTTGCATAGCTTAAATAAGAGAAGGATACATCAAAGGAGATCGAATGAAGCACATTGATCCAAAAATTTTTTCTACTCATGACTTGGAGGAAGAAAAGCAAATTGACGTCCGCCACATCCAATCATGCGAGAACCCCGCAGATCTATTTACCAAGTCCCTACCAACCAAGCAATTTGAAAACATGTACGCAAGATCGGCATGCGCCGCCGGCATGCGTTAAGCTAAAATCAGGAGGAGCTAGTGTGTGATGTACTCTTTTTTCCTTAGTCAGGCTTTTATCCCACTGAGTTTTTTCTGACAAGGTTTTTAATGAGGCAGCGTCACCTCCCCACCCACTTGGTGAATCATTCAATGGGGAGTGTTATTAGAATAAAACAAAATATGTGAATGGTTCATTAAGAGTTAATCTATCCAGCCAATGCATGCAAGAGCTAGGCTTACTTACACCGACCTATGCATGTACGGAGCAGCTTCTAATAGGGTGTTTGTATATGCATCTAACATGTGAACCCGGGATGGATAATTGGTTGTACATTGTACCCATGAGATCTATAAATACCCTGAGTTGTAAACGTTTTTGGTATGCAATAAAAGCATCTCATTCTTATCTCTAAAAGCTTCTAGTTTACAACAAAGTACAATTAATAGAATTAATATAAGCAGCAATATTTTCTCTAATGTATAAGAAGAACTAATACCTCTTTTTTTTCCCTAAAAAAAACTAGCACTACAAGAGAATTTTGTAATTTGTTTTATGCTCTAATGTGAATTTTGTCTTGTAGTGCTAGTTTATTTTGCTCTATTTTGCTCTCTTGTGGTGATAATTTTTTAAACTCCAGTGCCACTGTTTTCAATTCTGGTGTTAGTTTTTTAAATTCGTTTGTTAATTTTATTTATTCTTTTTGAAGAACTAATACCTCTTTTCTAGATATGTTGGACATTGATTCTGATGAAAGCACTTAGTGTACATAAAAATCAATTTTCTGGTTCCTCTTTTCTCAATCACTTTTTCCCTAATCAAATTATCTCCCCTCTAAATATCAAATTAAAATGGGATTTCCCCTAATCAAATTCTCTCTCCTCAAGAACCAGATGGCTTGTGGTGGTGACCAGGAGCTGATGATTTAATGTACTAATGGCTCATGGTGGTGATGGTTGGAGATGGTTTGTCGATCATGATGGTGGTCATGGGTGACAGTTGGAGTCCGTGACGATTGAAGGTGGGAGATGGTGGTGGGTCGTGGCAGGTGGTGAGAAAATGGAGAGAGAAAAAAGTGGTGGTAAGTCCTCAATCATGGTTGCAAGAGAGTGAAGGAGAAGAGAGAGAAAGAACAAGTGGGTGGGGGAGAAGAGGAGAGGCGTGTCGCCCGTGTAATACAATTGTGAGGTGGACCTATATGATACGGCCGCCGCAAGCAAGTGTTTGCGATCTACCCTACTACCCATTGTTAGTCAACTGACCTGCAACTACATTGCTTTTCCTAGCATGACAATTTTTGTATTCTAAAAAGTTTTCAAATATTACAATCAATAATTACAATCAATATAATTAGAAATCCCCAATACTGTGCAAAATTGTCACTGGGATATAATCCCATTGATGACTCTCTGAAAATCTCTCTATATGATCACTGAAATCTGGATTGAGGATAGGCTGCATATAGTTTGTACTAATCTAAATCAAACTCTAAGGCATGAAGCTCTGCTACGTTGTAATTTATGATCCCTGGGTTTACTGAAAAAACATCAAGAATGCCTCTTGACTCATAGTGACAGTGATCTACTACCAACTAGCTAGTGGAAAAAAAGTAAAGCAAGGGGACCAATAAGGCTATCAAGATGAGAGAGAAAATAAAGAGAGACAAAGCAGAGAAAGAACAACCTAGTAAAAAGATTTATCGGCCTTATATATTATGGGTTTTGGTCGTGATATGTCATTAGAAAGCTTATTACATGGGAAATATTTGCTATATAGGCAATCAAAGATAAGATCAAACACCTTGATAAGAGGTGGTTGTGGATTTGAGATTGTGTCCATGGAGTTTAAATTTGAAAATTTATTTTGAAAAATGATCATCCATTGCCATGTGTAAACCTAGAATTGGTGCATAGGGGGAGTTCAGTTTGTTGCCTGCTGAAAATAAAAGGATCCACAAATTTTGAAAATAATGGGAATGCACTAACGTACTTAGTTACCAGATTTTTTTCGATCCAAACTGTTTTTGCTTGACTATTCTCATGGACCCTTAAGTTAACGACGAGCAAAACCTCTACCGGTGTTGAAGGCAACTTAGTTAGGTAACTAAGTTACCAGATTTTTCTTAACACAATTCAGTTCCAAGTGACCCAAATGACCATAATTGGTAAAAGGGGAGCGGAGAAAAACCCCTTGGTGGTCGGTTAACTTTTACAAAAGTTTCGGGAAGAGGGGTTTATTTTGGTCGCAAGAAACGCTTGGGAGAAGAACGGGGAGTGGCGCTTCTAGCAGAAAGCCACTAAAGTAAACACTCATACAGTGAACGACACAATGTAGTATGAAGATCACAGATTGAAGAGAGCGAGGAGAAGACCTGCACAAGCGTTGAGGAGTTTAAATTGGCACGAGGCAGTAGAAGAAGACCAAGCACCACTTTGACAAACTCCTTCCCCAAAGAAAGGTTTATTGATAGTAGGACTATGAACATACATAGTGGAAAAATCTCTCAAGTTGAGAGCTTCTCACTCTAAAAAAAGAGTTACTGGTGTTTACTAAACCCAACTACCAAAATCTACCTCTTTATTACGGCTTTCCTTTTTTGAGCCACCGTACAAACCCTAAAAAAATTTCCCTTTTCTCACTACCTCCTTGTTTCCTCCGCCCTTTTCTACTGTACTTTCATCCTTTTCCAACGTGTACTTTTCTCTTTTTTCTCCCAGTTGCTCTCAGAGCAAATGGAATCTGTCATCATCCAAGGTGGATACCCTCGTAAGAGTCGACCAGTGGTCCACCCTTCTTCCTATTCTCTCTCACTAAATGATAAAGCAGTTGTTGGTATTTTTGTTGATACTAAAAAGTTCCATGAAAGTGGGGTCCAAAAGCTAATAGATGAAAATTGGGACTCTAGGAAAGTCATTGTTGTTAAGCAAATGGATAATTTGTTCTTTTTCATATGTGGGAACATAGATGACAAGGATTTTCTCGTCCAAGAGAGTGTTGTGACACTCAATGGAGCGGTCCTTGCACTACAAAAATGGCACTACAATTGTATTCCAGATCAAGTAACAGTTAGGGAGGTAGTGCTTTGGGTCAGAATAGAGGACCTTTCGATCAAATTTATGAAACGTGAAATTTTTAACTTAGCCTTGTCTAAGTTAGGGGAGATTCTGCAGTTTGAGGAGCCTGAGCTCCCAGTCCCAAGGAAAAAAATACTTGAGAGTGAGAATAAAGTTGGATGTCAGGGAACCTCTGCTGCCGGGATTTTATCTAGCTCATATTGAAGAGAGAGTCACCTGGATAAAACTCAAGTATGAAAGGGTTTTTCGCTACTGTAAGAGATGTGGGAAAATAGGGCATGCAGAGTATAATTGCTACCTTTTCCCAACCCAGGCAAGCACCATCCTTTGCAAGAAGTTTGAGAACTTCTCAAGAAGAGGGCTTCATATCCTGCATGAAATTCATGATCTCCCGCTCTACACAAACAAGCTAAAAGTTGCAAGCGAAGGAAATGCATGGACAACTAGGTTGTCCTTCTTTGGGCCTTAGTATAGGTCGGACTCAAGCGATGATTCCATGCAAGAGTCTGATGAT
This sequence comes from Tetragonia tetragonoides, assembly GCA_038025085.1. Classification (NCBI taxonomy): domain Eukaryota; kingdom Viridiplantae; phylum Streptophyta; class Magnoliopsida; order Caryophyllales; family Aizoaceae; genus Tetragonia; species Tetragonia tetragonoides. The sequence goes on along the minus strand of CM076153.1, from coordinate 20,135,944 downwards.
GACAACAGTGGTGATGATGATGGGGATGACCCCGGGGACGACAATAGTTCCAACCATAGGGACATCCATCGCCGGGGTGGGGCCTTCCCACCACCGGTCCAGCCTCCAGGGTTCGGAAGACCCACCAGTCATCCCCTACCGACTCCACAGGAGCCTAGAGGGAACAAGAGTCAGGGGCAGTTGACGAGTCAACAGAGAAACACACAATGGAGTGCCCAGGGGCATTCTGGTATTTTTGAGGAACTTCATTTACAAGGGGTAGAGTCGTGGCATAAGGAGATGCTTGGGGTCACGACTCCTTTGACTAATGAGGAGGCATTGGACCAACGAGAGGCTAATACACCCACTGCTCAATGTCTTATCCATTAATGACTCATTCGGTGCAAATTAATGGCGACTCTTTGGGCTTCTACTCTGGACGTCATCCTACTGACCCAGTTAACAATGCTCTTTCACTCTACCGCCTATGCCAAGATTCACTGCCTTTAATTAATCCACTGCTCGAGAAAGAGTCTTGCAACTACCAAAATTTATTGAGTTTTAGGGATTACTTAAACTGGCCCAACAAAGACCCTCTTCCACTCTTTTCCCTAATGAATCATCTTTCGACCCCTACTCCTTTACTCAATATGGCAATAACCCAGTTGATATCCTATACCGTGATCCATCTTTTTCGGCTAATAGATTTAAGAGACGTTTCCAAGTTCCTGTTGACCAATCCCAAGACCTTTTCCACCCACCTTTTAGCTTTGAGGTTCCTCTGCCCATAGGTGATGCAGGTATGAACCAACAATGGGCCTGGTGGGCTCTCAACCATGATGGGCCTGCTAATGCATTAGGAAATGGGTCAGTTTCAACTGGAAGCCCAATGGATATAAGCCAAGATTCAAACACTTCTTCTCCCCGATTTGAACCACCACAAATTGTAGACCCACATCCCTTCCCACAACTAGAGGAGGATGACCCTTTCGAGAACCAAGTGGAGAAGCCTTCCATTACCTACACAACATCAACCAACCTTTCTGGGCCACTGAATGAGATTTCCCCAAACTCCTCTGAAGGCCAAAAAAATACTCTTCCATCCTTGTTAGTTCTACCACCGGAAGTTGACTAACCAAAGGATACTAGGTCGGAGGCAGCATTTGAAGTAGGCGGGAAGAGAGGAAGTAGGAAATGGCTGAGGAAAAGATTCTCTTTGTCAGATGGATACTACGTCTTTGGAGGATCTTTTGAAGAGGACTTGGTTCTCGCAGTCTGAGGTTATGGTGGCAGACCGGAAGCAGCCACCCGTGGTTAAATGAGGATACTCTCTTGGAATCGCAAGGAAATCGGAGATGCAAACACCCCTACAATCACTTTCCTGAAATGGCTGGTTTGCAGAACTAAACCTAGTATTTTATTCCTGTCAGAAACTAAATGTAATAGTTCTACTCTAGAGAGCCTAGCTAGAACTCTCCATTTTGATAACTTTGTTGGAGTAGACACTAATGGTAGAAGTGGAGGTCTATGCCTCTTCTATGCCTCCTGTAGTTTAAATATTGTCGAAGCTAATTTTAATTTCATCCTTTGCAATGTACTAGATGATGAAAAAGAACTATGGAACTGTTTGTTTTTGTATGGTGCCCCTAATATAGTTGTAGGCAAGAAGTTTGGGATGCAACGCTCCAAGCAACAGCCCTGATTCTTGAGAATCTCTTAGTCATTGGAGATGTTAATCAAGTTGAATATAACGAAGATAAAAGAGGCGGGAACCCAGATTTTCCGGGTTGGGATGACTTCCTCAACTGGAAATATGTAATGGCTCTGATGGACGTTCCTTTCGTTGGACCATGATTCACATGAGTGAAAAAAGGCCGAATTCTATCCTCATCCATTTTCCAATCCTAATCTCTGACCATGCACCAATTTTGCTAGAGACCAAGCCCAAAACCAACAAAAAAAAAAGAGACCTTACAAAATTGAAATTTGGAGCCTAGCACATGAGGAAGCGACGAGGGTAATTGAGGAAGTCTAGATGGAAGAGGTAACTGGATCAGAAATGTATAGAGTGACTACCAAACAAAAAAAAGTGAGATCAAAGCTGTCAACATGGTGTTTGGAGAGGAAGAAAAAAATGGGTATCTAATGGGACTCCTTCAATTTGGAGTTGATCCAAGCCCAGTTACATAATGAGCCCAGTACGCCGGATGAGCCTGAGGAGTATAGGATTCTTGGTATGCCCAACCTCATACCAAGACAAGGAGCTAGCTCAAGTAAGCACCAAGAACACCAACCAAGCCTAGAGCATAACTTGAGCCCTACACAAATCATCAAAAGAAGGCAAGAAATTTTGGCTATTATCAAAGACCAGCTCACTTACTGGAGGCAGAGAGCACGCATCACCTGGAAGACTAATGGAGACTGCCCATCGAAATTATTCTTCGGCTACATAAGAGAGAGAATCAAGAGAAATGAGATAAACAGCTTGAAGACCAGTGAAGAGGAATGGATCACAACACCAAAAGAGATCAAAGCTTCCCTGGTAAACCACTTTCATGCGATGTACAAAAGCAACTTGGAAGACCTCGAACATCCAAACGAGGGCGCTCTGCTGCAAGCTCTGGAACATGTGACGACTGGCCTTGACGGAGAAGATGTGGCTTGACTTACAAGATCATTCAACAAAATGAGGTAAAGAAAGCCATATTTGACATGAGAAGCAACATCACCAGGACCAGATGGTTTCTCAGTGGAGTTTTACAAGAGCAAATGGGATATTGTAGGAGATGAGGTAATAAATGTAGTCTTGTCTTTTTTATCACAAAAGTTTTGTTTTGAAAGAGTGGAATAGAACTTACTTGGCTCTCATACCCAAGACAACTAATCCGGAGGAAGCGAATCAATTCCGACCCATTAGCCTCTGCAATGTCATCTACAAATGTGCCTCAAAGTGCCTAGCGAACAGAATGAAGCCATTAATGAATAAAAATGGTAGGGGACACATAGAACGTCTTCATCCCAGGAAGGCTGCTAAGCGACAGCTGCTTGCTTACCCATGAGATCATGCAACACATGAAGAGGAAAACCAAAGGAAAAGATTACCTCATGGAGCTCAAGCTAGATATGAGCAAGGCGTATGATCGAGTCAACTGAAAATTCCTAAACCAGCTACTCTTACGACTTGGCTTCCATGCCACTTGGATACAGCTGATAATGAAATGTGTCACCACTGTTAGCTATCCTTGTAAATGGGGAACACTCATCAAGTTTCAAAGCAAGATGCGGCCTGAGGTAAAGGGACCCACTATCTCCATATCTTTTCATCCTGGTAATAGTCGTTTTTTCATGGGTGATAGTGAAACAAGAGGAACAATTGAACATACAGGGGCTCAAACTTGCTAGAGCGAGCCCCTCCATCTCGCACATGTTCTTCACGGATGACGCAATGCTCTTTTTTAAAGATTATCCAACGGTTTGCAGCGCCATGAACTCAATTCTCTCCTTCTTTTGCGAAGCATCAGAAAAGATGATTAATCACAGCAAATCCTTTGCAATCTTCAGCCCTAATGTCCCTACACGTTTTAAGCACATCATGCGAAGAACTTTAAGGGTACAAAGCAAAGAGGATATTGGTACCTATTTGGGTACAACAGTAACATTCACACAAAGCAAGAATGAGGATTTCATGTTCCTGGTTGACAAGGTCCAATTGAAGCTAGCTAGCTAGCAGACACGCTTCCTGAATCAAGCGGGAAAATTGGTTCTAATAAACTCGATCCTTGTGGCGCTGGCAATGCAAGTAGCATCCATCTTCATGCTCCCACAAAAAGTCTGCTAAAAAATAGACTCCATTATAAGCAAGTTCTGGTGGAAATCCTCAAAAGACAGGAAACCCATCCACTGGCGAAGCAAAACTCTCATAGCGCAACCCAAAGGAAAGGGAGGGCTAGGCATATGAAATATCTCAGATTTTAACAAAGTTATGCTAGCTAAACAAGTTTACAAGATTCAGGGGAACTCATAACAAAGGTTTACAAAGCAAAGTATAAAGAAGGACCACTTGAAGCGGCACCAAAGGAGCAAGAAAAACCCATTTCGTCATGGGGGTGGAAAGGTATCATCAGAGGGGGCAAGGGATGTCAAGGAAGGATTTATCAAGAGAATTGGCAATGTAAGAGATACAAGAATCTTTGAAGACAATTGGATGGCTGAAGGACAACCACAACTCAGGACCGCCTACACGGGGGGCATATAAATAGGTCAGGATGCACTGGCAACGAAGAGCAACCTTATGAAACGCAAGTGCATAAATGAAAAGACCTGTGTATTGTGTGGTAACGAGGAAGAGAATTTGAGTCACCTCTTCAGAGACTGCCCCATAGTCACGAGAATTTGGAGGAGTGGGAGGCTAGGAATCAATGTGGAGCCAAATGAGTCCATCCCGTTCACCAGTTGGATCAATGATGTATGGAGCTATCTAGCAAAGCAAAAAGCAACGGGAGAGGAGCAACTACTTTATTTTGTCACAACCTTGAGAGGGATATGGCTGCATAGAAATGAGATTGTCTTCCGAATGGCAAGTCCAAGCCCAACAACCATAATGGCCCCTATCGAGGCTGAACTTAGAGAGGATGGGGAGATTAAGACATTCAGAGTAGAGGACCAGATGAAAAAGGGAGGAAACGACGCCCAAACAAAGGGGGAGCAGACAACTAAATGCATAATCAGGGGAACAGGGGAGTTGGAGGTCGCTAGAGGCATTATCATGGATGGCTCTTGGTCGAAGGAAACATATAGAGCAGGACTGGCGTGGATACTGCTACATGACTCAGGAGAGGAAGGAGCTAGAAAGAGAGGGATGCACTATCAACTAGCGGAATTAGCGCTGCAAACGGAAGCTCTAACATGCCTAGAAGCGATTAAATGGAGTCTAGCGGAAGGGATTATGAGTGCAGTACTAATAACAGAATGTTAAGACTTGGTAAATGGCTTGAGGCAATGAGAATCAGCTGCATTGAAAATCAGAAATATCATAGATGAAATACACAGCAAATCAAGTCTGTTAGCAAACTGCTTGGTTAAGTTCCTTCCTAGAAGATATGTGGAGGATGCACACAAACTGGCGACGAGGGCAAGAATACAGGACATCTCTATGAATTTGTAATCTTGCTTTTTTAGAGTTTTATAATCTTTATTACATCCTGCCAAATAAAAAAAGAAAAAAAAAAAGACCAAGCTAACAAGCCCCAACATGAATATATAATCGACACAAATTTAGCCTCATTATTAAGTGCCTACACTGGACACGCTCGCATAGTCAAACCAAGTCTCAGACATCTTAATTTGTACCTTAAGGAGTACAGCTACCAATTCCCAACCACATTTTAATTGCTACATGAACCAAATTGTATAATTGTTATGGGGCACTTCCACACAACCAATTGAATGCTTTTCATTGCATGAATGTCCAACATATCTGTACACTGCCAAAAAAAAAGGGGGGGGGGGGGGTACAAGAATGGTTACATGATGGAATGAACATCAGAACAGGAGAAAAAGAAAATGTATAACAAAAAAAAAAAAAGCAAAAGTGGCATAAGAAAAAGGAGAAGATGTAAAGAATCACGATCATATCTCAAACTTGATGTATATATGGCTTAAGATCTTCATTCAGCCTCAGATTTTTACAATTTCTTTTCCAGGTTACGGAGAAGTCGCCTCTTGTGAGAAGTCTTGTGTCATGTAATCTGACTCTCTTCAGCAACAGCTTATACAAGTGGCAAAACTGTTTTTATGGAATAATTAAACCTTTACATGGTTACCATCTCTTGATGAACTAGGCCTAGGCACCTGTGGACCTGTTATAGGCTTCTGAAGTGGCCTCAGTGTAGCCATGATCTCAGAAAATGTAGGTCGTAGTTTTGGATCTCTACAATGTTCAATTCACAGCATATTAGATTGTAGTGCAATCGATCAGTTGGACACAGCATAAACGAATACAGTAACAAGAATACATACTGCAAATTACGTGGATCTTTAAATGTTCATCAACCTATATTATCCTACTGGAGAACAACACCATATCATTCTACCAGTAATTCAAAGTCATAATCTTGAAAAATACAGCCGACCACAAACTGAGGGATTCTCGAAACCGTTTTTCATAGCTTTGGAAACTGCAGTATTTGATAAAATCTAGTTTGAATATAGATATCAGTGCTACTATTATGAAAGTCTCTCAGCCTAATGCCCCCACAGGATTTCTAAAGCGCCCCGAACCCCCCCCCCCCCCCCCCCCCCCCTTGTTTTGCCTGGGATGGGCCTCTTTGGGGGCATTGGGGTAATGTTGATGCTAATGTTGTAATCTACCTAAAGCCCAAAAGGACCTATTGCTTCATCAGAACACGGGTTTCACGTAATGTCCTTGACGGGTTAAACTACTCGTCAATAAAAGGTCTCTCTTTTAGGCTAAGATGACATTGATATAGTAGCCATCACCTCCATAGAGAACCAACTCTTCACAACTATATCTTTATGCCCATACTCAAGTTCAACACTAGAATGGCTAAATTTCAAGTGAAATATTATGAGTCAGGCTCTGACTACTACCTCTCTGACTAAAATTCATGATTACATGTCCCATCAAAAAAATTCGGTTCTCTAATGTAAACAGCGATTCAACACACAATGCATAATATTATCAAAAAAAGGGCATGAGAACATTTTAGAATGGATCATTCAGCAAAAGAATGAAAATTGAACCCTTTTTTATGCAAAATGAAATTGAACTTGAAAATGCTGAAAGAAAAGAACACAGGCTATGGACAGAATTGTCAATAGTCAGGTAGCACGCAGCTTGCTGGAGCCTGGAGGAAACCAGACATTTCTCTTAACATTGTCCGTGCCAGAACACTTGGTTTTAAAAACTTCATTTCCTAGGGGACTACTACAACAACAACCCACCGAGACTTTGACATCAATGATATACCTTCTGCATTTCTCTCCTACCCGAAATATTGTTTTCCGCTTTACCTGATGGCTAAGTTAAACCTCCTATAATTATTTTTTACCTAGGTTGGAACCACTCATAGACCCTCACTATACCTCTTGGACAAACTTGAGGAACACGTGCAGAGCGTAATTAATGAATCAGAGAAGTCGTAAGGGTGAACAAGTTTTTGACTTCAAATCTTAATTCTCTTTGACACAATTGGTGATGCGTAACGCATCACACAATCTTCCTTTCTTTGGGGCCAAACTGTAAACTCCTCACTCAGGGTCCCTTTTGTCCATTTGATCAAGCGTATGTTGTCTATTGATGCATGTACAAGCTCATGAAACAAGTTCAGGTCCATTTGCATTTGGACTGATAATTGAATCATCATTTCATTAAGCTAAGGATTCAGTTTCGGGATGTTGCTTGATAGCTTGGAAAGCTTGAGATGCCCATTTGAAGGATGTCCTACCATTTTGTTGTTACTTCATAAGTTTGACATGAAACAGAGACTAGAAAGGGATTACGCTTCCTAAGTGCTCAACTCGCAATTTCTAGACCTCATTGAGGGATTTGTGTGATGTGTCAGCATGATGGGGAGGATTGCTTGCATCTGTTTGTGATGTGTGAGTTTGCCAGGTCCTTATGGGATAGGCTGCTGTGTGTGGAACGTTTCAGCCACAGAGGGAGATTCTACAATTACGATTTCCTGCCATGAGGAAGGGCAAGGAGGGTAGGATGTTGTGGAGGTGTGCTTGCATGGCCATTTTATGGTGCATTTGGTTGGAGCCAAATTCGAGGGTGTTCTCCGATGCTGGGAAGACTAGGGATTACAGGACTATGTTTGCGACCATGTAGCCCTTTGTTCTAAGCCGGCGGGGGCCTTTAAGGGTGGTCCACTGACAGTAATTCAACGCCATTGGCGAGATTTGTAGATATTTTCGTTTACTTATGAGGATACCTTGTCCTCCTTGTATTCTTTAAATTTTTTATTAATAAAATTTTTCCTTATTTAAGGCTCTAAACTGATCCGGATTTGACACAATTAGTTATCCTTTGAGTTAATCTCGTTCCAGGGGTATGGCTAGCTACTTAGGAAGCTGTCGAGTAATACATCCTCAACCTTAAGTAAGTTTTGGAGCTAAAACACCAGAAGCATCTCAAAATGAATAATGAAGCTCAACTGGTGTGGTGGGACCCAAATGCACTTAACGGCTGACCAATGGGATTCTAGCTTTGTCCCTGCTGTATGCTCTTCTTATGAGCACGTTTAAGGGCCTGAAGAGCCAACTTCAGATTGTGGCCAATTTCAGATTGTTAGATAGCTAGAATACTTGTTGGGCTAGTGTGAACACTAGGAAGGAAGCGTGTCGCTGAAAAACATTACTTTAAGCTTTGTATTGATATTTATTTGTGTAGCTTTCTATGTCTTTCTATTTCATCATATGTGAGCGTCAGCAAAGGAGGAAATCTTTCTATTTAAAGCAATTTTGTGTACCAGCATAAGGCAGGCTTGTTGAATATGAAATTAGCTCAATTTGAGTGAATTAAACTGTAACTCTCGTTTTCTTTATCTAAGCTTGCTTGGGTTGATTTGAGTGGTTCCTTTAACAATGAGCTGGTGGCTTAGCCTTCATGTTAATTCTCGTGTTTTCTTGGATCTTAAGTTGTGGCATAGTCTTTATCTATGATCAGTCTTTAGTGTGCTTTCAATTTAAATCACAAAAACAAATTGTTAGGTTTTCTTGTTGATTAGCTTCAAGCAAATTGATTTACCTCTATCTATGGGTTATTAGTTTGGTTCTGTAAAATTCCCAAAACAAATTCATTGTTGAACTTGTTGAATTTAGTGTACAACCCGTTGATTTGTATCACGTTGTTTCCGGTTTTCTTTTTAGTTTGGAGCTGAACAAGTCTCCTTGTGGCCTGATTAAAATGAAATCCCCCACGTATCACTGGGGGAGGAGCAAAAGCACTTAACTGGAAGTCTGAAACTTAAAATTAAATTTTGGCAGGCAAGTATGATCAGATGTAAATCATAAACACGAAGTTTCAGGAGGAAAATAATTGAAATGAATAATAAGCAGGTCACGTCCTTTTTAGAATTAAACTTAAGTCAATTAAAAAAAATACTAAAAGGGACTTTACTTAGGCCAAAGAACTAAATAGCTCAATAATTTTATGCTTGTTGTCTGTATAGCCAATATTATAGTGCTTGTATAGGAGTTATGGGCCCTAGGATTGTATATTGTGGTAATTTTTTGTGGCCAAAAGAAAAGATAAAAAGAAAAACCCAATTCCTCTAGCACATGCAGAATGCTTCATTTAAAATAAAGTGGGGCATTGTATGTACTCACGTTTGCCAACATTTTCGAATGATATCAGCAACAGCAGGATCAATATCATCTGGAATGTCAAGACGCCGATGCTGAAAGCCAACAGCGCCAACCACCTGCATTGGATTCATTCCTCCCCATGGTTGCTGCAGAGTGCAAAGCTCCCAAAGTATGATCCCAAAACTATAGACATCACACCTACAAGAAATCTATATATCAGATGCTGCAACTATCATGACAGTAAAGCAAACATAGACATTATTTCTTCTATTCCCCAACGATTGTCGAAATTTAACTATTTTGTTTTAGGGAAGATTATTGGTTAATGTATCTGGGAGTAGTTTTTAAATCATAGGAGCAGCCAAAAGTTTTAGGTGACTGGTTGAATAATTGAATTAAAAGCTAATAGTTCCTGAGACAGTAAAGGATAAAATACGGCTTTTTGGATACGTGAGGGCAGGGAGTATGTTACAATAGTAATGCTACTTATAGTCTTTGAATATTCAAAGGTGTTGTATTGTTGGGAAAAGCACGGGACATACTTCTCGTCAGAAGGTTCATTTCGAAGCACTTCTGGAGCCATCCACTCAGCCTGCAGAAATTACAAGACAAGTTACTAATAGCAATGATTTTTTACACGCATCATTGTTCAAGTACAAATGAAAGAGACAAATGGCCCCATAATGCAGGTGATGACACAAAAAGCAACAAAAATCACAACAAAAGTTTCTCCAAACAGAGTGTGACAATTAAAAGTGGTTTTAAACAGTTGAACTTGGGCAAGTTGTACCACCAAGTGGCACGGTATAATGTAATTACAAAAAATAAACCATCCCTAATTTGGTACAGCAGTAAATGAAGCAATTACCCAGCCATTTTCAAAAAAAAAAAATAATGAAAGCTGGCAGAAAATTGTCTCCCCATACACTACTTGCTCAGTGTACAGTGAGCAAATCAGTACTAACGGAAACATCGAACATGTGTACATGCATTGACATTATCACAATCTTTCATGGTAACGAAACTATCGGAGACGAAGAACTGCAACGAACAAGCCTTCGACACTCCAAGGCTAATTTAGATTTAGAAATAGTTGGTCTTTGATACAGATACTACATGAACCACAACGGGCTTGTGATGAGCATATAACAGCAGGAGCTTCAGGCACTTGTTTGAAGAACAGGACATGGGAAAGCTTTTCCCCATTTGGAACACAATGGATTCAATGCTTAATTGTCACAAACTCCTTACAGAATACATATAGCAAAATTGGTCATGTCAAGTTGTCAACTGGTATCAGATGAGCCGTGGTCGGAGATCCTATGACAAGCTGGCTAAAAATTTATCTAACAAATAATTAAAGTTGAATTTTCCATTAAAAAGAACTCCCAAATTCTTGAGTTACAAGTCATTCTTCTATATCCCATTAAGAATAGAGAATGTACGTCGAAACGACAGCAGTGTGCACCACAGAATGAACATTAAGAAACCCACCACCAAAGCATGACAATCAGAAGCGTCGCAGGATCATATTTTTTATAAAAATTAGTCGATTAAGAGATACGCCAAAAAGCATCCAACTATATTCCATTGATAAGGTCCTCCAGTGGATGTTGTCGTTTTACATATATGTTGAAGAAAAAATTGTAAATTTGAATGACACTATCATAATCAGAACTTACAGTCCCTGCGGCTGACCGCGTAGAAAGAAATGTGTTGTGCTTCATCCGAGACAAGCCAAAATCACAGACCTAATCAAAAGAGATAATAGCAACTGAGATGAGTAGATGACCAACGAAACGTGGAATAAGTAACCTTGTTTGAGCTTGATACACAAGGAACGAGAACCAACCTTGACAACCCAATTTTTATCGACAAGAAGATTTGGTGACTTTAAATCACGATGAACAATTACAGGAGAACAGTTATGAAGATAATTCATCCCCCTTGCCTGACACGCAACACATTATACTGTCAAAAAATTTCACCAACAAAAGCATCAGGTTGCGAACATGGGAGGAATAATAGACACTCACAATATCAAAAGCCATCCTTAAGCGCCTTCTTTCATCTAATTGATTGTTAGGCCGGTGAAGTAATCTGTACAAACTACCCCTGCCATATAAGCAAAATTGAGATGACTGCCACACCAAAAAGTCAATCTCTTCTCTGTAGATTGATTCACTTATTTATAACGGTTAAAAAGCTTATTAGACAGAATACTATAGATTTAGCAAAGGAAATTCTTCAACAGATGAAATTGGTTTGGAAACTGTCACATAACTAATATCAACAAAGAGGGAAAAGTAAAGCTATGATAAAGAGCACTAGGGCTTGATGTAGCTAAGTATAGTGCCAGTTTCATGTGCCTCAAATGTGGTTGCCACTTCCTAGTTCTAGTACGACATGGACTGCAGCTAGTGTTTTCAGATTATTAAGAGCAAGGATTTGTATCTTAAAGGGCTAACCCGAAGGGAGAGTAATGAGAGGGAATTTGGCCATGGAAGAACCGCTGCATCTAGATCTGGCTATGGAGGAAACAAACTGGGTCTTCATCGCTGGTAGTTCGGTTTCGGTGAGAGCATTGGAAGTGGTGACAGAAGCAGCAGCAGTGGCGGTGAAAAAGAATGGTTTTGTGCCTGGGTGGTCTGCCATCAACAGCACCACTTGTCTTGGCAGCACATTATTAACAAAATGAGAAAAGTCGAACCTTTGCTGTTGCTGTTGCTGTTGCTGTTGCTGTTGGTGGTGTCGTGGTGGTGGTGGTGGTGGTGGTGGTGGAGCTGGATCTGATGGTTAAGCACTAACGATGGTGATGCTGGTCACAAGACTAATATCAATAAAATGAGAAAAGCGAAGCTGATATTAATTGATCATTGGCAATTGATGTACTCAAGTAAGTGCCAGTTTCAAATGTGGTTCCCATCTCCCAGTTCTAGTAGAGCATGAACTGCAGCTAGTCTTGTCACATTATTAATAGCGAGGATATGTATCTTAACGGGCAACTTAAGAGGGGAGATATGAGAGGAAAATTTGGCCATGGAAGAACCGGTGCATCTAGATCCATGGAGGAAGCAAACTGGATCCTAATCTCTTTAAGTTGGGTTTTCGGAGATCTGGAAGTGGTGGCAGAAGCAGCAGCAGCAGCAGCAGTGGCATGACAATGTGAGCAGGTTTGGTGGCCAACCGTCAACAGCACCACTTGTCTTGGCAGCACTCTTCCTTGAGGGCAGTTGTGAACTTGTGATTGTAAAAGTCGAACCGTTCGCCTGGTGGTGGTGGTGGCGGTGGTGGCGGTGGTGTTGGCGGTGGTGGCGGTGGTGGTGGCGGTGGTGGTGGATGTGATGGTTAGGCCCCAATGGTGATGCTGGTCATGGGATGGGTGTCTAGTTGTCGCCTTAAGCCAGTTGCACCTTTAGCTTCGAATGTTCTTTTTTTGTCCTTCATGTTTTTATTTCCAGGTTGTGTTTTGTTTAACTTCCATCAATAGAATTTGAGAAGCTTGAGAGAGTCCGAACCACCCAAACAATCGTAGCAGTTAAGGGAAAATTTCTGACTTTGGGTGAGGGAAAAGTAACCCTGATTTCATTACCAATGGGCAAAGATTAGCCAAACAAAAGCCCTGTTTAACCAAGTAAACTTGGACCATCACAATTTCCCATAGCTTCTACTGCTACATTTGATAAGGTATTCAACTTCTTATTAGCCTATTAGTTATTTTATGGAGTCAAGTCAGACATTCTCTTGGAGGACAAATAAAGGAGAAAAGCCAAGTTAGAACCTTTTTTTTTTTTTATTTTTTTAGATAAAAGAAAATTGTATTAGTAAGTCAAGTTGTCCTCCTTGAGAAATTAGAACTCATCACCTCAGTTTGTTTTGGATCTTTATAAAAGTGAATCATCAAGACTAAAGTATTGCTCAGGGGTCCTAAATGCAACTGCCATAACTTTATATTGCAGGTGCTTCATTGAAGCAATGCGAAATTGGAGGTCAAATTCCTGCCTAGGCATAAAGCTCATAACCCATGGCTAGAAAAGTCAAACACAGGCAATTAACCAATTTCTATCCTGCAAACTGACATGAGCATCATGAGATCATTTCTTATTACATAAGTGTAATGTCTAACCATTTCTTTGATATAATATAGAAAAGCATAGAAAAGAGAATTTATACCTATGAAGAAATTCTGTAACAATTGAAAGATTTGGAGGACGAGTAACAGCTCCCATGAAGAGGACCACATTTGGATGCCTTAGTCTTTTCATGATCCGAACCTAGTCAGGAGATCACAGCAATTAATAGCTTCAGTTCAAAAATAGATATATATTTCAAGATGCAATGTAGGCTTTAAATGCAAAGCAAACTAAAATCATATGACCAATCTTCAAGTGAATACACAATTCTTGTATTTAGACAAAATGTATATTACGAATTTGGATCTACCGTGATAGTCCATGTCAAGTGAAATGGTAAACACTAGGGCTAATGGACAAGGCTGGCTACAGTGACTCAATTCGATTCCCTGTATAGGACTAACGTCAAACTCAGAGCCAATGATTTTCTTGTATTCTGTATTACAGTAATCCAAATTCCATTCAGCTAGAAACTTCCACAAGAAACAGTCTAATACCAAATGACAATTGTCAGCATGCTCTCTACCCAAAATGGAGTTAGTTTCTTGTCATGTGGGCATGTGGCTAATACATGATAAATTAGCAGAGATCAGACAAGCAGCATGCTAGAGACTACAAGTAAAGAAAGATGACACGACTTGTAAAGTAGAACAGTTAAATAGTATCCACAATATTTCTATTTGGTAGGACAAATGTAGTACGACAACTCTGCACAAAAAACACACTAGGGTACATGGATGACTGGATAAGCTTGATGGCAAGATATATTACCTCACTTCTAAATTCTTCAAGTGACTCACCAAATATATCTTGGTCCAGGAACCTCTTAACAGCTACTTCCTGAACATTATGAATAAACACTAAATTTTGGAGTTACAAAAATAACAAAAACACCCCTACATACAATCAATAGTTTGAGAGAGACACTGGAAAGAAAACATGAAGAGAACAAATAGAAGGCATAGGCAGAAAACTCTAAAGCAACTCTAGTTAAGATATGAGAATTTGCCTTATGAGAATTTCCTTTCCTTTCTTATCCCTTTGTCTTTATCTAACTAAATGTTGGAAATGTACCAATTTCCAGTCCCTCCCTTTCTTCTCCTACCATCTCGCACCAAACCAGACAACCTTTGAAATAAAAAAAATAAAAAGCTTCACTAGGAATATATAGGTGGTTACAACATATCTGTCATATTCGGTATTCCGAACACAACTTCATTTCCTCAAGATGCAGTAAAAATGTGTCTTCCGGGTTATAAAACCAGTTATCTTTATCAGAGATTACTTTGTTAGTTTGTTACTGAGTCCTATTTAATTAAAACATATGTTGGATTAAGCTAGGCAATGTGGCTAGTTAACGACACATTTCAGCTCATCCCTCTCATTATTATTAGCCAGGTTCCCCCAACTCACCCTCCCGAAAGGACCTACAGCTTCTGTATTGGACATTTGACATGCTTCTTTAACCCTAGGTAATACACAAGGAAGCCCTTTATGATTTTTTTCACTTATAGCACCATTATAAAATATAGAAGCAGGTATTACGTTGATAAAGATCCTTTTCGTCAACCAGGGGTAGAAGGAAAAATGAATCCCTGGAGATTAGAGTAATTGGTGTATGACTCAATCCACAAATAAAGATTCAATAGAATGTCCAAGGTAAGCTCATAAAACTTACAGTTCCATGCCAATCTCCACGGTACACTTCTCCATATGATCCTAAAATCACAAACAGACAACAAGCAGTGAGTTCAACTTAAATATATTGGTTACAGAAATAAAGCTGACAAAACAAAAATTCAAAGTTCAGTACCAAGTCCGATACGCTCACCCATGGTGATTTCCTCCCATAAAATCTCACAATCCGCAACATCATGAAACGGCATATCTGATCTAGCACTACTGGCACTATCACCACCTGCTGATCTATCAGATGTTCTCTCTTCTGAGTTTGCTCGAGAAGCATATTGCTCCTTATCACTACCACGTGCCTCGTGACTATCATCTGCTTCCTCACTCCTTAAACCCGTCACTTGATTGAAGAAACCAACCTCGCCACCTGGTGAGTGAGGAGAAGCCTCTAGCTGCTCATACTGCTTACCCACAGCTGCAGTAGTTGCTACAACAGCGGCAGCAGTAGCAGTTGCAGCCGCTGCAACAGGAAGCTTGAACTTTGGATAAGGGTTTGATTTCTCTACGGCTGCTACCATGGATGATGCAACAACAGCAGCAGCAGCAGCTGCTGCTGCTGCAACAGGAACATTATTCCCAAATTTTACTGGTGCAGGATCAGGCTGTAAAGCAAGAGGATTTTCACCTCCTTCTCCTAAATCTACAACATTATCAATGCCTGAGCCTTGCCCAGATTTCGGATTGTCTAGCCGTAGGCTTGGAGTTGCTCTAGATAGCCCTCCAGGGTAAGGCAAAGGAGGCAAGAACTGTAGTTGAGCTGAATATTCAAGATCTCTACGCCTTCTAGATTCGTGCTTCTTTTTATTCTCTAGTGTACCTTCTACTTGAGGCTTTGCTGAAACATCATAATCCTCTTGATAGATTTCACTCATTTCGGCGAACAGGTTTGCAGGTGCAGCAACACCACTTTCAAGCAGCACATCGTGGAGCTTCTGAGCTAATTGAGGATTTTCTTTGGCAGCATCAATCATGTACTGTGAAACATCTTTCACTTTCATTTTACGTGCAGCTGGTGAACTAAGTCCTTCAGTCCAGGAAGGAGATCTTGCATGCAGAAAAGGATAGGTAGATCTAGAAGGAATTTCTTGAATTCTTAACTTCTCCACATTGCTACGATTTATGCTATGATCTAAAGATGTCTGTGTCTCTTCACTATTCCTTCCTGGCCCGAGAACAGAAGCTGCAGATGTAAATCTCTCGCTGGGATGCTCAACTCCAACAGGCAGTACCTTCAGCCTAATCCTGTCATCTAATGTCCCAGAATCTGACGGCTCTTCAAATGAACTCACTGCCTCACTGCTATAAGTGCCTGTATATGATTCAATATCTCGGGACAAAGGACTAGTAGAAGAAAGAGATTCTGCATAGTCAATATGAGTTACTGCCACATCAGATGGAATTAGTGTCCCTGGATCTGCCATTAAATCAACAATGAATTCCCTGAAATTAACACATTTGATTAGCTTATAACTGGTAGTGACACTACAATTTTTTAACTAATGACAAAACAACTCAATCAGAGAACATGGTATTCTCTTACAGAAAATGGAGGATTTATTATATTTAAAAAGGATAAAAAAAAATAAAATAAAATAAAAAAAATAAAATAAAAACAAAAAACAAAGAAAGATGAAGAGCAACTGTGGAGAGCTCCTATTACGATCTGGCAGCAATATGGGAAAAAATGGCCCACATGTCTCAGCACTTTTATAGCACGACACAAACATCGGGGAAATGGCTCATCTGCCACACCTACAGAGTACAGATATCAAGAGTATTTCTCTTTACCAAAGCCACTGTCAATACAAAAGCTGTTTTACTCTTGGCAATCCCTAAAACTCTTACATTCCATCTCGACCCTAGATACATAACTACATAAGAAAGTAGAACTCACCTTATCATAAGCCTTTTCAAAATCTAACTTCACAATAATCTCCTTCTTCCCTCCCCTCATAGCATCCTCAACCACTTGATTGAAAATTATAGCAGCATCAAATATTTGCTAGCCCTCCACAAATGCACTCTGCCCTGTGGAGATGAGGCACCATCCACAATCTGTTCACCAGCAACTATCATAGTCTTCAACATACTAACAACCAAACACAAGATCCGAAAATCCTTCACGCTCTAAGATGGATCCTTCTTTGGGAATTAGGGTGACGAAAGCATGGTTCACATTCTTACAAAAAACCCTATTACCAGGGGCGGAGCTATGTTTAAAGCTGCGGAGTCAGCTGACCCACTTGACAGAGTCCAATACCTTAAATTCGAAGACAAATTTGATCGATTTATGCCAAATACATAGCACAATTTGGATATTGACGCCGCATAGTGAAGCTTCTATCTCCACGGCCTCCGCCCCTGCCTATTAGAAAAAACAAATCTCAAACTCCTTCGAAAGATCCCTTTTGACAACATCCCAACAGTTACTGAAAAATGCTACATTAAATACCAATGTGGCCAGGAGGGTTAACTAACCCTATAGGAAAATAACAGCTCCTGATGTCCTCCACAAAAGTTCTCCTCAAAGAAACAGTGTCAGTGTGGGAAACAGGCTTCCACTCTAACCCCATGGGCCAACCCTCCATCTCAACTAAAAAGATTCCTCAAACACAATTTGTCAGCTCGGCTTCCTCACCTCCCAGCTCTTGAATGTCACTCTGTCGCCTCCTGCCTACGTATTTTGAAACAAACGAGCTAGAATCCCTCTCCTTCCACTACTTCACCGTACGTTCTTGAAGCCTGCTTCTAATCTCGTTCATAACCGAGTACCCTAGATCATTCCTAAGCCTTCCCGTTTTCAACTTAGCTCCTCAGTCAATGGGCCATCACACTTCAACGTGCCAATCTATGCAGTCTTCAAAGAGTCCTTTTTTGTAACCCAGCATCCCAAAATCCTTTTTAACTTGCCACTCTTTCAACCTCCCTATTACAAGGTTCATCTTCCTGATAAACCTAAAATCATGCCAAACAGACAAATATTAATCATACTCATACCCACCACTCACTAATTTTGCTCCAAGATAATGATGTCAAGTCCACATATTTTGACATCTATAGTGACCAGAAAATCACTCATTAAGTTCAACCTTTCCATTTATTCAGAATAATACGGAGTAGAGTTGTCAAACGAGTCAGTGAAGTTGGGTTCGCGTCGGTCAATCTCATTATTCATGTTTGAAGTATGTTTGTATACCAACTCTTAATGGGCTTTCAAGATATGAAGTCACTTTTTGTCTTTTTTCCAGTTGGATCTTCGAGTTTGGCCCCTTTTTATGCCTATTTTAGCGGGTTCGGTCGGTTAATCTCATTTGCCCCGGTTGTTATGCATTTCTGTGTAAACTTTTAGTGGGCTTTCCAGCTGTCAAGTTAGTTTTTGTCAGTTGTTTTCCGGGTTGGGTTTTGATCGGATCAGATTTTGACAACTCTTACGGAGAGCTATCTTCATCAAAATTTATACTGAGAGCTTTCTAATCACGAATCATTCAATGAAGCTATTGATAGTACAGCTAAAAATATGTTAAGCAGTACCTACAAAACTTACTCATCAGCTACGATAGGGAAAGGATAAATACTTTTGTCAAATGACCGATTGTGCTACACCAATAAATAATTGTGCACGGTAGACAGGGAAAGAGCCAGCTAGAACCACATTCCTGACATGCATTATATAGGAGGTCAAAATAAAGGATGACACTGCCTCCATGAAAAAAATTGTGAAGGATGACACGAATTACTATAAGTTCTCTCCATCAATATAATTTATCGCCGCTCAAACTAAAACTTCAAAACAGGATATGCACTAGATCCTTCTGTCATGATAGGAAGAGAACAATCACAATCTTTTAGAACAACCATCCTTACTTGCAGCTTCATGAGATCTTCAAACTTTTAATACTAACTCATATTCCCCAAAAATTTAGCAGAAATTCATGAATTTGCAAAACAAACTATTGTCTAAACTAACATGTTAATTCCTTACCGGAACTACTGCTACAAAATAGAGTTCAAAGACAAGGTGCACTTTCAACTGAGGGTATAACTTGCTTAGGTCTTAATTGAGAATTCAATGAACGGCGTTGATGCAAAGTTTATGTAGGCTTCAAGTCTAAAGCTACAGGGGGTGACAATTACCTATAAGAACATAATACTCAATTTAACTAACGTGCAGACTCCCGATTATCATTATTTTTGTATTACAAACACCAGCTGACAAATTCAAAACCCAAAATACACCCATGAGTCCCACATTGAGTAAGATATGTACCTCTCACACGAACTTTGTGTTAATACACCCAAAATTTTATCTTCCTATGCATCTATTTATATTACTAACTCTACTATGATACAGGAAACTATTACCCAAATCTTATTTTCTGCATAACCACCACAATGCTTTGCTAAATCTTCACTTAACTTCCTGTACCATGGTCTAGACTTCAGAGTCCACAGCCTTCACGAATTCATATGGCTTAAAACCCACCAAAACAGAAGTCCACATTTCAAAAACAAGCCAAGTTTGGAGTCCTTTGGACACTATCTAAAAATGAGTTGAAACTTGAAGCCATAATTGTTTGTAGCTGTTAACTAACAAATCCATGGGGATTTTCGTTTGCATGGAGTAAGAAAGTTAAATCAATTTTCTGAACATGCTAGCACCTAGTAAAGAAAAGAAATATGACTTTGATTGCAGAACTTGTCTCAATGGGAGGCATACACTTCGTAAGTAGTTGCTTTTTGAATAATACTACTCCCTCAAAACAATTCTACACTTGAAACTGGAAACATTTAAAGAGAACACCTTTTATTACTCGACTGGGTTGCAAATGTTCCAACGGATACGCCTCGAAGTGTCACACTTGGCCATTTTCTCTAAAATCTGTGTGGTATTTGCCTAAAATGAGTTTAGTGTCCATACCCATGTCGAAGTGTCGAGCACCTGACGCTGGAACATGAGGTGAAACGAAGAGTCTGAGCGTCCAGTATCCAACACTAGTACTTGAGGTGAAATGAAGAGTCCGTATAACATAGACAACATCTTAAAGAAGGACAGGAAGAAGAAAGAGGTGCAGTATTACTACAATAGGAATACTGTAGTACTCGCAATTTTGGCTTTATATCTTGAGGTGCCTGGGATTTGAGGAAACATCCATACAACTATGCCCATCTTCCATGTGGGAATAAAGAATGATGTACAAGTCCAAAAATATTGTAGTGGAGTAATGAGAAATTTCAGTGGCACTTCATCTTCCCATACCAGAAGATGGCTGCCAGCTCCAGGGAGAGTACTTTTGTTAAAAATTACCAAACCTCATGTAACTCAATGAAAGTTATCCTTTTCAGTTAGAATGTGAAGATCAAAGACAAACCACAAGCAACTGATAGTTTTAATTTCAGAATTAGATGCTGCAATTACCTTTTATCATCAATCCTTACAAAGTTCATTGCCACATCATCAGAGCCTGTATATAGCTGGCCTTTCACCAAACGGCACGGAAGGTCCACACTATCGGCTAGAACCTTCACAAATAGATAAGGAAGACAGCCATGAAAACAGATATTTTGTCAAAGGATATGAACAGAGAAATGCAACGCAGAAGACAATTTCTGCTCTAAAGAAGGGATTTATGCATGTGACTGAGCAATTAGAAAAATAGGAACAATGTCAAACGGAAAATACTTGATCACAAATTTCTAAAGTTAGAGGCTAGGCTTTCTTCCTATTCCCTATAAGGCATATAGGATATTGACAAGATAACAACAGCAGTATTTATCAACAGGCACTTCTGACAACCAACAAAATACTTTTCTTGGTTGTCAGACATTGATACAAAACAGAACCTCAGTGCTTCAAGGGTCCAGGTTTTTAGTGCTCCTAATTGACAAGGAATTTATTTTCACTTTTCAGAATCAGTCCTTTTGCTTTATACACCTACTAATTAAACATTCACAAAAAAAAGACTTCAACTATTTATTGGGTGCTAGCTTATATTTCCATCCTATAGCATCTTCCATGTCAAAAGAAAGACTGTAATTGTTCTTCAGAATTTAAACAAACTTATGGCTATCTTTTGGTAGCTATTGAATAGCAGCAGTACTGGCACTCAGGGTGCTACATCATGAAGAACAAATGAATTGACATGCCTGGTGAAACATAAAACAAAAGGTGGTTAGCGGGAAATTACAACAACAATAACAACAATGTTATTTGAAAGTTTATCTCAGAAAAGTTGATTACTGAAAAGTTTGCGGGAATGCCAAAGCTTCTACGAGTGTGCTGTATCCCTTGCAGAGTGGGAGGCTTAGGAGGGGAAAGGATTGTCTTTTAAATTATATTAAAAACATTGCTCTTGATAGAGAGTTGTTGTGGTGGTTTCCTCTAGACACTGATTCAACTTTGACAAGGCTATACATGACCTGCATCCTAGTGGTTGGGTGATGGGACTATGGGTAGTGCACTAGTGCTCAAACAGCTATACATACCTATCCATGACATTTATCTCCAGGTTAATTCATATTTTCCTCTCTGGTTTCCCTTAAGTCGGGGAGGCGGATTTTGCATTAGATTTTTTGAAGAATGCTTGGAAGGGGGAATCAACGTTTCTGCGTACTGTTCCCACGTCTTTTCCAACTGTCGAATCTTCATGAGGCTGTGATTTCTGAGTTATTAGTGCAGAAGGTGCTTGTAATGTCGATGGCGGAGAACCCCCCCCCCCTCCCCCGATGAGAGACAGGTTGATGAGCTTAGTTGGTGCTTCGGACTCTGTCAGACTTTCCACAGACGAGGATGTTAGGGTAAGGGAGAAGCCTCAGGGGTATTTTCTTCAAATCTCTCCGTGCTACCCTCGTCTCCACATCACGATATGCTCCTTTTCCTATTGCCAATTTTGATGGAAGGCGAAGATGCCTTTTAAGATGGAGGTTTATGTGTTGACACTGGCATTAGGGAAAATGAATTCCAACTAGTATGCTTCAGAGAAGGAGACCAAGGATGGCGCTTCTGCCAGATATGTGTAGTCATGCTAAAAGCAAATCTTGCTCTCATGCATTCCTTCATTGTTGTATGAAAAAATATCTTTGGAGTCGCTTAGTTGGTGTGAGAAGGGGAAATTGGGTATGTCTTTCCATGGTTTTGAAGCTTTTCCAGGTAAGGTTTGAGGGTTTTGTGAGAGTTCAGGGGAACCAGTTTTTATGGAGGTTGGCAAAGCTGGCAATCTTGTGGTGTACTTGGCTGGAGAAGAATGCTAGGATCTGTCCAACACCTTGCCCCTGAGCATTTATGGCAGGAGGTGACTTATTAAACTTCCCTTTGGGCTAAGGCAGGAGGAACCTTAGGAGCAACTGCATTACTTATGCCCAGAGAAACTGGACTAACTTGTGCATGGTGGGAGGACAACTTGTCCTTTTGAGTTTTGACTGTACTCTCTCTCACTTATTTAATACAATTTTTTTTTTTAATCAAAAATTCTTTCAGTGCTGATGTGATTTCTGAAGAAAAGAGTGCTTAAAGGAAGTTACAAATTCCCTAACTGTAGAGCAGCTTATATGATGAATTCTCTGCCCATTTTCACGCTTCAGATAGAAAAACGAGATAGGCTAGTTAGATTAGCTGTTCGTGAATGAGATGAGGCCATGAGGGGTGAACCAATGATAGGGATTGTTAAGAAAGTACAGATTTGACCAGAACCTGCATGGTTAGGCAAATAACCTGTTGCAGTATATCCTGGTCGAGACTTGCAAGGGTGGTTCCACACTGCTTCTCATAAGTAGTAACTCGCAGCAGATGTCACCGGCAAGGAAATCGAGTAGGCTCCTTTTCTCAACTGCGATACTAAGCATCATGCTCCTAATCGATGCATATTTCATCATGAAGTGCTAAATCTTTGTTGAAAATGATGTGCAGATGCTTTTATGGAAACTTCCAGCATTGTCACCTTCTTCAGCAAGTAAATGATACCACAGTATCTTTAATCCTAGGGTTTGAATTCCTTTATTTAATAGGAACTTTTGACAACTGTCTGGTTGCATCTGCTGTTAAGAAAATTATTGTAGTATTACTGAGAGGTTGATACTGATAGTCAATGCCTTAGTTTATTGTAACAAAGGACATTTCATTTAAATTGATCCTTATGCATAATAGTTGGATTATACAGGAAATGATTAGGCATCATGGTTGAAGAAACATCTCTACTAGACATGCTTTTCAGAGCATCTCCAATGCTACAAAGCTTTAAGTGAGTTTTTACTTGTGCCACATCATCATTACAAAAATCCTCTTTACTTAACCCCTCCCTCCCAATGGCATAAATCTCCAAAAACCTCTAGGTGAGGGACCCAATTTAGAAATAGATTATGCCACAAACCTGGTTTGTCTAGACAAAGTGGTTTGTAAAAAAAAGAGGTTTATAGGTTTGTCACTATGGGTAGAGGTTTTTTGGGAGGGTTTTTCACCTCACAAACCTCTCTAAAAACCTTGCATTGGAGATGCTAGGTGGACATTTACAAAGCTTAAAATTTTCTAAGTTGAAATTTAATTAAGAATGCTCAGGTTGGTTTTGGTCTTCCATATCTTGAAATAAATTGGACCAAGGCATGTATATCTAAAGGCCTTATTTGTGGTCAGGTGCGGCAGATTCTTCTGGAAAGATTTTGGTTGCCAGGAAGTTTGTGAGGCTTCTCAAAGAGGGAAGAGGGGGACTTCAAAGAGTTACTTGCCTTGACAAAACCGCTAAGGCAAATCAGAAGGAATAAATTTTTTAAGAGGCACCAGGAAGGGAGGGATCAAAGACAAGATCAAGGCACCAGTTCATTCAAACATTCCTGAAATTTTAAATCACACGTAACTAACATTGCAGAAAATACCTTGAATAATAAAGCACGATGACGAGCTAGTCCAATTGTTAGAGAACCAAGAGGCAACACCATGCTCCGAAGAGTGGACTTTAAGCTGTAGCTAAGGCTTTTCCAAGTTCTCAACATGTTGTCTGGCTCTCCAACTGGCCCCCCCATATAGTCAGACACCAGGGTAGCAAGCTGGCGCACCAACCCACCTGCCCCCAAACGATCGGGGTCTGACCTTGCCTTGACAGCCAAACTCTGGGCCCTTTGTTCAAGTTTCAGCAGGTTTGCATCATCAGCCTTGTTGACCAAAATTACCTCCCAACTATTACCCTCAGAAACTGGAGCTGCTTGAAGATCACTGAGTGAGGGCATTTTTGATGATTCACACTCAGAAATCACCCCATAGAAATCATAGAAACCATCCAAGATCTTGTCATCATAGCTAAGAGCATTATAGTTCTGTCAGGCATGGACAAATCTATGATATGAGATGGGTTAGAAAGTAATACAGACATGCCATCAATTTCAAAAGTTAAAAGCAAACTGGCCTGGTAAAAACATTTCTTGCGGAGTTTCAGTGAAATTTCAGCCCACACCATATCCTTATTTTAATGAACACCAAGTCCAAGATATACAGGATAAACCAATTAATAAAGAATGGAAATGAAAGAGGTGAATCAAACAGCATTAAATGATCCTATAAAAGCCATTTCTATCCGGGCATACATTGCATACTTTCAGCGAATTGTCCTTTTAATTTCTTTCAGCCCGTCACCTCCTTTTTCTTGTCTAATCATCTTGATAGTCTCTACCCAATCATTGAAAAAATGGTGACAACCTATGAAGTTCAAGTTTAGCATGCGTCTTAACAAGAAATAAGGAAGCAAATTTCATAGCACTGCTAAATGCAATGATACTTTCTTCCAGAGATAATCAAATGTACATTTCTCATACTAATGTACAATAACAAGATTGTGACAAAGACGGCAATGTTTGGCAAAATTAGCTATAGCTGTAGCTGTCAAGTATTATTAAAGGAAAGAAATTAGTAAAAAAATTGCTAAAAAGTGATACAAAAGGCTAATAAACTAGCTGTAGCTCTAGCAGCAGGTAAAAAATCGCTAAAAAGTGATACAAAAGGCTAATAAACTAGCTGTAGCTCTAGCAGCAGGTGGAAGCTTGCAAGGATAGCTTTCAAAAAATTAGTTGCAGCTGCAGACTAAAAATCTAATGACAAACTGTTTGGTAGCAGAGAGTAAAAAACACTAGCTACAAGCTTCAAGTTGTAGCTTTTTATGAAAAGCTAGCTGTTCGTGCCATGTCAGGCTGTCAGCTGCTAGTGAAGGTTGAAAGTATTAACTCACTTATTTGCACTCAAGGTATTGCATGATGGAGTAATCATATGAAAGGGGCTCCACAGGGGCAATTAGAAAGGATATATGTTTAAGACTTTGGATTATACAGATGGAAAGAAGAAGAAATATTTTCAAAATAAAAATTCAAGCACAACAATGACATACATCTATCACTTAATGGTTCGAACGTGTGAATTCCAACAAGAATATTTGCTGGTTAAGCAAAAACTCCAGTCAAATGCAAACCCATGAACACTTACATAATGGTCAAATAACCATACTAAGATTTCAGGATGCATTTTTATTCGGTTCAATCAAGTGTAACCTACCATCACAGATTCACATAACGCATAATTTCTTTAACATGGCTCAATTTAAAGGAACTTCTGCCTTTTCTATCCCCATACTGCAGTCCAATTTCTGCAAGTAATGGGATCGCTTCTCTAGCACAAGCACAGCATTTTACAACAACAATGGATCACCCAACCTATACAATTACTTGACACCAGTTTTGACCTCCAAAGGGTATCAGAACCCACCATTTGAAGACCTAAATGTTTGTTAATCAAGCTAACCAAAATTTATCTTGATAAGCCAGTAAAGGTGATGGTGCTAACGTAATGGCCAATCTAGACAAGGATTTAAACAACTGATGATGCTAAAAGCGGAAACTCTTCCTCCATGGAAAAGTAAACTGATTAATTGAGCACGGATAGAGCTCAACATGGTAAACAGAAGAGGCCAGAGTCATAAGAAATGTAAACTTTTTCCACATTAAATCGGAAAGTAAGATGAAGTGTTTTTGGCAAATTGCTGCAAAAGCTGCTGTCCGTCGAAAATTTTCTCCTTATGGATGCTCTTTCTGAGCCATATCAAAGATTCCCAAGTCAAATTAAACTCAAACTATGTATTTATTGTTTTGTTATTGGGAAAGTAAACTGAAAAAAATTTTAAGACTGAATCCAGCTAACTTACCCAGTATCTGAATGCAACAACTTCTGCTGGAGTATTCTCTTGTCCACAAGAACCTAAACTTATTTGCTTCACTTCTTCAATCTGAACTGCCTCAGGGTCTTCCCTTGCACTCATTTCCATTGCTAACTGTATCAAATACTCCTCCTCGATGTCGGGATCCTTAGAATTGCTAGACTCCGAATCATGTCTAACAACATCCGAACCAACATCAAAACCGCCACTGCTGGCTGATTCCAAGTGTTCTTCCATTCTATCTTGTTGCCTCTTAATGTTTGAAGTAGAAGGGGGGCTAGGACTCTTTTTGTTAGTCATTGTCTGAAACCATCCAGCTATAGCTGTAAAGGGTTTCTGCTCAGAACGATGGTGCGAGTGAGGGGATGGCCCGGCACTCAATTTACTGATTCTTGATGAATTAGATCCTTCTGTGTTTTCACCTTGGTTTGGCACTATATTTAGCTTCTTCAGTAGGTTCTTCATATTATTTCCCCAAAGCCTGAATGGTGAATGCTAAATAAATAAAAGTCTGGCCATATACACCTCCATTGTCTTAGGCCAAACATGAACTCCCCAACGCACCTAAACTTATACTAGCAAACTTTCTCAATCCAAATACACATATCAAACCCAAACAACCCCTCTTCAAAGCTAAACACAGCACCAAAACATTACAAACAAACAACTTCAGCAGAAACAAGAACACAACACTACATACTAATCCATCAATCCAAGGGAAAAAAACCCAGCAATGCTTGCTCGAAAATCAGCAAATCCCAGATGCCCAAATGGAAATAAATGAACCCCCTTTTCTTACAAAATCACCCAGGTCCCAAAATCCTCAACACAATACATAAAACGGTTCATAAAAATCCTTGCTCCAAAGCAAATTTTACTAAAAACCCAAATTTTATTAGGCAAAAAGAAATGGACTTTGGTATGATTAATAAGTTTACCTTAGCCGACTTAAGCAGATAAAGACCCGCCAGTTTGGGAAGCTTGTGATGAAAATCGTCTAATATCAAGGTTAGATACAGGTCAACTTAGAATCATAACTTGCCATTTTTAGGGAGAATTTCTTATTTTTGAAAGCTACCCATCTGCCAAAGATGGGTGAGAATTTCTTATTTGAGAGCAAGAAGAAGAATAATTATGTAACAGAGCAACCCAAAAAATTGAAAAAAAAAATGCAAACTAAATACTCATAAACTCATATAGAATAGGACAGAGTTAATTAGTAAAAGAGTGAAGGAGTTCGATAAAAGAGAAGGTGACAATAAGTTTGACACAAACAAGTGGGATGGTAATGACCCCACTAGTTAACTTAAAGGGCACCCACCAAAGAGTAGACAATTTGAGGTGTGATTTCCTCAAATATACATCATTCACAAATTAATTTCCAAATTAACTTCGGTTAGGATCGGACTGTGGCCTGGAAGCGAATTTAATTTTTTTTTATAGCGAAAGGCAAAGCCGCTGTGGGTTTGCCTTTCGGTATAAAAAAAAAAATTAAATTCGCTTCCAGGCCACAGTCCGATCACTATTTTTTTTTTATAGCGAAAGGCGGCCACAACGGCTTTGCCTTTCGCTACAAAAAAAAAAATTAAATTCGCTTCCAGGCCACAGTCCGATCACTTTTTTTTTTTTATAGCGAAAGGGAAAGCCGCTGTGGGCCACAGCGACTTTGCCTTTCGCTATAAAAAAAAAATTAAATTCGCTTCCAGACCACAGTCCGATCCTACGTGGTGTATATATGTGGGGAAATAGTTTTGAATCGAAGCTAATTTGGGAATTAGTTTATAAATGATGTATATTTGAGGAAATCATTCCAATTTGAGTGTTTTATTAATATTATCTATAAAATCATCAAAAAAATGAAAAAGGGTTTACAAAAACAATAAAAAATAAAAAGAAAAGGGCATGGGCTCGTTGCTGATTGGTTGGCTTTGCCTACCTAACAAGAAGGAAATATTAATGAAAAAATTTCCATTGGCTGAGCTTGTTTCTCTTTCCTCTTGAAGTGTGTATAGGGATGGATAGTGGCATGAGGTGGAAGATTTTGCAGTGGGAGACTAATTGCATGGAGTATTAAAAGTTTGCAACTTGCATTTGCTCTTTGCTTTGCTTTGCTAGTTCAACCGAGCCTTTTTAGTCTTTGGTGCGTTTTTTGGGTTAAAAGAAGAGTTTGGTGTGCATGGTGATAGAAGACAAGGATAAGTTTTGTTGACTTTACTTGGAACTACAGTAGCCATTTAAACCCCTCAGCCCTCACTAGAAGAGCAAACTTATTATTTCATCTGATTTGTAGTTTTATACTTTCTTGATTTCAGATAAATGTATACATAGTTTTTTTCACTAGTTTTGAGGCAATAAAAAAAGCTTTAACTTGTAGATGCTATATTTGTAGTACTCTATTTTACTACTTGCTCAACCTCGCCAAAGCCATCGTCTTGCCGAGGCATGCAAGAGCAAATACAAGTATACCAGCTCAGAGGGGTAGGCGACTATGTTAATGGCTTAGGGCTCAGGGTCAGGGCCCCATCATATAAGTAAAAGTAGAGTAAAATTAAAAAAATGCAAATAGAAAATCATGATAAAAGTTGCAGCAAGGTTGGTCACCGTGAGTATGGGATATGGGATTGATTCCGTTTGAGCCTCACTTGTAGGAATTTTTTTTTTTTTTTTTTTTTGTTTTCTTATCTATTTTATCTCTCAAATCAAAACAAGAAAGCATCAGTAAAAGTGTATAGGTAATTTATTACTTCCTCTTCTTTACATCCGTCTTTTGTTTCTTTCTCATCCATATGAAATTTCGTTTCTTCTATTTAATTTTTGTATTAGATATCATTTATATCCTTTACTTGATTTTAAGATTATTAATTTTTTTGAGAGAATTTTAAGATTATTAATTAGTTATTATTTCTCATTAGACTTTGTTTTTTTTTATAAGGTAAGGAAGAACGATTAGGAGGTAATATTTTTGAGTGTTACACTCGTCGCATCAAAAACTAAATTATTACAAAACACCATAGTCGGATAATTAGTCAAGTGTGAGCTTGTAGTAATAATTGTCCTATGTTTTTCCATCCAATTAGCTACCCGATTTGCTTTACTGAATGTATATTGGATGCGGTAATGACCTATCTTTTAAGTAGTTGTCATATATACAGTATTAGGCTGAGTATTATCCATGAGATTTTGCTTCAATAACTTCAGACATCCGCAATTAAACTACTCCACTCGCAAAGAGGCACCGAAGAAATTACTCTATAGGAAAAAATTTTAAAAAAAAACCGAAGCTCATACATCAATATAAATACTCCTATGTCAGAAGCATTCTTCGCCATTATGGCTAGGCTGCCAACAACCTACAGGTATAAAACCAAAGACCATTAGTTGATACGTTAAAACACAGCTTATCAACTTATGGTCTATCATCCCTCAAGTGTAAGTTGATATTGCCTCCTACGAATCGTCGTTTGAGAACTAGCTTCAGTCGATCAAATCAAGCAAACCCTAAAACATATGTCAATTGAATCTTTGACAGAGCTCGTGTATTGGATGAGGTTACAATATCAAACACTAACTCAAATGGAGAACAATCAACAGTAAAGTTATGCTTGTTAGGGGACCATATAGATATCATACTTTATTTACATTGTTAATATTGTCTATTGATAGCACAGAACTGGATGTGGCATCTTCAGCAGACCGAGAATGAGAAAAAAGAATATACAATACCCATAGATGTAAACAGCCCAGATAAACAAAAGACCATAGTTTTGCTGTTGGATTCCTTGCCAAAAATACTGCTCCAGCCGAAAAAACAGTATCCAACTGCCTAAGCAGCGATCCCAGATGCTGCTTTCCTGATTGAATTTTTTCCTTGAACATAGGCCGCAACTTGGAACCAGGGGCCTCCTCCCATGTTCCCACTTCCGCATATTCTCTTGAGCTACCAGAAAGGTCTCCCACACTGGATAAAGACTTGTTTTCGTCAAGTAATCTTGAAACTGCCTGAAATAATAGCTAACAGATGTGACAGCTTATAATTTTCAAAAGTTTCAGATTGTTATGTTTATTTGTGAAATGATGTACCTCGATTCTAAAGAGAAGCATAGCCTTATCTGAAGAAAGTGCCTCAACCTGGAGGAAACATAAAATTGGGTAAATGTGAGTCATCAATAGTGCCATGTAGTTTCACAAGCCACATAGGTGATTACATAGAGGAATACCAAATATTTGTTCACAAATAACATGAATTGTTTCTATTTGGCATGCTAACCACATGTAAAAAGTCCAAAATTCTAATTGTCTTCCACTTTTTGAGAGAACAACAAGTAAATAACAAAGGAAGTACTCTAGGGCGTATAAACTATACACCTAGGGCGTACTGTGAGTCTGAAAAACACAGGGTACTCCTTATGCTACTAGTTAGCACTTGCACATAAACAAAAAGCATACTGATACAACAAAAAATGGTAACAGAAAAAACTAATGAAAACAGTGAAGTCTTACAAAAAACAAAGGCACTACAAATTATGTTTCCAAGGACTTTGAACTTGTTTCACCAATGTTCTTGACGTTCTTTCTTGCTCTTGTGGTAATTCATTATATCATAAGCTGCATAAAACTTCTAGGGGGTGTTTGAGAGAGATATTTGTCAGACTCGAGGATCCAAGGATTGAGTTCAGGAATAGATCCCAGGATCGGACTTTAAGACCCCTCTATTTGAAGGATATTTGAAGTGTAAGAGCGTCATATTGTATCCTAGTGTCCGAAGATTCGACACCAATACTTTCGCTGAAATGAAGTGTCCCGAGTAACAAAGTGAGACAAAATGACATCACCATCCTTTCTCATAGACCTCCTCAAGTCTTGAATCCTAGGGCTCGTTTACTTGGTAGCAACGGTGATTACAATGTAATAACCATTTTATAAAGTAAAGTTGGGGTGGAAAAGGAAGTAGTGGGAGAAGAGATATGGGAAGAGTGGGGCTGATTACATCCTCCAATGTAACCACAATTCAACTTTAAGCCATATAAACTTGATTACATTGGAGGTTGTAATCAATTCCACTTTTCCATCTCTCTAATCTCCCTCCTTCCTATTCTACCCCTCTTTTACTCAAATATGGTGAATTACATGGTAATCACCCTTGCTCTTTTCTTTTTTCTTTCCTTATTTATTTATTTATTTTTTTGATAGCATGGGTATCCAAGTTTTGCTTGACTAATCCCATGGGCCCTGAAGTTAATGACCAGGAAAACCTCCAACGGTGAGGGGACCCGAACTTGGGACCTCTAGAATAAATCTCATGTCTTACCTGTCTTACCAGTCGGCAGACATGGTAATCACCATTGCTAGCAAGTAAACGCCACGTTAGCGGCTGTCTTCTACTCACCCCCATCCATAATTCAAATTTGGTCATCAACTACCACAATTGAATGACCATGCAATTTATCTAACAGGTCATCGAGTCTAGGAATCGGTACATATACTTCATGGTATGTTGTTAAATGCGTGAGTGTCTACACACATTTGCATGGCACCATCTTTCTCAGATAGTAGAAGGGATTGAACTGGTCATGGACTCTGGCATTCAAAGAAAATCCAAGCTCAACCAACTCATGCACTTGCCTAGACAGCTCCTTCCATAGGATTACATCCATAGGCATCATTGCTAGGGAATGATGCAACGGAGATTAATTTAATTGGGTGCTCAATACCACCACTAATTGGGGCATCTAAGGGGTCATTTAGGAACACATCCTCAAATTCTTGTAAAAAAGGGAATCCCCAGAAGGATGTAACGGGAGACCTCTCTCGCACTCAAAATGTTTGCTATCACAAGGTATAAACTGGAGCACTAATGGTAATGGCATGCTATACTCCAGTTCCCTCAAGTAAAAGCACCTCACTTGTGTTCCCCTTCCTAGGTTTGTGTTTAGGGCTTACGGGACCAAGTGTTACAGAGTTTCCACCCATTTCAATTCAATGTGTATGTATGTCCCTCATGCACAACTTACCATCAAACTGCGAAAGGTCTAATCAAAACTAATCAAGAAATAGGTTATTGGAGCAATGAGTGAAATGATGGAATTGAATTAAGGAAAGATAGAAAGGAGTAATGCCTAAGCATAAAGGCTTAGCGACTAGCTTAGAGAAAGAGTTCAGACTTATCTGTCAACAAAGCAAGCTTAGATAAAGGTATAGGAACTTTAAGAATAATAAATCCATATGTTGCTCTACCACACAGTCAGAGAATGATCTGTAATTCAACTTATCAGCCCCAACAGGTTACGAGAGTAGTCTTTAAATAGAGAGGTCTTTTACTCCTAAGGCTTCTAAGTATACAAAATAAGAAGGTAATGCGGTCACACTTTGTAGGCCAATTGTCAGCATGAGAATCCTCTTGCTAGTTGCATCTACACCAATGACCTTAAAGCTAACATGCTCGGACATCAATATGGCTTAAAAGTTTATTCAATTCAATTGTTGCTCTCTTCCTCTCCATCCCCTCCCCCATCCCTAGAGCAGCCTCAGAGTGAAAACAAGCCCCACAGAAGACAAGTTGGCTAGAGGATACTTAAATTGACAGATTAAGGTTCCCAGATAGCAAAGTAAATCAGATTCCAAATTAACATCACAAAAGCCGGACTACGAAATCACTCAAACTTGTAGCCTGCATTTGACTACCTTTCATGCTGCAACCTTGCAGTTGATTTGAGAACTTTTCAATTAGCTTCTTGAACCTTCCAGAAAGCTATGGCAAGCCCAAAATGGAGTGATTTGATGGCCAATCTAATGAAAAAAAACCGCACCAAAATGATTTTGGAGGATTTGGCAAATCTCGCACAATGTTGAGCAGGATTGGTAATTGGAAAAATGTGGCCGAGCAAGGCAAATTCATTTTTAAGAAGGTATAGCCTGCTGAGAGGGCACAAGGAGAGTCTTGGAAGTAACTGATATGTTCATATGTGGCTGATTTGAAGACATTATTTTTCTATGGTTAGAACAAAAGATATAGTACAGAGGAGGGGTGTTATAAGTGACCACGTATGTAAAATATGTTCAGTGCAAGATGAATATACGGGTCACTTGTATCGTAAAATGTCCCTTTTCACAAGATACTAGGGTGCCATTCTCCACTGGCTGAGGTATGACAGACCTGTTATTCGACGGGATCGAGATTGTTGCAATGTATCTAAGCATACAGTATAGTAACTGCAAGAGCATTAAAGCTGTGCTTTATTGACAATTTAAGCAATTTGGATTGAAAGGAATACTTCCATATGAGGATGGAGCCAGGCTGTAACTTGGTAAAACAGATCCAATTTCAAGCTTCTGTCAGAGCAGAAAATGCCAGCAAGCATAGAGACAATCTGGAACAACTGTGTTAGACAGGCTGCTGACTATTATTTTTGTCGCAGCTACTTCTAGCACATGATGTATACAGGAGATCAGAGATCCTTCCTAAAAGGCAAGTTCCTTTGTTTTAGATAAGAAAAGTTTATATTAATGAATGAAGTTTAAAGATACAAAAAGGGGGAGGACAAGGAGTCCTCAAAGAGTAAAGCAAAGCTAACTACAGTAAATCCCCCCAAATACGCTGAATATCTGTTAGGGGCACCTTGAACGCCCCAGCTGCTTTAGCCCAAGGAGAAGCCAAATACAATATGCGATCCCCAACAAAATCGGCTGGCTTTAGAATTCCTCTCTAGCCAAAGGCACCAGAGAATAACTTTCCCTCCTTTATCAGCCCCATACGCGCAAACCGCATCTGTAGAAACTATCCAACTGTAGCAGGGAGAGCAAAACGCTCTCCACGAAGCAGCCTATCCCACAAAGACCTGGAGAAATTGCACAAGCCAAACCAATGCAGACAACTCTCACAAGCCTGGTGGCACATCACACAAATATCCGGTGATAGTGCCCACCCAGGTTGCCTCCGGCTCTCCGCTGTAGCATATCATGTGTGTTCTGTCTACCCAAAACCATAGTCCAAACAAAGGCGCGCACCTTCAAATGGGCTTTAGACTTCCAAATATAGTTATCTAAAGGGAATAGAAGGTAGTGTGAGGGAGGAGTAAGGTTATGAAGGAAAGATTTGCAGGAGAAGATCACGGAGGAGTCTCCAGCCCAAACCCGAGAGTCATCACCAGGGACGAGTTGAATGGTGTTTAGAACACAAAGCAGGGAAATAAGTTCCTCCATCTCTCTGTCATGGGGAGCTCTCCATAAGTGAAGATTCCAGGAAGCTCCGGCTTCTGAATAGAAGGCAGAAACCGGCGCATCATGAAGAGAAGACAACCGAAAGACCCGAGAATATGTGGTGGAGAACGGAACATCTCCCTTCCACACATCCTACCAGATTCTAATCCGATTACCATTTCCCACTATATACCTGACCAGGGAAAGAAGAAAGTCGATACCCGTAAATTTCCATGGGCAAGCATGGGAAACAGCGGAGCTGGCATGGGTGTCCCATCCATTGTGCTGAAGACTGTACTTGCCCCTGATAATTCGGTGCCATAGGGAGTCAGACTCCAAAGGAAACCGCCACAACCGTTTCCCAACCAAAGAGATGTTTTGCGACACCAACTGACCAAAACCCAGACCCCCCTCCGTCTTAGGTCTACACACTAGGTCCCAACTAACTAGGTGGTCCCTCTTACTCCCCTGTGTCCCTGACCAAAGATTTCTCATCAATCTCTCAGTCCTATTGGCCACACTAACCGGGATCTTAAAAAGGGAAAGATAGTAAAGAGGAATGTTTGCTAGACACAACTGTAAAATCGTAATCAGCTCCCCCAAAGAGGAATGCCTCGCTTATGCTGATGCTTCTATTAAGAGGAATGCAGTTTGTACCATTTTCTTTGCTTTTAGATAAAGAAAAAAGTATATTGATATGATTTTAAATGTACAGCAGGAGAGAGGATAAGGTATCCTCTAAATAAAACATTTACAGATTGCCCCAATTCCTCTGTATATCAGTTATAGAGTAATCCCTAAAAGCCCCCGCAGCCTTAGCCCATAAGGAGGCTAAATAAGTAATCCTCTCCCAGAGCATCGCAGGAGTTGCTGAAAGTCCCTTAAACACTCGTGCATTCCTCTCTAACCAAATGCACCACAAAATTGCAAAATAAGCATTGCGCCACAGCAACCTCCTCTCCTTACCAACCCCAAAGCCCCGGAAATGCACCTGTAAAAAGGCCTCAACACTAGAAAGATAAACAAACATCTCCCCCTGGATCAACCTACGCCAAAGACTCTGTGCCACATCACACCAAAGAAAAAGATGTGCAGAAGTCTCGCAGTTAGACCGACATAACGAACACATATCTGGTGACAAAAGCACCCCGGGTCTCCTCCGCTGACTTAAGTCGTTTGTATTAACCCTATCCAGCACCAAAGTCCACACAAATGCCTTCACCTTCATAGGTACCTTTGCTTTCCAAATGTAGTCTGCTAGAGGAAAACAAGGGAGAGGTGTCCCCAAATCCCGACAGAAGGACTTGCAAGAGAACTCCCCCGAAGGCTCCCCAATCCACCTCCTAGAGTCATCTGAGCTCGACAGCTGAATAGGCTCCACAAGTGTAAGAAGCGAAGTGAGTTCTTCCATCTCCCTATCATGAGGTGGCCGACGAAGATGTAAATTCCAGGAACCACTCTGTACCGAGAAAAAGTCAGCAACCATACCCCCACGTAGAGTGGTCAACTGAAACAATCGAGGAAATCTCGTACAAAACTGCTCACCCCCCCTCCAATTATCCTCCCAAAACCTAATGCGTGCACCATTCCCAAGTACCAGCTCAACATAAGGAAGGAAGCGCGGAAGGATTTGTGAAATAAACTTCCACGGACTAGCATGTGTATAAGTCCCTGTAAACTGTGTGTCCCACCCGTTCTGTTGCGTTCCATACCTACTTCGGATGACCCGATGCCAAAGACTATTAGGCTCCCGTGGAAAACGCCAAAGCCATTTGCCCGCAAGGGCGATGTTTTTTGCCACCAACCTGTCCACACCCAAACCACCTTCCTCCTTAGGGCGACACACCTTGTCCCAGCTCACCAAGTGATCCTTTCGCTCCCCATCCACACCAGTCCAGAGGAAGTCTCTCATGAGTTTCTCGATCCTATTAGCTACGGCTACTGGAATCCGAAACAAAGAGAGATAATACAGCGGAATGCTAGAAAGACAAGATTGGATTAGTGTAATCCTGCCCCCGAACGAGAAATAAACTCGCTTCCAACCATCCAAGCGCCTGGACACCCGCTGCACAACTGGCTCCCAAAAAGCCTCCGAACGTGGGTTACCTCCTAAAGGCACACCCAAGTAGGTAAGTGGCCACTCCTGTATCTGACAGCCTGCCAAACCTGCTATCGTCGTCAAAAAGTCGTTACCCACATTTATCCCAGCCACACTACATTTCGCAAGATTGATTCTCATCCCTGAAATCACCTCAAAAATTTGCAAGATTGTCAAAACATTCTTAAATTTCTCAAGATCCGCATCCAAGAAGAGGATAGTGTCATCTGCAAACTGAAGGTGAGAGACATGCACCCCCTCCCGACCCACTTTCAGACCAGCAACGACTCCCGTCTCAATACCTCTCTCCAACATCCTACTGAGCACATCTACCACCAGCGTAAACAGAAAAGGCGACAATGGATCGCCTTGCCTCAAACCCCTAGAGGAAGAAAACCACTCCCTGGGCGCTCCATTTACGAGCACAGAAAAGTGAGCATTCGAAAAACAACCCCTAATCCACCGCCTCCATAGTAACCCAAAACCTTTCCTCTCGATTACGCTATCAAGGAAACGCCAACTCACCCTATCATAAGCCTTCTCAAAGTCTAGCTTGAAAACAATACCCTGTGATCCTCTACGCCTCGCATCATCCACCGTCTCATTAGCCACCAAAGAAGCATCCAAAATCTGTCTCCCCTCCACAAACGCGCTCTGAGAGTAAGAAATGGTAGTAGCCAGAGCTTCCCCTATCCGCACAGAGAGGACTTTCGTGATTATTTTATAAACACTAGTAATGAGGCTGATAGGACGAAAGTCCTTAACTTTTATAGAACGATCCTTCTTTGGAACTAATGTGATGAAATTAGAATTGATACCCCTGCCAAGAACCCCCTGTACATGAAATTCTTCAAAAACATGAAGAAGATCATCTTTAATCACCTCCCAACAAACCTGAAAAAAGGCCATTGTGAAGCCATCGGGACCCGGGGTTTTCTCTCGATCCATACTGAATACCGCTGCTCTAACCTCCTCTAGCTCAAAAGGGCATTCTAGACGAGCCGCCATAATTGGTGAAATTGGGCTCCAGTCCAACCCCTCAATACGAGGTCGTAACATTTCCTCCTCGCTAAAAAGTGAGCGATAGTATGATGTAATCTCACGGCTGATCTCCCCCACATTGGTAACCACATCCCCATCATCATTCTCCAACTCCTTAATAAAACCCCTTCTCCTCCTCCCATTGACTACCTTAAAGAAAAGCCTCGAATTTGTGTCTCCTTCTTTAGCCCACCTCACTTTCATTTTCTGTCGTCGACACTGCTTCTCCCTCAAAAGCACCTCCTGAAAATCATTTTTCAACTCAACACTCTTGCGTACAAGCTCCTCACCCCCCTCTACGTTGCTAATTGACTGATCCACTACGGCAATCTCACTCAACAACTCATTCTTTCTCTGGTTAATGTCCCCGAAAACCTCCTTATTCCACCCTTTGAGGTGCTCCTTAACAAATTTCAATTTCCTCATGAAACAATAGCCCTGCCACCCCTGGACCTCACAAGTGCCCCACCATTCAGCCACCTTCCTACGAAAATTCTGATGTAAAGTCCACATATTCTCAAAGCGAAATGGGGTTGGACCCCATTGCACCGGCCTGGATTGAAGGGTTATCGGAAAGTGGTCGGAGCAAGGGCGCGAGAACACCTCCTGTGACAACAAAGGAAACTCATCTTCAACCGCATTAGTGAACAAAAACCGATCCAACCTCGAAGAAGCACACCGTCGCCCACTAACACTCCATGTAAACTGTACATTTTGCAGTGGAGGATCCCGCAACTCGCACTCCCTAATAACTGTGTTAAACTCCCTCATATCACCCAACCCACCAGAACGCCCTAGTCGCTCTCCCACACTGCGAACAACATTGAAATCTCCCCCGAGAATCCAGTGTGGGGAGCAAAGCCCAGCCAAATCGTACAACTCCTGGAAAAAAGATCGTCGTTCAGAATGTCTACACAGGCCATACACTGAGGTAAACCACCATTCCCCTCTACCTCGAACGTTCAAACACACTGTCACAGAAAAACAGCCCAAAACGACGTCGACCTTGACAGCAAACCTAGTATCCCACATTACCAAGATTCCTCCAGAGGCCCCCAAAGACGGAAGAACCACCCAGTCCTTGTCTCGCGAGTCCTAGCAACTCCTAACAAAAAAAGAATCTGCAACCTCCACCTTTGTTTCCTGTAAAAACACAACATCGGGAGAGATTTTAGAGACAACCTCTCTCACCATATCCCGCTTATTGCTCCTTCCTAAACCATTAACATCCCAGCTCAAAATCTTCATAAAGAACGACTACGACCCCTCCTACGGCCACTCTCCTTGCCATAATTAACACTGCTCTGTAGATTACGAAGTTCCTTCTCCCAATTTTTCCCTTTCTTCCGAGAGTGCACCTTTTCACCCACACTTACCTGCATTTCCTTCTCCGAGACATCATACAGCTGACATCGCATGAGCCCAAGAACCGCCTGCGGGTCTCGGTCATCAACACCCGGGCCTGTCAGTGGTGCTAACTCAATAACACCATCTTTAGGGGCATCTGTTATGTCTGAATTACACGCACCAGCACCTGTACTCTCCTCCGCAGATGATAGAAACATATTAGAATCTCCCAGGTTCAGCAAATTTACCTCCATATCGCTGTCTGTTGACATGTCATCAACCTCCTTCCGACGTAAGCTCTCTATAAGGAGCTCCGTCTCAGCATCCTCATCATCAAATTCACTGAACAAATCATCATCGTCTTCCCATCCCCCAAGCTCAGGGACCTCCTTCGTGGCATCTCCCAAATCTGTTCGAAGCCGGACAAAAACATCCTCTAATGGAACCTCAGATTGTGCTGTAGTCTCCTTAAGAACCTGAGTCGTATCAGCAACCCACTTCCCAAATAAATAAATATCTCCAAGTAGCTTGCTAGCCTCCAAGACGGACTTTGGAAGAGTCACCTTCCCTCCTGCCGAAGGCCACAGCCCCTCACACCCGCCACTCAGCTCGTCGCTGCCAACCAAGGGAGGGGAATACGTAGCCAGCTCGCACTGGGAGCAACCCCCTGTCCCACTCACCTCCCTAACCTCCTCGCCGGCAAATTCCGCCCCTAAAGCAGCCCCGTTAGTGGTCAAAACCTTCGCCGGAGACGCAACTCCCACAGCCTGCGCAGATTCTGTCTCAGGCGGTGTTATCGCCGGCCGATCCCCTGTCCCACTCACCTCCCTAACCTCCTCGCCAGCAAATTCCGACCCTAAAGCAGCCCCATTAGTGGCCATACCCTTCGCCGGAGACGCAACGACCTGCCCCCTTGAACGGCCGGCAAATTCTGTCTCAGACGGTGGTTTTGGCGTCCTCGGATCTGATTCTCCAGTTGTCGGCCGGTCAGCCTCCGGTGGCCGATGGTGGCGCCGCCGATAAACATGTGACCAGCGACCGCCATCCCCTTGTCGACTGTTCGCGCTCTCTCCCCCTGCTGCCAGACGTGAGCTGGCCTCGGTTTCCCCGCCAGTAACCCTCTTATGGGTCGGGTCGTCTGAACCCTTGCCCCGCTGGACCCAAATCTGCCTGACTTTTGTAACTGGCTTATGTGGGTGAACTGGGCCAAGTCTCTCAAAGGCTGACTTCGCAGATCTGATTAACTTAGGCATTGGGCCCCTTGCATAACCCCCAGGCCCAAGTCTTTGGAACACAGTACTCCTAGTCCCCAGCCTGAAAGGCTGAGCACCGAGGCCCAAATCTGCCAACTGACCCTCTAGGCCCAATTCTTTGAAAAACTGATTTATTTGACTTATTCATAACGGGAAGGACTAAAACAGAATTTGAGCGAGATTCTAGCCCTGAAATCTCGCGCCTTCCATAATCTGCTTCTCCATCTCCAACGCTTCCCCTCTGCAACACCTTTGAATTTCTATTCTCCGGTGCACGCTCCGGCCACCTATCCCTAGCTGAATGATGCTGCTGGTTCTGCAGTATGCAAGGACTCCCTACAAAAATAAATCGAGGACCAAAGCATTGCAGGGCCTCAAACAGGGCACCCCACCCTCGCCCGCTGTTACCCTCAGGGACTCTTATAGAAACAGCTTTACTCTTCCATGGCTGCTTCTCCAACAGAAAGAATCGTCCAGCACCACTGATACTAATACGTAGCAACAAGATATATCCATTCCCACGCAAAGTTCTGACCCACCTCCCAGCGCTATCTCCTCGCCACAGTGAGATCGCCTCCTTCCCCCACCAAAGGAGTTCCTCTCGACTCAGCCGAATTACGAACTTGTCTTCCCGACGCTGCTCCACCACTAAATAATCAAAATTGTCACGCTTCAGATCAAAACGTTTATTCTCAATCCTAAAAACAGACTCCATAATTAACTAAGATGCTAACTCTAAAAGAATGGGTAGGCTCCCGGAGCCCCACCCACTGAAAGTGGACAGGGGATTCTCCGATGACCAACACCCACCCTAGAGAGAAAGAATCCTAGAGAGAGAAAATACTTGTACCATTTTCTTTGTGATTGATATGAGACTTCCTTGAAGCCCTGGCCTGTACCTCCTATTCTGGTGATTAAAAATCGAGTCTCAATTACAACAACAACAAACAAAAAAATCTATTTTTTGTCCCATTAAGTTAGTAACCTCAAAATCATTTGGACACCCCTTGAATTAACATGCTAGGCTTTCTTGATTACCTACGCAGAAAAAGCGGTTATTAGCCACACCAGTTAACGTCTCAAAAATAATCCCAACTGAGGAATGTTTTCCTCATGTTATTTTGTTCCGCAAAAATCACCAAATTTGAGCAAGAGACAGCAAAAAATCAGCAACATTCAACAACAATCAGCAAAAAAATCAACAAAAACCATGCACCAAGTGCCTCAGAATTGTGATTGCAGCTATTTAGAGCTCAATTATAATCCCAGTAAACTCAGTCCCATCTTTCGATTTTTTCTTTCAATTAACATGAGGGGTCCTCCACTCCTACATGATTCATGAAGCTATGCGTGAATAGTTCTTGTGCTTATTGTGCATAAGAAAGCAAGTAGTGTTTTCCATTTGACATGTCCCCATACAGGTACATCATTAAATAATTTAAAACTGTCAATAGGTAAATTTGACAATCGTTTTCTTATTAATCAGTTGTCATATATATTTGGGTTTTTCTTAGCAAAATCCACCTTTATAATTGGTACATTCCCTCCAATTTCGGGAGGAGGGGGTGATGAGGAATCCGTCAACCCTAGGCCTAACCTCGAAAATGTGGACGATGCACCACTGGGCCAACCCCCCCCCCCCCCCAAAAAAAAAAAAGGAATAAATAAATTGGTCTACTAGTACTATGGCCCGATGACCACAAAGCATTGTGCACCCACAATCAAAGTGCATCACCTATACATGAGAAGTGCATTGCCAACAGAATGAAATTGCATTCTTGTATACAAAAATAATAAAAAAGAAAACAAACACAAAAGCATTTTGCTGGCTACAAATTAGGTGGTAAACAATAAAGCACATTGCCAAATTGGCTTGTTAGACATGCGTTTTTTGACGAAATTTTACCAAGAACTAACAAGCTCAGTCCGAACTCCGAATATCTTGAATTTTAAAGTTAAGATCAGAAGATCATATTATCAGATCCCTATTCACGAGTAACAATCGATACCTTATCAACTAACAACAAGTCTGACATGCTGTTTCAAGGTGTGGCAGTTCAACAAGTACACAGATAAGTCGCCATTGGCCAATAAGTTTCTCAGACTCTCAGACACATTTCTGATATGACACGGATCAGAGTCTTTGATTCGAGGGCTACTAAATTTCAGGATACTGAACATGGCATTGGGGATACGGCAGAATATTAGATAATTTCAAAATAATTAAATAATTACACATCAATTAAATTCACAAAATGCCGAAGGAGAATGGTTTACACCGGAAAATGGAGCAGAAAAAGGTAAAAGTATGGAGCAGAAAATGGGTAAAGAATAAAAAGAAAGGCAACAGAAAAAGAGGAAAAAAATCAAAAAGGTAAACTGTTAAAAAGAACTTAGGAGCTATACGTTAATACAGGTAGAAGCCTAGAAAGTAACTTGAATTCTGGAAAGAGAATAGTTTCTTTGATTGAAACTTTTTGAAAATAGAGGAGAGAGATACAGATAAGAAGCCTCGAAATGTTTTGAAAGAGGAGAGAGATGGTGAGAATAGAGGAGAGAGATAGACACAATGTGTTTGTGGGTTGCCCAACCAGTGGGTCAACCTATCATTCTCCCTAAAAGGACCCATTTTCGCCGGAGATTCCTCGCCTGAAATGAATTATGGACAAATCTACACCTTTTTGTATTTTTTAATACTTATCTCAGTTATCTGATACCGGCGCGTTTATATATACCCATGTGGTAACTGGTAATAGGTGGTATTTTTTTTAATACTCACCTGGTGGTTCGGGGAGTTTTAGATCTAGGGTTTTTCGATCCCTAAAATGGACCTTGTTCAAGGAAAAAGGGAGGTGTCCTGATGTAGTATCCGGCCATCCTCAATTGCCGAATATGCAGTGTCGTGTCACGCGTTGGATCGGGTGGACACGCGACACGGCACCGAATGGGAAATCAGATAAACATATTTGGCCAATACTTGTTCCCGCCCCCTAGCTAAGCCCCCTCCTAGGGTGAGGTAGTGCTAACGTGAGAAGATGGGGGCAAATCATGGTCCAAAGCCCAAACACCATTCCCTCTCCAAAGAGTCAAAGAACCTCATCCATGTGGCAAATTTCTCATAGGACCAGACCCTTAACCTTGAGCTGTTTTTTCTTTAGGGGGGGGGGGGGAACTAACCACTTGAGCAGTTAAGCTCTCACCTCTCTATATACGGATCATCCCACAGATCCAGACCAACTGGTATAGGCAGCAATTTTGCTAAACTGTAGACACAAATATAGAACAGATGCAAAACATCTACCTGTGATTGTTTTTGAATCAGATGATCTGTCATCTGATGAAGCCTTCGCTTAAGCTCAACTTCGACTTCAGTTGAATTTTGCATTTCCTTCTGTGTTAGGTTGATGTCCATTTCTAGGTTCGTAGCCTGAAAGGCATATCCAGACAGATTATGGTTTATCATACATATTTCAAAGTACATCACTTCAAACTCAACAAAGTTTCAAAAGTTGAGTCAAAAGTACAAAAAGTCAAATGGATCTAGGCCCACAGAAACAGATAACAATAAAAAGGCTAGGGAAAACATGCTACTTTCATATGGTAATTATATGTAATAGTTTTTTGCTACGAGCAGGGGAAGAGCAGATAGCAATCAAGCTAACGTTTCAACTACATCAACGTGATAAAACTTTGGTCTTCTTAATTATTCCCAAGTTCTGTTCTCTTTATGCTTACAAGTGTCTAGCAAAACAGGATTTTTTTTTGGTGCTATAGCAAAACAGGATATGATTCTATTATACGTGTGCCTTCTCAAATTCACACCGAGCAGTCAACATGCTTCCATATAATTTGTCAGTTTTTCTTTTTAAATGATCCCGAAGAATTATAAAAACTTTTCATTGTGTAGCCATATTGTAAGAAAATCAGGAAGAACAAGGCCAAAAAAAGAAGAAAGAACACCCTGGGGGGGTGCAGGTGCGGGTGACAAATCACACCTTCTCTTGTAACCCTGCAATTTTGTCCGTTAATAAAGAATACTCAGCCTCCAGCATCTCCTTCTCCAATTCAATCCCACTTAATGGCATCAACTACAAAAGAAGCACAAATGAATGTTATGCCACAAATGCTTCACATCTATAAAACAGAAACTGATAATGAGAAAAAATTATTTCCAGAACCCTGAGTGCAGAAAAACGGATATAGCAACTGCAGAAGCTGCAGATATGGAAACTTACATTGGTGTGAGATTTCTTGGTCTGGTAAGTTCTGGAAATTCTCCTCTTATGTTCTGCAGATGTGGACCAAATATATAAACTGACCATATGGATAATGTTGAAGAAACAAAAACAGGACAGCCCATATAGATAAAAGGATGAAGAACTTATGAACTGAATCAGCAATAAAAGGCAAGGATGCTTTAAAGA
Source organism: Tetragonia tetragonoides (assembly GCA_038025085.1). Lineage (NCBI taxonomy): Eukaryota > Viridiplantae > Streptophyta > Magnoliopsida > Caryophyllales > Aizoaceae > Tetragonia > Tetragonia tetragonoides. The sequence goes on along the minus strand of CM076153.1, from coordinate 20,091,268 downwards.
CTGTCAAAAAGAATAAAATGCCACATTGCCAGCAGGCTGATTCCCGCCAATCCTTCAGAGCTATAAATTGAAGTCTGAATAGAAAGCATATTGAAACTACTTTCACACATAATTTTATAATTTATCGCAAGTAGCTGTTACTGTTGCTATTATCCGTTGAAGGAAATGTACTTCCGTGAACCATCAATAAGACATGCAACAGTTCCCCATATTTCCAGAAAAATTATATACTTGATGGTGCACAACAGATATTGTAAGTGGAAAAACAAGATTATTTGTTTATTGATTTTTGACTTCCACATACCTTCGCAGGCAACTTCCTTCACCTCCACTTGTTGCCGGAGTTTTGCTATCCTATTAACCTAGTCCAAGAAATAAAGTAAACTAAAATAAATTAACACCTGTGTAGAAAATATAAAGTTCTAGTTCAGTAACTAAATGTTTAAACATTAAAAGAAAACGTATTGTAAATGTTCAACTTCCTAACCATAAGAGTTTCATCACTTAGAAAGCAAACATTGTTACGATTATGATGAACGTATAACCTAAGGTGAATTGTAAACTGGGAACAGACAAGTTCGAAATTGGCTAAAAATAACTGAAAATCCAAAAGTTCGGGTTACACTGGTGCTATAATTTGTAATTAGATAACTTTCTCATTCGCATATATACCCTTTCAATAGCTTTCGGTTAGTTGAGTACCAAAAGATCCATTTGCCATTGACATGAAATCTATGTGGCGTCTTTATACATTAGAAAAAACCCTTGCAGTTACGTAAACAAAATTTTCACATGTAAAATATAAATAAATATATATTCCCCTTAATACTTAACCTAAAACCTTCACTATTTAATGATTTTCCGACATTATTTTATTTTTGATTAACGTTTTAGCAAATGGTGTTAACCACTTTCATGGCGATTTTATACCTTTTTCCATTTTTTTCTTATTTTAATGCAATTTTTTTTTTCCAAGGCATTAGTGTTAAGTAATACTCTAATGACTCCAGAACCCTGACAGCAAAGCGTTTGCTCAGATGTTTCAGAAAAATTATGCTGGGAAGATTTTGGAGTGCCATTTGAATTTGTTGAATGTTATCCGTGCTAATGGCTATCTACCTGACAGAGTTATCAATCTTATTTTGCAATATCTAAGCAATTGGTTTGCATAAATTCCAAGTTCTATTTGATTGAGTTCCCTGAAATGTTCTCATCATTCTTAACATTGTATTATGAATTATCCCTTTGGTTCCTACATCTTGCTCATATGGCCGCCTACCTTGCCCCTTTACTGATGTTGATGGAGTAAATTACCAAAATCATAAATGCTTGGTAAACTGGATATTTGAGATATTTAATATGGGGGACAATTGGGGAGGAGGCTAATTTCTTCTCTCCTCCCACCCCTCCAAGAAAAAATAACACAAATATGTACTCATAATATTATCACCCACCTACCTCGGCCTCTTGATGCTGTTTTATGTTGGTTTGACAACTTTATGTCAGTGGCACAAAGTTTTGATTTTCTTTTTCTTCCTATGTTTAAGCGGGAAGGGGGGGGGGGGGTTGTGCTTTTTGTTGCTCAGTTCAGTTTCTTTTTTAAGTGAACCAAATACGTGCAGTATGCCTTCCTACCTAAGCGAACTTTGGTGAATTATGAATCGCAGCTTGCAACGAGTTTGAGTTTTGAGCATGAGACAACCAAAGTCATTGTTGATATGAAAAGAACATTGATTACGTTGTTCTCATAACTCTAAATAATCAAGTGCATAGTAATTTATTTATTCAAACCCTGAGGGGTAGCTCAACTGGTAAGACATCTGAGAAATATCACAGAGGTCCCAAGTTTGAGTCCTCTCAAGGCCACTGGAGGTTTTACCGGTCGTTAACTTCACGGCCCATGGGATTAGTCAAGCAAAGCTTGGACACCCATGTTATCTAAAAGAAAGTAATACTCTAATGAGTTTTATTGAAGGGGTAGGGGTCAAGAAAAAGCAATTTACACTGACCAAATGAAGCATTAAAATAACTGGCGCTTTGGACTCACCAACGAGGTACATAAATCGCTCGTAGACCAAAATGCAAATCCATTAGTGGCGTAACTTAGAACCTTCTTGGAAGGGTACAAATCGCAGCACATCATTTTGGAGGCATTTCAACAAATACAATTAAGGGTGCTCTTATAAGGCTGACAAAGTGACACCCAATAATCTAAAGTTTATTAGGTTTTCTGGGGGATAATTTCCATGGTTTGAATGCTATGGCTTGTTTCTTGATTTTCGTCATTCAGTGGGAGTTTTCTGCGTTGGGTGTCACTAGTTAACTCTCTGATAATTTGCATCATATTGAAGTTGTAGGAATGGATGTGGATACATTGTGTGCTTTGAGATATGATCAGGCTTGGGTGAAAGTATTCCATCAAGAATATGTGGGGTATATTAAGAAAACTATGGAAATTACTGTTCAGGGAAGGTTGTATAAGATTCTGGTGGAAGAGAAGGAAAAAAAAGATATTGACTCTCAAAATATATGTACAGGGGCAACAAAGTAAGGAGCGCACTACAATTTGAATGGTAGGAATAACGGAGAAAAGGACTCTGATGGAGAATTTTTTGTTCCCAAAACGGAGTTTGAGGAGAATTCTATGAAATATAACTCTGATTGTGAGGAGGTTTTTTCTGTAGCTGATGATGGTCAGGTATCAACGGCCGAGGAACAGCATTTGCAGGATGTTCAGTTTCCAACTTTGGATGATGCTTTGAAAGTAATTATACCTTTACCTCAAACACAAGGTGTAAAAGAGGGTGATATGGGAGGTCCTAGAAAAAATAAATGGAAGAGAATGCTAAACATATCCTTGTTCAAAAACAATATCCTTGTTTAATCCCCCCTTATTCAATTTGTCGGGCAACTTTTGTCTCTTGTTTCCGGTTTGCCCGTACCCACAATGCACGTGACTATTTTACTGAATGCTTTTATCGCCCATAAATTAGATTGGGATTGAAGTCAAATGGTTAGTGGGTGGGGGCGTAATTACGAGGTAGAGGGTAAAAGCATTCAGTAACATAGTTACATGCATTGCAGGTGAGGGAAAATCGGGAAACAAGAGACAAAGTTGGCCGGAAAATTGAATAATGCTTTTTTTGGGGTACGCAACTAAGTTTGCTTTATTAGGGTGGTTTTGACAGATCTTGGTAAACTTGAGGAAGGTTTTGCCAAAACTCTTTGTTATGAAACCAATATGTTACAAGGAAAAATAAAAATTATAGTGCAATGAGACCTGACCAACTAAGAACTGTATCATTTCAAAAAAAGTAAAATAAAAAATAAAAAAGATACCTAAACAGCTAAACCCACGATATATTTGAGCAAACTCAAACTAATACTTCAGCTGGAAAAAGATTTGCTAGTTCCATCATACGTCATACCTCTATTTCAAGATTCCACTGTGCAGTTGCAAGATACTTAGCAAGATCAGCATTTGTCCTCTGCAAAACATATGAAGACTATCAGTCCAAAAAAAAAAATTAAAACATTGCAACTACTCCTGATCAGCATTAAAATTTAAGACTCATACAGCTCCAATGTTAAATTAGAGACAATCTGAAGCTTAAGCAAGCATGCAAATTAAGGAAAAAGTCAAAGAATATAGGACTTAATACATTGACTTAATAAATCTCCAAAGAATAATTTCTCAAAATCTCATCAGGTGGTGTTCAAAGAAGGTTAAAATTAAAACCAAATAGAGATGCTGCTACACACGGAAAATATCTTGTGGTTAGATGTCATTCACACCCCTTGAAAGTTCTGCAATGATGGCTATTTTTTTGCCGCGCACATTGTTTGAAAAAGTGTGCTTAAAGCTTGGCTAGGCGAAGTACGCTTTACATCAGCATTCTCTTTCCATACCACGTATTTAATAGACTCGCGTCTGTCTACAATTGCACCTGCAATACAATACTAGAACTACCCATGTTCCCCATCATGGAAAACTTTGCCAACCAAACAAATTACCTGTACGGATTATAACGGCCTATCCCCCTTCCGTTGACATTTGCATCTCCAATAAACAGGAAGAAGAAGCCCCCAGTGCATAGTGTTTTGGAGTTTGGAAGGAGGAAGGAGATGAGGTTACTGTGGTGGTGTGTTGTGTTTGCTATTTTTTGGTGTCTTTGGCTGGAAAGAAATGCCCGAGTTTTCAATGAGGTGACCATCTCGGTGGATATGCTTTGGGATAGAGTCACTATCTAGCATCTTTATGGGCTAGGGCCTCAGGGGTATTTAGGGGTCATTCTAATACTACAATCCAGCATAACTGGGCTAATTTGTAATTAGTTTCTCTTGGGAGGACATCTTGTCCTCATCTACTGTATTCTTTGATACTTCATTAATAAAATCTTTCTTTTTATCTAAAAGAAGAAGCTCCCAATGCATTGTTTTCATGGTCCCCAGCGAAGTTTTGTTGCACAAGTAAGCTCCACAATGCAGACAACAAACACAATGAGATGAAGTTGAAAGTCTTGTTGCCAACAATGTTAAGCTTTTAGAACAAAACTTGTCTCACTCTAGGTGTTTTTAGATAGAAAACTAATTATATGTATAAAGAAAGGTGTGTCCCAATAAACAACCAAACCAAAACAATCCCTATCCACATGAGCTCCCCTCCTATTATTGTCCATGGCCTGTATTCCTCCTTTAGACACCCGAGTGTTGCAAACAACCACATCTGTGAACTCCCGGAAAATGGGCAATGAACATTCTTCATCCCCACTAAGGCCCTTCACTTCCTACCCTTCTACCGAGGGTTTTAAACCGTCATCGTGGTAATGGTCGCGACAGCGCGGACATCGTATGTTACAGGTGACACGTAAGGGATTGTGGCTGTCGCAACATGATTTTTTTTTATCGTCCATATGATCCCTATCAGCTGTATCATTCATTTATTAGCCATGTCAGACTATCACTCTCGGGTCAAATGGAAACAGCCTCTCTATGAGACTCTCACAGGGGTCGACCCCCCTTTACCCTGCTTAGGCGGGAGCCTCTTTGGAGGCACTGGGGTAATGTTGATGTTGATGTTGATGTTGATGTTGATGTTGATGTATCAGAGTATCAGACACCCCTTTACCTGTCGGGATTCACGTACTGACAACCTCAAAACTGATAGGTATCGCATATTGGCCAATATTCAAAATCCTGGATTCCTACCCCCCAAACGTTATCCTTACCATCTTTTTATTTCAATGAGGCCACTCCACCATACTCTTCCTCCTATCATACGCCTAAAGGCTAAAGAACTCTAAGTTTTGAAAAAAAGCTTAATTTCCCATTAGCAAGAAATCAAAAGCTAAGGTTCTCTTTGGCACAAGTTGCTGCAGAGGCGACATCAACTACTCTATTAACCCAAAGTGTAAGTAACCAAGCGGGGAATCGCATCAACCTTAACAAGTCTTCCCATCGGAACCCCCACTAAGTCAATATCCCGACATATATATGAGAAGAGCAAAGAAACCAATTACTTTTATCAACTGTCTCGAGGTATAAAGGTGTTCGGGTTGGTCTTGTGTCTCTCTCCGCAGTTGATCCATGAGGAGGCCCTCTTCAAACTCATTCCAACCCCTATTGCACTCGTCCCCCAATGTCGTCTCCTTCCACCCTTTCTAACATCCTCCAACCTCGACACAAGTCCAGGGCTTTAAATCTCGGCCGATACGCGACGTATCGACAGCAACGTATTGGTTTTGAAGACCGACAATACGTGATATCCTGATACGTCAAGGAATACGAAAACAATATATGACCAATACTAGTGAGACAGAACCGGGCTGATATGGGTAATGGCATATGGCCAATATATTGCTGATAAATGGCCGATACAGCCGATATGACCAATACTATAGTTCACCCTGCGACATCATCGACCTTATGCCATTACCCATATCAGCCCGGTTCTGCAACATCGTGACCAGTACCCCGATCGCGACCGAACCAAGATTTGGAACCCTGAACCGAGAGGCATTATGTCGAGCAAGGATTGAAAAGAGGTTTCTTCATAGGAAGTAGTCTCTTGTTTTTTGGCTGTTTCTTCATTTTATTTTAGCTATTTGGGCTTGATTAATTTTGGAGGAAACCTTATCCTCTCCCTATGTATTCACTCTTCCTATCGTAATAAAGCTTTTCTTATTTAAAGAAATAAATTGGGGTGGATCACACCCATGTCTTGCAATACCGTCCACAATAACACCACTCACCTGGCCACCAACAGCTTTCCATCCGTCTGGAAATTCTGCACAACCAGTAGCAGCTAAGTCACCAGAGGCTTCTGTAGCATCCCTTGACACTTGACATCCACGGCTCAAAATAGGTAGCCAAATCTCAATTCTCCAAATGTCCCAATTAGACAAACCTCCAAGGGCACCCATCACAAGATGCCACACCCATCCAACCTGCCTCCCAGCATGGTCAGCTCTCCGATCTGCACTCGAGGAGTAACTTATCTCCAGCTCTAGGCTCGTAAATGATTTTGAATCAATTGCAGCAGAACCAAGGTTTCAAGAAATGGACAAAAGAATGGATAGGAGATAATTAAGGGATGGGCAAAACCGTATTGTAGAACGTAGAAACAACAGCTGTGATTGCTCACTCCATCTCGCTTTATCCCCTAACACACTGAATATCAGCCTCAACACTGAATCTTACTAGCTTGAGCTTATCCTAGGATTTAAAATTTAAGTTTATATTAGGGTACTCTACAATCTTAAGAAAGTGGCTACTTCTCTAGACAACAATATTTCTAGATAACTATCATAGTTCACCTTATTTGATACGATGCAGTAAGTACAAAAACATGAAGCACTGGTTAGAAGCTTGCAACAGTGTTGATAATTGTGAAGTCACAACACCTGTTTTTAGGCACTTTTATCTAGGTTATTCCAGCGAATTCATTAATTGCAGATTCCAATTTAGGCATCGCAAAATTGCAACAGGAGTGGTTGTTGCGATATTTTCAAACTCATACCCCAAAGTTACTGTTTAAACATTAGCAATCAATGCATCAGTGGTGCAAAATAGTAGGGAAAAAGGTAGGGGAATGGATTTAGATACCAAAACTTTCAGAGGAGAAGAGAGCTCTCAAAACACTCTTACTGCTCTTTGCCAATACTCATTCAATGTGCTATCAATTATGGACTAGTACCTAAATGGAAATGGAAACTGCATAAAGTTATCTTCCAAGAGTATCAAACGGGAATAAAAATATAGAATTCTGAGAAAAAACGAAAGTTTGAGATGAGGATAATATATCAATCATGGACTAGTGCCTTAATGAAAATGGAAGCAGCATAAAGTTATCTTCGAAGAATATCGAACGGAAATAAAAAGAATATAGAATCCTAATAAATAACGGAACTTTAAGACAAGGATAAGAATACAATGTGTCGAATAAACACCAAACAAAATTTCTTATTTCAAATTCTTTCTCTAAGGGCTGCCATAAAATTTCTTGGTGGATATTGTTTCAATGAGTGACTCTCGGGTTTCGATTGGGGATCCTTCTAGGGTCTTCTCCTGCAAATCCGTCCTCCGTCATCTTAGCCTTCCCATCACAAAATCCCCCTTTTCCTCTAGCCAATTTTATTTGGAAGTCTAATGTTCCCCTCAAGGTGCGTGCTTTTGTAAGGACCATGGCACTAGGTTAGGTGAACACTGGTGATACCTGGTTGGTCCATTTCCCCTGATGTTTGTGTACTTTTCTTATGGGCTAGTGAGACAAAGTGTATCAGATTTAACTCAAGTTTTGACAATGTGGTAGTTAAGGGTAGGCCTGAACTCTTGAACTCCTAATATCCTGCCTCGCTGCAACTGATGTATGTTGTTTTCGTCTATGTCATAGCTACATATCATACAACATTTTGTAAAAGTACTTTTAATCTTTCAAATAAAAAATAAAATAAAAAACTTAGACCTGGTGCGCAGAATCCTTTTTCTTCACAATATCAAGAGGCCCATTATATCTGACAAAGATAAACCCAGGAGAGGTGAGAGATGAGATTGTAGTACCTCAAGTTTTGCCAATCGTCCCAGGACTTCCATTCTAGTAATGTTATGCTTCTGCTTCTCTAGATCTGCAGCTTCCATCATCTCCTTCATTGTCGATTGTAGTTCTGATGCCTGATATCATTAGGGATGAGAAAAGTATGTATAAGAACAGACAACTGTGGCATGATACGAAATCACTGATACTAAAGCCATAAACAGAAGAAGGTCAATTTGATGGAGCCAAAAGCCCTCCTATCATCTACCACCAGGTCAATTGATGGATCAGTAAACCACGAAAGCTTGCAAGTGAATAACCGCAAGTAATCTAAGTCATTTCCAGTATAGTCAATCTGCAAATTTCCATTGACTTAAGCCAGATTGTATTTCACAGAATACACGGCATAAAATAGTTGTCTACATCGTGGATCAAACTGGCATAAAGCCTAACTTACAGTTAATTGTTCCAACCAGTTACAATTGATTCCACTACACCTTAGAAGCCATAGGACAGTCCAGAAAGAAGATGTGCCCAAAAGTATGCTTGTGGTATCATGCTAGCTATGTTGGCTGAAGCTGAACAGTTCCACATAGGAACATCATGTATTAGCTTGTTAAGAGGTTGATGTGCACTAGCAAATGAGTAAACTGCCATCACTCTGGGTTAAGATTTGCTCTTATCTTTTACAGATCAGTGACAAAGCAGACAAAAAGAACACTTTCTACCGACCATGCAACGATCTACTTTCATCTTCGACAAGGATGAGAATCCAGTAACAGAGCTAAGTCCAAAGTCCTTGAATAAGTCCCACTAATTTAAGAGTTTATTCATCAGTAGACATTCATATATCTTTGTAAATCCAAGCATTCTTACAGATTGGAGGTTCTATGGTCTACAATCCTTGATCACAATGATCATTTCCAAATCAAGAGGGCCAACAAACCCTCCTTCAGCCTCACAATACAAGGATCAATTTCATACTAATCTATAACAGGGAGAAAAACAAAATCAAAATGTTTCTAAAAAGTGTGCATGACTGCATGCAGAGTTGGAGACCTTATCATAGTTCCCATTTTCTGTTGCAATCAATCCTACAACTCTGGTTTAGACTGACTTCTCTGAAGTAGCAATAGTTTCTTCCAAGTCCTTATCCAGTTGAATGTCAGATACTAAAGAGTAATCATGATAAGAATCATGCTTTGAAGACCACCTGTTTGCACTTTGCATTAATAAACTATATTTGGGATGAGTAAAAGACTAAGGGCCCGTTTGGCCTAGCTCCGCACCAACTTCAACTTCTCCTACCAGCTACCACATTTCCCCTTTCACATTCCCTTTTCATCCACTCCCGCCTCCACCTCCAACTTTTAAGAAGTTGAAGAGAATGCAGAAGTGGTACAAGTACAGGTTAAAAAGTGGAGCATCAACTGCTATTCCTAATTATAGCTTTATTTCAACTAATTAAAAGTTGGAAGTAGAGGGGGAGAATGTATGGAAAGGGGGTGGGCAAGAACAAATATGAGAATAGACGTAGAAGTTGGAAGGAGCTACACCAAACAGGCTCTAAGTTCTTATTCTCATATATATACATTCATTCAACTTATCAGCCACTCACTGGACGGCAAGGCACTTTCTTCACTTTTAGTTTGACTCAATTAGCAGATTTGTTTGCCCAATTAAGGATGCCTCATCCACGTTTATTTTTTGTTTGTCTCTTTTCTTACGAAGATACATCTAATATCTCAATTTGTAGTGAATCCAACAGCTTAATCTTGCAGTTGGAGAAATGTATAAATCAGGTTATAAAACTAACTCCTCTCCTCAAAACCTAGTATTGCCACGAGACATTTTGAATGCAAATAATTCCTGCTACATATTATCATGTAGAGATCATAACTGCCTTAAGCTGTAACCAGGAAGATATTTATGTATTTACTTTTCATGAGATTCACACATCAATTTTATTGTAAAAGTACAATAACATCAATATCTAAGAACAAAGGGAATAACTAGAATATGAAAAATCTAACCTCATGTGCTGCTTGTTTTGCTTGCTCCTCAAGTATCTTCTCCAGGCTTTGTTTCTCTCCCTCCAACCGAGCCAAAAGATTCTCCTGTTCCTTAACCGCCTGCGCAGCTTTTGCGGCAGCTTTAGCAGCCAAGATTTGCCTTCTTCTTTGGATCCTTTCCTCTCGTTCTCGCTCAGTCTCTGAGTCAGAAGTTGAACCAGATTCTGAATTTGAATCAGACACTTCATTGCTTCCTGAATAAGAACCACTTTTCAAATCCCCTGACCCATAATTTGCATTATCCACATTGGTGTTATCTGCTTCCAGAGTACCCCTCCTGATTGTTTCATCATCACGAACAGCTTCTTCACCATCATCACCAACCTGAGCAACCATGTCCCCGCTTGATCCACTAACCACATGTGGCTTCCTCACTAGAGACTCAGCATCAACTACAACCCTTTCGGAGTTCAATGACTCATTTCCATTTCCCATAATATCCCTTTCATGATCCACCTCTTTCTTCTCCTCTTGACTGCCCAACGTCCCTAACTCTCGACTGGATCCCAATCCCAATCCCATCCCCTCTCTCTCATTAGATTCCATACCAGAAACCCTCGGGGACCCAAACAAACTCCTAAAATCCTCCCCATCTTTCCTTCCATCTCCAACCCCACCATTCGTTTTCCTACCACTTCCATCACCATCTTTCCTCACCGTCCCTCCCGCTTTACCATTACCCTTCACATTCAACCCCAAATTTCCCCCCTTACCCACACCTTTCTTCACACCACGCGCTCCCACCGCTCCATTAACACGGCTCGTATGACCCGAACTCAATTGCTTCGGGGTACTAAGAAGCTCAGTCCAATCACTATCTTTAACAACAGAAGACCTAGCATTCAAATCGACTTTCGCAACTTCCTTCCCTTTCTGTTTTTGTTTGTTATAACTATTCTCATCACTGCTTCTTAAGCTAGGTGCATTACTAGAACTAACATAATCATTGTTCAATTTCCCAATAACCTCTTTACTCTCAGGTATTTTCTTCTTCAATTGATCCCTCAAAGGCACACTGCCACTGGGTTTTGGTGAAGTGTCCAAATCCAATTCATCATATTGCTTTCTCTCATTTTTACGAAGCGATTCTGCCGCTTGTTGATCGATCTAAATAGAAAAAAGAATATTTTTGTTTTTTGGTTTTAGTTACAAATACATAAAAATGTGGAGCAAAACTAAAAACTCAATTAAATCAAAGTTTGCAACAAATGAAATGATATACAGAAATTAGTTCCAACAAAAACTGATCGTGGTAAGAGAGAGAAACCTGGTGGAGAAGGTTCTCGGCCACTTTGAGCTTGGAAGAGATCCAATTAGCCATCGCTAACAGGCAAATCTCACGAGCGATACAAAATCAGTTTAAAATGCAAAATCACCCATTTGTTCAATCAATTAACATTTTCATAGTGATATTTGGCGAGAGCAATGAAGGACTAAGCTCAGAAAATGGTTGGTGTTTGTCGTGGCACAGGGAAGGGAATAAGGGACCATAGGAGAGAGAGAGAGAGGTGTGAGTCACGTGGCTTTGAAGGGAAAGATGATTTTGATCTACCCACTTTAATTTTTAAGGAAAGGTGGTTCCCATAAACTTATATGAGGCGGATTCATACTTATAAAAATTTTTATATGGACCTATATCTAACAAACATGACTGGATCACGGTGACAATATGGTAAATTATTAGAAACTGGGGGGCATTAGTTTGATGATTATTACAAGTAAAAAAGAAAATCACGCTTAAGAACATTCGCTCTTCACTCACCAAAAAAGAAGCATTCTCTCTCTTCGATCAGCTCCGTCACTGTCGCCTTTACCAGCCTGTTGATATGCTTGGTACTTAGGGTCACAAGCAAATGTGAGGGGCAGTTCTACGGCCCTTAAAAAGGTCCTAAATAAGGTTGAGGACTATCTTAGAGCAGACCGTTCCTTATTCGAACCTACCCTTCCACCCCCAGCTCCGAGTTGACGGTGGACAAAGTCAACAGTGATATTCAGTTTCTAATGACTTGATAGAATTCCACACTTATGCACAATTCGACCAAGTGTTCGACCTTTTCGAGGAGTTGGTAGTGCTTTTCGATGCGTGGTTCAATTTGACTATCACGTTGATAACCTTGTTATTCGACAAGGTCTTTTTGGTGTTGAGTTGGGATCGTGGATATCTTTCCTGTAACGAGGAGGGTGCGAGGAGAGTTTGAATACTATTAATTAGGAAAAAGACATTCATTCGATTGATGTAAACAGAGTACAAAAGGGAGGATTTAATGAAGTATGATACACTAAATTACGTTTAATCTACTCCTAAAACTATGACTACACTAGAGACTACATTACTCTACTCCTAACTAAGGAACACATCTTTGCGGTGAGACTCGGTCTCCAAACGAACGGTGGGACTATTCCCCACGAACCGCCTCTTTGCAGTGGGACCCTGTCCGATCTTCTTCCTTGCTTTGTCGATCCTATTTATAGGAAAATAGGAGAGTCATTGGTCCTCTAGTAACCATCCATTATTCAATCATGGGTGGAGTGTAGTCAACCACTATCCCATATCCTTCTTTGAATGGTTAACACATTCAGTTCATGGGTAGTGCTTGATTGGGTAGTTTTTGTAGGAAATAACTACCACGGATAATACTAACAAGGGTGGTGGTCTAGTGGTTCCAGGCTTACTCCCAAGTGGTTTGGTAAGGCAAGGTCATGGGTTCGAATCCCCATTCCCCCCATGCCTTGTGTCTGCTGGCTTCTAGGAACTATACTAGCCCCTTGTTGGTGCTACATTGACGGGGTCAGTGCTTGCGCTGGTTGTTCAGCTATTCTGATATGTTCGCTATTGAACACGAGAGTCCGAACATGATGTAGTAGGGGGTGTCTCGGTCGCCATTCACTTGCACCCTCTTTTTGCTTAGCAAAAAAACAAAAAAAAAAAACAAAAAAAATAAACTACCATGGCTAGTGTATTAGTGGATAGTGGTAGGAGATAATGAAAGTTGTCCATTTCAACCACTATCTTTATTTTATAAGCAATAATATAGTTTTCATGATATATTATTAATTCGAGTATCGGTCTATTCGAAATATCCCGGTAGATTATTTTCGAGTGTAACAACTGCCCCCTTAGTACATATGGATCAATTGTAATGAGATTTGTATGTACTATACTTAGATTGTGAATAAATTAACTTATCGAGTCAATTAAATTTGTGTTTGATTAACATATGACAATCTTTTCGAGTGGTTGAGCTATGTTGCCCCCTAATAGCCAATCACTTCGAAATTGACTAGGGGCGTTCTTCTTAGCCTCCCCTCTGGTTACCTAGAGATTTATAGTCTCTCATGACTGGGATAAACACCATGAACTCAAATGATGGCAGTAAAATTGTGAGTAGAGATAACTTCGTTCCCTTAATTTTATGACTTAATTCGTTTGTTTCATTTGTGTATCTTGCATCTTTTAAATTGTTATAAGAAGTGCCACATTTCCCCCCAACCTTTCTATAATTGAGAGTAGCGGTATCATTCTCAAAATTTGATTCCTCTAAAATAATGTTTTGATCAATATTTTCTTTTTCGAAACATTCATCTTTAACTTCTAATTCGTTAGAAGCCACACTTTCTGGGTATTCAGACTCGATTCCCCAAATTTAACTAAAGTTTTCCTCTTCGAGAAAGTCATCAGGCTCTTCGAACTCGTCCCTAATGATAATTTCTATTTCTAAATCTGCACCTCTAAAAGGTCGAGATTTGTCTTTAGCAATACAACCGCTATTATCTCGAATAGGTGGTGTTTCGAATAAGTCATTTTCGTCTTTATATAGTATACTTTCTTCATCACATAAAGAGTTTCAATTGTTATAGACCACTATAGTTTCTTCGTCGAGATATACGGATTTTTCATCGTTTCGAATGGACGATGTCTCTTCTACACACCAAGTATCTTGAATAGTTCGACTATCCTTTCGTTTATACAAACTACTGAGTTCTTTTTCGAGTTGATATATTTGTTCCATTAACTCTCTAAGTGGAACATTTTTCTTTTATATCATGATCTCTAACCTGAAATATATTTCAAATAATTTAACATAAATTTCACATCAACTTCTCCAGTAAACAAAATTCAAGAAACATACAAAATAGTATTTTAATATACAAAAATCATCCACTTTCTCGTGTCCGTGGAACTGGACTTTTAACAGCAAGAAAAACCATGCTCTTTCGGTCAACTTTACAAGGTTGAACACCTGGAATTTGACCGCAGGTCGTTTGGCTCGTATAACTTCCTCTGTGCATAACCCTTGCTCCTGGGGCAAACCGGACGCCTGGAACACTTAAACATCAAATTGTTGTTGACATATAATTTCGTTATATATTTTTGTTGCATAGAGATCTCCCTTTTGTCTCCTTAATCATCGAGACGGATCTTAATTCAAGCAATTTGGTTATTTATATGACTTTCATAATGGATTTTTTTGAATAAATCCATTTAATATTCGACATCAAAATTAACCCTCCTCATCATATATGTATTCGAGGTAACCAATTTGATTCCTAATAACATAAAAAGGTGTATTCGTGGAGTGTATTTCGTTACTCCCACTGTGGTCGCCAAATTTGTTGATGTGCTTGGTACTTAGGGGTCACAAGCAACCATGAGGGGCAGTCCTACGGCCCTTAAAAAGTTCCTAAATAAGGTCGATGACTATCTTAGAGCAGGTCGTTCCCTATTCGAACCTACCCTTCCACCCCAACTCCGAGTTGACGGTGGACACGGTCAACAGTGATAGTCAGTTTCTAATGACTTGATAGAATTCCACATCTATGCACAATTCGACCAACTGTTCAACTTTTTCGGGGAGTTGGTAGTGTTTTTCGATGCGTGGTTCAATTTGACTATCACGTTGATAACCTTGTTATTCGACAAGGTCTTTTTAGTGTTGAGTTGGGATCATGGATACCTTTACTGTAACGAGGAAGGTACGAGGGGAGTTTGAATACTATTAATTCGGAAAAAGACATTCATTTGGTTGATGTAAACAGAGTACAAACGGGAGGATTTAATGGAGTATGATACACTAAATTACGTTTAATCTACTCCTAAAACTACGACTACACTAGAGACTACATTACTCTACTCCTAACTAAGGAACGCATCTTTGCGATGAGACTCGGTCTCCAAACGAACGGTGGGACTCATTTCCCAAATGAACCGCCTCTTTGCGGTGGGACCCTGTCCGATCTTCTTCTTTGCTCTGTCGATCCTATGTATAGGAAAATAGGAGAGTCCTTGGTCCTCTAGTAACCACCCATTATTCAATCATGGGTGGAGTGTAGTCAACCACTATCACATATCCTTCTTTGAATGGTTAGCACATTCACTTCATGGGTAGTGCTTAATTGGGTAGTTTTTGTAGGAAATAACTACAATGGCTTGTGTCTGCTGGCTTCTAGGAACTATACTAGCCCTTTGTTGGTGCTACATTGACGGGGCCAGTACTTGCTCTGGTTGTTCAGTTAGTCTGATATGTTCGCTGTTGAACACGGGAGTCCGAACATGATGTAGCAGGAGGTGCCTCGGTCGCCATTCACTTGCACCCCCTTTTTGACTAGCAAAAAAAAAAAAAAACTACAATGGCTAGTGTATTTGTGGATAGTGGTAGGAGATAATGAAAGTTGTCCATTTCAACCACTATCTTTATTTTATAAGCAATAATATAGTTTTCTTGATATATTATTTATTCGAGTATCGGTCTATTCGAAATATCCCGGTAGATTATTTTCAAGTGTAACACAGCAACCGCCCTTTGTCCACCAAGGCCTCCACCGTCCTCTACCACCAAGGCTACCACCGTCACCACCGGTTTTCTCTCTCCTTCTCCGCAACACCGTCGACGGTGGTTCTCGACGTTGTTTCCGCGTCTGATTAGGATGGTGGGCGGTGCCGAGGACGACTTGTTCGTGGGGGTGGGATCGGAGTATTTGATTTGGGCTGAAAACTTTTCTTGGAAAGGAAGGACCTGTTCCTGTATGATGTTGATGTTGATTTTGACTTGATTGATTGATTTGTTTTCTTTTACTTTGATTTTTTACTTCCAAATCGGTAGTCATGGACATTTGATCATCAATACTTATATCAAGTTAGTTATGAAAAAATAGTTGATAAATTATGTACATTTGATCATTAATATTTATATCAAGTTCATAATAAATAGTTTAATAGTTAATAATTAAGATATTAGTGTAAGGTTCATTCAAAATAGTCTAATAGAATAGTTCATAAGGTATAAATATAGTGTCATTTAAAATAGCCTAATTGTTCATAAGGTATAAAAGTAATGTTCATTTCAAATAGCCAACTTGTTCATAAGGTATAAAAGTAGTGTTCATTTCAAATAACCTAATTGTTCATAAGGTATAAACGTAGTGTTCATTTAAGATAGCCTAATCGTTCATAGTGTACAAACATAGTGTTCATTTAAAATAGTCTAATAGTTTATAAGGTATAAACTTAATGTTCATTTAAAATAGCCTAATTATCCATACTGTACAAACATAATGTTCATTTAAAATAGCATAATTGTTCATAATGTATAAAAGTAGTGTTCATTTAAATAGCCTAATTGTTCATAAGGTATAAACGTAGTGTTCATTTAAAATAGTCTAATAGTTTATTTAAAAATGTATCTCATCTAAAAAATTAAATGAAAAAAATACTAAATGAAAATTAGTAATAAAAAGAAGAGTTTCACTAAAAAAAAAACGGAATAAAAAGAAGAGTATTACTAGAAAAAAGGAATAAAAAGAAGAGTATCACTAAAAATAGTCTCTACTAGTGCATAAGTTATAAACGCAATGTTCCTTAAAAATAGTCTAATAGTTCATGAATTGTAAGTGTAAAGTCAATTTAAGATAGTTCCTCAATATATAGTTCATAACCTATACATTGTTGGTTTATAAGCAATACCCTAATAGTTCATAGCGTCTACATTGTTTGTTCATAAATATTACCCTAATTATTCATAAAAGTTGGGATTTGCCATTAATAGTGTCCATCTAAGCTGGATGGACTTTAATGGCAGTATAATAAATTGTTAGGTATCTGTGGGCAATTCGCGCATCCACTGTTGGAAGTGAAAAACAAAAAGCGCGTTATCTCACTTGCCTGTGATTTTCTCTTGTTCTCTCTCCTCACTTTCACCTCCTTTCTCTCTCCTCCATTTACACCGGCGGCCACTTAGCCAGCTACCCGCTTCGCCGTCCACCACGTTCCTTCCCTTCCTCTGTCTTCCTTTTCTCCTCACTTTAGCCAAATTTCGATCCGTATTAAGCATCAAATTCACATGTAAAAGTGCGTGGGATTTTTGGGGAGTGGTGGGGGTCTCGGTGCTATTCAAATCCCATGGTGAAAATGTTTAGGCTGATGAATCTGATGATGATGATAAATTATGATGATTTCATTTTTTGTCTTTCTTTCTTTCTTTTTTTCTTTTAAGTTTTGTTAGTAATCGTTAGTTGAACTTTTAAGCATAAATGTAGTGTTCACTAAATCAATATAATAATTAGTGGTTTATTTACAATAGCCTAATAGTTCATAGTGTATAAACGCAAAATTCATCAAAAATAGCTTATTATATAATATAAGGTTCATTAAATATAATCTAATACTCCCTCCGTCTCAAAAAAACCTGAACCTTTGTTTTTTAACGGTCTCCAAGACACCACTTTGATCGTAAATAACTACAATTTTATGAATATAAAAATTATAACAATACGATTTTTTGAAAGTACTTTTAAAAATGAATCTAACAAAAGTATTTTCATAATATGAATCTTTATATATTTTAATAAATTAATGGTCAAAGTTTGTTAAGTTTGACCTTCAAAAAGCAAAGGTTCATTTTTTTTGAGACGGAGGGAGTAATTCATAAGTTATAAACATGATATTCATATAAAATACAGTTCGCATGAATATCGCACCCCTTTTAAAACAATACCGCACCCATACTAAATTTGTGACAAATTTGCCCTTTTTATAATTTAAGGCCCTAATAGCGAACTGTTCTTCGCTAAATCAAAATGCAGGTTACCATAATCTACGCCAATTTTGAGCGCAGGCCCTGAACAAAATCTGTGACCAAATTAAACATGAAAAAATAATATAGACACAGAAATAATACATCTACTGATCTACGCCTAAAATAGGCGCAAAAATCAGTACACCTACGCCTAAAATAGGCGCAAAAATAAGTACACCTACGCATAAAGTAGGAGTAGAATTAGTAGATGTACGCCTAAAGTAGGGGCAAAAATAGTACATATGCGCCTACTTCGGGTGCAGATACAATATTAATGCATCTAAAAGAGTAAAAAGAGGTCCTGCAGGCTAAAGGTACTCAAGTAGTCAAGTCCCACCAGTCACCGCCACCTATTTCCTTCACAATTTGCAACTTAAAATATCTTAATAGTTCCTAAACTATGGACGTAAGGTTCATTAAAACTAGTCTAATAGTTCATAATTTGTAGGTTTCATTTAAAATAGTCTAAATATTCATAAGTTACAAACATATGGTTCATTTAAAATAGCCTAATAGTTCATAACTTATAAACACAAGGTTCATTTCAAAATTAGCCTAATACTACAAATGTAGGTTCATTTAAAATAGCCTAATAATTCATACGCTACAAACATACGATTCATTTAAAATAGTCTAATAGTTCATACGCTACAGACGTAAAGTTCATTTAAAATAGTCTAATAGTTCATACGCTACAAACTTAAGGTTCATTTAAAATAGCCTAATAGCTCATATGCTACAAACGTAAGGTTCATTTAAAATAGCCTAATAGTTCATACGCTACAAACATAAGGTTCATTTAAAATAGACTAATAGTTCATATACTACAATGTAAGATTCATTTAAAATAGCCTAATAGTTCATACGCTACAAACATAAGGTTCATGTAAAACCGCCTAATAGTTCGTACGCTACAAACGTAAGGTTCATTTAAAATAGCCTAATAGCTCATAAACTATAAGGACAAGGTTCATTTAAAGCAATCTAATTTCATAAGCTATAAACGCAATGTACATTTAAAATAGTCTAATTGTTCATAAGGTATAAACGTAATGTTCATTTTAAATAGTCTAATTTCATAAGCTATAAACGCAATATACATTTAAAATAGTCTAATTGT
Organism: Tetragonia tetragonoides; assembly: GCA_038025085.1. Taxonomy (NCBI): domain Eukaryota; kingdom Viridiplantae; phylum Streptophyta; class Magnoliopsida; order Caryophyllales; family Aizoaceae; genus Tetragonia; species Tetragonia tetragonoides. Next base: position 20,071,972 of record CM076153.1, on the reverse strand, counting down.
TCATAAGGTATAAACGTAATGTTCATTTAAAATAGTCTAATTTCATAAGTTATAAATGCAATGTTCATTTAAACTAGTTTAATAGCTCATAAAATGGTAAGTGTAATGTTCATTTAAAATAGTCTAATTTCATAAGGTATAAACGCAATGTACATTTAAAATAGTCTAATTGTTCATAAAGTATAAACGTAATGTTTATTTAAAATAATCTATTGTTCATAAGCTATAAACATAATGTTCATTAAAAATAGTCTAGTAGTTCATAAGCTATAAATGTAAGGTTCATTTTAAATATTCTAATTGTTTATAAGTCATAAACATAATATTCATTTAACATAGTCTAGTAGTTCAAAAGTTCATTCATAAATCAAAATTTGAAAGGTTCATAAATAATAAGTAAAAGATTCATTAAAAAATAATTGAAACATTCTAAATACTACTGTAAAAGATATTAAAACAAAAGCTAACAGATTTAATTAAAAAAAGGAAAAGAAAAAAAAAATAAAGAATTGGTCATTGAGTGCTGGCCTGTTGGCTGCTGGTGGGGACCACGTCCCATGGTTTGAAAGATTGGATGAGAACGGTAATATTTCTTATGCCTCTCTCCGTCTATCGCCATTCACTTTCATCTTTTTTTTTTAAAAACAAAATAGCGTTGTGTTGTGGGCTAGGCGAGAAACGCGCATTTGTTTTGAATCTGTGTGAGTGATTGGACTGGGCCTGGTCCAACCAACATGGCTGGACGCAGGTCCAGCCAATAAGAACTGCATACTTAAGGTGTAATATATTTGTGAGCAACAAATTGCTATCATTCTATATGAAAAGTAATATCTATCAGCAAAATAGGGATACCTCATGCATGAGGCCGTCTCATAAAAAAGTTACTGAAATTAGTTTTTGCTCGTGCAATGCACGGGATTAAATTACTTGTAATGGCAAAACATAAATTAATAGTTGACAACCACTGACAAGTCACCATAATGTTTTTATTGGTATGCGCTTGTGGGCTTAGTAACGACATATCGTAAGCGCGTAAGGATTTAGTAGCTAGTTGTCATCTGCGCTTAAGGGCTTAATTTCGAGCTTATCTTCATTGACACTTATAATCAAGGTCGGCCCAGGGGTTAGGATTTTTTTTTTATATGGACCTATGTCCATCTAACTAGGCTGGACCACACAGTGGCGATTTTGTAAATTATTAGAAGTACAATGGTATTTTGGTAATTCGCGCACCCTTTTCAGTTTTTGTAGCTCTTTCTTCCTGATGTGTGGGCATCAAGCTCCTTTCTTCACTTAAGTGTCATGCAATATGTTCTTGGTCAATCAATGATATTATCATCTGCTAAGGCACTCTTTAGTCCATGGTGGCGTCATTAATGGTCCTAAAATACTACCTTGCTTATCTTCTTCTTGTTCTGAAATGATCAAAAAATTGGTTCTCTTTGTTGAGGGTGTATTACCAAGGTACAAAGCACATTGGACGGATTTCAATCACTTCCCTAGAGTGGGGATTGGTACCATCATGCCATTGTTCTTTGAGGAGAAAATGCAGCAACATTGTTAAGATGTGACAAGATCCATTATTGAAAAACGAGCTAAAACCTTCAATTCGCTAACCACATCAGTTGGTATCAAAGATTTGGTTATCTGGCTCATTCATCTGGATATATTGAATATTTGGGAAGTTAGCTTTCTTCTCCAAGTGATTTGAAGAGGAAAGGTTGAGTCTTTGGCTCTCAAACCGACTCAAACTTTCAAGCGCTCTTGCTGGAAGGCGGTGGCGAGCAGTTTTACGATTCATATTATATCTGGAGTTCTAAGCTTATCTAAGCTCGTTTCTTCAAAGTTATTTCTTCATTAAGAAGTCTTCTAACTTCTGAAGGTGGTTTCAAGGAAAAAGGTTGAGATTTGGGCACTCAAGTAAGCATTTTTCCCCATTGACGCCTGTTGGACGTGTGATTGGACCAAGCTGAGGGTCTTGGCTCTTGAAGGGATTTCTAAGGTAACGGTGTGGACTTTGCTATTTTGCTGAGTTCCTAAGACCTTTGTCTTTCAATTTCTGTCCGTGGTTTTGGTATTATTGTTGTCATTTGGAGCAGTTTATTAGTTTGAGTAGACATTCTGTTTTGGTTTGAAAACCCTATCATTGTTTTGATTCCGGATATATGCTGCGAGTAGTGTGTTGATTTGTTTACTGGGTTTATTGGATTTTGATCAAGACATAAGAGTTGTTGCGTGAGCTAGTTGCTGTTGATATAAGCACTTGAACTATTGAGCTTTTAGAGTTTTCTTTACTCGTGATTCTTGTTGGATTTGGGTATTGTTGGTTGTGGAGATTCGTTGTGGTCTGTGTGTAGTGCTTCTTGTTTTTCTGTTGGTTCCGAATTGCTATGGAGATTCGCTATAACCTGTGTACTTATGAGTTAGGCATTTGAGAGTCTTGTACCCGTGAAGTTTGGTTGTTATTACACTAAGAGGATTGAACTTTAGTGAGCAATCTGATTGTTTTACAAACATATTTCCTCATTTCCTACACTAGTCCACAAAGAACCTAAGACAGCCAAACGCCATCCGAACTCAAACACAACCGAATCCACAAAAATGTCTCGTCTTTATCATACCAAGTATAATGATGATGACTTAGATATTGACTTTCCTAAATTTGCTGGGTTCCTTCATTTTGAAGATTTTTAGACGTGACTTGAGACGGTGGATGAATGGTTTAAAGTCTTGGAGTTTTCTAATCACAAGAAAATAGAACTTGTGACGAGTTCTTTCGATTGTGATTTTGATTTGGTGGAAACTCTTAGAAATCAGAAGGAGAATGATTGGAAAGGGCAAAATTCAAAGTTGGAGTGAGATGCGAGAAGAACTCATTAGAAATTTTGTGCCAAAGTTCACGTCACGAGCTTTTTATACTCCACACAACCATGAGCATGTGGCTAACATGAAAGCTACTGAAAATGCAGCTCACACAATTGTGAGCCTAGAGGAATGATGGGTGATTGTAGAACATATTAAAAGCCAACTTTAGCTCAAAAGAAAGACAAGGGCAGGCTCAAAATTGTTCTTAAATCAGCAGCCCATGAACAAGAGTTACAATCCTCTAGTGATATAATATCATTTGTCATGAGGTTATGCAAGCAACGTTTAAGGCAAGCACCCTTGTTACTTCTCAATGTGAAACCAGAAGCAAACAGGTGGTAGAAGAAATTGTTAGGCAGCCTCTCGTGAAAGGTCACAGTTGCTCCTATGATTCTTTTACTGTCCATAACAAGCCCAAAATAAGAAATTAGCATGTGCATCATGAAAGAGCCATTTCAAGATCTTAAGCTCAAAAGAATATTATCTTGCTTATCTTATTCTTGTTCTGAAATGATCAAACAATCAAAGTTCTCTTTGTTTGAGTGTGTATCTCAAAGGTACTAATCAGATTAGACGGATTTCAATCACTTTTCTAGAGTGGGGATTGGTACAATCATGCCATTGTTCTTTGAGGAGCAAACGCAGCTACATTGCAAAGATGTGACGAGATCGATTGGGGCTTGGATTAGAGGCCGAGTTCGGGATGGAAAATTCAGCACATACTTCATTGAGCTACATTGGAAAGCTTTATACTTCTAGGACTTGAGGGCAAGTCCTAAACAACACCGGGTGTATGATGCTTGGCATCAAGCTCCTCTCTTCACTTAAGTACCATGCAATCTGTTCTTGGTCGATCAATGATATTATCATGTCCTAAGGCACTCTTTTAATTTAGTCCATGGTGGCGTCATTAATGGTCTTAGGGGCATTAAAGTCATTTCAATGGCATAAACCTGGTTTTGTCCGTACAACATGCCGTGCACATGTCCGTACACAAATAACCTTGTAGTTAGCTTAATTATCATGATTAGTTGATTAACATGGTTTTTTCTTCCGTACAAATGTTCGTACACATACATGTTCGTACTTAATTAACTTAATTATGTTGCATGTAATTAGTTAATTAGTAAGTTTTAGTTACATTTTGAATTCCCTAAGTAGATGCTGGATGAGGAGAGTCTAAAAGCACATGTGATGGAAAATGATGAAGCTTGAGGCTCCTTTTATAGCTCACCCACGTTTGTTCTTGTGCAAGGACAAGTAACATCTGTCAAGTGGTCCAAATCGCAATGAAATCAACTCCCAATTGTACTGCATGTATTTGGCTCGTTTTTGGGCAGAATACTGAAGTTTCAAGTTGCTTGCCACTACTAGAAAAACGTGTTTTAACGATGGAAATTATGGTCGTTAAAAGGCTTAAATTTTGTCGTTATTACTATTAACGACGAAAAAAAAGTTCGTCGTCGTTCGTCGTTGTTGATTCCCTCGTTAAAAGTTATAACGAGGACTTTAAAATGTTCCTCGTCTGTTATCACTAACGACATGAGAGTTTTTGTCGTTATTACAAACCAATAACGACGAACAAAAGATCCAATAACAACCATATTGCTCATTGTTAATGTTAATAGCATTGTGAATAACGTCCAATAATAACGACATTACGGTTCGTCGTTATTGTAAAAGTTACGAATACCACTTTTTTAATTTTATATTTTTCACACAAATTACTATCAATAAATAATCAACTCTTATAAATGTACTAAAGAGAACATAAGAAAAAGGATTTCCAATAATACTCATCTCTTTATTGAAAATATAATAATTGAAGTACGTACATGAATGTTACCACAAGCTGCCAAGCACAATTGACTTCTATAACACTTTCTTTTTTCTTTTTCTTTTTTTTTTTGCTCCACAATAAACTTCTACAACACTTTCAAAATATAGTAAATTATGGGTACAAGCCTATACAATTTATTCTATTCAAGTCTAACTCGAGTTAGCGACTGCAGCTGAAATAAGCATGCAAGAGAAACATAAGTAACAGCTCAAGTTAGAATTTTGGACCAAAAAAAAGATCAGACTGATATCAAACGAAAAGAAACGAAAGATCTAAGAGAAGATGAAACTGAGAAAAGAAACAGGACATTCAAGAACGCCACACTACCAGACCCAACTCTTATATCAAACCCACTTCCAAGGACTATCCCCGGTCACTATATGCAGATCAACTTAAATAAAGTAATACTATAGACCATACAAATTTGCTAAATAGAATCAACAAAAACATGGTCTAATCAACACAACATACCTGAATCATGAGGTTGCTAATGCTTTTATCCACATATCTGATGAGCAAAATACCTATGTCACCTGAATTGGAACCTATAGATAGGTTTGTGAGATTCCACTAATCAAACCAGAACCTTGATACAAACCTATGCAAACTACAGTTTAAATAAATAGCTCTCTGACCTCATAAACTCTTGTGGACACTAGGATGTTTTCTACAACCAATTCATCTCTATGAAAAGCATACATCATGCCAATGTTTTTGGTCCCATGCATCCTCACAGCATGCATGCAAGAGATTGCTGCAACAAGGAGCATTAAAAACTTTAGAATATTTGAGATTATGATAGAAAGAGAAATCAATGATTGACAATGAAGTAGCATCCAGTAACTAGCATTAACCCAACATACATGGTAACCATTAGAAAAAACTTTGCAGTGAGTCCATTAAATGAAGCAATACATTTTCAATAATGAAGGGGTCATCTGGTCATCTTCGGTAACTATTTGATTTATCCATCTCCAGCAATTTGGCACCGTTCAAGCTTCTGAAAAAGACCTTCGAATTTGAAAAGTATGTTTTTCTAATGTAGTTCATAGCTATCTCCAGCTTTCGAGTGTTCTGAAATTCAGTACCAAGAGCCAAAGACAATGGTCAGATAGCCTTATTTCAGCTCTTTTATATAAGTGTTCTTTTATGCCCGTATCGCCTTACCTGACTAAAGTATCAGACCACACCTGCACAACATGAGACTACATAATTAACCAGCCAGTCAGATTGAGAGCGACTCGTAAAATACATTGTCAAAGGTCCCATACCAATTCACAACAAAGAATTCATCACAGTTACAGAGTTCCTCTTCCCCTAGCTTACTGCAGTTATGTTGCCTCTTTCCATTCATTCTGGAGAGTAATGTTTGAAGCAGGATCCATTTATTGAGTTGATTTCATAGTTGTAAGTATGCCGAAGTATTATCAGTCCCTCCTTCCATCCATCAAACACATGCCCACTACTAAGCTCTTCATTAAGTTGCACAAGTGAACATATCTTACTTGAATAGAAAATTAAACAAACAAAGGGTGAGATCAACATGAAACCAGTAGTAGATTACAGACTTAATTGGAACTTTAAAAAGTACCTAATTCAAGCTTATAAGTATAAACAAGAGCATCCCTTTTAAGCAGCCACAAACAAACCTGCCTTGACAATTCCAAGCACGACGAGGAAGGAAATGAATTGTACAGTACTGAATGCTTTAAAAGGGAGGATGCAAATTACTGTTTACATGAAAAGTAGCCAACATCCTCCACACTTCTCTACTCTTCTCTCACACTCTCAGTTTATTTCACTAATGAAATAGAAATGTTTTTAACTTTGTATCCACTTATTCTATCAGGTGTTCCAACAGGTTTCTAATACTAATCAACAACCAAATTCAATATACACAAATAAAAGTGGAAAAGTGGTTCTTCAATGGAAAATCACATTCTTTGTAATCCAAACATAAGATAGATAATCGTTCAATCGAAATTAATCATTTGTTGCAAGAAAAATCTAGAAGATGAATAATCACTCGAAACATACCATTTTTCTAAAAGGAAGTCCAATTCCAGTGTATTGCAACTCGGGAAATTTAGCCACAGATAATCGAATTGAGTACCTTATGTCTTCGTGAGATGGATTTCAGCATAAACTCCTTCTTGCACTTCTGATTTGCCGTAAATTGAGTACTGCGTACGATCTGCAACAAATCAATCAAATTCTAGGGTTTAGATTTAATTGTACCAATAGGCGCAAAAATAGAGAAATTAGAGAGAAGAGATAGAAAAATACCTCCACAATTTCAATCGTACGACAACAATTGAATCAAAACTTTTGGTTATACATATCTAAGGAATGAAAATGGCGGAGAGACACTCTAAGAGAGAAAGAGAGAGAGAGAGAGAGAGAGAGAGAGAGAGAGAGAGGCTTGAAGAAACTGAATGAGACGTGAGAGCTTTTTGTTTTTGTTATTTTTTTCTTTTTTTTTCAAGGGAACATGAGGGTTTTTCAATTTCCGCTTATTTCAAATTTCAACACCTTTTTCACTTCCCTCTTGATGTTAAGTTTTCGGTAGTCATCCCGCTTTAGTATTTGACAAGATTGACGACAAACAAAAAAATTATCGTCGTTATTACCATCCTCTAACGACAAACTTTAGATTTCCTCGTAATTGTGTGGTCGTTAAAAACCCATTTTCTAGTAGTGTTGGGCACTATTCTTGGATAACTCACCCATTCTAGAGTATTCCTAGGTCATTAGGGCACATCTGTAACCCCTATAAATGTATAAGCACTTCTGAGATAATGGATAGATTATGATGAATGAAAATATGAAATGGCAGCTGCCTTTTGCTTACAAACCTTGTTGCTCTTTATAATGTCCTTAGGAATATTTGGTTAAACAAGTAGTATCCTTTATCCTTGACTTCTGGTTTGGTGGTGGTGTTATCTATCCTCCCTCTTCTTATTTATCATTTGATTTATTTCGTTTTTAATCTCAACAATCACAAAACTCAGAAAATATTTTCAAAACCTTATGTAAACGCCTAAAAAACGTCGTCAGATTTCTCCGCCAAAGCTCGATGATGAAAGGAGTAATTTATAAACTTGAATGCTATTTTTGCTTTGATAGGTAAAATAAGGTCTCAGGTTTTCCCTTGATCACTCCTTTATTTCGATCACATTCAAAAGCCCCGTTCAAGAGCTTTACAACGACACCTCTCGTGTCTTTTTCCGACCCCCGGTTGCAAAGTTGATAACCGAGTGTACAACCGTCTTTTACCGCGAAGGGTAAAACGGTATTTTCGCATTTTTGGAACATTAAAAATTCCTCCGAAAATCCAAATTGACTGGATGTCATCATTATGACGACATCCAGCTGGCAGCCCCACAACCGCCAACGGCTGTGGCGAGGGCCATCAGCCGCACTCATGAGCCACCTGTCGCCGACCTTTTTTCAGCCCGATCTCTTCAAATTTTGGCCTCTCTTCACCCGTCCAACCCTACTCCTTTCCCTATAAATACGACCCTCCTCCCTTAGTTCAAATCACACAGTCTACAATTGACAACCTTTATTCTCAGTTGAGTATTCCTGAGCTTCTCCCTCTTTCTTATACAAATATTTCTATTCTCGGTTGAGCACTTTCGAGCTTCCCCCGCTTTCTTTACTTCAGATCTTGTTTTTACTATTCAATTGCTAAATAGCGTACAGTTCAGGTACTAAACTTCTGAGGGCTCAAATTAAATTAATTGCTTAACTGTTTATTTTCTACTAGTCAAAATGTAGATATCATGCAAATCATGTCTTTTATTGCTTCCTAAATACCGTCTTTCAATTTTGTAAATAAGCATGTCTAGTTGTTGTAATACTCAATTTGTCAATTGAATGAATGTCTAAATAAGGGTCAATAATAAATATTATGATGCTTGTGATGAACCAATTAATAGTCAAATCTAGGTTGTTAATTCGGTTTGTGTGAGAATCATGTCTTTAAATTATTATGCAAACTTGAGTTAGTAGAGGCCGTCATAATACGGGCGAGTTGCTTGGGTGCCTAACACCTTCCCACCTCGTACCTTCGCCCCTAAACCTTTTATTCTTGGGTACTCATATCATATCATATCATATCATATATATAATTATAATTGGGTCCTTATTCGTGTGAGTTCGACATGTGAGATGCTACATACGCGGCCACATCATGTGGAGTTGACACGCAAGCCGACATGTAAGCACAAACTTGCCACATAACATAACACATCATCCACCATTAATATCTTATCATTGGTTGACTTAATTACATATTTATTAACATATTTCCAGATTACAAAATAAAATAACTTTAGTTACGTAAGTCATAAAATTATAAATCTGACTCCGTTGGATTGAATTTGGAAAACGCTTCAAACTGAGATATATATATGTATATGTATCCTATAAAAGTTGGGTCCTTTCCGTGCGGATGACGTGTAGAACGTCACATAAGAGGGAATGTTCGTGTGAAGATGACACGTAAGACGCCACATGTGGGACAACTTTGTCACGTAATTTTAGTTGTGCGGTATAAAACGAGTATGAGGTATCAACTTTTAGTGCATATATACCTACCGTTAATGCATAGTGAGTTTATTCTTTTTTTCATTAATTAAATTAATTTTTAAAATTAGTATACAAATACTGTTTTATTCTCTATCTATATTTAGTCCAATCTCATTACAAATGAAGGTAGATAGACCAATCTCATTACAAATGCAGGTGGTCTGTAAATATCATTTTCAAGAATTAGCATGCATCAGATGGATAGAAATCTTTGCAAAAATAAAAAAAAAAATTGTATTTTATCCAAAATATTAATAATTTAACTTCAAACACTTTAAGCATTATATTATTAAATATATATTCAAAAATATATTTTACGAGACCATTTTACAAGTAATTCAATCAATGTAAACAAATGAATAAACTCATTCTGCATTAACGGTATATTTGCACTAAAAGTTGATACCTCATGCATTTTATTAAAATTAGTGTACAAATACTATTTTCATTCTCTATTGCAAATGAAGGTGGTATGAAAATATCATTTTCAAGAATCAACATGCATAAATATTGATAAAAATATTAGCAAAAATAAAATAAAATATATTTTTATCAATGATATTAATAATTTCACTTTAAATATTTAAGCATTATATTATTAAATATATTCATAAAAATTATTTTACGAGCCCGAGCGAAGCACGGGGATAAAACCTAGTGTTCTATAAGAGCGCAAGTCTTTCTAAAAACATGATTAGTTCACTCTTCACGCTACTGGGTTGTCCCTTCGGTTTAACGCCGGTAGCACATCTGTGACCTCTTTCATGGTTTTTATTCAATTCAAGTCTTTACAAATGTTTTTCTAACTCGACGGTTCCTTGAACTTATCTAAACCCCCAACTTACAAATTTTCAATAAGGACACACTCCGTGGCGTGAGAAATCCCGGGTCCTTATAGTGGCGACTTCACTGGGGATTTATTTAAGAGGGTGAGACTCGAAAGTCAAGTTTGCTTAGTTGTTTTATAACATATTCCATATATTGCATATTTGCATCATTTCATGTGCCTTGGCACACACCTTCTGACCTTTATCAACCCTCGAGGAAGTTTGGGGCGTAACTCGTAGACAACCCGTATATCTAAAGGAATATACAGTTGTCCTATCGTGCAAACCGGCGCTCCCTCACCCACAACTCATTGACTCTTGTTGGTGAAAAGAATTACAATTGATGTGTCGACCATCCGCCGGACGGAAATTGTAATTTGTGGTAACCTCACAGGAGCCAAAAGCCTCTAGCCCATATTTATGCATTCGCTTGCTTTTTGTGCATGTGTCATTGTAATGCCCGTCTGATCATATGTTTGCCTGTAACTGCGTCGTTGTAATGCTTGCTTGAATGCATGAATCCTGTGACTATGTGCCAACATGTATTTACGTGCTAGGAGTCTTTTATTTTATTCTTAGGTAGTTCCTAATGCCCAAAATAGTACGAGAATTCAATCAATGAACATTCGTTTCCCCAATGATATATATATATATATATATATATATATATATATATGTGTATATATATATATATATATATATATTCTTTGTTTGGTGAGGACACGTGGGACGACACTTAAGTGTCTGTTCTCCCCAACTTATTTCTGTTTATTTCAGCAAATTTCAACAAACTTCAACAAACTTCAACAAACTTCAACAAAGTTAAATAAAGTTAAATAAAGTTAAACAAAGTTCAACAAAGTTAAACAAACCAATATAGAAACTAGTTATAAAAAATACTTGAATCAACAAGATTCAACAAAAATAAATAAAGTTCAACGAAGTTCAACAAAGTTAAATAAAGTTAAATAAAGTTTTAGTTGGGGAGAACAGACCCTAAGCTTCCACATTGGCGTAGTGATGACACCTAAGATGCCATGTATGCAAGCAAGTGTCACCAATTATTGCTCACCATTATTAGCCTTTATTAGTATGATAATTACAATATCATTAGCAAATTATTCAAATTATAATACAATATAACTCCGTTTACGCAACTCTGAAAATTATAATTCTTACTTCATTAGATAGGGATTGAAATACTTCAAAATGAGATATATGTGTCCTATATTTGATCCAATGAAATTCGTAGAAGCTCTTAGCTTCTTCATTTTTTTAGGGAATTTTGGGTAGAAAATAAGCGAACTTTTAAGTATTAATTTTGTACTCAACAAAGATCAATAATCAAGCAAGATCCGAATTATTATTAAAGTGCTTTATGTAAACCTCTTACAAGTACGTGCTATTTGCGTGGTGAGTAGTGACTTCAAGTGGGGAGGGCATATAAGAGGATCATAATTGTGTTTAAGGGAAAGTAGAACGTCAACTATGTTGTTTGCCACTTGGACAATGCATATAAATTTATTTTTATGCATTTTATGATTTTGAATAGTTTTAATTTATTATGTTTATTTGTTAGATACTAAAAATCTATCCATTAAATGCTTAACGACAATTAATATCCAAAATAGTTTTTGTGCAAGCTGACACTACTTGACCATGGAGAAGTTTATCCATTTTAAACAAAATGAGATTTAGTGTTAGGGATAATATTTCGACATCGATTCCTATGTCGCCAAACCATGTCAACTTTTAACGTAATTGTGCAGTTAATGTATAACTAATCCAGAAGTTTGATTATTGTCTTTATCGATTAAAAAACTTATTAAAAATAAATTAATATATAAAGGGACACATAACAACTTACTAGAAAACATGAAATAATAAAGAATAACCACATGGTACCCCTCTACTTTTGGCTTTTCCACATGGTACCCAAAACATTTTCCCAATTCCGCGTGGTACCCTTGTATTTTTACCCGTTACCAGTCCGTGTCCTTTTCAGTCTTTTTCCGTTAGTTGGTGATACATTTACTAACTTACCCTTAATGAAAGTAGAAAACACGTGCCTTCAAACACGTACACCTTCAACCTCCTTTCATCCCCAACCTCCATAACCATCACTTCAAACCTACCTTCAACCTCCTTCCATCCCCAACCTCCATAACCACCACCACCACCACCCCCCACCACCAATCTACCACCCAACCTGTAACCACTCCCAACCCCCACCCCCGCCTCAAACCCCCCATCAGAACTCCTCACCCCGAAAACCCATGAAACCCAATCCCCACCCCTAACCACCATGAAACCCCCAATTTACAAAACTCAGATCTACAATTGATCAGTGAATTCACCAATTATAGAAACAACAAAATTTGATTTAGCACAAGTTTGATAAATTCTTAACAATCTCCAATTCCACTCTTTATCATCTCGTATCAAACTTGTTCAGCTTCACCTAAATACACAATTCTAGTATTCATCACCTTCTCCCATACTTTAATCTTGTCTTTCCCCACCGATAAGGGCTCTTCAATCGTCGCTGCGTCGTAAATCCTTCACCGCCTTCTTGGTCGCCACCGCCTTAATTAGCAACTGTCGACGAGAGAAAACAAGCGCTGGCGGTAAGGAAAGGTGCGGCGAAAATTATTCGTCTACTACAACTGAGTTCGTTAGACTCGTCAGTGTTTTCCGGCGAAATTTGGAGATTTTTGACGGAGAAGTGGATTCTCGGCGCCGAAAGTTTACGATTCGCCGGCAAACATTTGCGGCGAGGTTTGAATGTGGCGGGGAAAGTGTAGTCAATGCCTTGTGGAATGTAAAGTGTCATTGATGACAGGTGTTGTGGTATAGTGACGAGATTTTGTTCCTCTGATTTTTGGACTAGGAGTGGTAGTCTAATATGAATCATATGATCTACATGGAAAAGTAGGAGAAAAAGAAAGAGAGGGGGAAGGGTTGGTTTGGTGGTGGTGGTGGTGGTTTGTGATTTGAGAACAGAGAGAGAGTGGTGGTGAAAATTAAGGGTAGTTTGGTCCAAGTGTTGTAACCGAAATAGAAGAAAAAACGAAAAATATAAAAGTCGACTGCCACGTCATAACTTAACGGGAAAACTAACGGAATTGGGCACGGAACAAACTTTTTTACAAGTACAAGGGTACCACGTGGATTAGAAAAAATATTTTGGGTACCATGTGGAAAAGCCAAAAGTGGAGGGCCACCATGTGGAATTTCCCAATATTAAATTAGTATTAACATTGTGTAATAAAAATTACGAGATACATAATTTTAAATTTTATTATGCATATATTTTTTTTTATTATGGAACTAAATTTAGTCCATTCTCTTTATGAATGACGATGGTATGAAATTATATATTTTCAAAAATTGACATGTACCTTATATATAGACTTTTCTTTCAAACAATGTATTTGCTAATAGTAATTATTTCTCCTGAAATATTTTGAAAATATTTCTATTAAATTTTATCTACTTATAAAATTATTTTACGAGCCCATGCAAAGCAGGGGGATGAAAACTAGTACTATATTTTTTTTATGTAACGTCGAAGTCATGAACAATTTTCTAGGACCTTTTTAGCAAAAAAAGAGTCGGTTTCTCCAATTTCCCCTCTCCCACTTTTTTCTTTTTTTATTCTTTTCTTGATGTCATTCAGATTGGGCCAAAAAAAAAGCAAAACAAAAAAAAGAAAAAATGACGTGAAAGAAAAATGGGCGCCGAAAATAAAAAAAAAATCCAAAAAAAAGAAAGAGAAATGCCGAATTTTTATTTTTATTTTTATTTTATCCCATTTTCCTCTTTTCTTTGAGTCTAGAAAAAATAGAAAAAAAGGATGGTCAGTTTTTTCCTATTTTTCTTATTTTCGTTCATCGACTTTGTTTTTCCTTTGATATTAGGGGAAATATTTGGACATTTAGTCTTATGATCTTTTTTTAGGATAATGTATTTTTCTATGTGTGGGTCATTTCTTTTTCTTAGTTGAGAGTCTCATGGTCTTTCTTGTTACTAAGCAAGTGCTCGACGCTTCCTATTCAGGATAAAGAGTCCAAAGAAGAAACAAAATCTTGAAAAAAGCTGGGCTCGGCCTTCAGGAAGGTTGGTTCGTCTGCAACTGTCTACACCGCCAAGTTCTCGATTACCTCCACGTCAAACAGCCTCACCGTCAATAAACTCTCTATCACTACATACATTTTTTGCCTCACCTATCATCCCTCATAATTTCACAATGACCAAAACCACTGACGAGAAGCTCGAGGAGATCGTGACCGAGTTAGGAAGATTGCGACTCAAGGTCAAAGATTCTAAGAGAAAGAAAGAGGAGGAAGCAAAAACCCTCTCTGACTCGAACTCTGAGGGGGAGCGACCCAACACCCTGCTGTCTAAGATTGACTACGTGCTCAACAACAACGGCCTGTTTGCCAACTACAATGCTATGATGATAAAGTCAACCCCAAAGTAAAGGGCAAGCTTCCAGCCAAGTTCTCCATGCCCGAGGTTTCAACATTTTCTGGAACAGATAATCCACAAGATCACCTCATGGCCTCCACTACTGCCATGGGTTTAAGAGGAGTTGACAAAGAAGAATTTGGAGAACAACCACACTTAGTCAGATTTCACTACGGTCTTCCTTGCACGCTACAAGGAAAATGCTGCTCTACCTATGACCCTTCGAGAGTTATAGATCACCAAGCAAGAAGAAGATGAGGGATTCACTGCTTTCCTTCAACATTGGAGGCTAAAGATAGCTGAATTGGTTGAGCGACCTTCGCAAAGTAATCAAATCCGCCAATTCATCAAGAATCTGCAACCTGCTAACAAGGAACGCCTCATGTATCAAGCAATTGACTCCTATAACCGGCTCTATGATGTGGGTATCCTAATTGACAATGACCTTTACTGCCGATATCACCGGGTCTTTGGTCACTACACGGACGATTGCATCCGCTTGAAAGATGATGTACAGAAAATCATAGATAGGGGAGAAATTCCGCCACCCCTAAAGGAAGAGGACGATACTTATGAGGCCTGAAACTAGTTGGCTATAGACAAGAGCTAGAGGAGTCGAGTTTGAGTCCCAAGTTTTGTTGAGTTAGTGTAGACGCCAAAAAAACGCCTTCAGATTTCCCCGCACAAGCCCGATGATGAAATGAGTAATTTATAAACTTGAACACTATTTTTGCTTTAATAGTTAAGATAACCTCTCAGGTTTTTCCTCAATAACTCCTTTATTCTAGTCTCATTCAAAAGCCCCATTCAAGAGCTTTCCAACGACACCTCTCATGCCTTTTTCCGACTCCCGATCGCCAAGTTACGAATCAGGGGTAGAACCGTCTTTTACCGCCCAAGGGTAAAATGGTCTTTTCATATTTTTGGAATACTAAAATTCCTCCAAAAAAATTAAAATAGACTGGATTTCGTCAATGACGACATCCAGCTGGCAGCTAACAGCCGTCAGTGGCCCTGACCAGGGCCGCTAGCGGCGCTGACACAGCCTCTGGCCCGACTCTTTTTTCAAGCCCAATTCCAATTTTCAGCTCTCCTCAGCCGTCCAGCCCTACTTCTCCACGCCTATAAATACGACCCTCCTCCCTCAGTTCAAAACACACAATCTACAGTTGACAACCTCTATTCTCGGTTGAGTACTCCCGAGGTTCTCTCTCTTTCTTCTAAAATTTGAGATCTTTTCTTTTCTTATTCTTGTCAAATATAGCCTACAATTCAGGTACTAACTCTCGAGGGCTCCAATTAAATTAATTTCCTAATTGCTTAATTTCTAGTAGTCATAATGTAGATATCATACTAGAATAACGTTTTTATTGCTTATATTGTCCTTCCAAGCATGTCTAGCCGTTGTAATACTCAACTTGTCAATCAAATGCATGTCTAATCAAGGGTTAAAATAAATGTTGTGATGCTTCTGATAAACCAATCAATAGTCTAAGTCTAGGTTGTTAATCCGGTTTTGCATGGGAATTATGTCTTTAAATTATTAAGTAAACTTGAGTTAGTAGAGGCTAGTATAAACGGGCGAGTTGGGTGCCTAACACATTCCCACCTCGTACCTTCGCCCCCGAACCCTTTATTCTTGGGTACTAATATGTTCTATATGAGCGGGAGTCTTTCTAAAATCATGATCAGTTCACTTATTGCGCTATTGGGTTGTCCCTTCGGATTGTCCCTTCGGTTTGTCCCTTCGATAAAACGCCGATAGCAGATTTGTGAACTATTTCATGGTTTTTATTTAATTCAAGTCTTTACAAAATCTTTTCTAACTCGATGGTCCCCTAAACTTATCTAAAGGCCCCAACTTACAAATTTTCAATAAGGACGCACTCCGTGGAGCAAAGGTAGGAAAAATCCCGGGTCCTTACAGTGGCGACTTGACTGGGGATTTATTTAAGAGGGTGAGACTCGAAAGTCAAGTTTGCTTACTTGTTTAATAACATGTTCCATATTATTGCATCATTTGCATCATTTGCATGTGCATGCCTTGTCACAATCTTTTGACCCTTATCGACCTATGAGGAAGTTTGTGTCGCAACTCGTAGACAACCTGTATATCTAAGGGAATATACAGTTGTCTTATCGTGCAAACCGACGCTTCCTCACCCATGACTCATCAATCCTTGTTGGTGAAAAAGAATTATAATTGATGTGTCGACCATCCGCCGAACGGAAATTGTAATTTGTTGTGGTAACCTCACAGGAGCCAAAAGCCTCGAACCCACATTTGTGCATTCGCTTGCTTGTTGTGCGTGTGTCGTTGTAATGCCCGTCTGATCACATGTTTGACTGTAATTATGTCGTTGTAATGCTTACCTGAACGCATGAATATCGTGACTATGTGCTAACATGTACTTACGTGCTAGGTGTCTTTTCTTTTATTTTTAGCTAGTTCCTAATGCCCAAAAATGGTGCGAGAATTCAATTCAATGAACACCGTCTTTCTCCCGATGATATATTCTAAAAAAGTCATGAACAATTTCTTAGGACCTTCTTAGCAAAAAAAAAAGTCAGTATTCCAATTTCCCCTCTCTTTTTTCTTTATTTTCTATTTCTTTTGATGTAATTCAGATTCGGTCAAAAAAAAGAAATCGAAAACGAAAAAAAACAACGGCAAAAAAATGCCGTCCAAAAAAAAATCAAAATGGAAAAAAAAAAAAATATCGAAATTCTTTTTTTTTTTTTTTTGTTTTTTTTACTTTTACCCCATTTTCTATTTTCTTTGAGTCTAGAAAACTAAAAAAATAGGATAGTCCGTCTTTTTCTATTTTTCTTATTTTCGTTCATTGGCTTTATTTTCCTTTAATATTAGGGAAATATTTGGGCATTTAGGCTTAAGGACCTTTTCTTTAGGACAATGTGTTTTCTATGTGGGTCAGCATTTTCTTAGATGAGAGTCTCGTGGTCTTTTTGATTCTAAATGGTCATCTACTCGTTCAGATCATGCCAAGGTCCATCAAGCGCTTCTCAGCAGAAGATACACCGAAAGAATCTTTCCTCATGCCAGGGTCGGAAATGGGCCAGAATACTAAGAAGATCAAGACTCATTTTGTGACAACTGTGTATCCAGTCCATGAAACTTTAAGAGAATCGGTGCTTGATACTCAAGATGAATCCCTTGACTTGGGGGAACAACTGGACCGATCACTCCAAGAGGCCAAAATCCAAGTAGGTCTTGATCCTGATGAAACCTAGCACCTCGTTGAGTACAGAAGCGCAGGCAAGCCAATCCAAGCCATTGTTAAAGCACAAGACGATATCGAGCACCAAACCCAATATATAGTTATCTATCACTCAGAGATCAAAAGGTTGCAGAAGACGGTCACTGGGTTGGAACAAAGAATTAAGGCCCTAGAAGGTGACAAAGTTGTTCTTAACCAAGGGCAACCCCGTTGGCCTCAAGAACACATTTTTCAACAAATGAGGGCATATGGCTACATGCATTCAGTAGGACCAACCTATGAGCTCATCCCAGAAAATGGGAACCCAAGTATTTATTGCGAATACTGCCGAGCCTGCGGACATCACACCAATGACTGCAGGAATGTGAGGGACAAAATCCTATCTTTTATTGATGAAGGGACTATGTGGCCCGTGCATCATTGGTTATCCAAGGGAAGATCGAGCATCCCTACCCGTGAATTCACGCCACTAGCGGTACCTATTGATGATGTCATGACAACTCTACTTCGCCGCGTAGATCTGCAATTCTTGGAAGGAGTTTGGTCAGAAGAGGAAGATCATTACCTCTATTGCAGATATCACAGATGCTTTGGTCACCTCACCGAACAGTGCTACCGATTGAAGTATGACATCGAATCTGTCACTAACTCCGAAGCTGTCTCTCCTCCAAAGTCTCACAAGTTCAAGACCACAATACGAAAGTATGAACCGCAGCTTGAAGTCAACGTGCACGAAATAGATCAAGCACCATTCATACCACACTCGAACCCTCATGTTAATGGTTTTCTCAAGAAGCAAGGGTACATACGCGGTATGGGTCTAGGAAGAAATGGACAAGGGCCCACCACCTTTAAATTCGAAGCCAAAAACAACTCCTTTGGACTTGGTTACCAACCTACTCACAAAGAAATCCACGATCAAGCTCTGAGACAAAGGAAATAATTTAAGGGAAAACAAGTCTTTCCACCTTATAGCCACACTCTAAATGGCCAGTTCATCACAGAAGGAGACTATCGCCCTTACTACGGCTTTCCTGAGCCGTACTATGACGAAGAAGCCAAGGTCACACACCCGGGTTTTGAAATCTTCCAAGACTGCAATCAATTAGACGAGGAGGCACACCATCCCTCAGAACCGGCAAGTCAAGATTGGACCAAAGCTCCAGATAACCAGCTTCTAGGTCTTTTATTTGGCCAAGAAACCAGAATGGCTGAAGCTCCTGAGGTGAATGAAGAGGTAATGGCTCTCAATGATCGCAACTTCAATCCTGCGGACCTAATATATACTACTGAAGATGTCACAATGGGATGGCGCAAAGAAGTAAGCTGGACTGACCCGAATGGACGAAAGGTCACGATATCTACCGAGGAAGGACCAATGATGGAAGAATCTGATTCCGAGTCTCAGTCAGAGTCAGTGTCTAGCTTAGGTCCGAAAGATGAGTCAGGATTGGGGAGTGTCCCCTCTACTTTTTCTAAGTCTAGTGTCAATGTGAAGGGAAATTCAGATCCCTTTCTTGTTGTTTTCAATTCCAATAGGAATAAAATGAAAAATCCTTCTGCTTATTTTTCACCTTGTTTAGCTATTGATAAATCCAATGAACACAAAGTTGCATAAATCATTAAATAATCAATTTAGGCAATGTAAGTAAACTTCGCAAAGCAAGAATAGAAATGCTCTCTTTCACAGGAATTTGAGTAGCTGAACTCCCTCAGCGATGCCATACCACAAGAAGAAGCGAGCCAAATTTCTGCAACAACCTCGACACAGACATGACCCTGGCTCCGATCGTAGAAGGTCCTTGGTACCAAAGGAGTATACCCTCAAGACGCACCAATAAGAGCTGAACGGGCCATCCGTCTCTTAGCAGCGCAATACATAGAATACAAGGGGGTTCTGTACAAGAAGTCCCACAATGGGGTCAACCTCAGATGCGTGAACTACGAAGAAGCTACAGAGATCATGGACGAGGTACACAATGGTGTGCGGCCCACACATGAATGGTCGAATTCTCTCTAGAAAGGTCCTACGACTGGGATACTATTGGACCACTATGGTCAGGGATTGTTACGACTATGTCAAGAAGTTCAAGAAATGTCAGATATATGCCAACCTACAGCATATGCCACCCTCAATGCTCTACAACTTCACATCCCCTTGGCCGTTTTCCTCATGGGGAATAGATATCATTGATAAAATCACCTCGAAAGGCTCGGGAGGACATGAATACATCCTAGTAGCCATAGACTATTTTACCAAATGGGTTGAAGCCCAATCCTATGCCGTCCTCACCTCCAAACAAGTGTCAAAATTCATAAGGAACAACATCATCTGCCGATACGGCATTCCACAAGAAATTATTAGTGACCATGGATCCCATTTCAAAGCCGAAATAGCCACCCTCCTCAAAAACTACAAAATCCAGCACCACAAATCATCCCCTTACCGTCCCCAAACCAATGGCACAGTAGAAGCCGCCAACAAAAACCTCAAGACTATCATTGAAAAGATGATAGAAAACTACAAAGATTGGCCCATAAAACTCTCATTTTCCCTTTGGGGATATAGGACATCTATAAGATTCTCTACGGGAGCAACACCTTCTTCCCTAGTCTACGGAATGGAAGCGGTTCTACCCATAGAAGTCCAACTACCCTCCATGCGCATAGCCTTAGAAGGAGAAATTCTTGAAACCCAATGGTTACAAGCCCGTTACGAAGAACTCATGTTCACAGATGAAAGATGCCTACGGGCCCTAGACCACTCCCACATGTACCAGCAACGCATGGCAAGAGAATTCAACAAAAAGGTTCGACCTCAGAATTTAAATGAAGGGGATTTAGTTTGGAAAGAACTACGTGCCCCAGTTACCGACCCCAGAGGCAAATTTCGACCAAACTGGTCTGGTCCGTTCATCATCAAAGACATCTTATCAGGAGGCGCAGTCAGACTCATGTACATTGATGGCATCGAGTTCAGTCAGCTCACCAACATGGATCAACTGAAGAAGTGCTACGTCTATATATATATATATATATCAAAAATTAAAAAAAAAAGAAAAAAAAAGACGTACACAAATTGAATGAACTATGCTGGCCTGATTCCACACTGGATACGTAGGTAACCCTTTTAAGGGGCCCGACCAAAATCAATCCAAAAATTCCATTCAACTCATTCAAAAGGGATAATGTTTATTCAAACTGAACAAATAAGCTATTGCAAAAATTAATCTTCCTAAGGTTACAAAAAAAAAAAAAAAGGTGCAACTGTGAGGGTTTAAGCTAAACAAATTCTTATTACTTTTTTTTTTAAACTAGACTTGCTTTCTAAGAAAAATACTTTAATACTTCTTCCCTTTAGAAGGCTTTGTTGAAGAGTTCTTCTTTGAAGTACTTTGGCTTGAGGACGACCTGTGTGATACCCCAATATTTTCTATAATTATTATATTGATTTATAAATGATTTATAAATAGTTTCGGAGATTAAATCGTATATTCATTTAAGGATTCAATTTATTCAATTAGAGCCATAATAATATTAATTATTATTATGGGACTTTCATAAATTGCATTTAATAATTTTGAGGAGTTTAATTAAAATGATTTATATATGAATAAAAATTATTCATATAGTTTTAATTAGTTTTAATTAGCTATTTAAATCAGAAAATTAGTAAATGAATTCGTAAACCTAGTAGTCTTTGACTTAGGTTGACTGAGGGCCTATATAAGGAAAAAGATGAGACAATTGATCAGTTTGCATACCTGATCAAACCCTCAAAGCTTTCTCTCTCTCTCTTCTCTCACTCACGTTCTCTCTCTCGCCTTCTCTCTCACCAGCTCTCTCCTCTCTCTCTCTCCATCGCCGGCCACCTCCTTCTCTCGCCGGAATCCGCCATAGCCACAGTGGTAAGCTCTCCTCTTCTTCCTCTCTCTTTCTCTTTCTTTTTCTCTCTCTTTCGCGTCACCCCCTCCCCCTCTGTTTTGAGTTCGCGGGACCACCGGACCACCAGGCTGGCGCTTGGGTGGCGACCGATGAGTGGCCGGAGTGGCGCCGTCGCCCCCTGCTCTCTCTCTCTCTCATTCTCTCTCCCTTTCTCTCTTTCGCGTTTTCTCTCTCCTCTCTTCGCTGGAGCTCCGGCGACCACCACCACCGGCCATGGTGGCCAGTAGGTGGTGGTGGTGGTGATGGGTCGGGTTAAGGGTCCCATGTATGGGTACCTATGACCTAGACCTAGTTTTAAAGTCAGGGTTTCGTTTTATATTTTTCGTAATTATTAATTCGATTTTCAGTATTTTCAATTTAATATTTTTATTTTTCTGCACTCATCGAAATTGGAATTCGGATTTTCAAAAGCCTAGATTGGTTGAAATAAATCAAGAAATTTAATAAAAAAATATCAGATTAAGATTTATATACTGTTGGTATTTTTGTATTTAATTAATACTGATTCGGTAATCGTTTTTAATTAGGACCTAACGAGCAAGCGTGATTATCGGCGACAGTTGGAGCATACTTTCTGTTGGTAGCATTTGTAGTGGTAAGCGCTCATACCTACCTTCTTCCAAAGCCCCATCAAAACTATTTTGATGTGTTATGTGCTAATTGAGAATTTGTTGTGAATTTAATATGCAAAGCATGATTAAATTATATCGTCGTTATTATGAGATTTCTTAAGCATTATTTACTGCTGTAATTATGAATTATAATTAGCATGTCTATGTTATCATGTTTTGAGAATTAATTAGTCCATATGATGATTATTGGACAATTATTGAATGATGAATTATTAGTATTATTATGCTATTAATTAATTATATTGCTAATTGGTATGGGTATTATTGAGTGCTAGTGAGCACCTATCTATTACCGTTGAATGTCTTGGATGATTTGTGAACTTTTGGATATCATATTACCCTACCGAAGTGCTGCCGAAATTGGGCTAGACATTATTTGTAGTCATTATTGAATTATCGTCATTATTGAATTAAAGCATGTTTAATTATCATCATATTAATATATCGTTATCGTCGTTATTTACTATTCATTGTCAAGAGCATGAAATGAATTAGTAAGTCATGGTCTCGTAGTACCACTATGTCAACCAATGCAAGTTATGTGAATTGAATTAAATGAGAGTAAGACTCCTAATAGATCCCTAGGAGTAGTCGAGCAATGGGGATTGCACCTAATGGTGTAGTTCAAGGGATGAGTGATTCCCATGTTACTTATGGACACATCGCAGTGTGTCTAAGACGGATCATTCCCCATTTATTAAGTCCTGTAGGCTCGTGTAATTGTACTAGAGGTAGTGTGCACACTAGAGTCATTAAGTCTATGGCGTGATTGTATCTTCGATGAACAGTATGAGTAATTGCTTTTCTATTCGCTCTCTTATATCTCTCTAATCAAGACGGATTTTCTATGTCGTATTTCGTATGATCACTATACAAGAACTGTATATAAAAGAATGTCGTGATGCGTATGCTTGATTATATGCTTATGTGCGTATGCAAATGAATCTTAATGATTCTTCTAAAACCTCAGGTAAGGTTTGCGAAATGTTCTTACTGGGTACAGATGACGTTTATTCAGTTTATCTGATTTTTGTTTCTCTTTTGTTTGTTTTCTTCTCTTCTGTATTTTTGTTTCCGCCACGGAAACCAAAGTGCAGGTTTAGTTGATTGAGGACGTACATCTTGGAAGGTAGAGTTGGCGTCGGATCTTTAGAACTGTTTCTGTTCAGTTTAGATCGTTGGAATTTTTATTGGTTTTAGCCCTTGAAGGCAAGTAGTAATAAATTTGGTTTAATGATTTTAGCTCACAATATAGACAACTCCGATATGAACTGTTTAGCTTGTTTAGTTTTCCTTAGAAGCTCCTTTTGATGCCTAGTCTTTCTTTCTGCTTAGCATTTACTCCTTAGTGATAAATGTTGCAGTAACTACCCTTGGGTTTGTGATGGTTCAGTGGTTTCGAGTCGTGCACAACGACGTCGATAGTTCCCAGAAAATCATTGTAAATTCGGGGGTGTTACAAATGGTATCAGAGCCCTAGGTTTAAAAAGGTTGCTTAGGATTAATTAATGAATTAATAAAGATTAGTTTCATTTTGGGAAAATAAAATATAATTAAAGCCATTGAGCGTAGTAGTCCTAGAAGATAGGAATTATTTGAAATCACTTTGCTTGTGATTTATGAAGTTCTTATTGTTTGATTGTCTACTTGTAGATGGTAAGGACAAGAATTACTATGCGGATGTCGACTGTACACCAGAGGGCACGCGCCCTAGCTCATTGTGCACAACTGGTGGAGTATGTAGCTTCATCGGATAGCTAGTCAACCGGAAACAATGCGAATGTGCGCTACGAGGCCGCGCAAGACCGCGTCGCGCACGAGATTGCCGCACGCGATGAGGCCGCACGCCCCACGCCGATTGCCGCGCGCCGCCCCAGTTTTCGCACCCGCCGCACGTGTAGATGATGAGGAAGATCCCTTTGAGTCCGAGCCAGAGTATACACCACCGGAAGAGAACGATGATATGCCAGACTTGGAAGATATTAGTGCCGAGAGCGACAACAACATTGCGCCTACTCCTGCACCTACTGCCGCACCTATCCCTGCTGCAAGTTGGTCTCCTCCTGTGGAGCCATTCTTTGCTACTGATACTTAGCTCGAGGATATACGTATCTACATACGACGTGCTTACACTACGATCGAGCGTTATCAGTACGAGAATCGCACGAGTCTACACGAAGGCTTATGGGTAGAGCTACTGCTGGCTGGTCTGCCTAACATCCATCCTTGGATGGGACTCAAGGAGAAGTACGACGATGTGGTCTCCAAGGGTGGTCGATCACTTTCATGAGAAGAAATATGGTGAAGGTACGAGATGGTCTCTCTGCTTTAGAGGCGTCGCAGCTGAGTTATGCCTGTCCGAATTCGAGTGGAAGGTGAATCGTGTGCTAGTGCCTGCGCCAAAGGGAATGTGTGAGTACTGCTGGACAAAGAAGCGCAAACACGCCGATGATTTTAGGAAGTGTTTCATGCCCCAGAAGTTTGGTGGATATGCTTATCCATACATGCCCTGCAAAGAGGTGAAGCCTAGAAGGAAGGACGATCACGATGAGTCCCCTAGCGCGAAGAAGATGTGTGTGAGTGTCAAGTAGAACTAGATTATTGCCTTATTAGTTTTACTTGAGCTTTATTGAACTTTTAGTTATTGTGATGGCCCTGCGTGGTCAAGTTTGATGTTGGTGTAGTTGCATAGGCAACAAATATTTATGATTGTTATTTACTTGCAATTCGTCTCATTGCAAGACTATTTCATTTGATTATATGATACCGTTGAGAATTTATTTTATATGATCGTTTTATCACATAATTGCATGGTTGACTCATAGCTTCATAATGCTATCTCGTATTGCCTAGACATGATGGGAAATCCATGTCGGAATTATGGCAAAATTTTCATTAAGCATGATCATATCAAATGTGAGCCAAATGCTAACCATGTATTGTATGCAATCAAATGTCATTGTTTATTGCCCTACTAAATAGTATGGAGCCTCGATGTGTGAATTGTGAATGTTATTGCTTATCAATCGTGTGAGACCAATGTGTCCACTTTGTTATTGCATATCGAACTATTATGCATGAGAATTGAGAACATTCAAAGCAAGTATGTTCCTTAGACCTATAATGTAAGGTCGATCATTGAAACTTATATGCTATTTGCTAAATGTCAAGAGATTGGTTTCAATTATAACCTGCCTGTATCTCTCAATTAGACCCCGAATTGGGTCAAACGTGCCAATTTTGCTGAAATGGTGATCAACCATTGCTCTTTTATGTCTCAGATTTGTTATAATGGCAACCAACTACCGACTCGCGAGACTAGAAGTAGGACTTACTAATGTTGTTGAGCACATTACGCGCCAGCTAGAGCGCCAAGAACAAGATCACAATGCGCAGAATCCTGAGACGCGCAACTTTAAGGATTTTGATGCACTCAAACCTCCATCATTTGAGGGTGGCTCCGAGCCCACCAAGCTTGAGAACTGGATTTTAGAGTTCTAGAAGTTGTTTAGCGCGACTAGTCGGCCCAACAACATGAAGGTCAACACCGCTACGTACTACCTGAAGGGTGAGGCTAACAAGTGGTGGAGTGACGTAGGAACTGAATTTCTTGCTATCGAGAACTATGGGTGGACTGAATTCAAGGAGTCTATTCCTGAAAGGTTCTATCCGAGAGCTATCCGCCGCCAGAAGCAACGGGAATTCGAGAATTTCTATCAAGGGAAGCTATCTGTAACTGAGTACGCAACCAAGTTCAATGAGCTTGCTGCTTTTGCACCTAACTTGGTGACGACCGAAGCTGAGCGTGTTGAGAGGTTCGAGGATGGTTTAAAGTGGGATATCCAGCGTTTTGTGATGGGAAAGTCGCTGACATTTCAAGGATCTTACGAGAAAGCCTTGAACCAAGAGTTTGCTGTGGATCGTCGTGATTCGTTGCTCGGAAAGCATAAACGTGATGAAGGGAGTTCTTCCCAGTCGAATGGCGCAGATAAGAGGCCAAGACCGAACAACAACAATCACAGCAATCAAGGTGGTAATCAGAACCACAACGAGAACAGGAATCGTGACTCGAATAGTCATAGAGCTACGATCTTAGCTAGGAGGAATACGCCTTGTAATCGCTGCAACAAGACGAATCCTGGCAAGAACTGTCATGGTGGCGTGCTTCAATGCTACGAGTGCAACAAGCGTGGTCACAAAGATTCTGAATGCTGGAGTCGTGGAAGGAACGACAATGGTCAGAACCGCGATAATAACTACAATCATGGTGGAAATGGAAATGGTAATCGCGGAAATGGTGGTAACTACCTTGGAAATGGAGGTTACAACAATAACAACCGCAACAATACTGCTGCTCCTGCTACGAATAATCAAGCACTACTTCCCGCACCTGCCAACCCCGTGCAAAACAACAACAACAACAACAATAGAGGGGTAAATGGAAGGGTTTATGTGCTGAACCGCAATGAAGCTGAGGCGAACCCGAATGTGATCGCTGGTACTTTTCTCGTTAACTCTCAACCTGCTTTTGTTTTGTTTGATAGTGGTGTAACGCATTCTGTTCTTTCTAAGAGCTTTGCATCTAAGATAGGTTTAGAACCTAGTTCTGTGTATAGTGCAAATATTAGGATGCCAGATGGCTCGATTGTTAATTGTAAAGTGTTGTATGAAAAGTGTCTGATTAGGATAGCTGGTTCCAATTTGCCCGCAGATTTGATTCAGATGGACATGAAGGAATTTGACGTGATTTTGGGAATTGATTGGTTATCCAAGTATAGGGCTAAGATAGAGTGCTTTGAGCAACTGTAGACGCCAAAAAGCGTCTTCAGATTTCTCCGCAAAAGCCCGATGATGAAAGGAGTAATTTTTAAGCTTGAACAGCTATTTTTGCTTTAATAGTTAAGATAAGGTCTCCGGTTTTCCCTCTAAATACTCCTTTAATTACACTTCATTTGAAATCCCCTTTCAAGAGCTTTCCATTTCTTCCTTCCGTGTCCAAATACGATTCCACACCTAAGAGTTATGGCCAAACAAAGTTTAGGATCAAAACAGATGTAGCCGAATACCATGGACCGTGTTTCCAGCCCAATTTGGGAGTCAATTTGTTTGAATTATTTTATGAGTCTTATATTTTTGGATTCCTTATTCAAATAGATTTCCAATGACATATCATGAGCCCACACCACATTCCCAACCAAGGAGTTACAAGCCCAACATTGATGCGTACTCCAAAACTAACCTCTCCTTACTATTTCGAGAATATCTCAAGATCCAAAAAACATTTGGACCTGAAACTAAATAAATATGAAATTAGACCCAATAAGCTTTCCAACGCATCTTGAATCATCTAATTTGGATCCAAAACGAGTGAGATATGGCCCGGACAAAATCTAGCTGAAAAGTTATCAGGTCAGCGCCGCTAGCGGCGCTGGCCTGGGCCGCTAGCGGCGCTGACCTTGCTTCGGCCCGACTGTTTTTTTCGGCCCAAATCCAAATTTCGGCTCCTTTTCAATCTTTTTCAGCCGTACAACCCTACTTCCCTCTCCTATATAAACAACCCTCCACCCTCAGTTCAAAACACACAGTCTACAGTTGACACCCTCTATTCTCAGTAGTATTGACTCTGAGCTTCTCCCTCTTTCTTCCAAACTTGAGATCTATTTTTACTATTCTTGTCAAATATAGCCTACAGTTCAGGTACAAATTCCTGAGGGCCCAAATTAAATTGCTTGCTTAACTGTTTATTTTCCAGTAGTCATAATGTAGATATCATGCTAGAATAACGTCTTTTTGCTTCCTAAATACTGTTTGTATAGTCGTTGTGCTGCTCAAGTTGTCAATCAAATGCATGTCTAAATAAGGGTTAAAAATAAAGGTTGTGATGCTTGTGGTGAACCAATTAATAGTCTAAGTCTAGGTTGTTAATCCGGTTTTGCATGGAAATTATGTCTTTAAATTATTAAGCAAAGTTGAGTTAGTAGAGGCCGTCATAAACGGGCGAGTTGGGTGCCTAACACCTTCCCACCTCGTACCTTCGCCCCCGAACCCTTTATTCTTGGGTACTTATATGTTTTATATGAGCGGGAGTCTTTCTAAAAACATGATCAGTTCACTTTTCGCGCTATTGGGTTGTCCCTTTGGTTTGTCCCTTCGATAAAACGCCGATAGCAGATTTGTGACCTCTTTCATGGTTTTTATTCAATTCAAGTCTTTTCAAAAGCTTTTCTAACTCGATGGTCCCTTGAACTTATCTAAGCCCCCACTGACAAATTTTCTATAAGGACGCACTCCGGGGAAAAACAAAAGGATTGGTAATGAAAATCTCGGGTCCTTACAGTGGCGACTCTGCTGGGGACTTATTTAAGAGGGTGAGACTCAAAATCAAGTTTGCTTAATTATTTAGTAACATGTTCCATATTTTTGCATCATTTGCATCATTTGCATGTGGCTTGGCACAACCTTTCGACCCTTATCGACCCTCGAGGAAGTTTGTGTCGCAACTCGTGGACAACGTGTATATCTAAAGGAATATACAGCTGTCCTATCATGCAAATCGACGCTTCCTCACCCATGACTCATCAATCCTTTGTTGATGAAAAGAATTACAATGGATGTGTCGACCATCCGCCGAACGGAAATTGTAATTTGTCGTGGTAACCTCACAGGAGCCAAAAGCCTCTAGCCCACATTCGTGCATTCGCTTGCTTGTTGTGCATGTGTCGTTGTAATGCTCGTTTGCCTGTAAAACTGCATTGTTATAATGCTTCTGAATGCATGAATACCGTGACTATGTGCCAACATGTACTTACGTGCTAGGAGTCTTTTCTTTTTTTTAGCTAGTTCCTAGTGCCCAAAAATTGTGCGAGAATTCAATTCCATGAGCACTTGTTTCCCCAATGATATATTTTCATATAGCGTCGAAGTTATGAACAATTTTCTAGGACCTTTTAGCAAAAAAAAAAAGAGTCATTCTCTCCGATTCCCCTCTCCCACTTTTTTTTATTTTTGTTTTCTTTTCTTTATTTTTTTTGATGTAATTCAGATTCGGCAAAAAAAAAAAAAAAAAAAAAAACGCCAAAAAAAAAAATTAAATAAATAAAATTTCGAAAACCAAAAAAAAATTGCCGAAATTTCTTTCTTTTTTTTTTTTTTTAATTTTTTTATTTATCCCATTTTCCATTTTCTTTGAGTCAAAAAAAAATTAAAAAAAATAGGATAGTCCGTCTTTTTCTATTTTTCTCATTTTCGTTTATCGACTTTATTTTTCCTTTGATATGAGGGGAAATAATTGGGCATTCAGGCTTAGGTTTTTATTTTCTTCTTTTCCATTTCTTTGCATTGCATTACATTGCATTGTACCTATTAGACGC
Source organism: Tetragonia tetragonoides (assembly GCA_038025085.1). NCBI lineage: Eukaryota > Viridiplantae > Streptophyta > Magnoliopsida > Caryophyllales > Aizoaceae > Tetragonia > Tetragonia tetragonoides. Next base: position 20,042,191 of record CM076153.1, on the reverse strand, counting down.
TCCATGCTAGGATTCATAACTAGTCGTCATGTTTGCATTGTCGTAATTTTGCATCTGCATTTGTAAAAAAATTCGAGTCTTGCATTCATCAATGTCTCCATTTGTTCATTACGTCTCATGCACTAGAAGTCTAGAAATGTCGTTCATTAAGTGCTTTAGAGTCACTCTAGGAAGCATCCATTCATTGTCATACATGTCAAGGTCAGTCCATCATGCATCTTGCATATTGTTGTCGTAACTCTGTCATTGCATTTTCATCATCATGCATTCGACTTCATATAGACGTCCTTAGATTCATTCACCTTAGGAGCTATCGAGGGTCTTCTAAAAATCACGAGTCTTTGTTTTCAAGTCCTTTCTTTGGCGTCTTTCTAAGTTGAGACTTGTGTTCAGGATTGGGGGCTCGAGGAAGAATTACAGTGACAAAGGTTGGGCTCGATCGTCCGGCAGATTGGTTCGTGTACAAGCTACTTCCAAGACACCACCACATTCCAAAAGACCGTCACCCCATAATCCATCACCACCACAAAGCTCGCCACACTCAATACATCCCTTACCTCACCCATCACACCCCCAAATTTCACCATGGTCAAAACCACTGACGAGTGGTTTGATGAGCTCATGAGTGAGTTGGAAAGGCTGCGACTCAAGGTTGAAGATATCGAGAGGAAAAGAGAAGAAGAGTCAAGGATCCCTTCCGATTCCGATTCTGAGGAAGAAGGTTCAGATGCCATGCTGGCTAAGATCACCTCTGTGCTCAAGAGTAGCGGCTTGATCTCCAACTATAGTGACAACGTAGGAAAGTTTGACACTAAGATCAAGGGTAAGCTTCCGGCCAAATTCTCTATGATTGAAGTACCCACCTTCACGGGAGTCGACAACCCGCAGGATCACCTGAAATCCTTCACTACTGCTATGGCTCTAAGGGGAATCAACAAGAAACTCTATGTCCATCTTATTCCCCAGACCCTTGATACACATGCGCGACGATGCTTCTACTCCCTAGATCTGGAAAGCTATCCAACTTGGTCCGATTTTACCACAGTCTTCCTTGCACGCTACAAGGAAAATGTTTCTCTACCTATGACCCTTCGAGAGTTAGAGATCACGAAACAAGAAGAAGATGAGGGATTCACTGCCTTCCTTAGGCGTTGGAAGCTAAAGATAGCCGAACTGGTTGAGCGACCTTCGCAAGCTGATCAAATCCGCCAACTCATCAAGAACCTGCAACCTGCTTATAAGGAACACCTCAAGTATCAAGCAATTGACTCATACAACTAGCTCTATGTTGTGGGCATCCTAATTGAAGATAACCTTCTTAAGAATTCCACTTAAGTCGTGAACAACGCGAGTATCTACAGGGGGCTGTCCTTCGTGTCCCTGTGAACAGCCTATGCTCGAGAAGTTGAAGAGAGTTGAAGTTTCCTAGCGTGCAAGTCTAGTTGAGTCCAGTCGAGTTTAATGATGTCTAGTTTGTCCTTTCAATTCGTTCATAGAGTTTAGCTTACTTCTCGTGTAATGCTTTTCTTCGATTCAATAAAGATTGCATTTTGATTCCCATCATTGTTCTTTGTTCAATTCTATGGCGAACTTAAGTTGCCTATGACGGAATATAAAAAAAAAATCAAAAAAAAAAAGAATTCAAAAGAAAGCTTTCATTGTGGAAAACATTAAGCAACAACTCCCTAATGACCATCCCCGTAGAGGACATACAGTTGAACCGTCCGTGCTGAGGACAGAAGACATTCATTTGACACCTCACATCAGTATCCTTTTGATAGGCCCGCAAGTGCACGGGTATATCGTCGTAATAAAAATATCGAACCACAAGAAGCTATGGATTCCAAATACTAGTTTTTCTTAAATTGAACAAGCTAAGTGATTAAAAATTGGAGTTTTGTAATTATCAACTACGAACGCAAATTAACAATGAAAAGATATCAAGAACTAAGACCTAGGATTGAGTTCACCTCCACTATAATTCCTTGATGCTAAGCAATAAGTCTAACAAGCATGTAAAATCGAACATATAAGCAAGGATGGAATTATAAGACACCAAGAACCCTCTCTCGACGGTTAAAGGATACACTTAAAATAACCAAATTCCTATTCTCATGGAATAAAGCTAAATCAAGAGCATTAAGATTGTAACAATTCCAAGTATCCCAAGACTTTCTAACCTACTCTTGTGATTAAGCAATCTTGTCAATTGTTTGAGTTCTGACAACTAACAAGTTTCTCTCGAACATGAGTTAGTCGTCTAACAAATAAATAAGCACACAAACAATTGATCGCAACAATATTCTAAAACATGCTAATCAAACGAATTAGGGCATCAAGGAACTAAGCTTTGACTACATCAATCCTAGAAGGGGAATTTAGCTACTCATGATATTCAAGAACAACAAGCAAACAATGAAAACTAAATTAAGCATGATTGAACTAGAATTCAAGAACAAAATCAAGAACATTCATAAACTAAATCGAAATTAAACTAATAGAAGTAGAGAGATGGGAAGAGAAAGTAAGGATTAGAAATACCCAAAGGAAGCTTCAATTGATAGATACCAAGAACTTGATGAAAGCTTGAAAGTGTAAATTCAATCTTCAAATTACAAAGCAAAACTAATGTTTGAATTCTATTCTAGAAAGCATAAAATTGTTTGTGATAATATGGGGTGCTAAGAGATCATGATGGAGATGAGTTCTCTCTCCTTTTATAACCCCCAAAATATCTCTAGTCGGATCCAAGTGAAAAGCCAAAGAAATGGCAAAGGCCACGACTTAAAATCTCGAATTCCGGCAGGTTGCATGGTCGTGCGGAAAATGTAAAGGAAAGTTGCATGGTCGTGCAACCCTTCTTAAGCTCACTGACTTACTTGCATGGTCATGCAAGGTTTAGCCTTCGAACTTGCATGGTCGTGCAAGTGCAATTTTGCCTTGAACTTCATTTTTGCACTTCTTTTCTCGCTTGGCTTTCTGTAAGGCATCCTCCTTGACTTCTTCTTTGACGATTGCGACTCCAAATCATCTCCAAAGTCTCTACCAAGCCTCGGGGTCTCAAAAATGTCCTAAAAACACATCAAAACACAAACATACCCCAAGTAGTCATCTTTATCACATTAATCATAAAATCTCACAAAGAAATGATATAATTACCATGAAACCAATCAAATGAGTGCGTTTATCACATGAATAATAGCTCAATTTACGCACTCATCAAACTCCCCCAAGCTTAAGTCTTTGCTTGTCCCCAAGCAAAACACGTCAAGACAAGGGAATCGAGAAACAAAGAACAAGAGATCACCTTCTCAGACCAAGTTTCAAAAGCAACATCAAAGCCAAAAGAATTAACCCAAGTTAAGAACAATAGTGACATAGCCTCTCGAATTCACATAGCACATCATGTAGTAGCGATCCAAAACATCCAAACTTACCACAAGACCCACTCTCGAATGTAGCAAAGCAAAGTAGAAAGACCCTCACTTTTGGTAAGTGGACACTCACAGTCAAGTGTTTGAAATTGACAATCAAAGTGGGTTTCTCTCAATACTCATCTCAAAAGTCATGGTTTACCATATGCTCACCAATCGTCCCACATCTCCTCCGCTAAGGACCATTGATATAAACGAGTCAAGAGGACTTTCATAGGTTGTAACGTAGGCTTAAGGGTGAAGGGTAGGACAAATTTATTCGGACAATTTGGCTAAGACGTCATGAAACTAGTGGAGCAAAAATCATTAATTCACCTCATGCATGAAGGTAAACAATGCGCAACTCCGACTAACAAAAAGCAACATCTAACCAAAATCTCCAAACTCTTTTGAAATACTCTTCATTCAAGCACAAAAATTCAACCTTTTATTTATCTTTTTTTCATTTTTAGTGAAATGTACCATAAACTCCAAAGCTAATCTCTACTCCACAAGTCTCATGACGAAAGGGTAAATATGAATTTTCCAGTCAAAAGGCTTGTAATGCGGGTGAAAGCAAAGAATAGGCAAAGATCAAAGTGGTTCACAAGGGGATAAATTGCCAAGGGTAGGCTTATTTGGCTAAGTGAGCTAAAAATTCAAAGAATGCCTCAATCATACTCGTTCAATCAATGTCAAGTGCGGACTCGGCGGAGAAAAGAGAAATGAATTCTCTTCGGAGAGGTTGAGAAGCCTCTCCCCAAGGTGAGTTCTAGAAACAAATGACTAAGAGAGAGTTTCACACATGAAAAACACAATAGACCATAGTGATGCACGGTCTTCAAAGCTCAAAACTGACAGGTGAATTTGGTTTATCCAACTCAGCTATGCAACATTCAAGAGTCATCATCATACATGCCACAAACCATGAAGCGCAATAACAATCATGCTCTGCAAATCTCAGGGTCAATCACATTGCCACAAGAACAAGGGTCAATCCTCTCGATTTTCACAATAAAACAAGAATCATCATCGAAGGATCACATCTCACACGTTTTTTTGGATTTTTCTTTTCTATTTTTTGGATTTTTTTTATATGCATGCGAGATTAAAACCTAAACTATATGCAAAACAAAATAAAACAAAAAAAATGCAAAACTAATCTAAACATAACAAAAACTATATGCAATGCAATTCACATTTCACAAAACATCAACAAAATCACCTTCCCCAAGCTTGAAACGAACATTGTCCCCAATGTGAGAAAGGACTACAATATAGAGGGGAAGGGAGGAGAGAAAACTCACGGAGTCTCCCTTGAACGGGGAGGGAAAGGGTCAAGGTGAGCAAAGGAGCCCTTACTCTCCTCGATTGCATACAACCGCTCCAACATGAGCTCATTCCGATTCACTTTCGCTAGAAGAACTGTCAAAAGGGATTGAGGTTCTTCAAAGTCACTATCCTCGGACTCATCCTCATCACTTGTGCCATCTGACGTCTCCTCATCGTCACTCTCCGGGACAAGGTAGTCGGCCGGATTGGTCAAAGCGGTGCGTGATGTGTCAGGTAAGGTCATGAGTTCCGTACCACGCACAAGCCACCAAAATTTAGCCGGATCATCGGGGGTGCGGCGAAGAAACCGCGAGTTTTCCAACTGAGCAATGTCAATGCGGGTGCTTCCCTCAAGGGATGGGAGGTTATCAAGCTTGATGCGGAGGTCACGAGCAATATGAGTAATCATGCCTCCACAATGAATTTTCCCAGTGGATTGCCGCACTTGAACAATTCTATGAGCGAACCAAGCCGCCGGGTCAATGGCAATATGAGGCTCATTTCTAGTCAATGCCCATAAGAAAATAACTCATCTTGAGGCACCCCACCAAGATCACCTTTGAAAAAGATGGCATACACAAGCATCCGGTGAGCATACCGGAGAGCGAGGTTCACAATTTGGGAAGCCTTTGCTACTTGTGAATTATAAGGCTTTTGTCCAGTAAGAGCCCGCCAAAAGGCCCCATCAATATAATCAACATGAGAACGATCGGGAGGAACAATTGTACCACCAGTAGGCCATCCAAAAATCTCATTAAGCCGCTTGTAAGACATCTCATACGGCTTATTCATGAGTTGGAACGTAATAGCACGTTCATCATCATCATTGTCCAGATTTGGCTTAATAGCCATAGTACTCAAGAACTCCAAAGTAACACGACGGTAGGTGAGCTCATGAACCTCAAGAAATCCAGTCCATCCTAACCATTGAAACAACCGCTCAACATCCTCTCGAATCCCCAAAGTTTCAACCGAAGGACGGTCATAAAACTTTGTGGCGACCAATGGCCGAGTGAAAAGCTTTTTGTAGTTATTGGAGTGGTCGGGATCACGAAATTGTATACCATCAAGATCAATAGTAGGTGGAGCAACGGGTTGGCTAGGAGCCTTCCGCTTTTGACGGGTTGAGGTAGAAGCGGGGGTGGGGGCTTTTGTGGTTTTTGCTCTAGTTCGGGCCATTTTGTGAGGTTAAATAAGGGCACACAACTGACAGCAGTCCACAAAGCTCACAATTTCCTCACTACAGGAGCAACAACAAAATCCAACCACCGATTCACAAGCAAAACAACACAAATCACAACTCGAATTCCACAAATCCCAATATTCACGATACCCCCAAGCTTATCAACTTATCAGTACACAAGGACGAGTATCACGGTCATAAAGTATGCATCAATAATGTCAACCCACAAGACAAACTCTTCTAGCCACCATAAGCTTCCAACTTCAAAATTATCAAGAGACCAGTCCAATAGCAAGTAAATCCAAATAAAGAGAAAATTCCACAAATTCAGTTTATCCCTCAATCAATACTCAACAGGTCATGAGCAAGTCCAGGTCATCAAGAATTCCCAGTTCTATCAATAACAAACCCCCCAAAAATAGAGCACTAGGGCAAAGTGAAACAAATTGGGTCTGAAAGTGGAACTGAAATACCTCCTATAGACCAATTAGAAGCACGAAGCAGAGGCATTGAGTTGAAACTCAGGCAACAACGCCCGGAAAACGAGCTTCATGAACATAGAATACTAGAAATCCGACTAAGAACAACCAACAGAGGAGAGTGGCGCAGGTGGAAAGCCGTGAGCGGACGGCTCAGGCGGTGGGTTTCAGGTGTATCACACGGTGGTGGTTGATGTCGTGAATTTGTGGTGGTGATGGTGATTGAGAGAGAGAGAGAGTAACAGAGGAGGCGAGAGAAGGAGAGACGGGGTTTGGGTCTCCCGTTTTTTTTTTTGTTTTGATTTAATTTGTGACGAGAGAGAGTGGTAGGGTCGCGACCTTTGGCCTGCTGTGAGGAGGCGGGCCTGGTTGGCCGGCTATAAGGCGTGAGTTGCGCCTGGTCGGGTGGTCGATACAGAGAGGTGGAGAGGTGGTCGCCCGGTCAGGCGGTGGCAGGGGCTAGAACACGCACGGCCAGGCGCGGGGTTGTGGAGGAACGGTAGTGCGGACCTGCTGCCACTCGCTCGGGTGCGACGGGGGGAGAAAGTTGCATGGTTAGGCGATGAGCGCTGGGCGCGATGGAGCACCTGACGCCGCCTGGTCGGGTTTCTCGACGGCTCTGAATCCGCCTGGACAGGCGGGCGAGACAGAGAAGGAGGGTGGACGGGGCTTGGTCAGGCGCGTTGGTGCTTAGAGTTTTGCCTGACCGGTTTTGTACAGTGAACTTCCTTGAGGATTTTGTCAATTTCCTCTTTTCCTTTCAAAGTTGTACCTATAAAATAAACACCAAAAAATAAGCAAAGAAAGTATTTAACTCTTTCTGCAAAGTAGTTTTTTTTTTTTTTTTTTTTTTTTTTTTTTTTTTTTTTTTTTTGTTTTTAAAGAAAATTAAAATAAAGCAATAAAATTTGGGTTTCCTCCCAAAAAGCGCTCTTTTAAGGTCGAGAGCTTGACACAAGGTATCCATCACGCGGTTTGAGCATCGGAAAGGGTGGACTCGACCCTTGCACCAATAGGATCCCCCGTCTTGTAATGCTTAAGACGGTGTCCATTCACTTTGAATGTCTCCGCAACATCCTTCAATGGGCGTACCTCAATAGCACCATAGGGAAATACCTTGACCACTTGTAAAGGTCCCGACCATCGGGACTTAAGCTTGCCCGGAAAGAGTTTGAGTCGGGAATTGAAAAGAAGTACCAAATCACCTTCCCGAAACTCTCTTCTAGTAATGTTCTTGTCGTGCCACCTCTTAGTTTTCTCCTTGTAAATACGAGAACTCTCAAATACATCCAACCTCAACTCATCAAGTTCATTGAGTTGGAGGAGACGCCTCTGACTAGTGGCCTTGAAGTCATAGTTGAGAACCTTGGTTGCCCAATAAGCACGGTGCTCTAGCTCAACGGGAAGATGACAAGGCTTTCCATAGACTAATAGGAACGGAGTGGTACCAAAAGGTGTCTTGAAAGCGGTCCTATAAGCCCAAAGAGCATCATCGAGCTTTAAAGACCAATCCTTTCTCGAACTTGACACCGTCTTCTCCAAGATTTGCTTGATTTCACGATTAGAAACCTCAACTTGGCCACTCGTTTGAGGATGATAGGCCAAGCCGACTTTGTGAAAAACACCGTACTTCTTCAAGAGAGCTTCAAACTTACGCTCAATGAAGTGAGAACCTCCATCACTTATCAACACACGGGGCACACCAAAGCGAGGAAAGATTGTTTTCTTAAAGAACTTAGCCACAACTTTTGCATTATTGGTTGGAGTAGCTATGGCCTCAACCCATTTGGAGACGTAGTCAACCGCCACCAAAATGTATGTGTTACCATAAGAAGTAGGAAATGGGCCCATGAAGTCAACTCCCCACACATCAAATACCTTAACCTCAAGAATGCCGGTCAATGGTGTCTCGTTTCTTCTAGAGAGATTCCCGGTTCGTTGGCAACTATCACACTCTTGCACATGCTTTTGTGCATCTTTGAACATTGTTGGCCAATAGAATCCGGATTGAAGAACTTTTGCCACGGTTTTGGAGGCACTAGCATGGCCACCACATGGAAGATCATGACAATGAGAGAGAATGCCTTTCACTTCCTCCTTAGGAACACAACGCCTTAGAATACCATCGGCGCAAGACTTGTAGAGGTGAGGATCATCCCAAAAGAATTTCTTGGTATCGGAATAGAACTTCTTCTTTTGGTTGTAGTTCATTCCATGAGGCACAATACCGCAAACAAGATAGTTTACAATATCCGCATACCAAGGAGGCTCGACTGCTTGTAAAGCGAACAAGTGATCATCCGGAAAAGAGTCATCTATTGGTAGCTCACCATCCTTGCTCAACTCATAGTGAAGTCGAGAAAGATGATCGGCTACGGTATTCTCGGTCCTTTTCTTATCTTTGATCTCAAGGTTGAATTCTTGGAGTAAGAGAATCCAGCGAATCAACCGTGGCTTAGCATCCTTCTTGTTCAACAAGTACTTGAGGGCCGAATTGTCGGTGTGAACAATGACTTTCGACCCCACAAGATAGGGCCAGAACTTCTCCATGGCATACACGACCGCCAAGAGCTCTTTCTCAGTCGTGGCATAATTCAATTGGGTATCATCAAGAGTCTTGCTAGCATAGTAGATAGCATGAAGCTTGTTGTCTTTCCTTTGCCCAAGGACAGCCCCCACGGCATGATCACTTGCATCGCACATAACCTCAAATGGGAGGTTCCAATCCGGGGGTTGTATAATGGGCGCGGAGATAAGAGCTTCCTTTAACCTGTAAAATGCTTCAAGACAATCATTAGTAAACAAAAATGGGGCATCCTTGACAAGGAGTTGAGTTAGAGGCTTAGCGACTTTAGGGAAATCCTTAATAAAGCGGCGATAAAACCCCGCGTGACCAAGGAAACTCCTCACCCCTTTCACATTAGAAGGGGGTGGCAATCGCTCGATAACCTGAACTTTTGCCTTGTCAACCTCAATGCCCCGGTTCGAGACCAAATGGACAAGGACTATGCCCTCTCGAACCATAAAGTGACACTTCTCCCTATTCAACACCAAGTCAACCTCTTTACATCTTTTCAACACTTTGGCCAAGTTGGCCAAACAATCATCAAAGGACGACCCACAAACAGAAAAATCATCCATGAATACCTCCATAATATCCTCAATAAACTCAGAAAAGATGGCCATCATACATCGTTGAAAAGTGGCGGGTGCATTGCACAAACCGAATGGCATTCTCCTATAAGCAAATGTGCCATAAGGACAAGTGAAGGTCGTCTTCTCTTGGTCATCCGGATGGATAGGGATTTGGAAAAATCCCGAATATCCATCCAAATAGCAAAAGTGCGAATGCCTCGCCAATCTTTCCAACATTTGATTTATCAGAATGGGAGGGGGAAATGGTCCTTACGGGTGGCTTTATTCAATTTCCTATAATCAATGCACATACGCCAACCCGTGACCGTCCTAGTGGGAATATGCTCATCTTTATCATTCTTGACAACGGTCATACCACCCTTCTTAGGAACCACTTGAACGGGACTCACCTATTCACTATCGGAGATAGGATAGATGATCCCCGCATCAAGTAGTTTGAGCACTTCCTTCTTAACCACTTCTTTCATGTTAGGATTTAACCTTCTTTGGTGCTCAATAGAAGTTTTATGACCGTCCTCAAGATTGATTCTATGAGTGCAAAGGGAAGGGTGAATGCCCTTGATATCATCTATGCTATACCCAATGACACTCTTATGTTGTCTTAGAAGACAAAGCAATTTTTCAACCTCTTCGTCATTCAGTTTAGCATCTATGATAACGGGGAAAAACTCATTATCATCAAGAAATGCGTACCTTAGGTGGGAAGGGAGTGCTTTGAGCTCAACCTTAGGTGCATCCTTCTTCTCATGGGAGGTTTTAGACTCAACCTCCAAGACTTCAAAATTAGCCCCATTTGACACGAACACGGGGCTCTCATCAAGAAATTTGGCGTAGGATGCCATCTCATCATTCTCATCACAACAAACTCCATGATTCACAAGACAAGACTCAAGAGGATCACGTGAGGCTTCACAAGCATAAGCATTATCAAATGAGTTCTCTAGTGAGTCTACTCTAAACCATGATTCAGGGGAAGGGGATTTCATGCCATTATTCAAGTTAAACTCTACCGTCTCATCCTCTACATTAAACGAAAGCTTTCCATTATGCACATCGATGATGGCACCGGCGGTAGCCAAGAAAGGCCTTCCTAGAATGATGGGGATGTGACAATCCTCCACCATGTCTAAAACAACAAAATCGCAAGGGATATAGAATTTACCGACTTTGAAAGGCACATCCTCGAGGATTCCCAAAGGGAACTTGACGGAGCGGTCCGCTAATTGCAATGACATGGATGTAGGCTTGAGATCTCCCATTTGAAGTCTCTTGCATATGGACAAAGGCATGAGACTCACACTTGCCCCAAGATCACACAAGGCTCGATCAATAGTCACATCTCCCACGGAACATGGGATAGAAAAGCTCCCGGGGTCACCAAGCTTAGGAGGCGCCTTGTTTTGCAAAATAGCACTACATTCCTCCGTTAAGGCAACGGTGGCATGCTCCTCATATTTCCTCTTGTTAGAGAGGAGATATTTCAAGAACTTAGCATAAGAGGGCATCTCGGAGATTGCATCTAAGAACGGGATGTTTATTTGGAGCTTTTTGAGAATCTCCATGAACTTCCCATACTTCTTCTCTAAAGCGACTTTGGCTAGCCTTTGAGGAAAAGGCACAGGAGGCTTGTAAGGCTCGGGACCGGAAGTAGCTACCTTCTCTTGTGGCTTAGGAGTCTCCACTTTCTCTTTCTCACTCTCACTTTCCTCCACCTCAATCACTTTAGGCTCATCATTCAAAGCCTCATCATTCACCTTCTCACTCACTACATTCTCATCACCCTTCATCACGGGCCCATCATATTGTCTTCCACTTCTCAAAGTTATAGCATTGACATGCCCCTTGGGATTCGTCTCGGGCTTGCTCGGAAGTTGACCCGAAGGTCTACTAGAAGGGCTAGCTAGTTGAGAAATTTGATTCTCAATCATTCTATTGTGAGTGGCCAATGAATCACATTTTGAGGCCAATTGCCGAATAGACTCTTGAGTGGCCTCATGTTGTTTCATTTGGGTACTCACGAAAGTTTCCATGAGACTTTGGGGGGTTGTGGTGACGGATTTTGATAAGTGGCTCTTGGTTGAAAACCGGGAGGTTGGATGTTGGTGCTTTGTGGAGGGTAAGTGTTTGATGGAGGATTTTGTGGTGGATTTTGTGATGAAAAGGGGGCCGGATTCCGGTAGGAGAAATTAGGATGATTTTTCCAACCCGGATTGTAAGTTTGTGAATAGGGGTCATTCCGGGGCCTTGGATTGTTGTTAAAGTTGTGAAAGGCATTGGCTTGCTCGATGGTCATCTCTTGAGAGGATGCACCATGGTATTGGAAATCATTGCTCTCTTGCCCTTGAACATTATAAACATTACCACCGGAACCTTGCCCTTGAGAGGCACTCTTTGATGGTTGCATTTGCTGGACTTGGTGAGAGAGAGCATCTAATTTGCTTGTCAAAAGCGTCACCGCATCCACCTCAAGCTTGCCACTACTACTCTTGCGAGCTCCCCCTCTATCGGAAGAAGACCATTGATAGTTGTTGGAAGCCATGTTATCAAGCAAGGTTTTAGCCGCAGTCGGCCGCAATGTCATGATAGAGCCACCCGCGGCGGCATCAATGGACATTCTCATAGTGGGATTCAATCCACTATAGAATGTTTGAATAAGGAGTCATTGTTCAATGCCATGTGGAGGGCATCTTCTTTGCAACTCTTTGAAGCGCTCCCATGCTTCATACAAGGACTCACCATCACTATGAAATGCATGGATGTCATTCCTCAGTTTATTAGCCAAGTCCGGTGGGAAATACAGAATCAAGAAGGCGTTGGACAAAGCCTCCCATGTAGTGAATGAGTTGGTATCTTGGCTATTTAACCATTGCTTTGCTTTCCCCACCAAAGAGAATGGAAACAAGCGGAGGCGGAAAGATTCATCACTAACCCCATTCATCTTCAAGGTGTCACATTTCTCCAAGAATAGAGCAATGTGGTCATTGGGGCCTTCGCCATGGTTCCCATAGTATTGGTCCTCCTTGATGAAGGAAATGAAAGACGTTTTGATCTCAAAATTGTTGGCCGCAATGGCCGGCCTCGTGATACTCGAACCAATGTTACCAACTGTGGGATTAGAGAAATCCCTCAAGGATCGAAGATCATCCCCCATGGTAGCTTGTTCTAGTTCAAGCTCAAGTTGCTTTCTCAACTCCTCTTGTTGGCGCTTTCGTGCTCTCTTTCTAGCGGAACGTGATGTTCTTTCAATCTCGGGGTCCAAAGGTAAGAGGTTGTCAGACCCTTGACTACTGGTCATGCACCACAAACACTAGAAAAAAGGATCAAACGCAAAAGCAAGAATAATCGAAAACACACAAGTAACACACGCACACACACGTGCTTAGTCTAGTCTATCTAAGAAACGCCTAATATTGGAATAACGCCTAGCTCCCCGGCAACGGCGCTAAAAACTTGATAGGCCCGCAAGTGCACGGGTATATCGTCGTAATAAAAATATCGAACCACAATGAGCTATCAATTCCAAATACTAGTTTTTCTTAAATTGAACAAGCTAAGCGATTAAAAATTGGAGTTTTGTAATTATCAACTACGAACGCAAATTAACAATGAAAAGATATCAAGAACTAAGACCTAGGATTGAGTTCACCTCCACTATAATTCCTTGATGCAAAGCAATAAGTCTAACAAGCATGTAAAATCGAACATATAAGCAAGGATGGAATTATAAGACACCAAGAACCCTCTCTCGACGGTTAAAGGATACACTTAAAATAACCAAATTCCTATTCTCATGGAATAAAGCTAAATCAAGAGCATTAAGATTGTAACAATTCCAAGTATCCCAAGACTTTCTAACCTACTCTCGTGATTAGGCAATCTTGTCAATTGTTTGAGTTCCGACAACTAACAAGTTTCTCTCGAACATGAGTTAGTCGTCTAACAAACAAATAAGCACACAAACAATTGATCGCAACAATATTCTAAAACATGCTAATCAAATGAATTAGGGCATTAAGGAACTAAGCTTTGGCTACATCAATCCTAGAAGGGGAATTTAGCTACTCATGATATTCAAGAACAACAAGCAAACAATGAAAACTAAATTAAGCATGATTTAACTAGAATTTAAGAACAAAATCAAGAACATTCATAAACTAAATCGAAATTAAACTAAAAGAAGTAGAGAGATGGGAAGAGAAAGTAAGGATCAGAAATACCCAAAGGAAGCTTCAATTGATAGATACCAAGAACTTGATGAAAGCTTGAAAGTGCAAATTCAATCTTCAAATTACAAAGCAAAACTAATGTTTGAATTCTATTCTAGAAAGCATAAAAGTGTTTGTGATAATATGGGGTGCTAAGAGATCATGAAGGAGATGAGTTCTCTCTCCTTTTATAACCCCCAAAATATCTCTAGTCGGATCCAAGTGAAAATCCGAAGGAATGGTCGTGCGGAATCCAATTATAGGGCTAAGATAGAGTGCTTTGAGCAACTGTAGATGCCAAAAATGCGTCTTCAGATTTGTCCGCAAAAGCCCGATGATGAAAGGAGTAATTTTTAAGCTTGAACATCTATTTTTGCTTTAATAGTTAAGATAAGGTCTCAGGTTTTCCCTCTAAACACTCCTTTAATTATACTTCATTTAAAAGCCCATTTCAAGAGCTTTCCATTGCTTCCTTCCGTGTCCAAATACGATTCCACACCTAAGAGTTATGGCCAAACAAAGTTTAGGGTCAAAACAGATGTAGCCGAATACCATGGACCGTGTTTCCAGCCCAAATTGGCAGTTCAGTTGGTTGAATTATTTTGTGAGCCTTATATTTTTGGATTCCTTATTCAAATAGGTTTCCAATGACATATCATGAGCCCACACCACATTCCTAACCAAGGAGTTACAAGCCCAATATTGATGCGTACTCTAAAACTGACCTCTCCTTACTCTTTCGGGAATATCTCAAGATCCACAAAACATTTGGACCTGAAACTAAAGAAATATGAAACTAGACCCAATAAGCTTTTGACACATCTTTAATCATCCCATTTAGAGCCCAAACGAGTGAGATATGGCCCGGACAAAATCCAGCTGAAAAGCTGTCGATGCTGGCCTGGGCCGCTAGCGGCGCTGACCTTGCTTCGGCCCGACTGTTTTTCCGGCCCAAATCCAAATTTCGGCTCCTTTTCAATCTTTTTCAGCCGTACAACCCTACCTCCCTCTCCCATATAAACAACCCTCCACCCTCAGTTCAAAACAAACAATCTACAGTTGACACCCTCTATTCTCAGTAGTATTGACTCCGAGCTTCTCCCTCTTTCTTCCAAACTTGAGATCTATTTTCACTATTCTTGTCAAATATAGCCTACAGTTCAGGTACAAATTCCTGAGGGCTCAAATTAAATTGCTTGCTTAACTGTTTATTTTCCAGTAGTCATAATGTAGATATCATGCTAGAATAACGTCTTTTTGCTTCCTAAATACTGTCTGTATAGTCGTTGTGCTGCTCAACTTGTCAATCAAATGCATGTCTAAATAAGGGTTAAAAATAAATATTGTGATGCTTGTGGTGAACCAATTAATAGTCTAAGTCTAGGTTGTTAATCCGGTTTTGCATGGGAATTATGTCTTTAAATTATTAAGCAAACTTGAGTTAGTAGAGGCCGTCATAAACGGGCGAGTTGGGCGCCTAACACCTTCCCACCTCGTACCTTCGCCCCCGAACCCTTTATTCTTGGGTACTTATATGTTTTATATGAGCGAGAGTCTTTCTAAAAACATGATCAGTTCACTTTTCGCGCTATTGGGTTGTCCCTTCGATAAAACGCCGATAGCAGATTTGTGACCTCTTTCATGGTTTTTATTCAATTCAAGTCTTTTCAAAAGCTTTTCTAACTCGATGGTCGCTTGAACTTATCTAAGCCCAGAACTGACAAATTTTCTATAAGGACGTACTCCGGGGAAAAACAAAAGGATTGGTAATGAAAATCCCGGGTCCTTACAGCAACGTGTGTCGTTGCGTGGACCTAAGGGTAGGAGGATTACCTACAAAGGAGTAGTGGTCAAGCCAAATTTGAAGGTAGTGGCGACCATGAAAGCAAAGGAGTGTGCGACCAAAGGTGAAGCAATTTACTTGTGTCATATGGTAGATACAAGTCGAGAAGCTGAAGTCTCGAAACCTATTCCAGTTGTTTCGGAGTACGCTGACGTCTTTCTAGACGAGATTCCTAGAATGCCTCCGCAACGCATTTTCGACTTTACGATCGACTTACCTCCAGGTTCCGCTCCGATCTCGGAAGCTCCGTATCGTATGGCTCCTGCTGAGATGAAAGAACTGAAGACGCAACTTGAGGAATTACTGGAGAAGGGATACATACGTCCTATCGCCTTGCAGTGCTCCTGTTCTGTTTGTGTGTAAGAAGGACGGTAGTATGAGACTGTGTATAGACTACCGCGAGTTGAACAAGATTACGATCAAGAATCAGTAGCCACTGCCGAGGATTGATGATCTATTCGACCAACTTCGTGGAGCGATTGTCTTCTCAAATATTGACTTACGTTCAGGATACCATCAACTCAGGATTTCCGAGCCTGACATTGCGAAGACCACGTTTAGGATGAGGTATGGACACTATGAGTTCACGGTGATGCCTTTTGGGTTGACGAACGCACCTGCGAAGTTTATGGATTTGATGAACCGTACGTTCCAGCCTTATCTCGATCAGTTCGTAGTTGTCTTTATTGACGATATTTTGGTCTACTCGAGGAACGCTGCTGAGCACGAGCAACACTTGCGTATCGTTTTGGAGATTTTGAGATGACATAAACTGTATGCCAAATTGTCGAAGTGCGAGTTTTGGCTAGAAACTATTTCTTTCTTAGGACACGTGGTGTCTAGGAGTGGAGTTGTTGTTGACCCAGAAAAGATTAGAGCTATTATGGACTGGTCCGCACCGAAGAGCGTGACTGAGGTTAGAAGTTTTCTTGAGTTAGCTGGATACTATCATAGGTTTCTGGAAGGATTTTCGAAGATAGCGCAGCCTATGACAAACTTGATGAAGAAGACGATGAAGTTCGTGTGGTCTGAAAAGTGTGAAGCTGCTTTTCAAGAGTTGAAGAAACGTCTTACGAGCGCACCGATTTTGACTTTGCCATCGGGAAATGAAGCGAATGAAGTCTATAGTGACGCTTCTAAGCATGGCTTAGGCTGTGTTTTGATGCAACATGGTAAGGTAGTGGCTTATACCTCAAGAAAACTGAAGAAGCACGAGGATAATTACCCTACTCACGACTTAGAGCTCGCTGCTGTCATATTTGCCCTGAAGATTTGGCGACATTATCTTTATGGTTCTGCTGTCAAGATGTTTACGGACCACAAGAGTCTCAAGTACATATTCACGCAAAAGGAGTTGAATATGCGACAAAGAAGATGGCTAGAGTTGTTGACGGAGTACGACATCGACATTCAGTATCACGAAGGGAAAACTAACGTGGTAGCTGACGCTTTGAGTAGAAAGACTCGTCATACGTTGAATACTGCTTTAGTACTTCCGAAGGAGATCATTCGTGACTTACAGAGTCTAGACTTGGAGATTGTGCTAAAAGGTGACGTACAATGTATCTTAACACATATGTCAGTTCGACCAACTGTAGACACCAAAAATTGTGTCTATAATAAATCCCCGTAAAAACCCGATGATGAAAGGATTGGATTTTGCTCGAACATGGGTTGCGAGAATAATTGCTCTGATGATTAGCCCAGTTCATTTGAATTAACCAGTGGAAGCCTTTTGTACAGGTGATCCACACCAGTTGGACTCAATTCAATTGGAGTCCAAAACTGAGAGATAGGCCTCTTTGAACCTAAGGGCCCGAAAGGGAACCCAAACCCATGAGTCAACCCTTAGTCAAACAAGGGAGCTCAGTCAATCCCGCGTGGACCCCCTCAGAAAAGCCTCCTCCGCACGAAAATCATGCCAGGCGCCCATGCAGGCACACCGCACCAGGTCCAAGCGGCCACGCTGGGGCTCATGCGGTGGCCGCTAGGACAAGCGGCTGTACCGCTTGGCCTGCCGGTTTGGCCGCTTGTCCTAGCGGCTTGGCCGCCTGGACCCTTTCTCGAGGACGGCAAATTTTGAGGCCTATTCGATTTTCGTGCCAAACCCTGGCAGCTCCCCCTCTTCTATATAAACAAACCTTAGGGTTCAGTTCAAGGGGTTGAGAATTTTAGAGTGAGGTTGGCAGTTTTCCTCTCAAGGTTGGACATTCTCTCTCATATTACAAACCCTAAATTCTGATTCTACTCCTTCTTTAGGATTAGCCCTAGCACCACAAAAATAAACCTTTATACTTCATCAAGAGCATGAATTCAAGCAGTACAACCCAATAAGTTCATTGTGAGCATCCAGGTAATCCAACCTGAGGGTTTTCAATAAATTTTATATTGCTTGTTATTACTAACGAATTTGGTTTATGTGATATGTACATGCATGACGCGTTTTGGGCAATAGGGCTTGTATTAAGCCTAATGAATGGATGTATGAATGCATATTTATTATTTATTGCTTTATATTGAATTATGCTTTGTTTGTGAATTGGTGGATGAATTACCTTGTTTGCCTTCTAACTCGCAGATTTTTAGCATATTTATCGTTTTCTAGCAATAAAAAGCATGTCACTTTATAAATTGTTAAAAGTGGTCACATTAATAATGTTTGTTCAAACCCATTAGTTAAAACTAGGAATTTGGACAAACTGAACTCTGTTTGGAACCATAGCATTAATAATTATATTGAATCGATTAGTAAAGGCCGTTGTTGTTAACGGGCGAGTTGGGTGCCTAACACCTTCCTAGCTCGTACCTATGCCCCCGAACTCATTTATGAAGTCAATTTCCCCAATAGGGATTGGGGTGCACAGGAGTTGAGTTGACGTCTTTCTAGACTATCGACTTGACCTCCAAGGTTTCCAAATTACCTCTAAATTTGGTGGCGACTTCCGACAATCTTAATCATATCCTTGGTACAAAAATCTCTATGTGCATATACAGTAAAGGATTCACAAAACTCGATTACCCAACGCGTTCTCCCAGGCTGTCCGGAAAACCCGACCCCCCGAAAGGAGGGCCGAAGGTGAGGCACGCGGAAAAGAGGGGAGAAAAATACGGCAGCCTACAGTGGCGACTTCACTGGGGACATGATTAAGAGGGTGTAACTTGAAACTCGATTCATTATAATTATTTTTGCTTGGTTCACTCCCTTGAGTGTTCTTATTATTATTTTGTGACTTGTCGTTCATCATTAATTTGCATTTATTGCATTCATGTGCATGCGCTTGCGCGACTTTGGAGCTTGTTTTTACAAGTTCAAACCAGTTTTTAGCCAATGGAGTGTGGTGAAGTGTCTTGGTGAGAATCCATTCGATTCTTCTTTGCCAAGCAACATGGATCCCCCCACCTCATGTACCTTCCTACGAATTCGTCCACTCGACGAGTAGGATAACTAGAATGCCTCACATTGTCGCGCATCCCGTGTATTGTAGTACATTCTTGATCATGAGTACCCTTTTGACCAAAACCCTTAAGCCTACCCCATTGCATGAACTAGAACCAATGTTTTAGGTTGAAACTCAGTCCCATTGTCCATGCTAGATTTGCATAACCATGTCATATTGCGTTGTTTGCTGTTTGCCCATATGTGAACGCAATCTTTGCGTAGTCTTTTTGGTTGTCATAGAATATTAGGTTAGACCCCAATTAGGATCTTTTCCTTTTTTGAATATAGATTTTGTCTTAAGATTGAGTCTAGAATCTTTATTTTTAGGAAATAAAATCCCTGAATGTTCTATATGATGCTCGTTACCTTAGGAAAGATTTGGTTGCTATATTCTTTCCTCCTTTATCTAGGTAGTGAGTCTAGGTCAAAAGATCTCGATAATATCGCTCCCCATTCCTTTTAGTCAAGAGTATAATATCTTTTGCCTTATCCCATATTGAATCGAGATAATATCTCTCCCCTTCCCTTTTAGTCAAGAGTATAATATCTTTTGCCTTATCCCATACTGAGTCGAGATAATATCTCTCTCCTCTCCTTTAAGTCAAGAGTATAATATCTTTTGTTTTATCCCATATTGAGTCGAGATAATATCTCTCCCCTCTCCTTTTAGTCAAGAGTATAATATCTTTTGTTTATCCTATATTGAGTCGAGATCTTTTGACCTAAACCCATTACTTAGTCCCCAAGGGTAACTATGTTGATAGAATGTCCTAGATAGAAACTTCCCATATTCGTTTTAAAACTTTTCTTTCGTGGAACTTGTTAGTCTTTCCTTTTCTAAGTCTTATCCGCTGTCCAGGATTGGGAAGAAAACAGTCGGTCCGAAAAGTTGGGAACACGATCATAGTAATCAACGTCTGGTTAGGAAGCTCGTATTGGAATCACCCCCTTTGAGCAAAGCTAGGCCCGAAGTAGTATTTGTCACTCCCCCTCCGTATCGACCATCTTGTTCTAAGTTGACTAAAATGGCCGAAGATGATATGCCTCCTCCACCACCTAAGACTACTGATGAGATGTTGACTGAAATGATGAAAATGTTGGAAACTATGGGAAACCGTGTGACATGGATAGAGAGCAAGGTCAAAGAAGCTGAGCCGCTTAACCAGGATGATCCTCCACCTTGAGATGACAAGGTAGAAGAGCTAAGTGCTCAAATTAAGAGCCTTGAGTTAGCTCTAACTCAAAACAAGATCATAGGTGACTACATGATCAATGCCGAAGGATACTCCTCTAACATCATGGGGAAGCTCCCACAAAAGTTCTCTATGCCTGAAGTCCCCATCTTCAAAGGGACCAATGATCCAAAAGATCACATAAGGGCTTTCACCACTACAATGGGCCTAAGAGGAATAGATCCTGACCTCTATATTTACCTTTTCTCACAAACCTTGGACCCCACTATTAGGGCATGGTTTTTCAAGCTCAAGCGCAATCAGGTTCAGGAATGGAACAAAGTGTCCAGTTTATTCCTCACTAGGTATGCCGACAATATCATCCAACCAACCACCATGAGAGAGTTGGAAGCAATCAAGCAAGGTGAAAATGAAAGCTTCACTGATTTTGTCAAGAAATGGAGAACTAAAGTGGCCGAAATGCTCGACCGTCCATCCGAGGAAGAGCAAATTCGGAAAATCATCAAGAACTTACAACCTCCTTACTTGAATCCTCTCAAATACCAAGCAATTACTTCATATGCACAACTCAATAGTGTTGGATTGCTCATAGAGGATGATCAATCACTCAAAAAGGAGAAAAACAAGGACTTCTTCAACAAAGGTGCTTATAACTCAAGCTACAAGAAGAACCCCAATTCAGAAAACTCTTCCAACAAGGTTAATGAAATCAGCGCTGTCTACGACAAATCGCAAAGACAATACACCCCATTGGGTATGACCTATGCTAAAGCTTTGGAAAAGCTTGTCAAGAATGACTACCTCAACGTCGTGGGCCCCACTCCGGATCCTAACGTCGAAAAGAGGAGCCCGTCATGGAACCCTAATCTTTATTGCAAACTCCATAGAGGAAAAGGACATGACAAAGAGAAGTTTTGGACACTCAAGAAAAAAATCCAGGATCTTTTTGACAATGGGACTCTTCCCAAGCCAAAGAATGTTTCCACTCCAAATAACAACACCAATCCTCTAGGCGCAGTTTTCGTCATTACAAATGGAGAAGAGGGAGAAGATCCCTCTGGCCTGATTGTGCCAATTGGACATCGCGTCCCACCATTTAAGATCAACTCCCTCCATCTAGAGG
The DNA here is from genome assembly GCA_038025085.1 of Tetragonia tetragonoides. NCBI lineage: Eukaryota > Viridiplantae > Streptophyta > Magnoliopsida > Caryophyllales > Aizoaceae > Tetragonia > Tetragonia tetragonoides. The sequence continues at coordinate 20,020,825 of CM076153.1, read as the reverse complement.
TAGCCAAAATTTAGGATAGTGATGAGGAGGATGACCTTCACACAACCAACAGCACCCCCAAGAAATCATTGGAGGAGTTGGTCAAGGAAATCATTGTTTTTTTGGCAAGAAATAAAACTTCTTTTTATTACCAACAAGCGTTTTAGTACAAGTGGGTTGTTGGACTCACAATCCCAACCAAAATACATAAAACAAAAATGAGGAAACTACCTGAAAACAAAAAGAAATAGTCCTGATAAAGTTACAAGATCCTACTTCCATTGGCCTAGTAGTTTACCTCAGCATTACAATGGATACCAGTTCAGCCCTTGAAGGACTTTACACCATTCATGGAATTTCTGACCCCTGCAGTGCACCTCTTGGATAATACTTCTAATCAAATGGTGCTCTTGCTGTTCTTCATTTCTAAATCTTCTGTTATTTCTCTCTCTCCACAAGTGGTAAATGGCAGTAGCAAATAGGTAGCCAAGTACACAAGTGCGGGGTCTTTGGTTTCTCAATCTATGCAAGATCCAGGTCTTCTCCGCAGACCAAGCCTAAGCAGATCTATTTTCACCAAACCAATGCAGCAGTGTACTCCAAATTTTCCCTGAAAATTTGCAATCAAAAAATAGATGCTCAATTGTCTCCACAGCTGCTGTTTTACAAAGGACACAATCAATATCAACTTGGACACCCCATCTAAGTAGCCTGTCTACAGTTGGTACCCTTTCAAACATCACCAACCATAGAATGAATTGGTGTTTTGGCACAATTCCAGGTAATAACAAAGCTTTTCGCCAGGGAACTTTCTGCTTCGGAGGTAATAAAGCATGATAGGCTTTCTTTATGCTGAAATTATCACCAATAGCATATTGTCGCAAAGTCTCAAGATTCTGAATCCAATCACTCACACTGAGAATTTTCCTAACTACCCAACTAGCTTGAGGAGGAATGCTAGCTGTGTATGGATCCTCCTCTTTCAAGTAATAAACATGAATCCATTTTATCCAGAGTTTATCTTTCTTGCAAGCTATCGCCCAAAAATGTTTTGCAATAGTTGCCTTGTTCCATTTTTCAACGTCAAGGATGTTCAGCCCACCTATAACTCTAGGTGAACACACTTGTTTCCAGGCCACTAAAGCCCTTCTAGATATAGAATACTTGCCAGTCCAAAGAAAGACTCTGCACGCAGCCTCAATCGCCTTGATCACTTTTCTTAGGTAAAAGGAAGATTTGTGACCAATAGGTTTGAATACCAAAGAGAAAACCTTTTATGAGTTGAACACGCCCCCCATAGGATAGTAACCTGGCTGTCCAGCTCTGAATTCTCACAACTATCACATCAATCAAAGGTTTGTATTGCACAACAGATAATTTTTTTGATGCTAAGGGAACACCAAGATATTTGAATGGTAGTACCCCCAAGGAGAAACCCAAATTGTCTTCCATTTGCTGTTTCAAATCAGAACATATACCAGCACAGTACAGAGAACTTCTATCAAGATTTGCCTTAAGGCCTGAGACTTGAGAGAACTCATCAAAAGCCTTATACATCAGCTGCACAGAAATTATATCACCTCGACAGAACATTAGCAAATCATCTGCAAAACAAACGTGGTAGATATCCAACTTTTCACACCTCGGGTGATGATTAAAATCAGGATTCCTACGCAATGTCCTCAAATTCCTATTGAGGTATTCCATAGCTATAACAAAGAGAAAAAGGGAGAGCGGATCACCCTGTCTCAACCCTTTTTTTGCAGCAAAGCTTGAAGTGAGCGCACCATTTATCAACAATCTGTAGCTCACAGTAGAGATACATTCAAAAATCCATCCCATAAACTTACTAGGAAGACCCAACTCAAGAAGAACCATTTTCAAAAAACTCCACTCCAACGAGTCGTATGCTTTTTTGAGATCCACTTTCATCATACACCTCAGGGAGACTCCCTTCCTAGTGTATCCCATAATCAATTCATGACTCAGTATGATATTGTCAAAAATGTGCCTACCCTCTATGAATGCAGATTGTGCACTATGAACTAAGTTATTCACGGCTAGCTTTAGCCTACTAGTGAGAATTTTGGAGATGAGTTTATAAAGGGTAGTACAACAAGCAATGGGTCTATAATCCTTTCCAAAAGAAGGATTTGAAACTTTAGGGACAAGTGTGATAGTGGTGCAGTTTATAGCTTTTAATAGGATACCTGATCTGAAGAACTGATGGACTGCACTCCTAACTTCAGTTCCCACTATATCCCAATATCTCTTAAAAAACTCCACGGGAAAGCCATCAATACCCGGAGCTTTATCTTGAGGCAAATCTTTGAGAGCATCAGTAATTTCTTTGTCTGTGACCTCAACTACCAACCCTGCTTGTTGTTCAAGATCCAAGCAAGGTCCTGCTCTAATAACATCAATATTAATTCCATGGAGTGCATATGCCGCAGTGCCCATAAGCTTAACAAAGAAATCAATAAACTCTTTTTGAATTTCCAACGGGTCTATGATATTTTGCCCTTGTTCATTTTTATCAGTGGTAATCAGATTCTGTGTTCTTCTTTGCTTGATGCAAGCATGGAAGAATTTAGTATTTGAATCCCCAGCGTTCAGCCAAATTGCTCTAGACTTTTGTCTGACAACCTGTTCTTGGATTCTCGACCACTTTTCAAGCTCAAGTAAAGTTTTTTTTTTTTTTCAAGCCAGGGTTGAAGAGATCCACTCTCAAGGATGTTTGGATTCTATCTCTTTCCTCCTGCAAAGTAGCAATTCTTCTATCGACAGAAGAGTATTCATTGTTCAGACCCATGATTCTCCCTCGAAGAAGGTTCAAATGTTCCCATACTTTGAACATCTCAAAACCATGGATTTCAGACTGCCACACTTGATGTAAAGCTTCCAACAATCTTCTGTCTTCCAGTAATGGTACTAGTAGCCTGAATGGTCTTTTACCATTCACCTGAAACACAGAAGTAATCAACACAATCGGAGAGTGGTCAGAGCACAAGGGATTTGAAAAATCAGCCTCTATATTTCCATAGTCCTGCATCCACTGAATATTCCCAAAAGCCCAATCAATTTTACTGTAGATTCTATCAGAACTCTGTTGTTTATTAGTCCAGGAGAACTCACAGCCTCTCCACTTGACTTGAAAAAACCATTTGTGTCCAGAAACTCCTAGAAGTCCCTTGTCTCTCCCGCAGTCACTGGGTTCCCTCCTTGTCTATTTGCAGGGCCTAACAGAGTGTTAAAATCACCTAAAAGTATCCAAGGTTGAGTAACATTATAGTTTAAACTACCAATTGAGGTCCAAAGAGGAGCTCTCCCAGATATGGATTTATATCCATAAACAAAAGTAACCAAACTCTTGAAGTCAGATTGCTTGTCGCTAACAAAACAATGAATGAAGTGTTCATTAGTTTGCAAGATCTGAACATCAACACACTGAGGTTTCCAGCAAACCCAAACTCTGCCATTTGTAGCCCTGCCATAATTGCAACAAAGCTCCCAACCAGCAAAAACCTTTCTTTTTACTTTTTCTATATTCCTCTCTTTGACCCTTGTTTCCAAGCAACCAAAAAGACTAATCTTATTCTTCTTTAGAAAGGACTTTATCTCCTTCTGCTTGTAGGGCTTGTTTAGCCCTCTGACGTTCCAAGAGCAGCTATCATGGGGGTTGGAACTGTCCTGTGTGAGAGGCCTCACCCTGGGCTCCTCCTGTATCCATATGTGCATCAGTCTCTAGGCTAGGAAAAGAATTATTATCAAGAAAAACTTGTGCAACACCATCAGCAGTAAAAGCCTCTTCTGTTGCCCCTCCCTGAAAAATAACAATCCTTTTTCCATTATCTATGACCTCGGATTGAATGGGTTCAATAATTTCAATCTCGGATCCATCAGGATGTTCATGAGGATTATCAGAGTTGGGATCAGTAGCAACTGGCACCCATTCCTGCCTTTTCCTTCGTCTTCTCCTCCTGCCTTTGTTCTGCCCAACTTGTGGTACCTCCAAATGGTGTCTACAGGAGTGAATCTCATGCCCAAATTTAATACAATCAGTAAAAATTTTTGGACGCCAATTAATATCCACCACTTGCTCAAAACTCGACCCATCAGGTCTCTCCACCGGAACCTTGTCGAGCAGTGGTCTAGAAGCATCAATCTCCACCAATATCCTGGCGTAAGAGATGCGTTCCTGCAAAGCTGTTAATTTATCTGTATGCAAAGGTTTTCCAGGAAACTAGTAATTCTGCTCAAGCTATTAGCTGACCAACAATCCAAAGGCAAAAGAGGCAATTTCACCCATAATGGAATAATACGCAGCAATCTTTCATCAAAAACAAAGTTTGAAACCCACTGTTTTAATACTAGAGGCTTATTCCTCAAGAAATAAGGCCCTCCCTGCATAATCAACTCTTTATCTTCAGCAGAACGAAATCGTACAATGTAGTACCCAGCATCATGTAAGAAGATTTGGGGTTCAGCCACAGAGCTCCAAACTCCTTCAACAAAACTCAACATCTCTTTAGAAAACGGTGTATCACCCAGTACATAGCAAATCAAAGCATTATCCCATCGTTTCTCTTGGTTTTTCAAGGAAATCATTGTTGGTCTAAAACAAATAGACGAAGAGGTAACTAACATTGAAATGAAGAGAAAAGAAAGAGAAGACGCAGAAGCGCATTCCGCATCTATCCTCCACTAAAGCGTGAGTCCCCCACTTAGTCACGTCCCATCCATGAGGGATATGACCAAAAGAAACTTCTCTCCGCTACCTCTCCATCTCACTCACACTCTGGAGATACTCATAAGTATCGGAATCATACGACCACTGGGGCCAACCCCTGATCCTGTCTCTCCAGGGATGGCTTGGCACCCACGTAAGTTTTGCAATTACCATAGGGGAAGAGGCCACAACACTGAAGAGTGTTGGGCGTTGAAACACAGAATTCAAGATCTCATAGAAGTTCAACCATGTAACTACAAAAACACCGTCAATCCCGAGAAGGAGTGCCATAACCAAATGCCGAGGAGGGTATATACTCCCATCCTTTCAACCCCAACTCAAATCTTTCAGGACCTGTCTTGGAAAGGCATTCTAGACCCCATTGGGCCGACACCCGATCCAGATCCCGAAAATAGGGGTAAGGGCTGGGATCATACTGCTGTTTGCATCTATCATCGAGGAAGGGGACACCATACAAACGAATGTGTGCACCTGGAACGTAAGATACAAGACCTCGTCAATGAGGGGGTCGTTCGCATGATATAAGGCCTTATCCGACACTCCTAACAAAGGAAGGATCACCTTCATCCCTTCTTTGCCTGTAAGAAGGAGGCTGGATTTCGATTGGGTAGAGAACACACCGAACAATGCTTTGGGTCTATTATTTGGACAAGAGCATCGCTATCCAAAAGATGAACAACTCCACAATGTCAACAATGCAATTCAGGATGCAAACTTTGACCCAACTAAGTTGATCACTCCAAACGAGGGTCAACTCACAAAGTAGAAACGTACCATAAGCTGGACAGGAGCCAATGGGAAGAAGATCAAGATCACGATCTCTGAAGAATCCAAGCCTGACTCCAACATTGATTCCGACCGGACCGAGTCCGATTCCGAAGACGAGTCTAATATAGTAGAGTCGGGTGGTCCACCCAAATCTATGTTTAATTCTGTTTGCAAGTCGAAAGATGTTAAAGCCAATAGTAATGGCTCGGTTGATGTTTCAGTTTCCCCTATCAATGAAATAATAACTAATTCTGCTTACTTCTTGGATTACTTAGTAGCTAATAATTCAAAAGATGAACAAGAATTGCCCAAAGAAGTAACTAAAGCATTGTTAGAGCATGAACAAAAGACTTCAATTCTGGAAGAAACAGAAGTAATCAACCTTGCAAACGATCAAGAGCCGCGCCAGGTGCGCATTGGCTTATCGTTAACTCCCAAAGAGCGAGAAAGCTTTATAAATCTCTTAACAGAATACATAGACGTTTTCGCTTGGTCCTACAAAGATATGCCGGGAATAAGTCGCGAAATAGCACATCATACAATACCGCTCTATCCGGATTCAAAGCCAGTAAAGCAGAAACTTCGGAGAATAAAGCCTGAGTGGGCACTGAAAATCAAAGAGTAGGTGCAAAAACAGCTCGCAGCGGGTTTTATCAGGGTTGCTCAATATCCGAAATGGGTTGCTAACATAGTGCTCGTTCCAAAAAAGGATGGCAAAGTAAGGATATGTGTTGACTTTAGTGATCTGAACAAGGCAAGTCCAAAGGAAGACTTTCCCTTGCCACATATAGACGTATTGGTGGATAATACCGCAGGACATGCCCTCTTATCATTCATGGATGGCTATGCAGGGTATAACCAAATACAAATTGCTAAAGAAGATATGGAGAAAACCACTTTCATTACCCCATAGGGGACTTATTGCTACACCGTCATGCCTTTCGGGTTGAAGAACGCGGGAGCAACATACCAAAGAACCGCAACTTCCCTTCTACATGACATGATACACAAGGAAGCCGAGGTGTACGTAGACGATATGATCATTAAATCAAAGGAGAGAGAAGGGCATATACCCTCTCTAAGGAAATTCTTTGACATACTTCGGAATTACAACATGAGATTAAATCCTCAAAAGTGTGCGTTTGGAATAACTTCGAGCAAGCTCTTAGGATTCGTCATAAGCACAAGAGGTATTGAAATCAATGCTACCAAAATGAAAGCCATAAGGGATATGCCATCTCCCAAAAATGAAAAGGAGATAAGAGGATTCCTAGGACGTCTCCAATATATAAGTAGATTCATATCCAAATTGACTATTACATGCGAGCCCATCTTCAAGAAGCTCAAAAAGGACACTAAATCTACCTGGGATGATCAATGCCAGCAAGCCTTCGACAAGATTAAGGAATACTTAGCTAAACCACCCGTATTGGTTCCGCCCATTCCGGGAAAATCACTTATGCTATACCTAACAGTCATAGAAACCGCCATGGGTGCTATGTTGGCCCAAAAGGTGGAGAATGACGAAAATGCAATATACTACCTTAGCAAGAAATTCCTAGAATACGAAACACGATACTCCACCCTAGAGAAAACGTGTCTCGCATTGGTCACTGCAACCAAGAAGCTTCGACACTACATGCTACAACATTCCATTCATATAAAGTCAAGGATGAATCCGTTAAAATACTTGTTGGAAAAAGCCATCCTTAGTGGAAGAATAGCAAGATGGACCGTCATGCTTTCAGAATTCGATCTAACTTTTGAACACCAAAAGGTGATCAAAGGACATGCCATTTCTGAACATCTCGCCGAAAACCCAGTTACTAGTGAAGATGCTACACATGACTTTCCAGATGAAGGAATAATGAGTGTCGAGGAGAACACTTGGCAATTATACTTTGACGGAGCATCAAACCAAAAAGGTTATGGCGTAGGAGTATTATTAGTCAGCCCCGAAGGCGCGCATACTCCCATAGCCGTCAAGTTAGATCATGAGGTAACCAACAATGGCGCCGAATATGAAGCATGCATTAATTGTCTAGAAGAGGCAATAGAACTGCAAATTAAGGATCTAAAGGTATATGGAGATTCAACTCTCACATAAACCAAGTTTCCAAAAAATGGCACCTTACCAGGAATATCTTGAAAAGATAGCCAACTATTTCACTTATGTCCGTTTCACATACCTTCCTAGAGATGACAACCAGTTCGCAGATGCCTTAGCAAAGATGGCTTCTATGATATATACTCCAGATGATGTAATCTCTATGCCCATTCACATTCGAAGGCGCACTGAGCCCGCCTTTTGTAATGCACTTGAAGTATGCCTAAACGAGGAATAAGAGGAAGAATGGTTTACGGACATTCTCAATTTACTCGCCAAAGGCGTTTATCCTCCACAGTCCACACCTAGGGCACAAAGAGCCTTAAGAAGACTAGCCGCACAATACATACATGTGCAAGGCAAAATTTATAAAAAGACACCACAAGGGTTAAGTCTTCCGTGCTTAAAAGAACGCGAGGTCATCAAAGTCATGAGCGATATACATAATGGTGTATGTGGTCCCCACATGAATGGACTCACCTTGGTCAAGAAAATCCTAAGGCAGGGATACTATTGGACTACGATGGAAAAAGATTGCATCGAATACGTGAGAAAGTGCACACGCTGCCAATTTCACGCTAATTTACAACATAGACCACCTACCCCTTTACATACATTCACTTCACCATGGCCATTCTCTGCATAGGGTATTGACATCATTCGAAAAATCACCCCTACACGAAAACGAGGCCATGAATACATATTAGTCGTGGTAGACTACTTTACCAAATGGTTTGAAGCTCATTCGTACGCAAGGATAGCGTCCAAACACGTGGCAAAGTTCATACATGACAACATCATCACCAGATATGGGGTGCCCCACGAGATCATAAGTGATCACGGGTCTCAATTCAAAAAGGATGTTGCCGAGCTTTTCACTAAGCTTAAAATTCAACATCGCCAGTCTTCACCTTACATGCCACAAACGAATGGAGCCGTAGAATCCGCAAACAAAAACGTGAAACAAATGATAGCTAAGATGACGGAAAACTACGAAGATTGGCCCGACAAGCTACAATTCGCCTTATGGGGATATAGAACCACCAATTATTCCTCAACGGGAGCAACACCTTATTCTTTAATATACGGAATAGAGGCGGTACTCCCAGTCGAGGTAGAAATTCCCTCTTTGAGGATAGCTTTGGCAAGTGAATTACCCGAAGTAGAGTGGGTTCAAGCCCGGTATGACCAATTAATCTTGCTAAATGAATGACGACTAAATGCCCTACATCCTGGTCATGTCTACCAAGCAAGGATGGCGAGGCATTTTGATCAACGATTCAAGGCTAGAGGACTAAAAGAAGGAGGCTTATTCCTAAAAGAGGTGAGACCAATTGTGGCCGATCCTCGTGGAAAGTTCAAGCCTAATTGGGCCGGCCCATACCTTATTAAGACAATATTATCCGGTGGAGCAGTAAAGCTAATGGACTTAGACGACAACGAGTACACCCAACTCACAAATATGGACCAACTTAAGCGGTTCTATGCATAAATGTTAAATCTTTGAGAGAGCCCACTAAGGCACCAAATCCAAGTCAAAATCGGTCAACTCGTCCACGTGGGACCCACGACCGGAAAAAAAAAATTAGAGATTTGGTTTTACGAACTACATTGGCTTAATTCCGCATGGATATATAGGAACCCATATAACTTGAGCCCGTCCACTTTAACAAAATAAATCTCTAAAGGGAGTTTTGATTCATTCGATTAATGCAAAAATAAGCAAGTCTTTCATTGATGTGGCTAAAGTCCATTACATGCTCTAATAAAAAAATAAATAAATAAATAAAGCACGAATAATAAAAAAAACAATAATAATAAATAAGTAAAAGGGTAATTCTAAGGTACATCTACTTGGGCATGCAAACCCGTTATTTGAATTATACTACTAAGCAAAAAAGGACAAGACTTGCTAGATAATTAGAGGTGGACTACTCCTCCTTGTCTTTGACTTCGGGCTCTTGTACGGGTTTTCTAGGCTCATCAAGTTCCATTCGTTCTCTTGGAGACCACCTTTCCCTACCATAGCTAGAAGAGGCCTCGTGATCATTGGGCCTACTTGGAATTACTTGCTTGGCCGAATGGGCCGGATTCTTCCTTTTCTTGGATTGGGCATTTGCCTTACCTTTTCCCTTACCCTTAGTTTGGGGCTCGGAAGGTTTAGCGGGCCTATCCATTGGAGTGATCCTTATACCGTTTGGCTCATCATATTTGCGGGCCTTGAACAACTCCTTTTCTTCCTCTAGGAGTCTTTGGTTGACTTGATGGTCACCGCTCCAAATCCACTCATCGTAAAAGATAGACAACCCGTTTGAATGCAGGTAGACCGGCTTAGTCCACACTTCGCCAAGGTTCCAGTGTCGTTCCCAATTAGACATCAAGGAAGATGTTAAGGGCCTTTGACAAAAAGGTTCACAACTCAAGTTCGGGATCCTTTGCCTTAAGCCTTATTGGCAGAGGAGGCGATTCGGCAAGAAGAACGTCAAAGTATACAAACCAATAATCCTCGTAAAGGGCACGTTCTCACTACACCCCACAATCTTGGTGGTACGCCACCACGGGATGAACCAAGCCGGTTGAATGTTGGAATAGAGATATGCTATCCACTCCTCCCGAGAGGACTCGGAGAACTTTCGGCGCCTCGCCGGAAAGTGTTTAGGGAGGAACTTCCTAGTATCTATTGGAGCCTCAAGCAAGTGAAGCCACTCTTGGAGCCATATCTACACAGAAACAACAAAAAGAAAAATTCAAGTCAATACAGGATAAGAATTTCACCAAATAAAGTTAAATCCACAAAGATTAAAACTTTATCACAATACTTACTTGAAGGAGTAAAGGGCTCCCGGTGAAGGACTATTGAGGATTGCTCTTAAGCCTATCTAAAGCAAGGATTGTCTCTCCCACAACCAAGTGCATAGGAGAGCTATCCCAATATATCTGTTCGGTCACCCTAAGAAGGCAAGCTTTGCCCCTATTAATGGTAAGCTTCTTTACGGAGGAATAAGAGCATCTTCATTACCACCAACAAAAAAATAATGATGAAGGAGGAAAAATACAAAGGCACGTAACTTGTACCTCATGTCCATCGCACCTTGGGCCTTGAAGTGAAGAAAGCCACAAGCTTGGCAAAGTCGACGTCCTCACCATGAAGCACTTGACCCGCTTGACGGGGAGACAACCCAAGGTACCTTTGGAAATCACCCAAGAAGGCATTCCCCAAGTAGGGAACGGTAGGAGGACTTTCGGTTGGAAAGCCAATTATGTTGGAGAATTCCTCCACCAAGGGACACATCTCCTGAGCACCGAAACAAAAGACATGGAATTTCGGGTCCCAAAACTCGACTGAAGCATGAAGAAAGTCCCATAGAATCTTGACTTGTTTAAGGTGAAAGAAGGCATTGAGATGAAAAGGGGTGAGTTCTAACCTCTCCTCTACAGTCATGGAAGCCAACCAAGCATCAAAAGCATCATCAAAGTTCACGAATGTCGTGATTTGTGATTTCCCATTCGGAAATTAGTTGATTGAAGTTTACATATGGGCATTTGTATGACATGTTTGTGCGTGAAAAAAGTGCAATAATTTGTAGCAGGTGTAATGCAAGCCCGAAAGTTCGAAATGCACTATAGGAAATATCACTGGCCATCTTCGCCAGTGCTCGGACCCGCCTGAGACGACTCTCCGGGTCCACTCGATGGTGGAGCACCTAAAGGACCAGGCTGGGACATCGCCCAAGCTCTAGGGTCGAAAGCAAATAATGAACCCGCCAAGTAAGCGGGATCCAATGAATGACGAGGTGGGTCCGACATGCTGGGATAACTGCCATACCCCGTACTCTCCTGACTCCAAGAACCCCTTGGAGGGAGTGGAGGATACATGGGCATATGATAGCCCGGATACCCCATGTAGGGAGGCGGTGCAGGCCACTGCGGAAGAGAAGGCAGTTGGGGCGAGCTCCCCGTATCCACTCTAACCCGAGGCGTCCCCTGACGCACCTCCACACTCTCCTGTCTGGGAGGAGGACGCTGTGGTGTAGACACCAACTCCGGAGTACGAACAACTGAAGACCTAGGAAGCCTCACCAAGGGAACAGGCTGCGAAAATAAGGTCCAGGTCAGAAAGCTACCAAAAATTCAAATAAATCATTATTACTTGAAATGAACATACCTATTGAACGTCGGACCGACGACTCGTGCATACACTCCGAGACATGAATTTGGAAATCAGGCTCTTAAGGGCATGCATGCCCCTAAAGACCTTCCGTGTCTCAGCAGCATCCAACTGTGCACATAAGGAAAAGAATCAGCATAAATACAAAGGAAATATTGCAAATAACAATGAGTTCTCACTTACCCCCCTACCAGCAGGTAGAGGCCATCCCTCAACCTCCTCATGAAGGCCATGAAACTCAAGAACCTGTATAACCTGAGGAGACCCGTCCACTCCGGTATAGCTCACCGACAAAGTAGAAGGAGTAGGGTGCGGAGCAGAAACAACCGAAGATCTCGAAGCACTCTGCAAAGATTTAAGAATGTCAGACACATTTCTCAATTTCCAAACGAAATTAGGAAACAAAAGTACATTACTTACCGGATTGGTAGAGAAGTTGGCACATAACCGCGCCTCAACAAAATCAGTATAAGCCACCATGAGATCCACCTCAGGATCAACTGGAAGCAAATACTCAAGGGCATTCGCCCCAACAGTGGCCTCCCTCACCTACTCCACGGTAAGGTGACGAACATAAAGCATAGAATCCGGAGGATCCAAAGGAACCCTCGGAGCCGGAAGGTCGGGGAAAGTTTGCCTAATCAGTCTCTCCCCCAAGAACCACTCAAAACCAAAGGGACCCTCAATAAGGATCCTCCTCTGGTCGTACACCCGAGCACCCAAGAATTTGTCCGATAGGCCCGGGAGGTAATCCATCCAGGGAAACCAGTTAACCTGCAAAAGCAAGAATAAGCATACAAAAGGATAAAAGGACCAAAGAAGCACAAAGGAAAGTTGCTTACATCCTGAGCGGTCAAGGGATATATCGCCTCCCTAAGGGCGTGCAGTGTAGTAAATGGGCAAGAAGCCCGTCCCCTGCAGGTCTGCATCGCTGGAAAGGACAAATCCCCTGTCTCGAGAAGAGGGGCAAGGTTGGAGAAATGCTCATAAAACCAAATCTAAGACATGCAAAGTACATGGATTAGGCACAAGTTATTAATAAAGAGCCGAAACACAAAGTACAAGAAGGGTAAAAGGAAATTACCTCCATAACCTTCCAATAACCGACTAAGGAGACGCGAGATGCGCCCTCCTCTCCACTGAGGCGACTGGACTGCCTCAAACACCGTAGAAGACAAGAGTATGCAGGAAGACCCCAGTTGTACTCCGCAACTCTATCCAAATCCCGCAAGCATGGGAAATAGAAAACATGATACCTACTAGCCTTGCTCGAGAAGACGAAACAAGCTAGAACAAGGGCCAGGAAAAGGCGGGCGTGCTGCTGCGCTGTAACCTTCTTCAACTTCATCGGGTTGGTCAGAAACTGGACCATGATGTCAGTCCGACCATACTCCCTACCATCCCAGTTGGTCCCAAAGAGACCAAACATCAGGAGTACCGGTGCAAGGAAGCCCGGAAATGAGACCGAACTCGAAATGGGTGATCATGATCTCACCCATAGGAAAATGAAAGGTACTGGTAGTATCCCAGTACCGCCCCGCAAGGCCTCTAACCAATAGGCGATCGGAGCGCTCAGCAGAAGCCATGGACGCTAAAAAGTGACTGAAGCCACAACGCGCCACAATAGCGTCCACCGAAAGAGTCACGTACCTACGGGCCTTCTCGATGCGGGAGAGGCTACCGTAACCCCGCATGGCCGTGTCGACATCCTAAAACAGCACAAAAAAAAAGTGCAAAGAAAAGTAGCTAGGTGATCCTAGTAACAACTACCAGTCTCCGGTTTAGTCCTAAATTTTTACCAATCGTAAAATTTAGCATTTTAGGTAAGCCAACATGATGAGATTAAATTTTAAAGAAAGTAAATTTCACACAAATTTATATTTCCAAAAATATACTCAAAAAACCATTTACCTCCATAGCAAAAGTAAAGTTCATTCAAGTTTATTTTCACATAAATATATAATTGCAATGAGAATAAATTTCATACAAATATATTTTCCACAAATTAAAGATGAATTTCACACAAATTCATTCTTCACATGCATATAAATACAAGAATCGTACGGGAATTCGCAAAATAACCAGAAAAACAATTTCACGCAATTTGGTTTTCCACATTTAACTGCACTACAGTTCTCAACCTAGAAATTCTATGTTCGCCTACACATGATTTTCTAAGTGTAAAAGAGCGAGAACAAAAAAATTATGACATACCCGACATTTGGTACCAACGGTAACCAAATGATCATTCCTCTTGAAAACAAGAGCACTGGGCTCCCAACGATCGGTAGGATGGATATCACTGCGAGTGAAATCATCCTGGACTAACCGGCTCTCACCTACCCGGTGATGGGGTATTCCGGAAACAAAAACCTGAGTGAAAACATTTGGGGCCTCATGAACAACAACCTCTTTCCCCTTCCTTTTCCTACCTCCTCTAAGCTTAGGAGCCATGGATGAAGAGCAAAAAACAATGGAGCTTTGGAAATTTGAGTGAAACTCACAACACTCACAAATTCACACAATTTTGAGTTTTGACACTCAAAAACACAAGAACAACTAGCAAAATCAAGTTCAACTAAGAATTTGAGCAAGCAAAACCTCAAGATTTGGAGCTAGGGGCTTTGATTGAGATTGAAAAGCTTGAGCAAAAATGGAGAGAGAAAGAGAGAGCTCGAAATGGGAAGATGACCCATTTCGGCCACCCCCTTCTCCTTTTATATGGAAAAACCGCACAAATGACCTAGTGGCCGGTCAAACCGCCACGTGGACGGTCAGACCGCCCAGCTAGCAGTCAGACCGCAAGCCAAGCGGCGTAGCCGCTCCAGCCAGTGGCTAGATCGCTCCACGTAGCGGTTTGACCGCTTGACGTGGTGGTTTGACCACCCGGCCCACTTTCTCACCCCTAACGTATCTTTAGGCCATTGGTTAAAAATCAGTGGGCCCCACACGAGGTCCATAGCAGTTATTTGCGCGCCAAAGTCCGTTATGAAAAACAGGACTACTTTAAACCCACAGGTTTGCACATTTATATTTGGCCAAATGGCATGGGCTCAAACCCGACCTAAGGTCTGAGCAACATTTTACTACCCTTTACTAATTATTTCTAACGAAATATTTTTATTGTATAACCTACAACATAGGGTTCCCCTTCGACTGAAAATCGAAGGACGTTTATTGTTTGACCTACAGCATAGGGTCACCTCTCGACTGAGAATTCAAAGATTTCTTATCTCTTATTATTTCTAATATTTTTATTGTGTAACCTACAGCATAGGGTTCCCCTTCGACTGAAAATCGAAGGACGTTTATTGTTTGACCTAAAATCGAAATATTTCTTATCTCTTATATTATTTTTAACGAAATATTTTTATTGTGTAACCTACACCATAAGGTTTCCCTTCGACTGAAAATCAAAGGACGTTTTATGTTTGATCTACAGCATAGGGTCACCTTTCGACTGAAAATCGAAAGATTTCTTATCTCTTATATTATTTCTAACGAAATATTTTTATTGTGTAACCTACAGCATATGGTTCCCCTTCGACTGAAAATCGAAAGACGTTTATTGTTTGACTTACAGCATAGGGTAACCCTTCGACTGAAAATCGGAGGATTTTTATCTCTTATCTTATCTCTTATTAAATGTTTTATTGTGTAACCTACAGCATAAGGTCCCCTTCAACTGAAAATCAAAGGACGTTTATTGTGTAACCTATAGCATAGAGTTCCCCTTCGACTGAAAATCGAAGGACATTTATTGTTTGACCTACAGCATAGGGTCATCTTTTGACTAAGGATCGAAAGATTTTTATCTCTTATCTTATAACAAAGATATTTTTATTGTGTAACCTACAGCATAGGGTCCCCTTCGACTGAAAATCGGAGGACATTTATTGTCTGACCTACAGCATAGGGTCAAACTCTCGGTCAAATAAACCGGGGAATTAATGATTGTTTATCTTTAACTGATTGTCACCTCCCTCAGTTTTCCTGTTTTATTGCAGGTATTGGCACAGGAATACTTTGACCTTCGCTCTACTCGAGCTCGGCCAAAGTAGGGGCTTCTGTAGACACCAAAAATTGTGTCTATAATAAGTCCCCGTAGAAACCCGATGATGAAAGGATTGGATTTTGCTCGAACTTGGGTTGCGAGAATAATTTCTCTGATGATTAGCCCAGTTCATTTGAATTAACGAGTGCAAGCCTTTTGTACAGGTGATCTAAACCAGTTGGATTCATTTCAATTGGAGTCCAAAACTGAGAGATAGGCCTCTTTGAACCTAAACCCATGAGTCAACCCTTGGTCAACAAGGGAGCTCAGTCAATCCCGCGTGGACCCACTCGGAAAAGCCTCTCCTGCACGATAATCATGCCAGGCGCCTATGTAGGCACACCGCACCAGGTGCAAGCGGCCACACTTGGGCTAAAGCGGTGGCCGCTAGGCCAAGCGGCTTGACCGCTTGGCCTGCCGGTTTGGCCGCTTAGCCACCTGGACCCTTTCTCACGAAAGGCAAATTTCGAGGCCCATTCGATTTCCGTGCCAAACTCTGGCAGCTCTCCCTCTTCTATATAAACAAACCTTAGGGTTCAGTTGAAGAGGTTGGGAATTTTAGAGTGAGGTTGGCAGTTTTCCTCTCAAGGTTAGACATTCTCTCTCATATTACAAACCCTAAATTCTGATTCTACTCCTTCTTTAGGGTTAGCCCTAGTACCACAAAAATAAACCTTCATACTTCATCAAGAGCATCAATTCAAGCAATAGAACCCAATAAGTTTATTGTGAGCATCCATGTAATCCAACCTGAGGGTTTTCAATAAATTTTATACTGCTTGTTATTACTAACGAATTTGGTTTATGTGATATGTACATGCATGGCGCGTTTTGGGCAATAGGGCTTGTATTAAACCTAATGAATGGATGAATGAATGCATATTTATTATTTATTGCTTTATATTGAATTATCCTTTGTTTGTGAATTGGTGGATGAATTACCTTGTTTGCCTTCTAACTCGCAGGTTTTTAGCATATTTATCGTTTTCTAGCAATAAAAAGCATGTAACTTGATAAATTGTTAAAAGTGGTCACATTAATAATGCTTATTCAAACCCATTAGTTAAAACTAGGAATTTGGACAAACTGAACTCTGTTTGGAACCATAGCATTAATAATTATATTGAATCGATTAGTAAAGGTCGTTGTTGTTAACGGGCGAGTTGGGTGCCTAACACCTTCCTAGCTCGTACCTACGCTCCCCGAACTCATTAATGAAGTCAATTTCCCCAATAGGGATTGGGGTGCACAAGAGTTGAGTTGATGTCTTTCTAGACTATCGACTTGACCTTCAAGGTTTCCAAATTACCTCAAAATTTGGTGGCGACTTTCGAAAATCTTAATCATGTCCTTGGTACAAAAATCTCTATGTGCATATACACTAAAAGATTTACGAAATTCGATCACCCAACACGGTCTCTTAGGCTGTCCGGAAAACCCGACCCCCCGAAAGGAGGCCCGAAGGTGAGGCACGCGGAAAAGAGGGGAGAAAAATACGGCAGCCTACACTTTCAAAACCAGAGCTTTTGATAATCACCGCTTTACAGATAACAAATTACAGAACAGAACTCACTATCCAGCCACTCGTCATCCCTTCATCACTTCAATAATTCGTTTCTTTTATTATTGGCATTGGGAAAAGTGAACAAGGTAGTATAACAACAATGGAGATGCTTTACCATGTGTATACTACATCAGGGAACGTCTTCCCTCCGGGGAATGTATATTCCCTCATAAATCGGCCATAACAGATAACGCCTAGTATGATCATACCCCTTAAGTACTCTCGGAGATAACTTTACCGTAGTTCATAGTCTATCAAACCATGACCTTAAGGACGGACACAGAATATACAGTATAACATAATTCTCCTTGGATGGTTCCCTTTCGAGAACGATTCTCTGGAGTACAGAATGTTCATCGCTCTTGGAGGTACTTTACCATGAGCTTCTTCCACCCACATGCGATTCTTTCACTGTAAGTGATTAATGTCTTTCCACAAAAGCACATA
Organism: Tetragonia tetragonoides; assembly: GCA_038025085.1. NCBI lineage: Eukaryota > Viridiplantae > Streptophyta > Magnoliopsida > Caryophyllales > Aizoaceae > Tetragonia > Tetragonia tetragonoides. The sequence goes on along the minus strand of CM076153.1, from coordinate 20,002,988 downwards.
ACACATAAAGACATGTAGCACAACAATAGTCTTAGTATTCCACTTATCGTCTCTTTGACAACACTTCGGACCTCTTTGTTTCCAAAAACCCATAAAACTTGTAATACCACTTTGAGATATCATATGAAAAGTACTTTAGATCTTTAAAACCATTTGAAACATAATTCCAAGCACAGGACACATAGCACATAGAGTAAAAACAAAACAAAAGTTAGAAAAGTAGTAGAGATGGAAGTTACCTCGCACTATCTCAGACTACACGTCAGGATTACTCTAATGACATTCACCTTGATCTTCACCAAGCTTTCCCTTTCACTTACAACAGGTAAATTAGGTTACCAAGGTCACCAGAGTCGAAAATGAGCTCAACTAGACTTACAGATCATGAGAAATTCACAAAGTAACTCAAGCTGTAATGCTGGACTGCAGAACTGAAGGTGAAATCTAAATGGCTTTTTGAGGGTCTATATGATCACGTTTATGGAAATCCACAACTGGGAAGTGAATCTTTATATCTTAGGGTTGTGACAAAGGTTTTAGAAGGTCATTATCATAAGTATTCAAGGAGATAATCACCCAAGAGTGCAGAGATATCAATTTTATGGGTTAATTTGCACAGTTGGGAGAAGTGGAGATTTTGAGAGGGTTAGAGGTACGAGAAATGAATGTCAAATGGCTCTGTTTCTGGGAAATATATAGGTCTTGAAGGTGAAAAAGTTTCACACGCAACAAGATAGGATAAGCACGACTAAAGTCGGTGCCAAAACCGACTTAAACTCGCCAGCTACATCGGTCGTCAATGTCGGTTGGATAAGGTTTCCTTCTTGCCTGTATTTGGCAGAAGTTAAAGACCTATGGTGAGCTACTTTGATAGCCTAAAGGTAGGGTGTCTCATAAGGATCAAATACATCTATAGGTTTGGGTTATAAAGCATAGGAAACGGCTCTCCAATCATAGACAATACATGAGCAGTTGTTTCTGGAACATGTTTGTTTGTGGTCTTGTTTAATGATGGTTCTCTTTGCTATCGAAGCTCACTTGGGGATATTTTCATACAATAGGCAAGTTCACATGACATGGTAGTTTGGATAAAATTATTGGACTCTATATTAAAGGATAAGAGCAATCAAACTTATCTACAACAGAGACCTAATGCACAACTACTGCATCGGCTTATCAGTGGCTTGTGTTATGTAAGCAGCTTTCTTGGCAAATGGTTTTCATTCTTATCCATTTTGGATAAGATCAAACTTTCATTATGAGGATAAGATCAAATCAAGTAGTGGTTATCCATTACTTAGCCGATAAGACACCATTGAGGAAGCAAAGTTCAAACTGTCTTCGTACTCTTAATGTCATTCCAATGTGCTTGATTTATGTGGTTCTTTTAAGGTGATATCCTTTGGTGTTCTAGCACGGATTGGCTTGAAATCACAGTGGGAACATGGATTTGTGAAGTAGTTGCATTGTCTCGGATAGATAGTGGCTTAGCGATAAAGAAACGGGTCTCGAATCGAACACGGTATAACGACAAGTTATGTTCTTCAACTTAAAATAGGTTTTAACTTTCTAAAAGATTTCTAATGGTCTTCTAAAAGTTTTCTTAGACTCGTAATCCAATACCGTATGGGATAATCACATGACAATTGAATGTCAGTTTGGTTCTAAGTATATGACGTTCCGTAATCACAAACAAAGAAACAAGCGATGAACAATTAGCTTGGTTTAGATTTCTCTCCTTTGATTTCCTATCCAAAGGGTAGCTTTTGGTTTCCCCGAGGACTCCACATAGGCTCGAGCAATGTTTAACTAATGTAAGAAAAGAACATTTGGTGTCTAAACAAGAACGAAGGTTTACAGGCTTAAACTTTAAATCAAATTGGTCAAACACAACCTAAATTATTGATAACTCACAAGTTTAATCTCTAATCAATGGTCGTAATTTTGGTGGCTATTACATTCTACCCTCATTAAAAGAAGTTTCGTCCTCGAAACTTAAACTAAGCTAGGCCTTAGGTTTACTTAAGACATTCAAAAGAGTATTGCTTGACTAAAAACCCAATCGTATGACTACATTATACTAGACATACTATGTCAGCCAAACCTTGATATGAAAGTATTCAATTGTCATCTATTCCACCATTTACTAAGACATCAGTTTAAAAGTTCACAACATATCATAATTTAACCAAAAGTGCCCAAATATAATTGTTAATTTCGAACTCTCTTCTTTTTTCAGTATCATCTCAATTATATTGATCTCTAAACATAGATATGATACTCATAAGTGCATTCGATGAATCACCAGATACGAGGTTCATACTCTGTATAATTCTCCTTATGTCCCTTAATTTTAAGTCCTTCAAACAGATGGTCAAAATCAAACTCGAATCATCACTATTCAAACCTCTTACTGCATATATATGAACCTCTAAAATGAGCATCTCAACTCTCTCTAACAACATTAGATTCTATGACCTTCAAACACTTATACCTCAATAACATTGCAACCATGAACTCTTGATAAGTAATCTGATACGCTTGCCTTGTTATAAACTTAATTATCCAATAAGTGTGCCAATTGCTCTCGGTTATTAGCTCTTATAGCCTCGTCAATGTGGAAAGTGGGCTCGGCGGTAAAACCGCAAAAATAATAACAATAACAGAACCATGGCCACCACGACCTTCATACTCAACAACACAGCCATCACAGGATCTCAAACGTCCACTCGGACAAATTCATAACCATATCACAGTTTAATAACACAGTTATGCTCATCACCTAAGAGTTAGTATCTTAGGCTACTTTCACACATGCCAAGAGCTAAAGAAGCTAATACCCTCTGAGCCTCAATACCAAGATCAATATTTCAAAATGTTTCATAGTCCTTTGTATATAGTTTATTCTATGTCATACATCCATTGTTATTTCACAATGACAGATAACTCACATATTACGGCACGGGTTCCCCAAAATACTTGTTTCATGGTTTAACTCTCAACTACATTATTTGGAAAATGCGTATCCACATCTTCTCATAACCCAGAATATATATATTTGCTAATTGCAGCCAACTTTATTTCCCTTATATAGTCAACATAACTTGTACATTATCCACTTGATCTTTTCCTTCTCTAAGGTATACTGATTGTCACATATGATAACCTAAGTAATCAACACCTAAAATGTCTGGGATAGTCCGCACTCCCAATAATACAACCAGAAACTTATAATGATCACTCCTAATCATCCAACACTGTTGCGGATTCCTCATTTCTCAGTTCTCAAATGACAATACCCAAATCACAAATCAATTCTCCAAATAGATATAATAATCTACTCTCAACATCTGGAGGCATTAACACTAGTCATTAGGAATAACATATCCAAGGCACTTCGGTTCTCTTCTAATGTGTTTCACGGGAAAACATGCATACTCGGAAAATAAGTGAAACATACACTAATAACTTTCCTTGTTTGATCGGTAAAGACTTAATCGTACCAATACACCTAACCTGTTAAATACAACCGATAACCTCCCAAAACTTGAGCCTGACACTTGTAGGCCATGTGATCATAACACGCTTCCACTGCGCACTCTGGTACTTAGACTAATAAGGCATGAACAAGAGCACAAAAGAAAATAAACTGTAATCTGGCAAACTTTCCTTAACGTCATCAATAAATCAAATTGTTACTTACGACATCCTCAAACTTATTGCTAATGTTAGGTACCCCAAAAGTCATATCCTAAACAGAATTACAATCATAACCTTAGCAAAGCAACAACCTTTATAACAACGCTTTACATATAACAACGAAGTGTCAAAGTACAACCCGTTATTTACAACAAAATAGCAAATACATAACCCGCTATATAGCAAAAAGATTCTTAGTAGAACTGAGTCACACACCATTATCATATACATTTCATATAGAAACAAACACAAGTAGGCAAAGCCATATATACATAACAAACTTTCTAGTCGGTGCATGCTAGTCTATTGTCTTCCAAAGGTTTTTCCCCCCTTCCAATGTTCAATCCAGTTCTTTACTAATCTTCCTTGGTCATATCTTAGTAATCTTCAAGGTATCTCTTCTGGTTCTTCCTCTGAGTCATTCTCAATATCATCACTCCCCCATTCATCTGAACTAACCTCAATTACCTCAACTCTATTGCACCAATATAACTCAATGCGGGCATGTTTGTCTACAGTCAAATGTTCTTCAACATATCATTGTTGTTGCATACGCAGCTCTTCTGGGCTAGGTTCCACATAGATCCTTGTACCTTCTTCTACTTTATATGGTTTCATGTCCTCTCCCGTATAATTGTCTTCTAATACCATATTCTCCTCGTGTACCCTATCATCTCGGTGTACATGGCCTATAAGGTAATTGGCTTCACCCTCAACATCTATCTCTGTATAAGTTTCACTATCACTGACGTTTAGCATATCAAATTATCAACTTCTGGAATTCCTTCTTCCCAAAAGTTATCTAAATCCATATCAAGTTCTTATTGTGCTTTTGGGCAATGTGAGATCCCCCTGATTCTGGTGGCTTTCCAATATTGATTTAGAATATCATCTTCTACCTCATCAACCGTTTTGGACCATCTAATCCACCCTGGGTTCAAATATTTATCCCATGGGTCTACTCCCTCAGGTATGTACTCCCTCAACTAATGATGACTGTAGATGCTATACTCAAACCATTGAGATATCCCTGGTAAAGTTTTCATAACGACATATGCTTGTACCTCATTATGATATAAAGGGTTAGGACCGGCTATCCTATTGTAATAGTCTATGTATCTCATCATATCGCTTACGTGTCTCGAAACAGGCTTCATTGGCAATAATCCCCACATGAGCGGATGCAAAGGTTCACTCCCTCTAGGTTCCACCATCTATAGCACATAGAAGTAAACAATGAAAAACAAGACAACACAAATAATTGCACAAAACAACAGACAATCCCAAGCCCATCTATACTCTCTTTCTCCTGCCGGCTTTAAACATTTTTAGTTTCTTTTTAATACACCTAAGTCTTGCTTATTCCATTTCAACCTAAATCAGTTTAACTAACGCTTTGATCATAAGATCATTGCGTTGACACAAAGAGCAAACCGCTCTGACACTATAAGCACTGCAGAAACGTACCCGTTCGGAACGAACTGCTCTGATACCATTTTGTAACAACTCGAATTCTCAAAGCCTGATTATGGAAGAATCCATCATTAGCGGAAGCATTTCAAACCATAATTTGGGCTTGTTACCACCGTATTCCCTCCCGGAGGAAATACAAGGCTAGGGAAACAGTTATACTAATGAGCTATTTAAAAGAAATAGTGGATGTTTATTAATTGAATCATAATTGTTTACAGAAACGCTTACAAAAGCTTCCTACTGGAAATAAATGACAACTAGACACAAGTGGGGTTCTCTCGCTTAAGCCCTGTTTCCCGAAAGACAAATCCTGCAAAACTCAACAGAGGACATACACTGCCCTCCCCATAAACGAAGAGAACGAGGGTCAAATCAGCAAACGCTGAGTAACACCACTCTACCATGTAAAAATCAATTCCTAAGTACGCCTGCCTTAGGAACCTTTAACACATTAGAGTAAAACTCTTTTCTGAAAAACATTTCTGAAAACGAACACTTTTCGTTGGAAAACAGAATACCATCTTTTGAAAACGAAAGCTTTTCAGAAAATCATCAATTTACAGACAACCAACAAATTTCTCATATAACTTCTCAAAATTCCTTTGAAAGAGTTTACTTTCAAAAGCAGAGCTTTTGATAATCACCGCTTTACAAATAACAGATTACAGAACAGAATTCACTATTCAGCTTCGGGGCCTATTTTGTTGTAATTTCTTTCAATAGTACTAGTAACTTTTATAAAGGGGAGGGATATCTATGATACTATTTCTTTTTGTAATTCTTAAGAGGGAGTATGACCGTTCTTTTGAAAAAGCCACTTTAAAATGCAAATTGGGGTTGAATATAAACCAATGCAACTATTTCTCCTTTCCTAATTTTTTTTTTATTCTTTTTTATAGTAAGAAAATCTTCCTCTTTAACGAATATGAGACTTGAACCTGGACAGAGGAAACCGGCTTTAGTCAGCTAGGATACTATTTATAGAGGTCATAAAAATGGAGGTCTGAATGTGAAGGAAGTCCTCAGTTAGAATAAAGCTTGCCTCCTTAAAAGACTTTGGTTGTTTTACTCAGGTAGAGCTACCATCTGGACCCAATAGATATCTCACTATTATCTGAGAGAAGTCAGTGTATGGCTTGGATAGGCCAAAGCCAATGATTCGTGGGCCGCTTGGAAAAAATCTTCTGCAAATTCGTGATGAATTCAATAATCTTTGTGGCAGTACTCATCATGGGGAGCTGTTATTTACAGCTTGGACGAAGAATGACAAATTCAGCCTAAAAGATGCATTTGCTTTTTTCAAATGTGCGTTAGACGGGTGAGATGGCATAAATTGTGAATACAAAAGTTTTTGTGCCTAGGCATAGGGTTGTTGCCTGGCTTGCTATGCATAAGAGGTTGACCACTGTTGATATACTGAACACCAGGGGCATGCACCTGAATCCTACATGCAACCTCTGTAACGCAGGCATTGAATCTGCTAGCTGTCTTTTCTTCCAGTGCAGTTTTACTTCATAAATCTGGTCTGAAATTTTGAAATCGCTTGGTTGTCGGAATAATGACACCGAAAGGGTATGATTTGTAACCGTTTTCTAATTAATTGTGGGTAATTCATATTTCATAATGTGCCACTAATAAACTCATTAAAGCTACTTTAATGGGTAGTGGGGGGTTACATTTTACCATCTATAAATTTGGTGTTCATGTCCACTAGAGCAGCAAGTACAGAGAAATGTGAAGCAAGACACTTCTCCTCATATCCCATGTATGATTAGTTTTCGGGTAATTATATTTGTGTAAGTTCCAAACCTCCAACCATGAGTGCACTTGTTTGGGGGTTGTTGTGTTAACCTTGGGGAGCGACCGGTGGAGACGATTTGCACCAAAGTCGTGCAAAAATCGCTTTCAAGGCAGTGGCCCTCATACCATGGCGCAACCATTATTTGATAAGTCATCTACTCTTTCCTTTATATATTATCTTATTATTGATCAATACTTATATTTCCAACATTGGTATCACTAGAAGACCTTGGGGACTTAACCATGAAATGATGCAGGAGCAAGTACGTTAAAGGACAAGCAAGAAGACGACGAATCAAGAACGTCCAAGAACCCAGTTCTTGAAACGTTAATGCTTGATCTTGAGCTGCTCATTGCCAAGAGTATAATGCCACGTGAGGTAAAGTGTGAGGTAACTATGTTAGAGTGGCAAGAAGATGACTAGAAGCTGAAAAGAAGAAGCCTTGGGCGCCAAGAAAACTGTTCCAGCGGTTTTGAGCCTTGGGCGCTAGGTAATCAGTTGTTCAGTTCTATTTCGTTTAGTATTCCCTTTATTAGTTAGAATATGTTTAGAAGAGTAATAATCTGATTGTTATTAGTATTAGAAGTCCATTAGGTATTAGGAAAGATGTTAGTTAGTCCGTTTTACAATTGTAGTCAGTTTTGTAGTTAGTATCCTATTCGGACTAGGATTAGGATTCCGAATAGCTTTAGATTTTCTTTGTCTATAAATAGGGGAGAGCTTTGCTATTGTAAACTCGTGCTTTGATGATTAATTATTGAATACGTGAGTATTTACCCCTCAAACTGAGTGATTCAGGTTGAAACCCTTACGAGTGATTCGTGAGTTGTTCTTGAGTGATTCTTGAACAAGATCCCTTTGTGTGATACTATCAAAGGTTAATTTCTATTTTGTTACTTATTTCACATCAACTTGGTATCAGAGCTAAAGGTTTGAGCTTTCTTAAGTTTAAACAACACGGTCCTGAGCATAAACACGACACCATAGCGAGCTTTAGAGAAAGATTCTTGCAAGATCCGCCCTTTGTTCACGAAGACAGCCAAGAAACCCCCAAGAAACCAACAACCTAAGCTATGGGTGAGCCCAGCGAACTAGCAAAGTTGTTAACAGCCATGGAGGATCTTAGGACGTCTTTCAAATCTCAAGAAGAGCGGATGGCTGCTATGGAAAGAAGAAACCAAGAAGATAGGGAGAACATGGAGACAAGGATGCGTAGAATTCATTGGAGAAACCACAACCGTGACCCCGACTTCGATGAGGAGTTTGAAGACACAAGTGGGACTAGAACCAATGACGCTCCTAAACCACGACATCCCTATGATGATGACAGGAACATGAAGGTCGAACTCCCTGAATATGACGGTTCCTACGACCCAGAGGCCTTTCTTGATTGGCTTAGAACTATGGAGAGAGTCTTTGAATACAAGGAATATGATGAGCGGCGAAGATGCAAGTTAGCCACGCTTAAACTCACCAAGCATGCTTCTTTATGGTATGAAAACCTAAAGGCTCGACGCAAGAAGGAAGAGAAAGCAAAGATTGAGACTTGGGACAAGCTCAAGAAATATTTAAAGAAACGATTTTTGCCTAAAGAATTTGAGCAAGAACAGTTTTTGAAACTCACATCCTTAAGCCAAGAAACCTCAAGTGTACAAGACTACCTCCAGAAGTTTGAACATATGCACATGATGTGTGATCTTGAGGAGAAGGAGGAGTTAAAGATCGCGCGGTTCATCAAAGGTCTAAACCCAACTCTAAGGCGCAAGGTAGAGCTTGTTCCTTATGTAACCTTTGAGGACGTCTGCAAAATTGCTCTCAAGATTGAGAAGCAAGAGAAGGAGCAAAAACCGGTTGCCCGAGATGTGATTAAAGGCTATACAAATTTTCGGAACCAATACAATGCAAGAGAGAATGCAACATTCTCCAAGAGCGCAAGTGTCCCTAGCAAGCCCGTAACTCAAGACAAAGGCAAAGCCGTGGCTACTAAGGACAAGAACCAACTGCGTTGTTTCAAGTGTCAAGGATATGGACACTATGCCTATGAGTGCGGCTCGAAGAAAGCGCTCACCATCGCTGAGCTAGAAGAGATGGAGCCCTCGTTTGTTATGCCCATAACCGAGGATAGTGATGAAGATATTGGAGAGCCATTCATTGAAGATTATGGTATACCCGAGGTTGGAGAGACCCTAATCCTTACGAAATTGCTACATACGACTGTGGCCGTTGATGAGTCCGACCAAAGGGAGCAAATATTCCATTCTCGCTGCAAGGTTAGAGGTAAAGTTTGCAATTTGATTATTGACTCTGGGAGTTGTACTAATGTTGCCTCTAAAGAGATGGTTGATAAGCTTGATTTGCCTACTAAAAGTCATCCTAAACCCTATACTGTGCAATGGTTGAATGATGGGGGAGGGTTAAAAGTGACTAAACAAGCTAGAGTTTGCTTTACTTTAGGGTGTTATAAAGACGATCTATGGTGTGATGTACTGCCTATGGGTGTTTGTCATATATTGTTAGGTCGTCCTTGGCAATTTGATAGGAAAGTTAGTCATGATGGTGTAAACAATATCTATACTGTTGAGCATAACCAGAAACGAATCAAATTGTTACCCTTGACTGCCACTGAAGTTAAAGAAGCAAAGGCTAGTAAAAAGGCGAGTCGTGTAATGGTCATAGGAGAGAAAGAGATGGAAAAAGAGGTGGCTAGTGAAACTATGAGCTACCTAGTGTTGTTGTTTGAGCCTAACATGTGTAACAATCCCAATTATGATCCTGAGTTACGCCTATTGTTAGAGAGGTTCAAAGAAGTATTCCCCGAGGACTTACCCCCTGGTTTACCTCCTATGCGTGGCATAGAACACCAAATTGACCTAGTTCCTGGAGCACCACTTCCAAATAGGCCAGCATATCGGTGTAACCCCGAAGAAGCCAAAGAGTTACAAAGACAAGTTGAAGAGCTTGTGCAAAGAGGCTATGTGAGAGAAAGTCTAAGTCCATGCGCTGTTCCTGCGTTACTTGTGCCTAAGAAAGATGGGACATGGCGTATGTGCATTGATAGTAGAGCTGTCAACAATATCACAATCAAATATAGGTTCCCTATGCCAAGATTAGATGATATGTTAGACGAGCTACATGGTTCCCAGTTGTTTTCCAAGATAGATCTTAGAGCTGGATACCATCAAGTGAGAATCAAGGAGGGGGATGAATGGAAAACCGCGTTCAAGACACGACATGGTTTGTATGAGTGGTTAGTAATGCCTTTTGGCTTGTGCAACGCTCCTAGCACATTCATGAGGTTGATGAACGAGGTATTGAGAGCATTCCTTGGTAAATTTGTTGTGGTTTACCTTGATGATATTCTTATATTCAGCAAGACCAAGGAGGAACATCTAGTACATCTACAGCGCGTATTTGAGAAGCTAAAGGAACAACAGCTTTTTGGCAAGTTAGAGAAGTGTGATTTCATGCTTCCTAAGGTTATATTCCTTGGTTACATTGTATCCAAAGATGGTGTACATGTTGATCCGTCCAAGGTAGAAGCTATGGCTTCATGGCCAGCCCCAACCAATATACATGAGGTACGTAGTTTTCATGGCTTGGCATCATTTTATCGGAGGTTTATACGCAATTTTAGTTCCATTACTGCTCCTATTACTGAATTAATGAAAAAAGGAGAGTTTAATTGGAGTGAAAGTGCGCAAAAGGCCTTTGTTGAGGTCAAAGAGAAGTTGTGTCAAGCACCTATTGTAGCATTACCCGATTTTGATAGATTGTTTGAGGTTGAATGTGATGCTAGTGGGGTGGGTATAGGTGCTGTTTTAATTCAAGAAAAACGTCCTATTGCCTATTTTAGTGAGAAATTGAATGGAGCTCGTTTGAATTATTCTACATATGATCGAGAGTTCTATGCAATTGTGAGAGCTTTGGAGCATTGGTCCCATTATTTAAGGCCTAAGCCTTTTGTGTTGCACTCGGATCATGAAGCTCTCAAGTACATTCATGGCCAACAGAAACTAAACCCTAGACATGCCAAGTGGGTAGAGTTTCTACAATCTTTTACATTCTCGGCCAAGTACAAAGATGGGAAGAGCAATGTTGTTGCTGATGCTCTTTCACGAAGAAACCACTTGCTTGTGACACTTGAAGCGAAGCTCCTAGGCTTTGAACATCTCCAAGAACTATATGACAAGCATGCTGATTTCTCTGAGTCATTTAGAGCTTGCAAAGAAGGGGAGCATGGTGATTATTTCATACAAGATGGGTTTCTATTCAAGAGGAACAAGTTCTGCGTTCCTAGGTCCTCTGTACGTGAGCTATTGGTTAGAGAAGTTCACTCGGGAGGATTAGCTGGAAATTTTGGAGTAACTAAAACCCTTGAGCTGTTACAAGAACACTTTTATTGGCCTAAGATGCTCAAAGATGTACATGCTATTGTGACGAGATGCGCTACATGTCAACGGGCCAAGAGTGCTTTTCACAAAGGGTTATACACACCATTACCGGTTCCTAGCATTCCCTGGGAGAGTGTGAGCATGGATTTCATTGTGGCACTCCCTAGAACTCAAAGGGGAAAAGATGCTGTGATGGTTGTTGTTGATAGATTGTCCAAGATGGCGCACTTTGTGCCATGTCACAAGACCGATGACGCCTCTCATGTTGCTGACTTGTTCTATAAAGAGATAGTGAGGCTACATGGCATACCCAAGACCATTGTGTCAGATCGAGATACTAAGTTTCTGAGCTACTTTTGGAAGACACTTTGGAGACTCGTTGGGACGAAGTTACTCTTTAGCACTTCACATCACCCACAAACAGATGGGCAAACCGAGGTTACAAACAGGACCCTTGGTACTTTGCTTAGAGGGTTGGTGAGTAGAAGCACAAAAGATTGGGATACTAAGCTAGCACATGCGGAGTTTGCATATAACAGAACGCCTGGATTTACCACGGGTCGTTCTCCATTTGAGATTGTGTATGGCATTAATCCTTATTTGCCTATTGATTTCGTGTCTTTGCCTAGAGATGATGTTATCAATGTAGATGCCAAGGCAAGACAACAAGCTTTCCAGAAGACCTGTGAGCAAGTTCGTGCGCGAGTAGAGAAGATGAACTCAAGGTACCAAGCTAGAGCTAACAAGGGAAGAAAGCAAGTTCTATTTGAACCTGGTGACTTAGTTTGGCTACACCTGCGCAAAGAAAGATTTCCTTCTAGACGCAAGAACAAGCTTATGCCTCGAGCAGATGGTCCTTTTCAAGTTCTAGAGAAGATTGGAGACAATGCATACAAGATTGATCTTCCTAGTGAGTATGGAAACGTGAGCTCAACCTTCAATGTCGGTGATCTTAGCCCTTACTTAGAGGATACGAATTTGAGGGCAAATTCTTTTAAAGAAGGGGAGGTTGATGCAGGAGCAAGTACGTTAAAGGACAAGCAAGAAGACGACGAATCAAGAACGTCCAAGAACCCAGTTCTTGAAACGTTAATGCTTGATCTTGAGCTGCTCATTGCCAAGAGTATAATGCCACGTGAGGTAAAGTGTGAGGTAACTATGTTAGAGTGGCAAGAAGATGACTAGAAGCTGAAAAGAAGAAGCCTTGGGCGCCAAGAAAACTGTTCCAGCGGTTTTGAGCCTTGGGCGCTAGGTAATCAGTTGTTCAGTTCTATTTCGTTTAGTATTCCCTTTATTAGTTAGAATATGTTTAGAAGAGTAATAATCTGATTGTTATTAGTATTAGAAGTCCATTAGGTATTAGGAAAGATGTTAGTTAGTCCGTTTTACAATTGTAGTCAGTTTTGTAGTTAGTATCCTATTCGGACTAGGATTAGGATTCCGAATAGCTTTAGATTTTCTTTGTCTATAAATAGGGGAGAGCTTTGCTATTGTAAACTCGTGCTTTGATGATTAATTATTGAATACGTGAGTATTTACCCCTCAAACTGAGTGATTCAGGTTGAAACCCTTACGAGTGATTCGTGAGTTGTTCTTGAGTGATTCTTGAACAAGATCCCTTTGTGTGATACTATCAAAGGTTAATTTCTGTTTTGTTACTTATTTCACATCATGAAATCAAACGGTTCTTAAAGTATAGAAGCAGGAATCAGTACGTCACCAAGTTAGTCGTGTTGCCCTCCTTGCTGCCATCTATGAAACTTGGCGTGAGAGAAATAACAGATTATTCAGAGCTGAATCCAGAGCACTTTCGCCGAAAGTCAGAGCTATCCAAAATCTCGTGTGCAGCAGAGTTTTACGCGAAATTCCCTGAGGCCACACAGGATGATTTTCTTTCTTAGACTTTATTTGTCACGCATGCAGTTAACTGATCAGAATTTGTGTGTACCTAGATGGTTTTGAGGTGCCACACTGGCATGCTCTTAGGTTGTACTGTTTTGCCCAAGGGTATCACACCGATATCACTTTGGTTAATGGAAATATATCTTACCATTTTCCGAAAGAAAAATATGAGACTTGAACCCACATATTTATTGAGATAAATGGTGGAGTGCGCTACCTACCCTAGTTCAAGTAAACAGGTTGTTGATGCCCTAGTTTAAATGAACTTTTAAGTTTTTCCTTCTCTTTAGAATCTTTAAATTTTAGAACCTTTAATTGTTTTTTTTTTTTAGTGAGATGATCATTACTTTTATTATTTATAAATTTTTAGACTATTTAAAATGAGTACACCTGTACAATGTGTCGACCTTATGGGGTTTGGGTTTGGGTTGGATCGGTTACAGATTGATTTTTGTGTCAAATCTCGCTACTTTTCTGTTTATTTTTCCGGGTTTTAAATGTGTCAGGACCTAGAAAAAACATATCAGAATTTCAGGTATTGTCAACTCTACCTAGGCGCCCATATTTTTTATTCACCCTAAGGCCTTTAAAAATTTGGAACATTATAGTTATCAAAGCGGAATTGATGCATATCAATTGGATAAACGACATGCTATCCAATGACAATATCAAGTGCTTTCGCTTAAAATTTTCCCTATCAAAAATTTGATTAAAGCAAGTCCGATGAATATACGGGAATGGTGGTGATAATCTAAACTAAGGAGTTTTTTTTTTTGGGTAAAATGTAAATAAATTACCATGTAAAAATGTACACATACACCCTATAAGCAATAGAGGCTTAAAGCCACCTTCTAGGAAGGGTTCTTTAAGCTTCTATCCCTCAAACAGTCTAATTACATCAATCTCGTGCCAAAATGGTAGAAAACAAGCTAACATTCTTACTATTTCTCTTGCGAACTACAAGCAGTTCAAGTCTGGTCTTCACTTCTTGCTTTATTCCTGCAACAATGTGGCTGCTATCAGGGTGCTCACCTCTGAAAATCTTGTGATTTCTTGCAATCCAACAATTATAGGTTACCACTGCTGAGACAGCTGCAGTAATAGCACGCCTATCCTTCCCTTTCTTTCTTTTGATTCTGCTAAGTATCTGTGTTAAACTTCCCGCACCAATGTACTGCTGTATCCATGTAAGACATGTCTGCAGGATATATCCCTTTTGTCCAGGCACATTCAAAAAATAAGTGTGTGTGCGTCTCTGCTGTCCCAGAATCACACAGTACACATGAACTACTTGTTACTTTCATATTCATTCTCAAAATTCTGTCCGTAGTCAAGAGCCTACCCCTTACCGCCAACCACAATATAAAACTGTGCTGTGGTATGTTTATAAACTAAGGAGTTGAAAGTCGAGGTAGATGCAATTTTGTTCCTCAAAGCGAGAAAGTCATAGATTCGCATGGGAAAAACACCATCGATCTTTACAGTAGTTCCATCCCTGATAGATAAGGTAAAATTCTTTGTTGTGAGTAATGGACTATTTAACTTTGATGAGCTTCGTTAATGAACTCAAGTTCATGTATGTAGTTGAATGTTATTTGATTGATAAGAGTGGAAAACATAAGGATTTTGACAAGGTATGTAGAGGATTTTCAGATTAAAAGAAATTAAATTTCGTACTGACTTTCCTCCAATGAGAGATCATTTGAAAGAAAGAAGAAATACACACTCTTTCATCGATTGTCCTTTTTAATTTTACTATTGAGAAATAAAAACTTTCATCTAGAATATCATGGAGTTGAGTTTAAAGGATTGACATTTTGTTCAATATTTTTAAACATTTCAACGAAAGAATCATTGATTATAATGACGAGCTTGTCGATACTTAGGAAGTCATTAAGCACTTTAATATAAATATGTTCGTGAAATGATGAATTATTATACAACTATTAGTTGTTAAAACTGATTTTCGAAAGTATAGCAATGACAGACATGTTGCATATCACAAACTAGTATTTGTGTTGAACAGAAAGTTATTAAGCACTTTGAATTTATAAACCTAATCATAAAGTGATGAACTAGGTTTTATCCCCGTACTTCGCACGGGCTCGTAAAATAATTTTATGAATATATTTAATAATATAATGCTATTTTTGATATGAAGTTATTAATATTATTAGTAAAATATATTTTATTTTATTTTATTTTTGCAATGATTTCTATCGATAGGATGCAGCATTCTAATTTTTTAAAATGATATCTTTATGCCACCTTCATTTGTTATGATATTGGACTAAGCTTAGATAGATAATAAAAACTGTATATGTACACTAATATTAATAAAGTAATTTCATTAATGAAAATAATGAATAAACTCATTTGCATTAACGGTATATGTGCACTAAAAGTTGATAGTACATGCTCGTTTTTGCACAACTAAAACTATGTGACAAAGTTGAGCACATGTGGCATCTAAGTGTCATCTTTACACGAACATTTCCTCTTATGTGATGCCTACGTGTCATCACCACACAAAAAAACACAGCTTTTATAGGATATACACATATATATCTCGTTTTGAAGCATTTTTCAAATGCAATTCAACAGAATTAGATTTATAAATTTTTGACTTACGTTACTAAAATTATTTTATTTTGTAATTTAGAAATATGCTAATAAATGTGTAATTAAGTCAACTAATGATGAGATATTAATAATGGATGATGTGTCATGCTACGTGGCAAGTTTTTGCTTACGTGTCGGCTTACGTGTCATGTCCACACAACGTGGCTCGCCTATGTGGTATCCCACGTGTCGGCACCACACGAAGAAGGACCCAATTATATATATATATATATATATATATATATATATATATATATATATATATATATATATATATATATATATATATATATATATATATATATATATATTACCATATGTAGTTGTGAACTTGAATTGACAAAGTACACTGAATGAAGGACCCATTATCTATCATAAATTAGTGTTTGTATTGAAGAGATATTTTTCGTTTAGGTACCACAATTTGACCATAATAATTATATTTTCTAATTTGTATACTCTTTCAATTTCGTGTATGTGTTACTTGTGCTTGATTCTTACCATGCCAAATACATATATAAACCGAATATGCAACAAATAGCTTGAGTGGTAGATTGTATAGGAAAAGAAAAGTGACTATTCGCATACCGTTTTTCCTAAATTTTTAATAAAAATACTCCAAAAAAAGAAACAAAAATGGGGTGAGAACAACATTTTTGGGTGTGGGAATAGCTATTCCCTAAGAAAAGTTGAGAAAAATGTTCAACTTTTTTGTGCTTAACTTACTCATTAATGAGTGTGGTTAGAGCATCAATTATCACATCACCATTTTAAAAGAAACGCATACTTAAAACAACCATAAAGTTGTACACCTAGAAACCTTTTTGTTTATAATAAAATATCAACAATTACCCATGCTTACTTTAATCATTAACCAACTTCAATATCTAACACATTTGGTTTGAGGTATCAAAACTATTCAATAATTCATAATATTCATAAAGAGGATCATAGATGAAAATTATTTTGTAAATAAAAATCCAACAAAAAAAACTCATTTCTATCATTATATGCCTTTGCAACCTGGGAGATCGATCCAATGCAGTTGTAACTCTACTTCACCACATTCAACGTTTCTTAATCGTAGACACATATTCTGAAGGACCCTTCCGTCATTCCAAGTAATCTGACTTTCTTCTGCAAGACAATTTATTCTACAAGGCTGAATTCTAGAGATAAGGGTCCCACTCGGAAGAGTATCCAAACTCATTTTCAGAGCATCTATGAATGGCTTGATGTCGAACTCAGCTTCTCCCATTTTGTCATCTTTGCTAAACATGTCATGGTCGTAAACAGTCTAGTGAAATCAAGTGTTAATAAATTAGATGTCCCAAATAAGGAAAATAGATGCGTATACATTTAAAGTACTCAAATATTTTTTAGGATACTAAATTTCAAGTATTATATTACAATCCATCTTTACCATCAAAACTCTTTCTTATGTCTATATATGGAGTATGAAATTTATAATTTCTATTTGGTGAAGTAGGCCTAAATAATATTAAGTACGACTATTAGTAAAAAATAACCAACGTATGATATTGGATAAAAGTAACCCGATGTATGGGGTAGTAAACAAAATAGTCTACAACATTAGAATCTTATAATTGAGATTTGTATTTTCGGATATAAGGTAAGGGTATGAGCAATTTAAAATAGAAAACAACATATTCCTTTTAACGCAATGAACTTGATATCAAATAAGGTCACATGCCTCGCAAATGAATACTTTCTTGTTAACCATACATTCAATATTTTAACTTCCCAAAAAGTTAACTTTCTTTGGGTTTTTTTTTTTTTTTTTTTTTTTTTTTTGGTCCACCAAAGGACCATTATCAAAGTAAACTAAAGATTATAAGTTTAACAATTATACTTATTTTGCCTAGTAGTCAAATTGCATGATCAATTATTCAAAAACTTCTTACCAATTTAACAGGTATCGTTGGATCGGCAACAGAAAGTGTGAGATCTTCATTCCATTCAGGATTCACATCTTTCTTAATTACTCGAGTCTTCAATTTCTGAAAAGTACCAAAGGGTAATTAACACAAAGGGAAGTATATGGCGTAATAGATAAAATCGAAGTGGTTCCTCTATTGTTCATAAAAGAACAACATAGATCATTTCGTCTTGTGGATGTGAGACATGAATTAAATACTTTCATTCAATGACCAAAGTTGTACTTCGTTCTTTTTTGTTTTAACATGTCTTCGTCAAAAGAGAAGTAAACATGAATCAAATTTAAAGCAGAGCACAGATACAAAATGCAGATTCGAAGGTAAACTGATGTTGAAAAATATATTTTTCAACTTAGTTGGAGAATAAATTTAAACTACCATTAACACCCATGGTTCAAAGCTCAATGGTTGAAACTCTAATCACATAACAGAAAATTGAAGAATGTACACCAAAACTAATGGAGCGAACACAAAAAAAAAATTAAATAGAAAAAAAAACGAATGATTTAGTATGCAAATTGTTCTACCGAAGGAGTTCAAGCACTTGAGGACGTCAAAACAATTACTCTACGGTAGCTTAATGGGTGTAGTCTGGGTTTGTAGGATGAGAGAGATAGTTAGAGGTACAATGATGATAATCTCATGATCTAAACTTGAAAGTGCGGAATTAGCTATGGTGATCCTGAGCGAAAATGACACAATCTTTTTCAACAAATGGAATACTTTTTGGGTATGCGGAAATGTAACTAAGAAACCTGAGCAGTAAGATAAAGTCAATGACACATGTCCAACATTCATGCAGGGAACTGCTTTCTACTATTCTTTTGAGAACATTTATGCAACCTTATTATTTGTCTTCTGATGAAGCAATTGTCATGAATATATTGATCGACACGATTTTTTTTTATTATAAATCTATACGCAATTTGTATAGAAAATCAGTTGCAATTAAAAGAAACAAAACTAATGCAAAAAAAAAAAAACATAGTTACAACAGTTCTTCATTTTTATTTGTATGTGAGAAACAAAAATCTTCAGATTGAGAGATTATTAGTGTATTGGTTAATGAGAATCAAGTCCCTCTACCGAAGGATAAGGTCTTCCTCTATTGTGGATGAAGCAGGACTTTTCAAGGGCCCATTTGAAAAAAAAATTCCATTGTAATTTTGTCATGCTGCAAAAGTTTTGGGTTGTTAGTTGATAACAAATAAACCCTATTTACAACTAGTCGGTGGTCATGATTGAACCTACCATGCAACCTTCAGGTCACCCTTACTTCAACATACCAAAATCCTAGACTGAGAGATTTAACACCTCCGACTAACTTGTAAGAGATTTACTCGCTCCATGTAAAAAAACTCTTTATAACTTTTCAAAGAGTTCACTTGGGGCTTCAACATCACTGGATGAACAAGATTATCAATGACCTAAATGTGCGATTGTGCTAACATATCACCATTCACCAAGGTGCATCTCCTTCTTAGAGAGGCTAAATCTATGACATTTTAAAGTCAAACTTGGTGGGTTGGGAGTAGATATTAGTTGGATGACTTATTGAGAATAAAAGTAAGAGATAAAGAGTAGTGGTGGTTTGAGGGGTCACTCATGACATGCAAGTGAGAAAAAAAGTACGATGGAAAGACTTGTGGTGGTTTGAGGGGTCAGTCATTGATCATGGATGCGATTGTTGTGGTAACAATGGCTCATTCATTGGTAGGTATCATAACCCATGATAATAATAAAAAATAGTTCTCACATGCTTTGTGTAGTAGTGTAGGTATTAGCGAGCACTCTCAATGGATATTTGAGTGTGGTAAGAAGCAAAGGTCAATAAAAGTGGCAGGAAAAGAGATGAAGGAGGGGGAATGGTCAAAACAAAATACTGCAGAAGAGGGTTAAGTTCAAAAGTTGCTACTAGATCCATATGATCCTTACATTTGATTATTTGTTCACAAATACCCTATTGTAGTAGCAGTGCATTCATATGTACATGGGGGCCATTATGAGCGGAAGAATTTCATTTCTTTCGTGTAAACTGTCACAATTTTGTTCATTGCCCTTCTAGATTTTAGTTGTGCGACAAATAAATTGTATTTTGATCCCATTCTCTAAGCCAGGTTCCTCTAAATTTCTGCCTTCAAATATGTTTCTGGATAGAGGCAAATTCATCAACCTCCTTGAACTGGTGTTTCTTTAGAGTAAAAATTTTAAATCAAACTAAGCAATTTGTAGGTGAACATGTATATTAGGATAATCCTCCTATGCATTGAGAATATTTTAATCAAAATTAGAATACTCTTTTTGCAGATTTTTATCTGTCTTTACTAGAAGTTTAAATCTATACTAGACTTGATAGTTTTCTATGAAACTTAAGCAACAATCTCATCTAATTTCAAGATGTTTAGGGGTGTTCATCAACTGACATTCTATAACACCCTGCCCCACTAGGTCAATGGTGCCACCAAGAACTTCTTTCATGGCTGCGAACTCACCCCAAAATTTTTCACAGGCTTTTCCAGCATACTTTGTCTTCACTCGCATGCCCCTGAGAAACATCCCATGAAGTCATCCATCATAGTACTATTTAAACTCTTATCAACCATTAAATATTGCGGCATTACACTCACCACCACTCAAATAGTGAAAATTCCTCATTGCGTAATGGGCACTCTGCTAGCCCGAGCATCCTCCCCTACTGGGCGGCTACCTTGGGCTCTCCTGTCCATAAGTAGAGCACCGGTGTCAAGGTTGCTTTGATACCATTTGTAACACCCCGGCCCCACTAGGCCACTGGTGCCACCAAGAGCTTCTTTGTTTTTGTCTTCACTCGCATCTTAGTACTACTCCCAGTCAAGCACGCTTGACTGTGGAGTTTCTTAGATTTGGGCTCCTTAAAAAGAAGATGCATCTCGGTGATATGAGTAGTACCATCAAGCCATTTAAATTCTTTTCAACCATGAAATCTTGGGGTATCATACTCACACTCACCCTCACTCAAAGAATGCAACGTCCTCGTTGCTCAATGGGCACTCTGCTAGTGCTACATCCTCCCCTCCTAGGTGGCTACCTTGGGCTCTCGTGTCCATAGGCGAAGCACGCGGTCATAGGGTTGCTCTAATACCATTCGTAACACCACCCCACTAGGCTGCTGGTGACACCAAGAGCTTGTTCTAGGGCTGAGGATTGACCCCACTAGCCCCACAAGCCTTTCTAGCATGTTTTGTCCTCACACGCATGCCCATGAGAAATTTCTCAGGAGGTCCCTTATCCTAGTACTACTCTCAACCAAACATTTTAAATGTGGAGTTTTTAGATTTGGGCTCCCTGAGAAGGAGATGCCTCTTGGTGATATGAGTAGTGCTATCAAACCATTTAAACTCTTCACAACCATAAAATCTTGGGGTATTACATATTACACAAAGATGTAAATGAGAATATGATGAGGCACAAGAGGATTTAAGTATTCTGCTTCAAGATTACCATGATCATTCATACAGGCACAATTTCCTAATGCCCATTGTATGTGGTTGTAAATCCTATCAGTAAAGTATTGTGTATCACACTAAATATATTTCCATCCTCTACTTTCTTAATTTCAAAAATCAATAAACTTTTGAAAATATCTTGTTTCATGTCCATGCACAGGAAATCCATTCAATCTATCACTAATTGAGAGAAGTTTTTTAATTACCAATAAGCAAATAATAATAATAATAATAATAATAATAATAATAATAATAATAATAATAATAATAATAATAATAATAATAATAATAATCATCATCATCCACAAGGTCAACAGTATTTTTCATAAATCTTGTCTCAGAAACAAATTTAAACAAGTAAACAAACACCGTAGTTGTATAAAAGTCGCCTTGCATATGAAAGTTTCGTAAATCACGCATTTGTGATCACCACATTACCCAAGATTCTCACCAGTAGCATGACAATATTTGCAAACAAAATTACAACCTCTTGCGATAAAATTGACGATATTTTATCAATTTTTTCTTTAACTAATTTTTCAATGCAATTAGATAAACTCACTTTATTATATGTAAGAATGATCTCTCCTCTATCTACTTATTAAGCCCTCTTATATTCCAACTTGCTAGTGAGTTTTGATGATACACTTGAGGGTACAAGACACTCTCTTGCAACTCCGTCACATTTGTCACTATAAGTTTCCAAAATCTCATAGTAATAATATTGTGAGGCCCTAGCATTTGAGGACTACTCCATTGATCTTGTTCCAGAGCTGAAAAACCATCCAAGATAAAAAAATTATTTTCCCTTGTGAACAATATCAGACCTAGGTTACACACAACTGTTTGGGGCCCCATTTTGTTTAGCAATCTAAACTTGCTGCAGATGTTGCTTTATGTTAGCTTTCTTCCTCCTAGGCTCACCACCTCCTTCTCTAATCCTCTTGTTAGCATCAATATCATTACACTCACCAACTATATGTCCAAATTTGCACAAGCAGTGAAAATTTTCGGGATCCACTCGTAATCAATAGATTGCATAGACACACTACCTTTAGGAAATCCAAAGACCATTTTAGTATGCAGTAGTTTAGATGCATCAACTTGAAGTAAGATACTAGTAGAAGAAATTCTATCCATACTAGTTGTAAGGGAATTAAGATGTGGTGGTTTTCCACAAAGATAGCCACCCTACATAAATTCTCATATTCCCAACAATTTAAAGGAAGGCTTGAGAATTTCACGCACAGGAGAATAATTCTAAAAAGGTTTTCATCAAATGTGTAATCATTAGTCCAAGGCTTAAAAAACAAGTTGATTATTGAAGTTATAAGGTCTATCATTCAATATATATAACTTCTCTATCAGAAGCACATTTGACCTTAAACATGAAATACCATATGAATAAAGAAAAATCTTAGGTTGCTGCACAAAGTACAAGACACCCTCAACAAATTAAAGCATATCGTTAACAATGGGGGAATCTCCTAGAACATACCCAATTTGAGTAGTCTGCCAGCTTTTAGTATGCTTGGATTCAATTTGACCATTATTGAAGGATATTTCATCACTAGCTAGTAGAACATAAGCAAGCGATAACCCTATTTTTGCTGCTCGACTACTTGCAATTTTGTGATCGGTTCAGTACTATAACGTTGTTCGCTGGTGTTGTTAGTGTCAAAATGTCAGAAAACATGAGTTTTTAGGTAGAGGCATGTTTTCGGGCAAAGCATACGCTTTTGATATCTCCTATAATTGCACGTTAAAGACATGTCAATATCCAAGATACGGTAAGTCTTCTTAAAACCAATCACCAAATTGATGGAGTTCAAAGGGTTGTTCACTCCAACTTTTGGCTTGATCATCTTTGTAGTTTTTCCGAGTGGTGGTACAGCCTCCTTGATCGTTCTCTTCTGGCCATTTTTACTAATCATAGTGGCTCGATGCAGTATAATCATATCCACCTAAACATGCCTAGAGAGAGATTTTACGTATTTATGCGAACCCCTTTTTCTCATGTCCTAATTTATAATTTCTTTTTTTTTTCTTATTACTAAGTATAACTAGTTAATTATCCCCACGAGATAATAAATAAATTTTATGAAATATAGTGTGCTCTATACAGAGCATAGAGATGAGGAAAAATAGACATTCTTTTCCATTCCCTCTTCTAAAAGCCCGCGGTCGGACGGGTATAGAAGTGGTTTCTTTCAGGGGGCTTGGAAAATTATTGGAGAGGAGGTAACTGATGCAGTTGTGGATTTCTTGCAGTAATGTAGGTATAACTTGTTGGAGCATTCGTGAAAGAGAGATCTATTGTACATAACATTTTGATTATTCAAGACTTGGTTAGGCTTCCAACAGAAAAGTGAATATTTCACCTAGGTGCCTTTTTAAAATTGATTTGTGTAAAGCCTATGACATTGTGCATTGGGCGTTTGTGGAAGAGATTATGAGAGGCATTGGTTTCCCTTCGAAATTCTCTGGTTGGATTATGTAGTGTGACTACAACTAGCTTTTCTATAGCTATTAATGGTGAACTTCATGGTTACTTCAAGGGGGGAAGAGGACTAAGGCAGGGTGATCCTGTCTCCCTACTTATTTTTATCATTGTTATGAAATACCTCACTAGGGTATTGAAGATGGCTAATTCCTTGCCAGATTTTCAATTTCACCTATTGTGCAAGGGTTTGAATCTGACCAGTTTATATTTTCACGCCAATGATTTGATATTTTTTTGCAAGGGCCATGTTAAGTCTATAGATAGAATTATGAAGGAGTTTGGACATTTTACCAGGGCCTCGGGGTTAACATCCAACCAGCTGAGGTCTCAAGTATATATGAATGAGACATCAATACAATGTAAGTAACAGATACCTCAGCTAACAGGATTTCAAGAACGGGCTTTTCCAATAAGATACCTGGGGATGCTCCTCTCTCAATCCAAGTAGACCAAAGTTTAATATCAATTCCTAGTGGACAAGATCACAACTAGAGTGAAAAATTGGAGCACTAAACATCTGACATATATGGGCAAGTGCCAACTGACTAACTCTGAGTTACTCTCAATGCATGTGCACTAAGCTTCAATATTCTTACTGCCATAAACTATTGTTGAACAAATTGAAATGATCTCTAGGAATTTCTTATGGGGTACTACTGACCTCCATAAAAAGATTGCACTTGTTGGACGGGATTTTGTGTGCCTCCCTAGAAAGGAAGGGGGTCTAACTTGTAAGGACTGCAAGATTTGGAATAAGGCTGCAGTAGCAAAGCTTCTATGGGCTATGTCAGAAGGAAGATCACCTATGAGTGAGATGGGCGGATGGAGTGTATTTGAAGGCCTATGACTTTTGGCATCTAGCTACACCCACTGGAGCATGAAAACGTTATCTGATATGAGGCAATGTTTCCCTGATAGCTGTGTATGGAGACAAACAAGTAAACACTACACTGTAGTTGAAGGCTACAGATTCTTGAGGGCCCATTGCCTAAATAACAAAGTTGCTGAGCACGTTTGAAGGAAGTTGAACATCCCTAAACATTACTTTATTTACTGGCTTGCAAATCTACAGAGATTGATGACAAATGATAGAATGCTGAGAGTATACACAATTCAAATTGATACCCAATGTATACTGAGTTCTACAGCAGATAAAACCCATGCACATTTTTTTTTTGAGTGCCCATGGTCTTCTTATTTGTGAAGAAGCATATTTATGGATGGGCTGGAATCTTAATACACTTGATGGACATGAAAAATGGCAAAAGAGGATGTGTATTAGGAAGCTTAGTAAGATAAAGAAGTTGTTGTTAAGTGCCTGCATTGATGCTACAATTTATCAGGCATGGATAGAGAGACATAGGAGAGTTTTCCAAAAGTTACAAAATACCCTTGCTGAAGCTTGTAAACAGGTGGTGGCTGAGCTGAAAATTAGAATCCACATGTTTAGGAATAAGAAAATGCCTGCTCTTGATAGGAGTTTTATAACTTCGTTTATGTAGGTGTGGTTTGAGGCTTCGGATGTTGAGTGTCTCCTAACTTTCGCCCTTTCTATGTAACAAGAGTTTTTCAACTGTTTGGTAATATAATAATATCTGGTTCCTTACCAAGAAAAGAAACAAGGTTCCAGAAAATAGATTTTAAGTATAAGTTCGTACATTTGTATAAATATTTATAAGAGGTTTATCATCATATGTTTCATATGTTTTGATGTTAACGAATTTTACAATACGACTGGAATGACCAACGTAAAAGAAATTATGTGAGTTGATATAACAATTCATACACATTAAATATTGATGATGGCAAAAAAAAAAACTAAAGTAAATGATTCAATACTAAAAAATAATCTACGAACATAGAAGATCTAAATTAATCAAAGTACCAAAATCACATTAGATCCTTTGATGCAATGTATAAAAATATACTATCTTAAGCCTCTCTTCTTTAGCCTCTCTCTTCCTCTCCGAAACCCTTACTCTTAGTGGAACAAAATTTCAGGCCGGGAGGGCAGATTTAGGCCATTCCCGGCCTGTGATTCATGTTTTTCACCTCTTTTTGCCTTGATTTCTAGTTTTCCGCTCTAAGTGGCATAAATTATCTCTCCCTTTTATGGAGTTATTAGGGATTTTTATATTTTTTCTTTTTATAGGGTCCTCTCTTCGTCAATTGTGCAATTTAGTAGCAAGAATTATGAATTCGGGGACCGGATATGCACAAGATCGATGGTATCATACAACATTTTGTGAGCAAACAATTACGTTACTTGCGGTGAAGATCTTCACTTTCGTTAAAGATGAAGTGTCAAAGGAAGCACATGGTTACTATGCATGTTGGGAGTCGCGCTCGGGTATCCTAGTTAATTATTTTGTTAGCAAAGTTGTTATTGTTACTATTGATTTACGATATTTTAGGGTTATTTTCGATTTAGATGCCGTATGGATTTTCTATGAATAAAAGTTTCATATTCCTCTCTCAAAAGAAAAAATACTATCCTAATCATATTGTATCAGCTCCTTATCTTATAATTTTAAAATCAATTAATAGTAGTAAATAAACTATATGGCAATACAAATACTAGAATTTGGAAAATATAATTGTATAAGTATCTCCAAATTCTATGAAACAAAAGAGTCCCGGGCAAATATTGAAAATGAAGGTGAAGAGAAAAACCTGTTTTCCCATCTTGATGACCACATAGGGATCACTCGTACGAACATCTCTAACGGCGAGATTAATTCCTCTTATAACTTTCACTCTTAATAAACCTAGAAGATTTTCCATCAAAGATGATGATCCTGAGGATGATCGCCCACTGCTTGGTGGTGTCTTAGGTGACTCTATTTCTCTATTACCCTTTCTCTATTATTTAGAGGCACTACCTTCTTATAGTACTTACTTTGAAAATTTCGTCTCTCTTTACTTGTGAAATGAACTCCTACAACAAATTTTGATCAAACAAATTTAAAGTTGAAATGTAATATAAAGTACCAATTTCATAAGAGAGATCACCTCTTAAGGGTTTCACAACCATTTATCTTTATGTGCAAATTGTTACGTGTTTTATCAACGGATTTTTAGAATAAAATAATAGCTTTCTTTGAATTTTTCCGAATGAAACAAAAATGGGTTTGAAGTGAAAATGTTTTAATCAAATGCTTCATCATGCAAATGAAAGAGAGAGAATCAGAGAATGAGATGGAGAAGAAGAAGGAAAATGTGTGATAGAAAAATTTGAGAGTTACTGTATTTCTAGGAAATGATATTGTAACCGATAATTTCGCCATGTCAGTTATAAAATTTCATGGATGTGTTTTTATTAAATTTTTAATGCTATCTCTTTTTAGTTGTGTAAGTATTTGAGGAATTTTTTCTTTTACATTTTGAAATTAGCTCATTTTTTTCCTTTTCAACAAGTGGTTATATATGTATGAGATATTTTGGCACTTTATCTTATATGAGAGATTTTGGTACTTTATCTTTTATGAGATTTTTTGACAGAGTTAGACGCGTCCAGCTAAGCAAACAATAAGAGAGTTATCCCACCTAAGCAAGCCTTTTAAAATTTACAACTGATAAAATATACAAGATAAGTTACCTTATGGAAAAAAGAAGAAGAAGTACTTACATAAAAGAAGAGAGAGGAAGCTATGCACAAAGTGTTCCAGTGTACAGTTAACATGCAATGTTTAGTCTTTTAATCTTCCCTATGGATTTAAATTGCAATTGATGTTATTGTTTTCTTTTTGTCTTCTTTCGTAATTCATTTTGCATTTTCTGTATGTGTTTCAATACGAATGGATGTCAATCTTGTTGTTATTTTAGTTTTCTATGCCACTTAAGTGAGCTTCTTGAATTTAAAAATTTTATAAAAAATATTTTGACCAAAGATCTCAGGAAATTTTAGAAAATTAAATAAACTATTTGGCTATAGAATTTTTTAAGGGAACAACAAAAGAACTTACAATAAAAATTTGGCTATATGAAACTTTGTATTATAGTAACTCCAATATATATCTCACAAATTATTTCATCCATTACCTATATAAACATATTTGAGCCTTGAGGTTTGGAAACTTTGTGGGATGTGAATGAATGGGTAATGTATGGTTGTGCATAATAAGAGAACCATGATCCTCCTTCCAGGACAAAGGCTTGAGACTTATACTATTAGCTTAGATTTTAAACCACATATAACTTTAAATTTAAGCTTCAAAAATTCTAATTTATTACATCACAGTAAAAAAAACATAAACGAATCTATAAAACATGACCTATTTATAACTTACAACAAAGCATTGCCTTGGTTCAGTTTAAGGGTCATTTCAAACATTTTAGGTCACTTTAAGACTATTGTTAATAATTTATTTGTAACGCATCTAAATTAGGAGTTACTTTAAACAATTAAGGGGTCAATTTGAGAGCATTATGCTTCACTTTTGCCTGTTCCACCATTAGATGATTTTACACAAAAATTTTCATATGTAAAATATTTCATTCGCTAAATAAAAATCGTCTAAAGAAACACTTGATAGAAAAAAAAATTAACAAAGCAATAGATAAGTATGAGTTTTAACTATATATAAATTAAAATTAAACTTTTATAAACAATTGAATTTAGATTAAAACCATCTGAACACATGATCTATAAGAGTCAATGTTATGCGCTACATTATTTTGAAGGGTCATTTCCATTCACTCGGGAAGGGTAAGTGATCATTCCATAAATACTCATTATTTTTATAATAATTTTTTATAAATGAAAAATATGTACTTAGTTTCTCTCCACGCTTCTTCCTCATCACCACTGCCCATAGGATTTACTCCGCCACCACCACTACTACTCTAAAAAGGTGGTTACCATAAATATTGTAAAAATATGTTGCATGTCATTAAAATTAGTGTATTGAAATGAGCATGTGTATCACATTTTAGAGGAATGAGGAGATGGAGATTAATTTTAAATATTTTTATAGAATATTAAACAACATGAGAAAATAACACAAATTAAAGAAGCTTCTTTCAATAATATGCATCTTATTCGCTTTAATTAGATAATATATAATTAGTAATAAACACACTAATCACTCAAAAATTGAGTTGAAATAAAACAAAAAAAAATTATGCAAATTTTCAACGAAAATTACGAACTTCCGTGAATTAACGAGAAAAGATGAAAACGTTATGCAACAGGAATAACAATCTGAAAAAGTACTTATTTTTGGGTTTTTGTATGTATGAAAAGCAATAAAGATATGTATGATAACCACTTGAATTTTCTAAGAACAAAGCTACAAAGAAAACAAAATAAAGATTTTTTAATGTGTCACCAACCTGAAGAGCAGGGGATGTGTGTCCCACATAAATTCAAACAATCAACCTTTAATGGAAGGAGGATATTTGTTGTTTTTTTTTTTTTTTTTTTCTTTTAAGAAATTTATGGTGATTAATTTTTTTTTCTCACTCACTTTGGAGAGAGTAAGATACAATTGCTTAAGTAAGTGGTCTAGCAAGACCTTTTTTTAGCACTTGGGTGGTCTAGTCTATCAAAACCTTTTGTATCACTTGAGTGGCCTAACAAGACTTTAGTGGATAGTTTAAATAGAAGTTATTGAGCGTTCTTCACATCACCGCATGTACCGCTTCCTTACGAGCACGCCCCTCTCTCTCTCTCTCTCTCTCTCTCTCCACCACAACCCAACCGTCACCCGGCCCACCAAACAAAGCTACCCAACCGAGGCCCCTACTCGCCAACTAGACTACGAATGCTCACCCAAGAAACATCCACCCCAAACGATACAAAACCCTAAACGATGACAGTCACCCGCCGTTAGTCCTCCACCACCCATAAACCCTAAAATAATAAATAATTAAGAAAAATGTAAATTTTAAGGTGAAATTTACTTCCTAGTATTGTAATGCAATGCAATCATTTTGTAAAGGAAAACAAAGAACGGGGAAGAAATAGATAAGAAAAAATTACCACATACAAAGTAATCATCTTTACTTATGTCAAAGTTGAGAAATTGTGATTACAATGGATGGTGCAATCAACCCCACTTTTCCCATCTCTCCTGTGATACCCCAGTATTTTCGATAATTATTATATTGATTTATAAATGATTTATAAATAGTTTCGGAGATTAAATCGTATATTCATTTAAGGATTCGATTTATTCAATTAGAGCCATAATAATATTAATTATATTTTTTGGGAGGTGTTACTGCCAGAGTCAAAAAGGCTATAGTGGAGGTGACAAGTTTTAGATAAGGTGCACTTCCCATCAGGTACCTGGGGCTGCCTCTCTGTTCTTCAAGAATTACAGTGGCCATGTGTCAGAGCCAAGTGGAGCATATCACAAGAAAACTCCAGCACTGGAATACACATCTCCTCTCTTATGCATGGAAGATTCAACTTGTCAACTCAGTAATACTTGGTACACAAAAATTTTGGGGGTCTGCCTTCCTTCTTCCTCAAGAGGTTCTCCACAAAATCTCCAAACTGTGCAGAGATTTTATATGGGGCAGCACTGATGCAAAGAAAAAGATGGTGTTTTTGGTCTGGAATAAAATGTGTCAGAATAAGACAAATGGTGGTTTTGGCATCAAAGAAGCTTTAAGTTGGAATCAAGCTTTAGCTACTAAATAGTTGTATAAAATTCACAGCAATCAAGACTCTATCTGGGTCCAGTGGACTGAGAAATACTATCTAAAGAGAGGGAATATATGAGATGTTGAAGCAAAAAGTATAGACTCCTGGGGATGGAAGAGGATTCTTCACCTTCGTGATGCACTTGTCAGAGGTGCAGGAGGGGAGAGTGAAGCACGTGATCTGGTGAATTCATGACGACATAATGGCAAATTTCAAGTCTCAAAAGCCTATGAGTTCCTGTAGGAGGTGAAAGCTCCTTGTCATTGGCATTGAAGTGTTTGGGAGAAGGCAACTGTGCCCAAACATCGCATCACTGCATGCATGGCAATCCATAACTCCCTAGCAACTATTGATAACATCTGTAAAAGGGGTGTCTCTTTAGTCAATAGATGTGTCCTGTGTACTAGTGACTCTGAGATTTGTGCACATCTCTTCTTTGGCTGTGAGTTTAGCAGAAAGACCTGGAGTACCATCCTTAATTGGATGGGGATACGCCATAGAAATTGGAGTCTGAATCACGAACTGAGGTGTTTTCAGAAGCGCAATAGAGGAAAGCAATGGGAGAAAAGGCGTAGAAGATGTGCCCTCCTGGCAGCTATTTATGAGCTAGGGTAGGAGAGAAACAACAGGATTTTCAAGGGACGAGCAAGATCTTGTGAGCAAATTATTAGAGACATAAAATCTATAGTTTGCATTCGCATGTTTGATTGCAAAGCTAAGTTAGAAGTAAATGCTATTAGGGAGAAATTGCTAGATTGAGTGGCTTAGTCTGTAATATCAGATATTGTAAAATGTAGTTTCACAGGGTGGTGAAGGATACCCAAATTGGTATCTTTCTTTAGGTGTTTTCTTGATGGTGCTATTCCGGCATCCCTTGGTGAATGGAATATACTTACCATTTTTCAAAAAAAATATATTATTTATTATTATGGGACTTTCATAAATTGCATTTATTAATTTTGAGGAGTTTAATTAAAGTGATTTATATATGAATAAGAATTATTCAAATAGTTTTAATTAGTTTTAATTAGCTATTTAAATCAGAAAATTAGTAAATAAATTCCTAAACCTAGTAGTCTTTGACTTGGGTTGACTGAGGGCCTATATAAGGAAAAGAAAAATTCTCAAAATGGGTACCTGAGGTTTGAGCTAATTACAAAAAATGTACCTGTAGTTTACCTAATTTCAATTAGGGTACCTGAAATATGAATTATGTCTCAAACTCAGTCTTTTGACAGACGGAGTTAAGTTTTCCGTCCAATTCTTCACATGCTCATGATCAATTTTGTGTGAAGACTTAAATGCCCTTATCCTAGCTTGTGAGAAGACTTAAATGTCATTATCTTCGTGTATGTTTATGTTTTGCCCTACGTTTATTTTTCAACGGTACAATAATTAATCAAGGGTTATGTTTTGATCAAAGATTTAATCCATGACTGAGATCTAAAATTGGGCAACAGTCAAAAATATTTCCTCACTATAAAATGGTGTTCTTTGTCCCGCAAAGATAAGGGCATTTTAGTCTTTTCACCAACTATTTAATCACGTGAACATGAGCACGTAAAAAATTGGACGAAAGATAAACTTCGTCTGTCAAAAGATTGAGTTTCAGACGGAATTCATTTTTCAGGTACCCTAATTGAGATTATGTAAACTACAGGTATCTTTTTTTTAATTAGCTCAAACCTGAGGTACCCATTTTGAGAATTTTCCTAAGGAAAAAGATGAGACAATTGATAAGTTTTGCATAACTGATCAAACACTCAAAGCTTTCTCTCTCTCTTCTCTCACTCACGTTCTCTCTCTCTCCTTCTCTCCTACTGGCTCTCTCCTCTCTCCTCTCTCTCTCTCCACCGCCGGCCACCTCCTTCTCTCGCCGGAATCCGCCATAGCCACGGTCGTAAGCTCTCCTCTTCTCCCTCTCTGTTTCTCTTTCTCTTTCTCTCTCTTTTGCGTCTCCCCCTCCCCCTATATTTTGTGTTCGCAGGACCACTGGACCACTAGGCCGGCGCCTGGGTGGCGACCGGTGAGTGGTCGACGTGGCCCCGTCGCCCCCTGCTCTCTCTCTCTTCTTCTCTCTCCCTTTCTCTCTTTCGCGTTTTCTCTCTCCTCTCGTCGCCGGAGCTCCGGCGACCACCACCACCGGCCATGGTGGCCAGTGGGTGGTGGTGGTGGTGATGGGTCGGGTTATGGGTCTCATGCATGGATACCCGTGACCTAGACTTATTTTAACAGTTAGGGTTTCGTTTTTATATTTTTCGTAATTATTAATTCGATTTTCAGTATTTTCGATTTAATGTTTTTATTTTTCTGCACTCATTCAGAATCGGAATTCAGATTTTCAAAAGCCGAGATTGGTTGAAAAAAACAAGGAATTTAATGAAAATATCAGATTTAATATTACGTTACTTTTTGGATTTTCGTATTTAATTTATTCAGTTTCGGTAATTATTTTTGATCAGGGCCTAACGAGCAAGCGTGATAATCTTTGTACGTAGAGCTTACATACTATTTGGTAGCGTATTAGTGGTAAGCGCTCATGCCTACCTTCTTCCAAAACCCCGTCAAAACTATTTTGATGTGTTATGTGCTAATTGGGAATTTGTTGTGAATGTAATATGCAAAGCATGATTAAATTATATCGTCGTTATTATGAGATTTCTTAAGCATTATTTAGTTCTGTAATTATGAATTATAATTAGCATGTCGATGTTATCATGTTTTGAGAATTAATTAGTCCATATGATGATTATTGGACAATTATTAAATGATGAACTATTAGTAATATTATGCTATTAATTATATGCTAATTGGTATGGGTATTATTGAGTGCTAGTGAGCACCTATATATTATCGTTGAATGTCTTGGATGATTTGTGAATTTTTGGATATCATATACCCTGCCGAAGTGCTGCCGAAATTGTGCTAGACATTACTTGTCATCATTATTGAATTATCGTCATTATTGAATTAAAGCATGTTTAATTCTCATCGTATTGAATTATCATTATCGTCGTTATTTACTATTCATTGTCAAGAGCATGAAATGAATTAGTAAGTCGTGGTTTCGTAATACCACTATGTCAACCAATGCAAATTATGTGAATTGAATTAAATGAGAGTAAGACTCCTAATGGATCCCTAGGAGTAGTCGAGTAATCGGGATTGCACCTAATGGTGTAGTTCAAGGGATGAGTGATTTCCAAGTTCCTTATGAACACCTCACAGTGTGTCTGAGACAGATCATTCCCCATTTATTAAATCCTCTAGGCTCGTGGAATTGTACTAGAGGTAGTGTGCACACTAGAGTCATTAAGTGTAAGTCTATGGCGTGATTATATCTTCGATGAATAGTATGGGTAATCATTGTTCTATTCGCTCTCTTACATTTCTCTAATCAAGACGGATTGTCTAGGTCGTATTTCGTATGATCACTATACAAGAATTGTGTATAAAAGAATATCGTTGTGCGCATGCTTGATTATATGCTTATGTGCGTAAGCAAATGAATTTCAATGATTCTTCTAAAACCTCAGGTAAGGTTTGCGAAATGTTTTTACTGTGTACGGATGTCGTTTATTCAGTTTATCTGATTTTTGTTTCTTTTCTTTTCTTCTGTATTTTGTTTCCGTCACGGAAACCAAAGTGCAGGTTTAGTTGATTGAGGACGTACAACTTGGAAGGTAGAGTTGGCGTTGGATTATTAGAATTGTTTCTCTTCAGATTAGATCGTTGGGATTTTATTGGATTTAGCCCTTGAAGGCAAGTTGTAATAATTTGGTTTAATGGTTTTTAGCTCACTATATAGACAACTCTGATATTAACTATTTAGTTTATTTAGTTTCCTTAGAAGCTCCCTTTGATGCCTAGTCATTCTTTCTGCTTAGCATTTACTCCTTAGTGATAAATGATGCAGTAACTATCCTCGGGTTTGTGATGGTTCAGCGGTGTCGAGTCGTGTACAGCGACGTCGATAGTTCCCAGGAAATCGTTGTAAATTCGGGGGTGTTACGAATGGTATCAGAGCCCTAGGTTTAAAAAGGTTGCTTAGGATTAATTAATGAATTAATAAAGATTAGTTTCATTTTGGGAAAAATAAAATATAATTAAAGCCGTTGAGCGTAGTAGTCCTAGAAGATAGGAATGATTTGAAATCACTTTGCTTGTGATTTATGAAGTTCTTATTGTTTGATTGTCTACCTGTAGATGGTAAGGACAAGAATTACTACGCGGATGTCGACTGCACACCAGAGGGCACGCGCCATATAGCTCATCGTGCACAACTGGTGGAGTCCGTAGTTTCATCAGATAGCGAGTCAACGGGAAACAATGCGAATGTGCGCTACGAGGCTGCGCGCCCCGCGCCTGTACCCGCGCCTGTTGCCGCCCCACCGACCGCACCTGCCGCACGTGTAGATGATGAGGAAGATCCCTCCGAGTCCGAGCCAGAGTATACACCACTGGAAGCGAATGATGATATGCCGGATTTGGAAGATATTGGTGCCGAGAGCGACAACAACATTGCGCCTACTCCTGCACCTACTGCCGCACTTATCCCTGCTGCAAATTGGTCTCCCCCTGTGGAACCATTCTTCGCTACGCTGAGCTCGAGGATATTCGTATCTACATACGACGTGCTTACACTACGATCGAGCGTTATCAGTACGAGAAGCGCACGAGTCTACATGAAGGCTTATGGGTAGAGCTACTGCTAGCTGGTTTGCCTAACATCCATCCTTGGATGGGAATCAAGGAGAAATACGATGACGTGGTCTCCAAGAGTGGTCACATGCATGAGAAGAAATATGGTGAAGGTACGAGATGGTCTCTCTGATTTAGAGGCGTCGCAGCTGAGTTATGTCTGTCCGAATTCGAGTGGAAGGTGAATCGTGTGCTAGTGCCTGCGCCGAAAGGAATGTGTGAGTACTGTTGGACATAGAAGCGCAAACACGCCGATGATTTTAGGAAGCGTTTCATTCCCTAGAAGTTTGGTGGATATGCTTATCCATACACGCCCTGCCAAGAGGTGAAGCCTAGGAGGAAGGACGATCAGGATGAGTCCCCTAGCGCGAAGAAGATGTGTGTGAGTGTCAAGTAGAACTAGATCATTGCCTTATTAGTTTTACTTGAGTTTTATTGAACTTTTAGTTATTGTGATGGCCCTGTGTGGTCAATTTTGATGTTGGTGTAGTTGCATAGGCAACAAATATTTATGATTATTATTTACTTGCAATTTGTCTCATTGCAAGACTAATTCATTTGATTATATGATACTGTTGAGAATTTGTTTTATATAATCGTTTTATCACATAATTGCATGGTTGACAAATAGCTTCGGAATGCTATCTCGTATTGCCTAGACATGATGGGAAACCCACGTCGGATATATGACGAAATTTTCATTGAGCATGATCATATCAATTGTGAGCCAAAGGCTAAGCATTTATTGAATGCAATCAAAGTCATTCTTTATTGTCCTACTAAAATAGTATGGAGCCTCGATGTGTGAATTGTGAATGTTATTGCTTATCAATCGTGTGAGACCAATGTGTCTACTTTGTTATTGCATATCGAACTACTATGCATGAGAACTGAGAACATTCAAAGCAAGTATGTTCCTTAGACCTACAATGTAAGGTCGATCATTGGAACTTATATGCTAATTGCTAAATGTCAAGAGAAAGGTTTCTGTTATAACCTATATCTCTCAATTAGACCTCAATTTGGGTCGAATGTGCCAACTTTGCTGAAATGGTGATCAACCATTGCTCTTTTATGTCTCAGATTTGTTATAATGGCAACCAACGACCGACTCGCGAGACTAGAAGTAGGTCTTACCAATGTCGTTGAGCACATCACGCGCCTGTTAGAACGCCAAGAGCAAGACCACAACGCGTAGAATCCTGAAACGCGCAACTTTAAGGATTTCGATGCACTCAAACCTCCGAGGTTGGAGGGTGGCTCCGAGCCCACCAAGTTGGAGAATTGGATAATAGAGTTCGAGAAGTTGTTTAGGGCGACTAGTCGGCCCAACAACATGAAGGTCAACACCGCTACCTATTACCTGAAGGGTGAAGCGAACAAGTGGTGGAGTGACGTAGGAACTGAACTGCTTGCTATTGAGAACTACGGGTGGACCGAATTCAAGGAGTCTATTCGTGAAAGTTTCTATCAAAGAGCTATCAAGGGAAGCTATCTGTGGCTGAATACGCAACAAAGTTCGACGAGCTTGCTGCTTTTGCACCTAACTTGGTGACGACCAAAGCTGAGCGTGTTGAGAGGTTCGAGGATGGCCTGAAGTGGGATATCCAGCGTTTTGTGATGGGAAACTTGCTGACATTCCAAGGATCTTACGAGAAAGCCTTGAACCAAGAGCGTGATGTGGATCGTCGTGATTCGTTCCTCGGAAAACATAAACGTGATGAAGGGAGCTCTTCCTAGTCGAATGGTGCAGATAAGAGACCAAGACCGAACAAAGGCAATCACAACAATCAAGGTGGTAATCAGAACCACAACGGGAATAGGAATTGTGACTCGAATAGTCAAAGAGCTACGATCTTAGCTAGGAGGAATACGCCTTGTAGTCGTTGCAACAAGACGCATCCTGGCAAGAACTGTCGTGGTGACGTGCTTCAATGCTACGAGTGCAACAAGCCTGGTCACAAAGCTTCTGAATGCTGGAGTCGTGGAAGGAACGACAATGGTCACAACCGCGATAATAACTACAATCGTGGTGAAACTGGAAATGGTAATCGCGGAAATGGTGGTAACTACCGTGGAAATGGAGGTTACAACAACAACAACCGCAACAATACTGCTGCTCCTGCTACGAATAATCAAGCACTACTTCCCGCACCTGCCAACCCCATGCAGAACAACAACAACAATAGAGGGGTTAATGGAAGGGTTTATGGGCTGAAGCGCAATGAAGCCGAGGCGAACCCGAATTTGATCGCTGGTACTTTTCTCGTTAACTCTCAACCTGCTTTTGTTTTGTTTGATAGTGGTGCAACGCATTCTGTTGTTTCTAAGAGCTTTGCATCTAAGTTAGGCTTAGACCCTAGTTCTGTGTATAGTGCAAATATTAGGATGCCAGATGGCTCGATTGTTAGTTGTAAAGCGTTGTATGAAAAGTGTCCAATTAGGATAACTGGTTCCAATTTGCCCGCGGATTTGATTCAGATGGATTTGAAGGAATTTGACGTGATTTTGGGAATGGATTGGTTAGCCAAGTATAGGACTAAGATATAGTGCTTTGAGCAACGTGTGTCGTTGCCTGGACCTAAGGGTAGGAGGATTACCTACAAAGGAGTAGTGGTCAAGCCAAAGTTGAAGGTAGTGGCGACCATGAAAGCAAAGGAGTGTACGACCAAAGGTGAATCGATTTACTTGTGTCTTGTGGTAGATACAAGTCGCTGAAGTCTCGAAACCTATTCCAGTTGTTTCGGAATACGCTGACGTCTTTCCAGACGAGATTCCCAGAATGCCTCCACAACGCATTATCGACTTTACGATCTACTTAGCTCTAGGTTCTGCTCCGACCCCAAAAGCTCCATATCGTATGGCTCCTGCTGAGATGAAAGAACTGAAGATGCAACTTGCGGAATTACTGGACAAAGGATACATACGTCCTTGTGTATCGCCTTGGGGTTCTCCTCTTCTGTTTGTGCGTAAGAAGGACGGTAGTATGAGACTGTATATAGACTACCGCGAGTTGAACAAGATTACGATCAAGAATCGTTATCCACTGCTGAGGATTGATGATCTATTCGACCAACTTCGTGGAGCGACTGTTTTCTCGAAGATCGACTTATGTTTAGGATACCATCAACTCAGGATTTCCGAGCCTGACATTGCGAAGACCGCGTTTAGGACGGGGTATGGACACTATGAGTTCACAATGATGCCTTTTGGGTTGACGAACGCACCTGCGAATTTTATGGGTTTGATGAACCGTATGTTCCAGCCTTATCTCGACCAGTTCGTAGTTGTCTTTATTGACGATATTTTGGTCTACTCGAAGAACGCTGCTGAGCACGAGCAACTCTTGCGTACCGTTTTGGAGATTTTGAGACGACATCAGTTGTACGCGAAGTTGTCAAAGTGTGAGTTTTGGTTAGAAATTGTTTCTTTCTTAGGACACGTGGTGTCTAAAAGTGGAGTTGTTGTTGATCAGGAAAAGATTAGAGCTGTTATGGACTGGTCTGCACCGAAGAGTGTGACCGAGGTTAGAAGTTTTCTTGGGTTAGCTAGTTACTATCGTTGGTTTGTGGAAGGATTTTCGAAGATAGCGCAGCCTATGACAAACTTGATGAAGAAGACGACGAAGTTCGTGTGGTCTGAAAAGTGGGAAGCTGCTTTTCAAGAGTTGAAGAAATGACTTACAAGCGCACGGATTTTGACTTTTCCATCGAGAACTGAAGAAGGAGTTGATGCAACATGGTAAGCATGGCTTAGGCTGTGTTTTGATGCAACATGGTAAGGTAGTGGCTTATGCCTCAAGACAACTGAAGAAGCACGAGGATAATTACCCTACTCACGATTTAGAGCTCGCTGCTGTTGTATTTGCCCTGAAGATTTGGCGACATTATCTTTATGGTTCTACTGTGAAGATGTTTACGGACCACAAGATTCTCAAATACATATTCACGCAAAAGGAGTTGAATATGCGACAAAGAATATGGCTAGAGTTGTTGACGGAGTACGACATCGACAAAGGGAAAGCTAACGTGGTAGCTGACGCTTGAGTAGAAAGACTAGTCATACGTTGAATACCGCCTTAGTACTTCCAAAGGAGATCATTCGTGACTTGCAGAGTTTAGACGTGGAGATTGTGCTAAAAGGTGACGTTCAATGTACCTTAGCGCATATGTCAGTTCGACCAACCTTACTCGACGACATCAAGGGTAAACAGGATTAAGATGAGGATCTTCAACGGATTCTACGCCACAAGGATGAGGGTAGATCCGAGGACTTTTCTATTGGTCAAGACGGTAGCTTGATATTTCGTGATCGTGTCTGTGTGCCGAATGACCCGGAGATCAAGAGTCAGATTTTGGGTGAAGCTCAGAATACGCCCTATTCTGTACATTCTGGTGGAATCAAGCTATACAAAGACCTTCGCCAAATGTTCTGGTGGAAAGGTATGAAGCAAGATGTTGCTGAGTTCATGGCTAAGTGTCTAACGTGCCAGAAGGTCAAGATTGAGCACAAGAGACCTGGTGGGATGATTCAATCGCTTGAAGTCCCTACGTGGAAATGGAATTCAATTTCAATGGACTTTGTCATGGGTTTACCATTGACACAAAAGAAGAACAACTCTATTTGGGTCATTGTGGACTGTTTGACAAAAGTTGCGAGATTCATCCCAATGAATGACACTTGGAAAATGGAGAAGCTAGCGGATGCTTACGTCAAGGAAGTCATGAGACTTCATGGTGTTCCATAAGATATCGTTTCGGATAGAGACTCGAGATTTCTATCTCATTTTTGGCAGAAATTGCAAGACGCTTTTGGAAGCAAGTTGAAGTTCAGTACTGCTTTTCATCCTGCGACTGATGGTCAGACGGAAAGAATGATTCAGACTTTAGAGGATATGCTACGAGCATGTGCTCTCGAGTATCAAGGCTCGTGGGATACACATATTCCGTTGATCGAATTTTCTTACAACAATAGCTATCATTCAAGCATCGATCGAGCGCCATATGACACACTGTATGGAAGGAAGTGTAGATCGCCTGTTTGTTGGAACGATATTAGTGAAACTGCAGTTTTGGGTCCTGAAATGATCCAGCAGACCGTCGATGTGGTCAAGGTGATTCAAGCGAAGATGCGTAGTGCAAAAGATCGACAGAAATCGTACGCTAATAGAGGTCGTAGACCTGAAGAGTTTGAGGTGGAAAGCAAGGTACTTTTGCGAGTATCTCCTACCAAAGGTGTCATGCGTTTTGGTTGTAAGGGAAAACTGAGTCCTCGTAACATTGGTCCTTACGAGATCCTGGAAAGGATTGGTGAGGTTGCTTATTGACTAGATTTACCTGTGGAACTTGCAAAAGTCCATAGTGTGTTTCATGTCTCTCAGTTGAAGCGATACATACATGACCCAACTCATGTCATTCAACTTGAAGCAATCGATCCGATGAAAGTTTGACTTATGAAGAGTGTCCTATCAAAATAGTGGATCGCAAAGAACGCTCAACTCGAACAAAGACTATTTCGATTGTCAAAGTCGTTTGGTCTCGACAAGGTCAAGAGGAAGCAACATGGGAAGCTGAATCCATGATGCGCGAGAAGTATCCAGACCTCTTCCTAGAAGGTACTAGTCCCACTTAAGTTTCGGGACGAAACTTCTTTTAAGAAGGGTAGAATGTCACGCCTCAAAATTTTGTCTTTTTGCGTGTTTTGTTTATCGCTTTGCACGAATTGCATGTTCAAGCATTGTATGGTGCATGCTAATCAACTTAGAATCACGATCGTACTTGCTCATTTTGCATATGTTAGTTTCCTAGAAATTGTTTTATACCTTCGTATGGTAAACTCGTTTTGTTTTTAGAAGTGATTACTTCATGTCTCAAGTTTCGGGACGAAACTTCTTTTAAGGAGGATAGAATGTGATACCCCAATATTTTCTATAATTATTAAATTGATTTATAAATGATTTATAAATAGTTTCAGAGATTAAATCGTATATTCATTTAATGATTCGATTTATTCAATTAGAGCTATAATAATATTAATTATTATTATGGGAATTTCATAAATTGCATTTATGAATTTTGAGGAGTTTAAAAAAAATGATTTATATATGGATAAGAATTATTCATATTGTTTTAATTAGTTTTAATTAGCAATTTAAATCAGAAAATTAGTAAATAAATTCCTAAACCTAGTAGTCTTTGACTTGGGTTGACTGAGAGCCTATATAAGGAAAAAGATGAGAGAATTGATCAGTTTTGCGTAACTGATCAAACCCTCAAAGCTTTCTCTCTCTCTTCTCTCACTCACGTTCTCTCTCTCTCCTTCTCTCTCACCGGCTCTCTCCTCTCTCCTCTCTCTCTCTCTCCACCGCCAATCACCTCATTCTCTCGTCGGAATCTGCCATAGCCACTGTGGTATGCTCTCCTCTTCTCCCTCTCTCTTTCTCTTTCTTTTTCGCTCTCTTTCGCGTCTCCCCCTCCCCCTCTGTTTTGCGTTCGCGGGACCACCTGACCACCACAGGACCACCAGGCCGGCGCACGTGGCCCCGTCGCCCCTGCTCTCTCTCTCTCGTTCGCTCTCCCTTTCTCTCTTTCACGTTTTCTCTCTCCTCTCGTCGCCGGAGCTCCGACGACCACCACCACCGGCCATGGTGGTCAGTGGGTGGTGGTGGTGGTGATGGGTCAGGTTATGGGTCCCATGCATGGGTACCCGTGACCTAGACCTAGTTTTAAAGTTAGGGTTTTGTTTTTATTTTTTTCGTAATTATTAATTCGATTTTCAGTATTTTTGATTTAATACTTTTATTTTTCTGCACTCATTCAGAATTGGAATTCGGATTTTCAAAATCCTAGATTGGTTGAAATAAATCAAGAAATTTAATGAAAATATCATATTAATATTTCGTTACTGTTTGGATTTTCTTATTTAATTTATTCAGTTTTGGTAATTGTTTTTAATTAGGGCCTAACGAGCAAGTGTGATAATCTTTGTACATAGAGCTTACGCACTGTTTGGTAGCGTATTAGTGGTAAGCGCTCATGCCTACCTTCTTTTAAAGCCCCTTCAAAACTATTTTGATGTGTTATGTGCTAATTGGGAATTTGTTGTGAATTTAATATGCAAAGCATGATTAAATTATATCGTTGTTATT
The DNA here is from genome assembly GCA_038025085.1 of Tetragonia tetragonoides. NCBI lineage: Eukaryota > Viridiplantae > Streptophyta > Magnoliopsida > Caryophyllales > Aizoaceae > Tetragonia > Tetragonia tetragonoides. Next base: position 19,960,654 of record CM076153.1, on the reverse strand, counting down.
ATGAGATTTCTTAAGCATTATTTACTGCTGTAATTATGAATTATAATTAGCATGTCTATGTTATCATATTTTGAGAATTAATTAGTCCATATGATGATTATTGGACAATTATTAAATGATGAATTATGTATTATTATGCTATTAATTATATGCTAATTGGTATGGGTATTATTGAGTGCTAGTGAGCACCTATCTGTTATCTTTGAATGTCTTGGATGATTTGTGAATTTTTGGATATCATATTACCCGGCCGAAGTGCTGCCGAAATTGTGCTAGACATTGCTTGTCATCGTTATTGAATTATCATCATTATTGAATTAAAGCATGTTTAATTCTCATCGTATTGAATTATCTTTATCGTTGTTATTTACTATTCATTGTCAAGACCATGAAATGAATTAGTAAGTCGTGGTCTCGTAGTACCACAATGTCAACCAATGCGAATTATGTGAATTGAATTAAATGAGAGTAAGACTCCTAATGGATCCCTAGGAGAAGTCGAGCAATCGGGATTGCACCTAATGGTGTAGTTCAAGGGATGAGTGATTCCCAAGTTACTTATCGACACCTCGCAGTGTGTCTGGGACGGATCATTTCCCCATTTATTAAGTCCTCTAGGCTCGTGTAATTGTACTAGAGGTAGTGTGCACACTAGTCATTAAGTCCATGATGTGATTGTATCTTCGATGAAAAGTATGGGTAATCGTTGTTCTATTCGCTCTCTTACATCTCTCTAATCAAGATGGATTGTCTATGTCGTATTTCGTATGATCACTACACAAGAATTGTGTATAAAAGAATGTCGTAGCGCAAGCTTGATTATATGCTTATGTGCGTATACAAATGAATTTCAATGATTCTTCTAAAACCTCAGGTAAGGTTTGCGAAATGTTTTTATTGGGTACGGATGACGTTTATTCAGTTTATCTGATTTTTGTTTCTCTTTTGTTTCTTTTCTTCTGTATTTTGTCTCCGTCACGGAAACCAAAGTGCGGGTTTAGTTGATTGAGGACTTACATCTTGAAAGGTAGAGTTGGCGTCGGATTATAAGAATTGTTTCTGTTCAGATTAGATCGCTGGTATTTTATTGGATTTATCCCTTGAAGGCAAGTTGTAATAATTTTGTTTAATGGTTTTTAGCTCACTATATAGACAACTCTGATATTAACTGTTTAGTTTCTTAGAAGCTCCTTTTGATGCCTAGTCTTTCTGTTTACTTAGCATTTACTCCTTAGTGATAAATGTTGCAGTAACTACCCTCGGGTTTGTGACGGTTCAGCGGTGTCGAATCGTGCACAGCGACATCGATAGTTACTAGAAAATCGTTGTAAATTCGGGGGTGTTACATCTCCCCTCCCACTCCTTCACTTTTTACCCCACATTTACTCTATAAGTTGATTGCATTTCATTGATAACAAGTAAACGAGCTCTAAATATTATGTAAATATCATCCTTGAGTCTTAATCAAAGGCGGCATCCATTAAATTAATTTTGCTCGAACAAACCAAGAAGATTTTTTTTTTTTGTGGAACAAACCAGAAAATAACTAAGACATTTGAGAGGAAACAAGATGAGATGGAGAAAGTTAGAGGTTGTTCAGTCACAAAAAACAAGGGGTGTTATCAAAGAATTATTTTCTACTCCCTCCGTCCCATGATTACGTTGTCAATTACTTTATCACGGTCTCCAAGGCACAGCTTTGACCATAAATAACTATAAATCTATGAATATAAAAATTATAAAAATATGATTTTTCAAAATTACTATTAAAAACGAATCTAACAATAAATTTTTTACATCGTCAATCTTTATATTTTTTCATATATTAACGGTGAAAGTTTGTAAAGTTTGACCTCCAAAAAGCAAATGACAACGTAATCACGGGACGGAGGGAGTATTTCTCTAAAGTTCTGGAAAAGATGTTAAAAACACAAAATTTTCCAAATCACAAATATCTACATTTCAACACTTAACAAAGAAAACTTGAAAACAACATTTTGGATATTCTCTAAGTTTCCTTTGTGAAGTTTGAATAATTGAAAACCTTATGTTCAACCTTCCCCTCCACCCTGACTTTCACCCTCATGCTACTGTACCACCACACAACCACCACAGGTGGTTGTCGATAACCGTCGATCGACGACGGTGGGGGATGATATCATCGCTGAGCTCGCCACTCACCGGCGACCACCCTTGTGGTGGTTAGGTTGCACAAACCGTGTTAATTGGATGTAATATCAGTAAATTCGCAATTTCTCTCTCCTCATCTCCTACCTCATAAGAACCTTCATCACAATCAATTTCATGAAATTAACATTCCCAATCATCATAGAAAACCTTCCATAAAAGAAGCCCTCACATAATTTCAAAAAGTATTTCTTATTTATGCCTCTGTGACAAATATTTGAATCGAAGAAAAACCCTAACTTTTTGGGTGCACTCAAACAGGTGGTCGTGACCTTGTGTGTGAGTAAACAGGTCAAAGGACATGGCGCGAGGGTCGCCGCTGACTAGTAAATCAGCCGACGAGCCCATGGCAGTGGTCGGTGGTGAGAAATTTGTCTAACAACAATTTCGACGAGCCCATGGTAGTGGTGGGAGCTGGAGATGGTAGTGAAGGGGGGGGGGGGTTTGCTATGCAGGAGGTGGTAGTGGTCGTTGGTGGTGGGTAACAGGTTGGAGGTGCCAGTGGGGGTTGTTAGTGGTGGTGGGTAAACAGGCGGGAGGGAGAGAGAGAGAGAAAAAGAGAGAGAAGACAATTTGAACACATTTTCTAAAATAAAAACAGTTTTTTATTGCTTTCAATCAATTTCCTTCAAATGAGATTAAAAACTAGAGATTGAAAATCGAAATTGTTTTCTCCAACTAGACAGATCCTTACCCTTGCAAATACAAAAGGGGATTTTGAAAAATCTCATGGCAAAAAAATTGAGTCTAGTAATTTATTTATACAGTATATAGTACCCATATAATATTGTACACATATAAATATAAATATATAATAGTGGTGATAAAAAAAAATAAAAATAAATAATCAATCAATATATATATAAAGGAGGCATTATTCGGGAGCAATGAGGCACGCCACATTGGCAAGAATTTTAAGAGCGCGCCACCTAATTGAGAACAAAGACAAAAAAATAACAGGTGTGAAACGCTTAGGATTTTCAGCATTCTTACTGATACTCCCTCCGTCCCATAAAATCCTAAACGTTTGTTTTTTGAAAGTCAAACTTAACAAACTTTGACCATTAATTTATGAAAATATATAAAGATTCACAATATGAAAATACTTTTGTTAGATTCATTTTTTATACTCATATAATTGTAGTTATTTACGGTCAAAGTGGTGTCTTGGAGACCGTGAAAAAGTAAACGTTTGGGATTTTATCGGACGGAGGGAGTATAAAATTAGATATTGATCAACTACTAGAGTTTTATGTGGGTTAAAACAGATCTTTGTCATATATTCAACCTCATATATAACATTTTCTATACTTCTCAAAAAATAACAAAAATTACATCATCAGATTTGGATAAAAAAACACTTCAGAACGGGATGCATTCATTATGTTTAGAACATATGAGGAGGCATTTCTCGGGACTATTAAGGTTCGTCACATTATCAAAGAGCATAAGACGTGCCACCTAAGTAAACAAAAAATAAAGACTTCAATATGAACGAACTAAGACACTTCAAATAAATAAGATATTAAAATAAAAATTAAAAAATAGCCAGGGATGGTAAGAAACGAGATTTTTGGTTATGCTTCATTTTTATTTTTTAGCAAACCATATAAATGCGAGTGTTGAATAGAATTATTCGGGAGCAATGAGACATGCCACTGTAGGCACTAAAAATTTGTTAAATTGCCTTAATTTAATTTAATTAATTAATTTGGGTTAAAAATACATTTAACTTTATATAATTAATTTGTCCTGGAAATTAAGATGGGCCAAAAGCCGTAAAAATGGGCTTATATTTAACCCTTGGACCGACCCAAACTCAGCGGACCAAGTAAACAATTAAATAGCCCAACCCATATATAAGAAAAGACTACAAAGTCAAGAAATTGGACCAGTCCATGACTGTAAGGACCCGAGATTTCTACGGCCACGGAGTGCGTCCTTATAGAAAATTTGTCAATTGAGGGCTTAGATAAGTTCAAGGGACCATTGAGTTACAAAAGCTTTTGTAAAGACTTGAATTAAATAAAAACCATGAAAGAGGTCACAAATCTGCTATCGGCGTTTTATCGAAGGGACAAACCGAAGGGACAACCCAATAGCGCTTTAAGTGAACTAATCATGTTTTTAGAAAGACTCCCGCTCATATAGAACATATGAGTACCCAAGAATAAAGCGTTCGGGGGCGAAGGTACAAGGTGGGAAGATGTTAGGCACCCAACTCGCCCGTTTATGACGGCCTCCACTAACTCAAGTTTGCTTAATAATGTAAAGACATAATTCCCATGCAAAACCGGATTAACAACCAAGACTTAGACTATTAATTGGTTCATCACAAGCATCATAACATTTATTTTTAACCCTTATTTAGACATGCATTTGATTTGACAAGTTGAGCAGCACAACGACTATACAAACAGTATTTAGGAAGCCATAAAAACGTTATTCTAGCACGATATCTACATTATGACTACTGGAAAATAATTAATTAATTAATTTAATTTGAACCCTCAGGAATTTATACCTGAACTGTAGGCTATATTTGACAAAAATAGTAAAGAAATATCTCAAGTTTGAAAGAAAGAGGGGGAAACTCGGTGTCAATACTCCCGAGAATAGAGGTTGTCAACTGTAGACTGTGTGTTTTGAACTGAGGGTGAAGGGTTGTTTATATAGGCATGGAGAAGTAGGGTTGGACGCATGAAAAGGAGCTGAAAATCGGATTGGGCTTGAAAAATCAGTCGGGCCGAAGCAAGGTCAGCGCCGGTAGCGGCCCAGGCCAGCGCGGCTAACGGCCCTGACAGCTTTCTAGTAGGATTTTGTCCGGATATCTCACTCATTTGGGCTTAAAATTGGATGATTCAAGATGTGTAGGAAAGCTTATTGGGTCTAGTTTTATATGACTTTGGTTTTAGGTCCATATATTTTGTGGATCTCTAGATATACCCGAAAGAGTAAGGAGAGGTCAGTTTTGGAGTACGCATCAATGTTCGGCTCGTAACTCCTTAGTTGGAAATGTGGTGTGGGCTCATGATATGTTATTGGAAAGATATTTGAATAAGAAATCCAAAAATGTAAGGCTCAAAAATTAATTCAACCTAATGAACTCCCAAATGGGGCTGGAAACACGGACCGCGGTATTCGCCTACATCTGTTTTGCCCCTAAACTTTGTTTGGCCATAACTCTTAGGTGCAAAATCTTATTTGGACATGGAATGAAGCAATGGAAAGCTCTTGAAAGGGGATTTTGAATGAAATGGAATGAAGGAGTGTTTGAAGGAAAAACCTGATACCTTATCTTAACTATTAAAGCAAAAATAGCAGTTCAAGTTTTAAAATTACTCCTTTCATCATCGGGCTTTTGCGGACAAAATCTGAAGACGCTTTTTTTACGTCTACAGAAGCCCCCACTTTGATCGAGTTGGAGTAAAAGAGAAGATCAAAGTACTCCGAAGGCGACATGCAGGATGCTGATGTGCACATGGTGTGTGAGAGTGTACAGTATGTATGCATATGAAGACAAACCTGAGTTGATACATGCTCGTGGCGCACTAAGAATTCATCCCTGTGAACACTAGAGAAAACAAAGGTTATGGTAGCAGGATAGAACACCGCTCGTAGATGATCTAAACGTCTGTTGGGGACCTGTTTTCAGAGTGAATGAAAAAAGTTAGTAATACTTTGAGAATGATCAACGGGGAGTGCTTCGGCAAACAATAACTAAACACCGCTCGGCGGATGTCGAGATTCCGTCCCTGTACAAGAAACGAAAAATTCAACGAGATAGCGCGATTAAAAATAATCGGCCATAAAGTGGTTAGGACATATGAATAGTTTAAATGCAATAGTTTAAGCAATCATTGACTGAAACATATAAAAAAATAATGGACAGTATAACCGCAACAGTTTAAGCAATCATTGACTGACCATAAATAGTAACCTCGCAGAAGGATAGTTTAACTGCAATAGCTTAACCGATCATTGACTAACCCCAAAAATTTGTAGCCTCGCAGAGGGACAGTTTAACCGCAATAGCTTAAGCGACCATTGACTGACCCCAAATTTGTAGTTTCACAGAGGGACAGTTTAACCGCAATAGCTTAAGCGATCAGTGACTGACCCCAAATTCATAGTTTCGTAGAAGGACAGTTTAACCGCAATAGTCACGAAACTATGAATTTGGGGTAGAAGGACAGTTTCGTGACTGTTGCGGTAGAAGCGACCCCAAATTCATAGTTTCGTGACTATTGCGGTTAAACTGTCCTTCTACGAAACTATGAACTTGGGGTCAGTCACTGATCGCTTAAGCTATTGCGGTTAAACTGTCCCTCTGCGAAACTACAAATTTGGGGTCAGTCAATGGTCGCTTAAGCTATTGCGGTTAAACTGTCCCTCTGCGAGGTTACAAATTTTTGGGGTTAGTCAATGATCGGTTAAGCTATTGCAGTTAAACTATCCTTCTGCGAGGTTACTATTTATGGTCAGTCAATGATTGCTTAAACTGTTGCGGTTATATTGTCCATTATTTTTTTATATGTTTCAGTCAATGATTGCTTAAACTATTGCATTTAAACTATTCATATGTCCTAACCACTTTATGGCCGATTATTTTTAATCGCGCTATCTCGTTGACTTTTTCGTTTCTTGTACAGGGACGGAATCTCGACATCCGCCGAGCGGTGTTTAGTCAATGTTTGCCGAAGCACTCCTCGTTGATCATTCTCAAAGTATTACTAACTTTTTTCATTCACTCTGAAAACAGGTCCCAAACAGACGTTTAGATCATCTACGAGCCGTGTTCTATCCTGCCACCATAACCTTTGTTTTCTCTAGTGTTCACAGGGATGAATTCTTAGTGCGCCACGAGCATGTATCAACTCAGGTTTGTCTTCATATGCATACATATTGTACACTCTCACACACCATGTGCACATCAGCATCCTGCATGTCGCCTTCGGAGTACTTTGATCTTCTCTTTTACTCAAACTCGATCAAAGTGGGGGCTTCTGTAGACGTCAAAAAAGCGTCTTCAGATTTTATCCGCAAAAGCCCGATGATGAAAGGAGTAATTTTAAAACTTGAACTGCTATTTTTGCTTTAATAGTTAAGATAAGGTATCAGGTTTTTCCTTCGAACACTCCTTCACTCCATTTCATTCAAAATCCCCTTTCAAGAGCTTTCCATTGCTTCATTCCATGTCCAAATAAGATTTTGCACCTAAGAGTTATGGCCAAACAAAGTTTAGGGGCAAAACAGATGTAGGCGAATACCATGGTCCGTGTTTCCAGCCCCATTTGGGAGTTCATTAGGTTGAATTAATTTTTTAGCCTTAAATTTTTGGATTTCTTATTCAAATATATTTCCAATAACATATCATGAGCCCACACCACATTTTCAACTAAGGAGTTACGAGCCCAACATTGATGCGTACTCCAAAACTGACCTCTCCTTACTCTTTTGGGTATATCTAGAGATCCACAAAATATATGGACCTAAAACCAAAGTCATATAAAACTAGACCCAATAAGCTTTCCAACACATCTTGAATCATCCAATTTTAAGCCCAAATGAGTGAGATATGGCCCGGACAAAATCCTACTAGAAAGCTGTCAGGGCCGCTAGCGGCGCTGGCCTGGTCCGCTAGCGGCGCTGACCTTGCTTCGGCCCGACTGATTTTTCAAGCCCAATCCGATTTTCAGCTCCTTTTCATGCGTCCAACCCTACTTCTCCATGCCTATATAAACAACCCTTCACCCTCAGTTCAAAACACACAGTCTACAGTTGACAACCACTATTCTCGGGAGTATTGACACCGAGTTTCCCCCTCTTTCTTTCAAACTTGAGATATTTCTTTACTATTTTCGTCAAATATAGCCTACAGTTCAGGTACAAATTCCTGAGGGTTCAAATTAAATTAATTAATTATTTATTTTCCAGTAGTCATAATGTAGATATCGTGCTAGAATAACGTTTTTATCGCTTCCTAAATACTGTTTGTATAGTCGTTGTGCTGCTCAACTTGTCAAATCAAATGCATGTCTAAATAAGGGTTAAAAATAAATGTTGTGATGCTTGTGATGAACCAATTAATAGTCTATGTCTTGGTTGTTAATCCGGTTTTGCATGGGAATTATGTCTTTACATTATTAAGCAAACTTGAGTTAGTAGAGGTCGTCATAAACGGGCGAGTTGGGTGCTTAACATCTTCCCACCTTGTACCTTCGCCCCCGAACCCTTTATTCTTGGGTACTCATATGTTCTATATGAGCGGGAGTCTTTCTAAAAACATGATTAGTTCACTTATCGCGCTATTGGGTTGTCCCTTCGGTTTGTCCCTTCGGTTTGTCCCTTCGATAAAACGCCGATAGCAGATTTGTGACCTCTTTCATGGTTTTTACTTAATTCAAGTCTTTACAAAAGCTTTTCTAACTCAATGGTCCCTTGAACTTATCTAAGCCCTCAATTGACAAATTTTCTATAAGGACGCACTCCGTGGCCGTAGAAATCTCGGGTCCTTACAGTCATGGACTGGTCCAATTTCTTGACTTTGTAGTCTTTTCTTATATATGGGTTGGGCTGAACTCAAACCTGCAGTGGAAATATGCACATAGGGAAAAGATGCAATAGACACGCCCGACTAACCATGACAAGATGCACAAGACATGACATAGTAATATGCACGGGGTAAAGGGGAATTGACATGTAAACACGCAGGGACTCAACACACTGAGAAATTATGGACACATGCATGCCTTTGAAGGCGACTCTAGTACCTATGCAGATTTGATGTATGCAGACTCTATTGAGTCACAGCTCCATGCGGCCTAGCCTAACATACACGACTCTCCTATAGGGTCTAAAGAGGGTCTTCATATGGAAAAGTTTTTGTGATCAAGAACTTCATTCCTGTGGTGATCTTGGCAGAGTATGAGACAAGTGGACAAGACTGGGTGCAGTCAAGAAAGAATCAGCGCCCAGTTTGATGTGTGGTTCTTGATGGTTATGACCTACTCGAGGAGCTATGGGTGTTGATGCGGCGGTACAAAATATCCTAACTTAAGGTATGGGGACGAAATGGCTAACATGGAATGTAGCGGACAAAGAACCGACTCATTCTGAAAAAAGCCCCTAGTTGGGAAGTCTATGTGGAAGGCTACGAGAAAGGTGATGAGTATGACCTTTAGACGAATGACCAAAGAGCGCTTACATGAGAAACAATGTTCTAAATCCTCGGAAATTTAAGTTTCCTCAAGATGTTGAATTTGTTTTTTTTTTTTTTGTTGCCCTAACTTTTGCCTTGGCCGCCCTTTCGGGTTTTCAACTTACCGGGCTCATTTTTTTTTAGCCTTAGATGAGAATGGTGGAATGGGAAAACTCCTTATGATCATGTGATAAAGTGGTTTTCGTGGCCGGACCTCCTTGAGGTTTCCTACGTATCCAGTTTGTGGAATCAGGCCAACGTAGTTCAGGACTATACAATTGAATGGTCGTACCTCTTGGAGGGCTTTAGGGTTTAATGTCAGGCTGGGTTAAGGTGTCAAAGAAAGGATAAAGGCTCAAATAAACCCAATGTAAATCCCCTCCCCAAAGTATGCTAGATGGTATAGAAGTCTGTGATCTAGGCAAGGTGGCTAAGGGACCTATGTTTAGGTAAGGCCATTGTTTGGATGTACTTGAAGTGTTTGCACTCTTTTGGATCTTTGATCTCTCTTGAATTTTTTTTCTCTTTTGTTTTGTTTGTTTTTTTTTTTTTGCCCTTGAACTTTCGAGTTCTCTCTTCTTTTTTTGTATTTCTCTCGGTGGCTCTTTTTGTAGGTCGGTCCACCTTGCCTAGAAGGTTGCTTCTATTCCCATGTCGCACACACCCATTCTCCGGGTAAGGATGATGTGGTTAAGAAATGAAAGGCTATGTATTTAAGGCTCAAAGGGTTGCAAGTGGTAATGATGTATAGGGTAGTAAAGGATATTGATGTGAGGTACCAAATGAATGTCTCCTGTCCTCAGCACGGACGGTTCAACCGTATGTCCTCTATGGGGATGATCATTATGGAGTTATTACTTAATGTTTTCCACAATGAAGGCTTTCTTGTGATTTTTTTTTTTTATTCCGTCATAGGCAACTTACTCGTCATAGAATTAAACAAAGAACAATGATGGGAATCACAATGCAATCTTTATTGAATCGAAGAAAAGCATTACATGAGAAGTAAGCTAGACTCTCTGGACGAATTTAGAAGACAAACTAGACATTATTAAACTTGACTGGACTCAACTAGACTTGCACACTAGGAAACTTCGACTCTATTCAACTTCTCGAGCACAGGCTGTTCACAGGGACATGAAGGACAACCCCTTGTAGATACTTGCGTTGTTCACGACTTAAGTGGAATTCTTAAGAAGGTTATCTTCAATTAGGATGCCCACAACATAGAGCTGGTTGTAGGAGTCAATTGCTTGATACTTGAGGGGTTCCTTGTAAGGAGGTTGCAGGTTCTTAATGAAATACCTAATTTGTTCAGTCTCGGAGGGTCTTTCCACCATTTCAGCTATCTTGGATTTTCATCGACGGAGGAATTTAGTGAATCCATCATTCTTCTCTTGAGTGGTAATTTCAAGCTCTCTCAAAGTGATGGGGAGAGTAGCGTTGTCCTTGTATCGATCCAGGAAGACCGTGGTAAAATCGGACCAAGTTGGGTAGCTTTCCAGATCTAGGGAGTAGAACCATCGTCGAGCATGTGTATCAACGGTCTGGGGAAACACGTGGGCATAGAGTTTCTTGTTGATTCCCCATAGAGCCATAGTAGTAGTGAAGGATTTCAGGTGATCCTGCAGGTTGTCAACTCCCGTGAAGGTGGGTACTTCAGGCATAGAGAATTTGGCCGGAAGCTTACCCTTGATCTTAGTGTCAAACTTTCCTACGTTGGCACTATAGTTGGAGATCAAGCCGCTACTCTTGACCACAGAGGTGATCTTAGCCAGCATGGCATCTGACCGTTCTTCCTCAGAATCGGAATCGGAAGGGATCCTTGACTCTTCTTCTCTTTTCCTCTCTATATCTTCAACCTTGAGTCGAACCTTCTCTAACTCACTCATGAGGTCATCAAGTCTTTCATCGGTGGTCTTAGGCATTGTGAAGTTTGGGAGTGTGATCGGTGAGGTAAGGGATGTATTGAGTGGTGGCGGGCTTTGTGGTGGTGATGGATTATGGGGTGATGGCCTTTTGGAATGTGGTGGTGTCTTGGATGTAGCTTGTACACGAATCAATCTGCCGGACGATCGAGCCCAACCTTTGTCACCGTAATTCTTCCTCGAGCCCCCAATCCTGAACACAAGTCTCAACTTAGAAAGACGCCAAAGAAAGGACTTGAAAACAAAGACTCGTTATTTTTAGAAGACCCTCGATAGCTCCTAAGGCGAATGAATCTAAGGACGTCTATATAAACTCGAATGCATGATGATGACAATTCAATGACAGAGCTACGACAACAATATGCAAGATGCATGACGAACTGACCTTGACATGTATAACAATAAATTAACGCAAAATGACCCTATAAGACTTATAATTGACTCGTCTAGACTTCTAATGCATGAGGCGTAGTGAACAAATGGAGACATTGATGAATGCAAGACTTGAACTTTTCTACAAATGCAGATGCAAAACGACGACAATGAAAGCATGACGACTAATTATGAATCCTAGCATGGAGCGTCTAATATGTATAATGTAATGCAATGCAATGCAAAGAAATGGAAAATGACTACCTAAGCCTAAATGCCCGATTATTTCGCCTCATATCAAAGAAAAAAAATGAAGTCGATGAACGAAAATGAGAAAAATAGAAAAAGACGAACCATCCAATTTTTTTCTAGACTCAAAGAAAATGGAAAATGGGATGAATAAAAAAAAAAAAAAGTTTAGGCACTTTTTTTTTTGATTTTCCGAAATTATTTTTTTTCGGCATTTTTTTTTGTAACGCCATTTCTATTTTTATTTTTTTTGCCGAATTTGAATTACATGAAAACAAAAAAAAAAAGTGGTAGAGGGGAATTACAAAGACTGACTCTTTTTTTTGCTAAAAGGTCCTAGAAACATTGTTCATAACTTCGACGCTATATGAAAATATATTATCGGGAAAACGAGTGCTCATATTGAATTGAATTCTCGCACTATTTTTGGGCATTAGGAACTAGCTAAAAATAAAAGAAATGACTCTTAGCACGTAAGTACATGTTGGCACATAGTCACGATAATCATGCATTCAAGAAAACATTATAACAACGCAGTTTACAGGCAAACATGTGATCTGACGGGCATTGCCAAGACACATGCACAATAAGCAAGCGAATGCACGAATGTAGGGTAGAGGTTTTTGGCTCCTGTGAGGTTACCACAACAAATTACAATTTCCGTTCGGCGGATGGTCGACACATTGATTGTAATTCTTTTCATCAACAAGGATTGATGAGTCATGGGTGAGGAAGCGTCAATTTGTACGATAGGACAACTGTATATTCCTTTAGATATACGGGTTGTCTACGAGTTGCGACACAAAGTTCCTCCAGGGTCGATAAGGGTCAAAAGATTGTGCCAAAGCACAGGCCAATGATGCAAATGATGCAAAATATGGAACATGTTATTAAACAATTAAGCAAACTTGACTTTCGAGTCTCACCCTCTTAAATAAATCCCCAGTGAAGTCGCCACTGTAAGGACCCGAGATTTCTACGGCCACTGATTGCACCCTTATAGAAAATTTGTCAATTGAGGGCTTAGATAAGTTCAAGGGACTATCGAATTAGAAAAACTTTTGTAAAGACTTGAAGTAAATAAAAACCATGAAAGAGGTCACAAATCTGCTATCGGCGTTTTATCGAAGGGACAAACCGAAGGGACAACCCAATAGCGGATAAGTGAACAAATCATGTTTTTAGAAAGACTCCCGCTCATATAGAACATATGAGTACCCAAGAATAAAGGGTTCGGGGGCGAAGGTACAAGGTGGAAGGTGTTAGGCACCCAACTCGCCTGTTTATGACGGCCTCTACTAACTCAAGTTTGCTTAATAATTTAAAGACATAATTCCCATGCAAAACCGAATTAACAACCTAGACTTAGACTATTAATTGGTTCATCACAAGCATCACAACATTTATTTTTAGCCCTTATTTAAACATGCATTTGATTTGACAAGTTGAGCAGCACAAGGACTATACAGACAGTATTTAGGAAGCGATAAAAACGTTATTCTAGCACGATATCTACATCATGACTACTGGAAAATAATTAATTAATTAATTTAAGTTGAGCCCTCAGGATTTTGTACCTGAACTGTAGGCTATATTTGACAAAAATAGTAAAGAAAGATCTCAAGTTTGGAAGAAAGAGGGGGAAGTTCGGTGTCAATACTCACGAGAATAGAGGTTGTCAACTGTAGACTGTGTGTTTTGAACTGAGGGTGAATGGTTGTTTATATAGGCATGGAGAAGTAGGGTTGGACGACTGAAAAGGAGCTGAAAATCGGATTGGGCTTGCAAAATCAGTCGGACCGAAGCAAGGTCAGTGCCGCTAGAGGCCCTGGTCGGGGCCGCTAGAGGCCCTGGTCGGGGCCGCTAGCGGCCCTGGGCATTTAGTCAGCGCCGCTAGCGGCCCTGATAGCTTTCCAGCTGGATTTTGTCCGCGCCATATCTCACTCGTTTGGGCTCCAAATTGGATGATTCAAGATGAGTTGGAAATCTTATTAGGTCTAGTTTCATATGGCTTTAGCTTTTGGTCCAAATGTTTTGTAGATATCGAGATATACTCGAAAGAATAAGGAGAGTTCAGTTTTGGAGTACGCATCAATGTTGAGCTCGTAATTCCTTAGTTGGAAATGTGGTGTGGGCTCATGATATGTCATTGGAAAGCTATTTGAATAAGGAATCCAAAAATATAAGGCTCAAAAGTTAATTCAACCAAATGAACTCCCAAATGGGGGTGGAAACACGGTCCACGGTATTCGTGTTTTGCCCCTAAACTTTGTTTGGCCATAACTCTTAGGTGAGGAATACGTATTTGGACACGGAAGGAAGCAATGAAAAGCTCTTGAAAGGGGCTTTTGAATGAAATGGAATGAAGGAGTGTTCGAAGGAAAAACCTGAGACCTTATCTTAACTATTAAAGCAAAAATAGCAGTTCAAGTTTAAAAATTACTCCTTTCATCATCGGTCTTTTGCGGAGAAATCTGAAGACGCTTTTTTGGCGTCTACAATGACTACCAAGCCCGTTAATGGATCAGAGCTCCCTAGGTCATCAGGGGTTCCTCTCTATAAATATCAAAGTCTCTCTTCATTCAAAAGGTTGGAAATTATCTACAAGCAGAAAGCCCTGCCAGAGCATTTCCTCCACCACCTTTGCAACCTTGATTGAGATTCAAGTCTTCAAAGACCCTCAATCAAGAACATTCAAATTGAAGAGCTGCAGAAGCACAACCTCAACAACTTACAAGTCATCGCAAGGTGCACTTACATCACAATACTTCCATTCGAGATCAAGCCTAGGCCCTCGAATCCATATCTACGTGTTCGCTGATAGCCTCCGCAAGTTTACGGATTTTATCGAGTAGTATAAAAGATTATCGTATCCACATGGAGCTAGTATATCCAAGTATTAAGTTTCCTCAAATGTATAACAAGCTAAGCAGTTCGAATTGGATTTTTGTTGTTTCAAACCAAGAAAATAAAGCGAATAAAATTACGAGAGTCTAGCAAGATAAAAAGATCTAGGGTTGACTTCACTTAACTAGATTACTTGATGCGATAGATAAAGTCAACTAGCATGTCAATGTCAATCGTTGCAAGGACGGATAAAGAAGCATAAACCTTCTCTCGAAGCGATAAAGGCAAACTCAATATAAACTTAACTACCTATTCTCATGGAGTCAAGTAACATCAAGAGCATGAAGAACGAAAATCAATCCAAAGCCCACAAGATATTCTAATCTACTTTCGTGATTAGGCAATCAAGATAATTATTCGATGTCCGACAATTAGCATTCCCCTTTCGATTTTATGCTAATCATCCAAGCATTCAAAATCCTCTTTCAAGAATTATGAATAACAATTAGCAACCAAATAATCATGTGCACCGATTAAACAACATGCTAGCATCAATTTATCAAGACATCAGATAACCCAAATTAAGCAAAATCAACCCTAGAATAAGAAAATAAGCTACTCATGATTAAAGAAACTATTAAGCAAATGAAAAGATTCAAACTAAACATGAACTAGCAAACTCAAAGAAATAACAATCATAAACTAAAGGATTAAACTAAAAGCAATTGAGAGGGAGAAGAGAGAGAGTAGGGATGAGAGATAAACCAAAAAACTTCAATTGAAATTGCCCAGAGTTTGAACTTGTTCTTCGAAATTGCAAAATAAAACTAGAGAATTTGAGAGTAATCTAAGTGCTTAATTTAAACTCTAAGCTATTCTAATGGAGTAGAGAGAGATGGATAGATAGAGAGTGAGCAAGAAGTAGAAGAGAGGAGAGAAGCCCTTTTATAAGCCTATACACGTTTAATCTATTGGGAGAAAAGAAGAGGAAAGGTCTCTTGTCGATTATGCATAAATCGCACAGGAGCATGATCGTGCTTGCTCTTTTCTTTAAGATTTTCGGCTACTGACATTCCCAAATGACGACACATGATCATGCCTATTGGAAGCATGGTCATGCACTGTAGAAAACTCTAAGACTTCACGTTTCTAGCATCTCTTTTCACTCCAACTTCTATTCCTTCTTCTTTGCTTCTTCTCTTGACAGTCCAAAGTCCATGTTATTTCCAATTGCACATTTGAGCTCCAAAATGATCCTAAAATCACATTAAAAGCACAAACATACCAAAGTAGTGATCCTCATCATAAAATGAATAAAATCCAATCAAAAGCGAGGATACTCACACAAATATAGGACGGATGAGTGCATATATACCATGAAAATCCACCCTATTTGCATTCATCATTCGCCTCAGCATTCGGAGGATACATAACTACTTTGTTCGAGATCAAGTCATTCGACCCTCGACTCAAAGTCAACGTGGAGAGAAAATTAGAGGATTTATATTATTTGTTCATTGTAACAGATTACAATACAGAGATTGTAACCCAGACAATCAAATCAACACAAATTATATTTGTTCAACTTGTTTTTGTTTACGCATTAATTTTGTTGTCTACAAAGTTTGGCACGCCCGATGGGACATCTTTGCCTCTCATCTCTGTCTCCTCAACAAATCACATCACCTCCGCTGCAGCTAACATGGCATCACGAAGAATTGTCTTTCAACATCCCCACAAATCATTTGGATCATCAAGTCGACGGTACACAAGTGATGGTGTTATGCCCAACAACCAACACCGTAAGGCTACCAAGAGCATGACAAAAGTTGTTGGTATCCTTACCGCTCAATCACCTTCGCTAGCCCTCAAAAGGTCTCGCGAATCACTTGTATTCGACGTCAGGCATTCCGGTGAAACAAAACAAGCGAATGCTTCACCAACATGGGAGCAGGGTACAAAAGATGTAGTCGAGAAGATCCTCACTCACATCAACCTAACGCTCCGATCGTCGCCCCATGTGGAGGATATTTGTATCAACATAGATTGCTCCACACCTTCATCACACGAAGCCACCCTACTCTAACAAGTTGTTGAGCCGTCGCGATCCATTGTCGTCTCTGTTATGGCTACAGAAATTAAGACTATGGAGGAGCAACTGGAAAGTATGAGACAACTCCTTGACAAACTCTCTAAGGATAGCGAGGAGAAGGACGCTCAAATCAAGCGTCAAAAACAAATATATTGCTTCCTGAACAAAGAAATTGGGTAAGAAAAAGATGGGCGAGTCTTCTAAAAGTGATAGACACAGCAACAACCATGAGTCTCACACCCGCTCTCTTACTTTCGAATGAATTAATGACATGATAGCAAGCGTTGTTAAGACTCGGGGTGGTAACGACTCACAGCGAACACACCTCTACACTAAACCATACAGCAAGAGGATTGACATGTGGCAATGCCTACTGGTTATCAACCTCCCAAATTTCAACAGTTTGATGGAAATGGTAATCCTAAGCAACATGTCGCTCACTTCGTAGAGACTTGCAACAACGCTGGGAATGATGGCGACCATTTGGTGAAGCAGTTTGTTCGCTCACTCAATGAGACATCGTTTGACTGGTATACGGATCTACCTGGGGAATCCATCGACAGTTGGAAACAAATGGAAGGAGAGTTCCTAAATCACTTCTACAACACAAGGAGTATCGTCAGCATGACTGAGCTGACTAACACTACGCAAGGCAAGGATGAACTCGTCGTTGACTACACAGACGTTGGCGCGCGCTATGCCCAGAGTGTAAGGATCGTCTCACTGAGACCTCTGCGGTCGAGATGTGCATCCAAGGCATGTAATGGAACTTTGTCTACATACTCCAAGAAATAAAGCCACGAACCTTTCAAGAGTTGGCAACACGAGCTCACAATATGGAGCTCACAGTCGCTAACCATGGAGGTTATACTTCTTCAAATGAAAATGATGACTTTGAGGACTTGCAGCCTATTATCGTCAACCGCGAAAGCTATTCTTCCCAAGACGAAGAAGGTGAAGATAGTGATTCTACAGAGACGTCTTCGTCTGAGCCACAATCGCCGTGAATGGAGATCACCAACCCTAATCCTCCTCCCTCTGCTAGGGAAAAATTAAGAAACACTAGGGGCAAGACTTGGAGAACGCTCACAAGCACCAAGTCTATCCTAACACTTCAAACATCAAGACTTGGAGAACGCTCCCAAGCACCAAACGCTCAAAGCTTCACGCATCAAGATTTGGAGAAAGCTACTAAGCACCAAGTCTAACTTAAAACATCAAGCATTAAAACTTGGAGAAAGCTCCTACACACCAAGTCCTCTCACAACTTCACTTGGAGAAAGCTACCAAGTACCAAGTTCAACTCATATCTTCAAGATTTGGAGAACGCCCACAAGCACCAAGTCTACCAGAACGCTTCACATATCAATACTTGGAGAAAGCTGTCAAGCACCAAGTCTAGCTCAAAGCATCAACCATCAAAACTTGTAGAACGCTCTCAAGCACTAAGTTTATTTCAAAGTCCCAATTGAGATGGAGAAAGCTTCCAAGCACCATGTCTTCGACTTAACACTCGTACATTATATCACCTTCATTGTTCAGAGTGTCTGCACAAATGATGTGAACAAGGTTGTTGATGGTGAACGACTTTGAGTAAGCTTTATCCTAACGTTGAAGTCCGTATCTGCAATGCTCCTAAGCAAGAATTTAAACTGCACATAAAGAAATTTAGAGGTATTAAGACTTGGAGAAAGCTTACAAGAACAAAGTCTAATTTAAAGAAAAATTAAATCAGGATCTGGAGAAAGCTTCCATGCACCAGAGCCTACCAAATTGTTAATGCAATGGAGATTCCTAAGCAAGAGCTAAACCTGCACATCAAAAAGAAAAAAAATTACTCCTAGTCCATAAGAGTATAAATTGTGCACGGAAAAGCAAAAACAAAAATCTTAAACTACGTGATGACTTGATCTTATGGAGTGATTGCATGCTCCTTTAAGTACGTAGGCAACTTGGAAAAATATATAACCAAGTACAGTCAAACAAACCAACAAACAAGTGTATGTGTAAGTTTAATAAGTGAAAGCTGGATGTTCTCACTTTGGGGGCTAAAGAATGCTTTGTCATGCTTGGCGCTAGGATGTACACTTTTTTGGTCTGTCGAGTTTCATCAAGTGTTGCTTGTCACTAGTCTAACTTCGCCAATTGACACTTGTTGAAAGTGTAACATTTCCATGCTTATCGCCAAGGGACACCTATCACCCACTCCAACTCTGCAACGTTTGGTGTAGGTGAGATTTAGCTGGTAACAGGTTGAGCTTCACAATGCTTTGGTGCAAGGATCGCTTGTCAATAGTACTCCAACACTGCAATGTTGGATGAAAAGGACAATTGTAATGAGTTGAGCTTCACAATGCTTGGTGTCAAGGATGCTCGTCAACACTCAAATTGTGCAACTTGTTATTGCGTTATGAAGGAATCATTATGCACTAGTAAGCCCTTGTACCACTTTTGTTGTGTTGATACGTCTATTTCTTTTGGTACCTAAGTACAATGCATGGAGATGTGAACATGAGATGACCTCTAACGGTTACAACGCATGAGTTCACAAATACGAGGTGACTTAGAATACGGTGGTAAACCTTGTTTCTTCTGTACCTAAGCGCAACGCATGAAGATGTGAACCCGAGATGACCTCAAACGGTTACAACGCACGTTCACAAATCCGAGAGGACTTAGACTACGGTGGCAATACCTTGTTTCTTCAAGTACATAGGGTACAACACATGGAGATGTGAACCCGAAATGGCCTCTAACGGTTACATCGCATGAGTTCACCAAACCGAGATGTTCCTATGTACTATGTCTTTCTTTTCATGTACATAGGGACGCATGGAGATGCGAACCCGAGATGACCTCTAACGGTTACATTGCATGAGTTCACAAAATCGAGGTGATCCTATGTACAATGCATTGTTGCCCTTCAAGCAGTGGTACTTGACACCCTGAAAAAAAAACAAAAAAAAAAAAAAAAAAAAAAAACATGCAAGGCATACTAATAGAGATAACAAGAGCACATCAAGTGCCGTGAAAGACTTCACCTTGTTTTGGTACGAGACTACAAAAGAAATTTGTTAAAATTCAGTTTACGATTTGCGGATCTACAGGGACAATAGTCACACTACAGCGCTAAAGCAAATTCAAAAAAAACTAAAAGTCATTACACAGAGGGTGTATTAATAAGTTTGTGATGACGCAAACAAGTCACAAAACGAAAGGAAGATGTCACAGCTTGACCTTATTGATGAAGACCAAGTAAAATTGATACAACTTACAAGGTAGCAAAACATTGTTGTAAGTTGGAACTCAACAAGCGTGTATTGCTACAAGTCAAAGAAAATTCAGGCTAATTAATGCTTCTTTGCTGAGTTAATATGCTTCTTTGTTGGTCCCTAATACAGATCATGTTCATGGTAGCCATTGCAAAACGATTTGTCATATATGCATGTGGCAGTAAAAAAAAAAAGAAATACAAAATTGCCTTGTTTTGGTAAATCGTTACCAATCAAAAAATCAAGGTACAATGAAGACCCAATAAGAAAAAAAGAAAAAAAGGAGGTTCATCCTTATCTTTGGGATTGTCACGGCGAGTTTCCTTTGGAGGCACTTTTCATGTCCAAGAGGCAAGATTCCTAGAACTGATTTCTTTCACGTATGTTGATATCTGGATAGAAAAAGACAATGCATATTATTTGAGATCAAAGCAACCATTAACAAGATAAGTTGCAGGTCAAACAAATAAGATGAAGTCCACAAATTCCTTCGTCTTTTGTGGCGAGAACTGGAGTAATGGGAGAACGGCACGGCACGTCCCAACTAGAGTTTCACAGCAGATCAAAGAGGCCAAGAATAAAAGCTTCCATCACTTTATATAGGTTTGGTCTCCGATCTATGTACGACTTGAATACCTTGATTGTCTCTAAGAGACCCGCAAAAAAACAACTTCTAACCCCGCTGGCGAAAAGATAAAAAAAAATAGTAGAAAAGTTATGCTGCTAAATCAATTTGGGATATATTTACTTTTCTCAATTAAATTATGAAGTACTACTACAATAACTATCCAATTAAGTCAGCATTTGACATGGGTAGCTTAACGCTTATGAGGCAACGACTAGTCGACCGAGGTAGTTAGTCATAAAACGGTGAGTTACTCAATCAAGTCAACATTCGAACTGGGTAACATTACTCATAAATATATGGTAAATATTTATTGTGTGAAGCGACAATCAGGTGAAGCTCATTACAAAAAGTTTGTCCGCCCAAACACAGTCTAAGTCGCCAAGTCAAATATTCGACAGAGTGTCGACCAAATGACCACAAGTGTAATACTCCACGCAACAATTAAATTATTTACCCGTCAAGTCCAATGTTCGACAGGATGACAAGACCAAAGCGTTATTGAAAAGACACAACAAATATTTGTCAACGCAAAGTTAAAACCTTGACGTTTACCACATTACCCAATTAAGTCAGTACTTGACCTGGAAAACGTAGCCAGAACATCAAGCTAAGCTACGGAGTACGGCCGACGAGTCAACTATATGGTAGACACATTCGTCAAGTCAAGTTCGAGACTACATCACGATAAAACACTCCAAGTCGTCATGTACGTGACTTAGCCTCAAAGGGGAAATTTGTAGGCACTAAAAATTTGTTAAAGTGCCTTAATTTAATTTAACTAATTAATTTGGGTTAAAAATACATTTAGCTTAATATAATTAATTTGTCCTGGAAATTAAGATGGGCCAAAAGCCATCAAAATGGGCTTATATTTAACCCTTGGACCGACCCAAACTCATCGGACCAAGTAAACAGTTAAATAACCCAACCCATATATAAGAAAAGACTACAAAGTCAAGAAATTGGGCCAGTCCATGACTACCAAACCCGTTAATGGATCGGAGCTCCCTAGGTCATCAGGGTTTCCTCTCTATAAAAATCGAAGTCTCTCTTCATTCAAAAGGTTGGAAATTATCTACAAGCAGAAAGCCCTGCCAGAACATTTCCTCCACCACCTTTGCAACCTTGATCGAGATTCAAGTCTTCAAAGACCCTCGATCAAGAACATTCAAATTGATGAGTTGCAAAAGCACAACCTCAACGACTTACAAGTCATCACAAGGTGCAATTACATCACAAAACTTCCATTCGAGATCAAGCCTAGGCCCTCGAATCCAGATCTACTTGTTCGCCTCAGCATTCGGAGGATGTGTAACTACTTTGTTCGAGATCAAGTCATTCGACCCTCGACTCAAAGTCAACGTGGAGACAAAATCAGAGGATTTATATTATTCGTTCATTGTAACAGATAAAAATACAGAGATTGTAACCCACACATTCAAATCAATACAAATTATATTTGTTCAACTTATTTTTGTTTACGCATTAATTTTGTTGTCTACAGCCACGTAGACGAGAATTTTTAGAGCGCGTCACCTAAGCAAGAATCTTATTTAAAATACAAATGTACGTTTACATGTGGTGCGAGCAAAAGGTTATTCTAGCCACCTCCTTAATTCTAGGCCATCAACTTTCAACCAGCATTCAGAATTTGGATTCTTGACACCCCCCTCCCCCAGCGCATTCCACTAAATTTCAGAATAAAAAAAAAAATTATGATACATCCGAGCAAATTTTAGAGCAAACAAACAATATGGCAAGTGAAGCAAACAAAATCACTCTATTGTTAGACCATAATACGTAATTTTTGTATTTTTGGATAGTCAATTATTCTCTATCAATTACCTTGGTTATTGCCTAGAGTATAGATAATGATTATACTGATTCCTAGATTGTAGCCTATGAGCTCTCATGAACATATGTATAGATTTTAGCCTATGTACACACACACCAAAAATATTAGACTTGCCAATTTTAAAATAAAGAAAACAAACAAAAATGGGAAGGCAAAAATTTTACTTCTCAAAAGTATTTAGCCCACATCGAAAAATTACGTAAGTAGTAAGGAAGTAAAGAACATATATATATATAGAAAGAACAAAACCTTAAATAATAAAGTATAACTAATAGTCCCACATCGATATAAGAAGTAATGAAAAAAGCTGACAACCACTATAAAAATAGAGGGTCAATAGCTGAAGACAAGTGCAAAGCATGCCTTTATAAGATATGCAAAAAGTTTTACTTATCAAAACTACTATGAGGCCCACATTGAAAAACTAAGTAAGTAGTGGTGAAGTAAAGAACATATATAAGAACAAAGGGTGAAGCTTAAAGCAAAACACATTTTGCTTAGCCTTTTGGCATAGAAGAAAGTACAATATCTATTTTGTTAGTCAGTCATCAAAAATGATACTAAATAATTTTTCAAATTACATAGCACACGAAGAAAAAGTTGTCGCTAGAATTCTTTTCCGCTATTTATGTATTTATTTTTTATATCTTTCTTGATAGAAAGGTCTATTTTAACAGACAATATAGAAAAAAAAATACAACAACCCAGTAAATGTCCAGCCGAGGACGGAGTTTGGGGAGGCCCAGATGTGCGCAGCCTTACCCCTAACTAGTCGCCTAGCAGAGAGGCTGTTTTCGAAAGACCCACGAAAAAATTTAATTTTTGAAATCAGTAGGAAACAGGCAAAAAGGTGGATATTAAAACAAGTGAATGCAATAATAATAATAATAATAATAATAATAATAATAATAATAATAATAATAATAATAATAATAATAATAATAATAATAATAATAATAATAATAATAGATAAATAAATAAATGAAATAATAACGAACAAAAAAACAAACCAACAAATAAATAGATAAATAAATATAAATCTACACCCTCAATGTAGTATCATCTATGTGAATCATACTATGCCAAAGTTTCCTATTAAGGGTCAGATCCTCGGTAAGCCCCAAGAGGGCCAAATCGTTCTTAATCACCTCACTCCAACTCTTCTTAGGCCTCCCTCTTCTTCTAAGAGTCCCACATCGGTATGAGAAGTAATGAAAAAAGCAGATAGCCAATGTAAAAGTAGAGGGTTAATTGCTCAAGATAAGTGCAAAACATACCTTTGTTGCCCTATTTTGAGGATCATCTTAATTGTGGTTGTACATAAGCATGTTTTATGAGTAGGAAAGTCTATCATGGTAGACTAATGAAGGGGAAAAAAGTTCTAAAAACAAAAAGGATCAAGTTTGAAGCATACTCTTTGTTCGGTATGTAGTTGACTGACTCTCAATGATATAGAATCACGTTTTTTAAGAGAAAACCTTCTCAAGGTATCTTGCCATAGGGCCTATTGCATGACCTTGCCCAACCCATTATTGGAGAAAAATTAAATTAAACAATTATAAGCTCCACAATGGAGAAGAGAGTAATAAAAAATATTGTCACGAGCCCCACATCGAAGAAGAAAATAAGAGATAAAGTAAAAAAAATATATAGAAACTCTCACACTAAAACAAAAAAAAAGATATGGGGCCATTGAGCCAAAAAAAAAGAGAGTTACTATATACTTTGACCTTGCCCAAATCACATAAATTTATGAAATATTAAAAAAAACCGTGAGTCTTATATTGGAGAAAAAAATAAAAAAAATTGCTCCAAAACCTACATCAGAGAAGGAAATAAGAGATAAACGAAACAAAAGGTATAAAAATTGATAAATAAGGGTAAGAGCAAATCATATGTTTTCTTGGTCATTTCGATAAGATCGAATGTAATACTAATTGTACTAGACATACTTTTTTTAGTTTCGTATAAGTGTCACACATGGAAACATATTTACTTTTTTTTTTTCTTTTTCGTGCATGGGAACATAATATTATGGTTTATCGGATACGTATATTCTATGATCTCATTAGATGTTTAGCACTAGACAATAAAGTATTAATTCTAATTTTTTTAAAACTAGAATATTCCGTGCATAGCACGGGCAAAAACTAGTAAAGACAAAACATAACGGGTGTAAAAGGTTTAGGACTCTTAGCATTATTATCAGTGTAAAATTACATATTGATAAACCACTAGAGTTTTATGAGGGTTAAAACAAATAACAAAATTATATATAACTTTTTCTGTACTTCTCAAAAAATAACAAAAATTACACCATCAAATTCGGATCGAAAAATACTTCAGAACGAGATGCATTTACAATATGTTTAGAACATATAAGGAGGCATTTCTCGGGACCATTAAGTAGGTCTGGCAAACAAATCAGGTTGGGTCGGGTTCGGGTTGAACCCGACTGACCTGATTGCTAAACAGGTTAGAAAACTGAACCCTAACCTGATCTGTTTACTCAACAGGTCAAAAAATCCAACCTAACCTAATATGTTACATATCATGTTGACCTGGAATGATCTGTGTAACCTGATTGTTTTTGTACACTTTATACTTCACTCAAAAAGTCAAAATGAAGACATGTTAGTCTTATACTAGTAGTAAAATGATTCATAAAAGCTGACAGCACCTCAAAGCATGCTGAGAGGAGCAACATAATAATCCTAGAGTCAAATCTCAAACTCCAAACAACAAACAACAAATAACAAAGTGACCAAAATGTCAAGTCTCACAAAGTTACAAGTTTACAACCAATAAAGTTCATCCTATAAATCACAATCATTAAACTACTCTTCATAACTTCAAATCAATGAAACATACCGATTCTTGTGCACTTTCTGGAGTCTCGGCTGCAAAATCCGACTGAAGTGGACTCTCAGCTGGGCTCTCTTTATCGCTCACCTTCAACTTCATTATGGATCCACAAAGCTCCTCCAGTTGTGATTCAATCAAAACTACAAAAAAACATATAATTAATACTATTATCAAAGAAAAACTTAAAAGAAGACAGAATTTATTATTTACAAAATGAGATTACACGGATTATTAAAAACAGAAAAGTAGACAATTTAATACCTTGTCCAAAAGCCAATTTCTTAGACAAATCACGGTTTCCACGGTAGATGGCTTCAACGAACTCCTATAAGGATCAAGTACCCGACCACCGGTACTAAATGCAGATTCGGATGCCACCATAGATATACGAATAGCTAAAATATTCCTTGCCATCTTTGAAAGAGTAGGATAACGAACTTTAATTAGTCCTCCAATAGAGAAGAATGTCCAAGTGCGAGGCATAAGTGGCTCTTCCTTATACAAATCAAAATCAGATTTCATTGTCCCACTACTTTTCCCAGATTGAAAATAGCTATCAAAGTCCTAAAGACATTTACGCAAAAGAGGAAGAAATTGATAAGTGCAAATAACATATGTCAAATAAACTTTATTTAAGTTATTATCAACAAAGAATATTGTAAAAGGACAAAACATAAAAATTAAGATAATTTACCGTCATAAATTCGGAAGCAACAACAAACATGCCTTCACCATGATGATGTGGAGGCTCTTGAAAATCGGCTGGAGATGAATGACCCTTGTAAGCTTTATAAAAAGCTTCAAATTTGCCCTCAAATTCATGTCACTCATCCTCATACTTATCGTCCCCATAAACCTTCTTAAAACCTCACTCCACAAATTGGTGCTTAAAACGAGGATCCTAGATTACCGCAACCACCATTATGATACTAAAATCATCCCAATATTCAAACTTTTCAAACATCTTAGGGCATGTTCTTTTCAACTGGTTTTCAGTTTTGCCCGGTTTTCACCAGTTTTTCCCAGTTTTCACCAGTTACCAGATACAGTTTTGCCCAGTTTTGCCTAATTAGACCCAGTCTTGCCCAATTTTGCCAGTTTTGCCCAGTTTATCCCAGTTTTGCCCAATTTTATCCAATTCATTTCATTTTTCCATAATAAATATTTTTTTTATGGACAGATTGAACATTATAGTTAAAAATGCAACAAGTTATATCAAAAAAAAAAATGTATATTGACTTTGCATAATAATAATAATAATAATAATAATAATAATAATAATAATAATAATAATAATAATAATAATGACGGCGACGATGACGATGCGACTCCCTGGAAATAAAATGCAACAAATTTTAATTACCTTTTTTTTGGTAAGGGTCAGCTTCATTTATAGATAGTTTGGAGGGGGTAAATACTTATTTCATTTATGAAACCCAACAACAAACGCCTGCTCTTATTACATGAAGTACATTCAAAATGCACTTTTTACTCCTACACTCCAGTTCCACACTTCCTCTGCCTCTCTCTGTCTTTTGAAAGCCATGAAGGACCAATCTCTCACTACTCTCTCACCAAGCCCTGATCTATAAATTTTGGGGATTTAATGTTACATGTTTCGGAAATCATCACTGAACTGAGGTTGAAGTCAACAATTCAGAGTTGGTGTACTGGTGTCGGCTATTCGGAGTCATCACGGAGATTCAAAGGCGGTGACGGCGATTGTGAAGCGGTGACAACGACTCATATGCGGTAAGATCGATTAATCTTTGTGAATAACCATAATTTTATTTGCTAAATCTCTTCAAGTGTGGGTTTGAATTATCAAATTTTGATTATTATTGACTTGAACTGTGAAAATTAGCAGTTGGCTTCAGGAACCCTTTGATAAATTAGCCCATCCCCTTTTGATTATGAAATAGAGTTTTGCTATGGAGTTGACTTGTTCTAAGTAAAATTGATCTTATGGGTATCTTATGATTATGAAATAGAGTTTTGATCTTATGACTTGTTCTAGCCAAAGCTGAAAACTTTTAAATTAAACATCTAGATGTGATTCACATGATACTTTGACTGAAAATCTGGTTCTTGCACTAGACTTCTGTAAGATATGAACAACAATATAGATTCAAGATACTGTTCTAATTGTGTTTGACTTCTCATGCTTCTCAGGAGCATGACTTACTTTGTTACCAGGCAAGGTTTTCATTGGTTGTGGAGTATTTGTTAGGCTAGTTGTCTCTGACGCTCTTTTAAGTCAGTGGAGTATTTGTTAGGCTAGTTGTCTCTAGTAGGTGAATTATTTATCATTAAATAAGATTATTAAAGGTATCAGATCATACATTTTATGGATCGCTCTTGTTGTACTCATGAATCCTTCATGTCAATAAGTTGGATTTGCTTTATAATAGGTAACCAAAATATCTCTAGGGTTTGATTGTAAGTTTCATATGCTTTAGCGGACTCATTATTCCCCCCATGAAATTCACATTTGTTAGTGTTGGATGGGAAGGAAGCGCTCATGATCAAACTGTTTGGTTAGATTGTTTAAGGAATGCCAAATATAAATTTCCACATCCACTTTCAGGTATATTATACAATACTAATGACATTTCTTGATGTATTACTTACTCTGCTTTCTAATTATTTTTTTCAACTCTTAACTAGGAAAATACTATTTTGTGGATTTTGGATATCCAAACACCGTTGGATATCTAGCTACATTTGTAGATACAGACACAAGATATCATATGCCAAATTTTAAAAAAGGTTTTCGAAATGGTTATAACTTTGAAGGAATGAAGGAACACTTCAATTTTCGTCATTCTTCGTTGCGAAGGACGGTTGAAAGAGCCTTTGCCCACCTCAAGAACTCATGGAGAGTACTAACCGTCATGCCGAAAATGAAACCTGAATATCAATTGGCTATTATTGTCTCTGCTTTTACGCTTCACAATTTGATCCAATTATACACTTTGGAGAAACCAATTCCACCACATAATCCAACTTCAGAAGGAACAGCAGATTGCAATGTAATTGATGATGATAGGAAAGCACAAATGAATGAAGTATGATATCATATCGCAGAAGAAATATTGCATTCCCTTGGAGGCCTAAATACCTAATTGAACATCTCGTAATTTTGTGATGTAGAAGACAATCTCATTTTATTATGAAAATTAACATTTATCTTATTGTGGAAAACTTTTACTTTTAATGTGATGCTCGTTATTAATATAGACTTGTTATTTTTCTTGGTTTTTGATTTCACATGTAATGTAACTAATCATACACATGTAAAATAAAATTTTCATTTTTATATTTATTTTTGGAGGGGGACTCCATTAAAAATTACGTTTTTAAAACCATAGTACCATTATTATAAAGTAATAATTGTAATAGTAGTAGTAATAACACTAATAATAATAATAATTACTATTATTTTATTATAATAATAATAATAATAATAATAATAATAATAATAATAATAATAATAATATAATATTATTAATATTATTGTTATTATTATTATTATTATTATTATTATTATTATTATTATTATTATTATTATTATTATTATTATTATTATTATTATTATTATTATTATTATTATTATTATTATTATTATTATTATTATTATTATTATTATTAACAGTCAATATTACAGTTTTCCTAGTTTCTTCCAATTTTGCCCAGTTTCTCCCAGTTTGACCCAAATTTCCCTCGTTTCTACCAGTTACCAGTTAGACATCCCAGTTTTCACCAGTTTTGCCCAATTTCTCCCAATTTTTCCCAATTACCAGTCACCAGTTCCCAGTCAAAAAGAACGAGCCCTTAGTAGCCATATTAAACATAAACTTGTCCCGACTAAGCAACTCCTCTTTCAACAACAATCCAACCCTCAAGACATTAGGAAAGCAAAGATTGGCGATAGTGTATTGATTTTCAAAAAATGCAACGGTCACTTCATAGAAAACTTTCAAAAACTTAGCAAGTTTCTCAATTTTCACCCAGTCTCAAGCATTATGTAAGTGGAGTTCCACCTAATGGGCAAATCTTTCCTAACTCCCTTCACATAATCAAGCTTAACATATTTCACACATTTCAAAAACTTTGCTTTCTAGATTGGGAACTCTTACAATACTTGGCACTCTCTCTAACTTTCACAATAGCCTCATCAATAACTTTCAAACCATCTTGCACAATTAAATTCAGAATATGTGCACAACATCTCACATGAAAAAACTCACCATCACACCAAATCAAGCTCATTCTTAAACAAACCAGCAAAGACATCATAGATATGGGGTTTCTCTCGCTTTTGGCATAGTTGGCCTCCCGCTGGGGGTCCGCACGACGGGCTATTAGCTCAGTGGTAGATCGCGCCCCTGATAATTGCGTCGTTATGCTTGGGCTGTGAGCAGAAGCATTATCTAAAGTCATAAACATCACTTTGTTTTGAATACCCCAACTTCTCAATATTGTATGCACTTCTTCACATAAAGCAATACCCGAATGAGAAGGAGGCAAAAAATAGAAATTCCAAATCTCTTTTGCAAATTCCATGCTATGTCAATATAATGGGCAGTCAAAGCAATGTATCCATCAGTGGTTATAGATGTCCAACAATCAGAAGTGAGTGCTATTCTACCAGGAACTAAGCTCAACTCATCCATTAATTTCCCTTTCTCTTTCGTATACATCTTAAGAATATTAGCCTTCAAAGTGTTTTTTGAAACAACTTTAAAATCAGGATTCAAATAATTGAAACACCTCCTAATTCTCTCATACTCAACAAACTGAAATGGAAGATCATGCTTAACAACAGCAACATACAACATTTCACAAAACACTTCAGGATTGAAATTAGAAAACCTATTAGACAAAGAACCACTAGTACCAGATTCTAAAATCATTCGCCCTACATCCCTAGTGAACCTCCTTTTGCAATTCTTAAGATGCCTAATCAAATTTCCAGTACCCATTTTACTATTGACATTATACACTTTACCACATTTTGTTGCATTTGCAAGTTAATTTTTCATCCACATCAGGTTCAAGAAACTCATAATTAACCCACACACCAGAACTAAGCCTCCTAGAACATTTGAAATTCTTACTCAAAAATATCTTTGGGTTTGTTGTCTTGTTTTTAATGCTCCCATCAGCAGTTTTAGATTGAGGCGTCGAGTCTAACTCCTCATCATAACTCAAATCTTTAATATCATCAGGAAGACCTTCCATCTAGATCAAATCAAAAATAAAAAACTATAAGAAACAAAAAATAGGAACTCTAAAAGTCTGAACCCTAAATACTGTAATCAAAATAATAAAACCTTAAGTATAAATTCAGAAAATCAAAAATCCTAATTATGTCTAATAATTAAAGTACGATTTAAAAGACAACAAAAATAAAAGTATAAATAAGAAATGGTTAAAAACTTACGGTTCATAATTTGATTTTAGTAGAGAGAATAGATCTTCAACTGAGAAATAAATATATTGAATCAGAAAAGAAAAAAAATAAAATAAACAAAGTATAAAGAAAACAAGAGAAATAAGGATAACAAATAAAAGAAGACAAATTTGATAACAAAATAGGCATACCTGTTGAATGAATGTTGATCAGATGATCGATGATGAAGTGATGAGTTGATGAAAGATTGAGAGATTGAGAGACCGAGTGAGTGAGAGAGTGAGACTATGAGACCGAAAGAGGTGAGGAAGAGAGAGAATGAGAGAGACCGAGAGAGGTGAGGAAGAGAGAGAATGAGAGAGACCGAGAGACATGAGAGAGTGAGGAAGAGAGAGAATCAGTTGAGGGCTTGAGGCTTGAGAGAGTGAAAGAAAGACGACAAAATGCAAATGAGAGTTTTAGGATTTTTTACTCTTTTTTCCAATTTTCGTTTTGGGCTGTTAATATGTGATGGCCGATTTGGGCTGCTTATGCTTCGCATTATTGGCCACTTTTTTTTTCCATTCCACTTGCTAGATGGGTTGAACGGATCAGGTTGACCCGAACCCGATGAAAATCAGGTCGACCTAATCTGTGACCTGATCTGTTCAACTATTAAGGTTGAGCAGGTGATTTTCAGGTTGAGCGGGTTGAAATTTCCAAATTTAACCTAACCCATTTAAATTTTCGGGTCAATCAGGTCGACCCATTTAAAGTTTTGGGTCGAAAATCCCAACCCGAATAACCCGCTTTTTTCGGGTTAGGTTCGGGTCTGGTCAGCTTTTTTCAAGCCTACCATTGAGGCACGTTACATCATCAAAGAGCATAGGACGTGTCACTTAAGTAACCAAAACATTAAAGACTTCAATATGAACTAAAAGACTTCAAATCAATAAGATGTTAAAATAAAAACTAAAAAATAGCCAAAGGTAATAAAAACAGATAGAATTTGGTTATGCTTCCTTTTTATTTTTTAAAAAATCATACAAATGCGATTGTAGAATAGCATTATTCGGGAGCAATGAGGCACGCCACGTTGGCGATAATTTTAAGAGCGTCACCTAAGCGAGAATAATGACAAAAAATAACGGGTCTAAAAGGTTTAGGACTCTTAGCATTCTTATCGGTGTAAAATCAGATATTGATAAATCACTAGAGGTTTTATGAGGGTTCAAAATTATTCAAAATCATGTATAACGTTTTCTATACTTCTCAAAAAATAACAAAAATTACACCATCATATTCGAATCGAAAAATACTTCAGAACGAGATACATTTACAATATGCTTAGAATATATAAGGAGACATTTCTCGGGACCATTGACTCATTGAAGCACGTCACATCATCAAAGAGCATAGGACGTGCCAGCTGTGGGGCCGGATTCTCGGGTTTTCCTGGACTAGGACCCGGGAACCGTCGCGATACGTGCCAGAGGCACGTCCCACGGAAATCGGCCGATTGAAGAGGCCAATTGTCAAGGAATCATCTTAAGATTCGAAGTCGCCACCTTGTTATGGCCCGAACAAGGACAGGTTTTTACAAAAGAAGAGCCGCCACCTTGTTATGACCCAAACAAGGAAGGGTTTTTACAAAAGAAAGGGTTTTATAAACGATTTTAAAGAAAACCATTTAAGAAACTCAAAAGTTGACTCCATCGCGATAAGGCACGAAAATTCTTTGACTGGTCTGCGAATCAGAGATCTTGGTTCGGGGTCTAGGTTAGAAGGTGCGGACGTCCTCGGACCCGTCTCCTCCTCCGTACTGAGTACGGCCTCTTTACTAATACGTTGTCTCCCATATGAAAGCTTTGAATTGAATTATGGTATGCCTTGAATGATAAAAGAAAAGCACATATATGTACACATTGTCACTTAGCACACAGAAAAATCGGTTTTGAACCGGTGTATTCGTTTACGTACGGCGGGTTTGGATATTGCAAAATACTGCACTACGTACCATTCATCGTAGGTCTTGAATCTACTCCTGGATCAAAACCCTTACGTAGTTCTGACCGGGGGATCCGGTCAATAAGACTCCTTGGGTGCCACTAAGGCGGGTATGGATGTTCTTTCCCGTAAAGAGGGATATGATTGAGAAACTTATTAGATCAATCGCAACTTAGAGTCGAATTGATCCGAGAAACCCCCTACTCTCCTTGAAGAAGTAGGGAAAAGCTCAAATGGGATGATTAGCCTGGTCCTTCGAGGCGTTCAACCCAACAATATTTGGTAATATACGGGGATCAACCCAATTCTTAGCTTTGAGTATAAAGATTAGACTTCTCAAAAATATTCGTTCTTTACTGGGGAATAACATTCATTGATGGTGGATAAATGGATGATTTGTGTAGAGTATGGATATGTATTGGTGGGTAATGGCTTAAAAGAGTCAGTCCGATAGGATCCCCCGGGGTGGCCCAAAGCCAAATAAGAGGGGACGAGCAATAATTAGCTTCTATTCGATCATAGGTATTCCACTAGGGGAAATGGTTGTAACTGGGGAAATATGGATTCCGCTGGGGAATGTGAATTTGTATGAAGATGGTTTGATGGAATGGTAGGTGGAACACCCATGATCGCGTATAAGCAAATTTCTGATTCTAACCTCGAATTTGGCCCCGGGCCGGATTGTGTACATAAGCGAATACACTGGTTTTAGAAAACATTTTTAACATAATATATATCACACAAGTGAGAGAAGTTCTTTTTATTTTATTTTCCGAGTTGAGTTATTAGGTGGAAGCATTTGAATGCCTACGTACAAAATGCAATTAAAGAGGTCTCGGAATAAAAGAATTACAAATTGAGTATTTACAATAAAATACAAAAAATGTCTAAAAATCCTAAAAAGGAGAAAAAGACTTGATCTTCATGTACATGGCGCCTCCGGGGCTCGATCTTCATCTTCGTCTTCAAAAGTTGGACTTATTCACAAAGGATTGGTTCATTTACAAAAGAATTGATTTATTTACAAAGAACTAGGTGTATGCCCCGTGCGATGCAAGGGCTTGTAAATTATCATTAGAAAATATATTTTTCAATGCTATTATTAATTAAATTATTAATTAAAGAATGATATATCAATTAGGTATATAGCAAGTAATATAGAGTTACACAAAATTAAAGTTGTACTGTACTGTGTAATGTTTTTTTTTTCTTTTTATTTATTTTTATTTATAGCTATGTAATGTAAATTTGCTTATTTGACATGAAATAGTTGTTTGATCCAAAGGGATAAATGAATTTCATATCTTTTATTCAAAAAAATAGTTAAGTGCCATATTCATAACTATCATCTTGACATACCATATACCATATACTATTTCAATTGATATATTTATACCCCAATGTGTTTACTTATTTACACAAATTTCTACAAATGGTTCTTATCCATCTTTGCTTTTCAACGTATTTTCTTTTCTTTTTTACTACAATAGGTTTACATTATATTTGATGTTAAATTTCTTATATGTCATCCCATTTGTTATGCAACTGTTGTTTGGATCCATGTAGAGATATCAATTAGTTTTCTATTTTTTTAAAATTCAAATAATTATTAAAGAAATTAGTTATCTTTACAACTATATTATTCACACATTCTACCGAACACTATATTTCTCCATCTCCATGGTGTGTAATCATGTAATTTTCCAATATTGGCTTTCTACTATTTAGCCGAGGTATGAAATGAAATCACTTAAAATTTTTGAGATGTCTATATAAATATTACCGATACATAATTATTATCATTTTTTTAAAAATAATTATTACTTGTGACTATTTTCCTTATCAAAATCATTATGTCTACTTTTAGTATAATCAAGGTTAAGTTCAAAGTACCGTATTTATGAAGTTTATGTTCATGTATCCGCATTTAATTAGATTACATTGGTGTGTGCATGCATGTATTTCATTAATTAGGGGG
Organism: Tetragonia tetragonoides; assembly: GCA_038025085.1. Classification (NCBI taxonomy): domain Eukaryota; kingdom Viridiplantae; phylum Streptophyta; class Magnoliopsida; order Caryophyllales; family Aizoaceae; genus Tetragonia; species Tetragonia tetragonoides. The sequence continues at coordinate 19,925,778 of CM076153.1, read as the reverse complement.
AATTATATTTACAACTATATTATTCTCACATTCTACCGAACACTATATTTCTCCATCTCCATGGTGTGTAGTCGTGTAATTTTCCAATATTGCCTTTCTACTATTTAGCTGAGGTATGAAATGAAATCACTTAAATTTTTTGAGATGTATGTATAAATATTATCGATACATAATTTTTATCATTTTTTTAAAAATAATTATTACCTGTGACTATTTTCCTTATTAAATTCATTATGTCTACTTTCAGTATAATTAAGGTAAAGTTCATGTACCGTATTATAAAGTTTATGTTCATGTATCCGCATTTAATTAGATTACATGGTGTGTGCATGCATGTATTTCATTAATTAGGGGACATAAATAACATTGACTTTTGGATAAGATGTTGATTGGACATGGTGATGTGGCAAGCCACATGTCAATGCAGCAGCGTGCATGATCCACTTTTATATATATATATATATATATATTAGATTGGTTAGTTACAAAAGCGGTTTGAAAGAACCGACAAAGGATTAGTCCAAACGCGACTTCTTGACTCCAAATTTATTTTAATAATTAGTGGAACACACTAATGAAATAAACTGGAAAATTTCGTATTTTTGTGGGTTCATTTGATAATTAAACGAAAATCGTTCATAGAATCGAACAAAACCGTTTTTACAATAATCTGGAGTGACCTTCTAAAGTTCATATCTCGGTCATAACTCAACCAAATCGAGTGCTGCAAAAGCCTAACTTAGTTCATTTTACTTCATGTTTCCACTGTAAAAGTCTGAAGTCAAGACAGTTGACTATCAATGAGTTATTCACGATTTACGAGCTTTTGGAAGCCTTTGGACAGACCATTGGTTTTGTATTTATTGGGAATTATTTAAACGTTATCTAGATCTAATATTTACAGGAAACAGACTAGACTTGAAGGTGGGTATGTACATAAAATTATATGAATTTTAGACATGTCTAAGTCATTTAACGAAAATAAACAAAAGGACTGTACAAAAGCCTTAATGTTCTAAACTTAACCAATTGTCTTTCATTTTGACAGAACCAAAGTCGGTTTGATTAATTTATTTAAAATCCCAAATATATCCGAATGGAGTGATTCCAAAGTCTAGGTTGGTTCTTATTGAGTCTTATATCCAAATCAAAGTTCATCTTTTATTGACAAGGTGCTAAACACCGCAGACTTTTCAGTTACGTGAACGTTGTCATTTCTGGACATATACTCGGTTGGTTAATTTTAGAATTAAATCTACTTCGTTAAACTTGAATTGTTCTATACATATTGAAGTATACACACTAAGGACTTCCTACAAAAATTATCAAAAATAACACACTATCCTAAGTGGTTCGAATGAGCCATTTATTTACAAGGTCGAAATCTGAGAAAATCTTCTAACGGACAGCCCTACTTTGTCCTTTAAAACTTCATTTAAAATTAATTTGTTATCCAAAATGGACGAAATGGGTGGCTGTAGAAATCTAGGGAAATCTTCTTCAATTTACTCAGATATGGACTAAGCTCAAAACTTAACCGTTTGTTAGTTATTTATAGATCTATAGACGTTGGTCATTTTTAGACACAGAAACTTCAAAACTCAATTGCGGATTACTGAACTGTTGGATCTGGATGATGTTTATCTCGTTAGAAATTTCTCTGGACAAGGTTTCCTATGACACTAATGTCATAAAATTCCAACTATTGGATATTCCTAGATCTACAAATGAATTCGGCTCTAAAAACTGTCAACTATGCAAATTATTACAACTTTGTATAAAAAAAAATCCGAGGCCTCTATATGCAAAATGACCTTTTTTATTCAATTTCAAGTATAAAAAAATGAAAATGGTGATGAGAAAGAGAGAAACATTCATTGATCATACAAATTTGGCACAAGCAACTCTGTTCCTCACCGCAAAAAATCACTCTCTACAAGCTGGATCTAAGTCCCCATGGAGACGGGTTTGCGTGGGTACTTGAACCCTTACCTAGGAGTTTTGGCCGCTCAAAAAATAGGGTGGTTCATGCCCACACCTATAAAGAGTCTAACAGGTGAAAATGGGATTATTAAGGGGGGATAATAGTGTTTATTAGCAATTTATATACAAAAGAAAATGGTTAGTGAAAACACATAGAAAAAAATAATTGAAGGAGAGAGATAAAAGATTACCCTTGCGTAGATCTAGAAATCGCAATCTTCAAAATTAAGTTAGTTAGTACAAACGCCCTTTAGTTTGCACTAACTAGATAAAAAAAGAAGTTTTAGAAATAGAAGAAGTTTTAGAAAACTTTCAAAAGTTGAAGTAAGTTGAAAAAGATGATAGGAAAACTAGAGAGAGAAGTAGAGATGAGAAAGAGGCAAAGGGCCTTTAGGTTAGTTTTTTAGGGGTATTTATAAGGGAGGGAAAGATGAGGGGTGAATTAGGGTTAGGAAATGGAGGGTGGGATTTGGTGGGAGGTGGATGTTGAGATGGGGGGTGAGAGAATGTGGATGGGAGAGTGACAAATGTCACATTTGTGGTGATGGAAAGAAGATGGGAGAATCTTGTGAGGTGGAAGTGAGTAGGAAAGAGAAAAGATGAGATAAGGTGGGAGAGAAAATAGAAAAGGGAAAAAACAAAAATAAAATAAAATTAATAAAAAAAACGTGGGGGGGGGGAATAAATTTTTTTTTTCTTTTCTTTTTCTTCTCTTTTTTTCGGTTATGAGGGGGGGATTTTTTTGATTTTTATTTAATTTTTTTGGCTGGGGGGTTAATTTATGGAAAAGGGAAGGGTATTTTGTATTTCTACTTGATACCATTATTCCCTTTTGTCTTTAGCTATTGGATGGGAATATATGATTATTGTGATGTCATGCATGACATCATAGGATGATGTTATGCATGACATCATAGGATGAGGTCATGGAAAGATGTCATGCATGACATCATAATTCCAATCCTTGTTTATTTTTGCATTTTCTCTTTTATGATTTTTTTTTTGGATTTTTGATTTATTTTCCCTTTTGGGCTTTGGGCTTTGTGCTTTACTTTGCTAATGGGTTGGGTCACCTTATGGACCCTAAATGCCATTTTTAGCCCAAATGACTTATTTAATTAGGGTAATTACAGTTAATGCTAATATTAACTGTAGTAATTATTTAAAAGAAATACAAGTCAAAATTCGGCGTCTACAGATGCCCCTCGTTGGCCGAGCTTCTGAGGAATTGATCAGGTTCCAAAGAAATGAAGGTCAACGATACAAAAGACACCTAGTTTTGACTTGCGGAAATATTAATAATAACAACGATAATAATTATCGTTTAGATGGTAGTGGCATAGCCGCTAATCACATTCTTCCGTGCAGCTCCGGGCGCAACGTTGACCGTTGTTCTTCTGGATGTTCTGGATGTTCTGGATTTTCTGGATATTCTGGATATTCTGGAAGTTCTGGATATTCTGGATGTTCTGGATATTCTGGATGTTATTTTTTTACACTGAAGATTTTAATTTGTCACACTCTCATGGAGGCAAGACAAGGTTCAATCTAATTCTTATAGAATTAAGACTTTAATTGTGTCACACTCCCTTGGAGCCAAGACAAGGTTCCGTCTAATTCTTTTAGAATTAAGACTTTAATTGTGTCACACCCTCTTGGAGCCAAGACAAGGTTCCGTCTAATTGTTTTAGAATTAAGACTTTGATTGTGTCACACTCCCTTAGAGCCAAGACAAGGTTCCACTCTAATTCTTATAGAATTAAGACTTTGATTGTGTCACACTCCCTTGGAGCCAAGACAAGGTTCCGTCTAATTCTTTTAGAATTGAGACTTAAATACGTCACACTCCCATGGAGCCAAGACGAAGTTCAATCTAATTCTTATAGAATTAAGATTTTAATTTGTCACACTCCCATGGAGCCAAGACAAAATTTTGTCCAACCCTTATAGAGTTAAGACTTAATAGACTGACACTCTAAATAAGAATCTAATAAATGTCTTTCAGGTAATAACATGACCACGGACCATGTAGCAAAACAACCTTTTTTTTTTGTCAAAAGAGCGTGATGATTCAAAAAAGTATGGGGCCTGATAACCCACAATCTGTATTCGTACATATGCATGACTGGCCAAAGTGTTGCCAATTGGCGGTTCTAAAAAGGTAGAATCGCTTTTTTCATTTTAGTGGGTAAATTGCAATGATATTTTGGAATTTATTCAAGGTATGGCTTGCGACACACTTGTGTAATTGCCCCTAACATGGTGATCGGCTAGGAAGAGGGTTATATTTGAGGAGAATAAGGGCATCCAATCGTTTGTGGTATGTAGCTTGAAACGTCAAGTTTGACTTGAGGTTGGAAGGAAATACGTTCTATTCCAATTTCGACGCTCGAGGAGGTGGGACACTCTTATAGAAAGGTCTTTTCAATTATTCAAGTGTTTGATTGATCTTCTTGACAGGGAAATGCCCCTAGCATCGACTGATTCATCTTGAATAGACAGTTGCCCTTAAGGTGTACCAAAAATCTCTTTTTGAAATCCCAATGGATGAACCCTTGTGCTACCACCTTACCTCAACATTTGGAGAGCTTCACACACCGATTCTCATGTCTTCGCAAGAACGACCTTGTGCGTAATTAGCTCATTACAGCCCAAAGGCAAATTTTAAATTCGAGGTGTATACCTAGAATCTTTCACATGTAGCAGGCTCACAATCGATTAATTAGTCAACATAGCATGTTTAAAGTGCATCATCAACTCCAGATTGAATACAAACTTAAAGACATTCACACCTAAACTTTGTGTGATAAAACTTATAAGCAATTTAGGTGATCGACTTCATTGATATCGATATGTGAGATACGCCGGTTGGACTATAATTTTATTCAAGTTGATTCCCACAACTTCCAACACTTTCGTGCAATAGTGCATGGTTCGTCCTCTTTATTATTGGTCTGAAATGTACACTATTTTCGCTTTTATCATTTTCTTTACTAGATTTATTTTTTTTTTTTTTGAGGTGGTTGGTTATCAGAATGTGATACACTTTTTTACGCGAATGTTCCCGCTTCATGAGGCGCGAACCCCTGGTTACTCACTGTATCACAATCCTTGACATGCCTTGCATGCTCATACTTTTGGTCGCGGTCATCTCATGCCACTATGGCTGCCCCCTTGGGTTTTACAGAGGCCTCCTCCAAAAGCATTGGAGCAGATTTTCACGCACATTTTATTATGCAGAATTAAATAAGAGACCTTTCAAGAGTCACCTTGGAAGTTGGGTACTAGTTAGATAGATTAAAGTATAAAAGTCAATCCTTTGCATCTCACATCATAAGATCAAACGGTCAAGTGTGCCAAATTGCTCAAGAGTTAATCACATCGAAAGAAGGGTTAGTTATCTGAGTTTGAACTTAACCTTAAATTAAAGAAACTTCAATCATGCTATATCAATGAAATTAATCGATATGAAACTTGATAGGCATTCAAAACTCTTGGTATACACCTTTATTTCGATCAAAAATTTTTTTTTTATGCCCCTAGGGTGAATTGAGCATTATTCGGACCGAATCCGTGAGGATTGCCTATGTATCTCTGGAGGAGAATCAGGTCGAACGTAGTTCATATTCTTCTTGCGAATACTTTGAAGTGGAGCAGAGCTTCCAGTGCGATCACTTTCTTCTTAAGCGGTATCACCCAAACAGTTCTTGGCAAAGTACACATTTATCTATTTTGGTGGCACATAGTTACCCCTAGTCCTTGATTAATGATATCCTCTCTTATGTCGGTCTTGCAAATATTTTCATAGCCTTGAATCACAGAGTTCACCACAATAATGCCGATCCTTATTCGAAACCAAATAGTAAGTATTCCTCCAACCGTTAGGTGGGAAAAGGGTAATGAAAATATGGATGCCCCTCGAGATGGCGGGTAATGAAAAAAGGAGGAATGAATATTCTATGGGTTTGCAATGTATGCTTAAGGATGAGAGTATGAAGGATAGGAATAGGTATTTAAGGTATTTGTCATGCACATGCTCGAACATTGATTAACTTATGAAAAAATATCATGCTTCAAATTTTCAAAACATTTGGAGAAAAACATTTTGTACAAGGCCTATGGTCATGACCAAGTAATGTTGATCACTTCTGGACGTTTCCTAATCATCCAGAATTGGTAACAAGACAGTTAGGCCTTTTTGAAGTGGATTTCCGATCCCTCGACCATCTCTTCAAACGTCGGTTTCGTTCCGCATTATTCTTGCCCCAGAAAGTTGGTGCTGATCGTACAACTAAAGGAACAGTTGTCGACTGTCTCCCACTACGAAACTCGACTTAAGATGGTTCATGATTTGTTTTTTGGAAAATCAATGCAAGAACACGTGCACAATATGCAATACAATGATGAATGCAAATGACTAATAGAATTTTTTTTTTAATCTTTTACTTAGAATAGACTTTCCCGAAAAAGTCCTTATTTGAAAAATAATTTTTTTTGTATTTTTCCTCCAAGTCAAATAGAGATAATAATAGCCAGTTCTCGGCATTCTCAAAAGCTTCTTTTTTTTTTTGGCTTTTTCACACTTTTTTTTTTGACAAATTGGTTGGACCGCACCCGAAGGCTGCCTACGTAACTCCAATGTGTGCACACATCATTTTCGAAAATGTGGGGTATTTTGAAAAGGTGCATTGGAGAATCAGGTCCACGTAGTTCTTCCTACTGACTGAGATATCCCGTTTTTTTTTTGTTTTTTTTTTGGTCGAGCTCGAAGTGAGCGCCTACGTGCCCCGTGCATGTGCGTACATGTGTGTCTAATACATAGTCAAAAGTGATGATTAAGTCCTACGGGGGATCAGGCCATTACGTAATTCTGTTACAAGTGCTTAAGAAAATGTTTACTTCCTAAATAGGTGACGAAAAGATTTACTTCCTAATTGGTCGAACTCAAATGAGCCGCCTACGTACCCCAAGTGCATGTGACTACATGTGTATCTATTCTGAAGTGTCAAAAGTGCACTCTTCAACCCCATGGGGATCAGACCACTACGTAGTTCTCCTTACGTACTATGATTCACAATTTATTGAAAGATTAGAAGAGTTGGAGATTTCCCGGTGCACGCTCACAACACGAAAGGTGATTCGAATACTCATGATGAAGTTGTGTCAGCATTTCACAGAGTGGATAAGGAGATAGCAGAGTTATGGTCAATCTGGCGATTAAGGAATGGATTGCTTGGGATATTGGGAATGACAGTAACGACTTTGTCAGCGTTTACAACAAGTTTCCCATTATCAAACAAGTCTTCAATTTTGTGTCTTAGAGCTAAACATGAACCAATTGAATGCCCGTTATACTGGTGAAATTGGCAATATTTATTTTGGTCCTGGCTGGATTTTAGTCGAGGTGGTGTCCTAGGTGCCAAAGGTTGAATGATATTTGCCTTTGTTAATCTCTCAAAGGCTTCTGAAAATGATATACCTAAAGCGGTGAACTTTCTCTTTTGAGACATAGTCACCGGAATTGTTTGATTTTGAACACGCTTTTCAGATTCAGAGTTTGAGGGGATAGGATTTTGTGATCCCTTTGGTAGCGAGTTCTCGCGACAGACGCTGGGATTCTTGGTCACTAAATTTGGCATATATGATTGGCTCTAGCGTTTTCCCCATAAATTCAATGTCCAATTGACACCCACGTGCTTGCATATTATCAACATTCAAATAGGCTTCTTGCGGCATTTTGTGGAAATATTTTTCTTGCAGCCCTTGAGTCACCTTGAGCACAACTTCTTTTCTTGAAAGCTTGTTTCTAACTTTATCATATTGGGCACTCCATCTTGACCAGTATCTGGTGAAGGTTTCACCAGGAAATTGCCCTACCTTTTCGAGTTTTACTGCTTCACTGTCATAATCGTTGTATACGCGTGCCCAACTCAAAAATTCATTGCATAGTATACACCAATTGCCCCTTTGTTTTCTACTCAAACCATAATACCATTCAAGAGCTTCACCTTCTAAGTTGCGGTTAAACAGGGGTGCATGCGATTCTTCATTAAGTGATGATAGATAGAGCGTTTGAACATACTCTCGAAGATGAATCATTGGGTCTCCTTTTCCACTGAACAACCTAAACTTAGGGATGCTTGTATCCCGGGGAAGGCGGAACCTTGGAAAGAGTAGTAGCTCTCCTATATCAAATTTAGTTCCAGATATGCGGTCAATATTCTAATCGGCTGGTTGTTTGCTATTTTCAAAGCCAGAGGGTCCATTTATGACATGGCCTATCTTAGGAGAGGAAGGATCATACACTTCATGTTCTATCTCTCGTTCATCTTCAGGCGTAGGATTTACCTTAGACCCGACCCATTGAATATGTTCATCTCCATCTTCGATAGACATGGTACCAATCATAATATCATCATGTGACATATCCATCACGATCTCATTGTGATATCTTGAGGGAAATGTATCAATATGAGTTTGGATATTGGTGATTAACTCAGTAGGATCGCTATCAAAAGCGTCATTGGATAGGGCAAAGATGCTCGACTAGTTGGAATTGACTCGAGTTGTATCCACAATGAATTTTCCGGAGTCTATCAGATCTTGGATTTTATGCTTGAGAGTAGCACAATCTTCCGTGGCATGGCTAACAAGCTGGTGATATCCACATCGGGCATTAGGATCTGGTTGGGTTTGAGAGGGGCCGGAGGTTGTCTAGGTAGTGGTAACTGCAACAACCCCTCGCTAGTGAGTCTTTGAAGAGCTTGTGTGTAAGTCATGCCTATGGGGGAAATTTTCTCCTATAATTAAGTCGAAAGGGTTTCGATGTAATGTTTGTGATTTCTACACCCTCAACTTGCTCTGATTTCCTTTTCAACCGAGAGCTCAATACTTCTTCCTTTTTCTTTTCTTTATTCATGAGTATATCTTCAACCATCGACCCCGTAGAGATTAAGGCCTTGAAAGAGGGAAAATACTGATACATTATCTTCTCCTTAATGTACCATTTGTATGGTGGCTACCATATTTTGTAGCCACCATAATTATAAAGAGTTGGAACCATTGATTTGTTAGGATGAAATCTAAGCCCTTCACTACGTTAACCTCATTAAGAGCTTTTTTTTAAATTGTAAAATTAATTACACAAGTATAATAAATTAGATTAAGAAGGGGCTTGTTTGGGGTGAGGAAGAAAACATACGGGGGAATGGGACATCGTGGCTAACTGGCTGTTACAGTAGCCTTCCATTACCAGATAAGAGGCTGTTCGGCCATTGGACATCGGCGGCGATCTCATGTTTGGCACAGCTGCTATGGGAAAGCAAATTTGGTTGTGGGATTCCCAACCGTGATTTTGTTCTTTTTCCTTTTAATTATTTTTAACAGAACCACCTCGTAATCATAATTCGCTTAGTCGGTTGATTCTTTTGATTCATTTGCACAATTGACTTCGAACCTTTAATAACAGTATAACACTACTTCTTTACAAGACTTCACTTTATGCTGTTTTATTTTGTACACATAGAGGATATTTGGTTTCACACTTCCTATATACTCCCTCTGTCCCATGATTACGTTGTCAATTACTTTATCACGGTCTCCAAGGCACAACTTTGACCACAAATAACTATAAATCTATGAATATAGAAATTATAAAAATATGATTTTTCAAAATTACTATTAAAAGCGAATCTAAAATATATTTTTTACATTGTCAATCTTTATATTTTTTCATATATTAACGGTCAAAGTTTATAAAGTTTAACTTCCAAAAAATCTCATGTAAGACAGTCTTTTTGTATGGCAACCATTATATTTTGTTAAAAAAAGGTTACCTAGTGAAATAAAGTGCCAAAAAAAATTACATTTTGAATAAAAAGTGTTACTTTTGATCGTCTTATCATAAAATAACTTTGTACAATACCTTTTGCAATCGCAATGATTCATATCATCAGTATTGAAGTATTTTTGAAGGGTGTGTTCTTTTCAACTTACTCCGTATTTGGTTTAGTTCAATTAAGTAAGTGAAGTTCAGTTCAATTTAATTTATCTACTTTTTCTCTCATAGTTCATTTCAATGGAGTTTAATTTAGTTCAATCCAATTCAACTCAATTTAGTTTAGTTCAATGAAAAAAAAGACACCCAAAGTGTTGCATATACGGTATGACAAATAATTTACTATAGATACCATATGACTTTCAATCAAATAGTAACTTTTTTCCTCTAACTAAATAATATATATGTCATAACTAAAGGAACTAGTTGAGTTAACACAACCTGTCAAATTTGTTGCCAAAAATTGGTTATGACTAAATAGAAATCAATTGGCTACAATTTTTTTTTTTTTTTTCATTTTCTAATGTTTTAGTCTTTGAAAACTCCTTTACCGGTAACAACAAAAAATCAAATAATTTACAACTTAATCTATTAACTATAGTTACATTCACAATTTTTCATCACCAAATGAATTAGAAATTAAATAAAAAATTTAAGAAAAAGAGAGTATGTGCACCGAATGGCTATAGATTACAAAGCCGGGTTAAAACAATAATATTTGTGTGCATGCATTGATATCAATGAATATACACAATAATGATTAATTTATTAGTAAAATATTTCTACTTACTCTCACATTGGAAATTATCATTACAATGTCACATATTTGGTTATAAATAATAAAAATTTTGGTAATGACTTTATACAAATTGATCAGTTACAAAAAAAAAAAAAAGAAAAAAAAAAAAAAAAAAAGCAAAGTTCCACTTAATTTGATCATTTACTGTTTTCAGTGAAATTCTTATATTTTCAAACCAAGAATAGAAAAATATTATATACAAGTTAATGATATCTTCATGGTTACATACAATATAGATAACTAAATTTTAAATTTGTCATGACTAAATTTTAAATTTGTCATGACTAAATTTTGTGATGAGTTTACACAATCTATCCAATTTGTTAACCCACATGATTTGGTTGAAAAGCGTCGTCTTATATATTCAATTAGTTGTTAGTTTGTTACGATATATAAGTGTGGTTGAACGTAATCATATTTGTTCATTAATAATACTTCATTCAGTTGTGACTAAATGTTTCATCAAGTCTAACCACTGTATTTGAATTTTTTTTCTTCTTTGACAATGGTGATATGCGACAGATTTATACTTGTCCATAGATGTAATTATCTTCCTTTATTTTTGTTAAATACTTAGGCATGTGATCCATCCTAATAATATCATACGACTTATTAAACCTAACCTGATTACAAGGTAAACTAAGAAAATACCAACTCCAAGAGTTGATGAAATATTGCCTTAACCAATAAATTAAGTTTAATATAATATTGAACTGTATTCTTATAATCACATTTAAATATTAAGCAAAATTATTCAACACCAATCGAAAATTAGTCACGACTTAGATCACCCAATAATACGTGCCTTAATCAATTTATTTATTTATTTATTTTAACAAGTTTAAGGAAGATTTTGCGTTAAATAGATGAGGTTGAAGAAGTGTACTATACATATACCACTATATATTTAGTTATGTTTACTTTGCCACTTGGTTGTGACTAATTGACAATGATCATTAGTAAAATATCTATTGGTTGGGGGAAAAAAGGTCAAAATGGTGTGTGATAATTCTTGTTGTGTTATTCACCACACTAGAAGTAACGGAGTTGAATTGAATTGAACTTAACTCAATCTTTTAGTGAATTGAACAGAATAAATATAAAGATTTGAGAAAAAAAAGTGTGTTGCAAAATTGAACAAACACTACAACAAAAAAGTTATTTACCCACGCTAAAAAATGCTGATTTACCACATTTTTAAGCATGGAAAAAGGTTTTTACACGCTTTAAAAAAGCGTGAATAAATTCAATGTGGATAATTTACCACACTTGAGATTTTCCACACTTTTAAGGGTCACAAATACCCACACTTATTTCCGTCACAATTCATTTTCTCCACACTTTTACATGTAGCAATTTTATAGATTATTTTCATCCTGCGGGGAATGATTTATCACGCTCAAAAGCATGGCAAAAATATACATATTAAATAAAAAAAGTAGTAATAAAATGACAAACGGACTTGAAACAGAAGAGTTTATATACTAAGTCTCAAAAAATACTATGATTTAGTTGCTCTCACAATTCCATTACAAAAGATCTCACTATAAATGCTACACAAATCAAGCCATAAGGCTGTAATTCATCATCAATCACTCAAGCGATCCTTTACAGCTTAATTTCCCTTCTCACCAGATTCCCTTGTGATGTTCGGTGTCTTCTTACTTTGGCACTTTTCTCCTTGAGTTCCTCGGGTTCAATGAGCTCTTAAGCAAGCTTGGACACTTTACTTTGAAAACTGCAGGGGGGTCAATCAATTACAGAATCAGAATAGAGTATACAAGTAATCTTGATACAATTTACAGGGTGGTAATTTCAAGAAAACATGCACAATACTCTTATACACAATTCAGGTGGCATCAAAAGGAACATACAAAAGCAAAAATATATCAACATTCTGACTGCGTTTCAATATTACTAACCAACTAAATGGACTGGTATTTGCAATTATACATGCTTTGGAATGTTCGCCAAGTGAGTCATGCCAAATTTCATAATTCAGCTCAAACCCTTCTGGAGAATGAGAACTTACATTGAAATTTCATGTATAAATGCCCAAGTTACACATTCAACAAAATACAATTTCAATGCAAAGGAAGCAAACAGAAACAGAAACATGTATAAAGGATCTCGTTTCCATCCCTCAGTGCAAGCCTTCGGAGAATGAGAACTTACATTGAAATCCATGTATGAAGCATGCATCTCAAGCCATTCAGGACTCTAAGCAAATATACAGACCTGCTAAACATAACACAGACCATTCTATCATATTAAAGGCCAAGTATACAGCAGATAACCACAGGTACACTTCATGTGCACAAAAGTTAAGCTAAAGATGTCTGATGTCAATCATCTTGTTTCTAATTATATCATTCTGCAAGTTCAAGAAGACAAGAAAGACGTGCACATTACTATATTAACTTTTGAGCTATGACATAAGAATAAAATTGCTGCAGCCTACCAAGCAAATGACTTAGCCTCATGTTAGTTGATATGTAATCTTAAGAACATGCCTCCTGTTAGTTTACATCATCTGTTGAAAGTTACCAACACAAGGCAATGCAAACAAAAAAAAAAAAAAAAAAAAAAAGCAAATGGAGCAACAACAGCCAACAGGTATGCAGAAACTTAACTAAGCTGCAGCAGCAGCACCAAACAGCAAGGAGGCAACAACAGTTCAGCAAGCAGCAATGTTGCAGCTCCAATGACAGAACCAGCAACAACAACTAGCAGCATTAGAACATTAGAGCAGCAGTATCACACTAGCACTGTAGCAGCAGCAGCACAGCAAACCTCCCTGAGATGTAGATTCAACTTTGAGTTAGAGAACCAACCATTTATTCGTCCACCAACAAGTTTTTCATGTAATACTTTATGACACCACTGACCAAGTAATTCAAGTATTCATAGTGACAACTATCATCACCTTCTAAGGGAGTGTACGACACCCCACACCTAATCAAATGCGCAAGTGAGCCCAAACCCAGAATACACACATCTACCAGAATAATAATCCTTCAGAATACACCTCATCCACCACACCAGCTTTTGTGGATTGAAATTACCATATTTGAGTTTTACATATATGTCAATTTCTCAGCTAATCAGCCTCATCTATCTTTCCCACATGTTGCCTTATAAAAATGCTATGATAAGCAAGTACTTCCCCAAACTGGCACTATGGATCAACATAATAGAAGTAAACACAATAAGAGTTCAAGGTTAGAGTACTAGACTGCCCATTATCCACAAGAGTCACAGCATAAGGAAGAGCTGGAATGAGATTAGAAAAAAAAAAAAAAAAAGGTAAACAGGACTTCTGATTGTTGGGAAACATGCTTCAGAAATTATTAGTAGAGTGTATAAGAAACAGATAAAACACAAAATACAGCAACAAATTGGGGAACATGTTTCAGAAATTATTAGTAGAGTATGGTATGATTGTCCAAAATATTGAACTTCTTACTGCAAACTAAACAGGACCAACTAACTGTAGTCTGTAGAGTTGCATAAGTATTGATCAGTGTAAACTGCATCACTTCTTTCATACTTCTGATTGTTGCACCATGGACTTGTGAACTAGGAAACTAGATACACCCGAACTAGCTTTTTGGTGGAACTAGCTACAAGCTAATTGGGGGTTGAGAAAACAATGATCAATTCTGAATGATTTAAGAATTGATAACAATTAAGCAATGATTATCATCAGTAAAAACAGAAAAGAAGAAGAAGAAGTAACCAATCAGAACAAAAGCGCTTCTTTTCTTCATTCCTTTCTGACATTCATAGTAGACTACATTTACGAACATATCAACTATATATCTAAATTAGAATTCTGATCAATGAGCTCAAGCAACAAATAATGGGAGAAAAGAGTAAGAAAGAAGTAACAAATCAATTCAGGTCAAAACTGCAGGTCTGAAATGAGCTCTTTATAACCAATCTCAATAAACTACAAGTCAGAATCTAGCTAATGAGTCGACATAAATCATTGCACCCATGCACTATAAATTCAAGTTACTGATTGTACAAAGGGTGTAGAATTAGAGAATTACAATCAATCAAAAAAGCAATTGTTTTACTTCTCATTCCCTCTAATCAGCCATCAAACTTCCTTCTAAGTTAAATGTTAGTTCTTCACATACTCACAGTCATATCATGCTATATAAGACAACCAAATAGGGCTATGTGGTCAATTTTGATTCTAGCCGCAATGTTACAGCCAATTTTTGTATACAGGATGCAACTAATCCGTGCTTTCCCATAAAAAAAAACCAATCCATATAGAGTAGTAACATGGTTCTTACAGTAGTGACAGAACATTCAATGAACATAAAGCAAGAATACAGAATAAAGCATACACATTGGTAGAAGGGTCAAATTTTGAGAAACAAATACAAATATTAGCCTTATTTACTTGTTTATGTAAATAACATCAAATGGGAAATTATAACTAAATGAACAATTTAGCCACAGATTTGTAGAACTAATTAAATTCAGAGAATGAGAGTGAGAGTGAGAGTAAGAGTGGGAGTGAGAGAGTGAATTTTGGCTGTTGGGGTTACTAGAAATTGGTGTTCAAACGAACAGACCTAAAAAAATCTAAAGAGAAAAACCAATAAGCATGCAGACCTAAAGAGAGAAACCAATAAACGCAAAGACCTGAATAAACATGAGCAAATTGATCACTGAAATTTGATCACACCAGACAACTAACCAATCACATGATTAACTAATACCCAAAACCCAACAAACTCGTATCTCACCACAAACGCAATAAACATCAAGAACATACATTAATTTCATCTCTATCAAGGGTAAAGACAGAAACTTCATTACAAAACCAAACATTCCAATGCAAAACACACCCTGTTACTCAACCCTACCAAAAAATCAAATTCAGAAACAACAATTAAAGAAGGGTTTGGGTATGAACAAAGACTTACAGGTTGAGGAGGATAAACATTACAATCCCACAGCTTTGTAAAATTCACCCGATTTCGAATTCGCCTCCTAAATCCTCCGTAATCGCGACATCTATCTCCCTCTCCATTCGCCTCTGTCACAGTCTGGGTTGTGCTTGATTGCTCTCACTCTCTCTCTTCGCCTCTGTAGGTCTGGGTTGGGCGTGGTTGCTCTCACTCTCTCTCTTCGCCTATCTCTTTGGCTCCTAGAACAGTTGTGAGAAACAAACGTGTGAACAGTAAAAAACTAATTAGGTTTTCCGTCTTTTTTTACTCGCCTTTCCTTTTCCTTTTTTCTTGTAAGCGCTCGAGACAACTTCTTGAAAATTAAGCCGCTCTTTTTTAATGAGAATTCCGCCTCGACATTAAAAATTGTAGAGAAATGTGATTTTCTATGCTTTTGAGCGTGGAGAACCTTGCGAAATTTTGTCTACATGTAAAAGCGTGGTAAACCTCCTCTTTTTTTCCCCTAAAAGTCAACGATTTATAAAGGTGGAAGAACAAGCGTCTACTATTAAAGAAATTGTTGTAGTGAAAAGTGAGTTGAATTGAAGTAAACTAAACTAAAATAATCTAATCTGGACTAAATCGAAAACTAATTAGAGAATGAGAAAAGAATATAGCCTTCAATGTGTGCATTTCGCATTACTAGGAATATTTTTTTAATTTTTTTTATAAAGGTAAGGAAACGGTGACATTAGGAGCGTCTCTTCTCAAAGGTAGCTTCCAACCTATCCGCATTATTAGGAATATGCTGAGAGCAAAAGCACCTTAAGTTTAACTATCTGAAGTTTTCCTCATAAAAAGAAAAGTGAAATGATAAAATAAAAAACATAACATGTTAAAAGCAGAGGATTACCAAAAAAATAAAAGGAATTGAAAAGAATGTGAAGCAAGTGTGCAACCGTGAACTGTACACATTTCCAAACAACTGTGCAACCAACCAGATTTCTGAACTTTAATTGCAAGACATGTGCAATGCTTTAGAGAGATATCCGATCACCACCGTAAGTTGGAACCATAGACCACTTTCCTTTCGCCAATCCCAATCGTACTCACCACTACTCACCAGCACCATCGGTTAACCGTGACCGCCCGGTTGGCCGCCTTACACCAACCGACGGTCACTCAGTTGGCTGCCTTGCATCCTCTTCCTTTACTTGTTATACTTCATTTTCGATCATTAGCGATCAGCTTCCCAGCCGCCGGCAAAATGTTCGGTCTCTAACATAAGAATACTACCCGCTTTCCCCATTCTATTATTCCCAAACAAATCCTTCTTAATTAAAATCCACAGTTTTTAATTGATTATTTTAACATTCTAAAACTATTAAAATTACTATTTTTGAGTGAAACTAATAAAGGGTCCAGATTTAATGGTAGCTAATCAACGGTCACAATTAGAATATTGTGGTGGCTACAAAAAAATGGTAGCCACTATACATGTACCGCTCCTTAATGTTTGAAATGAGATTCCGAACTATTATTTGGATTTGATCCTCCTCTGTTGGTCGATTTATCATTTGAGAGGCTTTAGCCCTCCATCTACTAATGAAAGCAGAGAAAGTCTCATTAGGGCACTGATAGGTTGTTTCAAGATCTCTCTTGGTCACATCGACCTCTTCATTGTATTTGTATTGCTGGCTAAATTCCCGGACGATATTGTACCAAGTCGCTTTCTTTGAATTCTCAAGTTGAAAGAACCATTGGGCTCCTGCCCCATCTAAGTATTGCTGAAAGAGTTGAGCAATCAATTCTTCTGATATACCCCACGGGCTCATTGTCCCTACATACATCTTAAGGAAAGTCGTGGGACTTTCGGTGCCATTGAATTTCGATATGTTCGGCATTTTAAATTCATTTGGGAGACGGGCTGTAGGAAACAGAGCTAGTCCGTGAATATCAAGCCACGGCCCGACAATTGTCATTCCCTTCAAAACTTCTTTCAACTTCCTAACATCCTCACTCAGTTTATCATCTCCGGCTATAGAACCGATTTCAAGGTTAAACGGGGCACCACCAGCAGGTGTGCCCTGGGCAGGTTCTCTATTCAAATGAGTAAGAGTTTGTTCCATCATGTCCTGACGAGACAGTAGTAACTGCATCATTTCCCTTATTTCAGTGAGAGCATCTGGTGGAGGAGGTGGAAGATTCTGATCAGGTATGTCTGCCATACTTGACTGTGGTGAGTAGATCTTGCGGAAGAGGGTGAATGAAGTGGTCGATGTAGTGGTACTTGACAATGAAGATGAGCTGGGTATCGGAGATGTCCGAATGAGCCTGGTAGAGGGACGAACCCAACGGGTAGACCTGCCATGAAATTGCAAGGTTAGAATGGTTCATGAGGAGAACACTGTATTGACTTGTAGGATAAACATTTTTTTTTGAAAACACGTTTTTTTTTTGAAATGAGTATGTACATTTTTTGGAAAAACATTTTTTTTTGAAAATAGAGGCTTTTCGGGAAAGTCCTTTGGAATGAATTTTCTCGCGAAAGAGAGATTTATTTTTTGAAAACACATTTTTTTTTTGATGAGATGCATGAATGCAAATGGATGAATAGTGTCGGACTGACTCAATAAATAAATACAAGTAACCGATTCAAGCATGCATTGGTCTCAAGTGCTCCTAAAGCTGTCTACAGACTATATTTTCAGGTGCTTAATTTCACTTAGTTTTTGGAGTACACACACAGGAAAAGGCACTCCATGAACACCAATATGTGTGGTAGCTTCCTTAATGTTTTATTGGTTTGCTAATCTGGCGCTCACTCCATGAACGGGCGACAAGCTTACAAAAGCAGTAAATTGAGATCGCGCGTGTGTGTGGGGACCATTTTTTCAAACAAGCATTCCAAACACACGTAATTTTCACATTTGTACATGATATATACAAGATATATACAATACATAAACAAAAGGCATTTCATAACATCATTCAATTTGCTTTCAAAGGGATACAACGTACTTTCGGATTTAGACATCTTATAAAAATAACTCCCCAGTTGAGTCGCCAGTCTGTGGGGCCGGATTCTCGGGTTTTCCTGGATTAGGACCCGGGAACCGTCACGATACGTGCCAGAGGCACGTCCCACGGAAATCGGCCGATTCAAGAGGCCAATTGTCAAGGAATCATCTTAAGGTTCTAAGTCGCCACCTTGTTATGGCCCGAACAAGGACGGGTTTTTACAAAAGAAGAGTCGCCACCTTGTTATGACCCAAACAAGGAAGGGTTTTTACAAAAGAAAGGGTTTTATAAACGATTTTAAAGAAAGCCATTTAAGAAACCCAAAAGTTGACTCCATCGCGATAAGGCACAAAAATTCTTTGACTGGTCTGCGAATCAGAGATCTTGGTTCGAGGTCTAGGTTAGAAGGTGCGGACGTCCTCGGACCCGTCTCCTCCTCCGTACTGAGTACGGGCTCTTTACTAATACGTTGTATCCCATATGAAAGCTTTGAATTGAATTATGTAATGCCTTGAATGATAAAAGAAAAGCACATATATGTACACGTTGTCACTTAGCACACAGAAAAATCGATTTTGAACCGGTGTATTCGTTTACGTACGGCGGGTTTGGATATTGCAAAATACTGTACTACGTACCATTCATCGTAGGTCTTGAATCTACTCCTGGATCAAAACCCTTATGTAGTTCTGACCGGGGGATCCGGTCAATAAGACTCCTTGGGTGCCACTAAGGCGGGTATGGATGTTCTTTCCCGTAAAGAGGGATATGATTGAGAAACATATAAGATGACTCCCAACTTAGAGTCGAATTGATCCGAGGAACCCCCTACTCTCCTCGAAGAAGTAGGGAAAAGCTCAAACGGGATGATTAGCCTGCTCCTTCGAGGCGTTCTACCCAACAATATTTGGTAATATACGGGGATCAACCCAATTCTTAGCTTTGAGTATGAAGATTAGACTTCTCAAAAATATTCGTTCTTTACTGGGGAATAACATTCATTGAGGGTCGATAAATGGATGATTTGTGTAGAGTATGGATATGTATTGGTGGGTAATGGCTTAAAAGAGTATTTCCGATAGGATCCCCCGGGGTGGCCCGAAGCCAAATAAGAGGGGACGATCAATAATGAGCTTCTATTCGATCATATTCCACTAGGGAAAATGGTTGTAACTGGGGAAATATGGATTCCGCTGGGAATGTGAATTTGTATGAAGATGGTTTGATGGAATGGTAGGTGGAACAGCCATGATCGCGTATAAGCAAATTTCTGATTCTAACCTCGAATTTGGCCCCGGGCCGGATTATGTACTTAAACGAATACACTGGTTTTGAAAAACGTTTTTAACATAATATATATCACACAAGTGAGAGAAGTTCTTTTTATTTTATTTTCCGAGTTGAGTTATTAGGTGGAAGCATATGAATGCCAATGTACAAAATGCAATTAAAGAGGCCTCGGAATAAAAGAATTACAAATTGAGTATTTACAATAAAATACAAAAAATGTCTAAAAATCCTAAAGAGGAGAAAAAGACTTGATCTTCATGTACATGGCGCCTCCGGGGCTCGATCTTCATCTTCGTCTTCAAAAGTTGGACTTATTCACAAAGGATTGGTTCATTTACAAAATAATTGATTTATTTACAAAGAATTGGTTATGAGCTATTTACAAAAGCGGTTTGAAAGAACCGACAAGGGATTAGTCCAAACGCGACTTCTTCACTCCAAATTTATTTCTATAATTAGTGGGACACACTAATGAAATAAACTGGAGAATTTCGTATTTTTGTGGGTTCATTTGATAATTAAACGAAAATCGTTCATAGAATCGAATAAAAACATTTTTACAATAATCTGGACAGAACTTCTAAAATTCATATCTCGGTCATAACTCAACCAAATTAAGTGTTTCAAAAGCCTAACTTAGTTCATTGTACTTCATGTTTCCACTGTAAAAATCTCAAGTCAAGATAGTTGACGATCGCTAATTTATTCACGATTTACGAGCTTCTGGAAGCCTTTAGACAGAACATTGGTTTTGTATTTATTGGGAGTTATTTAAAAGTGATCTAGGTCTAATATTTACAGGAAATAGACTAGACTCTAATTTGAGTATGTAAACAAAATGTCATAAATTTTAGACAAGTCTAAGTCATTTAACGAAAATAAACAAAAGGACTGTACCAAAGCCTTAATGTTCTAAACTTAACCATTTGTCTTTCATTTTGACAGAACCAAAGCCGGTTTGATTAATTCATTAAAAATCGAAAACACATCCGAATGGAGTGATTCTAAAGCCTAGATTGGTTCTTATTGAGTCTTATATCCAAATCAAAGTTCATCTTTTATGGAAAAGGTTCTAAACACCACAAAATTTTCAGTTACGTGAATGTTGTCATTTCTGGACATATACTAGGTTGGTTAATTTTAAAATTAAATCTACTTTGTTAAACTTGAATTCTTCTTTGTAGATTGAAGTAGACACACTAAGAACTTCATACAAAAATTATCAAAAGTAACACACTATTCTAAGTGGTTAGAATGAGCCATTTATTTACAAGGTCGAAATCTGAGAAAATCTTCTAAGGGACAGCCATACTTCGTCCTTTAAAATTTCATTTAAAATTCATTTGTTATCCAAAATGGACGAAATGGGTGGCTGTAGAAATCTAGGAAAATTTTCTTCAATTTACTCATATATGGACTAAGCTCAAAACTTAACTGTTTGTTAGTTATTTACAGATCTATGGACGTTGGTCATTTTGTAGACATATAAACTTCAAAATTCAACTACGGATGACTAAACTGTTGGATCTAGATAATATTTATCTCGTAAGAAAGCCCTCTGGACAAGGTTTCCTTTGATACTAATTTCATCAAATTCCAACCGTTGGATCTTTCTAGATCTACAAATAAAGTATGCTCTAAAAACTGTCAACTATCCGAATTATTACAACTTTGTACAAAAAATAAATCTGAGCCCTCTATATGCAAAATGACCTTTTTTATTCAATTTCAAGTATAATAAAATGAAAATGGTGATGAGAAAGAGAGAAACATTCATTGATCATACAAATTTGGCACAAGCAACTCTGTTCCTCACCGCAAAAAATCACTCTCTACAAGTTGGATCTAAGTCCCCCATGGAGACGGGTTCGCGTGGGCACTTGAACCCTTACCTAGGAATTTTGGCTGCTAAAAAAATATGGTGGTTGATGCCCACACCTATAAAGAGTCCAACCGGTAAAAATGAATTATTAAGGGGGCTTAATAGTGTGTATTAGGAATTTATATACAAAATAAAATGGTTAGTGAAAAGACATAGAAAAAAATAATTGAAGGAGAGAGATAAAAGATTACCCTTGCGTAGATCTAGAAATCTCAATCTTTAAAATTAAGTTAGTTAGTACAAACGCCCTTTATTTTGCACTAACTAGATAAAAAAAGAAGTTTTAGAAATAGTAGAAGTTTTAGAAAACTTTCAAAAGTTGAAGTAAGTTGAAAAAGATGATAGGAAAACTAGAGAGAGAAGTAGAGATTTTAAGATGTAGAGATGAGAAAGAGGCAAATGGCCCTTAGGTTAGTTTTTTGGGGGTATTTATAAGGGACGGAAAGATGAGGGGTGAATTACGGTTAGGAAATGGAGGGTGGGATTTGGTGGGAGGTGGATGGTGAGATGGGGGGTGAGAGAATGTGGATGGGAGAGTGACAAATGTCACATTTGTGGTGATGGAAAGAAGATGGGAGAATCTTGTGAGGCGGAAGTGAGTAGGAAAGAGAAAAGATGAGATAAGGTGGGAGAGAAAATAGAAAAGGGAAAAAACAAAAACAAAATAAAAATAATAAAAAAAAAAGAAATAAAAAAACGGGGGGGGAATAATTTTTTTTTCTTTTCTTTTTCTTCTCTTTTTTCCGGTTTGTGAGGGGGGAATTTTTTTTTATTTTTATTTAATTTTTTGGGTGGGGGGTTAATTTATGGAAAAGGGAAGGGTATTTTGGTATTTCTACTTGATACCATTATTCCCTTTTGTCTTTAGCTATTGGATGGGAACATGGAATATTGTGATGTCATGCATGACATCATAGGATGATGTCATGGAATGATGTCATGCATGACATCATAATTCCAATCTTTATTTATTTTTGCATTTTCTCTTTTATGCTTTTTTTTTTTTTTTTGTATTTTTGATTTATTTTCCCTTTTGGGGTTTGGGTTTTGTGCTTTACTTTGCTAATGGGTTAGGTCACCTTATGGACCCTAAATGCCATTTTTAGCCCAGATGACTTATCTAATTAAGGTAATTACAGTTAATGCTAATATTAACTGTAGTAATTATTTAAAAGAAATACAAGTCAAAATTTGGTGTCTACACCAGCTAAGTAAACAAAAAAATTAAAGACTTCTATATGAACTAAAAGACTTCAAATCAATAAGATATTAAAATATAAATTAAAAAAATAAGAAAGGAGATAGAATTTGGTTATGCTTCCTATATATTTTTTTAACAAACCATACAAATACGAGTGTAGAATAGCATTATTTGGGAGCAATGAGGAGCATGCCATTTAAGCAAGAATAAAGACAAAAAATAACGAGTGTAAAACGTTTAGGACTCTTAGCATTCTTACCGGTGTAAAATTAGATATTGATAAACCAGTATAGTTTTATAAGGGTTAAAACAGATCTTCGTCATATATTCAAAATCATATATAACTTTATCTATATTCTCAAAAAATAACCAAAATTATACCATCAGATTCGGATCGAAAAATACTTCAGAACGAGATGTATTTACAATATGTTTAGAACAAATAAGGAGGCATTTCTCGGGACCATTGAGGCACGTTACATCATCAAAAAAGTATAGGACGTGCCAGCTAAGTAAACTAAAAGTTAAAGACTTCTAAATGAACTAAAAGACTTCAAATCAATAAGATCTTAAAATAAAAATTTAAAAATAGCCAGAGGTGGTAAGAAAGGAGATAGAATTTGGTTATGCTTCCTTTTTATTTGTTAACAAACCATACAAATGCGAGTGTAGAATATGGCTCCAACTTTTCATAAGTTATAGCTCTTTATGTTATACATCACCCAATTAGAATCATGGTGAAATGCAAATACTTAATTTAGAGCATGATTTAACTATTCCACCAAGTTTTGCCTCTCCATGTATCCATCAATAGCGCACATGCTATAACGATACAAGATTATTGTAAGAATTAAGAGCTTGAGAAGAACAAAAAGTAAACTTTATATAGTTTACTTTTCCATGGTTCATGATTCATTGCGTTAGTAATTTATGATTAAAGTCAATTTTGATTATCTTTTCTTTGTTGTGAAATATTACATATGATTTATAAGTACTAAAGACCAGACATATAAGGTATGGAGAGTATCAATTAACCGAATGAAATTGACATTCTATATTTTACTATTTTGGAATATTTTTTAATTTTTCTGTTCTCTCGCTAGCTTATTTCATAGCTTTAGTTTCAAAAAATTTAAGTTTATTTCTGTATTTTTAACTTCGATTTTATCCATGAACAAACTTTTACTTTCAATTTACATACAGGGTTAGAAGTTGTGTCAAAATTTAAAGGTATGCTCTATACTCGAATTGAGAGGAGTGATTAGAGATAGAAGGGTTGGATCAATACACTTGCTTGAAAAAACATGAGTGTTATAGAGATTTGTAAAGTGTTTTGTTAGTGCCGATATTTTCTTTAATTTTCTCCCTTTCGTATCAATAAGGGATAAAGGGGAATACGCAATTGAATTGGTATACAAGTAAACAACTGAAACAAGTAATTTGGTATTGTTTTCTTCTTCTTTTTCTATTTTCTTACTTTCTCTATTCGATGCAGGTTACGAAATGATATTATTAGCTCATTATCCTTTATGTTCAGGGGAGATTAGCTTAAGTGAGTTTTTTTTTTTTTCCACCTCACCGATTTATGGTTATTTTTTTAGATGCTTAACACGGTTTCATACTTTTACGCAGGTTGAACTTCTCTTTTAGTGTAGGTTGAACTTGATTACAATAGTTTTTTCTTAATTCTTATGTTTATGAGATTATTGTTAAATACATGAACGAGTAATAATATGTCTACCTTTTATTCAAAATTTACCATTTTTTTAATGCTTAAAAGTGATAAACATCATTATGGTGCATTTCGAGAGGGTCACAAAAGGTATATTCGATTCATCCTTAGAAATATATTGTATGACAAATAATTAGCAAGACACATAGAAAGACATGCATAGAAGAATTCGATCTGTTCATAGCATTAATATGGATAATATAAAAATGAAGTGGACATGAGTTATTTATTGGTTCCTCATCTGAATGCAAGCCCCCAAACGCAACAACCATTGCTTGATTTCCCTTTTGAAGCTTTTTGTCCCTATTTCTTTGTTGTCCAATGGATTGTTCCTTAACTTGATTTTCATCGTTCAGAAACGGACAATATTTGATGAAGTGACCTGGATTCCTGCAGTTATGACATAAATAGTCAGTCTTATTTGAGGAGGAGGATTTACCTTTGAATTTATTTATAAAAAGAAATAGAAACTTCAAAGATGAAATCTGCAAGCTTGAAAATGAAAATAAGATCTTGACTAGTAAGTTGAATAAACTGCAAATTGAAATTGATGCTAGCCGAACTACCAACTTATGTATTCAACTGATTGCAAAGAGATAAAACTGAGTTTTGATGAATTAAAATTTGATTTTAATATGCTGGAAAAAGAAAAGGTTGATCTTTACAAAAAGTTAAAATCGAATGAAGTAATGGGTACATCTACAGGTAACAATTAAGGAACTTGTGGTGAATGGTTCCAAAGTTACCAGCCAATAGCTAGTAGGTCTCCAGGTAACAATCAAGGAACTTCTACCGAATGGTTTCAGAGTTACTGTACCAGAAATAAGCAAGGCTTGGGATATAAAAGACCGTGGGTAGGTTATGATTCTAAAAGCAAGTATGTGAGCCTACCAGAATGTAAACTTTGCATGTATTGTGATAAAACAGGTCACATGAGAGTAGAATGCCCAAAGAGAGAAAAAGCCTTTGAGAGTAATAGTGGTTATGCTCGAAAGAGTAACAATGGCTATGTCAAAAAGGTTAAGCAAATATGGGTTAAATTGAATGTTAAATTTGAATGGCTAAGTCTGATTTGAATGTTAAATTTGTGAGAAAGGGACCCAATCAAATATGGGTTCCTAAGACTAAACCCTAATTAAGTTTTGTAGGCACGAGTGAGGGGGAGCGACCCGTGGTACCTCGATAGCGGTGTTCCATGTATACAAAATGAGATAGATTAAAATCATTCTCTCACTCAATGCCTTCGCTTGTGGAAGTGTGATGTTTAGGGACAATAATAAAGGTGAAATAACCTTATGCAGGTAAGGTAGGCAAGTCTCTCATACACTCCATCTATAATAATCTTTGTGTTGAGGAAATTTGATGAGTTTTGCAGGATAATCAAAGTAATGATTTTGAGATTGGACTAGTACGCTCATATCAAGATGAGAAAACAATGAATGAATTTGAAGGAGCAAGTTGCTGAGCTCCGAGATGCAATTGCTAAGAGGGAACAACGAGAAGTAACAGACAGGGTAATAAACGATGACACACTGAAACGGGTGAAAGACACTGCTGAGCTATTCCCGACCTGTTACCTCAGAAGTTCCCTGAGATCCGAGATGTTAAATCCTCTTAAGTCAATATGTACTAAAGCATGAAAACGTCGTGGTTCGCACCAACGACGTCAATCGTAAGTGGTATTGACGAGGTAGTTTAAATTCTATTTTGACTTTATAATTTTTGTGCTCATTTATAATATCTTATCTTGTGATGAGCTAATAAACAATCCTAAGGTATCATTGACTATTAATTGCACTAAGGGTTAAATTGATTGAATTCTTTACAGAGCCTTTGATTAGAGAACAATTTGAGAGACTAAAGCTTGAGTTAGACATGATTAGAGTGACATAAAGGTTCATGATTCATACCCCCAATGATTGGCTAGTTTATGTGAAAACTTGCAAACAAGTGTATTTTTTTGAGTGAATATACCATGTGCATATGAGATCTTTTTGTAGGTCATAAGCAACTCGCGTGTTGTAACTGGCATAACCACTTGCACCAAGTGTAAGTAATGACTCCCAAAAGATCTGATGATATTACCCTTACGCTTCAAACGTTAAAACTGAGTAACAAGGTACGAGTTCATATGTACTACCACTGTTACCCCAACTATTACCTAGCCATCAGTTAACTTATAAAAGAAAAAATTGCCTTATTCTTTTCCGCAGCCCTGACCCCATCTTGAGTATATCTATGAGACGGTTCCACAACTCCGGATTATTTCATACTCCCTCCGTTTCAGATAAATGTTACAGTTGTTTTTTGAAAGTCAAAGTTTAAAAACTTTGACCATTAATTTAAGAAAAACTAAAAGGATTCACAATGTAAAAATACTATGGTTAGATTCATTTTCAAAAGTACTTTCGGAAAATCAAATTTTTAAAACTTTATATCTTCATTTAAATACAAATATTCATGGTCAAAGTAGTGCATTGGAGACCGTGAAAAAGTAACTGTATACATTTATTTGAAACGGAGGGAGTATATGTTTTCCTAATTCTCCCAATCACCCAACTTAGCCCAAACACTATCTTTATCCTTCCACGTATAAAAAACTCACCCCTCTCTCCTATTTTTTGCCTCTTTCCTTGAAGGTTGTCTCAACAATGAGAATAAAGTGAGTTGAAGTTGCGATAGTGATTGCCATGTGATTCATGTAATGGAAAGGAAATAGGTGAAAGTGGGTTGTGAAGAATGAATGGGGGGTTAACATGAAGATGGTTGTGAACTTGTGATGATGGTTATACATGCATTAACATAGAGGGAATTAGATGGGAACCCCAAAATCGAAGAAATTTCAACTATGACAAATATGTGTTCTTCAAGAGGCTAACTTTCTTTTACAATTGCTTGAGTATGTATATTGTTAAAATCACCAGTATTCTTAGTTAAGAATTTGGAGTGGTTAAAAAAAAGAAAAAGAAAAAAAGAATCACTCACATGGAATTCATTCTTCAGTTCTTATTTGATACTAGTTGATTATTATTATTTTGTCAAGCATCACTTACTATAAGTGAATAGCTCTATTGAAACTGTTTCAAGGTTGCCTATGTAGACAACAAAATTAATGCGTAGGCAAAAATAAGTTGAACAAATATAATTTGTATTGATTTGAATGTATGGGTTACAATCTCTGTATTTTCTATCTGTTACAATGAACAAATAATATAAATCCTCTGATTTTGTCTCTTAATTTTAATGTTCTTGAGCAAGGGTCTTCAAAGACTTAAATCTTGATCAAGGTAGCAATTTTGATGGAGGAAATGCTCTGGCAGGGCTTTCTGCTTGTAGATTTTTCAACCTCTGGAATGAAGTGAGATTTCGGTATTTATAGAGAGGAACAGGGAGCTTCGATCCCCTAACGGGTTTGGTAGTCATGGACTAGCCCAATTTCTTGACTTGGTAGTCTTTTCTTGTGGGTTTGGCCGATTTAACTGTTTATTTGGCTCAATAGGTGTGGGTTGGCCCAATGGTTAAATATAAGCCCATTTTGATGGCTTTTGGCCCATATTAAATTTTCGGGGTTAATAAATTAAATTAAGCTAAATTTATTTTAACCCAAAATAATTAATTAAATTCAATTAAGGCACTTAATAAATTTTTAGTGCCTACAAATTGCCCCCTCGAGGCCGAGTCACGTACACGACATCGTGTTTCATCGTGACGAGGTGTCGAACTAGACTTGACGTATCAGTCTACCATGTAGTTGACTCCATTATAAGGGAGCGTGGATATATTTAGATTCAAGGGCTTGGAAGCGTTTTCTTGAATCTAGCAGAACGAGGGTCTTGTCGACTTGTTCCCGAATTGCGGACCTACTTTTTTGTGGTAGGGAGGTGACGGGGCCTTGTTGTATGGTTTGTTCCATTATGTCTAATGGGGCCTTTGTGGCTTGTTCCGTATCGTCTCATCAACGACAACATGTTGTTATCACTTTATTGAACTTTTGACTTAGCAGGTAGACGAATTAATTTGTAGCGTGTAACAACACTTTTAGTCGTCTCCTTGTCAATTTTTTTTTTATTTTAAGGTTAGCTAGTTTTCTTGGTTACCAAGACGTTTTCCCGTTAGTACTAGGCTACCCCAACTGGTAATCGATTTGATCAGGTAGTCCGAGTAGTAGTTGGATTTGGAAATATTTCCAAAAACGTAAATTGAAGACTTCCTGTTGGCTAGAAACATTCAGGACTGTAATTGTAGTCCAATTAGGATTAGGAAGGACGAAAGCTATAAAAGCTTGTATGCAGAGACAAAAGTATTTCTTCTTCACAAATCTCCCCACCAAACTCATCGGTCGTGAAACTTTAGCTCCTGCCACAAAAGACGAAAGGGAATAGGGATACTCTGGTTTTATTTTGTTTGTTCTCTTGGCCTCTGGGAACTTGATAGAAGTCAACCAAGAGTGAAGGTATTTGAACCTGGTCCTTTTCTTTTGGTTTCTTTAATTTATAAGCTTTGCCTTTTGAGTTCACTCACCTGTACATATCTCAAGCTTGCTTTACAAGAACCCTTGCAGTTGAATTTGACTCGGCCACTTTCCAACTTCTTGGTTTTATTTTTAATATCCTCTTGCTGATTTTTTCACTATGCTGCATACAACAAATCTTTTTATTATTGCCATTCACCATGGCTTTTGATGTAAAGCCTTCTTTGTTTCTTAAGTCTGGTTCTGTTTGATGTATTACAGAATTTGTTCCGACTCCCACTCTTGAAACTGTGAAACTCCTTCGATCGGAATTTATTGGCGTCAATCGTACGAGCGAACTAGATAAGTTAGCGAACTCTTTTTTTTTTATGTATTGCCTGGTACCTTGATTTTTTTTTATAAATCTCCTTGCTCTGTTTTGGGAGTTAGTTGCCGACTTGTGAATCAACTGGACTAGGTAGTTGACCATCATGTGCAGTGTGCCTCTTTGATTGTTTGGAATTTAATCACGATTCACATAGTTCAAACCCGTGCTAGTGTAGATAAGTTTTTGTCTTTTCTTCTTTGCCCTTAAATATTTATGATCATCAGTAGAACATATATATATAGTAGAAATTGGCACCACTTGTAATGTTTCAATGAATGAAGTTAGGCAAAGATCCCACGTAGTTCTCCTCAATTAGCACAAGGATTGTTGTAGTGAGAATTAATTAATGATCATGTATTTGGATGACTCATTATATTAATCCATACTTTGTAAACAACCCACACTTGTGGACTTTATCTTGTTTGTTTCAAAGGCAAATTAATTGTTGCCCTCTGACTTTGGTTTCTTATTTTGTCTTTATGTATGCAAATATTAACATACAAGAACTTTGACTCTGTGACTTGGATTTTTGGAGAAAACCTCCATGGCACCATCACGTGATAGTCGACATACTTCATTAAGTACAATCTTATGTCTTCTTTTTTTTTTAATTTGCTTTAATATGGTCCCTGTAGCTTTGTCTTGCTAGTACTTATAAAAGAATTGATTCCCTACCTTCGTCCCTTTTTTTTATCTTTTTTTTTTTTTGCTGAATTTGCTTTGGTTTTGTAACTATTGTCTTTGTAGGTCAGTGGTAAATCAATCAAAGCAAAATATTTTGCCAGTTCCTTTGTGATTTCAAAGTACTTTGATGGGTACTCAAAACAAGGTGAGATCCGCTTTTCAAAGCCCCTTAATTTTTGTTTGCACTTTCTCGCTATGTTTTTGCTCTTGGTATACGTACATGTTTTGTATTTGGTATGTCTTGCATGTATATGTTTTAGGGGCCACGCATGCGTCTTAGAGAGCAAAACATAATACATGGGATCATCTCGAATTTGTGAACTCATGCGTTGTAACCGTTAGAGGCCATCTCGGGTTCACATCTCCATGCGTTGTACCCCATGTATTTGAAGACCAAAACATAGTGCATAGAATCATCTCGTATTTGTGAACTCATGCGTTGTAACCGTTAGAGGCCATCTCGGGTTCATATCTCCATGCGTTGTACCCTATGTGCTTGAAGACCAAGGTTTGCCGCCGTACCCTAAGTCATCTCGAATTTGTGACCTCATGCATTGTAACCGTTAGAGGTCATCTCGGGTTCACATCTCCATGCGTGCACTTAGGTACTAGATGAAAACAAAATACATGATCCTAAAAGCAACAATGAGTCCTCTAAAAGTGCAACCACAACACGCATATAGAGTCATTAGTGCAACAACGATTCCTTTGACATGTGCAATCTAACAGATTATAAGAGTGCTGACACCCTCTCTTTTTTTCTTTTTTTTTTTTAGGGTATAACCATGATGTGATTCAAGGAGCATACGCAAGACAGTCATCTTTACCTCTTAGCAACTGCATCCGAAGATGGCAAGGCTAAGAAGGACATAACTTTTCATGTGCGTCACTTCACTCTTGCGACCTCGAGGACCAGCACTACAAATCGATCGCTCACTTGTTCAATTGGAGATGTCAACCATGATTGAACAAGGAGCGCATGACGGGACCACCGCTCATATCCTGAAAAGTCCTAATCATGATTGTTTACCTTCGAACGACACTTTTCCTTTACTAGGTCGCAATATCATCTCTGGCTCATCCAAGTGGAGTTCTCATAGTTTGAAGATTTCGGGGGAGTTTAATTACATTCCGAAGTATTGGGAGTGGACTGAAGATATTCTTTCTCGCTTCAGAAATATCTTGGAAAAGTGTTCTATCTGCAATGCTATATATGCTTCTCTTCACACCTATGACCGAGAGCCTAGTGTTTTCCGTGCATTTTGTGAGGGTTGATGCCCTACTACTAAAACCGTTCACACTTTGGCAGGCGAGGTATCCATTTCTCTATGGGATCTATATAAGATCGGTGGTTTGCCTATTTCTGGCTTACCTTATGACGAGATGGCCCCTAGTTGTAGCACATTGCAAGAGAAAGATAACGATGGCCAAAGACTAGTCTCGCAAATTTGTGAGTACTTATTTGCTGCGTACCATCACCTGGAAAATCACTCTTCCCATGAAGTTTCTGCTGAGAGATAGATTGATTTTTGGTGTAAGAAGAAGTTAGTCTACAAAGCCCCAACTACACGCCGACAACAGGCAGGCCACGGGTGCTTCGAAACTTACTCACAATCCAGATGGTAATTTCCAACTTCAGTCGAGGGAGTGGAGCGAAAAGGAAGTTATGATTCTTAATGCTCTTGGGATTGTAGAGACAGAGGTACAAGAGAAAGTGTACTTGGCAACATTTCTTTCTTGTTGGTTATGTACCTTTGTGTTACCAGACACTAAAGACAGGTTAATTAGACCTAAAACTTTTGAGATTGCGGGGCGACCTTGATGGTGTCGCAAAAGAATTTTAGTCTCGATGTCCCAGTATTGGCTAGCATCTATCGTGGTTTGAATGAAAGAGCCAACTCTACTAAACCATCATTTAGCAACTGTCTTTTTCCTACCCACTATGTTTATGCTTGGCTAGCTTGTTATTTGACACACATTACTCTCTTAATCCATCCCCTACAGGTCATGGAATGACAAAATACTCAGCCGCCCAATCGGCCAGATTTAAGGAGGATGCGGAGGCTCGAAAGCTTATTCATGTGGGGGGAATCATTGATTGGGGGTGTAATATTTTGAACAAGAATCGGAATGAATCCTTATGCGATGATGGTAATTTGGAAGCCTCGAGGCATGACTACATGGTGTCCCTTCGTTTTTCCTATTTACCTTTGCGCGATGGAGACTTCTTTCATGCTGACCCTACAGTCCTCATCGGTTCAGTAGACAGTTTGGTTTTTGTCAAGATATTCCTGGCAAGCTTCTAGATAATCCTGTTCCCAATGAGGTTTCTTATAGAAAAGCATTGACATACTAGGATACGCTCCTATCTATGGATAGCACGTCTAATGTCTTTCTACCTTGACCCTATTTAAACCTATCGCAATTCGTCACCACTCGATTTAAGGATTGGTGGACCAAGATGAATGTTCATGACCTTAGGGACAATGTCGCTATCCTTTAGAGAGGACTTGAACCTGATATATCTCAATCGCAGAAGGATCAGAAAGATAAAACATCAAAGAAAGATACAGGATGCGACATCGTGGTCATAAATGGTGATACTGCAAATGAGATTTCAAGCGTTGTTGCTACTATGCGAGATGCCTCTTCCCAGTCACAATCACATTACAGATGATGATAATGAGAGTAGTGATAAGGAGTCTGAAACCAACTTTAAACATCGTAGAAGGAAGCGAAAGTTTCAAGCTGACGATGTGGAGGATACTAAGACAATTTGCGTTGATAACGTTTTTTATAACGTTCTCGATTTTTCGGCCACACCCAACGACCTTGTATTGGTATGCTTTTCTTCGTATCCATTCTATTCATCTTCTTTTTCTTTCTTTGTTTACTCATTATTCTTATCTATTTTATGCAGACAGGGGATTTTGATCATGACAAAGAGGTAACAAATGCGATCAATAAGCCCCTTCTTAATGAGATGAAACCAGGAGCAAAGACTTATGGCCCCATTGTCGACCTGGAAAAGACTACAACGTTGTGAAGGGGTTGACTGCTAAAGTCGCCAAAGAGAAAGAAGATGATGCAGACTCTCTATCCGCCCATAGCCAAGCCTCTATTGAGGGACCTCATTCCTTGGAGACAGCAAGCAAGAAGCTTGTAGATGTTCCAAAAAACAACTCCACAGTTGAATTGTCTCCCGCCAAGAAGAAGTTTCTTCCTTCATATTCAGTTACTTCCTTTCGACCTAGTCCTCATTCAAGAAATATATTTGCAGAAGCCATACACGACATTAGAGCAAAATATTTAGTGAGCTTACGTGATGCTCCTTTCATTGAGGTTGAGAAGAGGTATTTGGAGACTTCCACAGTATATAAGGGCATTGCAAACCTTAAAGGAGATCCTACCTCACTGAAACGTGAAGTTGACTCATACGTGGCTTCTGTCAAATCTTATCTTGCATTGGAACATGTTGTTGCGCAACGCAAGTGGCCTTACGACTTAGAGCAAGAAGTGGCAGTACATACAGTAAAGGTCACTAAAGCAGAATCAAGCCTCAATACTGTGCGTGCAGAGCACGGTGACTTAGTTAGGAGACGCTTGAGAGTCGAACAAAAGGTTGCGAATCTAGAGGAAGAGCTACACAATGCTCGAGAAGAAGGACGTCAATTGACAAGTGACCTGGAGGCTAAAACAACTTTGGTGAGCCAAGTCGAAGCACACGTCGTAGAGATGCGACGAGTTCTAGCTGAAATAGAGGCGAGCCAAACTTTAACACCTGAGGAAGCTTCCCAATTCGAGGAGCACAAGAAGAGCCTTTTGGAGCTTCAGTCATCACTTAAACCCGAAGAGTGGATGAACTCAGAATGATTGCTCTTATGCTTATTTCTTGTCTATTTATTTTACTCACCTGCGAACATAGACTTCCCTTATGTATTGTCGACTCCATTCTTTTATGAATAAAGAACGTTTTTTGTTTATTTGTTTGACTGTACTTGGTTTTGTGTTTCCAAGTTGCCTACGTACTTATAAGAGCATGCAATCTCTAAATAAGATCAAGTCATAACGTATTTCAAGAAAAGAAAATAATTTATCTAAATTTTTTTTCGTTCACAGTTTATACTCTTGCGGGCCAGGAGTAGTACAATGCTTGTTTTCTCCTTTTTTTTTTTTTTTTTAGTGTGTGCAGTTTAAGCTCTTGCTTAGGAGCATGGTGATGCACTCTTCAAGGATAGTAACACTTCAAGAACTTGCTGTTGATAAGGCCAATTCTAAGTCCTTCACCATCAACAATCTTTTAAGCACCGTTTGTGTAGACCTCTTGAACGACATATGGGTCATCCCACTTAGAAGTAAACTTGCTTTTAGTTTTGTGTGAGACGATGATAGGCCTTCTGACTTCAAGGAACATATCCCCAACTTGGAAAGAGCGAGGACGAACTTTTTTATTGAAGGCACGTGACAAACGTGCTTGATAACATTGCAACTTTTGTTGTGCCTCGATCCTTTTCTCGTCAAGGGCCTCTAACTCTATTAGGCGAAGCTTATCTTTTTCATCATCCGTGAGACCTTCTTGTATAGCGACTCGCAAGGATGGGATTTCAAGCTCCAAAGGCAAGACAGCCTCCACACCGTACATAAGAGCATAAGGAGTTGATTAAGTTGGCGTCTTGTAAGTAGTGCGGTATGCCGACATGGCTTCGTCGAGCCTTTCATGCCAATCTTTCTTTTTGGGCTTCGAGACTATCTTGCTTAACAAGTTGAAAAGAGTCTTGTTTAAAGCTTCAGCCAAACCATTTACAGGGGCATTGCACATCGAGGAGTTGTGTTGGGTAAACTTGAATTTCACACAACCAACTTGTTGACGAATGACTTAGCATCATCAGTGATAATGTATCGTGGTACGCCATATCGATATATGATGTGTGTTCGGATAAAGTCGACGACATTCTCCTTTTTGACTTCATGGAGAGGGACTGCTTCTGCCCATTTAGAAAAGTAATCAGTTGCAGCCAGGATGTATAAGTGACCAGCTGAAGACTTAGGTGTGATGGGTCCTACTACATCGAGTCTCCAAGCTTCAAAAGGCCAAGACGCTACTGTTGGATGCAATGGTTCAGGAGGTTGATGAAAGAAGTTTGCATGGAATTGACAAGCATCACATATTTTTGCATAGTCCATGCAGTCTTGTACCATGGTTGGCCAGTAACACCCCATTCTCTTGACATTGCCATAGAGTTTTGGACCAGATTGGTGGGAACCACATATTCCTGAGTGAGCATCTTTTACTGCTTGAGTCGCCTCTTCTTCTCCTAGGCATCTCATCCAAATTCTAAGGAATGATCGACGATAAAGTGTTTCTTTGTAGTATATAAAGTGAGCAGCTCGTCGACGAATTTCTGTTTTGTGCCTTGGGTCATTTGGTAACCTTGCGTGCTCCAAGAAGTCGATTAATGGTTGACGCCAATCCTCTTTGTCAATTTGATAGACAGAGATGAGATTGACTTCTCCATCAAGTTTTTTTTCAAGTGGGGCTACAACCCACTCTTTGCATATAGGAATGGACATGTTATCCTTAATTTGACCCCAGTACCAAAGTGGCTGCGAGATTTGCAAGCGCATCAGCCATCTTGTTGGCACTCCTTGGATCGTGTCCCAACTTGACTGTATTGAGCCTATCCAGCAATTGCTTTGGGATCAAGTCTTCCTTCTTGACTTCTTAGTCGTTGAGAAGTTGGTTAATCACCACTTGTGAATCACCATATATGTCATAATCCTTGACTCCTATTTCCAGTGCCATTTGAACACCCAAAATGAGAGCTTGATACTCGGCCACATTGTTGGAACATAATTGAGTAAGCGTAAAGGAGTATGGAAACACATGTTTTTCCGGAGATATGAAGACTACTCCCGCTCCAGCACTGTCTTGGCGTGCGGCCCCGTCAAGATACATTTCCCATGGAGGCACTATTTCAATAAGGAACACTTCTTCACCTGGCAAGTCGACTGTGAGTTCCCATTTTGCAGGGATTGAGTGATCGGCTAGAAAGTCGGCCAATGCTTGCCCTTTGATGGCCTTTTGAGACACATACTCGATGTCGTGTTGCTTAATCAGTACTGCCCATTTGGCAATTCTCCCTAACAAGACCGGCCTTGACAATATGTAGTTGATAGGGTCGGCTTTGGATATGATCCTCATTGTGTGCGCTTGCATGTAGTGCTTTAACTTTTAGATTGCAAAAATTAGCGCCAAGCACATCTTTTCAATTGGTGAGTAGTTCAACTCTGTGCCTACCAAAGTGCGACTCTTTCCTTACCCTATTCATTTTCTTGTGCACATAATTCCCCCAATAATCGTTCTTGTGCTGCGATGTAGAGAATAAGTGGTTTTCCATGAATTTGTGCGCCCAAAACTGGCGGTGTAGAGAGATACTTCTTGATGCTATCGAAGGCGGCACGACACAAGTCATCCCAATCAAATGGAGCATCCTTTTTCATGAGATGAATAAATGGATGACACCGTCCTGCGAGGTTGGAGATGAACCTTCGAATGTATGCAAGACGACCTTGAAGGCTCCGAAGATCTTTAAGATTCTTTGGTTCGGGCATGTCTTGGATCGCCTTGATTTTAGACTGGTCAATTTCAGTTCCTCTATGTTTGACAGTAAAGCCAAGGAATTTTCCCGAAGTAACTCCGAAAGCACATTTAAGTGGGTTCATCTTCAATTGACATCTTTGGAGTCTTTCGAAGATTTGGCGAAGGTCTTGCAGATGGTTCGCTCGTTTCTTGGACTTGACCACGACATCATCGACATAGCACTCAACTGTTATATGCATCATGTCCTCAAAAATTTGCTGCATGGCTCGTTGATAAGTGGCTCCAGCATTTTTTAAGCCAAACGGCATCACCTTGCATTGTAGCAAAATATTCCCTTCGGAGTACGAAAGGTTGTGGCTTCCTGATCTTGTGGCGCCATATGTATTTGGTTGTAACCAGCGGTGCAATCCATGAAGGACAAGGCTTCATAACCAGTAGTAGCACCGATCATTATCTCTGTCACAGGAAGGGGAAAGTCATCCATTGGACATGCTTCATTTAAGTCCCGAAAGTCAACACAGATTCAAAGTTGGCCATTTTTCTTCCTAATAGGAACAATGTTTGCAATCCATGTAGGATATTTAACCTCGCGAACGAAGCCGGCTTCGATGAGATTGTTGACTTCTTTCTCAATTTCAGGAAGTAACTCTGGTCGAAAGCGACGCAATGATTGCTATCTTAGGGATACTCCCTTTTTGATTGCCAAGTGATGAACTACGACTTTTGGGCCAAGTTTGGGCATCTCTTCATAACTCCAAGAAAATACGTCTTTGTACTCCGAGAGAAGCTTGACATATTCGTCTTCTTCTTCAGACGTAAGTAAAGTACTTACGAAAGTGGGGCGTGGTTCTTCTAGAGTTCCAAGATCTAACTCTTTTAGATCATCCACTGTAGCTTGCCCCCCATCCTCAAGATTTTCAAGAGCCTCTTGGGGTTCTATCTCAGTTGCAGAGTCTACACTTGGCACTTCTTGCACGCAGATATGACAAGATGTAACGATATCCTCTTCAAGTTCCACACCTTATTGAGATGACTCTTGTTCATTGGTATGGACCACTGTACGTCTCCTTATCTTTAGTGCACCGTTTGTGTTTACTTCCAATGTTGAGAAGCGTTTCATGCGAGAAGGGACGACGCTATTGAAATCTTTATCGGAAGTGACGTCTTCTTTCACCCTCTCAGTGTGATCCCGTCGTCGTCGCCATTGCTTGGCAGGTGTAGCACCGATGCTACTAAAGACAGAACATTTTTCCTTTATAGGTTTATGATCATGTGACACTTGATCGTTTGAATCATCGTGTTGGTCACTTAACCTACTAAACACAGATGGGCGCACTGTAGATGGTGGGCGCAACCTGTCGAACACCGAGGTTCTTGTATTTGGCTTGATCCTTTCACCTTCATCACTGGTAACCTCCTCTATATTAATGTATTGAGAGGTTGACCTTTCTGTCTTGCGGCGGCCAGAGATCTTGATTGGTTGAGGGGGAGTGTATCCTAGACCAACTTTAGGAACCCAAACGCGTGCTCCTTGTTGCTGCAACTTTGTTTGAGTTTTGTTGAGCCCATAAGGTTTAGCTTCAATGACCTTTCCTAGAGGCGGAGGATTATCAAAATTGTATCCCGAAATCTCCACAACTTTGTACGCCTTAGGATCAAAGTTTTCACTTATAGAGGCTTACTCGTCATTCAACAATTTAGAGGAGGAAACAAATCCAAGCTTAGAAGGCTTCTTCACTTGAGTTTGTTTTGGATCAGCCAAGGGAATGGTCGCACTGGGTTTTAAAAGTTTGAGACTTTCTTCACTCATTTTTAGAGTAGCTTTCTGTTTACACCCCTTACCTTTGCATTCTGAAAAAGGTGATTCTCCCTCTTTGCGACGCGACTTTGGGATATATCGCAACAGAGGGGTTGACAAGGGTGAAGGTGTTGAAGTGGTCTTCTTTTCGAGAGGGTTGGTGCTTTGACTTTGATTCTCTCTCTCCTTGCTTTCCTTCTTCTTGCCCTTAGGTGTTAGTACAACAGTTGGAGGAGAAGTAGTATCCTCTTTCTCTTTGACACTTCGTTTACCTGTTGAGGAGATTGATGGTGGCAAAACCTCGCTCAAGACATTATTTTCTTGGTAGAATTTGACATCTGCGAAATATTACTCCGCCTTGGTGAATGGCTTGACCTCACCCAATATCTTTTTCTCGTCTTCTCTATAATACTTAAGGCACTGGTGAAGGGTGGATGCGACAACACCATTTTCGTGAAGCAAGGACGTCCAAGGAGTATCTTGTAGGACGTCTTTGAATTTATGACATGGAACAAGGTAGTAGAGGACATGCCACCTGTAGCGAGGTCCACTCGAATCATGCCAATTGCACGTTGGCTATCGAGGTTAAAACCCTGAATCACAAGTTGGCTAGTCATAAGTTCTTCCATAGAAATGGCAAGCTCCAACATGGTTGTCTTGGGCATAATGTTGACGGTTGATCCTCCATCAATCAAGATGCGCTTAACTTTTTGCCCCCGGATGTATCCAGAGATGAACAATGGACGGTTATGGGGCTTTGACCCCAACAAGAAATCCTCATCTGTAAAAGCCAACATGGTACTGCATGAAGAGCACTTATTGGAGATTTCAGAAGATTCTCTGAAGTCTTTCACTTTGTCAGCGTAAAGCTCTGGATGACTTAGAGCTAACGCTAGCAGCTGACGCATATCTTCCGGTAAGTGGAAGGTTTGTCTCCAACCCATGCGTGAAGGAAGACCTTCTAACACAGCAAGGATTTTGGCATCTCTCTCACGATTTGGGAAATGTGAGGACCTTTTAACAGGTGTTTCATTTTCCTTTTTCCCTTTTTCTTGCTCGTCGTCTATTGTGTAGCACGAAACCACATGCACAGCAGCTGGAGTGAAGAATTTTTCTGGGAAGAACTCTTCCAATGTTACAGGCTTTAGAGGTTCTTGCTCGAGAAAATCAATGGGCAATGTGTATGGCTTGATGCCTGCCTTTGACTTTTTCTTTCCTTTAGAGCGACGAGGGTTCTTCCCCTTATTTTTCCTTTTCTTACGACGGGGTGGGGGTGGTTGTGCTCGCACTTGCTTCCTTGACCTTATTCTAGTCACAAGGGTCCAACCTTCATCATCATCATCATGATGAGAATGCTCAGCAAGGTTGTTAGACTCGACTTGTGGGAGTTGCTTCGTTACAGACACGACAACAGGTTCCAAACTCCCAAATTGAATCAGGCATAGCTGAGAAGACTCAAAGGATCCAAGTGTCACTGAGGCATGGTTAGATTCCACAGTCTCATCAACATCTAACAGGATATTTCCTTCCTTAGCCAACTTCATGATACATTCCTTGAGCGTTATGCATTTCTCAAGAGGGTGACCAAGGACCCTGTGGTACCGACAGTAGTTTGGGGTCTGTAGTCTTTCGGGCTTCCTCTGGTCGCTTGGACTCTGGTAACTCGATGACCTTCTTCTCTAATAAATCGTCTAGCATACCAGACAAGTCAGAGTCCGGAAAAGGATACTTTTTTGCTTGAAGCACCTTAAGTGTGGGACAATTATTTTCCATGTCCCTTGAGTACATGCTCGCTCCCTTTTCAAACTTTGGCTTGACAGAGATTTTCAAAGGCATGGTGGAGATGCTCATGGATTCTTTAGTAGAACTTTTTGAAGACTTGTCGTTCTTCTTATAGTCCTTTTTCTCTTTCCTTGGCTCGAGGGAAGGAATGAGCTTGCCGCCATGACTAGCAATGGTGATCTCCATGTCATGTACCCGTGTTTCCAACTCTTGAAAAGTTTTAGGCTTGATACCTTGCAAAATGTAGAGCAAGTTCCACTCCATTCCTTGGATGCACATTTCAACCACCGAGGTCTCACTGAGGCGATCCTTGCATTCTATACTTAGTGCTCACCACCGATTGATGTAATCGGCGACAAGCTCTTCTTTCCATTGCTTTGTGTTAGTCAGCTCAGTCATGCTGACGACACGCCTCGTGCTGTAAAAGCGATTCAAAAACTCCCCTTCCATTTGTTCCCAACTGTCAATGGATTCAGGAGACAAGTCCGTGTACCAATCGAAGGCGATACCTTTGAGAGAGCGAACAAACTGCTTGACTAAGCGGTCACCGACAGTTCCAGCATTATTGCACGTCTCTATGAAGTGCGCGACGTGCTGTTTAGGATTACCCTTCCCATCAAACTGCTGAAACTTGGGAGGTTGGTAACCAGCGGACATCTTTAGAATGTCGATGCGCTTGGTGTACGACTTAGTGTAATGATGGGAAGTTTGAGAACCTCCACCAAATTGCACCTTAACTGCACTTGCTATCATATCCTGAATCTGTTGGACAGTCAGCGAGCCAGTGTCGGATTCAGGATTTCCCTTTTCACTGTGCTTGGAATACACAGACTCATCATCGTCGCTGTCATCCTCAGACTCAACAATCGGTTTCTTTTCCAGTTTCTTGGTCAAGGCAGCGATGTGCTCGTTCTGACGCTTAATTTCAGCATTCTTCTCCTCGCTTTCCTTAGAAAGCTTTGCAAGTAGCTCCTGCATGTCTTTTAATTGTTCTTCCACAGTTTTGGCTTCCGTCAGCATAGCAGAAGCGACGTCAGACTGAGGAGGTTCAACAGTTTCTTGAGGCGGTGTGACTTCGCTTGAGGAAGGAGTTGAAGGATCATTACTAGTAAAATGATCCTATACCTGGGGTGACGATTGATACGTCGGATTGATGTAGGTGAAGATTTTCTTCGCTACATCCTTTGGGTTTTGCTTCCATGTTGAGGAAGCGATAGTTCGTTCCGCTTCAGCTGAATGTTTGGAACCGAACACAAGGATTTCGCGAGACCTTGTAGGGCCTAACGAGAGTGTTTTAAAGGCAGTGAAGCCAGCAACTTTCGCCATGCTACTGGTGAGCCTTCCTGACTGCGCACTAGAGGCGGCAACACTTGTCGCCCAGCAGCGGATCCAGATGGTTTCTTGAGTGATCCAGCAGCGGATTCAGATGATTTCTTCAGAGACTGGGAGACATTTCCTTTTGAGACCATTTCAACGGTAGCGAAGTTGATGTTGATGATTTGATGAAGAGACAGAGATGAGAGGCAGAGAGATCCCACCGAGCGTGCCAATTTGGAAACCATAAAAAATTCAAACCTTCAAATAAGAGGAAATAAAATATGGAACAAGAATATTTATTGATAATTTGTGGGTTACAACTTTTGTTGATATCTTGATTCCAATCTAAGGGAGTAAGGGAGTGGGGATATGTTTAGATTCAAGGGCTTGGGAGCTTTTTCTTGAATCTAGTAGAACTAGCTAGGGTCTTGTTGACTTGGTCCCGAACTGCGTACTTACTATTTTGTGGTAGGGAGGTGACGGGGCCTTTTTTTGTTCTGTCGCCCTCCTTCAAATCTGGAATGATCTCCCTATTTATAGGAGATTGAGCAGTTGTTGAGATGACCTAGATCTACTCCGCAATCTCATCTTTTTGGAATAAAAGATAATAGAATATCCCATAAGATAATTATCATATCTTTTGTGATAATTACCGTAATTGAATAATAGAATAATATATTTTCGGGAGTCACTGGTTTACGCAATTTTGGTGTCTACAGCCTATTTCATAAGTTGAGTAGAAAGATTTTTGGTGTTGCTATGGATGGTCTTATGATTCTCATAAAGCCGAAAACAACACGGATGATACTGAGGTAGAAGGAGAAGTTGCAATGAACTTCATATATGTGGTGGAATTTTTGAAAGGTTCAAGAACGGGATTCGAATATAAAGACGAAAAGGAGAGAGGGAACTCGAACCCAAATGTTCCTTGTTCCCAACTTCTTTCCTAGCCACTTGTTCTCTGAGCCTTTTAGCCTATTTTCACCATACACTTTATCTACCCAAGTGGTTTGCATTTTAGCTTGTGACTCTTATAACTTAGTATTTGACTGGTTTGAATGGCTAATATCATTAGATTGCTTGTTTGAGCTAGTTGATCACTTAGTTTACTTTTACAGGTGCTTAAACCCTTGTTAGTGATGTTTGTGACTTGCTTGGCTTAATTTGTGTGTGTTATTTGCATTCCATTTCACTATGCAACGTTTCCTTTTCAATAATGCCAAAAGGGAGAAGAGTTGTGATGCTTATATGATCATGTCTAGCTATGTCGAGTTTGAGTTCTTAGTTTCTTACTTGTATTGTTTTTCTGTTAGGTCTTTGTTAGGGAGAAGAGTTGTGATTCCTTGGACATCTTGGGTTACATTGTTTATGCTTAATGTTTGGATAAGCATCAATTGTTTGTAGTCATCAAAAAGGGGAATTTGTTGAGCTATAATGATTTTGATGATGATAAGTAATTGACACTTATCAAGCTAACATTGTCTAACTAAGTTTTGTATACAAGGAATCAAGAAGGGAACAAGAACAGAATCAAGAACGTTGTGATTTGATAATCTTAATGTTGATACAATGAAGATTGATTCAAGAGCAATGTGGCATGAAGTTGGAAGTTAGAGCTTATTGTTTTTATTAGACTTCATGTAAGAGAAGTCGTTCTTGAGTCATTGAGGTTGGATTCGAAGGTACAATTGGTAACATATGAAGTAACATTGCGTGAGTTACCAAGTATTATTGAGTACGTAAGTTTTATACGTGTATTTATGAAAAACATTTTAAAGAGTTTTTCTTTATAAAATAACATGATTAAAATTGTTTTTAGAATTATCTTTTTAGTAATCCATATTACATAAAGGAGTTTTATTTAGAAAATCTT
This sequence comes from Tetragonia tetragonoides, assembly GCA_038025085.1. NCBI lineage: Eukaryota > Viridiplantae > Streptophyta > Magnoliopsida > Caryophyllales > Aizoaceae > Tetragonia > Tetragonia tetragonoides. Next base: position 19,882,230 of record CM076153.1, on the reverse strand, counting down.
TTTTAAAAAAAGTCTAGTAGGATTAGAACTCTTTGTTTTATGGAAAGTCTTTTTGCTTGGAAAATAAACTATTGTGTTTCAAACCTAATTGGTTTCTAGGTTGATTTAGGTTGCCTATATAAAGCAATGTTGACAGACTTTATCAGTGACGAAATCATAGAGGAAAAACGTGATATATATTGAGTGATTTCATAAGAGACGTCCTGGCTGTTACTGCACGAGTTACCTTCACTGTTACCTTGCAATTCCTCTTGATACTTGAGCACGGTTTCTCATAAGGTTTGATTGTACCATTTTAGCTTATTGAGAAGCATATTGGTAAGTTTTGTTTGTTTAGAATACGGCTGCCATAGTAGGTAGTTTGGTTCTTGGGTTCGAGGTTGAATTCAGGAAATACGGCTCAACGGTAGATTAGGGTCTATTGTATTGAGTTTGGCTTACGGCTCTTAGTGGAGTTTGGAAAATCCCCCAGGGTCGTGGTTGTACTTCTTGGTTGAGCTCAGGAAGGTTTCCACGTAAAAAAATCTGTGTTTCTTTATTTATTGCTTTGTTATATTGCTTTCCTATTGTAGTATTTATTAGGTTAACAAATTGTGCTTAAATTGATAATCCGCGAAAAATTTGAATAACTCACTAAGACTCAATTCACCCCCCTCTTGAGTCTATCCTTGAGTATAACAACATGAATAGAAGAATTCAATCTGTTCATAGCATTAATATGGATATATGCAAAAATGAAGTGGACATGAAGCTCATGCAATTTTGAGTTGAATCATGGTGTATTACTATATGGGGTAGTGTATAGAAGAGGTGGGTTTTTTTTGTTTTTGTTTTGTGTATTGAGACTAAGAGTCTTCAATAACGTAAAAAAAGGTGTTTTTAAAAAATTTATTCTTAATGGTAGTTCTGTGTTGTAATAGGAGTGTTAATTGGAGAGGTGATGTGGAATTTGTATTATCTGTATTTACGATGCCTTTAACCTAACAAATCTTTTATTATTTATTAATAAATTTAATTCACATCAGGAAGAAAACAATAATTGCTATCACGAACCTTTGTATTCAACAAAACCAACTGCTATTTAGATTAATTTTTTTTTGGATATTCACTTAATATAGATGATTAAATAGATGGTGTAAAGGAGTTCATAACTCATGAGTGGCGTTGAGAGGAGGGGCTGATAGCCTGATATTTTGTATCATATTTTTTTTGTTGGATATGAATATTGAGATATCAAACTTCGTTTTTTTTTTTTTTTTGGATGAAAGAGTTCAATTTCTTTGTGCTTATTACTATAACATATGAGGTATGAAATGCCATTCTAATCCTCTTTGTTGAAGCTGGAGAAATCAACAAATTTGATATTATTAGATTTGGCACTTGAAAAAAGAAAACTTAGCTCGTTTGGGGTCGTTTCGAGTTGCAAGTTTTTGGTTTTCAAAATTTGTTAATCTCTTTATAGAAAATTCTTTTGGAGCTAAAATTTCTACCCCTTATAGTTGTCTACTTTATTTTCAAAACTGGCAACTGAAAACTGGAAATCATAAATTATGGTTTCCAAAATCTCGTTTCTAGTTTTCAAAAAAACAAAAAACTCAAAACTCAAAACCACTTCGAACAACCCTAAATTTTTGACTTGATTCAGGTTTATTAACACACAACCCGAACATCGCACAAGCTTTAAAATTAGTAAACATCAGCCTGTCTTGTGTGGACTTGGTCCATCGTGGACTAAGTAAATTTGAGGGATGACTCCAGGTGAAGTAGGGGGTGGGTCCACTATTAGAGGGGTGTCCTGGGTCCACTATTAAAAGGGTGACGCCAAGTATAAATTTGAGGGGTGTCTCCAATATTAGAGGTGTGATTTCAGGCGAAGTAGGGGGTGACTCCACTATTAAAAAAGGTAACTCCAAATTAAGTATAGCGTAACTCTACTATTAGAGGTGACTCCCGGTGAAGTATTGGTCCACATGGATCAAGTCCACACAAGTTTTTGCAAATAAATGTATATACTTCCAGTTCCATTAGTATTCATAGAGGTTTGCGTTTCGCTGGTTTCAAAGTAGTTCCTTTTCCTTACCACCACGGAGACTCCCTCCTCTACCCCCTCTCTCTCTCTATCCCCTCGCCAAAACAAAACAAAACAAACTCCATAGACCAACAAACCCCAAACCCAAAGCCCTTATCAAACTCTCTCCCTCTCTCTCTCTCTCTCTCTCTCTCTCTCTCTCTCTCTCTCTCTCTCTCTCTCTCTCCACTCTATTATTTATCCAACCAGACAAATTAACAAGCCTATCTATTCTATACCAATGCCTATGGCGTCAAACTCAGCTGCTAATATATGGGTGTTGCTGGGATTGGGATTGGCGGGAATTGTGCTTATGACAAGAAAGCTTAAAAGGGTTGTTAAACAAGACTTTGGTGCTTTCATTGATAGACTTCAACTTCTCCCTCCTCCCCAACCTGCACCTCCTAAAGCCCCCAATCCACTTACTTCTCTAACTTTTGCTGTTTCTGATTTGTAAGTTTCCTTTCTTTTTTTCCTACTTATCATTCTCTCCTAAATTGTAGTCTATTTATTTGTTTATCCATATGGTTCTGTGAGTCTGAGCATATAAATTTGCATTTGATAGGGTATATTCAATACTTTTTTTTTATTGTTGGTTTTTGACTAAATAAGCTGAAAAGGGCATTTGTTTTCTTGTTGGTTTTTGTTTATGGTTGTGGTAAATGTCTCCACCCGTGAAGAGAAGCTAGTTTTTCAACTTTTAGTGACACCCAACTGGCCAAATTGTAGATTTTGGATTCAGTTTGGCAATATAGTGATAAGTTAACAAAATTCTTTGTCAGTTAGGGGATATCATCTTGAAACTTCATTGTGTGGGATAAAGCTGATATGAAGCATTGGTTAGAATATCAAGAGGGTTCCTTGTGGTTTATTCAGTGTGAGGAGGTATATCTCATTTTAGCAAATTCCTCTTCCAATTGGATCTTAACATTGTTATTATTCTGAAAATTTCAAGGTGTAACCAAACTTCAATCAGTATTGGATTTGGATTTTAGACTCATTGACAATAATCCCGAGAATTAGTAGCTTATAGCCATGATAGAAGTAGATAGTCAAGATGCCCGTGGATTACATCTTTGTCACGGATGGGATTAGAGGTTTTAAGCAATTAGCTAAAAGTATAAAACTTTCAGCAATGATGGCAGAGTGTTTGATCCATGAATTATGTTTGCACATTTGTTACATCAAATTGCAATTGGACATGAGTTATTATGTCAATTATGGTGAAGGTAGGATGAATGGTGTTGTGTGGGAGAGGATCAAGCGTATCATTACCCATGCTGATAAGAGGAATACGATGGATCGTGGAAGTCCGAAGTAGAGTAAATACTGGAAAGGAGAACACTGGTGGTGGCAGTTGTAGATGTGGCAGAGGCAATCAGTGAGAAAATAATGAAAGGTGGTTACTGTAGGAGGCGGAGAGGCTGTGAAGATGTAGCTAATGCGTCTGGCAGATCACGTAAGAGAGAGGGAGACAGAGGGTAAAAGCACAGTAGCAAGACCTGGTAAAATACATATATACATTTACTTTGTTAGCTAGGTCATTCGCATTATAAGTATCTGTCCCTAGTGGCGATTCTCGGGTTTGGGTCGGAGACTCCTATAGGTCTTCTCCCGTGAATCCTTCCTTCACCCTCTTGACCTCCCCTCACAAAGTCCTCCGTCTAGCCAACTAGTGGAAGTCTAAGGTTCCTTTACAGGTGTGTGCCTTTATTTGCACTTTGGTATTAGTTTGAACTCCCATGTCGTAAATACATGATACAGCGAAGGAGACCTGGATACCAGGCGTTTGTGTGATGTGTCACCTTGCTAGTGAGGGTGCTTTGCATTTGTTTGTGCTTTGTTATTTTGCTAGATCATTGTGGGCTAGGTTTTTTGTGGGGAATGATTTGCTTGCCTGGCTACAGTTGGACAGTTTCTGCAAAAGCATTTTGTTGGTATGGGGAGGATGAAGGAGAGTAAGTTGTTGCGGAGTTATGCTTGTATGGCTATTCATTGGTGCCTGTGGTTGGAAAGGAACACAAGGATCCATATTGGTATTGGCAATCCTGCTGATTTTGTTTGGGATCGAGTGTTGTACATGACTTCACTTTGGGCCAAAGCGACGGGGGCTTTTAGGGGGTTGCCCTTGCCCCTCACCAACGTTCAACGTCATTGAGCTGATATATTTCATATATTGTACTTGTTTTGCATTGGTTCTTTAATAAAATTTTCTCTCATCTAAAATATGTTTCAGATCATGCTTATTGAGACTTATTTATTGCCATATATTTCTTATACTTGTCTAGGTATTAGCTAATTTCCCTTCTAGAGCATACATCATTCTTAGTTAACCCCGAGGTTTCATTGTTCGCATTTTCTGGGAAGCTTATCGATTTGTCTCTTGATAGTAGGAATGTCTAGTTTTTTTGATCATAAAAAAAGTGTATTACAATATCTGTTGGGCGAGATGTCCTCACAAAAGGTTACTTTGGACTCAGAAATAGTTTAGCTTTATCTACATTTATTTGGAAGTCTAAGGTTCCATTGAAGGTTCGCACTTTTGTGTGGACTTTGGTGCTAGGTAGGGAACACTTATGATATGTTGCAACGTCGTAGACCTGGCTGGACCCTTTTACCAGGGATTTGTGTGATGTGTCGTCATAGCGGGGAGGATTGTTTGCATCTGTTTGTGCCGTGTGATTTTGCGATTGGAATAGATTGCTGTTGGGGAGAGTTTTGTATGCCCAACTATGGTGGGCGAGGTCTTGCAGCTACGATTTGCTGCGGGGAGGAGGAGTAAGGAGTTGAGGTTGTTGTGGAAGTGTGCCTGCATGCTATTCTATGGTGTATCTGGTTGGAGAGGAACTCAAGGGTCTTCTCCGAGACTCAGAAGTCTCCAGATTTAGTTTGGGATCACATAGTATATTTGGCGTCTCTCTGCGTTAAGGCGGAAAGGGCCTTTAAGGGTGTCCCGCTGACCTTAGTTCAGCTACATTGCCGTGATGTGTAGATATGTTTTACTTGTTATTGAGGATGCCTTATCCTCCACCTTTTGCATTCTTTAACAATTGATTAATAAAATATTTCTTATATTACAAAAAAAAGAAGCCCCCCCCCCCCCCCCAACCTAATGTTAAAGAGGCTAATTAGGTCACCGAATCCAGAACTCCAGAATCCAAAGCAAAGAGTAAAGCTCTCCTATTTTTCTATCATGTGGAGGCCTCTGTAAACAGAGATCCCAAGAATTAGTTTCGTTGCATTTAAAATCAGAAACCTAAGCCTCATGTAAATCGGACAACTAAAGATGCTGGAATACAGTGCTAAACGACTCCTCCCCTATCCAAGCGTTCTGCCAGAATCTGATCCGAGCACCATTCCTTAACTTAAGAGCAATTAAGGGAGGGAAAGAGAAGACATCTTAGATATAAACTTCCAGGACAAGCATGTGTTGCAGGCTTGCAGCCCGAACTTTCTGGACATTCCACCCATTTTGATGTTATTTACTCCTGATCACCTTATGCCAAAGGGACTCAGTCTCCAATGGGAACTTCCATAGCCATTTCACAGTTGGATGTAATTTAATTTGCAGTGGCCAAGAGGTTTTTTGAATTTCTACAAGTGGAGTACTAGAAGCTATAATAGGATAACACATGATGTAATAGCAAAACTGCAAGAGGATGCTAGGACTTTTATTATGATGTAAAGAAAATTTGCGAGCAAATGAAGGTTCATGTTATAGATTAAACGCCAATATGGAATGCTAAAAAATTACGAGTAATTGCTTTTTGACAAAAAAATGAAGATTGAGAAATTAATTGAGTATTTGCTTCAGCGTGGAGCTCAGTTGGTAGAGCTCCCACGCCTCCACCGTGAAGGTTTGGTGCTCGAGGCTCATTGCCCTCAATTTCATAATTGATGGTGGTATTTTTTTTATGGGCCTTTGGGCCACCCCCTCCTCTGATGGGCTTAAGAGCCCAACTTCCTTGGCTATTGAACAAAAAGGAGTAATTACTTCACTTAATTTCATATGATGCTTCTTTACTATAAAAACAGATTATTACTTGTTTTACACGGTAGGTTTTGAAATAACATCTCGTACTGGTTTGCGCCATGCAGATTTGACATTGAGGGTTATGTGACGGGGTTTGGCCATCCAGACTGGGCGAGGACTCATGAGGCTGCTTCCAGGACTGCTTCTGTAGTCTCTACTGTAGTTGAAGGTGGTGCTACTTGTATTGGGAGAACGGTCATTGATGAGATGGCTTACAGGTTTGTACCGTATTGTGGGAGTTTTGTGGCATTATCATATGATAAAAGAAGTTAAAGTAGAGTCATATTTCTGCAAAATCCTGAATAATTTCTATGTGTAAGACTATCATTAAAGACTTTTGCATGTAAATGCAGTATTTACATCCAAATGATAATGGAAGATTTACTAGAAAACTATGCATTTCATATTTCATCTATGCTAGCTAACTTAACAGGAAATTTGACATAACACAGAGGACAGACAGTTACGTAGTTGTTCTTGTGGCCTAGAAGTGTAGATGTTGAAGTCTCATATACCTGTCAATACTTAGAGAAACTCTGAGAGTGAGAAGAATATTGAAATAATGAAGGTTATCATGGAATTATATCCTGTGATAGTTGAAGAATTATAAAAAAACTGGTATCAGCCCTACTTAACTTGCAAAACGTAATAAAATACAGATGTAGGACATTGTATTTCCGACACAAGTATGACTGAGTACATGTTTGTTTAAGTCTCTTTCTATATCTACAAGAAGCTTATATAGTTATATCTTCTAGCTCGCATGCCACTTGAGTGAGAGCAGCATTTTTTCTTTTTCATCATTTTTGTGCGGGGTTCACATTCAGTACTTCTCATTTCAGTGTCAGTGGAGAAAATAAGCACTATGGAACACCCACGAATCCGAGAGCTCCAGATAGAGTCCCTGGAGGATCCTGTAGTGGAGCTGCTGTTGCTGTTGCTGCCAATCTTGTTGACTTCTCTTTGGGTGAGTAATCCTATCTTCTTCGATGTACAATTTGTTTCTAATTTGGCAATTCGGATGTGGGGTGGGTTGTTTTATTGGGTATATTGCTATAAGCTGTCAAGTGTTTGTTATATACTTTGAGGCTATAGGCTTAGGTTGGCTGCTACTATACAATCATGAGTCATGACTAGGCTCCAAAAGGCAATGGTTGTTGAAAGGCTTGATGCTTCATAAGGTAAGATCATTGTCACATACGAAAAGGCTTGGTATGGGAAGAACCTCGGTAATTGAGAATTTTTTCTTGAGTTACGAGATTCCAAATTTTGGGTAATCATACCCTTAGTAATTTGATTATAATTTAGTCGTAACTATCAGAAGCGTAAAGCTCATATTCTTATCGTAGGTAAATAATTGTTGGGCAATAGTAAACACGATTAGGAAATAATGATAGATTCGGAAATGAGTGGAACTCAGCATTATTCGGGATTCTTATTGTGTTCACTCACAATCTAGACAATAAAATTAATTAAGATCTTGGTTTTGGCCACTCAAAATTTTGAGAATATAAATTAAAATCAGAATTTGGCTATGATTTGGAGTCATGGAACGTAGCTTCTGTAGAATAAAGCTCAACCATAGATCCATAGACATGTGAGTGTAGAGCTGAAGAAATGTTTGATCTTGTCTCCCTCATTGGGGCGGGGGGCGGACAAAGCACACATAGAGTAAGTGACCTTACAAGTTTACAACTGGACTAATTTAAGCGTCCTTAGTTGATTAAGGGCCTTGCTCCCGTCAAGTGGTCTTCCAGATTGGCGGAACTTGAAATTTTTTGACCTTTGGGTATGGGTATTGGAATCGAATCCTTAATGTTGTGTAGTTGGGGTTTGGGGAGTAGAAAAAATGACCTAATGCTTTTTTTCTTACTTGATTAGCATGTTGCCAAAAATAAAAAAAAGGGGACTAAGCTATTTATTTATTTATTTTATTATTATTATTATTATTATTATTATTATTATTATTATATATATATATATATATATATATATATATATATATATATATATATATATATATATATATATATATATATTTGGGTTAAAAAGTATTTGGCGAAAGAGAGCTCCTTAGGATTGGGAGATGGATGAGCTCACAACCATATTTGATCTTGTGGAGGCTGTGCACTTCTATGATGGTCGTGACTCTAGGAGATGGGTAAGCGATTATTGGAGAAAATTCTGTTGTAAGGGATCGTTCTTTTCAACTGGTAACTGGTAACTGGTAACTGGGAGAAACCGGGCAAAAATAGGCAAAACTGGTGAAAATTGGGAAGTCTAACTGGTAACTGTGAAAAACCAGTGAAAACTTGGAGAAACTGGGAAAAAGGGAAAAACTGGAAATTCTGTATATTTGATTATTTTAATAATAACAATAATAATGATAATATTAATAATAATAATAATAATAATAATAATAATAATAATAATAATAATAATAATAATAATAATAATAATAATAACAGTAATAATAACATTAAAAATAACACTAAAAATGTTAATAAAAAGATTAATAGATACATTAAAAATTAAAATAATAATAAAATAAAAATAATAAAAAAATAAAAGTTGACTAATTAAAAAATAATAATAGTAATAGAAATATTATTAATAAAATGTATTATTATTATTATTTATTATTACAAGGGCTTTTATTCATGTTTAAATACAAAGTCAATGCGTATTTTTATTTTCATATTTTGATTAAATATATTGTATATTTAATTATTATGTTTAATATGTCAAAATATTAAACTGGGAAAAACTGGACAAAACTGGGCAAAACTAGGGGAAACTGTATTTAGTAACTGGTGAAAACTGGTGAAAACTGGAGAAAACTGGACAAAGTTGGGCAAAACTGGAAGCCACTTGAAAAGAACATGTCCTAAGTCCTTTCTCCAGCAGCTGGGTACTTCTATTCCCCGATTTCCTGTAGCAGATTTTATTCAGAAGGCTAAGGTGCGGTGTGGACTCTAGTGTTGGATAGGGTGAACAGTAATGATCTTCACCAGAGGAGGAGGCTAGGAGCCCAGGAGTGGCTCTGTTTGGCAGGCAGTGAGGCGGCTTTGCACTTGTTCTTTACGTGTGATTTTGCTTGATGTATCTGGGTAAGCGGTTTGGTTTTCTGGGGAGAGACGTGTGTTTGTCCTTCTAGTGTGGTGGAGCTCTCCCACGTTTGGTTTTTGGAGTTTGGGAGAAGAAATGGGTGGAGATTACTTTGGCGTATTGCGGTTTTTGCTATAATTTGGTGTCTTCCCTTTTTTGTGATGTGCGTAATCACATGTAAGGAAGACATGTACCGCAGTTTCAGAACTTGCCGGACAAAGAAGACAAAGATCAGGGGAAAAAGCGTAGATAGTGGATTTCCTTGATGCCTATTGAGCCAGGAGATAGTGGGTTTCGATGATGGCTAAAAATGTGGTAGGAAGTTGACGTATTTCACTTAAATTAAGTGTTGGTGCCAAATTAAGGGGATTTAGTATTTGACAAAGTGAAGTGCCAATTTAATTGCATAAGGTTCTACTTGTTTCGAAACTTTTCTCACACAATAAAATGGAAGCTATGAATTCTAATTAATTTATGTAAACTGGTAAGATCTCTGAGATTTGTTCCAGAGGTCCCAGGTGCGAGCCTCCTCAAGGCCACTAGAGGTCTCCTTGGTCGTTAGCTTCAGGGCCCATATGGGCCCATATGATTAATTGGGCAAAATCCGGATGCCTATATATATGATTTATCAGCTGGGTTTTCCAGGGACTGCTAGAGCTACAAAAGACAAGGATAGTATCCACAGAAACTTATTTATCTGCGAATATTTTGTGCAACAAGGTTGCCTAATTGGTAACAGACGTGGAGTTTTTTGTTTTTGATTTTTTAGATTAGATAAAGAGAAAGTTTTATTCATTGTGATAAAAGCAGAATTACAACCTAAGAAGCTAAGAGGACAAGGAGTCCTCGAAGGGAATCTATTTACAAGTCAGCCCAATGAAGCATAAGCTGAGTAACAGGATAGCCCTGAAAACACCCAGCAGCCTTAGCGCATAAGGGTTGGTGTGCGCAAATAGTCTTAGAAGTTGCTAGATGATGGGTTATGCGATTGACAACTGGAGTGGAAAGGTCCAAAACATGTGTAGATTTTCATCCTGGACAGGTGGAAGGTTTTTGGAGAGCTATGCTCATGTTCTAGTTGGAATTTTCTGAATTAACATATGATGCTTGTTGATTGTTTTGCTAAAGTTTTGTGGAGTGCTAGTTTAAAGGCAATTGATGTGTTCCTGGAAGGACTCTACCTGGGACTCTACGCTTATTTTCAATTCTAAAAGAAGACTCCATGACATAAAAACACACCAACACTCTACTCTAAAAGAATGGAAAGGCTCCCGGAGTCCCACCCACCGGAGGTGGACAGGAGACCCTCCGATTACCAACACCCACCTCCCAGGTAGAGTCCTTCCAGGAACATATATTTTAACACTGTCTACTACCATTTCCTATTCTCAGAGTGCTTTTGTGGAGGGTAGACAGATTTTGAATGCTGCTTTGCTGGCAAACGAGACGGTGGATGATGTTAGACGATGAGGTGGCAAAGGTGTTGTCTTCAAGTTGGATTCTGAGAAAGCTTACAACAGAGTGAGCTGGCGTTTCCTTGATATGGTGTTGGAGAGGAAAGGTTTCGGGATGCTTTGGAGACGGTGGATTAGGGGCTGTTTTTCGAATGCACATTTTTCTGTGTTGATTAATGGTGCACCTAGGGAGGGGTTCTCTTCTTCTAGGGGACTGAGGCAGGGGGACCCTTTATCACCCTTCCTGTTTACTCTTGTGGTGGATGTGCTCAGTAGGATGCTGGAGAGGGGTGTGGAGGTGGGTGTGGTTGAGGGTTTAAAGGTAGGACGTGAAGGGGTACACGTTTCACATCTTCAATTCACTGATGATACTATGCTTTTTCTCGCGGATGATATTGAGAAGTTCAAGAACCTGTTGACAGTCCTGCAGATTTTTGAGTTGGTCTCAGGGATGCGGGTTAACCTTGCTAAATGCAGTTTGGCTGGGATTAATGTGGGTGATGATTTCTTGGTAATGGCAGCAGGCTTAGCAGGTTGTCAGGTACAAGGGTGGCTGCTCACGTACTTGGGAGTGCCTTTGGGAGGTAATCCTCGTTCGGAGGTGTTCTGGGAACCTGTAGTGCAGCGAGTTTCCAAGCGCTTGGATGGGCGGAAAAGGGTCTATTTCTCCTTTGGGGGCAGGATTATTCAGTCTTGTCTTTCTAGTATTCCCTTGTATTACCTCTCTTTGTTCCGTATTCCAGTGGCTGTGGCGCATAGGATTGAGAAGCTTATGAGGGATTTCTTGTGGTCTGGTGCTGATGGGGATAGGAGGGAACACTTGGTGAGTTGGGATACGGTGTGTCGCCCTAAGGAGGAAGGGGGATTAGGTGTAGGCAGGTTAGTGGCTAAGAATACTGCTCTTGTGGGTAAGTGGCTTTGGCGTTTTCCGCAGGAGCCAGATAGCCTTTGGCATCGGGTTATTCGGAGTCGGTACGGGTTGCAACAGAATGGGTGGGATGCGCAAATTTCAGGGAGCTCCACACATGGCAGTCCATGGAAGTTCATCTCACAAGTATCCTCACATTTTATACCTCAGGTTGAGTTTGCACTCGGGAATGGTTTGCGTGTTAGATTTTGGGAGGATACTTGGTGAGGTGACCAGCCTTTCTGCATAAGTTTCCCTCGGTTGTTCCGGCTGTCCACTTTACATGGGGCTGTTGTTGCTGCTTTTTTCTCGGTAGACAGTGGATCGTGGAACTTGTATTTACGTAGACCACCTCATGACAGAGAGATGGAGGAGCTTACCTCCCTCCTGGAACTTGTGGATCCAGTTCAACTTTCAAGCTCGGAGGACTCTAGGAGGTGGGTCGGCGATCCCTCGGGGGAATTTTCTTCCAAGTCCTTCCTTCGGTGCTTGGGGATTCCTCTCCCCCGTTTTCCTTTGGCTGATTTCATTTGGAAAGCGAAGTTGCCTCTCAAGGTAAGGGCTTTTGTGTGGACTTTGGTACTGGATAGGGTCAACACAAATGATATATATAAGGCAGAGGAGGAAGCCGGACATCTGTCTGCTTTGCCGGGCTAGCAGTGAGACATCGTTGCATCTTTTTATTGAGTGTCCTGTGGCTCATAGCTTCTGGTACACGTTGTTCGGAGAGTTGTGGGCTTCCCCTTCTAGCATGGCAGCGTTCTTGCAGATTCAAAATGGGGGTTCTAGGGGTGGGAAGGAGAGGAAGTTGTGGTGGCGTAATGTTTATTTTGCAATCTTATGGGGTATATGGTTGGAGAGGAATGCTCGATTATTCAAAGGGGTGTCAATCTCTCCTTCACTGCTTTGGGAGAAGATCACTTGCTTGGCGTTGTTATGGCTAAAGCTGCGGGGGCTTTTCGCGATTACACTATCACAGAGATTCAAAGGAATTGATCTCTTTTGTAAATTGTTTACTGTAGAGGATGCCTTATCCTCTCTCTTGCTGTAAATTGGCTTATTCATTAATATAATCTTTTTCTTTATCTAAAAAAAAAAAAATGTTCCTGGAGGACCTAAAATTCACATATTTATACTGTAGCATCCTGGTTACAATGTTGCATATCTATACTGTCTTTTAAAAGCATTTATTGAGGTGTTTTTCTATTTGCTATATGCTCTTTGAATATGCTTGCTTCTATTGTTCTTACACTACTGAAATCCTTACTATTCCTCGCAGGCATGGATGCTGTTGGTGGTGTTCGACTGCCAGCTGGGTTTTGTGGTGTTATAGGATTTAAGGCTTCACATGGGGCTGTTTCACATTCGGGAATTCTTCCCGTTTCAACAAGTCTCGATAGTATTGGTACGTGTTTGTACAGAGTACTATGCTTGAGTCTAATACACACAGCAAACTTTAGAAGCACCAGAAGAAATTATCCCAACAGTTGGGAGTGTTAATGGAGATATTTTGAGTCTGAGATATTTTTCACCGATGGCCACAAAGCTAGTGTTCCAAACATGGGAAATTTACTAAGATAGAAGAAATGTGTACTAATGGTGCCAGCTAAAACAGCTAATGAGACTAGCTGTCCTCACACAAAATTACAGTTCTAAACATCAGATAAAGTAGCTCCTTTAGGAACCTCCCACCTTAGCCCATAAAGAAGCTAGATAACTGACCTGATTCCAAAAGCCCAATGAATACAATTTTATTGTATTTAAACAAGTACAAAGCTCAGGTGGTGAAGTATCCGTTGGAAACATTTTCTCACATCTTTGCCAACCAATTATACCACAGATCGGAAATAATCACAGCAATTTCTCCTCATCAACCTGAAAACCCACAAAACCAATTTACACTATCTCCGAAACAGTGGACAGGCAAGCCCAATGGTCCACAAACACCAACAAGTTTACACCAACGATACCACGCTATCTCACTGTGAAGGGAAACAGACTAACAGGACTCACATCTAGCACAGCAAAGGATACACATGTTAGGTGAGATGTATCATTGTTGACAGCCTGATCAGGAAAAATATATCCAAAAGGAAACTGAAAATAGGAATAGGAGTACACTGTACATTGTAAGGGCGAACCAAGGAAGGCAAGCAAAAATATCTAGAAAACACCCTTTACGCGTCCACACTCTAGTGTCATTCCAAAAATCCTAAAAGGATTTGTGTTTTATAGAATGACGTATTCAAAATGGTGGCTGACAAGGAATCAAGGAATGCTCTAGGGGTTAGGACTAAGACTATTGTCTCCCAACTATGAGGATGAGTGTTCGGTTTCTATCAGCCTTTCTGCCTCCTCTAATCAAAAGAAAACAAAAAAAACAAAAAAAAAAAGGTAGCTGACAAAATATTCCTTTTGATATATTTTTCCTGATCAGGCTGGTATTGGATTTTGAGTTGCTCATGAGTCATGACCACAATAAGCAATGACTACAACATACAATAAATAAGTGTTACTATTTCATTGTTCTTTCAACTGCAATAACCATATTAGAAGGAAATTTCCATCACAACTTTCGCTTTCCACAATTGACTGTATTTTCTTGTGCCATTTCTAAGGAATTTGATATTAAAGAAATTCTATTTCTTAAAATGGTCATGTAGAACTCCAGAGATAAGCTTTCGAAGTTACTTCCTTGTTTTAGTGTAAATTACAAATGTCTCGGGTTTCTTTGATACATGTGCTTCTGTGGAAGAGGTTGACTAGCTCCTTTAAGGGATACAGCAGGGGTGGGGGTGTTTCGGACTTAGGAGCTACTCTATTTCTGATGTGAGTGATGTCTATAGAAACTCAGCTAGTTAAAATCTGTCACTCTTTTAGAAGACAGCTTGTCCTCATCTGTTCTTGCAGCTATAACTTTCATTCTTATCTATAACGATGAAGATATTGGTAATTTCTCAGTCTTTGCTGAGGGTGACTCCTCTTATGGTATAGTTTCTTAATGCTTTATGTTTTTTGTGCTCAAATATGAAAGTTTGCTAAATGTCAAGAAGAGAGAAAGGACCCTTGACTCCTATAATCTTACTATGGCAACTCACTGACTCCTTAACATGTTAGTCTTTTATGTCGCATAGGAGACATCTTCAATGGTATGTGACAAGCATGCACCAACCAACCAGAGCTCAACATGTGTCGTCCTTTATTAGCGACTTATACTGATCGTTTTCAAACGGTTATAGCTATAAAAAGAAAAGATAAAAGTGTTTGGAATCTTTTCCTATGTAAATACACACCATCTCCCTACATGTAATTATTTAGTAAAAATAAAACATAACTATAGTATGAATAAGTTCGAGAGAGAAAATATGATGGTGACTTATATCACCATTGTAGGAGTAATTATAAGGAGTCATGAAGATGTCAAGGAAGTGAGGTGGAGAAGTGAGAATTGACTTCTTGTATAAGATGTCATTGCTCCTGGTGCTATTAGAAACAAGAGAAAGTGGGAGAAGCGTTTGAGCATTTATTTGCAGGATTTATTCAGATTTGTTTGCAGTATAGTATAGGTCCCTTTTTGCATGCTATGGCTTAATGATTTGGTGCTTTCAGTTGCAGCATATCCTAAGAAGCAAGAGAAAGAGGATTTTGGCAAAGTGTTTGAATTCTTAATTGCCAGGATTTTTGAGTCAGAAATTATTGCATAGTAGTATAGGGCCCTTCATAGTTCATACATATTATTGCTTAACGGTTTTATGCTTTCAGTTTTATGAATACATTGTAACTTTGTGAGTGATCCTTAAATGACGTTCCTAATGCATATCAGCTGAAAATTTCATTTTGTGATATAAATGCCATTTAACCAGCTTCACCTAAGCTCATTTGGTGTCTCTTATCATCATGAATATTCTTGGTGATACCAAACTGCTGCTGCTTTAAAATTGTTACTACTATCTGTGGTATATCTATGACTATTACTGTATCACCCACTCTTATTATTACTAATCATGTATCGGGCAATGTAAAACTAACTTATTTAATACTTGCATTACGTACAGGTTGCTTTGCCAAAGATCCTAATGTGCTACGACGAGTAGTTCATTTGATGATGCAACTTCAGTTTGCTTCTCAACGTAATCCTAGGCAAATAATAATAGCAGATGACGGCTTTGAGCTGCTTAAAATTCCTGTTGATCGGATTGCTCAGCCCGTGATTAGATCCTCCGAAAAGCTATTTGGAAGTATGGTCCTCAAGTTCTATGTTGAGTTGTTTGGTGATATTCTTTTCTGGATTATCTTTTTTCCTAATTTCTTCTTCTCCAGACCTATGTGATTTTATGCAAGTCCTTCTGTATAATTTTCTTTTTTCGCTACTAAGGAGAATGGATAATTTGTTGGCTGTTACAAAGTGTAGTTTTATGGTTGTACATTTCATTAACATTAACATTACCCCAGTGCCTCCAAAGAGGCTCCCGCCTAGGCAGGGTAAGGGGGGGTCGGTTGTACGCAACCTTACCCCTGTGAGAGTCTCACAGAGAGGCTGATTCTGTTTGACCCGAGATCCGAAGTGCGACAACCATCGACAGCTTCACAATAAATAAGAAGTGCCGATAGTTTATGAGCAATTTTGCTTTAGTCCATTATATTCCGAAGCCAAAAAGTAGTGAAGCTTTTGGCTCCACTGGCAATGGTGGACAAAGTAGTTTTATGATTGTGAATATAAGAAATAGAAATTCAAGTTTTTTCTTTGTTATTCTGGAGATCCTGATTTCACGTGATTAGTGTATTCACTTGCTATTGTTGATTTTTATTTCTTTGCTGCATATCTTTTTCCTGCAATTTTATGTTTTTATCCGTTAATTCCGTAACTTAATGTTACTGAGGATACTTTCCAAGATTTTGATTAGCAGTATTTCAGGGCAAGTTTTGAGGCATGAAAATCTTGGAGCATATTTAAGTTCCAAAGTCCCAAGTCTGTCGGCACTGTCCAGTCAGAAATTGAATGCTGAATTGAAAACTTCAACATTGGGACGGCTTGCTCATGTGATGCAAGTCCTGTTAAGGTATGTTTTTGTTCTAAGTAGCTGCATAAATGTTGAGACTATGTATGATCAATCATAAGAGCATTATATCTTCTGGACTAGGAAGCTTCAGCTTGCAGTTTGGGTTTAGAACTTCTTAAATGTCCTTTGCTGTCTTGCCTTAGTGGCTTCATGAGATCCAACTCTTCATATTCATGCCATAGCGGGTTGCAGATGACTAATTGCAAATGATTCAAGAGGATCCCCAGAGTCCCAGTCTGATTATATTCAGTAATTGGGCATGATGACAATCAAGATCTGTTCTCTTAAGTTCTGTCACTGTACTTTTTTGCTATTCCTTTTTGTTCCTAGAATCATGAACTATAATAGTCTATGACTCAATGTTACTGGGACTTTTCTTTGAAAATAGAACATCTGTGTTGGATGCTCAACCTGGACACTGAATTCCATAATAATAGATGAGTCTGCTCCACACCCATACCCAATGTTTCTTCATGAATCTGAATGAAATAGATAGTAGATTGGTTTTATAGTGTGGTGGATTTCTTGATTTATTGGCAGCCTTTGTTCTTCTTTTTTAAGATAACATGGGTATCCAAGCTTTGCTTGACTAATCCCATGGACCCTGAAGTTAATGACCTGGAAAACCTCCAGTGACCCTTACGAGACTTGAATCTGCAACCTCTGGAATAGATCTCAGAGGTCTTACCAGTTGAGCTACCCCCTTAGGGTTGATTTGTTGGCGTCCTTATTGGATCATGCTTCCAGTTCGTGAAGGAAGTCTTTTGATTGATTTACGGAGACTATGAAGTCCCCTTTGTGTAATGATTCATTTCTAGGGTTTTCTTTGACCTTGGCTTCAAGAATAGCTTGTCCTAGGTGGCTATATTGTTCAAATATACTATTTTTTATCGAAAAAATCAACACCACTAATCCTAACTGTAGGTTGCAAAACAAATATAACCTGGAGTGGACTGTAAGAGAGAACATCAATAATCCTAACTATTGCTCCGTCCAAGAAAAATAATCCTAATCATTGCAACAATTACAAAAAGGGACCATCACCACCAGGATGTACCCTATCTAAAGCTCTTTAACATCACTAGTTTTCAGAAATAACTCAATAAGTATAATATTTTTACATTTCCGCGAAAACATTGCGGCCCAGTTTTTGAATATCTGCGGTGAGAAGATGCATTTTTATTAGACGAAGGCACGAAGCAATGATTATTGAGGTTAATTTTTGTTGTTAGGATTATTTATTGTTTGATAACCAATATTTGAGATTATTTGTGTTAAAAACTTAAAATTTCCTCCTTTTAGTAATTTGCTGTAGTTTCCTTATCTAATACTTTTTAACAGGCATGAATTTAAGGAAACGCATGAAGAATGGATTAGCTCGGTGAAACTTGACGTTAGTATCAGAGAGCAGTTGCAGGAAGGCCGTGTTGTTGATGACAGTGATATCCAAAAGCTGCATACAATTAGGAATGAAATGCGGCTTGCACTCAACACACTTTTGAAGGTACGGTTTCATGTTCCCCTATATACAGTAGATATGGCTTTGCTAACAAACAATGAATGGTAGTGGGTTGAGTTTGAAAATTTGGTGTCTTTGCTTGAAAAAAAACCTGGTATGCTTTGATAATTTTAATTTAAGAGTTAGTGGAAGGTAGATGGTGTCCTATGAAGGATTTCATGGAGGATATTATGTTGTATTCAGAATCTTAAAAGCAGCAGTCAGTTGAATAAATGTCTAATAATTCTGATAATATGATGTGTAAGATTACTCAATGGAAACCTGACTCCCGGTAAGCTCATTAATTTTTCTGTCTAGGATGTCCCAAGTATTTGCCAACTGCCAGAACTGCATTTAATGAAAATTCAGTTACCAGGATTAAACTAGAAAACTATATTGATATTAAGAAATGTTACATCTGGAGCTGGGGGTGGGTAGCGTAATGGCGCTCCCTCCACTTGTTCCGAACAATGACCTGGGTTCAAGTCTCATTTCCAACCAAGTCGGAGGCTACTTTGCTGTTCAAAAAAAAAACAACAACAAATGTTACACTGAAAATGGCCACATCTCAATATATGTGTTCTTCATAGTAGACAAATAGAATAGCATAGATGGGATATTAACTACTCCCTCCATCCTCAATAGATTGCAGATTTAGGGGATCTAAACTAAGGAACAAAATCAATTATGTTTTCACATTTTCATCCACCACATAGTTTGCTACTGGGGTGAGATCCAATATCTACATGCTCTCCACATTAGCACTTTGTCTCAAGAGATAATCTATGAAGCACACTAATCAATATCTTATACACATTAGTGCCATTGGCCAAAGGTCTTTAAGTTTGCTGGAGCAATCATTGAGGACTAGCATAATGAAAAGGGGTGCTTGCATTAACAACTACCTCATTCTCAAAGGAATAAAGATTATCGCGTAAACTTTTTTTTAAAAATCAACAAAATCACTGATACAAAGCAGCATTTTTCTCATACCGCGGATTACTAACCTGATGCTGCAGAGTATCTTCAAGTAGCATCAGAGTTCCATTTTCCCTCATTAAACCCTGCTGCAAGCTTATGTTTCACCTTATAAGCCTTGCCCAATACCAGCTGCAGTCTTTCTTGGGTACATAACCCCCGAATTCCACCGCTTTTAAGTAGATACCATTCACCCAACGCACCCACAGATTATCTTTTTTCCTGGCCTTGTCCCAGATATGTTTGCCATTCAAGGCAATGTTCAGCATTTTGCAATTTTTGAAGTTCAAACCACCATTATTTTTTGGTTTGCAAACTAAGTCCCAAGACACAAGTCCAGGCTTTCGTTTATCATCAGTTGTCCCCCATAAAAACTGTCTACCTTTTTTCTCAATCAGTTTGATGACTCCAGCTGGAAGTATGAAAATACATGACCAGTACAAGTGTAGAGAAATGAGAACAGAGTTAATCAGCTGAACCTTTCCTGCATAGGAGAGGTTTTTAGAGATCCAACATTGCAGTCTATTTGTGATCTTATCAACAAGGAAACCAGAATCAGATGCATTCCATTTGGTAGGAGTCATAGGTACTCCTAAACATTTCATAGGGAAATCCCCCTCTGTGAACCCAGACAATCTAATCAGCTGCATTTATCATCAGTGTGAACCCCAGCAATATAGCATTGAGACTTAGTATTATTTGCTTGCAGCCCAGTTACCCTAGCAAAATAATCTAGTCACCTCCACTATCGTTCATTATCAACAAGAGAATCATGACTCTTTAACCTCTTAGTAAGCACTTTATTCACACCTTTACACAAATGTTACAGCAAAAAATTGATTGAAAATGTTTAATTGTGGAAGGAGTTTTGACTTTTGGAACTAGAGAAATAGCTTTGTCTAAAACAAAAAAAAAAAAAAAGCTGTAGTGACGAAGGAGCTTACCATTTGGGAAGTATTCTTTAACACCTACACTGGCCTCTAGGCCAAAAATGTGCCAACATCAGAAGCAGCCACTGGGACCATCTGGGTCCTGCGATTTATTGTCATCCTTGGAGAAGATTAGAAGAAGCATATTTAATACTTCCAGTAATGACTTCAGCCAAAAGCAAAGGCTGAGTATGTTCTGTTTTCTTATACCCAAAGTAATCTGTTCGGGCCTCTAAACCATTTGCTCTCTTTGTCTGTATAGGAATATTTTTTCATGAGTGATATTAATAAGCTTTGCAGCAAAAGATAATTCATCCAGAGGGTAGAGATTAATTATTATTATTATTTTTTTGATAGCAAGAGGGTAGGGATTATGAATCCATCATTTACTCTCCTCCACCTTCCCAACTCTGAGTGGGTAGCTCAGCTGGTAAACACTTAGATTTGTTCCAGGGATCCCGGGTTCAATCCTCTTCAGGGCCACTAAAGGTTTTCCTGGTTGTTAGCTTCAGAGCCCATGGATTTTACTGGTAAACACTTAGTCCGACAAAACTTGGATACCCATGTTATCTTAAAAAAAGCTCTCCTCCACCTTCCCGTGTATACCTCTTATAAGTTTGCTTCTTCAGTATTTTAAACAGCGGATGCCCGTCCGACCGTCACTACTCCTATTGCAGTTTTTATTTTCCACCAACTTCTCCCTTATTCTTCTTTTTTTCTTTCTACTTTAGGCTAGAAAGAAATTGACTCAACTGGAAATTGGGTGAGACATCTTAAAGAGACGGGTTAACTGTCAGTCTTGTCAATGTGTAACTACCTGACTTAATTCAAGCAAGCTTATCGATTTGGTAGTAGGGTCAAAAGTGAAGTACTATTTGAAACAGGCTAAAACTTGTCGGCCTCTTCGGCTTCTCACCTTGCATATGTCCTAGTTATGATGAGATTCTCTTGTGTCCAGTGCAACATTAAATGTTTGTTGATTTGTGCTTTTTGCTGTTAATTGCTTGAACAGGATGATGCAATTCTGGTTGTACCTACATTTGCTGACCCTCCCGCCAAAGTTGGTAAAAAAGAGATGATGTCAGAGATTTACTTGAACCGTTTATTTAGTCTGCTGTCTATAGCCAGCTTGTCAGGGTGTTGTCAGGTAAAGTCTTTCCTTCAATGTTTCTTTAATTTTCCGGATTATTGTCTACTAATATGTGAGATTGATCTGGTCAGTTGCATGCTGCCTCATGGTACATTTTTTTGCTGCTGAAGCTTGACTGGTTGTCAACTAATACAGGTTACAGTGCCACTCGGACAGCATGATAAGTCCCCTGTTTCAGTTTCATTTATTTCAAGGCATGGAGGTGATCGATTTTTGCTTGACACAGTACAGACCATGTATGCTTCTCTTCAGGAGCAAGTAGATTTGGTTTCTAAGTCAAATATTACAGCAAATACAATTAGCAACGAAAGATCTGCAGAGATTGCTAAAGAAAAGGTATAATGACTTTGTCCCCTGCTAGTTTACATTTTTTTGATTCTATCGATTGTTCTTTTTCCTGGAAAGCTTTTTAAAACTCCCCTATTTTCTAAGTTAATGAGTGAGACATAGATCGGTGCCTTCTGATGTAATAACTTCGTTTATTGCCGACAGGCCAAGTCTCTAGTGGTCCAATGAGGAAAGCTTTGACTGTTCTGTTGTAGTCCTTTTCCTTTCTTTACTTTTGTGTGGTCGGGGCTTAGTAGGTATTGCTGCACCCTCTAGACTACATGGGTACTTCCAGTACCTATACTGTGTACTGTGTTCCCAACTTTGAAAAGCTGTACTACAAGTAAACCTGCGGTTTGCTTATTGTGGGCTTTAAAAGAAGCCACAGGTGAAGAGGAACATTACAGAAAAATTGAGCTCTAGTATTTTGCAGAACCCTTCCTCAGGGCCACTGGAGATTTTCCAGGTCCTTAACTTCAAGGCCCATGGGATTAGTCGGGCAAAGCCCGGATACCCATGTTATTTAAAAATATAAGTATTTTGCAGAACCTTAAGGTGGGTGGGGGAGGAAAGAGGGAAAACCATTGTTTAGTACACCTTTGCTACCAAGTCTTCTTAATTTCCTTCCGCTCCTACATTTGCTTTACTTTCCACTGTAGGGTAATCAAGCATTCAAAGATAAACAATGGCAGAAGGCTATCAATTTATATACCGAAGCTATCAAGCTTGATGGAGGTAATGCAACGTACTACAGCAACAGGTCTGCAGCATATCTGGAGCTTAGGAGGTAGCTTATCTAAATTATTTATTAATTTAGTCACACAGATGTTGGCCATGCCATCATTTAGCCTTTGTTATACAGTCTCATAAATTTTATCTATGTTCTCTGTTGCCAGCTTTGTCCAAGCAGAGGCAGATTGCACTAATGCCATCAACATTGATAAGAAGGTATGTAGAGTCAGTTAGCTCATGTGTACACCATCTGAGTTTCATATCTGTTTGAACATGTTTAAATATTTGGTTGTGTTCGTGTTACACTTCTCATGGTATCCGATATTCTTTTTTTTTTCTGCTTAGACTTTCCAAACTCCCAATCATGAATTCCCTTCCACCACCAGAAAAGTCGGGAGTTAATAGGGAAAGAGGAAAAAGAAGAAAGTAAATTAAGCCTTTCTTTGGTTCTGGGAAACATGATTAGTTTATCAAATTTTGAAGCTTATAGAAAGTGGGGCCATTGTCTCTATATACCCTTGCCAATTTTTAAATTTCAAAGCATGTTTGATCTCTCTTCCTACCAATAGTGGAAATAGTTGCATGGAAGGACAGATCAACATTCTTAAAATTAAGAATGGTTTCACTAAAGCATTTATACTGTGACACCCCCTTGCAAAATTTTAAAAAATGTTGTAGAGTTTATAAGTGATGTATCATGTATCCCTCCTATCAAAGCAACAAAGCCTTCCCCCTTTGTATTGCATGTTTCAGTATATCCAAAATCTATTGCATGTTTCAGATTTCAGACCATTTCTAAGTGTCGTGGCTTTGTTGCAATAACAATGGGTGCAGTACCTAAGTTTTGACAATCTGCTTAATACATTTGGCCAAATCGGACTCGAATAACATATCCAGCTTCTGAACCATTTGTATCTTTGCTCCATCAAAGTTGATTGTAACTGCATTCTTGGGGGGAAACATCTTGCACTTACTGTAGTGGCTTCAATCTATTTTGTTTGGCAATTCGCTGAGTTATTAGTTTTTCGCCTACTTATTCGATAAGAAGCATCTATTTCTCTCCAAATTTCCTTGCTTTAAATTGCTTTTCTGCTCTCAAAATGTTGGGATAGAAGCAAACAAGTGTCATTGTTCCCTCCATATAGAACACATACTGAGAGATGCCACAACCACTTCCTTCCTCTGAAAGCTTGTTAACTAGCTTTTAGTATTACAATCAAAACAGTTCAGAGACTCAGAGTTACTTTTTGACTTCTAAAAGAGACAACAAGTTAAGGCAATTTGGTGGTAGTTTATGAAGACGTAGAATGATCTAGAAGATACCCGCCTGGATAATCCCCATTGAAACCCGAGATCATCAGTTTTGGTGAGACGAATAGTGCAAGATACTAATCAGAGACGAGCTGATCTTACAGAGATATGCCGCAACCAGGTCCTTCCTCAGAAAGTTTGTTAACCGTACTTGGTATCACAATCAAACAGTTCAGAATCACTATTTGAATTCTAAATATCGCTGAGACAAAAGGTGGTAAATGTGGTGGTAGTTTGTGAAGATGTAGAAAGATCTAGAAAAAACCTCCTGGTAAGCCCCATCAAACACCGAGATCATCAATTGTGGTAAGGCGAATAGTGTGCAAGATACTAATTAGAGAGAGGAGCTCCTCTGCACTCATGTGGGTGTCTATGCGCTCTCTTCACTAGAATAGAAAGCAGAAAGGGGAGCATTAAAATTTAAAAGTCAAGGATATGTGGTATAGACAGGATTATTCCCTTTCCAACCATCTTCGTCACTGGCCTCTAAAATACTGAAATTAGATTCTGTTTCGACCTATCTCATTCGGTAGTGTAAATATCACTAATTTCATAGTTATGTTAGCTCAAAAATGAAAATGATAAGCATTGCGCTAACTAAGTCGAATAATTACTATTTTATGTTTTTACTGAAAATGATAACAACAAAAAAAACAAAATGTAGGCAAAGGCATTCATCTCATTTTTGCTTGTCCGTTACTGTGCAAGATAGTCCAAATAAATGTTATAGTGTGGAGAACATTTTATCCATATGTGGAGTATAGTGTCAAGAATTAAGGCTGACCATTTGTAATGATTTTCCTATCTAATGGTGTAAGAATTGCCTTATCTTGTTGCTGCTTTCATGATGTTGCCGGTTCTATTCATGTCTATGTAAAACCTGATAAGAGTTACTTTTTGGCTGCTGTTTTGTTTAGAATGTGAAGGCATATTTACGTAGAGGAACAGCTAGAGAGATGCTCGGCTACTATAAAGAGGCCACTGAAGGTGTGTTAAGCTTATTTCCTACTCGGCCCCCTCCCCAGTTCTATTTCTCGGTTATTGGTGGCAGTTCAGCTATGTATATGTCAGGTTTCTCTATTGTGAGTAGGCAGTATTTTGTGGTATAGAAAATGTGCTGTAGAAAACGTCTGCAGGTTTTACTTACGGTCTAACCATATCGTCCATATAACACTGCCTTCTGGTAGAGAGGGTGGAGAATGAATGAAATCACAAGAGTAATTAAACAGTATAATGATACTCGTATACCTTTTGCATGTATGATTACCATTTACTAAACATTTGCTTTTACCATTTAGAAGCTAAGCGATATCAAAAAGAACTCATTTTTGTGTACATGTAGACTCTCATTTGTAGCATGCTAATTTTCGTTGTATCCACTTGACTTGTGATTGCACCCTTCGAGTCCCAGTTATGAATCACAATATAAGCTAAGAGGAAAAGGAATATCAATTGTGATTGGATCATCAAATTTTTATGTAGTTTTGTTCGTGGTGTACCCTCATGTCAAAGGTGCAATCCTACGAAGAGAATTCAGTGGGATGTGAAATTAGCAAATCCTGCTTATTCATAAGATTGTAATTTAGAATGAGGCAGAGCTTTGCCACACAGGTCATTCTGCAATTCTAATGAATAACTTGACCCTCTATGTTGCAGATTTCAGATACGCCCTTGTACTCGAGCCAACGAACAAAAGAGCGGCATTATCTGTGGAGAGGCTAAAGAATTTGTTCCAGTAGGTTCTTCACTCTTTATAGCATATATATGCCTTATATAGATAGTCTGAGATAAGTGAAAAAACAAGCTCCGGAGTATTCAAATTCTTAAACGCACCTGAGATTGCTGCAATGTTAGCATCTCTTTGCCGAGGTAAATGAGAAAAACCAAGTTCATATTAGTACCGTCCAGTCGTCCACCTTCTTTTTCCATTTTTTTGTTTTCCTTTTGAAAGTTAATGTTGTCCCAGGTTTGTTTCTTTGACGAAATTTATAGTGCAGTATTTGTCTTGCGGCTGAAATCTTCTGTTTTTTTTTGTGATAACTGCTAGAGATCAGGTTTAGTCCTTTCATGTTCACGTAACAATGTATTTACGGTTCAATTGCAAGGTTATGGGAATTGGGCTCCGCATTCTATCAATATGGGGTGTAGATGGGGTTTAAATATGCCGATGGGCTCTTTCACCCTTTGAGCTAACTTTGGCGGCTGGACTCTCCGTAAGTACCCCACTACTTGGTGGTGTTTGATGTCTTTGCATTCTTGTACCACGGGAACGACATTAACATTGGCAGTGTTCGCCGAGGATAAAAAAAAAGTGTAACTCATAGCATGGTGGAATGTTACAAAAGAATAGCAGGGTATGAGAAAGAATCGAGTCCACATCAATCAGGTGGGAGGTATGAGGTGTTTATACATGTCTACGGGCTCTCCTACCCTTTGAGCATGCTTTAGGGTGAATTTCTAAAAATTTTAGGGTATCTCTACTTTATAATTAGTGCGGTTTCCCATGGCAAAAAAATAAATAAAATAAAGCACATGTCTTCTTTTTTTTGTCACATAAAGCATATATGTCACTTTAGCAAATGGGTTGAATTCGGTCAGGGGCTCTATGGGGCTAATTGAAGGTTGATTTCGTGGTCGCATATTTTCATTCCCATACGTGACGGAGTATTAAATCTACCCGTTCATTGCAAGTACGCTGAATTTTTTGGGGATTGCTAAATGCAAATCCATTATTACTTAGGGCTTATATCGAACTTTACCAATTGTGTGAGTAGTTATCTTCTTATGCATAACAAGATCATCTTATTATAGATGATGACGACTGCCAAAGTTAACTATCAATTGCTTAACCCAAAAGCCATACCTATTTCTTTTTATAAGGCAAGATTCATTAAATTGTTTCGAGCAGATTGTTGCATTACACAATAATTCCGACTGTTTTTTGACCATCTAACACCACTAATCTTTCAACCTGTTCTCACTAGTGTATCGGTTAATGTTTATGTGTTAAGTTAACGTTTAACTTATATTTTATTTTTGGAAGGAAATGTATTTGAATTTAAAAAATTAACGAAATTACAAGAGTTCAACATTCAGAGTTAGAGGGCTTGGTGCCCTAATATTTCAATCCGACAAGTCTAAATTAAGCGGTTCAATTAAGCATAAAGGGGGTATAGGAAAAACAGTTTAATTTCCCTCCTTTATCTTGCTTCTTTGGTTAGAGCATCAGCGGATTGGTTTGCTTCCCTTGGTTCAAAGACGACCTTCACTATCGGAATCATGTTCATAAGCTGCTTGCAATGATTAAGAAGAACAGAGAGGCGATCTACACCATCATGAGAGACACTAAGTTTCTCCACTAGAAAGAGACGGTCAGTAACAATAATAACATGAGTCCAATGTTGCAAAAACCAAGTAGATCACGCTTGAATAATGGTAAGGAGTTCAACCATCCTAGCATCTTGTGCTTCAATTTCAATCGCAAAGCCTCCTCTCCACAGCCTGTTGTCGTCCATCGCCACTCATAATATATCTGCAGACTTAGTAGTAGGATCAAAAGAAGCATCACCTTTAATTTTAAGCAACCTTCGAGGCGGGAGGCCTATCCCATCTTGACAAGGAAGGAAGGGTTCAAGTTGTCTAATTTATTCCTCTTTCTGTCCCTAGAAGTATAAAACTCCCAAGAAATTTTACTCTCTTAATCCAAGGATCAAAGGGCAGGTTTTTTCCTTCAATGATGGCAAGGTTTCTATTTTTCTAGAGTTTCCAAACTGTGATGAGAAAAGTTATTTTCTGCAGTAGGGCATTTGGTCCTGTGGTGTTATCATGAAGATTCTTTTTAAGTCAAGGTAAAATGGGCTCAGTAAAAAAGGTGTCAGAGACCAAAAGGTGTCTCCAAACTGCCCTAGCCACCTCAAATCCCTAAGGATATGCTATGTTTAACTTCACAAAAACTTCTATAATACGGTGTTTTTGAAACTTTGGGTGAGACAGGATCACTTTTCAAGGAAATAAGGGTCACTGCTCACTATAAGTGACCCTTACATTTCTAAAAAGTGACTCCAATTTTTTTGTAAGTTGGTCTCACACAAGACTTACACGTTTAACTTATTGAGTTGCGATGAATGTGTAAGGTGAGAAAACAACATAAGCAATGTTTTGGCATCAAATAAGAACCATCATATTCTTTCTGCTTGCCCTGGTTATAGCTTTTTTTTAGGGGTTGTCGCAGTTAGAATTTTTTATTTTTTTTTAGGAGAATGATTATTGCTACTCTCTCCGTCCCAAATTGTTATACCCATTTCTTTTGGATAAGTACATTCAGACAATGAAAAATTGATAGTTATGTCTTAAAAATACCCTTCACATTTATTCAAAACAAGAGATGCTTAAAATATTTGGCGAGAACCAACAGGAAGAAATAAGGAACATTTTATCACAAATGAATTTATTAAAAAGAAATTGAATTTTTCAATTTGAAACCAAAGTGGAAAGCGGTTACTTCAATTTCAAACGAAAAGAGTATTCCATTCATTAATGGTATGTTAATGTGGTACCTGAAACAAAAGAACCAAGTACAAAGTGTAGGGAAAGACACCATACACTATACGTAATTACAAGTTTACAACCTATTTATAACACTAGGTGGATGCCCGTGAGTATGCCCGTGCGTTGCACGAACTATGATTATATAATAAAACTAATATAACGTGATTATTGATCTCATCGAAATATCAGAGTGTAATTGTCACTTATGAAAACTATTAGTAATATATGGATAAATATTTATATAATCCATATAATATCATGAATGCCATATAATAAGATTACTATGACTTCATGGGGCATCTTATCTAATTTAAACCCTTATCATCGATTTCAATTAACTATTAATTAACTCATCCCATATGTTATATGATCCAAGAGGTAATAGTTTCAAAGTCTTTCTATGCTTGATGTTGGTACGCCAACAGTCTTATGTTGATATAAATGTACAACTAACATTCCAAATATATGATCCTTCTTTTATGGTAAAATCAGTTTAAATGTCTAAAGTATATTTAACTACGTTTTAAAAGATAAAGAAGTTTTGGTTTTTCAAAGTTATATGCGGTCAAAGTACTGCCTTGAAGAACGCAAAAAGTCCAATGTAATTTTATTTGTGGTTCGGAGGGAGTACATTAATAATTATAAAGTTGAAGGAACATAAATTGGAACCTTAAAATAACATGGGGGATCAGTATATTACGTACAATTATAAAATTATACTCGTGATAATGGATTAAAGATTGGACCTAGAATTATTTTAGATTCATCGTTTATTTCTTTATTCTACACATACTCTTTTTATTATATTTTACATTCAGATTGCTTTTTAAATTTTTATAACTAATATACATATCTTTTCTCTTATTTTTACATGCAACTCTTTAGTTATATTAGCTTGTCAAACTAATTACTGATTACCTTTTTAGGTGGACGCATCTGATGTTGTAAATCAATAGAACATACTACAAATGAGTCTCATTTTAAAGGATATTTCACTCGTTCCAATGGTGTAGGAAATTTAATTTCTTAAGCGATGAAACTAAAGTTATATGCTTTTTAAAATCTAATAGTCTACTCTTTAATGATTTAGGAAAGTACAACTTTAGTATATATTCTAAAATCGCTAATTCATAGTGTACTCTTTAAGGATTTAAGAAAGTACAACTTTACTACATATATTCTATACCAAAACAGATATTTCTATTTTATATTTATATTTTATATTTATTTTAAAATTTTATTACAATAGCTCGCTTAGGTGGACGCCTCCAATGCTGTCAGAAAATGCCTCTAATATATAGATATTATGATTATGATTATGATTCTCAGTCTTATCCAAGTACAGAGCTATCTTATTCTTATTTATGACCTCAACAGTCCAAGTCTTCTACTGGAAGATACACATGTTAGTCACTTTCTACCATCATTTTTTGAATAGGCGACACAAATCTAATATGTGACAAAAATAAAGTTTTGGAATGCGTTGGTTTTGAAACTATGATATGCTTTAACAATCATATGGTTGATCATTTGCCGTTAGATGTGTGGTTTAAGAATTAGTTTTTATTACCTGAAAAGCTTGAAAAATACAACGTTTGATACATTACGCTACTTCATTGCAGGTCTTTGGAGCATCTGATCTTGTATGCAGGACATCCATTACAGCCAGATGATATCATCTTTAATTGGGAGCGAAATTTTAAGGATGAGACCTTGGCAGGAGAGTTGCGTGCTCAGCGCTGCTTCCACAGTAATGAAGTTGAACGTGATGAGGAGAGATCTAGTGAAGGGTTTTTGATTGGTTGGGACATTATGTGTTGTCCACAAAATTGTAGTAGATGGAGCTTGGGATTATCGTTCTTTGGCCGCGGATTTAGGTCTGGTAGCCTTTGATAATGCTGGGAGGATGGTGGAGAGTGTGCATCAATCGTTTTTGGCTGAATCCAGTATGCAGACGGAATTGGAGGCTATTGTTCAAGCTATGGAACTTGCACGTCAGAGACGATGACTTCATGTGGAAATCCAATCGGATTGTGTTACACTAGTACAACAGCTTTTTGATAAGGATTTGGGTGATGCTAATGGTTTGATGCAGGTTTATTATGGCTATCTAGCTAGTCTCCTTTCTTGCTTTCATTGTCTCCATATTGTGTATTGTCCTAGAATTTTTACTAAATGTGCCCATTCCCTTGCTATTAGAGCAAGAAAGAATGGTCCTGTAATGTAGGTTTCTTCACAGCTGTCAAAAAAGAAAAAACAAATTAAACAAGAAAGCCATTAAAAAACATGGTCAGAAACTGGATTGGAGGTGGGTCCTGAAAGTGGGACCAAGGTTCCAGCTCAGGTTCTATTTTCAGTTTTACCCTCAAGTTATTTTCGCCCATTTTAATTCCTTAGTTCCAAACTCTATGAAATTAATCTCAACACTTTACATGAATCTAAAATAGAAAATACCAACCTTCTATCTTGTTCTTCATGTTGCATGTAGTTCGTCTTTTGAGCTTTTCCATCTTGTTTGGTACATGTGAACTAAACACAATTAAATTCAAGGCATTAATAATTTAATTAGCATAAGTATATTTAGTTGTAATCATCATCAAAACACATAGGGTTCAACACACTCGTAATCAATTATTATAAAGAAAAGTAACCATAATTTGATACGTAAACATAAATGCAATAGATTTGATAAACCCATTAGATGATTCAATCTTAACATTGATGACAATAATATTAAATTTTAATAATATTCATTATGGATTTTATTAATATTGTATATCTAATGACAATAGACATTATTGTCATATCCCATATACTCTATATCTTAAGCCCTACACACTACACACCCGGCCCTATAGCATTGGTCATGCAACATTAAGCATTAACCATAACACCGTCACCTTATACTGAAGACCTTATAGCCTATACAATAGTCTACAATGACTTTGTGTAGGTTCGACATAATAGATCCTATAACCTAGACCATATATTACACTCATATTGCATTGGTCATTCAACATTAACCATAGCCCCTGAACCTTATATTGTAGACCTTATGGCCTATACCATAGTCTACAATGACTTTATGGAGATTCGATATAGTAGGCCCTATACCCTAGCCTTTTACACTACACCTTTATAGCAGTGGCAATTGAACATTAACTATTGAACATTAACCATTGAACATAGTCGTCCATATAAGCTAGACTCTACATTGAGACTTTATAATAATTAACAAATTTTGAGGTAAGGTGAAGACAAATATTTATTTGAATCAATAATAATAATAATAATAATAATAATAATAATAATAATAATAATAATAATAATAATAATAATAATAATAATTTTCATTATTATTGTAGTTATTATTATTAAAATAATTATTATTAAGGTAAAGGGCTCCATTCCAATAAAATTTGTCATCAAGCCCAAAAACAGATAGTGCAATAGTCTAGGGCAATAATACGTATAGGCCCAATGTAGCTTTATTTAGTGGGCTTCAATAAATAAGTTCCGATCAATATGTATTAAATAGTGTTATTACGCTCAAACTAACCAAAGGCTCATTTTGGCACACTGGTCAAGCGCTTGAATTTGTGCTTGGAAGTCTGGAGTTCAAGACTCCATGCAGCCTTTTTTTCTTCAATCTTCAAAGATTTATGAGATTCAAGCAAATTAAAAAAATCATAGCCCTTCTATTATTTCGGTTATTTTTTTATTTTTCCAATTTTTCAGAAAATTAATTTCATAAATTTCTAAAATAATTTTTCAGAAAATCGAATATTGATTTTCGAAATTCAATACCTATTTTCAATATTGTAGCCTAAATAATAAAAATGCTTTTGACCAAATCAAATAAAAATTACAATCAAGGGCTATGATCTCTTAATTTTTAAATGGATGGTTGAGATTGATCATGCTGTAATGATTTGCAAATCTTTCAATGGTTGGCAGCCGTGGAAGAATTTTTCATCAATGGAATGATCTAAATCACTCTAGAATTTGAATTATTATTAGGGTCACTCAATAAGATGATTACCATTTTATGGAACGAATTACATATAAATATCATCGATCTGATCTGAATCACAGTAGAAGTTGGTTTTGATATTTTATATAACTATTACATTACTTTTCTTATTATTTCTCATATTCTAATTAGTAAACTTTACTGATAACTATTAGAGTCATTCAATATTTTTTTTGTTCACAATTAAGTTATTCACTGTCGACCACAGTGACTATTTTCCTGCGCTCGCTTGTAGGCACCTCAAAGGGTGGGACAACTGGCCAATGAATTTTAAGTTGCTCCATGCACAGGCGAGAGTCGAACTCTCTACCTTGGTTAAGGATGTATGAATCCCTACCACTCAACCATACCTCATTGCCCATTGGTTAGAGCCTTTCAATATAATTACCCTTTTAAGCGTGGAATTACATCTATGAATCACCAGAATGATCTAAATCACTCTAAAACATGATTTTAGTTGTTTATATAACTATTACATTACTTATCTTAAAGTTTCTCATATGCTAATTAATAGACTATAGTGATAAGAATATCTTAAAGTTTCAATATAATTACCCTTTTATGGGCCGAATTATATATAAGTATAATTTGAATCACTTTAGAAATTTATTCTGATCGTTTATATATAACTATCACATTGTTTTTCTTAATATTTCTCATAATTTAATTAATAGACTTATTTAGTGATAATTATTAGGGTACCTTTTTAAGCGTCAAGTTACAAGTAAGTATTATCGGAAAGATTTGAATCACTGCAGGAATTTATTTTGATAATTTATATATAAATATTACATTATTTTTCTTAATGATTAATAACCTTCAGCTATAATCATCTCGGTCATTCAAAATGATTAGCTTTTTTATGCGTCCAAATACTATAAGTATCACCAAAACGAAATGAAAACTTTAGAAAGTAGAAATTGATTTTGATCAATTATATAACTATTACATTACTTTTTTTTCAATGTTTCTCATTTTATGATTAATAGTCTTTAGTGATAATCATTACGATGTTTCAAAGTTATTAGCATTTAGTGGCTCGAATTGTATCCCGCAATGATCTTAATCACTCTAATAATTGATGATTGTTTATATTTCTTATTTCATAGTAACAACCAGTACAGTGTTACATAATAACAACACCTTAATGTAATGTGACAAGTAATCTATACAAGTAATCTATGGTAAGAGCGCCTTATACAAGTTTTTTGTGTCACAATACATGATTGTCTCATATATTTTTATTTTTTTAGGAACAAAATTAAAATTATTTTATATTTTCAAAAATCGTTAATGCTTATTGTTTTCGTGGGTATTCCGTAATTAGCCTCTCTACCAGGCGACTAGTTATAGGTAAGGCTGCGTACATCTGAACCTCCCCATACCCCACCCTCGGCTGGACATTCAATGCTTAATCCTCATTTTACTAGAAACACACATCTTTAATACTTCTATCCATCTATATTCATATTTAATTCGTAACAACCACACCTCAAAAAATAATAGAGTATTTAGTAACAACGAACGACTTATTCACATATATATATATATATATATATATATATATATATATATATATATATATATATATATATATATATATATATATATATATATATATATATCTAAATATACACATGCGTTTTCTTCTTTGCGACCTACTCAATGACAGATTTGCATTTTCGCTGGATGATTACAGTTTCTATTTCCTGTTTTTGATGGATCCATCTTTAATTCTCACCGAATATGAGTTTCTTTGTAAGTTTTTGCCGGAATAATAGTTGCAGAACTCCTTATCATGGAAATCCAATTTGCCTTACTGATTCAAATTCACCATTTTGTTGAGGATGGTATATCTATCTATCTATCTATTTATCTATATACTAATACTAAAGAAGCTGCCAGAGAGAGAAAATAGATTAGTCATGTTTAAATTTCTTATAAGTTTGGCCACATGTCAACTCCTTGTGAGTTTGGCCATGAGTCATTAAAGAAATTGAAAAAAGAAAATAAAAATTAATGTCCCACAAAAGAGAGTGGTTGAATAAAAATAGATCACTAATTTTTAAAAAAAAAGTTAAAAAAAAAACTAACGTGAGAAATGATAGGAGTTTAATTAAAATAAATTTAAAAAAATAAATTTAATGTCCCACAAAAGAGAGTAGTCGCATAAAAATAGATGAAATGCATTTTGGCCATGTCTAATAGATGAAATTTAATGTCTAACGTCTAACATTAGCTCTTATAATTTAATCCTATAAAAAAGGTTGATTAGCTAACTACCCAAATCAAATTCACGTTAGATACAAACATTCTGTTGTATAGAGAGTTACCTACTAGATATTAGGAAGGTAAACAATATTAACTCCTTTCTCCTCTTCTCAAAAAAAAAAAGAAAAAAAAACTTTCTCCTCATTCACGACAGTTCCGACTTCCAAGTCCAACTTCCCACAAACCAGTTTTCTTTCCCATATTTTCTCCTCCCTCAAGTAGATTTTTCTCTCCATGTACATAACCGTCTTATGAAGATGAATTTTCAAAGCTACAAATTTTGATTTATAAAAGTTGAGTCCTTCGAGTTTCTGTAAGTAGTTTTTAGATTTTTTTAATAAATCATGTTGTGGAACTTGGATCTAAATACTGTACATGCATCCAATGATAAACGAAGTTGCTTAACGTAAATCGCAAATTGCTTAACGTAAATCTTTTTGATACAAAACATCCTAAACTACCCTTTTTATTTGTAAATGAGCATTTCTTTCTTCTTCCTTTTCTCCTCTCTCTCATCATTACTTCTGATCAATCAATGTGGAGGATTCTTTCAAACAAGGCAACATCTTTGATGAAATTAATGATGATATTGAGTAATTTTGTTATAAGATAAATTAGTTTTTAAATTATTAATTGTTTTGGGTTCTTGTGGGTGGTAGATTAGGGTTTATTGCAGGGTGGTTGTCGGGCTGACAGGTGGCTGGGGTTGATGGCAGCGGGCTGGGGTTGATGGCGTCGGGCTGGGGTTGGGTGCATCGGGTTGACAGGGGGTTTTGGAATGAGGTTTTGTGGTGGAGAGAGAGAGAGTGTTTCGGCTCCATGTTTGCAGTGGGCCTAGGAGGGGGAAGCGGACTTGGTCGTCGGACGGCGGGGTGGGCTTGGCCGGTTGTGGGGCCGGTGCAAGCGGGGTGGTGGCGGTGCTGGGGTTTCAGGCTTCGGTTTGGTGGTGGAGAGAGAGATAGAGCGTGGGATCTGTGTTTGTGGTAGGCTAAGAGGGGCGGCCGACTGTGGTCATTGGACGGTGGGTGGGACGGCGGGTTGATAGCGGGTGGGGGCAGTGGTGGGGGCGATTGTGGCGGGGTGTGGGCGGTGCTGGGGCGGCGATGTTGGGCTACCGGTGAGTAGGGGGAGGGAGCGCGTGCTCCTTTTCTTTTTCCATGTTGACTGCGGTTGTGGCGGGGAGGGGGCGCCTTCACCCGACCACCAGCGAACCCGTCGGAACTCCCAAGCCCCACCCACGAGCCTAGCTTCTCCGGCGAACCCTCAGGCCTGGTCGGCGTCGAACTTCGGAGAACTACCTACCCCTAGTCGGTGTCGAACTCTGGTCCCCCTAGCCACCATCCTAACCACCATCGTACATTCTCTCTACTCTCACAACACAACCTGCAAATGGGAAAAGAAAGGAAGGAGGGACAGAGAGAACTGAGAGAGACGAGGGAGCAAAGGAAACGGGAGAAAAAATAATTAGGGGTATTTTGGGAAAAAAAATTTACATTAAGCAATTTGGGATTTACATTAAGCAATCCCCATGATTAAAGATGAATTCAAGGCTTTCTTTTTTTAACATAATTCATCGATATCTATTTTTCAACTTTTTGTGTAGTTCTTACATTTGAGTATATGTTGCTAAGGAATGAGGATAAAGCAATTGAAGCACAAGGATTGTCAATCTGTCTTAGCTTTATACTGCAATTTCTAAGGGTAAGTAGGAAATTTTTTTTTTGATGATATATACTGCAAATGTGCAATAAGAGTATCTATAAATTTTGTTGCTTTGATTGTAAATTTCATTCCTTTTTTTCATGACCCTGAATTTTATACCTTTATCTTTGTGTGTGGCTAAACACTTATGGATTAAATCTTTATAATGCTCATATTTTGTCACTGTAAATTTGGCCTTTATGTTCTAATATATATTAAATCAAGTATGTGTCCACATTTTTTTTTGCAGATGTCTATAGAGGATTGCCATTAGGAAAAAGTTGAAAAAAAATTTAGGTTCAAGAAATAGTAAGCGTATGTGTACTTCTTTTGCATTGCTAAATGTTCATTTGTGTCTAATTTCATATGCAGAGGAAGCCAATGGACTGAAACAAAATATTCTACAGTCTGATGTTCTTTCCTTTCAAACAAAAGAGTCTTTCAGTCTACAAATGCAAACTCACTCAAATTTCTAAATTTAAGGTTTTTCTTTAATTTATGTTATCCATGACTTTTGTTTGCTTTGATTATGATTTCACCCGATACTTCATTCTGTTAAGTTTTGAATTTTGTACTAAATTGTGTCTCATATTTTGTTCCATTATCCATTTTGTGTTGTTTCGTTTGTTCCGCTGCTCACCGTCCTGCATCATTCCACTAAAAAGACCATGCCTAAATATACTCGATTCATTAATGTAGGTAACGAGCTTATTCAAGTTTATCCAAAAGCCCAAAACATGACTTGCAAATGCAGGTGATGTCAATACTCGCTCAAGCTAACAAGTTGGTGTGGTTTCTTGGACCCATTCAGCAAGCCGAGGGGAGCAACTAGAGTTCAGTGCTAAACTGCTAACTATTGTCACGTTTGTGTAACATGAGACTTACTATCAAAGTTGTGTACGGAGTACACTGTATTTTTTCTCCTGAAGTTTATAATTTCTCTCCCCAGTTGTTGAAAATAATTACTCATTAGATAGTGCAAGTCATTAGATAGTTTAAGATATGTAAGTTAGGTATAGTCTAATAGGATGTGTATATATTGGTATGTGGAAAATTAGCCCTCATATGAAATAATTTTTTGAGTTGTGTAAAATTAAATTATTGAATACTACTAATAAAATTTGCAAGTAAATCATGATTCTGTATACTCGCAACTTTTTTACAAAAATGAATGATCAGATAGTCACACCTTTAAAAAACAATGGGAAAAACTATTAAGACTATTTTTTTTTTTTTGAGTGAAACTATTAAGACTATTTAATGCTTAATATTTTTATTCTCGGCAAAAAAAAAAAGCTTAATATTTTTATAGGATTATTTTAAAATTTGTGAAAGGTATGTTTTGACACCTCTTTTGTAAACTAAAATACTCATATAATCATATTAAGCAAAAATAAAATGGCGTTGATCTGAGTCAAGAAAAAAAAATAGAATGACTTTAGAGAGATTTCTTCAACTGTGATGTGCCAACTTCTTTGTTTTTTTTTTTTTTGGTGCATAAGAGGGGTCAAAACCCCAAGGAGAAACTAAACAGGCCTAAAGACATAAAACGAAACAAAAACAGAACGGGAAAAGAAACAAAACAAAAAACAATCAAAAAACTTAAGTTCCCACAATCCGTGGCCAGGCTACACCACAGAGGTCCTCAAACAGAATTTGACCCAAGCCAGCAGGAGGTTCTTCGAAAATCATCACTGGTTGAGGTAGATCAACTCCCAAGTTCGCTAACCAATCAGCTGCACCATTACACTCACGATAGCAGTGTGAAATGCGAATTTCCCAACCAGTTCTTGTTATAAGGTCACGACATTGCTTGATTAGATGGTAATTGGCACTTGCATACACCTCTCTAGCAGTAAGAAGAGTGACTGCATGATTAGAATCAGTGCTTACATGAACCTTGCGAAATCCCAAGTTCCATGTTAGTACCAGTCCCCTGTAGATAGCTAGTAGTTCTGCACGCAGGGAAGAACAAACCCCAAGTTTTGCTGCAAAGGCACTCTTGAACTCTCCAAAATGACCACGAATTAAGCCACCTCCCCCTGCATAACGAGGATTTCCACGTGAGGCTCCATTCGTATTGAGACGCACCCATCCTTCCTCAGGTGCAATCCATCTGACATAAATCTCTTGTCGAAGTTTCTTAGGGATATGATCAGAAACTAGCCCCAAAGAGAGAGCCTTTTCAATCTCTGCAACTATAGAATTAATAAAACTGATTTTATCAATGGGAGTGGAGGGATTTGATTCAAAATTTTTGTTGTTGCGCCACTTCCAAATCCACCACACAGAGACAACAAACAACCTTGGCCAGTTTTCATTAGGACCACCATTGAGGCTCAGATTAACCGCAAGCCAATGTTTCAGAGGACTAGAGAAGAAGGAGCTATTTGGACTAACTCCCAATTTGTGCCATACCTGATGAGCTATGGTGCAATCTCTGAAAATGTGAAGCGCAGTTTCCTCTCGAGCACCACAAATAACACAAGTAGGATCAGTAGCCAAGTGATGAATGACTCTATTTGCGTTACTCAGAATCCTATCATTCATAAGCAGCCAGAAAAACATTTTAATTCTTTGTGGAATAGGGGCGCGCATGCCATATTTCGTCCCATTCCTTTGCTGGTGGTGCATTGTCTTCTCTACGAATAATATTAAGGGCTGATTTAATACTAAATCCACCCTTAATAGCTCCATTCCAATAAAGCTTGTCTGCAACATTATTATCTTCAATCAGTTCCAAAGATTCAATTTTCTTAAGAATTGAATCAGGGAGCAGATCACCTATTAATTCCCAGCGCCATCCTATATTAATATCCCATAGATCTTCAACTGTAGCATCTATGATATCACTTGGGATATCTGCTATTGAAACTGAGGAGAGGGGATGATCCACCACCCAATTGTGATGCCAAAAAAGAGTAGAGCGGCCATTGCCCACAGCAGCACGGACACCCTTTCGAATCGTATCCATATTCTCTAAAATACCTTTCCAAGAGTTTGAGGCGTCACGCTTTGGTTCAAACATATCAATATCACAACGGCCATTGCAATATTTACTACGGAGAACTCGTGACCAGAGAGTATTTGGCTCTGAAAGAACCCGCCATCCAAGTTTCGTCATAAAAGCGGCATTGGATTGCCTCATGGAACGTAAACCCAACCCTTCTGACTCCTTAGGCTGCGTGATTTGATTCCAGGAAACTAGATGAATTTTTTGTTGTTCATTTGTTCCTCCCCAAAGGAATTATCTAGTTTTCCTGTCAATTTCATCGCAAATTGAGCGAGGAACTCTACCTGTTTGCATAGTATAGAATGGAATGGAGTTTAGAGAGGATTGAACCACAGTAGCTCGTCCAGCTAAAGACAAACGACAAGCAATGAGTCTTCCATCCTGCTAATTTTGCATTCATATATTCAAAAACGTATTGGTAAGTGCTTTTGGTAATCCTGCTGTTGATTGTAGGAACTCCCAAGTGGCGTCCAAGATCATTGATTTCCTCCATCCCCAATTCCACACATATAGCCTCACGAAGGTCAGTATGAGTATTTTGAGAAAAGAAAACTCGTGATTTAGCTAGGCTCACTTTCTCCCCTGAAGCTTGGCAGAACTGATCCAGGCATGCTTTGACCATACGTGCTTGATCAATGGAAGCTTCAGCAAGTAGTATGATGTCATCTGCAAATGCTAACGAAGACAATGGAGGGCCATTTCTGCTAGCACGAACTGGTTTCCAGACCCCATTAGCAACTAGCATATCCACGAGTTGGGTTAGTCTATCCATGCACATGACGAATAGGTAAGGCGAAAGAGGATCTCCTTGCCTTACTCCCCTTGAAGCTTCAAATTGCTCTGTAACCTCACAATTCCATAGAATTTGCAACCCCATAGAAGAAACACACAACATAATGATGTCTACAGGGTGCTGAGGGAGACGCATATCAAGTAAAGTGTCACGTATGAAACTCCACTTGAGACGATCATAAGCTTTTTCGAGATCCAATTTGATGATCATGCAACCTGTCGCTCCTTGTTTCTTTCACAGGGTATGTAAAACTTCCTGAACAATCACGATGTTATCCATGATTTGGCGCCCAGGTACGAAGCTACACTGCGTGTGAAATATCAAAATAGGTAACACCTCTTTTAAGCGATTAACAATTGCTCTAGTTATCACCTTCTAAGAGACATTGCATAGACTAATTGGCCTTAGTTGAGTAACTTTTTCAGGATTATCCACCTTAGGCAACAGGAAAAGGTATGTTTCATTGAGTCCTGCAGGATAGTCACGGCGACTAAGAACATCCAGCGCCATGTCAATAACTTTGGGACTGACTAGTTCCCAATTTCTTTGATAGAAGACAGCTTGAAAACCACCAGTGCTTTATACGGAGACATAGACATAACAGAGGCTATATTCTCAGTAGCAGTAAAAGGACAGGCAAGACTATTCCATTCTTCATTGGATAATACTGGAAATTGATTATGAGGTAGGTCATTTAAATCAATTCCATGTTGAGGCTCAGAAAATAGGTCAATAAAATAATCCCATACCATTGTTTTCACATTTTCTGGTTCAAGAATCCATTCTCCTGCTGAATTTTGGAGGGATACAATTTTATTGAACTTTCGTCTCAAGATGGTGCTAAGATGAAAATACCTTGTGTTACGATCACCATCTTTAATAGCGTCCAAGCGGGATTTTTGAAACCAGAGAACTTGCTCTTGTTCCAGAATATTCTCGAGCTCTTTTTGAAGTTGAGCTTCGTGACGAAGGAGATTGTGGGAACAATGAGAAGAAAGTGCTTTCTGTGTTCCTTCTAGTCTAGCCAATAAATGCCTCTTCTTTCTAAAGATGTTACCAAAAACTTCTTTGTTCCAAGCGTTCAGAGTGTTGGAAACTCCTTTTAAGCAAGGGATCAGTGGTGAGGAATTGTTCCATGCTCCCTGAAGTACCTCTCCAAAATTATCATGAGTCAACCAAGCTGCTTGGAAGCGAAAAGGTTTGACACTCATTAGTAGAGGAGCAAAACCAGTGGTGGTTATAAGAATGGGATAATGGTCCGATTGTATAGTAGGAAGGTGTTTTACAGCAGCATCTTCAAACTTGGCAACCCAAGCAGCATTAGCAAGGCCCCTATCTAACCTTGCACATCGACGAGTCTCAAGGGAATTACCTCTAGCCCATGTGAATTTCTGTCCCGAGAATCCAAGATCAGTGAGGTTATTGTTTTCGATCCAGTTGTTAAAACGCAAGCTCCTTCTAATTACTTCAGCACAAGCTTCATTACGTTCCTCTAAGGAACGTGTTTCATTGAAATCTCCAGCGAGAAGCCACGGTCGTGAAGAGTTTGTCGCCATGTTTTCAAGAAGACGCCAAAGTTCTTCACATTTTGTACTATCTGGACTACCATAGATGGCTGAGAAATACCAAGGTTCTTCACCAACCTTAGTGATTTCAACATGAATGTATTGAGCATGGAGAATAGATGGGACAACGGTCACGAGGTCAGGCTTCCAGAAAAGCCAAATCCCGCCTCTGAAACCTTCCGCTTCTACACGAACTCGGCCTGAAAAACCAATTTGTTGGCAAACCCTCTCAGCATTATCCCCACTAATATGGGTTTTCAAAAGCGCGAGCACCGTAGGGTTATTAATTCTAATGATTTCTTTGAGTGTGGTCAAGAAGGCACAACTACCTGCCCCTTGGACGTTCCAGACTAAAAAATTTATCGACATATTATCAGATGATAAAGGAGGGAAAAATTCTTGATCCACTTGAGGAGAGAAAGGAAGGAAAGAAAGGAAGTAATCCCAAATTTCCCTCATGAGCATGCCCAACTTGTTGGGCAATGTCAGCGTGAGGACTAATTCCTTCGGATTGTGGGACGGAGGAAGATACACCTGAAACCTCGCCTCCAATTTGTGACTCATAGGATGTGTGCATCCAATCCGGGGGCCTACAATAGGATTCCCTACGAACCAAGTCGCTTCCGGGGGGATGCGAGATTCCATGGTGATTGGGGTTCAAAGAGAATGAGGGTAGGACATGAGAGTTGTTTGATGGCTGTATGTTTAAAGAGGGTTGTTTTGTGGCTTGAGTAGAGTTTTCTTTAACAAGTTGGTGTCTGGTGAGAATATAAGGAGTAGCCTTTTGAGAGGGGGACTTTCTTTTGCTTCGTATGATCCTAGGATTCTGTGTTTGGTCCGTCTCTTGCACGCTTGAGATTTGGCAATCAGTAACTAAATCATTAGTAATATCCTCGATTATATTATCTTGATTTTCAAATCCCTGAGAATTCTCCAACGAGGGTTGCATAATAATTTCCAAATTTGGCTATATAATATTTTCCATAATTGGTAGCGTATTATTAGCTTCGTTATCTGCAGGAGATCCCCCAAGCGAGATATTCTGTTCAGAGTTGGTCTCTGGCTGGATACTTGGTACTGAATCTGCTCCTTGATTCACTCCAACAGTTCCCTGAATTATAGTAGTAGAGTCCACCACAGGCTCTTCTACTTCCAAAGATTAAAACTGTGATCCCGGATTTCGCGTGCTAGCTTGATTGGTCGGTTAGCGCGCTAAGGTTTGATTTTGAATTCGTGCTTGAGTCTGGGTTGGTTGCTGAGAGGTTGACCCTGTCCCTTGATTAGGTTGTTTGTGATGCGGTGGCTTCTGATCTTCACCACCATCCATTCACCATAGAGGTCTTTAGCTCGAGGACTTTGCCGCACTGTTCTTGGTTGCGGGGATGGGACCAACTGTCTTGGAAGTTCTTCTGTGGGACAAGCAATTTCCAGTTGAACTTCATTATGGCAGGGGAAATGTCTACAGTTTTCTCTTTTATGGCCATAAGTACCACAATTGAAGCAGATCATGCGTAATTCTTCATATTGTATAATCCAAAAACCTTGCCATGTAAAGTAAATTGTGATAATAATGGCTTAGTTAAATCAACCTCGATGCATAACCGAGTGAACTTACCCCTCTCAGCTGTCTCAGTGGTACGATCGATACGAATGATCTTACCAATTTTCTGACCAATCTTGTATAAGAAAGCTCTATCAAAATATTCGACAGAGATCTTTGGAATCCTAACCCAAGCAGTCAAGAAGCGAATTGGTTTGTCATCTGCCATAAAATCTGGAATCCCTCTACGAATGGTTAAATAATGATCCCCAAACATCCATGGCCCTTGCGTAAGTACGAAGTTGAGATCATCCAAATTTGTAAATCGAACCACATAATAGCCACAATCAATATCCACTTAAAGAAATATCTCCTTTAAGGTGCCATTTGCTTCGTAAGCTCTTGATCATTTGCCAATAACACAAATTTTTATCAAACATTTTGACAATAAGGGATTGACGCCATGGTTTACGAAGCCGTATCTTCTCTTCCTTCATAAGAAGGATAGTAGAACAGTGAGGGTCTACAATTTCAGGAGGCACATCATCATCTGAAACCTCCTCCTCATCATCAAATCTTTCTTGGAGCTGTAACCCTGGGCCAGTATAGGATCCAAGGATCCTATCTCTGTATGAAATAGTATGATGTTGTCTATCATTTGATAAAACAGCCCCTACGCCTGTAGAAATATCAGCCATTTCCACTTCAGTAGAGTTTGGATCATTGTTTCTGTGATTGGATTGGTGAAGTTGGTCTGTTTCCTCACTTGACATGCCTAGGGAGAGACTTTCTCTCTCTAGACTATCTCTCTAAGGTGAAAAGCTTTTGGTTGGCCTTTTTTTGATCTAGAAGAGAGAACAATTTGATGGTGATATTTGATTGACTGCACCAAAAACTTCTTTGATCACTGTTATAAAAATGAACAATTTTAGATATTTGGATATTTTTCAAGTGATATATTTTTTATTAAAATCGTACAAAACATGGATATTTGTATATTTGAAAGAGTTTTACAGGGGACATTTAGAAAAAGAAGAAGAAATTATTTGATTCTTTTGAGCACGGTAATACATTCTATTTGATTGAAGTCACAAATCCAATCATAAAGAAAATATATGTTGAGCTCACAAAAAAGAAAAACTAATGCAATTGTTATTTGTTCAATTCATTTAGGTCATGTTCTTGTCAACAGAATGATGTGGGACGGTGAGGAACGGAACGGAACGGAAATTGCAGCACGGTGTGGAACGGAACAGAAATTGCAGCGCGGGAAGGAATGGAATAATAAATATAACTTGTGTGGTACGGAACGGAATGGAAATTGCAGAGCGGTGTGGAACGGAACGGAAATTACAGCGCGGTGTGGAACAGAACGGAATGCAGCATAGAAACGACGAAAAGAACAGGGCCTTACTAGTTACAACCGTGCAGCGCACGGGTTAAAA
This sequence comes from Tetragonia tetragonoides, assembly GCA_038025085.1. Classification (NCBI taxonomy): domain Eukaryota; kingdom Viridiplantae; phylum Streptophyta; class Magnoliopsida; order Caryophyllales; family Aizoaceae; genus Tetragonia; species Tetragonia tetragonoides. The sequence continues at coordinate 19,837,766 of CM076153.1, read as the reverse complement.
CACTAGTATCTCCTAAAATAATTTTTATTCCCCCAATCAGCAAAACTCCCAACCAACCTACCTCATCAGGAATCTCCCTACTAAAACTATTAATATAAATATTTGATACCCCCGCAAGTATACGGGTATTTCGAAGTAATAAATAAGATCATCTCCACAAGGAGCGAGGCCTTTCGAATACCAAAAACCCTATAATATGGAAAGCTAAGCAAATTCGGGTAAATGTGATATTGATTAACTTAACTAGACCTAAAGCTAAACTAGGATGACAATCTAAGAAGAGGGATTAGAAATCACAATTATAAAATCAAGGATTAAAGATAGACTTAGGGGTTCACCCAACCAATGATGATCTAATGCAATAGATGATAAAATAACATGCAATCGAATGAGCAATTGTGTAGAGATACTAGGTCAATCAATGACTAAGGGCCTCTCTCAAGGTCACCAAAGAAATACCCAATTCCACCCTTCCACCTATTTTCATGGGGTCAAGCTTTATTGGGCTCATTAAGCAACACCTATCTCAAGCATCTCCAAAAGGAAATCTACCTACTTTCGTGGTTGAATCCATTTGTTTAGTCAACGAAACTCCTATGATTACCTTACCCCCTTTTGGTTTTAAGTTAATCACACAAAAGACAAGGCAAGTTTTCACTTAGGCATTTTATCAAACGCTTGGGTTCACAAAGCTAAATGCACAATAATCCATCCAATCACAATATATTCACATCATCCAAGCATCAAAACACCATAGTTGGGCTAATCCCAACTCTAATAAGAGAGATTAGCCAATAAACATCATGAGATTAAGCAAAATAAACTTTATAATGACAATACCCATTAATATTCAACAACAAAGATTTAAACTTGCAAGTATTGATAGAAAGAGAGAGGAGAGAGAAAACTTACAACCAAATACTAAGGATTAAGGAGTTGATTAACACTAATTATCTTCAAACGCCTATTTGACAGCCTTTCGCTCTGAATTTGCAAAAACCTAAAATATGAAAGTTGTAGCTCTGTTTGTTAGCTTTCCACAACATTTTGAATCACTGGATTTGGAGCTCATATGAAGACTTTATGAATAAAATTCTGAAGAGGTGTCCAAACATTGTCCTTGATTCTTCTCATCTTATAAATGTCCTTGTATCTCTCGAGAATTGGGTCTAAAAATAGCACATGTGCACACAAATACACCAAAAACGTAAATAGGAAAAAGAGAAACAAAATTCAAGCTAAAAGACCATAGAACACACACTAAATCAAACAATATGGGTTACAAATCATCACAAAATATGCAACAAATTCATGTTTATCAACTCCCTCATGCTTATCTTTTGCTTGTCCTCAAGCAAATACCAATTAACAAAATATGCAAGTATATGAGCTAGCACATGAGGACCGAGAGATCACCCTCTAAACTTGAGGTACCAAGGTAGACACCAAACAAGGATATCAAGAGCATGAAAATCTATCGAGGAAACAAGTACACCAAAAGATCACATAAGCTCCAAGATTCGACGATAACTCAATTAGTCACGAAGCATGCAAGCACTCAATCAACTCGATAATCCCACTCAAAATGTGAAACAAATTAGTCCGATAGACCCTCACTTTAGGAAGTGTGGATCACTCAAATTCAAATGTGTTTGCGGAAAATAATCAATTTACACTCAAGATTCAAACATCGGTGGTATCTTACAATAAGCTTTCCTATCTTCTAAAATCTCTACAATTAGATGACAACTCCACATGCAATGATCGGGAGGACTTTTGGGTTGTAATGAGGCTTAGGGTAAGGTGTGGGCACATTTGGGATGTGGGCTTAGAGTCAAAAAGACTTAGTGAAAATACAAACACATCCTCTCAATCCTCGCGAAAGATCAAGGGGGTGCAAAAACATCTCCACAATTCAAAAACACCAATTCAAACCTTATGTATCAACCATTAAACCGACCTTTTTCACAACAATAACAAAATCTAACATTATAAGTATCGGGGCAAAATAATTTTGATTAAATGAGATATAAGCCCTTCTTCTACTTCTAGAAGGTTCATTTGACTCTTTTTTTTTATTTTTTTTAAAGAGCTTATTCAAGCTCAAAGTTAACCATCATCCCTCCATTCTTCACCAAAAGCACCCCCTTGCTCATCTTTTACTCCATTTCACAATGCAATACTCAACCCAATGAGAGAGACAAGTTACACTAGTCTTAAACTCGGGAGAGGAAAAACGTGTTTGGGAAAAGAGGGCATATAACATAGTTTATCAAGAAAAAGGCATAAGCTCAAAGGGGCTCCAAAGTGATAAAATGATGCATTACGTAGGCAATTTTGGCTTAAAGTAGCTTAAGAACAAGTAACAAATGAATGCCTCCGTCCTACCAATACAAAAAATGGGTGCCAAGCACAATTTTGACCAAGAATTAAGGCATGTTCTAGAAGATTAACCACCAATGTGAATCCAAAACACTCATGAAAGACAAACAACCGAAAGAGATGTGTCGTTTTTAAGGCTCGAGATCTCACCGGTTAAATGTCTATCACACCAATTATTTCACGATTATAAGTGAGATTATCAAGTGATTGAAAAAATGTTTACATACAAAGGGCCAAGAGAATAAAAGCCAAACGAGAAACCATGCCAAACTTTCGGAATTGCATCTTAAAACTATCATGCTCTCTCTACCACAAGTCGAATCTCGACCAAGAGTATCACAAATAATCATAAACGGATCATCTCTCTATTTTTGATATTTTCCGATTTTTTCATTTTTTTTTTTTTGTGATTTTTTTATTTTTTTTCTATATATATATTTTTTTTTGAATTTTCATTTGAAATGCAACCTAGATGATGACATGCAAGTCTAAACATGCTCAATGCAATCTAAATGACAATTTCTACAAAGTCATGCAACTAAATGACCTAACATGCTTCTACACTAAACTAGCACAACTCCAATTGCCAACCATAATCATAACACCATCATCACATCCACCAAATCACCATTCATCAAGTATCATCACAACACCGCAATAAACCACCACAACATATCACCAACAAGAACAATAATAAAATATCAACCCCCCCATGCTTAAACGTTGCATTGTCCTCAATGTAAAGGAAATAAAGAGAAATGAGGGGAGGGGAGTACTTACAAAACTATTCGGGTGGGACGGGTGGGAAGAAGAAACGTCTCCCCGAGGTGCTATTGAAGAACTTTGGTGGTGCTTGAAGTCGAAGGATTGAGACGGGAAATTGAAAAGCTTGCACTTCCTTCCAAATATATCATTGGTTGTTTGAAACTTTTGGGTTGGTGGTATATGATCCAATGGTGCTTTGCTTCTTCTCTCATTCATCATCATGTTTTTCTTTAAACCATCATTATAAGAAGTCAAGGCTCGTAATAACTTATCAAAATCACTTGCCCAAAACTTAAAATGGCACAAATAAGAGATCCTTGTCATAAGAATATAATCAAGAATTGTAGATCTCTTGAATTTGTCACATGCCTTTGAAAAGTCAAAAGAAGGACGAGAAGAAGCTTTCCACCCAATTGGCTTATGATTGTCCTCATGCCTCCCTTTAGGCATTTCGTTCACTATAGGCTGATCGACCCGAAAGGTGGAAGAATCACAAAACACAAGTGCACTATCGGGATTTACAAGGACAACACCAAAAGACTTGTGAGAAGGGGAATTATTAAGAGGATATAAGATCGGAGAAGAGATCATATCAATGCACCCGGTTGAGAATGGATCTTGATACTCGATATCACAAAACTCATTTTCTCCCGACTCAACAACGATCTTTTCTTCAATGCAATCCCCAATTGTAGACAAACTAGCCACTTGAACCACTTGATGCTCGGGCATCTCGGTATGGGTGATAAATGTATCAACTTTGGAACACAATTTGCCTAGAGTTTCTTGTAACTCCTTATTGCTCCTTTGTGTTTGAACAATAAATTGTTCCAAAAGAGTCTCCAAGTTTGACTTGGGTTGGGGAGTATGATATTCTCTATAGAGATCGGGAAGATCCCAATTAGCAAGAGTGTAGTCAACAAAGCAATGATCGTTTTGCTTACTTTGGTAAAGGGTATCGGCACAACTAGCATTTTCATGACCAAGTTGATGCACATTATCCTCATGTAAAAAGTAACCAAAACAATCATAAGAGAAATTATGCACATCATATCTATTCTCATTCATGTAGCCATGTGGGTTATATTTTTCTTTACCATAATCACACGAATTCGAATAATAATCACCATACCCCTTTTGATGCCATGAAGTTTCCATCACACAAATGAAGAAGAAAATAAAAATGAAAATTTTAAACCAAACAAAAAGAAAGAAAAGTGCCTAGTCTATCCCATTCAAGAGTATTTCAATATCGAAACAAGCCTTGCTCCCCGGCAACGGCGCCAAAAACTTGATAGGCCCGTAAATGCACGGGTATTATCGAAGTAATATATAAGATCGTCTCCACAAGGAGCAAGGCGTTTTGAATACCAAAAACTCTATAATATGGAAAGTTAAGCAAATTCGGGTAAATGTGATGTTGATTAATTTAACTAGACTTAAAGCTAAACTAGGATGACAATCTAAGAAGAGGGATTAGCAATTACAATTATAAAATCAAGGATTAAAGATAGAGTTGGGGGTTCACCCAACCAATGATGATCTAATGCAATAGATGATAAAATAACATGCAATTGAATGAGCAATTATGTAGAGATACTAGGTCAATCAATGACTAAGGGCCTCTCTCAAGGTCACCAAAGAAATACCCAATTCTACCCTTCCACCTATTTTCATGGGGTCAAGCTTTATTGGGCTCATTAAGCAACACCTAGCTCAAGCATTTCCAAAAGGAAATCTACCTACTTTCGTGGTTGAATCCATTTGTTTAATCAATGAAACTCCTATGATTACCTTACCCCCTTTCGGTTTTAAGTTAATCACACAAAAGATAAGCCAAGTTCTCACTTAGGCATTTTATCAAACACTTGGGGTTCACAAAGCTAAATGCACAATAATCCATTCAATCACAATATATTCACATCATCCAAGCATCAAAACACCATAGTTGGGCTAATCCCAACTCTAATAAGAGAGATTAGCCAATAAACATCATGAGATTAAGCAAAATAAACTTCATAATGACAATACCCATTAATATTCAACAACAAAGATTTAAACTTGCAAGTATTGATAGAAAGAGAGAGGAGAGAGAAAACTTACAACCAAATACTAAGGATTAAGGAGTTGATTAACACTAATTATAAAAAATTTGCACTCACTATAGATACTAATCTCACTATTTGATAGTGTTTGTTCAAGAACCCTAGAAAATTAGGCTAAGATGCGATATCCCGAAAAAATAAGAAAAGAGGCTATTTATAGGCGGAGGAGCTCGGGACCAAAAAGCCCCAGAAAGATGCCCCTCTCAGGAAAAATGGGGTCCTGTTTTTCTGGAGGGGGCCGTTTTTTTGGAAAGCTGGCCGCTGGCCAAGGGGGCTTGGGGGGGGGGGGCGTTTTTCTGGAGAAAACGCCCCTTCAGCCCGTTTTCATCTTCAAACGTCTATTTGACAGCCTTTCGCTCTAAAGTTGCAAAAACTTAAAACATGAAAGTTGTATCTCTGTTTGTTAGCTTTCTACAGCACTTTGAATCACTTGATTTGGAGCTCATATGAAGACTTTATGAATAAAATGCCGAAGAGGTGTCCAAACTTTGTCCTTGATTCTTCTCATCTCCTTGTATCTCTCGAGAATTGGGGTCTAAAAAGAGCACATGTGCACACAATACACCAAAAATGTAAATAGGAACAAGAGAAACAAAATTCAAGCTAAAAGACCATGGAACACACACTAAATCAAGCAATATGGGTTACAAATCATCACAAAATATGCAACAAATTCATGTTTATCAATATTCACTAGCGACAAATTCATAGAAAGGACTTGAGGCTATTGAGTAATCAACGGGACCTGCTAAAGAATTATGGGGAACTCTAGTAATTATAAAGGAGCCATGCACCATATATTCATAAGCATATTTCATGATATTTTTTTTAAGTAATGAACACGAGTTGAAAACTACTGCACTTTGATACTAAAGTTCTACAATTTGATACTCTCCGGGATTTGTCCATGAAAGACTTATCCCTAATAGAAGCCCATTTCAGTCACAAATTTGGTGTGATTTCACCACTGAGTACATTATCATGTACATATTCACTGGGATTTCTCATTCAAAGTGATTTTCATCTATAGCAATGAAGCGAGTGGGAACTGAGTCAACTTGATGGAAATGGTTGCACAACTATGAGAGGCAGTGGCAAGAATCGAAAATTATGTTCGCTGGAAAATATGAAGGTACGACAGCATCTATAGCAATGAAGCGAGTGGGAACTGAGTCAACTTGATGGAAATGGTTGCACAACTATGAGAGGCAGTGGCAAGAATCGAAAATTATGTTCGCTGGAAAATATGAAGGTACGACAGAAAATATTCACCATTCTTACCGGAGTTAACAAACTAGAAAAAATATGTTTTCCTCTAATCATCACCCTAATTATACCGAGTATTGAAATCCTCCGGAAAATATGAAGGTTCCCCTAAGAAGTTCACCGGAAAATATAAAGTCTGATCGAAGATGGTCTCCATTCTTGCTGGAGTTAACAAATCAGAAAAAAAAAATATGTTTTCCTCCAAATCTTACCCTAATCCTAGTGACTATTTGAAATTTGAGTTGAAATTTTTTGAATTTCAAATGAAATTGCTATTTTCTTTTCATTTTCTCTCTATTTTTAATAGTCAATTTTTTGACAAATAGAAATGTGCCACGTCATCCGACCAAGGGGCAATTAAGTAAATTGTAATCTCAGGTTTACAATACTCTCTCACTCCTTCCATCTCCACACTCTCTCCTTCCACCCTTTCACCCAGATTCTCTCTCCTCCCCTCCCTCTTCGACGGCGCCGCCCCACCACCACCACCGCCGCCTCACCTCCACCTCCCCGGCCACCGTCGTGGTCGGCGATGACCGGAGACCACGACGGTGGCCCCCACCAGCCTAGCCCTCCCCTCACCCCCAAACGCCGCCCCACAACCACCACCACCTCACCTCCACCTCCCCGGCCACCGTTGTGGTCGGCGTTGGCCGGAGACCACGACGGTGGCCCCCACCAGCCCACCCCTCCCCTCCACTCACCCCCAAACCTTATTTTCTCTCTCCTCAGCCCCACCACCCCACCCCCCACCCCCGCCCTGGCGACGGCTGTGGTCGACTCCGGGCGTCGACCCCAGCCGTAGCCTCCATCAGGCACCACCTCCCCGCCGGAAAATTATTCGAGATCCCAAAAAAATTTCGAAAACTCGCAAAAAATTCGAAAATCTCAAAAAACGAAAATCCAAGGTTGAGATTGATTCAAATTGGAGTAGGGTGACCCCTAAAAGAGCAAAATTCGACCTGAAATCGATGGGAAAATTACAAAACAAATATTAAAAAAAATAAATAAAGAAAAGAAAAAGGTTTGGAGGCACGTGAAGCACACGTGCTCAGTCGAAATTAGCCAGCCTCCTAATCCCGAGGCAAAAATTTACGACCAAGTATGCCTAGTTGCCTACATCCCGAGATCAATACTCCCAAAGTTTCTATACTTTCATTGCACCCAAAAAAAAAGTTTCTATACTTTCTAATCGATCAGCAGGCAACAGGCCACCCATCAGACCATCACCAACGAAAACCCCATGCAAAAAGCGATGTTCTAAAACGCAGAGCAGTCGGTAAGTGCCGCAACTTCCCCTTGATTACTTTTCACCCCATTAACGGTTTCTTCATCTTGTTGATTATTGTTCATTCTTTTACCAGCTTCTAATGTATCGAATTTGCTCATTTTCTGCTAATCAAATCTTGTCCATATCAAAACCAACACTCTATCTCGCTATCCAAACAAAATCTTCTCTTTCCATTTCATCATCATCATCTCCATATTCATCTCTTCATGCACTCACTATCCCCGAACCTAAATCAATCTCAAACCCACTTTACAATTTCCTTCCAAAAACCCTAAACCCTAACAATTTAGTCAATCTCATATGCACAACTCTCAAAAAACATGATTTCCAGATTACCCATTTCAGCAATGAGTTGCAGTGCCTAATTCCTCACTTGGGTACTCAAGAAATTTCAAGGGTTTTGCTAAGATGTCAATCTGAGTCTCAATCAGCTCTCACTTTCTTTAATTGGGTGAAAAATGATCTGGGTATTAAGCCAAGTCCTCATAACTACTGTGTTATTTGGCTTTGATGTGTGAATTGATCCACTTAGCATATAATGAGAGCAACAATCTCGACATTTTCGAGTATTTGGTTTCGTCTTCTCAGGAGTGTAATTGGGACCCAGTTGTGTTTGATATGCTAATCAAGGCTTATTTGAAGGATGGTCATATTAGAAAAGGGTATAGGGCTTTTAAGAAGATTGTTAAGTTTGGGTTTAGGCCTCATGTTCTTGCTTTCAATTGTCTGTTAGATGGGCTCTTGAAGTCGAATAATATCGATAAATGCTGGGAACTTTACCAAGAGATGTGGAAAATTGGTATCCCCCCGAATACATGTACGTTCAATATACTCACTAATGTATTGTGCAAGGATCAAAATGTACACAAGGTGAATGAATTTCTTGAGAAGATGGAGGAAGAAGGATTTGTACCTGACATTGTGACTTATAATACACTAATTGGTAGTTATTGTAGAAAATATAGGTTAGATGATGCCTTTATCTGTATAAAATTATGTATAGGAGGAGTGTGATGCCTGATATATATACGTACACGTCGTTGGTGAATGGTCTTTGTAAGATAGGACAAGTAAAAGAGGCTCGTCAAGTGTTCTGTCGAATGATTCATAGAGGATTGGTTCCAGATATTGTAGCTTATAACTCCCTCATCCATGGTTACTGCAGAGAAGGAAGGATGAAAGAATCTAGGTTCTTAGTTCATGAGATGATTGGAAATGGCATTCACCCTGATAATTTCACTTGCCGGGTTGTGGTGGAAGGTTATGGGAGATCAGGTCGTTGGCATTCATGCTTGAATATGGTTGTAGAACTTAAAAGATTGGGGGTACCGATTGCTAGGGACATATATAAATATTTGATTGTTTCTTTATCTCGAGAGAATCGCCCATTTATAGCGGTTCAGCTCTTGGAAAGAATGCTTGAAGATGGTCATGAGCCTGATGAGGAAATATATGACAAGTTGATTAAGTCGTTCTGTGATACTGATCACCTAGAAGAAGCATTACTACATAAAAGTCGCATGACTGGAAGGAGTATTAACTCCTGTTTAGATGTATATCAAAATCTGATAGGCTGCTTGTGCAGATTGTGCAGATGTTCAGAAGCAGAAGCCCTGATGCAGGAAATGGTTTTATATGACCTTAAACCTGGCAACAATATCTGTAGGGATTTGGTATTTGGATACTGTAAAGCAGAAAATATTGACAAAGCAGAATCCGTGTTGGTTTCGTTTGCTATTGAACATCAGCTGCATGATTTAGATAGTTATAATTTGCTCATGAGGACTGTGAGTGAGCACAGTGGCGCTACTGAATTGATGGGGATAGAGGATAAGATGCTGAGATTGGGGTTTGTACCAAATGGTTTGACTTGCAAATATGTGCTTCATGGATTGCAGAATGCTATGACAAAGGAAAAGGACAAACTTCAAGTCAGAAAAGAGTAAGATTGGTGGACAGAACCCTATACATGATAGAGGAGTTAGTTCTGTAACATTGTCAGCATTGCCCCCATTTCATCCTGTTCGAATGTAATTTCTGGGACTGGCTCTGGGTAATCATTTATTCTCTTCTGTTAGATACTCTCATTTAAGCCTAGTGTTAATAAAAATTGGCATTAAAGGCATTTGCTTGGTGTTTTTGTTAAATTTGTGAACAGAAGTCTACACATGGGATCTGTACTTTTGGAAATGTTGGAGACCTCTATAATGGACGGATTGATGGGTTTCTTTTCCTGCATTTCCTTTCTCATTCAGGTGAAAATTTATTGTTGTTAGTAATTTCTTGGTTGTTTATTAATACAAGACTATTTATTTCTTCTAAGAGAGTGTTGTATACTTCTATTGCAAGAGAAGCCATATCTTTATCATCTTCGTATGATGTACTTCGATATTACTTCCAGGTTACTTTGTTTTTCCAAAATTAAAGGAGTTAGTGCTGTGATGGATGACATGTCCCTATGCGTGCTTGATTCAATTTGGAAACATGCTAAATGCTTATTGTAAGTCCACGTTGAGTCATCACAGTTTATTGAGTTAACTTACCTTCATGTTTGATCTAGTGTGATGTCACGGGGTGTGAGTAGATGAAAGTGCATTCTAAGAAATACCACAGGTCCACAGGTGCTAACCCATCTCACTCTGATGTGTTTTCAGATGGACTGAGTTAATTTACCTATGGGTGTCTTTTCAGATGCTTATCTTCTATATGTAACAGTAAACAGTAGCTTAGTCTGGCAATGGTTGCTGGCATCACAACTGCACAAGTGAACTTGTCATGCTGCTCTACTTCTGAAGTGAATTCTAGAAGATTGAGCTCAATTTTAAGTTTAAATTTAGGTTGCTTTTCTAATGCTTTATGATTGCTTCAGTGATTTACATTTGAAGCTAGTAGTACAGATATTTTGTTTAAGAAGAGGAGTGGGTACATTTCTAGCTAGTTTTGTCCCCGTTTCATAATACGATCTCTTGCTTTACCTTTCTTCGCCTGCACTCTATGTCTCTGTCAGATCCATTGGTGCATGCTTTTGCATATATCACTCCAGTGAACATTTCATAATTCACTGCTTCTGACATGCGTAAAAAGATGCTATTCTCTAAAACTTCAGATGCGTTAAGGGTCTTCCTTTCCGATTTGTTTTTTCTGTTCTTCCCCTCTAATGATTGGTAGGTCCTTGAACCCAGTGTGGTATTGAGATGGATTAGGAGTTACTGCTCGGGGGAGGGGGAACTGGGCCTTGTCTACAAGCTAAATTTATCCCGCCTGCCAAGGTAGTGAAGATTGTAGCCTCTCCATGAGACAAGAGGGGGTGGGGCTTTCTAGTTGAGTTTTCCCCCACTGTCTATGTTCATACTGTCATACACCTATTTTTAGGTCCCATCTTTCAGTTCTTTACCTTAAAATCAAATGTTAGTTGTTCTGCCAAAAGAAAAGATAAAAAAAATTCCTTCAGAAAGTCTTTCCAATGCTTCATGTAATTCAGTACCCTAGTTGTTTTCTGGTTATGTTGTTCATCATCCCACAGAAAGTCTTTCCAATGCTTCATGTAATTCAGTACCCTATTTGTTTTCTGGTTATGTTGTTCATCATCCCTGGTACTGGTGGCCTGGTAGGATAACATTATTCTAGTTAAACAAGTTTAAAAATCGAAAACTTGTAGTTTCCTTTTCTTTTGAGTTTTCGCCCACTGTCTATGCTCATACTATCATACACCTAGTTTTAGGTCCCATCTTTACCTTAAAAAATCAATTGTTAGTTGGTTCTGCCAAAAAAAACAAACAAAAACAATTCTGAGGAAGTCCCTCCAATGCCTTGACGTAATTCAGTACCCTAGTTTTTTCTGGTATGTTGTTCATTGTCCCTGCTACGGGTAGGATAACATCATTCTAGTTATTAAGGTTAAAAATCCAAAACTTGTAGTTTCCTTTTGTTTTTCTTTTTTTCCCATTTGGCCCAAGCCAGTCGTGCACTCCCGCTCTCCAGACTCCAGAGTCTAGACCCCATTCCTGCCCCCCCTACCACCCCCCCCCCCCCCCCTCTTCCCCCCACCACACACACAAAAAAGTTCTGTCCTGGTTTGCTGCACCTCTTATTCCCCGTGTCAGAGGATATATAGGCAGTTAGGCACCCAAATAACGAACCCCAGCTGTGTGCTTAAATAACAGCTAGATAACCATTGAGCCAGAAGAGCATGGTGTTTTCGTTACAGTCCTCCACCCTCCAAGGCACTCATTACAGACTTAGAAGTTTTCTGTCTTTTTTGAAGTTGTCATTTTTCACCCTTAGTGGCATACTGAAGTGGCATATATGCTGGAAGTGTATGAACTATTCATATCATATCACTTGGTTAGCAAGATCTTCTCAGAATGTTAAACCCTTCCAGAGTAAACATATGAAATACTGTTCTATTAGTTTGGTCTAGATTTGAAACACAAGAGAACTTTATGATTACATTTCATATTATTTCCTTCCTTTTGCAGATTTGGAATGATAACTGTTAAAAAAAGTTGATTGGAATGTTGCTCATATCACAGCCGCACATAGGGAGAGGGAAGAGAGACACATAGACAGCAATTGCACCTCTGAGCTTCCCAGGAAGGTGACCACAATGGGCCATGCTGTTTTGCACTTCGAGATCTATCTTCTGTTTCTGCTGAGGAAGTTTAGATTACCTACCAAGCAGCGCGACCCAATTTACAAGGTATACAACACTAACTTCGTGGTGTAAATGGGGAAAAAACCATCTTCTCCGCACTTATATTTTCTAAACTATTCCAAAAGTATCTTCTCCTAATAATCAGATGAGCAGCAGCTTTGAAAGACCTCAGAAGTATCGTCTATATTGTTATAGAGTTTGAGGAACCTAACCAATTCATTCAAATTTATATTCAAACATCCCTCTGTTTATGGAACTATCGAATTAATCACTTTACCAATTCGTTGAGCCTGGCAAAACTTATCCTTCTCTCCATTGATACAGGTAATAAAGATTCTTCCCCAGCAATTGTACACTGTTGTCTGCTCAATTCAAGTTCTCGGAGGTGTTTGGTCACTCATCCCCAATCCAAACTCGAACGGATGAGTACAATACTGCAGTCATCTTTATGCCAGTAGATCTATTTTATCTCCTCCTTTTCCTTCTTCTTTTTTTCTTTTTTTTTTTTTTTTGTATTTGTTTAAGAACAGCACATGCTCTTAGGAGCCCCAGTTGTAAGGCAACAGAGTATGGACTTCTTCCTCACATAAGAGAGCATAATCTGGAGTAATCGCAATTTTATCTCAATGACACCTGGGCACATTTTGATTTCTTGGATCATATTCTAAATCCATGACCAAATGTAAAATTATGAAGCAATACTTTTCATGTTAGGTCTTGTGTGGGACAGACCTATCCCATGAGGCGTGGGAGAAGGAGAAGAGAGAAGAAAGGAGGGGAGGAGAGAATGTGAGATGCTCTAGGTCTCTATTCTATAGGTCCGTCCTATACAAGTTTTGGTATTTTAGGCTTACGTTTGCGACAATCAACTCATAAAAAGAGAAAATTGAAAACATGACAAATTTATTTAGGATTTGTTTCGCCTCTTGTTCAGGGAATGTTATTGTTAAGCCATAAAACTCTATTAACAGATCATTTTATGCAATATATGAAAATAAAAAAGAGTTGGCCTTTCAATATTGGAACTCGCAATAACATCACCCTCTTTTCAAAATTTCCCTGCTCATATGTTTTTCCTCGCACATCCTTCCTACCCTTTCACCATCTTCCTGACCTTCCTGCACTTTGTTATCTACCTTTTTTTTTCGATAACTCTCTAGTTTTTGTCCCAGGCGATGCCCCGGATTAGTTTGTTTTTATATGTTATCTATTCTTTTAGGTGCTATAGTAGGTATCTTAATTATAGGGATGCCATAGTCATGTGATTAAGGCTCTTTTCTCTTCTTTGTTTTTAAATGAAGTAAGTAAATGTTCTAGTTGGAAAAGTTTTGATCCTCAATTATCTATTTTGGTGACAATTTAGCTAACAGTCTAATCATGCAATGAAAGTAACGAATGACATAAGAACACATGACAATGCAATGGTGATATAAAGGCCACATGACAAACATAACAAATACCTCGTAGAAGTGTCACATGGCAAGGAGAAACTATATGTGTAGTGAATATGTTTTATAACTTCTACCGAACATTATAAAGTCAAATATAGGACATATGTATCTCATTTTGAAGTATTTTCTGAACCTGATTCAATGAAGTAAGAATTATTATTTATATAGTTGCCTAACAAAAGCTATTTGATTTTAAATAATTATGTCGTTTTGCATTTATTAAGTTAAATAAATGCTTGACACACTTGCATGAGCGGATTACATGGCGGCTTACGTGTCATTACATACGAATTTAGAGGCTTACGTGGCATCACATGTGTCAATCTCGAATATGCCACGTGGCAAGTCTTAAGAGGGTTGCACTGTGTTTTAATAGTAAGGTAAGATAAGATTAGGCATTCTTATTAAAAATAATCAATTTACTTCAAGGCTCAAGCATACAGTTCTCCAAAATAAGAAACCCCACTAGCACTCAACCATTAAAGCATCATTCACCAAAAGATCCCCACCTTTTAGGAAGGGTTGGAAAATTTAGTGCAATCATGTGCTAGGTTAGAGGCTAAAGAACACCAAGAGCTATTACAAATTACAACCACGCAAAAAAGTCATGCTCCTTGAAAATCCCTTGTTTAGCTAGACCATCCGCTATACAATTTGCGGTTCTCAATCTGTGCACAATAGATATTCTTGGCCACTCCCTCTTGATTCATCTGACAAAATTATGAGCAAATCTAGCTTCCCATAGTCCGCCTTCACTAGAGTTACACTAATTTAATGCATTTGTGGAATCTGATTCCACTATTATGTCCATGTGCAATAATCAGTTCCTACTCAATGTCTCTTGGAGCGCTCTACAAATTGCTAAAATCTCAGCTTGATTTATTTCTCCAGTCAACGCACGACAAGAAAAAAGGCGTCTAAAGTTTCCTTTCCATTCCCGCAATACACACCCAATTGCCCCAATTCCATCTCTAACCGAAGTGTCGAGGTTCCACTTAACAGCCCCTATAGGAGGTGTTTCCCATAAAATCTGAACTGGAGACCTTGTTACTGGGTTGAATAATCTAAGGCATAAGGGGGTACGGACCACATCATGAGAAGAACAAGGGAAGTTACCATCCCAAGCTTTGATCCAAAATCCTAAACGCAGCAACACCATGTCAAGAACCTCTTCTCATCACACCTTTTCACTCTAAACACTCCATCATTTCTCTCCTTCCAAATGGACCAAACTACAGCAAAAACCATAGTAATCCATACCTTCTTAAAATGCCTTTGACGAGATTGCACCATTGATGAAAGAAGTCCACCACTTTACTTGGGACACACCAACAGATTCCCATAAATTAAGCCAAAATTTTCAGATTTTTGTAAAGAAAGTGCTATGAATTAACAGTTGGTCAGTATTTTCTTCTACCCTTCCACAAGAAAACACTCAGAGGGTCATCAGCACATCGAAATCCTAATTTCAATAATCTGTCTTTTGTCTTAATTCTACCCAAACATGCTAACCACATAAAATTTTCAACTTTCTGGTGGTGCAAGCCTTTTCCAGATCCCCTTTACAGCTTTATAACACAGACTCCCTTCATTCTTGCCAATATTTTCCCTCATGGATTTAACGGTATGAGGCGCCCTCAAGGTGAGGTCACCTCTATAATCAAGCATGACGTCATCATGATGTCACGCTTGTATGAGTCATACGAGTTTTCGTGACCGACCATTAGTCGAAAATTTCCAGTGCAGTTTATCAGACGCCTCGGGAGATAATTGAGCATGATCAAGCATCTGGAGTAATTCATCTTTTTGGTATTCTTCCCAATTCCCACACAAATAGACTCACTATCGGAGGGCACAGAGTTTCAAAAATATTAAATTTCCCACGCCATATTAAATTTCAGCGCCAGTGTAGTCCATCCCAGAAACCCAGATCAAAAATACAACCTCGTTGTTCCAAAGCTATAGCAAAGAGCCTCGGAAATTTTATTTTCAACGCCATAAAAATCTCCCCAATTTTCTCATTTTTCACAAGGGAAGTAATTCCTTCCATAACCCTCCTTTTTTTTTTTTCCCACTGGCATATCTTCCCAAGCGGAAAAATTGGCTGAATCATTATACTAGTATTTTGCCACAATAAAATCTCTCCATAAGGCACCCTTTGTTATCTACCTTTAACTTACAAAAATTGACATGGGGCTAGTTTATAAGTTGAAGCTCGAAATTTAGCTTAAACTCTGGCCTCATTTCAACAATTGTATGAGAAACTTGTTTACAGCTTTGTTAATTAGTGAATGAAAGTATGCGGCTTTCCCTACACACTACACAATATATCAAAGTGCCTTATAGCCATTTCTATGGAGCTGAAAGTCACTGTTATTTTTCGAATCTAATCACTAACTCTACACAACTCCCAAAAAAAAAAAAAAAAAAAAAATCGTGGTGATTTGGTGAAGTCGCTATCGCACAGCAGAAGCCTCGGCTGAGGCGATGAATAGTCTGATGTTGAGTAGCAAAGAAAAGACTGAATGGTGAAGTTAAGGTAGACTGTAGACATAATCCTCCTTGTAAATTAATCCTACAGCAAGTTACAAGTTTTAAATATGCTGTATGCCGATGCATAATATTCCAGCCAATTGCCAACCAAAGAAACAGTAAGAGCTCTTGAAATCTTTGTCTCTGCCACATTTATATGAACACCCTATTACATATTGACTACTACTGTGCTACACCAAGATAAAGACCACAAAAGAAATGAGTATAACCATCTTTACAACCTAAAAAGTTCCCATATCACAAGAGTATAAACTATGATGATGAAGAAGAAGCAGTCATCATCTTCACCTTTTTCAAAAGCTCCTTTACCTCATTCTCTAGGTTGGATTTTATCTCCTCTGTCATCTTCCCATCAGTCTGAGCTAACATTGATGTCATCGCCTTGAGCTTCTGCTTTATAAAGATAACAGCCAAAGGTTCATTCTCTGGTGCTTCTGGAGGTGGTTTGTCACACGATTTGTTTTCCGGCATGTCTGTAGATTTGCTTGCCTTCTTATTCTTTGCCTTCGGCACAGCTTTCAGAGATTGAATTTCATAGATAACGTTGGTGGTTCCGAAAGGACTAATCTTCTGCAGACTATCCCTGGCAGCTTCAGCGTTCGAACTCTTAACAAAAACTATCTTCGCTGTAAATGATTCTGGGAGCACCTCTGTTCTTGACTCATCTAAGATACCAAATTTGGAATGCATCTTCAACAAGTCTTCCTTTGATGGTAAGGAGGATTCTGAGGGGAAAGTCATCAGAAGTGCAGCTGGTGAACGCTCTTCGTCATCAGCCTTTGACTCTGACCTTTCTGCTTTCTTTGTGGTAGTTCTCCTTCTAATGGTTTTAGGCTCAGGGGTGTGCTGATCATCCTGATTCGGAACATTCCCATCCGACAAATTTATCTTTCTCTTGCGTTGATCTGCTTGATCAACAAACTGTGCATTGTATATATGATAGTCTGACCCATGTTTGTAATGAGAACTCCTATATGAGGATAAAAATCTACTGATTGTATCTAAGGATGGGTCCTTTCTGGAAAATAATGGATCAAGAGCAGCAGACTTGATTTCACAAAGCACATTGTTTAAGGATGCCACGCTTTTCATGGAACCATCAATCTTGTAATTCAGTTCCGCCTTGCCTGTTTCATGGTCAGGATTATCTGTTTTGTCACGTGCAGAAGCGAACCCTCGTGAGGACTTCTGAAATATTTCAGCACTGCACTTCACTATCGGAGGCGAGCCCACAAGTTTGCCAGCAGCTTTAGTCATCCTCTCTCCCATCCTGGCTACATCAGACAACTCCAACCCCCCTGCTTGTGACCCGATCTGCAAACTTGAGCTTCTCTGCTTTTGTTGTAGGCTAGTGTACGGCGGGGACAAGTATTTGCTCTTTTTCTTTTCCCTTGGAGAGATCCTCCCCTGTATATCATCAGCCATATGTCCATTGTCAACTCTCAGGCTTGGCAGCCTTTCCCTTTTTTGTTGGTCTTTCCTGGCACCACCATCCTCTTTGTCACTCGACACTTTCTTTTCAGTAATACTTGACCTTGCAGAACCCTCTTTATTCCTCGTACTTGAACGAGTACTCACTGAATCACCCCCTCCAGATTTCGACGTAATCTTTCCTGGCTGCTCCTCTTCTTCAGTAAAACCAGCTTCATCACCATTTAACTCATGTCTCGTAGTCTCATCCTCATCAGCGAACTTCCGTTTTCTCTTTCCAGACCCAGGTGCCACCTTGCCTGCTTGCATCTCTCCTTCATTACTGTCGAAGTGGTTTTGTTTTAGCTCGATTGTCGTGTCCTTCCCCAACAGCTCAGCAATGCTCTTTTCCTTCCTTCTTTTGTGCGATCTGTTGTCTGGTATCTCTGGCCCATTTCGAGTCGATGGACCATCCCCAGGACCTACAAACAAGCCCCCATCATCCGGGCCTAGGACAGAACCTTCCAAGGGTACACCAACACCGTTTACAAGGTCTTTGATTCCCATGGGTTCGCGGTATATTGGCAACAAGATGCCACCCTTAACATGATAAAAGGCCGATAATTGACTCCTTAACACCGCCACCTCGAGCACATCAGCCACAGAAAGGGAACTCGCCAAACGCCTGAGATAGGCAATCATAGCTGCTGGTTCAAACTGAGCAATCGAAAATTTCTCAACTCCACACATGGGAACATAAATGCCTTGTTTGACACCTGCATTCTTTACAAATGGGAGAGAGCTCTGACTTCCTTTCTCCGAACAGGAACAAGTCACATGTACCTCCACAAGTCTACCAAATTCGTTCACAGCTTCCTGTACAGCATTTACAAAGCTCTTTGAGTTGCTTTGCTTTGACATTTCTTCAAAATTCTCCTCAAAAGGCTTCAATTGAGAGGAATCACACCAAGCAAAAGTCCCATCCCCAAAATACGCAACGAGAAGCCGCCCTTCATGCTTATATTTCAAAGCAAACTCTGATGCATCTGAAGGATCATATATCCTCCCTGGCCATGAAGGGTGACTCTTAATTTTACCCCAAACAAAATTCCCTGCAGAAAACCCAGTTTCATTATCACTCTCATCATCCACTTGGCTACTACTCACCATCTGTTCAACCTCCATTTCCTTATTCTCCTCTTTTTTACCAGCTACAACCTTATTCCTTGTCCTCTGTGAAATCCCACTCAAAGTATCACCAACTTTCCTATCTGGTTCACTCTTCATATGAGAGTTGCTTCTTTCACGAGCTTCGATTTTCGAAGGACGACCTCTCCTACGTGGTGGTGTCTTCAAATTCAGCTCTTCACTACCATAGTCACCTTCACGCTTCGAATCACCAATTTCCGCCTTTTGGGTCATCAAACCATCATCTCCCTGACCATTTTCATCCCCAATTCCATCACTTTTACCACTTGGGTTATGGTCCTTTTCATCAAAGGTACTATCTTGGGTACCCTTTTCATCAACAGAACAACCCTCTTTCCCATTACTAAAATTCTTCCTAGGTGAGACTTTTTTCAAATGAATATCAACATTGACATCATCACAACCACCAAGAACCCCACCAACACCAACACCGTCACCATCAACGCCACCGACAGCTCCGGTAGCGTCGGTTTTCTCATCATCTGAAGCACTGACGCCATTCACTTGACTTTTAGCAATTCTAGCACCCATTGATGTTGTTGAACCGTTCAAATCACAACCAAGAGATTCTTTCTTTTCTTGTTCTTGTTCTTGTTCTTGTTCTTCTCTCAAGACTTCATCAACAGCAGGGGCTAAAGACTTATCAAACTTGGCTAGGGCTTTTGTTTTTACTAATTTATCATCATTTTCCATTCTGGGTAAGTAATTTCTTTCCAAAATTCACACCCCCTTGTAACTGAAAAGGAAACCAACCCAACAACAAAAACACAAAAAAAAAAAAAAAAACACCAAAAAACTTCAAGCATCAGTTTTTATTCTCATCAATTATCATCATCATCATCATAATATACTAATATAATAAGGAATGAATAAACCCAAAAGCAAGAAACAATTACTAAAACTAAAAAACCCAAAAAAAAAAACCCCGGCTAGTCCACCAAGATTTGAATTGAACCCAATACATAAATAAATAAATTCTAACCCATTACAATAAAATAAAAAAAAATATACACAACAATATTACAATCGATATTTTAGGATGCAAGAAATAATACATGGATGATGAGGAGAGGAGAGAGAAGTAGATAACAAAAGATTACCTGATCGAAGAGGGCTGTTCGGACAGGCGTTTGTTTCACTTAGCAAACCAGCTCTTTGGTTTCACGAAGACTGAGAGTCAAATATTAACACATCCCATTTCTCTTTTGTTTCCCCTTAAGAATCTGCTACTAATAAACCCCCCACTTTTCTTTTGTCTCCTGCGCAAAATGAAGAGCAAATTATACCACTCGTCTTTTGGAAGAGAACTTTTTTTTCTTTTTTTTTTTAGCTTCAATGGTAGACCCACATACTAATAAAGAAGACAGGTCAAGTATTGGTGGTATAAATAGAAATAAATAATCATAGTTAAGTAGGTTATTTTTGGAAATCAATTCTTCCTGATTTTTTACCAAAATTTATTTTTTATATTAATAAATATATGTTGGAGAGAAAATTGATATGGATTGACATTGATTTTTTTTTTTTTTTTTCTTTCCGATCGAATTTGACATTGATTTTTTGTCATTTCACTAAATATAGAATGTGATGGATTTATTGGTCAATCAGGAGAAAATTACTAGATGGTCTATTTCCACCATTTTTAATAGTTTATCAGCTAATATTGTAATAAAATATGTGGTACTTAGGTCCTGTTCTTTTCGTCGTTTTTATGTTGCATTCCGTTCCGTTCTGTTCCAATCCGTTTCGTTTCGCGTCGTTCCGTTCTGCATTCTGTACTTTATTTTGTCTCACATTTTTTTGAATTATCCGCGCCGCGCCATTCCGTTCCGTTCCAATTCGTTCCGTTCCTCACCTTCCCGCACCATTCCGTACAAATGAACAGGACTTAGTTAATAAAATCAATTTTCTAGGAGTCACTATTATTTGTCTTTTTAAATAAAATTTAATTTGTCGACTATATTGAAGACATATTTCATATTGCAATCACAGTGGCACCAAAAGATTATAAGTGTTCATTGGCATGATAGTTCACATGGTAAAAAAATTTCTTTCTTTTTTGCTTGGCAAAAAAGAGATAAAATTTTGCCAATTAGTTGCAATATAAAGGGTCCTAAAATGATGCTCGTGATTTTTTTTTCTTTTTGATGGAGCATGTGAGATCTTTATGATTTAATTTTTATTTGTCTTTTACAATAAAAAATGGTGATATAAAGTAAATCATATGGTGCAATCATAATAATCAACATAGTGTTTTGTTTATATAATGTTAATTACGAATATTGTGAATATTTTGCTAAGAAAAGAAAAAGTCAACCATTAGGTGTCAAATTTGACATTAATAATTTTGAAAATTTAAATTTAAGTAATAATAAGAGTGATGCTATTGCCACATTACTAAATATTATTAGCTCGTTTAAAATCAAAAGGCTAAACCCTTTTAGAACATTCTCATCAAAGGACTTTGTAGGAGAGATTTTTATCATGTCACATCAACCCACAAATCTTTATCCTACAAACCTCCTACTTCCATTGGAAAAAAACCTCTATCAATAAACCTTTCAAAGTTTCTCCGGTCTTTTTTTTTTCTTTTTGGCCCACAATCAGAGCTTTGCACTGCCACAACTGCTTTGTGGCGCACCCACTCAAACCTCTCTACCATTAAAGCATTAAGTTTTTGCCCTACACAAAATTATCCCAAAAAGTTTTGATGGGAATGTCCTCATACTATTTCCCAAATATTATATGAAATGACATGACAATAATGTTTATAATTTGGCAATAATCCATTAACAACCTTCAAAATCTTGTTCATGTAATTTTCTTGCCCGCGCCTATAAAATGCATTTTCTGATTGGTAAAGCGATCAATTTCCTTTCAAAAATGCGTGTGTTTTTAGGTAC
Source organism: Tetragonia tetragonoides (assembly GCA_038025085.1). Classification (NCBI taxonomy): domain Eukaryota; kingdom Viridiplantae; phylum Streptophyta; class Magnoliopsida; order Caryophyllales; family Aizoaceae; genus Tetragonia; species Tetragonia tetragonoides. The sequence goes on along the minus strand of CM076153.1, from coordinate 19,815,777 downwards.
TAAACTAAACCGTAATATACTGAATTCAACACCACTAAATTAAAATAGATATTATTGAATTGAACTAAAAATTAGTGAACTAAATTGAACCCCATTTGTTATGTGAAACAAAATGTATGTTTCTAAATTGAACACCGCTAAATTAAACTGAACATTACTGAATAAACTGACATCAAACCACTTCTGAACTTGACAGAATAAACCAGACTGAAACATAACTAACCTGAATTGACGTGGCCTCTAAAAAAAACACTCCCCAAGATGCCACACAACGTCTAGATTTAATTTGTACTTAAGAAGTGTGTTTAATGCAGGCGGTGACTTTACTTCCACTTTTTTTTTTTTTTTCCTAAGCAATATCATAAATGTATTAGTGGTAAAGTGGTAAGAGCAAAGTAGTAATAATCATTAAATATTTGTTTCTACCCCAAGCCACTAGCCAGTTGTCCTTTATCCAGGAGGTAACACCAGCAGGGCGCGTGGATGAAGGATGGGCGCTGATATACAGTCGACGTGCTGCTGAAAATGCTTGCGGTGTGGTGTGTATACACTAGAACAAAAGTAACATATATCCCACAAACACTGTGTTCTCATAGCTCCTTATTCAGCAATAATCACCAGTCACTAGTCAGCAAATTGAACGCTTATGTTTATCTCATTGAGGAGAGAGAAAGGGAAGCTGTTAGCCTGTTACGGTCGGTTCACACTTGAGGTCTTGACACATGTCCGTCTAAGTGTGTCCCAGGAGAATCTACACTACGGCTTACAGCCTAGATTAAACGGATATAGATATTGATGTGGATACCGGGAAAAAATTAGGATACAGACTCAGATATTTTATTTTCTAACAAAGGTGATGGTTATATACGGTGCTTTTGTTAGAGCTGAACTCTGAATTAAATTTAACATTATATTTAATTGTACTGGACACAACTGAACTGAATTGAACACAATTTGATATGTGAGACAAAAAGTATGTTTCTAAACTCAGTATCATTGAATTATTTAGCTGAATTTGAAATCACTGAATTGACATATGAACTGGTCGTGTAAGCTCTAACAAACTCACCCATAAAAATAACAAGTTTTTCAATAATTGGAAAATTGGACGCGAATAATCCCAAGTTTGGGTCGTCCGCAGCCAATAATCCCAAGTTTCACGTCCGCTCAGAATAATCCCAAGTTACGACCCACCCGCCCGTACTGGGTTAAATGAGGACGACGTTACAACGCCGTTCCCTTCCGTTTGTAGCCGTTATGAGTACCAGGTTTAACAGTCTAAAAACCGCGTCCTTTTAAAGCTTGACTCCCCCATTTCACCTTCATCTTTCTCCTCTCTCTCTCCCTCTCCCAGTTCACCTTCATCTTTCTCCTCTCTCTCTCTCTCTCTCTCTCTCTCTCTCTCTCTCTCTCTCTCTCTCCCTCTCATTCTCTCTGTTTTTGTCTCTCTGATAAACGAAAATGACATTCCACCATGGGCAATCAGGAGCTTCTCCATTGACAACTCCTTTCATCCAATGTGACCATGGTGAAGATGCACTGGTTTTGACAGTGAAAAAGAAAGGACCGACGAAGGGTTTGAGGTTCTTTAGGTGTCCCTAATGGCAAGTTAGTATTAATAATGAAAAAATGGTGAATTTAATTGAACTTGGAAATTAGGGTTTTATTGCTTAATTTGTTAGAATTGATGAATGCAGGTTGATGATTGTGGGCTTTTCTTATGGGAACATGAGCATTTATTTGGTAAAATTGATCACTTGAGGAGGGAGAACTTGTTGTTGAGAGAAGACATAGTGAAAATGGCATCAGAGAAGAAGATGGTTGAAGAGAAGTTGACAAATTTGAAGGCTAAAAAGGATAAAGTCTTGAAGCTTTATCTAGGATCTGCTGCAATGACTGAGAAAATGACAATGGCTGCGTTTTTCTTTTTTTGTTGCTTTGTAGCATGTGTGTTAGGTGTTTGGATAGGTAGGCAGTGACAATGGTGTTTAGGAGAACATGAATGTATGTGTCTGTTTAAGTGGCTAATTAAGTGAAATAGTGTCTGCTTTTGTTGATGTATGTGTCTGTTTCCTAATAATGAGAATGAGTGCTATTTTCTCAACATTGAAACATGTTCAAAATACATCCAAAATACACCACAAAATTCACCACATTTAACTGCTTTTTTTCAATATTTAACAGCTCAAATTAGTCATTCAAACATGTTTAACATTCACCCCAAAACATGTTAAAAATACACCCAAAAATTCACCTAACCTTAACCTAAGCAATTAGAACTGATATTGTTGAAAATACACCACAAAAGGTAATTGTATCACACTTAAACAAAATGCATCAAACTTAAACAAAATCTACAATGAAAATGCTTAATTCTGACTTGGTTGGGACTGAGTTGGTTGTGGTTGACTTAAGCTTGTGGAACACTGACTGCTTTGATTGTGGATGACAGGAACAATTGCTTGTGATGGTGATGGTTGCTGCAAATCACACTTAAATGTTAGATACACATCAATACATAGTAATCTGAAAATGTACAATGAATATGACACTTACATGATGAAGGCCTCCTTTGCCTCCTGTACCTCCTCTACCTCCTCTACTTCCTGTCCTGCCACCCCTGTTACCTCTACCACCCCTGCCTGCAGCTTCCCCTCTTCCTTTTCTTCTTGTTTCTGAGGTTGCATGTTCAGCTGTGAAGCCATGGTGTGTAGTTGCAGATGGTTCTCCAGCAACCACATCCTTCCTTGGCCTTCCCTTTGCCTTCTTTGGTGGAGGTGCAAAGCCAGGGTCATCCTTGTGTGTGCACTTCCTCTTTGTGTGGTCTTTGGCCCTACAAACACTGCAGCGTAACTCTAACCCATGCCTAGTTAACTTTCCAGGCCTCTTAGGGTCCTCATATGGATCTTTCTTTCTATTTTTCTTAGGTCTCCCTGGGCCTATCTTAATTGGAGGGGGATCTAATGGCAAGGTTACCTCACGCTAGTGCCTTTCACCAACACATGGGACAATGGTCCTTGTGTAAGCAGCTAGATAGGCATGCTTTCTGTAAACATCACTAACCAACACCTCTGCTTTGCCTCTAAGGAAAAACACACAGCATGCAACTACATGGCAACATGGGATACCCCTAAGTTCCCACTGCCTGCAAGTACAAGTTCCTTTCTCCAAATCAACAACAACTTCATCCATTAGTGGGGCTCTGTTATATGACCTTTTCACATGACTGACTTGAAAAATGGTGTCTGAAGAAGGCACTACATGGCAGTTGCAAGATTCATCTTTCTCCTTCTCCAATTTCTCCATAATTCTAGGGCAAACATCAAACACAAATGACAAGCCACCTTTTTCATCCTCACTAATCTCTTTATCAATGCACACCTGATCTCTTCAAGCATATAAATGATATGCTTTGATCTTGCATTTATAATGTACCCATTAAAGGTCTCTGCCATGTTAGAAGTAACTGCATCACACTTGGTGTTAGTTTTCAAGAAGGATCTGCAGAATACCCTTGGATTTTGAGCCCAAAATGCCTCTGCAGCTTCAGGACATACACTCATCTCCTCCATAGCTTCCTTGAAATCTGCTTCACAGAATGCTCTTACAGCTCTCCAAAATAGTCCTTTGAGCTCATCCCCTTTGTATGTCTTATGCCAGTTCTGAAATATGTGCCTTGCACAATTTCTGTGTTCAACATCTTTGAATACAACAGCAAAAACATTGCTCAAACCCTATTAGGCAAACAACAACCATTAGGCAAACAACAACCACATTAGACAAATTACATATACACTGGCAAAGATTAAATTCAGATTACATATACACTAACCTTTTGTTGATCAGATATTAAAGTCCACCCATCTCCATCTGTGTTGTTCTAACATTTTCTTAGCATTGTGAGAAACCAAGTCCATGATTCAGTGTTCTCTCCTTCTACAACAGCCCATGCTAATGGATTCATTTGACCATTGGCATATCTCCCTACAGCAGAGAGTAACATCCCACCTAAAAAAGTCTTCAGGAAACATCCATCAAGGCATAACACCTTTCTACACCCAGCAAGGAGTTCATCTCTCAGCCCATCAAAGCATACAAACATCCTTTTAAATCCATCTGGGCCATCAGGATCATCTTTGTTTGGGATTGTCTCAAGTTCAATGATGGAATTAAGATTTGCTTCTTTTAGAGCCTTCACATAACTGCCAAACTTGGCATAATGCTCTGTCATAGTGCCATGAAGCATCCTATGTGCATGTGCCTTAATTTTGTATGCCCTATCTCTAGTGATGATAACCCTAAACCTTTGTTTAACAACTTCAACAATTTCTTTGGCAGGCCAATGAGGCCTTAATTCAAAACATCTAAATATTGCTTAGCTAGCCATCTAGATTTAAGTTGCCTATTGTGGGTCATATCTCTACTGCAAGTGTGCTCTTGACAGACTGTTTTTGAAATAAAAATCTCTCTTTTGGTCTCCCAAAATGCATACATATAAAAAGGCAACCTTTTGAACACTTCACACCTAATATTCTATTCCTATTCTTATTACTCACAACATAATGCAAATCCCTACCCTGCATGATGGCATACCTGGTAACTGCATCTCTAAATGCTTCTCTGCTAGGAAATCTGATTCCAGACACCCACTTGAACTTGTCCCAATCTGTGTGCTCATTCACAACTGGAACTCTCTTCTTCTTCCTCCTGAAACCCTCATTCTCCTCATCAGTGTCTGACCTGGTGTCATTGTCATCATCTGTATCCTCATAATCACTCAAAAACCAATCCTCATGTTCATCATTTGTCTGTTGTTGACTGCCAGGTTGAGGTCCAGGTCTTTCTTGGTAGATGCCAGTCTTAACTAGTGAATGATTGAGCTTCTCAAGTGCTTTGATCTTCTCCAAGTTCCAGTTCTTAACTATTTTTCTAACTTCCCGTGCTTCAGGGTTATCAGCTTCTGAATCTGTGTCAAGTATTTCCTCAAAAATCTCAGGTTCCTGCTGCTGAGGTTCCTGATTCTGAGGTTCCTGATGCTGAGGTTCTTGCTCAGGTTGTTGCTGTTGCACAACCCCTTTTTTTAACAGCTGACCGTTTTTTAGCTACTGAAACTTTTTCAGGCACAAAACCCTCTTCATCTGAACTACCACTTTCATCACCATCACTCTCACAGCTTGGCTCATATCCTATGTCACTATCATCACCATCACTCTCCTCTGTCCTAGATCCAGCAACCAATTGCTTCAAAGTCAATGGACTATCAGGCCTATTATCCTCCCAAATATTCCTCTCTAACTCTTCTTCAGTCAACTGCACCTGTTTCTTTTTTTTTGGGATTTTTTCTGATTTGTTGATGAATTTTTGGGGGGTTTTTAACTGTTTTGTGGAGCATGGTTTTCTGGGAGTTCTTGGTTTTGTGGCAATAATGCTAGGGTTGGGGTTTTCTTGTTGCTGAGTGTGGTTTTTGGTAGCTGAGGATAATTGATCTGCATTTACACTAGGTTCTGGTGGGGTCATGGGAGAGTGACCTGGAATATTTTTCAAGTTTGATAGGGTCCAGTCAAGGTTTGGTGGGGTCCACTCAAGCTCAGGTTGGGGTCCAGTCAAGGCCTTTTCTTTTCCTTTCTCTTTTGTTGTTTTTCTGGAGTTGCTGACATGTAAAGCCTTCTGTTGCTCACTCAACCTGGTTACAACAGATTTCCTAGCTCCCAGTTTTTTTCCCTTTTTTTGGTACCTCAATAACTTCAACTTCAGGTTAGGGGTAATGCATCAGGTTGGGGTAATGCATCAGGTTGGGGTAGGGGATTATTTGCAAGTATATTAGCTACAAAACCATCATCATGTATCACGTAAAAAACAACATTCCCAACTGTTTTGGCAATTTTTTCAACTTCCCTCATCTCAGCATCACCTTTCAACTTAACCAACCCAAATTTCTCCCAATTTGGAGGATACAAGAAATGAATCTCCTTAATATTCTCCTTCTTGTACCCACATTTTTCAGCCAATTTGAACATCCAAAAGAAGTCTATCCTATCTGTATCCACATTATTAATAACCTTAACCGATCCACCCACATATTGGAACCTAGGCTCCTTTCTTAACACACCACCATGGAAAAAATTTAGTTCACAAACCACCTAAAACATGAAATTTTGGGCCAACATCAGTGAATAATTCTTTTACTATATGCCAACATTAAAAATAAAAACAAGAATAAAGCTTAAAACAGTACACAATTACAAGTTAAAAACCATCAATTGCTAACAACCACAAAATTAAAAGCTAGCAAATTTGGACATTTATAACAACCACACAATTACAAGTAAAAAAGGTTCAATTTTTAACAAACCAGAAGCTAGAAAATTTGGAAATTTATAACAACCACACAATTACAAGTAAAAAAGGATCAATTTTTAACAAATCAGAAAATTAAAAGCTAGCAATTTTGGACATTTATAACAAGCACAGAATTACAAGTAAAAAATGATCAATTTTTAACAACCACAAAACCTTAATCAAAGCAAGTACACAACATATATATCTCGAAATTTACAATATTAATACCTAAAAGCACAATTTTTTCAGTCAATTTCATCATCAAATATGAGAAATTCAGTTCAAAACAAATACCAAATCCACTCCAGCCATGGTTTTGAAGCTTTGATTGTCACTACCTCGCTTTGATTTCCTTGTTGTCGTTCAAAGATTTGCTCCCCAGTTAGCTCAAGCTTGCTCGTTAATGGAGGAAGAAAAATGGGAGAATCAGAAGGGTTTTGTTCAGAGCTTCAGTGAGTGAGTGAGGGAGAATGGGAAGTGTTTTGGGTTTTGGGTTTGAGTTTGTGAGGGAGTTAGGTTGGGAGGTCATTAATCCCGCGCCTAATTATTGACAGTAAAACAAAACTGTCAACGGAGTACTAACACCAACAAACGGAAGGGAACGACGTTGTAACGTCGTCCTCATTTAACCCAGTACGGGCAGGCGGGTCGTAACTTGGGATTATTCTGAGCGGACGTGAAACTTGGGATTATTGGCTGCGGACGGCCCAAACTTGGGATTATTCGTTTACCTAATCAGTTCAGTTTAATTCAATTCAAGAGTGATTTCGTGTCACTTCAGTGATCTTCAGTTTAGTGATACTTAGGGTCTGTTCTCCTCACCTTCTTTTTACTGAACTTATCTGCACAATACTGAGCTGAACTGGAATTTACTGAACTGAACTGAATTTTTCTGAACTGAACTTATTTTTACTGAGTCTACAATTACAAAGAGTAAATTTGTTCTTTGGTTTCCCGAACTCTACTGAATTTTCCTGAACTGAACTTCTTTTTGCTGAACTGAACTTAATTTTACTGAACTGAACTTAATTTTACTGAATACTTCAGGGGAAAGTCGAGGAGAACATGCCCTTAGTTCCATTCAGTCATGTTCAACTCCGAAACTTACGGTTTTTTTTCTCACATAAAAAAGGAGTTCAATATAGTTCAATAGTTTTTAGTTCAGTTCCACACTAAAAAACGCACCCTAAATCTTAACATTATTAAAATAACTCACTTAAAAAAAAACTATATTTTCAAAATAACTGAAGCATTTAAACCTATTTCATATGTGCATCAAAAAAAATCTAAGACAAATAGTAAATAAATAATTGTGAACAATTCTAAAGAGTATCAACCAAAGTTCTCCAAGTACCCCAGGTGTTTCCGGATTCTTAATGGGACTTGATCTTTGGTCGGATCTTTGGAGGGAGCGCAGAGCTTGAATTGTTTACCAATTTACATGGGACTATTGTTTGGTAAATTCCCCTTGAGGGTTTACTGTATATCATTATGAATATATACTGAGGGATTACAGACTAGGTTACAAGATAATGGGCCTAGATACAAGACTAAGCTACTAAGGAAACTATAAAGTATTTACAATATTAATTTCCTAATAATTACATTATCTATCACACCCCCGCAGTCGGAGCGGGAGAACGACGAACGCTCAGGCTGGAGAGAAAGTCATTAAACAGAGTGGAAGGAAGGCCCTTAGTAAAGATGTCAACGTACTGAGAACTAGAGGGCACATGAAGGACCTGAACATGACCAATAGCAACCTTCTCTCGAACAAAATGTATGTCAATCTCAATGTGTTTTCTGCGCTAGTGCTGAACTGGGTTAGTGGAGAGGTAGACTGCACTAAAAATGTCACAATAGAACATGGTAGCACGGGCAAGTGGACACTGGAGCTTAATAAGATGGTTGCGAAGCCAGCAGGTCTCGGCCACAGCATTGGCAACGCCACGATACTCGGCCTTGGCACTAGAGCGGGAGACAATACCCTGGCGTTTGGAGGACCAGGATATGAGGTTGTCACCCAAGAAGACACGGCACCCGGAAGTGGAACGACGCGAGTTCGGGCATCCAGCCCAGTCGGCGTCCGAATAAGCAGTGAGCCCGGTAGTGACAGATGGGTATAACTGCAAACCAAAGTCTGGGGTGCCCTGGATATAGCGCCAGAATGCGCTTAAGAGCCAGGAAGTGGGGCTCCCGAGGGTCATGCATGTATAGGAAAATCTGCTACTGCACCCCATACGAGATGTCAGGCCGAGTGAAAGTGAGGTGTTGTAGCGCCCCAGCCAACCTGCGAAATAATGAAGGGTCCGCGACTGGGGGTCCATCGGGGTCAAGTTTGGACTTTGTGTCCACAGGAGTGATGCAGGGCTTACACTCGGACATATGAGCACGCTCAATAATCTCAAGAGCATACCTCTGCTGAGAGAGGAACAACCCGGCGTTGTTCCGAGTAGCCGTGATGCCAAGGAAGTAGTGAACAGGACCAAGGTTAGTCATGGCGAACTCGGTGCTGAGAGATATAATGATCTGCCGAAGGAGAGTATCCGATGAAGCTGTAAGAACAATGTCATCAACATATAAGAGAAGATATGCAATATTATCACCCTGGCTGTACACAAAGAGGGAGGTATCAGATTTGCTGTTGCTGAATCCAATACGGCCCATGTATTCCGCAAACCGTCTGTACCAAGCCCGAGGAGCTTGTTTCAATACATAGAGGGATTTGCGTAACTTGCAGACATAGTCAGGATGAACATAGTCATGAAATCCAGGGGGCTGATGCATATAGACTGTCTCATGGAGATTCCCATGGAGAAAGGCATTCTTGACATCGAGCTGTTGAATGGGCCAGGCTCGAGACAACGCCAAACTAAGGATAGTCCGGATGGTAGCAGGCTTGACCACAGGACTAAAGGTCTAATCGCAATCAATACCAGGGCATTGTGATTTCCCATTAGCAACCACACGAGCTTTGTGGCGCTCTAGGGACCCATCTGAGTTGAAGTTGTGCTTGTACAACCACATTGATCGAACCGCATTGACCCCTGGGGGTCGGGGCACCAAGTCCCAAGTATTGTTTTTAATAAGAGCATCATATTCATACTGCATAGAAGCCCGCCAGTGTTGGTTCCTGAGAGCATGAACATGAGAGCGGGGAAGAGGGGAGGTTGAAGGAGAAGGGGAAGTGGAGACATGGAGGTCGAAGATTTTCTTTGGTTTAAAGACACCAAGTTCGCAAAGAGTGGTCATACGGTGATGTGTAGGAGTGGGAGGGAGCTGAGGTGGGGAGGGAGGAGATGGAGTGTGAGGCTCGGTTGGGGAAACGGGAGGGGATGGAGGGGCCATGGGGGACGCCATGGGAGAGTGAGGAGGCGGCGTCACCCCCGGAGGTGAAACGGCCACGGCGGGGGAGGGGGGAGCCGCGGCGGGAGGGGGTGGGGGGGAGGGTTGCGGAGTGGGGGGAGGATGGGGTGGGGTGTGAGGACTAGCCCGGGGGGGGGTCAAGGAGAATGTGGGAAAGGGGGGAGGGGTCTGGGTCGTCGAGGAACTCATACGAGGACGGAGTAGGAGGAGTGAAAGTGGAGAAAGGGAAAGTGGTTTCATCGAATATCACGTGACGGGAGATGATAATTTTGCGAGAGGCGAGATCAAGACAACGGTAACCTCGGTGGTTAGAGGGATAGCCGAGGAAGACACAGGGAGTAGATTGGGGTGCTAGTTTGTGAGGTGTGGAGGAGGAGAGGTTGGGATAACACAGACACCCAAAGACCCGTAAGTGAGTATATGAGGGGGTTTGTTTAAAGAGACGAGTGAAGAGAGTTTCATTTGAGATGGCGGTGGAGGGCAGTAGGTTGAGGAGTTGGGCGGCCATATGGAGGGTTTCGACCCAATAGGTGGCAGGAATGTTGGCTTGAAAGAGTAGAGTGCGCACAATATTATTAATAGTGCGAATCATGCGTTCAAACTTCCCATTCTGTTGAGAGGTTCTAGGACACGAGAAACGGATAACCATACCATGGGTGTCAAACAGTTTTAATAGTGGTGTGTTATCGAATTCCCCTCCATGATGACATTGGAAGGCCTTTATTTCTCAATTAAATTGGGTACGAACATAAACACGAAAATGAAGAAATGCAGAGAAAGCTTCACTTTTTCGACGGAGAGGATAAACCCAAAAAAATTATGAATAATGGTATAAGAAAATGACATAATAGCGTATACCGCTAACACTGGGAATGGGGGAGGTCCAAACATCGGAGTGAATAATGTCAAAGGGGAAGTGAATGACAGTTGTAGAGGAATAAAAAAGGGATTCTAACATGTTTCCCTAGTTGACATGCAAGACAAAGAGGAGAGACATTGTCTTTGTTACACTCAATAAAACCATTTTTAGCTAAAGATTGAATGATAGAGTCGCCGGGATGCCCAAGACGTTGATGCCACGTGGACCGGCTGCAGGTGAGGAGAGCTGTGGAGATGTGGTGGTGGAAGAGTTGTTTGTGACTGGATAGAGGTCCCCGGTGCTATCACATCGGAGGAGGTGGTGCCTCGTCAGAAAGTCCTTCACAGAAAAATCAAAAGGATCAAATTCAACGGCACACCAATTATCTCTAACGAGCGACGCACAGACACAAGGTTTTTGATGATGTAAGGGGCGACAAAGACATTTTGGAGGTGGAGAGGACGGGAAGTGGAGGGGATAGAGGAGTTGCCCATGCATGTCACAGGAATTTGGGAACCGATACCAACAGTTACTGAATTAGCAATGCTCGAATTAAAAACAGTACTAAGTATACCTGGCTGGGACGTCAAGTGGGTTGTGGTTCCCGTATCCATGTACCACCCGGCTTGTTCGGGGTCCTGCAAAGACAAAGTATTGAAAACCTGTGGCAAGTTAGTAGGCTCCACGACAACAGAATAGACGGAGGAGGGCACCGGGGCAAACCAAGTCCACCTGGCCGCAGGGCTGGCGGCCGGGGCTTGGGCTAGGTGGGCCGTGGGTGTACCTGTCGGAGCTGGGCCGAGGATCCCAGCTCCACTAGTGGTAGAGGTGGCGGCAGGCTGGGCTGGAGGCGGGGGGGAGGTATGCGATTGGTGCGGCCACCCCCTCGGCGGAGCATGGGTCGGGACTCAGAACCCGGGCCATGTGGAGTGCGCGGGTTGTGCTGTCACGGTCTGGGCCTGCTGCGGGCTATCGGTGTCGGTCCCCTTGTTCTTGTTGTACCTGTTGTTGTTACAGCCTTTTTTGGAGGTGTTTGTGGTGGTGGTTGGGGCCGGGGTGGGGCTGGCAGCAGGTGGGAGGACGGATGGGGATGGTGGCGGTGGTGGAGTAATGGGGTAATATGGGGGATAAGAAGGAAAGGGGGACGGGTAGGGTGACGAGGTGGAGGTGGGTAGGCCGGCGGTGGGGGAGGGGGGAAGGCCGCGGGCTGAGGGTTGAGGGAAGGAGTAAAGTAGGTCGTGGGAGGTGTCGGGTAGGGGTAGGGGTAGGAGGGTTGGGGTCGGGGTTGGGAATAAAGGACCATGGAAGAGGAGGAATGGTCATTGTGGCGGGATTGACTTTTAAGAACTTTAGCAAGACGTTGCTCCTCTAAAAGAAGCATGCATCGACATTGTAGGAAGGTGGGGAACGGTTTGTGGTGATGGATGACATTATAAATGTTTTCAAAATCATCATTTAATCCATTAATGGTATGGCTAACAATTTGACGCTCGCGGACGGGTCGTTCAATATTTTCAAGCAAATCGGTGATGGTCTTGATTCTATGGCAATAGTCATGAACGGACATGTTACCTTGGTCTATATTAATGAGTTCGTTTTCAAGTTGGAGGGCTCAGACATCTTTGTTATCACGGAACAATTGTTCAAGGGTAAGCCAAAGAGTCCGGGCCGTAACTTTTGTTTTTAAGACTATGGTAAGCAGGCTAGGTGTTATAGTGTAAGGACCCGGGATTTTTCCAACCTTGTTTCCACGGAGTGCGTCCTTATAGAAAATTTGTCAGTTGGGGGCTTAGATAAGTTCAAGGGACCATCGAGTTAGAAAAGCTTTTGAAAAGACTTGAATTGAATAAAAACTATGAAAGAGGTCACATATCTGCTTATAAAAACTATGAATAAAAACTATCGGCGTTTTATCGAAGGGACAAACCGAAAGGACAACCCAATAGCGCGATAAGTGAACTAATCATGTTTTTAGAAAGACTCCCGCTTATATAAAACATATAAGTACGCAAGAATAAAGGGTTCGGGGGCGAAGGTACAAGGTGGGAAGGTGTTAGGCACCCAACTCGCCCGTATTACGACGGCCTCTACTAACTCAAGTTTGCTTAATAATTTAAAGACATAATTCCCATGCAAAACCGGATTAACAACCTAGACTTAGACTATTAATTGGTTCATCACAAGCATCACAACATTTATTTTTAGCCCTTATTTAGACATGCATTTGATTGACAAGTTGAGCAGCACAATGACTATACAGTCAATATTTAGGAAGCAATAAAACGTTATTCTAGCATGATATCTACATTATGACTACTGAAAAATAAACAATTAGGCAAACAATTTAGTTTGAGCCCTCAGAAATTTGTACCTGAACTGTAGGCTATATTTGAATAGAATAGTAAAACAAGATCTCAAATTTGGAAGAAAGAGGGGGAAGCTCAGTGTTAATACTCCTGAGAATAGAGGTTGCCAACTGTAGGCTGTGTGTTTTGAACTGAGGGTGGAGGGTTATATTTATAGGGGTGTAGAACAGGAGAAGTAGGGTTGGACGACTGAAAAGGAGATGAAAATCGGATTGGGCTTGAAAAATCAGTCGGGCCGAAGCAAGGTCAGCGCCGCTAGCGGCCCTGGAAATTTGGTCAGCGCCGCTAGCGGCCCTAACAGCTTTCCAGCTGGATTTTGTCCGGGCCATATGTCACTCGTTTGGGCTACGAATTGGATGATTCAAGGTGTTGGAAAGCTTATTGGGTTTAGTTTCATATGGCTTTGGTTTCAGGTCGAAATGTTTTGTGGATCTCGAGATATACCCGAAATAGTAAGGAGATGTCAGTTTTGGAGTACGCATCAATGTTGGGCTCATAACTCCTTGGTTTGGAATGTGGTGTGGGGTCATGATATGTCATTGGAAAGCTATTTGAATAAGGAATCCAAAACTATAAGGCTCACAAATTAATACAACCAAATGAACTCCCAAGTAGGGCTGGAAACACGGTCCATTGTATTCGGCTACATCGGTTTTGACCCTAAACTTTGTTTGGCCATAACTCTTAGGAGTGGAATTGTATTTGGACACGGAAGGAAACAATCGAAAGCTCTTGAAAGGGGATTTTGAATGAAATGGAATGAAGGAGTGTTCGAAGGAAAAACCTGAGACCTTATCTTAACTATTAAAGCAAAAACAGCAGTTCAAGTTTATAAATTACTCCTTTCATCATCGGGCTTTTGCGGAAAAATCTGAAGACGCTTTTTTGGCGTCTACGGAAGCCCCCACTTTGATCGAGCTTGAGTAAAAGCGAAGATCAAAGTACTCCGAAGGCGACATGCAGGATGTTGATGTGCACACGGTGTGTGAGAGTGTACAATATGTATGCATGTGAAGACAAACCTGAGTTGGTACATGCTCGTGGCGCGCTAAGATTTCATCCCTTTGAACACAAGAGAAAACAAAGGTTATGGTAGCAGGATAGAACACCGTCCGTAGATGGTCTAAACGTCTGCTGGGGACCTGTATCTAGAGTGAATGAAAAAGTTAGTAATACGTTGAGAATGATAAACATAGAGTGCTTCGACAAACAGTGACTAAACAACGCTCGGCGGATGTCGAGATTTCGTCCCTGTTTAAGAAACGAAAAAGTCAACGAGATAGTGCGATTAAAAATAATCGGCCATAAAGTGGTTAGAACATGTGAACAGTTTAAATGCAATAGTTTATGCAATCATTGACTGAAACGTACAAAGAAAAATAATGGACAGTATAACCGCAACAGTTTAAGCGATCATTGACTGAAACATATAAAGAAAAATAATGGACAGTATAACCGCAACAGTTTAAGCGATCATTGACTGAAACATATAAAGAAAATTAATGGACAGTATAACTGCAACAGTTTAAGCGATCATTGACTAACCTCAAAAATTTGTAACCTTGCAGAGGGACAGTTTAACCGCAATAACTTAAGCGATCATTGACTAACCCTAAAAATTTGTAACATTGCAGAGGGATATTTTAACCGCAATAGCTTAAGCGATCATTGACTAACCCTTAAAATTTGTAACCTTGCAGAGGGATAGTTTAACCGCAATAGCTTAAGCGATCATTGACTAACCCTAAAAATTTGTAGTGTTGTGTTGCTTAGCAAGTGCCGACAAAATTTCGGGCTTATAAATAACTTGGGCGCTCTGGGTGGTGAGAGTCGTCGCCGTGTAGATCCGAGTTTCAGTACCTGGGACCTGCAAAAATAAACGGGTTAGTTTTACCTGTAAATAGTTGGTACCGTAAAATGGGCCAACTGTAGAATTTGAATTTGTGGGTCGGGGACTTCGCTCCCGCGCGCTTGGTACTGATATTGCCGCAAAACGAACTGTAATAACGAACTTCGGACTGGAAGAAGGGGCCATGGGTCAGCAGTGGGGCCCGTGCTGCAGGTCTTGCAGGGCCGCTATTTCCATTCTTGGTTGTAGTCGGATGGTCGCTTCTGGCTTGATCATGAGTTCCGGGCTTGCTGGCTTTGATGGAGAGCGGGTAGACTCAAACCTGCAGTGAAAATATGCACATAGGAAAAAGATGCAATAGACATGCCCGATAGACCATGACAAGATGCTCAACACATGACATAGTAATATGCACGGGAAACAGGGGGATTGACATGTAAACACGCAGGGACTCAAGACACTGAGAAATTATGTACACATGCATGCCTTTGAAGGAGACTCTAGTACTTATGCAAATATGATGTATGCAGACTCTATTGACTCACAGCTCCATGAAACCTAGCCTAACATGCACGACTCTCCTATAGGGTCTGAAGAGGGTCTTCATATGAGAAACGTTTTTGTGATCAAGAATTTCATTCCTGTGGTGATCTTCACAGAGTAATTAAGAGACAAGTGGACAAGACTGGGTGCAGTCAAGGGAGAATCAACCCCCAGTTTGATGTGTGGTTCTTGATGGTTATGAACTACTCGCGGAGCTATGGTGTTTATGCGGCGGTACAAAATATCCTAACTTAAGGCCAACTTGGAACGTAGCGGACAAAGAACTGACTCATTCTAAAAAAGCCCCCAGTTGGGAAGTCTATGTGCAAGCCTACGAGAAAGCTGATGTGTATGACCTCTAGACGACTGACCAAAGAGTGCTTACATGAGAAACAATGTTCTAAATCCTCAGAAATTTAAGTTTCCTCAAGATGTTGAATTTTTTTTATATTTTTTTTTTTGGTTGCCCTAACTTTTGCCTAGGCCACCCTTTCGGGTTTTCAACCGATCGGGCTCATTTTTTTTATTAGCCTGAGATGAGAATGGTGGAATGGGAGAACTCCCTATGGTCATGTGACAAAGTGGTTGTCGTGGCCGGACCTCCTTGAGGTTTCCTACGTATCCAGTTTATGGAATCAGGCCAACGTAGTTCAGGACCATACAAATGAATGGTCGTACCTCTTGGAGGGCTTTAGGGTTGTAATGTCAGGTTGGGTTAAGGTGTCAAAGAAAGGATAAAGGCTCAAAGAAACCCAATGTAAATCCCCTCCTCAAAGTATGCTAGATGGTATAGAAGTTTTTGATCTAGGCAAGGTGGCTAAGGGACCTATGTTTAGGTAACGCCACTATTTGGTTGTGCTTGAAGTGTTTGCACTCTTTTGGATCTTTGATCGCTCTCGAATTTTTTTCTCTTTTGTTTTTGCTCTTGAACTTTTGAGTTCTCTCTTTTTTTTTGGTATTTCTTTCGGTGGCTTTGTTTGTAGGTCGGTTCACCTTTCCTAGAAGGTTGCTTCTATTCTCATGTCGCACACACCCATTCCCCAGGTAAGGATGATGTGGTTAAGAAATGAAAGGCTATGTGTTTGGCTCAAGGGGTTGCAAGTGGTAATTATGTATAGGGTAGTAAAGGATATTGATGTGAGGTGCCAAATGAATGCCTCCCATCCTCGGCACGGACGGTTCAACTGTAGGTCCTCTATGGGGATGATCATTAGGGAGCATTTGTTTAATGTTTTCCACAATGAAGGCTTTCGTTTGAATAATATTTTTTTTATTTTTTTTATTTTTTTTTATTCCATCATAGGCAACTTAAATTCGTCATAGGTCGGTCCACCTTTCCTAGAAGGTTGCTTCTATTCTCATGTCGCACACACCCATTCCCCGGGTAAGGATGATGTGGTTAAGAAATGGAAGGCTATGTGTTTATGGCTCAAAGGGTTGCAAGTGGTAATGATGTATAGGATAGTAAAGGATATTGATGTGAGGTGCCAAATGAATGTCTCATGTCCTCACCACGGACGGCTCAACTGTAGGTCCTCTATGGGGATGATCATTAAGGAGTTTTTGATTGATGTGTTCCACAATGAAGGCTTTCTTTTGAATTTTTTTTTTATTTTCTTTTATTCCGTCATAGGCAACTTATGTTCGTCATAGAATTGAACAAAGAACAATGATGGGACTCAAAATGCAATCTTTATTGAATCGAAGAAAAGCATTACACGAGAAGTAAGCTAGACTCTATGGACGAATTGAAAAGACAACTAGACATCATTAAACTCGACTGGACTCAACTAGACTTGCACGCTAGGAAACTTTGACTCTTTTCAACATCTCAAGCACAGGCTGTTCACAAGGACATGAAGGACAGCCCCCTGTAGATACTCGCGTTATTCACAACTTAAGTGAAATTCTTAAGAAGGTCATCTTCAATTAGGATATCCACAACATAGAGCCGGTTGTAGGAGTCAATTGCTTGATACTTGAGGGGTTCCTTGTAAGCAGGTTGCAGGTTCTTGATGAATTGGCGGATTTGATCAGCTTGCGAAGGTCGCTCAACCAGTTCGGCTATCTTTAGCTTCCAACGCCTAAGGAAGGCAGTGAATCCCTCATCTTCTTATTGTTTGGTGATCTCTAACTCTCGAAGGTTCATAGGTAGAGCAACATTTTCCTTGTAGAGTGCAAGGAAGTCTGTGGTAAAATCGGACCAAGTTGGGTAGCTTTCCAGATCTAGGGAGTAGAACTATCGCCGAGCATGTGTATCAAGGGTCTGGGGAAACAGATGGGCATAGAGTTTCTTGTTGATTCCCCTTAGGGCCATAGCAGTAGTGAAGGATTTCAGGTGATCCTGCGGTTGTCGACTCCCGTGAAGGTGGGTACTTCAGGCATAGAGAATTTGATCGGAAGCTTACCCTTGATCTTAGTGTCAAAACTTTCCTACGTTGGCACTATAGTTGGAGATCAAGCAGCTACTCTTGAGCACAGAGGTGATCTTAGCCAGCATGGCATCTGAACCTTCTTCCTCAGAATCGGAATCGGAAGGGATCCGTGACTCTTCTTCTCTTTTCCTCTCGATATCTTCAACCTTGAGTCGCAGCCTTTCCAACTCACTCATGAGCTCATCAAGCCTTTCATCGGTGGTCTTAGGCATTGTGAAGTTTGGGGGTGTGATCGGTGAGGTAAGGGATGTATTGAGTGGTGGCGAGCTTTGTGGTGGTCATGGATTATGGGGTGATGGCCTTTTCGAATGTGGTGGTGTCTTTGAGGTAGCTTGTACACGAACCAATCTGCCGGACGATCGAGCCCAACCTTTGTCACCGTAATTCTTCCTCGAGCCCCCAATCCTGAACACAAGTCTCAACTTAGAAAGACGCCAAAGAAAGGACTTGAAAACAAAGACTCATCATTTTTGGAAGACCCTCGATAGCTCCTAAGGTGAATGAATCTAAGGACGTCTATATAAACTCGAATGCATGATGATGACAATTCAATTACAGAGGTACGACAATAATATGCAAGATGCATGACGAACTGACCTTGACATGTATGACAATGAATTGATGCTTCCTAGAATGACCCTAGAGCACTAAATGAATGACTTGTCTAAACTTCTAGTGTATGAGACGTAGTGAACAAATGGAGACATAGATGAATGCATGACATGAACTTTTTTACAAATGCAGATGCAAAATGACGACAATGCAAGCATGACGACTAATTATGAATCCTAACATGGAGCGTCTAATAGGTACAATGCAATGCAATGGAAAGAAATGGAAAAGAAGAAAATAAAACCTAAGCCTAAATGCCCGATCATTTCCCCTCATATCAAAGGAAAAATGAAGTCGATGAACGAAAATGAGAAAAATAGAAAAAAGACGGACCATCCTATTTTTTTTCCTAGACTCAAAGAAAATGGAAAAAGAGATAAATAAATAAAAAGAAGGAATTTCGGTATTTTTTAAAATTTTTATTTTTTCCGAATTTTTTTTCGGCGGTTTGTTTTTTTTTTTTTTTTGCCATTTTTTTTTTTTTTTTGCTTTTTTTTTTTGCCGCATCTGAATTACATCAAAACAAAAAAGAAAAATTAAAGAAAAAACAAAGTGGTAGAAGGGAATTTGAGAGACTGACTCTTTTTTTTTTTGCTAAAGGTCTAGAAAATTGTTCATGACTTCGACAGTATATGAAAATATATCATCGGGGAAACAAGTGCTCATTGAATAGAATTCTGGCACTAATTTTGGGCATTAGGAACTAGCTAAAAATAAAAGAAAAGACCCATAACACGTAAGTACATGTTGGCACATAATCACGATACTCATGCATTCAAGCAGGCATAATAACAACGCAGTTTACAGGCAAACATGTGATCAGACGGGCATTACAACGACACATGCACAACAAGCAAGCGAATGCACGAATGTGGGTTAGAGGCTTTTGGCTCCTGTGAGGTTACCACGTCAAATTACAATTTCCGTTCGGCGGATGGTCGACACATCGATTGTAATTCTTTTCATCAACAAAGGATTGATGAGTCATGGGTGAGGAAGCGTCGATTTGCACGATAGGTCAACTGTATATTCCTTTAGATATACGGGTTGTCTACAAGTTGCGACACAAACTTCCTCGACGGTTGATAAGGGTCAAAAGGTTGTGCAAAAGTACATGCAACTGATGCAAAAGATGCAAAATATATGGAACATGTTATTAAACAATTAAGCAAACTTGACGTTCGAGTCTCACCCTCTTAAATAAATTGCCAGTTGAGTCGCCACTATAAGGACCCGGGATTTTTTCAACCTTGTTTCCACGGAGTTCGTCCTTATAGAAAATTTGTCAGTTGGGGGATTAGAAAAGTTCAAGGGATAATCGAGTTAGAAAAGCTTTTGAAAAGACTTGAATTGAATAAAATCCATGAAAGAGGTCACAAATCTGCTATCGGCGTTTTATCGAAGGGACAAACCGAAGGGACAACCCAATAGCGCGATAAGTGAACTAATCATGTTTTTAGAAAGACTCCCGCTTATATAAAACATATATGTACGCAAGAATAAAGGTTTCGGGGGAGAAGGTACAAGGTGGGAAGGTGTTAGGCACCCAACTCGCCCGTATTACGACGGCCTCTACTAACTCAAGTTTGCTTAATAATTTAAAGACATAATTCCCATGCAAAACCGGATTAACAACCTAGACTTAGACTATTAATTGGTTCATCACAAGCATCACAACATTTATTTTTAACCCTTATTTAGACATGCATTTGATTGACAAGTTGAGTAGCACAACGACTATACAGACAATATTTAGGAAGCAATAAAACGTTATTCTAGCATGATATCTACATTATGACTACTGAAAAATAAACAATAGGCAAGCAATTTAATTTGAGCCCTCAGGAATTTGTACCTGAACTGTAGGCTATATTTGACAAGAATAGTAAAACAAGATCTCAAATTTGGAAGAAAGAGGGGGAAGCTCAGTGTTAATACTCTTAAGAATAGAGGTTGCCAATTGTAGGCTGTGTGTTTTGAAATGAGGGTGGAGGGTTGTATTTATAGGGGTGGAGAAGTAGGGTTGGACGGCTGAAAATTAGCTGAAAATCGGATTGGGCTTGAAAAATCAGTCCGGCCGAAGCAAGGTCAGCGCCGCTAGCTAGCGGCCGTGACAGCTTTCCAGCTGGATTTTGTCTGGGCTATATCTCACTCGTTTGGGCTCCGAATTGGATGATTCAAAGTGTGTTGGAAATCTTATTAAATCTAGTTCCATATAGCTTTCGTTTCAGGTCCAAATGTTTTGTGGATCTCGAGATATGCCCGAAAGAGTAAGGACAAGTCAGTTTTGGAGTACGCATCAATGTTGGGCTCATAACCCCTTGGTTGGGAATGTGGTGTGAGCTCATGATATGTCATTGAAAATATATTTAAATAAGGAATCCAAAACTATGAGGATAACAAATTAATTCAACGAAATTAACTCCCAAATGGGGATGGAAACACGGTCCACCGTATTCGGCTACATCGGTTTTGACCCTAAACTTTGTTTGGCCATAACTCTTAGGTGTGAAATCGTATTTGGACATGGAAGGAAGCAATCAAAAGCTCTTGAAAGGGAATTTTGAATGAAATGGAATGAAGGAGTGTTCGAAGGAAAAACTTTAGACCTTATCTTAACTATTAAAGCAAAAACAGCAATTCAAGTTTATAAATTACTCCTTTCATCATCGGGCTTTTACGGAGAAATCTGAAGACAGTTTTTTGGCGTCTACATATAGTGCCATAGATCCAAAGTTTAACAAAGCCATCAACATGTTTCCATTCAATATCATTAGGTCCCTAGGCCACAGAGGTTCCATCTATATGTCCCAATACCCCAAAACTTAAGCAGTGTGTTTCAAACAATTCTTTCCATGCATCATAATTAAGGTGAGCCAAGACAAGGGTTAAAGGAATATATGTTTTAATGTTGTGAATACCATAGGATCGTTCAGTTGGAGGGGGATTAGGGGGCGGGTTGGGGTTGGGATTAGGGTTAGGGTTAACATCATTATCAACAGCCATAGTAACAACAACAAGAAAAACAAAATAAACAAGAACAAGAGGATAAAAATAATTAAAGGAGAGCACGGTTAAGAGGGATACCGTGACCGAGGGCTATCACGGTTGGGACCGTGAGGGAGCAAGGATGGGGCTTGGAGGAAGCTTCGGGTGAAGGGGATGGTGGTCTGGCAGAGCAGGCCAGGACGGGCGGGCTGCAGTGGTGCCACGTCACGGCGCTGGTCGGCTGAGAGGAGGAGCGGACGGCCGAGGAATTTGGTCACGGTTGAGCACTGCTAGGTTTGAGAGATAGGTAGGGTTTGAGAAGTAGGCTCTGATATCATATTGTTTGGTAAATTCCCCTTAAGGGTTTACTGTATATCATTAAGAATATATACTGAGAGATTACAGACTAGGTTACAAGATGATGGACCTAGATACAAGCCTAAGCTAATAAGGAAACTATAAAGTATTTACAATATTAATTTCCTAATAATTACATTATCTATCAGGGACCTGTACTGAAGATAATAAAGTAACTATCACAGGGGGTTTGTTGGGAAAATGGCCCTCCGACGATCAAGTAACTATCCCAAGGGATTTGTGTAGAGCGATAAAAGTTGCCTAAAATAATAATTGATATGGAATATTTTTTGTGAGGTAAGTGGTAGGGTACGTAATTCTTGTACCCTATTAGATGTCAGCCTTTCGTGTTTCCAACTTAACCCCTATTTAAATAATTTTGGGCCTGATATGATAGGTTGACGTGTCGAAGGTATAATCACGGATTTTTAGCGGGTCTCCATAGTTTTTTTTCTTTTTCTGCCACATGTCATCCCCGTATTGGCCTATTGACTAGTTGACTTTATGATGAAATGGCAACGTAGGGTCCTCAAAAGAAATATTTTGAACCCTAATATTTAGCCCTTCGAATTATGTCAAGTGAAAACCTCGATTCGAACCCATGCGATGACCTTGGAACGTGCGACTCTGGATTTGGAAACCCTGGAGTAGACGACCCTGCAATCCACTAAGTGAAAAAGCTCACCCATTACCTTGTTGTAAATTAGCTCTTTACCATATACCAATGTTAGTAATTTAAGGTGGTCAAACCCCCAATATTATGTAAATCCTCTATCCTCTCTTCAATCGACTATTTACCAACCAAGTCTTGTAACGTTAATAGAAATATCAACTCGCAAGGATAGTTCATTTTCTACTCTCGTTTGAACGAGCAATGAATTGGTGGTGCAAGGTTGTTATGGCCTAATGTTTTCCTAGTTTGGTCAGACGACGACGACGGCGACAACAACAACAACAACAACAACACCTAAGAGAAGCAAATTCACCGAGTATCATCGCCTAAATAAATGAAGGGGAGAGAGAGGGGGGGGGGAAATGGAGGATAATATTTTGTTACAAAGTCGGTTCTTCTGTATTATCAATGTTAGAGAGATGTAATATGGAGAGAAATAGCATAATTTGGGTGATTAACTTTACCGATGAAAAGAAATATCGGTCAAATCTTCATGTAATTCACCAGAAAAATCACAATCCATATACACTCCGCTTTAAGCTTTTCACATATCTACTGACAACGAATTTATTGGTCGAGGGTATCTGTATCTAATCTAAGTATTATATATATACTTTCTGTTTTCTTTATTTTCATCCATTTTTTTGAGTTTTGTACCTTATGAATTGTATCAAATCACCTGAATCGCACGAAATAATAAAATGAAATAACGTCAAATCTTAAAAGGCAATTACACTTAATAAAAAGAGTTCATAATTTAGTACTCCCTCCGTTCCAAATAGAGCTTTCGATTGACTTTCAAGGTCAAACATTATAAAAATTTAACAATTAATTTGTCTAAAGATTCACAATATTAAAATTACACTTTTTAGATTCATTTCAATTGTGTAGTATTATACTACACAATATCAATTTTTTATATTTTTTGTCTATATAATAAAAATTATTGATGGTCAAAGTGTTGCCTTGTAGAGCGTTCAAAGTTAAATGTGAAACTCAATTTGGAAGGGTAGAGTAAATCATAATACAGCATGCCAAATATCCTAATTACCATAAGAGTTCACAATTTAACCAAGGAAGTGTGGTTGAGTGGTAGGGACTCATCCATCCTTAACCAAGGTTGAGGGTTCGAATCTCGCCTTGGACATGAAGCAGCTTTAAATTCCTTGACCAGCTGTTCCACCCTTTGAGGTGCCTACAAGCCAGCGCGGGGGATAGTCACTGTGGTCGACAGTGGATACCCTTGGTCGTGAACCAAAAAAAAAAAAAAGAGTTCACATTTTTTGTTATAATTAGCTAGCTTAATGCTGAATGGATGCCACAACCGCACAACATAAGCAGCTTAATCTCACTTGATTTAGTCATATCGCAACAATAACGATCATAGATTCCTCGAAAATCAAGTTTTACATGCAGATATTAGTTAATTTCTACATATTAGTGTTTTCAACCAAATTAAGAATGCGTATTAAATACCGTATATATGATTTTTCAAAATTACGATCCTTTTTCTTTTTCTATTTTTTTCATAAGAGATCCTTAATTTTATTAAAAAGAAGCCGAAGAGATATGCAATGTTGCTTACAGTACACCTAACAACAACGAAAGTATATATTTCCCCTCACCGGGGTTGGGTATGCAATTGTTAGATGGTAGATAAAAATGATGCTTGCCATTCATGAAGGAGGCAATGTAAGATAGCTCGCCCAAAGTAAACAAAAAACAAGCAAAATAGGAGAGAGAAAAAGAGAAGAAAAGAAGAAGTGCATGGAAAAAGGAAAAAAAATGGCAAAAATGAAATTAAACGGCTAAAAACCCCATATTTGGCAAAAAATTCATGTCGGGGAACTAATAATGATGGATCGGCACATTATAAGATTTTTCAATACTTAGAGGATGTTATTTTCAATTGGTGTCCAGTTTTGCCCAGTTGTCCCCAATTTTTACCGGTTAACAATTACGAAATATAGCTTTGCCCAGTTTTGTCGAGTTTCTCCCAATTACCTGTTACAGAATACCGTTTTACCCAATTTCTCCCTATTTTGCCCATTTCCTCTCAGTTTTAACCAATTTTGCCTAGTTTCTTCCAATTTTGCCCAGTTGCTCCCAATTTTGCATCGTGGATATTTGTTTGATATTTTGACATATTAAACATAATAATTGAATATAGAACATGTTATATCGATATATAAAATTTATATGTATTAAATTTATATTTAAATATGAGTAAAAAAGTTGCTTTTAGTAGTAGTAGTAGTAGTAAAAATAATAATAATAATAATAATAATAATAATAATAATAATAATAATAATAATAATAATAATAATAATAACAATACTAAATAAATAATAATAATAATGATAATAATAATGATAATAATAATAATACTAAATAAATAATAATAATAATAATAATAATAAATAATAATAATAATAATAATAATAATAATAATAATAATAATGGGATTAAATTTATTAGGGTATCCCATTATTGTTATTATTATTCTTATTAATATTATTATTATTATTATTATTATTATTATTATTATTATTATTATTATTATTATTATTATTATTATTATTATTATTATTATTATTATTATGATTGTTGTTGTTGTTGTTGTTGTTGTTGCTGCTGCTGCTACTGCTATTTGTATTGCTATTGCTATGTTATTGCTATTGCTATTATTATTCTTATTATTTTCATTATTATTAAGAAAATTCTCAAGAATACAAAAAATTTCAACTTTTTCCAGTTTGTAGAATTTTCCCTAGTTTCTTCCAATTTTCACTAGTTTGATCTAGTTTTTTCTAATTTCTTCCAGTTTCACATGTTTATCCAAGTTTTCAGTTAGACATCCCAATTTTTCATCAGCTTTGCCAAATTTCTCCCGATTACAAGTCACTAATTGAAATGAACGAGCCTTTAAGTGGCACCGGCATTTTAATAAATAATCATGTTGTATGAAGTAGTATTTATAAATACCCATCTAATAATTCGTGGTTTTGTGAATTGTAATTTAATTTAGTTGTTGGTAAAGAAAATGTAGGATATTTTCTTTTGCCCGAACTAGGAAAGGGAATCAAAACTAATTGACTTCATGGAAAGGTTGAACAAAAAAAATTAGGAAAGTATCGGTTACCATTCCTTTCCAACTGTTGAACCAAACGATCTCTAAATTTGATCAGATTGCCAATTAAGGTGGTATCCCCCCTAGCCAAAACTAATTTTTTTGGAGTTTTGAGGCAACTTTAGTTTTAATAGGGGGTTCAAAGCTAAGTGCCAAAGCTTTTTAGGGAATTTCGTGCCAGATCGCACTATAGCTTACTACACAACTACAAAAACTCTCACTTAATATCAATGATTATTATTGCATTATACATGAGATAACCAATGCACTAATGCTCCCTACGACTCTATCCCTACCCAATGAATACTACATTTTAACAAGAAGAAATAAATACCTATAGGCTATAACAATTAAATTATATGACCCTCTTGTAATATCTGATCTCCAATCAATGGCGGGTGCGTGATCTAAATACAGGGTCAAGTCATTACTATAGATATGGCATCCTAGAGAGTTGGAGCCAGCCCTTTCAAATAGCAGTATCTAGTGCAGGTCCATAGCCATTTCTGTGAGCCTTCTGCCATCTCCATGCCATCTGTAAACTTTCTTCAAGATCTGTGTACCTTGACGTCCAGTTTAGCTCATCTCTGATCTTTGTAGGGTCACTGAAAACTTCGGCATAGTCACCAGGGCGGCGAGGGAGAAAATCGACTTTGATGTCCACCCCTATCGCCTTCTTACAAGCCTCTACAAACTCTTTGACTGATCTACCTGATGACACATCAAAGGAAATTTCCACATAAATATACAAATTTACAAGAATGTCTCGGCTTCAATTGTGTAGGGGAGAGAGGGGTATGGAAGAGGGAGAATATGAATATCTGTGCGCCAACCTTTTCCTGTACCAACGTTGTAGATTCTAACTTGGCCAGGCTTTTCCTTTTCAAGGGCTTTCACATGAACATCAACCAGATCCGTCACATCAATGTAATCCCGTACACAGGTGCCATCTGCCGTCTTGTAATCTGTTCCTCTTACCTGTAGTGTTAGAAATATTACAGGACATAAATGTGTGTGCAGACATCACCGGCAGGCAAACATTCTTTGGAAAGAGCAGTAAATGGAATATCCGGATAAGTATTATTTTTCTTTTCCTCTTTTATTCTGCTCTTCTGAAATGGGCAGGGAAGGGAGCTGGAACCCTGTTTTGGTCAAAGCCAAATTTGCCCCAGCATACACTGAATGTAGGTGCAGTAAGTTATCTAGGCTCTAGGGTTAAAATCTGGATTTGGCACCAAAGTACACCAGTGTTATCCAAAAGATCATGAAGGGTTGGAGAGGCAACCTCCCTCAAAAAGAATGCTCTCAAGTCCCACCATCACAAACTGAAGTCGTTATGCTTCATTTGTTCAAACAGGTCATCTAACAAGTGGCCAACTGATCTTAAAACGGTCATTAACTTACCCAAAAGAATAAACGATCTCTTTCTTGGAGGTGTTTAATATCTGAACAATAATTCTGTCATATACACTTGATACTAAACAGGTGACAACAGAATGCAGCATACCTTCAAGCCAAGAATAATTCCGCGAGCAGCATCGAAACAAGCACCTGAAATTCGTCCCTGCTCTCGCAACTCAGGTCTAGGAGCCTCTCCCAATCTTCCCTCTGGATCCGACCCAATTACGTTAAAATATCTGAGCATGAGAAAGATGGTAAGCATAGAAGCAACTTGAAACCTGTGCAGCCATCAACTCTTGAGACTAACTCATACACAGTTGCGGATCTGGGATTTCGAAATTGGGAATGCATCATATGAAATCGATAACACATTAAACCAATTTTAAATCCTAGTATATTGCAACCGATAATAAATTACTGGACTTCATTCATCATATTGAAAGTATAGCTATAATTATCAAAAGAAAATTAACATAACTTATATATACGATACATTTTTCACTGGAGGAATAAAGTAAAACTCAATCAAATTAAATTCACTTTGTACTTTGCACTGAAAATAATTAAATCTCTATTCTAAAAGAAAAACAAACTCCATCTTTTTAAATCAAAATCCTAATGTAGGAAAAAAATTACTGTACATGAGGGTTCTGTAACATCCAAGTACCAACTAATTAAATTCTACAACAAAAAGTTGTTCACGATTCCTATCAAAATATAACATTGAACCAAAAAGAAAAAGGAATTACTATTCTTATTTAACTTGGACGGCTTCCTGCCTTGCTGCGTTAGGACTTAGGAGCCTAGGGTCAGGACCATTGGTCCATACTTGATAGTACAACTTTAGTATAGTGATTCCTCCATAGAGAGAGAGAGAGAGAGAGTATAGAGGACAAGCTAAATGACGAGAGACAATAAAATAGTCTAAATTTTTCTTTTTCGGCATTTCCTCAGACATCAATTCAAACAAAAAGCAAGAGATAGGCGTAGCCACGTAAGTTAACGTCCTCAATAATGGGTATGCAATTTGGCGATTTTTTAATCTTTGGGGCATAGAACTATGGGCTTGCGTATAACATTCTTTTCCTTCTCAATTGGGCTAGGTATGTACGTGCGTACCCATTGTAGTTAGTAGATCCACCCTGCTCATGCAGCATGAGATGTACTTCAACTTGCATATTGCGATACACAAGATCTAATTATTATACTGTGTGACGGGGAAAAGCTAATTACACAAAAGCTCCATCAACTAGAGTTTTCATTAAAATTGCCCAAGGAATAAGTCAAATCAAAGGAATCAAAACTCGAAGAAACAAAAGATTTCTATTGGCGGTGACATAATGATAAAAAATTATTCAGTCATGGTTCGTTACAAGGTCTATTACATCTCAGTAAATTTCAACGCCCCCCCCCCCCCTACCCAGCACCATTTTATTCTATCTGGACTTTCATTGTACCCTTGCACACTACAAAGTTGTTGGAACTTGATTATTGGAAGATAAAGCTACACAATGTTGTAAACATTATCTTTAAGCAACTGTTTACCACATTAGCAGAGAACATGAAAGCAATGGCCCCAAGCAACAGTATTCCTCTTTGTCCACTAGAAACAGTAAGTCATTAAATTTCCTGTGCATAGTTACCCCACATCAATGCACCACCATCTCAGTATAATAAATTTTCTTTCTAACATTATTTTTTTCTTTTTGGGATGGCAAAATGAAATTTCATAAAGGCTTAATGCCAAAAATTCCGAACTTTTTTGTTTCACTTCCTTAGATTGTTTAATCTTTTATTAACTTCTTGTTTTCCTTTTCGATGCGTTTTACTTTTTATTCGGGGAGGGGGATAATAATTTGAGAATTAACCTGCCATTTTACGTCTTGTAATAGAAGGATTTCAAGGAACTTAACTAACACCTTTAGAACTCTTGTTAAAATAATAGCATACTAAGTTGCTCGAGAATGCAAAACCTTCAGAACTAACATGTATTCTTGATGAAAATAATATACATTGGGATATGCTCTGGCGCTGCAGCATGAATACAGGCAACACTTCAGACAAGAAAGATTCATTTGACTCGTACATAAGGTGAACCACGCGATTGGAACTAACCTCAGGATCATGACAGCCAAATCTGAATTTTGCTTAGTGAGATCCAAAATGATATCTTCTGACATTTTCTTAGCTTTACCATATGGATTGATGGGAACCTGAACCAGCAACAAAATTATCATAAGACTGGAATTCCATCATTAGTCGTTATGACTATCTGACAAAAAAGTCAGATGCAGCAACCGAAATTAAAGGACAAACTAGAAATGCCTCAAAACTACAAAAAGCTGTCACCTGTGGAGTTTCTTCTGCTATGGGCATCTTCTCGGGCTCACCATATGTTGCACACGTACTTGAATATATCAAAGTGTGTACTCCATGTGCTACCATTGCCTTCAATACTACCAATGTGTTTGATGTAATATTGTGATAATATCTGTCCAACATAATCCACAGAAATCTGAGGAACCCTAAACAGATATTTACCACCAAATACAACATTCAAACAAATTAGACTATACTGGAAGCCCAACATGAAACAAAAGTGTAAATTACAATTATATAAAAAAAAAATTAATACTTGACATTCAAGGAAACAAGTTGAATAGACAAATTTATCCTGACCCACAATAATGGGGGAATGATTGACCCCTGAATGGCAAATAGCATATAAATTTTATACAAATTCTATATCCAACTAGAAAACATGAAGCCAAATAGGTTTGCAACACTTGATCACGGTTATCTAACTCATCAGTGTAAATCTGAGATCGTTTGCAGTCTCATTTGCTGGTTGTCGGTGTGACACCTGAAATTTTGATGAAAGTTGTATGCGAAACATAACCTGATTCTTTATCCCCAATTTTCCATTAAAAACCAACGATGACAAGCAGATGAAACTTTCATGCATAATGATTATACATTTCCTTGGTAATTTCCCATTTACTAGCTATCACATATCTAACCATTCTTAATCAGTCTTTCAAAGTATAAATAATTGATATAGTCCCAACAACGTTTGACAATCTACAGTAACTAAAAACTCATGCAAAAACTCAAAACATATTCAGAATAACACTTACCTAAGAGGGTCAAGTGTGCTCTCTCCAACATATGCCACGGGAGCAAAATGGATCACAGCATCAAATACGTTTTGTGAGAAAATTTTGTTCACCTTGTTTTAAATTAAGGAAATTGTGGACAATTGATAGTTGATACCATTCTATGCTAATTACCAATTTTCATATTTATATATATATAATAGTATCCATTTCTTCATTTTTGTTCTCTCGGCATGTCTTAGGCATTTAAAATGCATCTTAAGCAGCATAAGGTACATGCCTTGGGAAGCCTCGGAAAGCAAGAAAACAACTCAATTTATCAAAACAATTACACTTTTATATGAACTGAATGCCTAAGATGTTCCTACTACCATAAATTAGGATACAGCCGTAGCATCTCCTAAATCAGCATATATGAACTGAAGTCTTCCGGGTTCTGGGAACAGTTATTGCAAAATCTTAACAGCTGCCAGATTTCCACGAGAAAGATTGTCCTGATAGAAACGAAAGCCCTTCTCTTAGTAAACCTTGGACAACAAAATACATAATGCATGGTTAAGAGGGTGGGAAGAGGGAGGATACCACAATGGTCACACCATACGAGTCCTTTAACAGTCTTAGTGCTGCATGGGAGCCAATGTAGCCAGCACCTCCAGTTACTAAAACATGAGTTACACCAGGCTCATGGAGGAAAAACTGGACGCATGAAAAAAACCAATGTGATCAATAAATTTGAATACAATGAAAGGATTGCCAAAGAGTCAAAGAATCGAGAATCACAAGCAGAAGTATTCAAAACAAATGGAAAAAGCTCCTGCAATGCCTGAGAACATATTTGTCCTTCCAAAGCTCTTTAAAAAAAGGAGATTTGACAGAGAAGAAAAAAATTCAAATTCCAGTTGCAGTTAATAAATTATGCACCAAGTATAAGATCGTAGAGGTGGAAAAAAGTTGACCTCTTATTTTTTTTGTTGCCGGTCATATGTATCGAACGAACTTAGGGATTGGGCATGAAAGATATTGTAAAAGCACATATTCATACATGGGGACGGCTGGGACATGCGCATAAGGGTCTTATTGACACATTAAAGACTTGCTTTAGCCTTTTTAGAGGTTATAACTTCCTTGGTCGCCAACACATCTACTCGTTACCTGCTTATGCATTCATAGCATAAGACTCACTACTCAAACTGCTGTGCATTATATACGCATCAGCAATACATTTCAAGATTCAACATGACAGGAGCTTTTGAAGCTATATATTTCATCCATCACATGTGATGGTGTTTTATAGATTCAACTCACTAGGGCATAAAGCACACTGAATATAATAACACCCCAAGTGAGGTTGGACTACTACTAACGGACAATGCTTGCAAACTTGCAAAGATAAGTGAAAGCACATCGCGCAGTCAATTTTTAGTTAAGTACAGGAAGCTACGTCTATTGCCTACAAGGTTATTCAACCCAACATTTCTATTCCAATCAAGCTTATATCAAACTAATCAAAGAGCAAAAAAGATTTAAAATTTTAAATACAGAAAAAAAAGGAAGGAATCCTGTACTTGGATGATTATTTGGTGAGTTCATTTTTCTCACAAAATAGTCCAAGTTCACATGTAAGCCAGTAGACGGCCAATAGTCTACAACTCTACGTACTCTCCCATATCCAAGCCTTTTCTTTTTTGTATCTACTACATAACAAGTGCAGTGATAATTCGCAAGTACCAAAGACCAATTCATAGCACAAAAATAAAAGGCCTGATGAATTGTGATAAACAAATGAAAACATAAAAACCATACTAGCCAAGTGGCCTATATGCCAAATCAATATGGCTCAAATGCCCTCTTCAGAAATTGCATTCCTAATAGCATGATATCGCTAAGAACGAAAGCTGGTTCCTTCAAGTTACTCAAGTAACATAAATTCAGCTGTGCTCATACCCTGGCAAGTTTACCCATGAAACTGAGATAGGCCATAATTATCTGAGAACTGACATTGACTAGACAAAAGACTAATTCGACCATGAAAATTTTGGTTGAGACAATTTTTCTAACCATACTTGTCATGTTACTCATGTACATATTAGAGCCATGCTCACAACCCAAAAGATTACAACTTTGCCCATTGCAGGCACCTCAAATAAAAGGAAAATGTATCACAATCTCAAAATTTCTAAAAACATGACATGAGATAACATATAGAGAATACTGAATTACATGGCTCGGGGTGCTAAATGTTGGAGACTGCTTGATCATAATAAGGCAAAATGCAATTAAGCCAGCAGCAACAAGAACTTTTCCGATAACATTGCTCTTCCTTTTCGGACCAGTATAGTCCATACCTATTTGTCAAATCCAAAACAGCATTGAAAGATCAGGCAACGGAAACATCCATAACATACTTGGGCAGTTACACTTTGGAAAGCCTAGGTCCATCATAGTATCAGCAAATATTTTTCAGTGATTTGCCAACAAAGTAGATATGTTCTCATAGACAAGAAAAAGCAACACATTAGAATCCTTTATGTCAACCTCAAAAGCATTTAACTAATTCTGCAGAATTTTATTTTTTTCATTAAACAGCGAAAATCGGATTTATAAACCTCATCATTGAGGCAGCCAGAATCCAGAGAAGTGAATTGAGCAGGGTGCTTTATCTTTTAAGAAAATCGGATATATCTTTTTTCTTTCTTTTTCTTTTTCCTCTTTCAAGGTGCTAACTCTTTGACATTGTGCAGCTCAAAACATAATTTTGCAGGAATTATCAAAAAAAGATTATAAACATATTTTTGCAGGGGAAAGAGCAACAAGGGTTCATAAATAATTCAACAATGTAGAAACAATGGGGAACAAGTGTTGGAAAGAAAACCCCACCTCCCAAAGGCAAAGATCTACCGTTTCTCGACTGAGTTCTCGTTCTGGCAAAGTTTAGCATTTGGAGATTGATTTCCACAATTAATAATCAATCAAAGTCCAATAATCTACAGGAAAAACACAACCAAAATCAGTGCAACTCATCATTGTGGCATAATAAGAAACAATTTATTTTATTAAAAAAAGATAGACACAATCAGGCACAGACATCAAATTATTTAAAAAAAAAAAAGAAGAATTTTTTGGAACAGTAACTTCATATCTTTACCATTCAAATCACACCACTATAACTGTAATTGGAGATTAACCAAACCCACCCACCAAATTAACTTTGAACACTGACAAAACAAAATCACAGTGAATTTATTTTTTTGAAAAGGGTCAAAAAAAACCGGCTAATGCTAAAAAACCAGAAGCTTAACTAAATTAGGACAAGATCCTTAATAATTTCTCATAATAAAAAATTTTTAAAAAAACAAAAACAAATATACACTTTTGAAGAACTCAGAATACCCACCAAATTCGCTCCTCAGCCCTAATTTCTTTTTCTGAATTTAGTACCCAAAAAATTTAAAAAAAAATTGCCGAAAAAGAAATTGATTAAATCATCATAAATATTAAATAACCGAAACGGAAATAAATTACCTGAAACGTGTGTGGCATTCAAAGGCCAATGTATCAAAAGAGGAAAC
Organism: Tetragonia tetragonoides; assembly: GCA_038025085.1. NCBI lineage: Eukaryota > Viridiplantae > Streptophyta > Magnoliopsida > Caryophyllales > Aizoaceae > Tetragonia > Tetragonia tetragonoides. The sequence goes on along the minus strand of CM076153.1, from coordinate 19,782,174 downwards.
TCAATGCCCAATGAGCAAACACCATAAACAAACACAAAAATAGGAATAGCAAAAAAAAAAAAAAAAAAAAAAAAACCACAGAGATCAAAAGCGAGAGAGAAAGGGAGAGAGAGAGAGCACAGCTTTAAATAGCAAGAAGGTTAACTAAAACTAAAACCACACTCTATAAGAAACTTGTTTTTTTTCTCTCTCTCTAGATTTTAGGCCAAGTAAACGGGGCAAAGAGAGAAGGTTGAAAAGTATTACTCCTATTATTGAACAAACCAGAGAACACCGTTGAATAAACGTTATATAAACAGTATTTTGTAGTTTTGTGTCTAGATTTTAGGCCAAGTAAACGGTGGGCAAAGACTAGACCAGGTTTGGGGGGGGGGGGGGAGCAAAACGTACGATTAAATTAAATAAAAGAGTCAAATTGAGACATACCTAATTTATAAGAATAAGAATTGAAATTAAAATTGAAAAGGTTAGGGTTTGAGAAAACATACCTAATTATAATTATCATAAGAATTGAAATTGAATAAAAAGTTAGGCTTCAGTTGCTTGATTGCTTGAGGTGATGAAGTCTGAGGAGAGAGAGAGAGAGGGGCTGAGTGAGTGAAAGAGGAAAGAGAATTGAAGGGGCTTTTTTTTTTTTACATAGAATCTAGGTTGCACGGGTACGGATACGGGTGCGGAATTGGTACGGATACGGGATACTGCAGTTCTAAAAAAAATAGGATACGGATACGTGTAATGATTAAACAATATAATATGTAAAAATGATTCTTTTTCTCAGAAATCTAGGCACTAAATCTTAATATTATGAAAATAACTAGGAAAATTAGAATGAAAACAATTCAAACATGTGTATTTTACAATTTTTAAGATGAAAAATAGATAAGCTATGTAAACATGTCTAAAAATTGCCGATCAAGTATCGGACAAGTATCGGACAAGTATCCTACAAGTATCGGTATCCTAGAAGTATCGGATATGGGATACTGCACCTTTGAGAAGTATCGGTGCAACGGAGCATAGAACACGTGAGAGAGAGAGAGAGAGACAGAGAGAGAGAGAGGTGGGGCTTGATGTATCTGTGCGTACTAAGTTGTGAAAGGTGTCGGAGACTACTACGTCAAGAGAGAGAAAAAAGAGAAAATTCAGAAATGGGGATCGTTTTCCGTGTTGGAGTTAGTTGTTGGGTGCAGGTGAAGGTAGATCGTCGTATTAAGAATTTAAGTAGCAGGAAAAAAGAATTATGATGATGATGATAGGGATGAGTGAGATGATTCTGTTTTCTCGTGGACTCTGGGGTGTTTTAGTGTGACACAAAAAGACATATATTATGATAAGATATTATATACATTACACGTGGCATAATATGTTTAAATTGAAGGCTTAGATCATCTGTTCTTTACCGACATCGAGGGTTCGGATCTCGCTTTGGACGTTGAGCAGTTTTAGGGTGTGTTTTTTTTTTCGTTTATTGGACCTTACACAATCCGTGTAAATAAGTAACAAGACTTTACTCAATTAGTGAGAATCAGTGGCAAGAGCTTATTCATTCAGTGAGAATCGGTAGCAGGACCTTGTTCAATCAGTGGCAGGACCCACATTCCTCCTTAGAGGATTAGTGGCAGTACCTTATTGAATCAGTGAGAATCAGTGGAAGGACCGTACCGAATCAGTGAAAATCAGTGTCAATACTTTCCGAATCAGTGGAAATTTGTGTCAATACCTTACCGAATCAGTGAAAATCAGTGGCAATACATTACTCAATCAGTGGAAAATAATGCACCATTAACGGTGTGTTCTTTATTACCTTATTCTTATTATTTTCTACTGATTAGGTATGGTTCTGCTACTGATTTCTCGTGAAAGTGGGTAGTTGCATTACGAATTGAAGTAGCGGGACAATAATAATACGGAATTGCTTAGCGTAAATCTTAAATTACTAAACGCAAGTATTTTTATCCCAATACTTCCGAAAGTACCATTTTCTTTGCAAAGAGGCTTCCTTCCTCTTCTTCATTTTCCTCTCTATTCACTCTATTATATTCCCTTCATTCATGGTAAAGAGATCTATATCTAATCAACAAGGATGATCTAAACAATATATTTTGAGGAAATGAATGATGATACTCATTTAACCATTAAATTCAGAATTAGAAATAAAAGTTTAATAATTTATTGCTTAGGGTTTATGAGAAGTGCCGAAGTGGATCAGTGGTGACGGCTCGATAGGTCGGCGGAACTGGCGGTCATTGGGGTGGGTCATGGGTGTTTGGTGGTTGTGTAACGCCCCGGATTGGATAACACTAATTAATCCTGTTTATGGGCCCTAAATCCAATCCAGAACATTACTGCCGTACTTGTAACAAGACAAGCACAAGGCAAATAATGATAAAGAGTAAAACAACATACTGAAATTATATTATATTATAACAGCGGAATTACATAATTATATTGTTCAAAGATTACATCCTTAGTTATACTTCTAAGTTATACGGGGTTCTCCTCCGTTCGCGGAATCCACAGGGTCACACAACAGCAAAAACATGCAGTAAGAATGCACAAAAGGATTCCTTCCATCTTCTCTATCTCCCTTGCCCAAAATCTGTTAAAAAGATATAATAATCCACGCAAGAAGAGATGACACAAAAACAAAAGAAAATTAGCGAAAGCTAAGCAATACTCACCCCATTTTGTAAAATACATTTTGTTTATACTTAAAATACATTTAGCAATAACAACCATCACACGAGATAATAATAATAATACTCATAATAGTATCTTAAAGAGATTGTTTGTTCTTAATGATCATAGTTAATACGTTCTTTACGTACACAGCCATGCCGAGATTCACATGCAAAGAGCAATAAGCAACCAATATCATACACAACTCATATATATACTCAGAAAATGACCTTTGAGGTCTAAAGCAACTCAAGTCATTAACATACAAGGTTAGATTCCTATGTTAGAAAGATTATAACATACAATATTTTAGATACCTATGTTAGGTAGTGAGGAAGAGCATAGCACAACTCAGACTCTGGGAGTCCTACACTCGGGTTCAAATAATGACCCTACAATTCATAATTCATTCATTTGGCCTTTTTGGCAATAATATATCATCTCGAGTTTATACCCTACAACTCAGATTAAACCATGATAAGCAAGAAACTCAGGATTAGTTAATCCCTACAGCTTAATCAATAATGGGTTTAATCCTACAAATTTTATTAAAGTGTGCACACCGGCATGCTCTTCAATTTCCCAAGGGTACAAAGTTTGGGAGCACACTACAAATAAGTTAGTAGGCATACTTATAGTATTTAAGTAGGTCACATTCATCTTTAATAACATAATCATACTAATATTAATCATAAACTTCCCAAACTTGTTCCTTTCTCACAATAATTCTCTAGATTGTGTGCAACACTTCGAATATGCATAAATATAAACTCATAGGCTTATTATCACTCAACATCAATTCGGTCATAAGCTTAAGTAGTCCATAAACATACTCAAACATAGTTACGATTTCACATGCAATTATCCAAGTAAACATAACCAATCATTCTCAAACTCATTCGGTTATCACAAACACACTTCCACAATTATAAGACTTTATTAAATCATTAAGAAAAGATTTATCAACTTGTTATCTAGGTCACAATCCATTCGCCATATATATAAATACCAATAATTATCAAGCTTAATAATAGATCTTAATCAACATGAAATTATAAAGTAAGCCTTAACAAACAACATCAAATCCATTCGGCCAAGTCACGATAATAATCACATGCAATCACTTATATCACTTTATAATCATACTCAAAATCGTATGTGTGTATATATATATATATATATATATATATATATATATATATATATATATATATATATATATATATATATATATATATATATATATATATATATATATATATATATATATATATATATATATATATATATATATATATATATATATATATATATATATATATATATATATATATACAAGTAGCATATAATTATAGAAATCCATGATTATCTTGTTTAATTCATTTAGATCGAAAAAGGGGGTTTTAATGGACATGGGTATACCTTTCACAAGCTTCCAAAATACACACTTCCTCTCCTAGCTTCCTTGATCACACTACTAGCACAAGTCCCCTAATTTAATTAAACAAACAATTGCAAAGATCAATAATCACTCTTTTTATTTCTTCTTCTGTTTAATTCCTTTCGGCCTTGGGCCTTTTTATTACCAAAAATTACTCTTTTAATTCCTAAATCTTTATTATCATTTTATTTGTTAATTCCTCTTTCATTTTACCATTTTATCTTTCGAAAAGGCTAGGTCCGAAATTAAGGAAATTAGAGAAAAATAATGAATAAATGGTTTTAGCCCTAATAAGTCAAGATCAAGTTTACGTAAGGTGATATATGGACATGCAATAATAGTTTTCGAGTTTTTAAGTCAAGATTAACTAGATCTAGATTCTTAAACCTTTTTCTTCATATTGTCGATTATAGTTATGATTATAGTTGCTAGGATTAGTAATAGTTTTTAGGTAATAATAATATCTTAAGTTTAAGGAATAATAATGGTACAAAGAATAAACCTTGATGATATCTCTTGGAGGTTCTTGAAGGTCCGGGAGCTTCACGTTCGGGTGATTGTGGAGCTAAAAATGGTGATGTCGAAGGGTGAAGAAAATGAAGTGATGAACAAGTTAGAGTTTAGAATAAGAAAGAAATGATTATCTAGAAACAAAGGAAATAATATGAATGAGTTTATGCATGGATTAGTTTAAGTGTTCTTACAAAGTCTTCTTCTATTTTCTCTACTCTTTCTCACGGTTTTCCCCTTCTTCTCTCTACTTCATTTTGTTCTTGTTCACTTAGAAAGATTTTGTGATTTTGGATTGAAAAGATGATAAGTGAATATAAGAGAATATGAGAGTATATGTTGGTGATTGTGTTCAGTTTTGGGAAGAGAAAAAGATGAGCAAATATGCTTTTTGTAAGATTTTGGAAGGCTTTTGGATTACTTGTGTTTGTAATACTAATATTGGAAAGAAGAAAGTGAGATTTTGCTTTTCATTTTTATTGGTTTGTTCTTCTTCTTCTTTTTGTTTTGATTTTACAAAGGTAATAAGCTTTTTCTTTCTTTCTCTTCTTCCTCCTTCTAACCGTAACTTCCCCTTCCCCTTATATGATTGTACTAGGTAGCTTTCTTAGTCTAGTTAACTTAGCAAACATGGTAACATGGCATGTTACCTAAAATAGCTTAGTAAGCATACATGAACATGGTATCTTTGCCAATTGTTGACAAGTGGAAAGCTAACTCACAAAATGATGACAAATAAGCAACTTAGGTGTCATAGGTGAATAGTAACTTAATTAGAAAAAGTGAAAATTGCTAATCCTAGCTTAATCATCTCTAATTCGGTCATCAACACAAACAAAGTCCTAATCATGCATAATCAAACCGTAAACATAAATTAAACAAGTAAATCAAATAGTTTAGTTAATTAATCAAATAGGTTTTAGTTTAAAAAACAAAATTAACATATAGTTTAGAAATCATTTACGTAAGTGCATGCATTAGTCACGTTAATCCTACTTAATAAACTAAGTGAAAAATTTTATGCTAATTAACTACTATTTTAGTTTAATAATTAAGTTTAGATTTTCGGGATACTACAGGTTGGGACTTGGGAAGCATGGTCTTTGTTGTATCTAGAGGTTAGAGACAGAGAAAGAGCACTCAAAGGATAGTTGAGAGGTGAGGGAACAGAGTTACGCATGCCTCACCTTCAGGCCGACTTCGCCAGCCACCTGCTCTCCTCCCACCCTCTTTCTCTTCCTCTCTCCTCCCGCCTCACGTTGTCCCTCTCTCTCTCTCTCTCTCTCTCTCTCTCTCTCTCTCTCTCTCTCTCTCTCTCTCTACCAACCAATAGTCCATCACGCCCAGTGGCGAGAAAAGGGGGTATGACGACGACGGGCTGATGAGCTGTAAGCGGCAACTGGGGGCTCTGACGTAGGAGGCGGGTGACGGCGGGGGCTCTGACGGCAGGAGGGTTGGCTGACAGGATGAGTTGGGGTTTTCTTTTTTTTTTTTTTAAACTTTGTTTACTTCTTGGATAGAGAGAAAAACCAAGGAGAGAGAAAGAGAGAGAAACTTGTTAGGGGTATCGGTGGAAAAAAAAAATTTGCGTTTAGTAATTCACAATTTACGTTTAGCAATCCCCAAATTATAATGACGATGATTGATGAGTGAGATGTCTTCTGTTTTTCTCGCGGACTCTGGGGTGTTTTAGTGTGACACAAAAAGACATATACTAATTGTCAATGAAATGGGCAATGTAGTTCACTTTATGCGGTGTATACCTTATGTGTGTAAATTAAAGCCTTAGATCATCCATCATTAATCAAAATTATGGATTTCAAGATGTAAGTGTGGAAAGTGATAGTTTGCAAGTTGTGAAGGCTCTTATGTCCAACTCTAGTGGTCTTAGTGGGTTTAATCTCATAATTGATGATGTATTAAATTTATGTTATATCTTTCATAGTAGTATATGGAGTCCGGTTGATAGGGAAGAGACTAACCAGGTTGCCCATAAACTAACTCAGGTAGTCCGAGCTATCAACTAAATAAGGACCTAAACTTTCACTAAAAAATGAAATAGGGACATGAACTGTCATAGTAAAGGACTAAGGACCTCCTTCTAACTCTATTAACTAACTTCTGTTAGAGATCTCGAATTTTTAATGTATTTTTCTTAGTTTTCATTTTCTTTCTTTTTTAGCTCTGATTTTTTTCTTTTCTCCAAATACAGTAATAAATTAAATATTGTGATTATTTACTGGGAACCTTTCTCTCTCCTCAAGTCCACCACCACCCATTCGCCCCTTTTCTCTCTCCTCAAACGGCCCACCTCCGTTTTCGACCTCCACTATGTGCAATCAACCTTTGTCTCTCCTCAACAAAACAACACTAGTACATCAACCCCAACCCCCACCATCCCACCCCTCACCCGCCGATCAGTGAGCCAAAAATCACACCTCTCTTTTTGAAACCCCCAAATCCCCCTTTCAATTCGATTCATTATTCTGCTTCTTTGTGGTTCTTACTAATTTCAAACTCGATTTTTCACACACATACTCATCACAAAAAATACCAGAGTTGGAAGCATCATTAGAAAATTCAATTCCAAACCCTAACTAAAAATCGCAACTTTGTGAGAAGTGAAGAGACGATGATGAAGATAAGTTGCAGCAACTTCTGAGATTTATTTAAGGATAACCATGAATACCTCATTATATCATACAGTTGCAGGTTCTCTTTTCGAATAGAATCCACATGCACACTAGATGATGGTAAATATGCCTAAAATTCTTCTCCACTCATTGTTGATTTTGATTGTTAAAGTGGCAGCCAAGCTCAATCAGCTGGGCGGCTTTGATTGATAACTTATCCCTTCTTGTTATGATGATATTAGAGCTTGTGGGAGTCATGGTAGCATATGGAGATAACTTGAAATATCTGACGAGAGGCTTGGATGAGTAGTTGGTGGTGGTACTGGCGGGATGGGTAGAGGCCTAGAGGGGGTTGAGGAGAGAGAAAATGGGGGTGGGTGGAGACTGGAGAGCGAAAGATCGGAGGATAGAAGGATTTTTTTTTTAAGGAAAAGTAAGAAAATTGAAAAATAACAAAATATTAAAAAAAAAAATCATATATCCTTAACGGAAGTTAACAGAGTTAGTGTGAGGTCCTTATTCCTTCACTTTGAAATTTCAGGTCCTTATTTCAATTTTTTGCCATAATTCAGGTCCTTGTTTCATACTTCACTTCATGTAGTCCCATAGGAGGGGTAGTAGATTTTGGGATTCCGAATTCCCGAGTCATGTAATTGGATGCTATTGTTGGCAGTGGTTGCCTTGCGACCTTTCTTTTAAAAAAAACAGATTAAGGGTTCGAATCTCACCTTTGGCATGAAGCAGTTTTAAAGTTGTCCAAACATTTGAGGTGTCTACATTATACAAGTTGACATGCAGAATAGTCACTGTGCCCAACGTTGGATACCTTTGATGTGAATTAAAAAAAAATATTTGAAGGCCTAGATGGTTTTGGGGAAAAAATAAATAAATTGGGTATTAATTTCTCCGGCACTCATGCCCATGTCCATGATTGAGAACTGGGATGTCAGAATATTCAATTCCATTGCTCTGTTCTGTACTCTATATTCTTCTGTAGTTTGCTGCATTTCTTCTCATAAAGTTATAATCAATGACTCCATTCTGATCTATCATACTAAAAAAGAGGTTCTATAAAGATGAGAAATGTACAATAATATTGGGCGTGTATGGGCAGTGGCGTATATAGAAATTTCAGAATGGGGATGCAAAAAATTTAAAGGAAATATTTGAAAGTTCGGATCATAAATTATACTCCATCTATAACATGAAGCACATAGAAGCTTACAGTAAACCATACCTGAAGTTGAGAAGTAGAAGAAGCATAGAGGTTTTGGAGATAATTGGGGTTGGAGAGAGAGAGAAAGGGCAACCAAGGGATGAGAGAAAATAGTAACTAGAGATAAATTAATGTTGTTACTAGCTAGTCATTCATTACACTTTAGTCAAAGAGTATAAAAACAAGAATAGTACTAGCTAGTTGCATAAGTTAGAAACTCACAATGTGAATGTGTTTATTCAATGACACAATGTTAGTACTATACTTGCAATTCACCATTCTACCATTGCTTTTATACCCTTCCTTTAGTTTTCTTTAGGGAAGCAAATGGAACATTAGCTTCTTCTATCCCTGAAAATTAAACTGAATATTGTGATTTTTCTAGTGAATGGGGCAGCAGTTGCGTCCCCAGTGGCACGGCTGGGTCCGCCACTGTGTATGGATATTGTTTTCTACTAGTTTAATAATCGTCTTAGTTTAATGATGCTCTGTTCACTTCGATTTAGTTAAGTGGTATTTAGTTTATTGACATATTATTTTCTCTATGTATCACTTTCTATCCCAATAACCCCCAAATGTTTGTCATTGTGGCATGCTTCCCAACTTAATAATAAAATACATAAAAATCTATGTGTCAAATGTTTTTAGATCATCCACACTCGTAACTTCGTGAGTCATGAGTGCTGATTAGGCTCGGCAGTTACACCCACATTCGCGAATACCCGCTCCATCCAATCCATATAAATGGTGAAAATCCGGCAAAATGGGTTTTTTTGTCATTGGTGAGTGGATCAGGTGGTGGGTCTTGAGTCCATTGGTGCTAATCTATCTCCATATTTCAAATGGTCTCTTTCAAAACCAACTTCTCGGTGAAAATCGTGGAAAGAAGGGCCTGATTTCAACAATTTTGTATCGAAACTTATTGACATAAACCAAAATTTTACAAAGTACAAATCTTTTGGTCATATGATTTCCTAAAACGTCTTTTTTTATTTAAAACTCAATTGTCTCCCCCTTATTCATTTTTTCCCTGAATTACCAGATTGACATTTTAAAAACGTGCCCCAAGCCAACTTGGCATTTTAATAAAATTTGCCGATAATCAAGCATTTCTAAAAGCGGACTTGGTCATTAAACACTTTAGCATTGACGGCGGGGAATCTTTTGACTTTTTTTCGAATTTTTTCTATTTTCTTTGCATTTATGGTTGTTCTCCTCATTTATTTAATTTTGTTTAATTTTAAATATTGGTGAAAAAAACACTAATTTCCTGTAATTTTATTCTTACCCAATTTCTCTCTCCCTCTCTCTCCTTCTTCTCTCTCTTCCAACTACATCAACACCCAAATATGCTCTTCAACTCCTCAGATCCAAAAACCATCAATTTCCCTAAACCTAAATCTATAAGGAAATTAATAAATGGCCTCTTTTGTGTCTGACCTGTGAGTGCCTTTTGTTTGCCTTTGCAGCTGGTTTGTTATTTGTGCTTCTGTATAAATTGTGTACATTACAAACACAAAAGAAGAGAAAAAATGAAATAACCCCCTATGAATTTCAATCTCAATTGAAAAACCTTTCAAATTAAATGATGAAGCTGATTTATATATTTTATAAGCAACAACAAGAATCAACACCTACAATTAAAAATTAAAAGATGACATGAATGAATGAATTATCTAAACAAGTAATGTTAATACCCAGAACAAGAAAGAACAAACGTTTTTCTACTAATACAGAAAACTTAAAACCTAGGATTCAAATGGCCAAGATTGATTAAAAAAAAGAGGAAAATGGCAATCTAAGAGTTCAAATGGGCAATATAGGATTCTGTTATATTAATGAGAGTAAAAGCCCAAATTTGGACTCAAATTTCTGTGTGGTTACTCGAAGCTTAAACCTCTGTATCCGAAACAATCAAGTCCAATCCAGTTAAAGTGAGTTTACCTTGAATGGAAGCCGAGTAGTCGACTAGAGTTCAGCTGAAACTCGTTTTATCGACAGGGTCTGCCCGCCATGGCAGACAGCTCTGGCTGAAATATTACAGGTAGTTAATGATAGAGACGCTAGTCATGTTACGGTGTTACTAAGAAATCAAATACCATAACTTCTTCTCCATTAAATAGTACAACAAGTACTCCATTGATATGCATGGGTGTTGAAGATCAGTCATGGGTGTTGATGTGGTGGGAAGAGAGAGCAGAAGGGGAGTGAGAGAAATTGGGGGATAATAAATTAAAGGGAATTACATTTTTTCACCAATTTTTGAAATTAAACAAATTAAATAAACGAGGAGAAAAACCATACATGCAAAGAAAATAGAAAAAATTCAAAAAAAAAATTCAAAAGATTCACTACCGACCGTGTTAAAGTGTGTAAATGACCGAGTCCCCTTTTAGAAATGCTTGATTGTCGCCTGACACAAACGCAAGTGCACGGTGTATGTCGAAGTAATAATCAAGTTCGTACCACGAAAACTCGTTGACAAAGTACTAAATATCCCTAAATGATAAGCTATCCAAACCGATTAAATAGTAGTTGAGTAGATAGATTAACCTAAGCAAACTAGTTGATGGAAGTTTAATAAGGATGTAAAACAAAAATGAAGACAATTCTAGGATATGAATCACCACTAATCATGCACCTTGAAAGTAAATTAGTCTCAAATAACCCCCAAACTTAAATACCAAACCACTTGACAATTAGTAAAAGCATCACAAGCACCTTCTTTCAAAGGGAGGTGATTTATCCAAACACAAACCAAGATCTAGGGTCCTAATTAGGCATGAGTTATATTAAATTAAACTAATCATAAGCCTACAAAAGAAGTAATCCACTTTTGTGGTATTAACTCTCAAGCATCAATAGTCAAGCAACCACTATCATCAAACACATTTTCATGCTTATAACAATAGGCATAAATAAGATAAAATGTTGATCAAGCAATTTATCAAACACTTGGTGGGCACATGCTTAACATTGATAAAAGTTTGGATTTAAAGTTGGGGAAGGGACAAACTAACAATCAAAGGCATGAATTAAGGCTACCTAATCCTAGAATTAATTAAACTACTCACTAATCACGAGATTAAGCAAAATAAACTTCATAACAATAATACCCATTATCATCCAAAAACAAAGCTTTAAACTTGCAATATTGATGAAAAGAGAGAGGAGAGAGAAAACTTACAGCCAAAATGTTAAGGATTAAATAGTTGGTTAATACTAATTACCAAAGTTTATCACTTGCTAAGAAACTAAGCTCACTATGTGAGAGAACTATCAAGAACCCCAAGTAAAAATACGGCTAAAATGTGATGGTGTATATTTTGCTCTCCCTTACTCTTAGCAAATGAATCCAATCTAAGCTCAACCCTTCCTAGAAGGTGGGGGTTTGGTGTGTGAGGATGCTGTTGAGTGAGTATTTTGGTGTTGGCCTTGTTTCTTGTGAAAGATGATTAATGAAAGTAACACCTAATTATCCAAAAAAAAAAAGTAAAAATACGGCTAAATTGAGATGTCCGAAAAAGGCCATAAACTGAGCTATTTATAGGCGGAGGGTTTCCGTGTGCAGAAGGCCATAAAAAACGGCATGTGCAAAAAAAACGCCCACCCCGTTTTCCTGGGCAGGGCCCTTTTTTTGGTCTGTCAGATCTCCTTCAGCTGGCTGGAGGGACCATTTTTCTGGGGAAAAAGCCCCTCCTGCATACTTTGGAGGCCGTTTAACTTGGTTCCCTGTGATCTCTACTTCCTTCGTCCTTCTCGTGGTTTCTACCCTCGGGTCCTCACCCCGGGGTCATCGACTCTTGATTGGCAAGCCCTCTAAACTTGAAGTATACCTACAAAATGCTCCAAAACACAAATACCAAGGAAACGTAATCTAGAAATAGAAAAAGTGACATTAATCTATCTAGAAGGCAAATCAAAGCAACAAAAGTTAACTAAAAACAAGTAGAAAACATCCTAAGATATGCACGATTATATCTGCATCAAACTCCCCCATGCTAGACTCTTGCTTGTCCTCAAGAAAATACAAGATAGTAATCACCAACTTAGACAAAGAGGTTAGCACAAAGTGTTCGAGAGATCACCTCCTCAAGTGAAGAGCATCGGTAAAACACTTAGAATGAACATAAGAACTCGAGATCCTTGAGACTAAAAGAAGTTTTCAAACCATTCTAAATGTCAAGTTTTGAAAAGTTATGAAACAAGTTGACAAAGAATATAGCATACAAGCACTCAACCGGCTCGCTAATTCTCCTCAAAAAGTGAAACAAGTTAGCCCGAAAGGCTCTCACTTTGGGAGTGTAAGTCCTTCACTCTCTTGTGTTTGGGGTCATGATGCAATAATCAACACTCGGGACTCGAACTTTGGTGGCATCCTACCATATGCTTGCCTATCTTCTAAAATCTACCGCTAGGCAACAACTCCATCTGCAAAGATCGGGAGGACTTTTGGGTTGTAACGAGGCTTAAGGTAAGGTGAGAATACATTTTGGATGTGGACTTAGAGTCAAAAAGACATAGTGGAAAACAAACATCCCCCAAATCCGTCTAGAAAAGATCAAGGGGGTGAAAACCCATTTTCCAAAATAAAAAACACCAACTCCAATCTTATGTAACACTCACCAAACCGACCTTATTTACGACTTTAACTAAACTACATAAACTGGGAGTATCGGGGCAAAATGATTCCGATTAAATGAGATAAAGCCCTTCTTCTACTCCTAAAACACACAATTTCTTTTTCTTTTTTTTTTCATTCAAAGCTTTTTGAAACTAAAAGTGAACCATTATCGCTTCAATTTCTCACAAAAGGCACCCTCATGCTTATCTTCTACTTCAAATCCACAATTCAATTACTCAACCCAACGAGAATGACAAATTCCAGTAGTCCTAGACTCGGGAGAGGGAAAATGTGTTTAGGGAAGAGAAGCATGTAATAAAGTTTATCAAAGAAAGGGCACAAGCTCAAAGGGGCTCCAAAGTGGGAAAATGATGCATAAGGGAGGCTATTTGGCTTAAAGTAGCTTAAATACAAATGAACAAATGAATGTCTCCGTCCTACCAATGCAAAATGGGCGTCTAATGCAACTTTGACCAAGAATCGAGGCAAGTTTATAGAGTGATGCCAACCGAAGTGAATCAAGCAACACATGAAAAAAAAAAAAAAAAAAACCGATATGAATGTGTCGATCTCGGGCTCAAATTCTCACCAGTTAAAGTCCATCTAAAACTAACCACTTCACGACTTAATGAGGATTAGCAAGTGATTGACAACGTGTCAACACTCATGCTTGCATACCAAGACCAAGCGTACAAAATCCAATTTTAAAAGTCCATGATTAGGAGATCACATTTTCTCAAAACTTTCACCTCAAAGCTCAAGTCTCATGCCACATGTTAAATACCAATCAATGTTCCTCTATGATCATCATACAAGGATCACTTCTCTCTATTTTGGGCATTTTCAATTTTATTTTTATTTTTAATGCAACCTAGATGATTTGCAAACCTAAAACATGATCAATGCACTCTAAATGGCAATATATACATGATAATGCAACTAAATAGGTTAAGAATTAAAATGCAACCTAACATGCTCCTATATGCAAAAGTTCAACGAGAGTAATCATCACATCCACCACACATCAACGTCATTATCACCACATCCACAACACATCAACACCATTTCCATCAAAAATCACCACACCACACGCCATCATCATAACATACCAACAAACACAAACATCCAACACATAAAATCCACCAACTAACACACTACCAACAAAAACATCATAAAACACCCCCATGCTAAGACTTGCATTGTCCTTAATGTAAGAAAACAACAAAAGGGGTAGGGAGGGGAGGGGGAACTTACAATGCTCAATGAGGCGGTGGTTGTTTGTTTGAATGCCAAGCATTCCATTGTTGGAGTATGTCGTTCATGTTACCCATGGTGGAGTTCATGAGACTAAGGGACGTATCCACATTTGTCATGTGATTGTTGATTTGATCAATTCTTGTTGACATGTGATCCATGGACGTTTGCATGGCTTGTTGGTTGTGCTCTATTGCGGTGAACTGACGGTCCCATTGCTCATAACGGGATCTCCACTCGTTACCTTGCTCAAGAAATTGGGGTTGTGGTCGTTCCATCATTCCCTCCGGGGGCCTTCCCCATGAGGTGCATCAACATTATTATCATCATTATTCTCCCCTTCTCCATCATCATCTTCCTCATACTCATCTCCCACCAAAGCCGCTTGGTAATCACGGTTGTTTTCCAACAAGGAGTCGTATTTCCAATTCTCCTCCTTTGATGGGTCAGTGAGACTGTGAGTTCATTGGGAACGGTGAAAGCGATGATTGCTATTTTTTTGACCCACACCAAACATTGCCATTCACGTCCATCCCTAACCAAGAGAATTGCTTGAGTGGCGAATAAGAGTTCGAGCCTAGTTATACCGGTAATTGGGTTTCCGGTCAATCGAGCACCAAGACCCATTCCTTTTATGAGAGAGGTTACAAACCACCCATGATAGTGGGCTTATTGGTTTTGATTGCCCCGGTCTTCGCCATTTGTAGGGCAAGATGTGCCCCGCCATCCACTTTCTTGCCGTTCATCAATGCTGAAAGGAAGAAAAGTTCCAATGCCTTCACATTGTGTTGGATATCGTGCCTTCCTAGGATTGTATTGGCCAAGACCTTCCACATATACCGAATTGTAGGATTGTGGAGTTGGGTACCGTGGGATTTATTTGCACCCCATTCAGCATGACCAATTTTATCCCATTCACCATGACCAATTTTATCCCGAAATGCGACTTGGACAAAATCCTCCTCACTCGGCTTATACAAACCTCCCACCGGTAACCCAATGTATTTACAAAATTGAGACAAAGGAAACTCATAACATTGGTTAAAGAGGCAGAATGGAACCATCCCCTTGGCTTTTCCTTTATGGTTTTCAATTCGAGCCCCAAACGAGCTTAACACCTCAAGTGAAGGTTCAAGGTACGTGGGATCCTTCTTCTCCTAAAATGTTCCCTGTAAGGACCCGGGATTTTCACCAACCTTGTTCCACGGAGTGCATCCTTATAGAAAATTTGTCAGTTGGGGGCTTAGATAAGTTCAAGGGACCATCGAGTTAGAAAAGCTTTTGAAAAGACTTGAATTGAATAAAAACCATGAAAGAGGTCACAAATCTGCTATCGGCGTTTTATCGAAGGGACAAAACGAAGGGACAAACCGAAGGGACAACCCAATAGCGCGATAAGTGAACTAATCATGTTTTTAGAAAGACTCCCGCTTATATAAAACATATA
Source organism: Tetragonia tetragonoides (assembly GCA_038025085.1). NCBI lineage: Eukaryota > Viridiplantae > Streptophyta > Magnoliopsida > Caryophyllales > Aizoaceae > Tetragonia > Tetragonia tetragonoides. The sequence continues at coordinate 19,766,370 of CM076153.1, read as the reverse complement.
AGTACCCAAGAATAAAGGGTTCGGGGGTGAAGGTACGAGGTGGGAAGGTGTTAGGCACCCAACTCGCCCGTATATGACGGCCTCTACTAACTCAAGTTTGCTTAATAATGTAAAGACATATTCCCATGCAAAACCGGATTAATAACCTAGACTTAGACTATTAATTGGTTCATCACAAGTATCACAACATTTATTTTAAACCTTATTTAGACATGCATTCGATTGACAAATTGAGCAGCATAACGACTAGACAAACAGTATTTAGGAAGCGATAAAAAACGTGACCTAGCATGATATCTACATTATGACTACTAGAAAATAAACAAATAAGCAATTAATTTAATTTGATCCCTCAAGAATTTGTACCTGAACTGTAGGATATATTTGACAAGAATAGTAAAAATAGATCTCAAGTTTTGGAAGAAAGAGGGAGAAGCTCAGGAGTACTCAACTGAGAATAGAGGTTGGCAACTGTAGGCTGTGTGTTTGGAACTGAGGGTGAAGGATGGTTTACATAGGCGAGGGAAGTAGGGTTGTACGCCTGAAAAGGAGCTGAAAATCGGATTGGGCTTGAAAAATCAGTCGGGCCAGAAGCAGGGTTAGCGCCGCTAGCGGCGCTGGAATTTTGGACAGCGCCGCTAGCGGCCCTGGCCATTGTCGCTGTCAGCTGGATTGTATCCGGGCCGTATCTCACTCTTTTGGGCTCCAAATTGTATGATTAAAGATACGTTGAAAATCGTATTGGGTGTAGTTTCATATGGCTTTGGATTCAGGTCTAAATGTCTTGTGGATCTCGAGATATACCCGAAAGAGTAAGGAGAGGTCAGTTTTGGGGTACGCATCAATGTTGGGCTCATAACTCCTTGGTTGGGAATCTGGTGTGGGCTCATGATATGTCATTGGGAAGCTATTTGAATAAGGAATCCAAATATATAAGGCTAACAAATTAATTCGACCAAATGAACTCCCAAATAGGGCTGAAACACGGTCCATGGTATTCGGCTATATCTGTTTTGACCCTAAACTTTGTTTTGCCATAACTCTTAGGTGTGGAATCGTATTTGGATACGGAAGGAAGCAATGGAAAGCTCTTGAAAGGGGATTTTAAATGAAATGGAAATGAATGAGTGTTTGGAGGAAAAATATGAGACCTTATCTTAACTATTAAAGCAAAAATATTAAAAATTACTCCTTTCATCATCAGGCTTTTGCGGAGAAATCTGAAGACGCTTTTTTGGCGTCTACATCCCCAACCTTGTTTTCGAACCCATTTATCAATATGACCCTTAATACCCATAATATCCATCACATTTTCACAAGCATAACGGGTAGGAACAACACCTCTAGCAACTAAACTGCAAAATTTTGCACGATTGTGCTCATTATACATGACAATGTGAGGGTAATAAGGATGATTGGGAATTTTAATACCTTGGGGTGCTCCATTAATGAGGATGGTCGGTGGCGGAGGTGCACTTGACGAAGAAGCCTCACCACTAGTCCTTGTTCTTTTCCTTGGTGCCATTGAAGATCCCAAAATTTCAAACTTTCACCAAAATCACAAAAACCCCCAAGATACTACACTAATTTCTACACAACACCCAAAGTAACCCAAATCAAAATCTTGAAGAGAGGTGTAATGGGAGTGTTGGAATGATCACACCCACCACCTAGCAATTTGCCAAACACTAACACCAAAATCGAAATTTTGAATGATAGAGTTTTGAAGGAGAGAGAAAGTTGAGATTTTTGGGTTTTTTGGGTGAAAAAACAAAAGTGAAGGTATGGGTGGTATTTTTTTTTTGTGGAAAGATAGATTGCATTAAATAGAGAGTAAACTGATACAACCTAAAGGCAATATAGAAAAAAAGCCACCTACTAGCTAGGGTTCTTTTTGTCTCTATATCCCAATCATAACCCAACTAAACCTTTCCTTACAATAAGCTCATACAGTCAGGACCCTACACAAAACATTACAACATTTTTAGACTAAACAAACCAAACAAAAAACAAGTTCTACAGTCTACTCAACCATTCCTTGTCTTTCTTAGAAATCTTCCTTGCTTTGCTTGTTTGAACTCTAGCACGAACTGCACTTTGAACCTGCTGAAAAATGATCAAATTGGGGATTTGCTTCCCTTCAAAACAACTCTGGCTCCTAACCTGCCAAATCCAATACACCAAACCTGCAAATGTTGCTGTAAGAGTTTTTTTCACAATTCTGTATTTCTTCTATCTGTCCACCCAGTTCAGCAGACCCTGGATTGCCATTGAAGTAGCTTTACAGCCCAGCCAATTCTTCACCATCTACAGGACCTCCCTTGATTTAGTGCATCTGAAGAAAATGTGCTCATGAGATTCTGGGACTTCATTACACAAACTGCAGTTCCCTTTATCAGTCAGGATCCCCATCTTCTTCATCCTGTCTCTAGTTAATAATCTGCCTTGGTGAGCCAACCAGAAACAAAAGTTGTGCCTAGGCATGGAAACATTTCCCCAAAGTAGGTTAGCATCTCTCCACTTGTGCATTACACCCAACAGATATGCATAGCCACTGGAGGCCGAATAATTATCCTTCTGTGACAAGGACCACTCATTACCACCATTGTATGCTGCTGCAAACAAACTCTTAATTTTATTCAACTTCAGCCAATACCAACTACTCCCTGCTGGTGGAACATAACTCCAGAATCCTTGCTGTCTCAGATAAACCCCATTCATCCATCGCACCCACATGATGTCTTTCTTAGTAGCCACATCCCATATATATATGCTCACCATTAAGAGCCAAGTTAAACATTTTACAGTTTTTAATGTTTAAACCTCCATTTCTTCTTGGTCTACAAACAATATCCCACGCAACCAAACCCATTTTCCTCTTCTGCTCATTAGAGCCCCAAAGGAAATTCCTACATTTTTGCTCAATAACTCTCATGACTCCTGTAGGTAGAACAAAGATACTAGACCAGTAGATGTGAATAGAGAACAACACTGAGTTTATCAGTCGGGCCCTTCCAGCATAAGGAAGGTGCCTAGAAGCCCACGTCTGTAGTCTCTTTGTCATTTTATCCACCAAGTAGTCACAGTCCATCTTACTCCATTTAGAGGGAGATAAGGGAACCCCCAAGTACTTCATAGGGAAAGATCCCTCTTTGAAGCCAGATAACTGAATCAATCTTCTCTTTTGATTTTCACTTACCCCTGCAACATAGATATTTGACTTTTCTTTGTTTGCTTGTAAACCAGTGACATAAAAGAAATATGAAAGACTCTCCTAATAAGTATGGCAATGGATTAATCTTCAGCTTTACAAAAGACCATTAAATCATCTGCAAAGCACAGATGATTTAATGTAAGTGTTCTACACATAGGGTGCCTCAGAAAGTCTTGTCCATGCTTGCTAACTTCAACGTTCTTGATAAGAACTCCATCACAAGACAAATATAAGAGGAGAGACAGGATCCCCTTATCTAATACCACGCCTACCCTCAAAATAGCCATGATTAACCCCATTCAAATTGATGCTGAAACTTGCTGCTTGGACAAATGCCATAACCCAGTCACTGAACTTCTTAGGAAAACCATACCCAATGAGCATTTCCTGGATAAAATCCCAGTGCATGGTATCATACGCCTTCCTGAGGTCGATCTTCATTATACACCTGGGATATATGTATTTCCTCCTGCAGTGTTTAATAAGATCCTGAACTATCATTATGTTGTGCACATTTGATCTTTGTGCCGCAAAAGCGCCTTGATTCAGAGAAATCAACTCAGGGAGGACCTTTGCTAGTCTACTACACAGAATCTTCAAAATGCACTTGTATACAGTATTGTGGCAAGCTATTGGCCTGAAGTCTGAAGCTTGCTTAGGGTTTTGAACTTTAGGTACAAGACACGAATTTGTTGCATTAATTTGCTTACGCATCCTGGCAGAGGAGAAAAAATCCAGGATTGCCTCTGTAGCATCACCTCCCACAATTCCCCAAGCTTCCTTAAAGAAACCAGAGCCAAAACCATCTGGACCCGGACTTTTGTTGCTGTCAATGGAGAACATGGCCTGCCTAACTTCACTGGTTGTAACAGGAGCTATAAGCTCCATTTGATGGTGTATGTCCAGTCTGTGCCCTGTAGAGAAAATGCAAGAGTTTGCAGAGATTCTGCTCTTCTCTGTCACTCCCAACATACCCTTGTAAAAAGAAGATAACTCCTCCATAACCTGAGTTTGATCATGCAGCATCACACCCTCACTATTTTTCAGAGAATAGGCCCTACTTTTCTGCCTTTTCTGCTTCAAAATAGCATGAAAATATTGGGTATTTTCATCCCCCAATTGTATCCATCTTATTTTTCTTTTTTGCTGCAAAAGGGATTCAGCTGCTGTGTTAGCTTGCAAATATTCTTGTCTGACCTCCCTCTCTTTCTGCTGCAATTTCTCATCAAGAGGATTATTATTAGCTACAGCCTGAGCATCTAGCATTTTTTCTCGTGCCTTATTAGCTTGAACCACAATATCAGAAAAATCATCTTTATTCAAAGATCTCAAAACTCCCCTAACATTCTTCATTTTTTGACAAAGTCTGAGCATCTTAGTGCCCTGTACGCCAGTGTTCCAGGCTTGCTGAACCAAAGTACTGAAGTCTTTGTGTTTGCACCACATATTGAAGAATCTAAAAGGATTTTACCCCTAGGAACACACTGACTAAGACAGATGCTCAAAGGAGAGTGATCGGAAACCCCTTCAGGTAGGAATTGGACTGTGCACTGATCAAAGAATTGAAGCCAAAAACTGTTTGCAAAAGCCCAGTCTATCTTTGAATAGACCCTACCTCCCTTCTCATGTCTATTATTCCATGTATACTTACAACCCAACCAGCCAAGTTCAGTGAGAAAATAGTCATGCACACACTGCTTAAAATCCTGTATTTCAACAAGTGCAACAGGCAATCCCCCTTCTCTATTATCTACACAAAAGACATTGTTGAAATCCCCTGCCACAAGCCATGGAGACTGGCAATTTGCAGCATATGTAGTCATGTCCTTCCACAACTCACGCCTTTCATCCTTCTCATTAAGGCCGTAAACAACACCTACTACAAACTCGTTCTTGTCTAGCAAGTGACAAACATTGGCAAAGCTAGAGCCAACTGAGCATCGCAAATCGCACTCTCTCTCTCTAAAATGCTCTCTCCTCTCTCCTCGACAGCGCCTGTTAGCCATTAACAAGCACTGATCAAATGGGGAAGAACGGGAAAGCAAAAAAAGGGAAACCTGATGCGAAAAGAAATGGGATTCAAGACGGGGATGAGGGAAACTCAGAAGCTCCACCTTGTCCCACAAAAAACCTGTCTCAAACACAAAGAACAAGCGGAAACCTTGAAAACCTAGGTCTTCTTATGCGGAATTTAGCAGAAGAAATGGAGGATCCAGATGTGATGACACCTGATGCGCAAACGAAAACAATGAAAACAATGGAATTAGCGTAGGAAAAAATTGATTCCTGGCTGTCTAACATGAAGGAGAAAGCACGAACCCAGTTCGCGTCTGAAGATGAGGATGAAGAGCCTGAACAACCAAACCAACAGGAATTCGCAACTGCAGGTAACAACTCAGCTTGGGAAAAATTTGACATTTCCAAATTAAAGAATGCAGGATTTAAATTAGATTTCATTGCTCCTAAATTGCATGAAGGGAAACCGGTGGGTGAAATTAATTTTAGCGACATTGAAACTGAAATAAACTACTGGAATCAAGCTGTTGTGTGCTATGTCATGGGTGCTAGACCACCAATTACTGTTTTTAGCGGATTTCTAAGACGAATTTGGGCTAAAAAAGGGATGAATAAGATTGCCATGATGAACAATGGCCTGGTACTGGTCAGGTTTGATTCAATGGAGCAGAGGGATAATGTAATTCAGGAAGGAGTGTACCATTTTGACAACAAACCTATGATAGTGAGACCATGGTCTGAAAATGTGGACTATGAACATGAGGAATTAACCTCGGTTCCTATTTGGGTGAAATTCCCAGGTCTAAGTGTGAAGTATTGGAATGCAACGGGGCTAAGCAAAATTGCAAGCCTTGTTGGTAGACCAATGATGGCAGATAGGAATACTGAACTTAAGGTAGGAATTCATTATGCCCGGGTTTTAATTGAAGTGAAAATTGGAGATGTCTACCCGGAAAAGGTAAATTTCAAGAATGAGAGGGGGAACATTGTGGAGCAGGAAGTTGAGTATGATTGGAAACCAATCATCTGCAACCATTGCAAGAAGCATGGACATGGTGAACAAGAATGCAGGAAAAAGACTGGAAATGCAGTTCCTGTGGCACAACCTGTTACAGGGCAAAACAGGCCACCAGTTCAAGCAAATCCCAGAAACCAGCTATGGCAAAATGCAGGAAGAGGGAGAGGAAGAGCAGGCAATGCAGGGGGGGGCAGAAGAGCAGGAAGAGGTTTTTACAGACAGGTCCAACTACAGCCTCATACACAGAATACTTTTGCAGTGCTACAAGAAGGAGAAAAAGAAGTGCAGCAGGGGGAAAAACAGCCAGAAGAGGCAGCAGAACCAGCAGCACAGGGGGTTATGACACCTGGTATGGTCCCAACACATGGTGAGTCTCCTATCTTGACTGGTAGTCATGGATAGGATTCTTATATGGAATGTGAGAGGCCTAAATGGCCCTAATAAACAGAAAGATGTAAGCCTTTTCTGCAAAAAGAATAACTTTGGATTGGTAGTTTTGTTAGAAACTAAAATTAGACTAGGAAACTTGGAAAAATGCAAAAAAAAAAAAAAAAAAAAAAAAAAAAAAAAAAAAAAAAGGTTTCATGCCAGAATGGGAATCATTTAGCAACCATGACTATCATAGATTGGGGAGAATCTGGATTAGATGGCAACCAAATTATTTTCATGTTGTTGTGTTATTTTCTTCTGTACAAATGGTGATTTGTAAAGTAGTGAATATAAGGGGAAAAAAAAGAAGTGCAATAGATTACATTAAAGTATCAATTTTGTGAAGAAAAAGGAACTTGTGGTGAATCTGTGTATGGGATAATGGAAATGGAGGAAAGGCAGAAACTATGGAAGGAGCTCACTGTTGTTGCACTTCAATGTGCTACAACTTGGAAACAGACAAGAAGGAGCCCTAGACACACATTCTGTAAATACAGACTGCAGTAAAGACTATGTACTACAGAACAGAGCTGGTCTGGGTGTCAATACACTTGAATGAAGTTGCAGGAACCTGCAGGGTGTTGTGTGGGCAGATTGCCACTTTTATTCAACTGGCAATCAGAATCAGAACTTAGCAGTGCAGTAGTAACAGGAAGATTAACCAGCAAGGACCAGAGAATACATCAGGTTTTCAGCAGAGAACCTGCAGTCCTGCAAGGCATGAGAACCTGCACAGAATTCAGGCAGCAGGTTTCAGCAGGGAATCAGTAGCAGTTTGCTGAAGCCAGGTCGAGTGAGGAACAAACAGAATCTAGCAGATCAGAAAGGCTAGAAGAAGTTGTAATAATTTAGCTCATTATGTTTTTGTATTCTGCTGAAAAAGGCAGCAGATTTCAAGAAGGAAACAGAAGCAGGTGGCAGAACCTAGGCTGTGAACCAGGCAGCAGGTTCTAGCAGGCAACAGGAACCAGCAGAATGCACAGGAAATCAGAAGGTGTTGAAGCAAGAAAAAAGGAGGAATGAATCAGCTTCTGGAAGATTTGTTGCAGAAACTAGGATGTGAACCAGGCAGCAGGTTCCAGCAGACAACCAGTGACAGGTTGCTGGAGAAAAGCAGAGCAAGGAATGAAACAGGAAAACAGAAGATTTGGAAAGCTAGAAGAATTTGTAATTTCTAGTTTATTATGTTTTTGTACTTTGTTGTAAGTCAGAAAAGATTTTTGTAATTTGTTATGTTTACAGAGATGGTGAATCACTGTCTGTAGTGAGTTGCACCAGATTGAAGGGTTGTAAGGTAGTAAAAGGGATGCAGGAAAAAAAGGGACCCTACCTAGTAGGTGGCCTTGGATTCGCATTGCCTTAGGCCTGTAATCTTGTTACATTACAGTGAGCAATAATACATTTCTGACTTGCACCAAAAAAAAAGTGACAAACATTACAGATAACCAGTTGAGCAGAGGAGAAAGCAATAGTAACACTAAAGACGTGTGGTAACCATTTTATCCATATCCTCCCCAAATGATGACTATCAAGATTAATGAAAGACTCCCACCCTTGTACGACACTATTTTTGCATTTTTCAAAATTATTGGCTCTAATTTTAGTTTCAAGCAAAGCCACAAAACCATACTTATTACTAATGCAAAACTGAGTTACCTCCTTTTGCTTATTAGGGCCATTGAGCCGTTTGATATTCCAGATGAGGATCCTATCCATGTCCATCTGACATGATAGGGGTCTGACCTTCTTTGGCCACCTCCTCAATATGGTGAACCTCCTGCATTTCCTGAATAATTTCAGGAATCTCCTGTTCTTCTTGTACGACATGTTCTTCCCGCAACGGTTCAAATTGATTGGAAATGAAAGTAGCTTCCACAGCCCCTCTCCCATATTGTGCTGGCTGAGTTTTTCTAAAACCACCTCTATCCCTTTTGCCCATTCTTCCCCTCACTCCATTTCCTAGTCTGCCTCTGCCTCTTTGAGCAACTTGTCACTGTGGTGCCCTCTGGTCATGCTGAATTTGTCTTGGTGCCACTGGCTGGACAGTTGCATTGGAACCTGCACTTGTTGTGCATTCTGTATAGCTTGTGGTTCTGGTACTCTTTCCTTTTTCCTGCATTCTGCTTCTAGATGCCCATACTTCTTGCAGTGTTCACAAATGGTAGGTTTCCAGTCATATTCTACCTCTTGCTCCATAACTATGTCCCTCTCATCCTTATAATGGAGCTTATCTGGAAAATTTTATTCCTTATCTCCACTTCAATCATCACCCTAGCAAAGTGAATTCCCACTTTTAATTCTGTGTTTTTATCTACCATCATTGGCCTTCCCAGCAAACTAGTAAGTTTGCTAAGACCCCTGACATTCCAGTACTTCACATTCAAGCCAGGGAATTTAACCCAGATTGGGACTGAAGTGAGTTCCTCCCTTGCATAATCAATATTCTTAGACTAAGGTCTCACTATCAAGGGTTTATTATCAAAATGAAATACCCCTTCCTGCAACACAACATCTCACTTTTCTAGTGAATCAAACTGCACCAAAACAAGGTCATTTTGCATCATAGCTATTTTATTCATCACCTCATTTGCCCAAATTCTTCATAGAAAACCACTAAATACACTAATTGGTGGTTTAGCCCCCAAAACATAGCAGACCACAGCTTGATTCCAGTAGCTAATTTCAGATTGAATATCTAACATATTAATTTCACCTACTAGTTTACCATCATGCATTGTAGGTTCAACAAATTCCAATCTAAAGCCATTATTCCTCAATTTTGAAATATCAACCTTATCCCAAGCTGAAGGATTACCTGTTACATTCGATTGTCGAGTCTCATTTTCTTCCATTGCAGCAACCTCATCCTCCCAGGAGAAATGGGTTCAAGCATTGCTTTGCAGTTTTGATAGCCAGGAATTGATTTTCTCACGAGCGAGTTTCAATTGTTGTACTGTCCCCTGTTGAACATCCGGAGTAAGAATGTCCGGTGCTTCAAGCTCACTAGTCAAGTTCCTAACCACCTTATCAAGATTAGGTCTCTTATTGCTTTGTGGTCCTCGATTCGCCATTACCGACCGACTTAGAGGTTCCGTAGTCACACCACCACCTTGTCTTCCAGCTCCTTGCTTTGATTTTTCTTTTCTCGCCATTAAACTCAGTGCATGCTGAAGCTTGCGCTGGGGGACAGCGGAGAGAGCATTGCTAGAGCGTATGGGTGGTGTTGGTTGAGTGTTTTATGAAGAAAAAAGTTAAAAAGTGAAGCTTTTGGGAGGTATAATTCAATGGTGGAGTGTGGAGGTTGAAGATGAGTGAGGATAAAAAAAAAGGGTAGAAATTGGGATTTTTGCTGAGAGAAAATGGCGGGAAAGTGTTTGGTAGTGGAAGATTTGTGGAAATTGTGAAAGAATTTGGGTGGAGGTGTTGAGATTATGGGTGAATGAGAATTGCGGGTTAGGGTTTGAAAAGAGAGAGGGAGGGATTTGAGTGGGAAGATGGTGGAGGTGAGTGAGAGTGAGAGGGGAGCTCAGGTATAGGGGGAGAAGGGACACCGAGTTGCGCACATGCGAGCTGGAATACGCACAAATGACCGATAAAACAGCCCTCTGAAGAAAAATGGGGTGGCCTTTTTTTTCTTGGGGGCCGTTTTTCTGGAATTCTTGCGAGGTCTTCAACTGACTGTCGACCCCGTTTTTCTGTGCCAAAATAGGGTAGGGTCGTTTTGAGGGTCGTTTTTCAGGGGGTGTGCCTCCAAAGCACCTCAAAACGCCTCAAATGGATTCCTTGGGTGTCCTTCCCACCTTGGTTGATCCCAAGTCTTCTACTTCCGAGTCAACAACACTCGACTACCCATTTTCACACATGTAGACCTGAAAATGACCCGGTTCTCACAAATCCGGAACCGCCAATTCACCCAAAGTTCATTGTTCCACCTCGAAAATTTCAAATATCATCAAAGGGGTACCTATACACAAAAACAACCCAAAATAGATCAAACACAAGAAAATCATGTAACACAAAACGGAAAAAAACTTTTTTTTTTAATATACAGCTTTTTTCATTTTTCTCATGTGTTTTGTTTTTCTTTTTTCCTTTATTTTTTTTCAAAATAAGAGCAAAACTGAAAGAAGATCAAACAAAGAATAAAAGTAGTAGTAAAAATTAAATGCTTGGGTTGACTCCCAAGAAGCACGCTCGTTTTTGCGACCCCTTTCTACTTATTTGGTTGAAGGGAGCTCGGAGAGACTTAGAGTTGTCGCCTTCTCTATTGGTTCTCCGGCTAGATAAGTCTTGAGCCGTTGGCCATAGATTTTGAAAGTAGTATCATTCTCCCTATTTCGGAGCCCAACCGCCCCATATGGAAACACCTTAATCACTTCAAAGGGACCCGACCACTTAGTTTTCAACTTCCCCGCAAAGAGTTCCAAGCGGGAGTTGAAAAGAAGCACTAAGTCCCCAACACGGAACTCTTTGCGCAAAATATGCTTGTCATGCCATTTCTTGGTCCGCTCCTTGTAAAGCTTGGAGCTTTCATAGGAATCGAGCCTCAACTCATCAAACTCGTTAATTTGAAGAAGCCTCTTCTCACCGGCCACTTTATCAAAATTGAGAGCCTTGATAGCCCAAAAGGCCTTATGCTCTAGCTCAACCGGGAGGTGACATGGCTTTCCATATACTAGGCGGAAGGGAGTGGTGCCTATTGGAGTCTTGTAGGCGGTGCAGTAGGCCCAAAGAGACTCGTCGCGTTTGAAGGCCCAATCTTTCCTTGAACGAGACACCACTTTCTCGAGAATACTCTTGATCTCACGGTTAGACACCTCAACTTGACCACTCGTTTGTGGGTGGTAGGCCAAACCGACCCTATGGTTTACTCCATATTTCTTCAAAAGACTCTCAAAATTGCGCTCCGTGAAGTGAGAGCCTTCATCACTTATCACGACTTGAGGTACTCCAAACCTTGGAAAGATCACCTTTTTGAAAGATTTTCCACCGCTCGAGCGTCATTGGTTGGAGAGGCGATGGCCTCAACCCACTTGGACACATAGTCCATCGCCAACAAGATATATCGGTTACTAGAAGATGACGGAGATGGTCCCACAAAGTCAATCCCCATACATCAAAGAGTTCAACTTCGAGTCTGTAATTCATGGGCATCTCGTGCCTTCGGGAGATTCCACTCGTTCGTTGGCACCGACCACAAGATTTCACATGAGCGTGAACATATTTGAACATGGAGGGCCAATAAAAACCCGCTTGCAAGATCTTGGTGGTGGTCTTGGCAATGCTTGTGTGACCTGTACAAGGGAGATCGTGACAATAAGAAATTATGCCTTCTATTTCGTTCTCATCTACACATCTCCTCAAATTATCATCCGAACACCTCTTGAATAGTAAAGGGTCATCTAAGAAGTAGTGTGTGTCATCATGGAGAAACTTTTGCTTGGCTCGGGAATCAAGTTCCGGAGGAATGACTCCACAAGCATGGAAGTTGGCGAAGTTGGCATACCAAGGTGCCTTTGAGGTCAAGGCATAGAGATGGTCGTCGGGAAATGAATCATCAATGGGAAGGTGTCTATCTTGCTCCTTCCTCAACTCAGGAGTCAACCGAGAGAGATGTCAGCGACCATATTCTCGACTCCTTTCTTGTCCTTGATCTCGATGTCAAATTCTTGAAGTAAGAGGATCCACCGGATTAAGCGAGGTTTGGAATCCTTCTTACTCAAGAGATACTTGAGAGCCAAGTGGTCGGTATGGACAATCACCTTGGATCCGACAAGATAAGGTCAGAACATCTCTATAACAAAGACAACCGCTAGAAGTTCTTTCTCGGTGGTGACATAATTCACTTGAGCATCATCCATGATTTTGCTTGCATAGTAGATGGCATGAAGTTTGTCATCCTTTCGTTGACCTAGCACCGCTCCTACGGCGAAGTCACTTGCATAACTCATGATCTCGAATGGAAGGCTCCAATTGTGTGGTTGAATGATAGGAGCGGTGACTAGGGCGTTCTTCAACCTATGAAATGATTCAAGACAATCATTAGTAAAGAGAAAAGGGGTGTCCTTGACAAGGAGGTGAGTTAAAGGCTTGGCAATTTTGGAAAAATCCTTGACGAACTATCGGTAAAAATCGGCATGCCCAAGAAAACTCCTCACCCCTTTCACATTAGACGGGGGTGGTAATTGCTCAATGACCTCAACCTTAGCCTTGTCAACGTCTATCACCTTACTAGACACTACATGACCCAAAACAATGCCCTCTCGCAACATAAAATGGCACTTCTCTCAACTGAGGACAAGATTGACTTCTTCACACTGTTGTAGCACCTTGGCCAAGTTGACCAAACAATCATCAAATGAGGTGCTACACACAGAGAAGTCATCCATAAACACCTCCATGATATTCTCAATGTAATTAGAAAAAATCGACATCATGCATCTTTGAAATGTTGCCGGAGCGTTACACAACCCAATTGGCATCTTTCGATATACGAAGGTGCCGTAGGGGCATGAAAATGTCGTCTTCTCTTGGTCACTTGGGTGGATAGGGATTTGGAAAAATCTCGAGTATTTTGGGTAAAAGGATTTGCGTTTAGTAATTAGAAATTTACATTTCAACTCCCAATAGTTGTTTAGCATAAATTAAAAATTAATAGAAGCAGATATTTTTGTCACAACACGTTCGAAAGTACCCTTTGCATATGAAATGATTTTCTCTCAGATCTCTCTAATCCATTGTTCTCAATTCATTCACTGTAGGAAAAAATAAAAATAAAAATAAAAATAATAATAATAATAATAATAATAATAAATAATAATAATAATAATAATAATAATAATAATAATAATAATAATAATAATAATAATAATAATAATAATAATAATAATAATAATAATAATAATAATTTATAGAAAAATAATAAATAATACCATAATAATCAAAAAAATAGTAATAACACCATTGAATCTTAACCAATTTAATTAACGGTAGAATTGGGTAAACAAATTATGATTGAAAAAATAAAATAAAATCAATTTTCTTAAATGAATTAGGTTGTGAAACGAATATGGAGGTTTTTTAAGTAAAGACTTTAGTAAAATAGGGCAAATATGGCGGTATTGTGGAATCTACTTCCGTTGGTCCATAAACAATTAATCATTTCTTACATTTTGTTTAGTAGTATGTTAATATTTTTGTAACAGAACCTTTGTTATGTGGTTGTGTATAGGGATTTAAATGGATCGGATTTGAATTTCACCCGCTCCATCCGTCAACCGCGAATCAACCAACCCTAATCCGCTCCATCCGTCATCCATGGATTAATAGATGGAGCGGATGATAAACAGATTATTAATTTGTGATATTTAATAACATGTATTATTTGTTAAATATCTCCTAACAATATTTTCCCCCCAAATATCATACTTAAAAGGTCCATACAACAAAATTACTAAATAAATAACTATTATATACTAATGTCATACCTAAAAACCTTACAAATCATACAATATTGATGATTTTTTAACTTTTTTTATTATATTATATTAACTAAACGGATGGTAAATGGGTTCGCCGAGCGGGTTAGCGGATGAAAAAATTCCGCCACCTGAAACGAACCTGATCCGTCACCTGCCCTATCCGTCATCCGCAAAAGAATCCATTTATTCGGGTTTTTATCCATATAGTCGGTTTGAGTGGGTTAAATATCCGCGGATGATGAACCCATTTACATCCCTAGTTGTGTAACTTGTGTTTTAGTAGGTTATAAACATATTGAATCTTAACTTTGATAGCAAAATAAATATTTCGTTGGTTTACTTAGTGACGTCTTACGTAGCAAATCATTTAACTTTGTTATTTTCTTCTTGTAAGGACCTGGGATTTCTACGGCCACAAAGTGCATCCTTGTAGAAAATTTGTCAATTGGGGGCTTAGATAAGTTCAAGGGACCATCGAGTTAGAAAAGCTTTTGTAAAGACTTGAATTAAATAAAAACCATGAAAGAGGTCACAAATCTGCTATCGGCGTTTTATCGAAGGGACAAACCGAAGGGACAACCCAATAACGCGATAAGTGAACTAATCATGTTTTTAGAAAGACTCACGCTTATATAAAACATGTAAGTACCCAAGAATAAAGGGTTCGTGGGCAAAGGTATGAGGTTGGAAGGTGTTTAGGCACCCAACTCGCCCGTTTTATGACGGCCTCTACTAACTCAAGTTTGCTTAATAATTTAAAGACATAATTCCCACACACACCGGATTAACAACCTAGACTTAGACTATTAATTGGTTCATCACAAACATCACAACATTTTTTCTAACCGTTATTTAGAAATGCATTTGATATGACAAGTTGGGCAGCACAACGACTATACAGACAATATTTAGGAAGCAATAAAACGTTATTCTAGCATGATATCTACATTATGACTACTGGAAAATAAACAAGTAATTTTATTTGAGCCCTCACGAATTTGTATCTAAACTGTAGGCTATATTTGACAAGAATACTAAAAATAGATCTCAAGTTTCGAAGAAAGAGGGGGAAGCTCGGTGTCAATACGCCCGAGAATTGAGGTTGTCAACTGTAGACTGTGTGTTTTGAATTGAGGGTGAAGAGTTGTTTATATAGGCGAGGGAGGTAGGGTTTGACGGATGAACAGGAGCCGAAATTTGAATTTGGGCCGAAAAAAGAGTCGGGCCAGAAGCATGGTCAGCGCCGCTAGCGGCCCAGGGCCGCTGACGGCTGTCAGCTTGCCAGCTGGATGTTCTCCGGCCTATATCTCACTTGTTTGGGCTCCAAATTGGATGATTCAAGATGCGTTGAAAAGCTTATTGGGTCTAGTTTCAAATAGATTTGGTTTCAAGCCCAAATGTTTTGTGTATATCTAGATTTACCAGAAATAGTAAGGAGAGGTCAGTTTTGGAGTACGCATCAATGTCGGGCTCGTACCTCCTTGGTTGGGATGTGGTGTGGGCTCATGATATGTAATTGGAAATCTATTTGAATAAGGAATCCAAAAATATAAGGCTCACAAATTAATTCAACCAAATGAACTCCCAAATGGGGCTGGAAATACGGTCCATAGTATTCGGCTACATCTGTTTTGACCCTTAACTTCATTTTGCCATAACTCTTAGGTGCGGAATCGTATTTGGACACGGAAGTAAGCAATGGAAAGCTCTTGGACGAGGCTTTTGAATGCAATGAAATGAAAGAGTGTTTGGAGGAAAAACTTGAGACCTTATCTTAACTATTAAAGCAAAAATAGCAGTTCAAGCTTAAAAATTACTCCTTTCATTATCGGGCTTTTGCGGAGAAATCTAAAGACACTTTTTTGGCGTCTGCAGAAGATCCCGCTTTGATCGCTCTTGAGTAAAAGCGAATATCAAAGTATTCCGAAGGCGACATGCATGATGATGTGCAAACGGTGTGTGAGAGTGTACAATATGTATGCATATGAAGACAAACCTGAGTTGGTACATGCTCGTGGTGCGCTAAGATTTCATCCCTGTGAACACAAGAGAAAACAAAGGTTATGGTAGCAGGATAGAACATCGCTCGTAGATGATCTAAACGTCTGCTGGGGACCTGTATTCAGAGTGAATGAAAAAGTTAGTGATACTTTGAGAATGATCAACGTAGAGTGCTTCGACAAACAGTGACTAAACACCGCTCGGTGGATGTCGAACTTCCGTCCCTGTACGAGAAACGAAAAAGTCAACGAGACAGTGCGAATAAAAATAATCGGCCGTAAAGTGGTTAGGACATATGAACAGTTTAAATGCAATAGTTTAAGCAATCATTGACTGAAACATATAAAAAAATAAAAATAATGGACAGTATAACCGCAACAGTTGAAGCAATCATTGACTGACACAAAAATAGTAACCTCGCAGAAGGATAGTTTAACTGCAATAGCTTAAGCGATCATTGACTAACCCCAAAAATTTGTAACCTCGCAGAGGGACAGTTTAACCACAATAGCTTAAGCGACCATTGACTGACCCCAAATTCGTAGTTTCGCAGAAGGACAGTTTAACTGCAATAGCTTAAGCGATCAGTGACTGACCCAAAATTTGTAGTGTTGAGTCGCTTAGTAAGTGCCGATAAAAATTTTCGGGCTCATAAAATAACTTGGGCGCTCCGGGCGGTGAGAGTCGTCGCTGTGTAGATCCGGGTTTCAGTATTTGGGACCTGCAAAAATAAATGGGTTAGTTTTACCTGAAAAAAGTTGGTACCGTAAAATAGGCCAACTGTCGGATTTGAACTTGTGGGCCAGAGTGCTTTGCTCTCGCGCGCTTGGTACTGATATTTGCCGTAAAATGTACTGAAATAATGGCTTCTGGGCTGGAAAGGAAGTCGTGGGACAGCATCGCTCCTACGCGCTTGGTTGTTGTTGGAAGGTTATTTCCACTTTTGGTTGTAGTCGGAAGGTCGCTTCTGGCTTGATCATGTGTTTCGGGCTTGCTGGTTCCGATGGAGAGCGGGTAGACTCAAACCTGTAGTGGAAATATGCACATAGGGAAAAGACGTGCCCGACTGACCATGACAAGATGCACAAGACATGACATACTAATATGCACGGGGAAAAGGGGAATTGACATGTAAACACGCAAGGACTCAAGACACTGAGAAATTATGTACACATGCATGCCTTTGAAGGCGACTCTAGTACTTATGCAAATATGATGTATGCAGACTCTATTGACTCACAGCTCCATGCAGCCTAGCCTAACATGCACGACTCTCCTATTGGGTTTGAAGAGGGTCTTCATATGGGAAAAAGTTTTTGTGATCAATAATTTCATTCCTATGCTGATCTTGACAGAGTATGAGACAAGTGGACAAGACTGGGTGCAGTCAAGGAAGAATTAGCCCCCAATTCGGAAGTCTATGTGCAAGCCTACGAGAAAGGTGATAAGTATGACCTCTAGATGACTGACCAAAGAGCGCTTACATGAGAAACAATGTTCTAAATCCTCGGAAATTTAAGTTGCCTCAAGATGTTGATATTGTTTTATATTTGTTTTTTTTTTGTTGCCCTAACTTTTGCCTAGGCCGCCCTTTCGGGTTTTCAACCTACCGGGCTCATTTTTTTTTTAGCCTTAGATGCGAATAGTGGAATGGGAAAACTCTCTTTGATCATGTGACAAAGTGGTTGTCGTGGCCGGACCTCTTTGAGGTTTCCTACGTATCCAGTTTGTGGAATCAGACCAACGTAGTTCAGGACTATACAAATGAATGGTCGTACCTCTTGGAGGGCTTTCGGGTTGTAATGTCAGGCTTGGTTAAGGTGTCAAAGAAAGGATAAAGGCTCAAAGAAACCCAATGTAAATCCCCTCCCCAAAGTATGCTAGATGGTATAGAAGTTTTTGGTCTAGGCGAGGTGGCTAAGGGACCTATGGTTAGGTAATGTCACCGTTTGGTTGTGCTTAAAGTGTTTGCACTCTTTTGGATCTTTGATCGCTCTTGAATTTTTTTCTCTTTTGGTTTGTTTTTGTTTTTGCTATTGAACTTTCGAGTTCTCTCTTCTTCTTCTTTTTTTGCATTTCTCTCGGTGGCCTTTTTTTTTGGTAGGTCGGTCCACCTTGCCTAGAAGGTTGCTTCTACTCCCATTTCGCACACACCCATTTCCCGGGTAAGGATGATGTGGTTAAGAAATGGAAGGCTATGTGTTTATGGCTCAAAGGGTTGCAAGTGGTAATGATGTATAGGATAGTAAAGGATATTGATGTGAGGTGCCAAATGAATGTCTCATGTCCTCACCACGGACGGTTCAACTGTAGGTCCTCTATGGGGATGATCATTAAGGAGTTTTTGATTGATGAGTTCCACAATGAAGGCTTTCTTTTGAATTTTTTTTTTATTTTCTTTTATTCCGTCATAGGCAACTTAAGTTCGTCATAGAATTGAACAAAGAACAATGATGGGAATCAAAATGCAATCTTTATTGAATCGAAGAAAAGCATTACACGAGAAGTAAGCTAGACTCTATAGACGAATTGAAAAGACAACTAGACATCATTAAACTTGACTGGACTCAACTAGACTTGCACACTAGGAAACTTCGACTCTCTTCAACTTCTCAAGCATAGGTTGTTCACAGGGATACGAAGGACAACCCCCTTAGATACTCGCGTTGTTCACGAGTTAAGTGGAATTCTTAAGTAGGTTATCTTCAATGAGGATTCCCACAACATTGAGCCGGTTGTAGGAGTCAATTGCTTGATATTTGAGGGGTTCCTTGTAAGCAGGTTGCAGGTTCTTGATGAGTTGGCGGATTTGATCAGCTTGCGAAGGTCGATCAATCAGTTCGGCTATCTTTAGCTTCCAATGCCTAAGGAAGGCAGTGAATCGCTCATCTTCTTCTTGTTTGGTGATCTCTAACTCTCGAAGGGTCATAGGTAGAGCAACATTTTCCTTGTAGCGTGCAAGGAAGACTCTGGTAAAATCGGACCAAGTTGGGTAGCTTTCCAGTTCTAGGGAGTAGAACCATCGTCGAGCATGTGTATCAAGGGTCTGGGGAAACAGATGGGCATAGAGTTTCTTATTGATTCCCCTTAGAGCCATAGCAGTAGTGAAGGATTTCAGGTGATCCTACGGGTTTTTGACTCCCGTGAAGGTGGGTACTTCAGGCATAGAGAATTTGACCGGAAGCTTACCCTTGATCTTAGTGTCAAACTTTCCTACGTTGGCACTATAGTTGGAGATCAAGCCGCTACTCTTGAGCACAGAGGTGATCTTAGCCAGCATGGCATCTGACCCTTCTTCCTCAGAATCGGAATCGGAAAGGATCCTTGACTCTTCTTCTCTTTTCCTCTCGATATCTTCAACCTTGAGTCGAACCCTTTCTAACTCACTCATGAGGTCATCAAGTCTTTCATCGGTGGTCTTAGGCATTGTGAAGTTTGGGGGTGTGATCGATGAGTTAAGGGATGTATTGAGTGGTGGCGGGCTTTGTGATGGTGATGGATTATGGGGTGATGGCCTTTTCGAATATGGTGGTGTCTTGGAGGTAGCTTGTACACAAACCAATCTGCCAGACGATCGAGCCTAACCTTTGTCACCGTAATTCTTCCTCGAGCCCCCAATCCTGAACACAAGTCTCAACTTAGAAAGACGCCAAAGAAAGGACTTGAAAACAAAGACTCGTTATTTTTAGAAGACCCTCGATAGCTCCTAAGGTGAATGTGCCTATGGACGTCTATATATGAACTCGAATGCATGATGATGAAAATGCAATGACAGAGTTACGACAACAATATTCAAGATGCATGACGGACTGGCCTTGGCATGTATGACAATGAATGGATGCTTCCTAGAATGGCCCTAGAGCACTTAATGAATGACTTGTCTAAACTTCTAGTGTATGAGACGTAGTGAACAAATGGAGACCTAGATGAATGCATCACTTAAATTTCTGTACAAATGCAGATGCAAAATGACGACAATACAAGCATGATGACTAATTATGAATCCTAGCATGGAGCGTCTAATATGTATAATGCAATGCAATGCAAAGAAAAGAAATGGAAAAGAAGAAAATAAAAACCTAAGCCTAAATGCCCAATTATTTCCCCTCATATCAAAGGAAAAATAAAGTCGATGAACGAAAATGAAAAAATAGAATAAGGTGGACCATCCGATTTTTTTAAGACTAAAAGAAAATGGAAAATGGGATAAACTTAAAAAAAAAAAAAAAGAAATTCCGGCATTGTTTTTTTCATTTTCTAATTTTTCTTTCGGCGTTTTTTTTCAACACCGGTTTTTTTTTGCCATTTTTTTTTGCCGAATCCGAATTACATCAAAACAATAAAGAAAAGAAAAGAAAAATTAAAAAAAAGTGGGAGAGGGGAATTGGAGAGACTGACTCTGTTTTTTTTTTTTTTTGCTAAAAGATCCTAGAAAATTGTTCATGACTTCGACACTATATGAAAATATATCATTCGGGAAACGAGTGCTCATTAAATCGAATTCTCGCACTATTTTTGGGCATTAGGAACTAGCTAAAAAAAATGACTCCTAGCACGTAAGTACATGTTGGCACATAATCACGAAATTCATGCATTCAAGCAAGCATTATAACAACGCAGTTTGCAGGCAAACATGTGATCAGACGGGCATTACAACGACACATGCACAATAAGCAAGCGAATGCACGAATGTGGGCTAGAGGTTTTTTGCTCCCGTGAGGTTACCACGACAAATTACAATTTCCGTTCGGCGGATGATCGACACCTCAATTGTAATTCTTTTTCACCAACAAGGATTGATGAGTCATGGGTGAGGAAGCGTCGATTTGCACGACAGGACAACTGTATATTCCTTTAGATATACGGGTTGTCTACGAGTTGCGACACAAACTTCCTCGAGGGTCGATAAGGGTCAAAAGGTTGTGCAAAGGCACATGCAAATGATGCAAAAATATGGAACATATTATTAAACAATTAAGCAAACTTGACTTTCGAGTCTCACCCTCTTAAACAAATCCCCAGTGAAGTCGCCACTGTAAGGACCCGAGATTTCTACGGCCACGGAGTGCGTCCTTATAGAAAATTTGTCAATTGGGGCTTAGATAAGTTCAAGGGACCATCTAGTTAGAAAAGCTTTTGTAAAGACTTGAATTAAATAAAAACTATGAAAGAGGTCACAAATCTGATATCGGCGTTTTATCGAAGGGACAAACCAAAAGGACAACCCAATAGCTTGATAAGTGAACTAATCATGTTTTTAGAAAAACTCCCGCTTATATAAAACAAATAAGTACCCAAGAATAAATGGTTCGGGGGCGAAGGAACAAGGTGGGAAGGTGTTAGGCACCCAACTCGCCCGTTTTATGACGGCCTCTACTAACTCAAGTTTGCTTAAAAATTTAAAGACATAATTCCACACAACCCGGATTAACAACCTAGACTTAGACGATTAATTGGTTCATCACAAGTATCACAACATTTATTTTTAACCCTTATTTAGACATGTATTTGATTTGACAAGTTGGGCAGCACAACGACTATACAGACAATATTTAGGAAGCAATAAAATGTCATTCTAGCATGATATCTACATTATGACTACTGGGAAATAAACAAGTAATTTAATTTGAGCCCTCAGGAATTTGTACCTGAACTGTAGGCTATATTTGACAAGAATAGTAAAAATATATCTCAAGTTTGGAAGAAAGAGGGGGAAGCTCGGTGTCAATACTCCCGAGAATAGAGGTTGTCAACTGTAGACCGTGTGTTCTGAACTGACGGTAAAGGGTTGCTTATATAGGCGAGGGAGGTAGGGATTGACGGCTGAAAAGGAGCCAAAATTTTGATTTGGGCCGAAAAAAGAGTCGGGCCAGAAGCAGGGTCAGGGCCGCTAGCGGCCCTGGGAATTTGGTCAGCGCCGCTAGCGGCCCTGGGCCGCTGATGGCTGTCAGCTTGCCATCTGGATGTTGTCCGGGCCATATCTCACTCGTTTGCGCTCTAAATTGGATGATTCAAGATGTGTTGGAAAGTTTATTTGGTCTAGTTTCAAATGGCTTTGGTTTCAGGCCCAAATGTTTTGTGGATCTCCAGATATACCTGAAAGAGTAAGGAGAGGTCAGTTTTGGAGTACGCATAAATGTTGGGCTCGTAACTCCTTGGTTATGAATATGGTGTGGGCTCATGATATGTAATTGGAAAGCTATTTGAATAAGGAATCCAAACACATAAGGCTCAAAAATTAAATCAGCCAAATGAACTCCCAAATAAGGATGGGAATATGGTCCACAGTAGTGAAGGAGTGTTTGGAGGAAAAACCTGAGACCTTATCTTAACTATTAAAGCAAAAATAACAGTTCCAGCTTAAAAATTACTCCTTTCATCATCGGGCTTTTGCGGAGAAATCTGAAGACGCTGTTTTGGCATCTAGACTTCTACATCGTCCTCGCCCGAGAATAGAGTCGGAAATAATGGTGGTTTGAAATTCAATAAGTCGTTGGAAAATATGGAAGAAAATTATCGTTGCTCGACAATAATCATTCATCGGTAAGAATTATTGTCTCACGTCGAAAATGTTTATTATTGTTATTACTTTTTGTTGTGGTCGGAGTAGTCCTACCTAATTAGTATTGTTCAAGCAACAAACTTTGAACTGTTCATATTCATTTTTCCTCTCAGAATTTTTTTTTGGCACCAAATGCATATATTTTTCCCCTTTTTGTCAAAAATATTGGCGCACTTTTTCCCTACCACAAAGTAAAAAAATATTAATCTTCCAAATTGACATGTGGAAGGCTCAGATTAATTGTGTATATGCCCCACATACACTAAGGGTGTGTTTAGTTCATCGTTTGGAAGGAAAAGAAATCAACAAAGGTAAACAGGGGTAAAAGAATGGAATGAATGAAAATGATTACTTTTCTTGTTTGGTTCACTGAAGGCAATAGATTTTCATTCCCTTTGTTGTAATTTGGTTCACTGATGATAAGGATTCATCTAAATTTTTTTTAAATAAATTCCTTCAACCCACATCAAAAATATTATGGCAGTGAATTTGTTTGAAGGTGTACACTATAACAAATATGCTAATTGGGTACTTTTTTCTCCACACTTAAAAGCGTGGAGAAAAAAATCTAGTGATTTTCTACACTTCTCATAAACTGCGGAGGTTTTCAATGCTTGTTGCATGGTAGACGATCTTGTCGTTCCAATAGGCGGGCCCAGAAGTAAGTCAAAACATCAAAATCGTGCACCTCATTACATCGCGGTGCATCATTGCATCTTATCCTAATTGTTTACTCTCTCTTCTCGTCAGGATCTCTCCCATTTCGTTGCCTACCACTCTCGATCTGAATCCCCACAAAGTTAATTTAATCTCAACAAACTTTGCTGGCCTTATTGGAGATGGCCGTGTTTTGTCCAATTTTTGCGATCTGAGTCTATTAATTATAAGTTCAATTATGAGAACTGTAACGACCCGGAATTTAAATCTCGATTAATTAGTGCTAATCGAGCTCAAAACGGCCCAAGATCAAGATTTACTTAATAATGCATCATAGTCCGGTTCATTATCGTTGTATCCGCTTTTAGGAAAAACGGATACAAGGCTAAAAGTATTTACATACCTTAAACAAAATATAAAATATTGTTCTAAAGTTATGACGACGTTGCTTGACCCCCAAATTACTAGTATTATGCGACACGTCCATGCATGCACTGGGTTCCAACAACTGCTCCAAAAATATGTCCGAGCATTCATGTTCACAAATAAAGAAGAAAATTAGCGTTTTGCTAATCAAATTCACCCATTTGCGTAAAAATAAGATAATAGAATAAAATTTGTAGAAACCTCACCATTTTATGATCCATTTTCCGTTTTTTGTCAAAAATAAATAATTATTATGTGAAGTGTTTGTATATTATATATGCACATAAAACATATTCAAGTCTAAACCTTCATTAGTCCACATATCCCAAATTGTCACTCATAATCTCATAAACACCATTTAATTCGAAACACCAATATATAATAATAATAATAATAATAATAATAATAATAATAATAATAATAATAATAATAATAATAATAATAATAATAATAATAATAATAATAATAATAATAATAATAATAATAATAATAATAATAATCAAGCACACAAAATTAGTCCCTAATTTAATATTAGTCATTTTGATATTAGGTGGTAGGAAGAGCATGCATGTTTAAGGTTCAACATCCTTAAAACGAATCATATCATAGATCTCAATTTTCATACCATCATTCGACCTTTCGTCCCATATCATATAAATATATCAATTGGATTTTCTAATCCATTCATCATCATAAACTCGGGTTTCATATACTCATCATTCATCATAGTGTATACACTTCCTCAAACATGCTCTTCAATATTTCAAGGGCGCTACTCTTGAAAGCTACCACAAATTATCTTATTTACTAGTCTATCTAGCACACAAGTATTTTTCCTTTAGGTTGGGATAAACTGATAACTTGATATAACCAATTTAAGTTAGTCTTAATCTTTGTCTCACAAAAGAACACCAATGTACATTCATTATATACTTAGTAAAATTATTTCAGCATTTTAGCCATCCTTCCATCATCACAAAACCGAACACAACTCCTCCAAGAATCCAACCAAACACACTCCAATTGTTCACATAATTTATCTTGCAATAAGAATTACACAAACCACCTTACAACTTCTCAAAATCCACATGCACACAAGTAATTATTAATAATCTCAAGTTCAATCAACCATCACTCAAGAACAACTTATACAACTCAAGAAACAGTCGAATATCACCAAACAACAATTAATTTCACAATTGACACTTAAAATCCATCTTTCACCCTTCGAAAATCACATAAAAATTAATCCAACAAGTATTGTTTGAAAATCATTCAACAATCATTCCACCTTCATATTCCTCCTTTTGCAAATCATTTTACAGTTTTATAGGGGAAAAATAATGGACATGAAATTTGCCTTGTTTGAAGATTCAACGCACTTTCTCTTTCTTGTCTTCTTTTCCTCACAACTCGGCACTTTCATAAGTGTCTAACTGTAGACGCCAAAAAAGCGCCTTCAGATTTCTCCGCAAAAGTCCGATGATGAAAGGAGTAATTTATAAACTTGAACTGTTATTTTTGCAATGATAGGTAAAATAAGGTCACAGGTTTTTCCTCGATCACTCCTTCATTTCTACTTCATTTAAAAGCCCCTTTCAAGAGCTTTCCATTTCTTCCTTCCGTGTCCAAATACGATTCCACACCTAAGATTTATGGCCAAACAAACTTTAGGGTCAAAACAGATGTAGTCGAAAACTGTGGACCGCGTTTCCAGCCTCATTTGGGAGTTCATTTGGTTGAATTAATTTGTGAACCTTATATTTTTGGATTCCTTATTCAAATATATTTTCAATGACATATCATGAACCCACACCACATTTCCAACCAAGGAGTTACGAGCCCAACATTGATGCGTACTCCAAAACTGACCTCTCCTTATGCTTTCGGGTATATCTCGAGATCCACAAAATATTTAGACCTGAAACCAAAGCCATATGAAACTAGACCCAATAAGCTTTCCAAAGCATCTTGAATCATCCAATTCCGAACCCAACAAGAGTGAGATATGGCCCGACCAAAATCCAGGTGGCAAGCTGACAACCGTCAGCGGCCCTGGGATAAAACCCAGCGCCGCTAGCGGCACTGACCAAATTCCCAGGGCGGCTAGCGTCCCTGGCCAGTGCCGCTAGCGGCGTTGACCCTGCTTCTGCCCCGACTCATTTTTCAAGCCCAATTCGGCTCTTATCTCATTTTCAGCCGTCCAACCCTACTTTTCCATGCCTATAAATACAACCCTCCACCCTCAGTTCAAAACACACAGTTTACAGTTGACACCCTCTATTCTCAGTAGTATTGACTCTGAGCTTCTCCCTCTTTCTTCCAAACTTGAGATCTTGTTTTTACTATTTTTGTCAAATACAGCCTACAGTTCAGGTACAAAATCCTGAGGGCTCAAATTAAATTAATTGCCTAATTATTTATTTTCTAGTAGTCATAATGTAGATATCATGCTAGTACACGTTTTTTATTGCTTCCTAAATATTGTTTGTATAGTCGTTGTGCTGCCCAACTTGTCAATCGAATGCATGTCTAAATAAGGGTCATTAGTAAATGTTATGATGCTTGTGATGAACAAATTAATAGTCTAAGTCTAGGTTAGGTTGTTAATCCGGTTTGTTTGGAATTATGTCTCTAAATTATTAAGCAAACTTGAGTTAGTAGAGGCCGTCATAAACGGGCGAGTTGGGTACCTAACACCTTCCCATCTCGTACCTTCGCCCCTGAACCCTTTATTCTTGGGTACTCATATGTTGTATATGATCAGGTGTCTTTTTAAAAACATGATCAGTTCACTTATCACGTTATTGGGTTATCCTTTCGGATTGTCCCTTCGATAAAACGCCGATAGTAGATTTGTGACCTCTTTCATGGTTTTTATTCAATTCAAGTCTTTACAAAATCTTTTCTAACTCGATGGTCCCTTGAACTTATCTAAACCCCCAGCTTACAAATTTTCTATAAGGACGCACTCCGTGGTCGTAGAAATCTTGGGTCCTTACAGTGGTGAGTCAACTGGGGACTTATTTAGGAGGGTGAGACTCGAAAGTTAAGTTTGCTTAATTGTTTAATAACATGTTCCATATATTTGCATCATTTGCATGTGCTTTTGCACAACCTTTTGGCCCTTATCGACCCTCGAGGAAGTTTGTGTCGCAACTCGTAGACAACCCGTATATCTAAAGGAATATACAGTTGTCCTATCGTGCAAATCGACGGTTCCTCACCCATGACTCATCAATCCTTGTTGATGAAAAGAATTACAATCGATGTGTCGACCATCCGCCGAACGGAAATTGTAATTTGTCGTGGTAACCTCACAGGAGCCAAAAGCCTCTAACCCACATTTGTGCATCCGCTTGCTTGTTGTGCATGTGTCGTTGTAATGCCTGTGTGATCACATGTTTGCCTATAAACTGTGTTGTTATTATGCTTGCATGAATGCATGATTATCGCGATTATGTGCCAACTTATACTTACGTGCTAGGAGTCGTTTCTTTTATTTTTAGCTAGTTCCTAGTGCCCGAAGATGGTGCAGAATTCAAATTCAATGAACACTCATCATTTTCCCAATGATATATTCTAAAAAGTCATGAACAATTGTCTAGGATATTTTTAGTAAAAAAAAAAAGCCAGTGTCTCAATTTCCCCTCTCCCTTTTCTTATTTCTGTATTTTCTGTTTTCTTTTGATGTAATTCAGATTCGGTCCAAAAAAATATAAAAAAAAAATTCGGGAAAATAAAACAAAACCAAAAAATGCCGAAAATTAAAGCAAAAAAAAAAGATAAAAAAGAGACCGAAATTTCTTTTTTTTTTTTTTTTTTATCCCATTTTTCATTTTCTTTGAGTCTAGAAAAAAATAATTAGGATAGTCCATTTTTTTCTATTTTTCTTATTTTCGTTCATTGACTTTATTTTCCTTGGGTATTAGGGAAATATTTGGGCATTTAGGCTTAAGAACTTTTCTCTTTTAGACAATGTGTTTTCTATATGTGGGTCAATCTTCATTCGATGAGAGTCTCATGGTTTTTTGTTACTAAGTGCTCCGTGCTTCCTATTCAGGATAGAATTCGAAGAAGAAAGATTGGGCTAGGGTTCGTTTCATTTCCCTACCATACTTTGATTCAAGCCACTTTGATCGCGTCATGATCAGGACAGTCCAAGAGTATCTGGTCGAGATGACTAACTGAATGGATAGGATGGAAGCCGACATCACCAACATTAAGTCAAGACAGTTGTGTGACACGCCAATGTTCGTCCTTTTGTCTGAAAACCGGAAATCCATGACTCCAAGAAAGCCTGATCCTGTCCCCAAGGACCAGAAAAGAAGCGCAAGAGCGATGCATCATCCTCCAATGTCACATCAAGGGAATACTACGTACCCCGGAATAAGCCAAACATGGAATTCTCTCCATTGGGAATAACTCACAGTATAGCTTTCGAGAGATTAGTAGACAAAGACATGCTCCGACCCATAGGTCCCACTCCATAACCAAGTACCAAGGGTCGTAATTGGAAAGAAGGCGATTACTGCAAGTATCACCAAGGGAAAGGGCATGACACAAATGAATGTTGGGCCTTTAAGCACATCATCCAAGACAAGATAGACAATGGCACACTACCATTGCCTAAAGCTGAAGAAACCGGAAGTTTTGGCAACCTCCTAGGAGCAATCAATCATATTGCAATTGAGGAGCCCAAAGATTACTCTCACCTCATTAAAGACGAGGAGGCCATTTTGATTTCTCAAAGATCCTATGAAGAAGAACCAGACATAAAATGCCACAAAATAGTAGATGACAAAAATCCAGTACAAGAAAGTCTGGCTCGTATAATCAAGGAGATACAAAAGATGAGAGAGAAGGTTGACATCCTAGAAGAACGCACCTCCAAGTGCAGAAACACAGTCATCTTGACCGAAGAAGAAACTTAGTGGGGCCAAGACCTCCTGTATCACAAGATGTCCAAGTATGGGTATGTTCGTCCAAGGACACCCACATCAAAGCTCCTACCGACAGATGGAATCCATTTCTGAGCTGCACCTATTGCGCAGCTGAGGGACACCACATCAATCAGTGCAGGCATTTTAAGGGGCTAGTCGTGCGTTTCATTGACCAAGGGACGATGTGGTCACCATGCACTTGGACAGTCAGCTGGTATCGTCATAGTCACGAAAAGTATACCCCTCTCTTTGCACCAATTGAAGCGGTTATGAACGCGCTAGTATGGAGAGGTGACATTCAGCCTTACATCCCTTTGGAAGAGGCAAAGTCAGAACCGGGAGAAAACCGACTTTATTGCAAGTATCATCGAGTATTCGGACACCATACAGATGACTGCCTACGTCTAAAAGACGACGTCCAAGGTGTCATTGATAGAGGAGAAGTTCCGCCACCACTGAGGGATGGCAACATGGATGATGAAGCCTGAAACTAATTGGTTACCCGTAGGAGCTAGAGAAACAGAGTCTGAGTCCCTAAGTTTTTTCGAGTTAGGATCTTAGCTAAATATTTAGGTTGAGTCTTGAATAGGGGGTGTTTCCCTTTTTATTTTCCTTCTAACTCTACTTTCTTTTTGACGGGTATTGGAGACCCTCTTCTCTAAAGTCATGTGTGTTTATCCATTTTTGCAAATTAATAAAAGTCCTGTTGCTCATTTCTTTCTTTGTTTAGCTATTGACAAATCCAATGAATACAAAGTTGCACAAATCATTAACTAATCAATTTAAGCAATGTAAGTAAACTTCGCAAAGCAAGAATGCAGATTTTCACTTTTTCAGGAACTCGAGTGGCTGAACTCCCTCAACGATGCCGCTCCAAAAGAAGAAGCAAGCCAGCCTTTTGCAACAACCTCGACAGGGAGATGACTTTGCTCCGATCGAAGAAGATCCTTGGTTCCAAGACGTCTTCAACTACATCACCAAAGGCATATACCCTCAAGACGCACCACTAAGAACTCAACGGGCCATCCGTCTCTTAGCGGCATAATACATAGAATACAAGGGGGTTCTGTACAAGAAATCCCACAACGGGGTTAACCTCAGATGTGTGACCTCCGAAGAAGTTGCAGAGATTATGGACGAGGTACATAATGGGGTGTGCGGACCACACATGAATGGTCGAATGCTCTCCAGGAAGGTTCTACGACTGGGGTACTACAGGACTACTATGGAAAGGGATTACTACGACTACGTTGAGAAGTGTAAGAAGTATCAGATATATGCCAACCTGCAGCATATGCCACCCTCGATGCTCCACAACTTCACACCCCCTTGGCCGTTTTCTACATGGGTGTAAGAACCCCTCACCTTTCCGGAGCCTACCGCGAATTGATTTTAGTTGGAATTAATGGTTCTTAGATAATATGCCGCATGCGATTCAAATTAATTATAAGGAACAACAATTTGCAAATAAGAAGCCGCCACCAATTTTTAAGGAAACAATTGAAAACCATCAAACAGTGCACCCAATTCCTATTGAGAATTGACTCATGCCCATGGGGACTAAATATTGAGTTCGTGGATGTAGGTACGAAATAAATAAAACGAATCTCATCTAAATCGCCCGTATAAACGACCTCTACTAAGCCTATCCATGTCAAATACTTATTTATGCTATATGGTTCCATACAAGTCCGGTCGTCCAAGATCCTAAATTACTAGGCGAGTTAAGAACAACCAAATTACCTATGTTATCACTTTGCACAATTTATATCCAATTTACATGCATACTATTAACAAGCATATACAAGATTTAAAGCATTAAATTAACGCTCCAACCTACCAACTTTGTTAAACGCGCCAAGTATTGTATATGCACATCAATAAAACCGATAGTAACTTCAAACGAATGATAATGATGTAAAGACAATAACTTTATGCTAAAATAAACCTAGGAGGCTACTATATGCATGCAAAAACTACAAAAAGATGCAAACTTGCATAAACTAATAAAAAGATGCTAGCTTTATATTAACTAAACATGCATAATTATGTACAAAACCCAAAGCATGAAAATTTATTCAACCATAATCAAAAGCTAAATAGAACATGATTAACAAACAGTAAATAAGAGATTTAATAAAGAATTAGGCCAGGATGGTTAAGCTGGACATTCTATTCGAACGGGACTAGTAGAATTGGGATTGCTCTTTGATCTTGGGTGCTAGGCTAGGTGTAATTCTTGTTTGGATCTTCAGATTTCTGAATTCTCTTTGATTTGGGAAAATATGTGCTTTCAATGCTCTCAAAATTGTGCACTGACTGACCTCCTGCAAAAGAGGGTGAAAATGAGCATTTATAGAGTTAAGGGACGAATTTAGGAGCATAGGGCAAGAAGCCCGGTGCCAAAACTCGGCCCAACCAAAAAGACCGCTCATCGGCCCCACGGAGGGCAGCTGGGGCCATCAGCTGCCGCTGGGGCTCAGCGGCTGGCCTAATAGCCCCTGCTGTCACGCGTTGGCCGCCGAGCAGGCTGCGATGGCCGCCAGGCCTGACGGCGCGCACGTGACTAGGTTTTTTTTACTTTTTGTGCTCAGTATATTACGAAATTGCCCTTGGGCTGACCCAGGGGGCCGGGATTGAGCGGTTTTGACCCAAATCTTCGAGACGCGATATCTCTTGATCCGGGAACCTGAATGAGGCAAGGTCAAAGGCGTTGGAATCCTTATAACAAGGGTTATCCAAAAAATGAGGTTTCAAGGAATTTGGTCTAGATTTTTGAGCAATGTCCTTTTCTACATACGTCCATGTTAATCCATTACCATCATCATCGGGCGTTGGGGTGTCAGGTGATGAGAACCGATTAGGGTGTGTACAGAAGCCCCCACTTTGGCCGAGCTTGAAAAAGCGAAGGTCAATGTATTTGCTAAAAATGTCTACAATGTGTTTTTTTTTTAAATGCTTTATGTTAGAAAGAAATGAAAGATAGACTCCTGACCGCCTGTGGTCAGGGTTACCTGCTTTGTGTGGGCTGACGCGATGCTAATTTTAATAGCTTTGTCGTTTAAGAGCGTTGTGTTGCTCTGCTTTGCGGGTGCCAACATGACGCTAATTTTAATAACCTCAACGTCAAAGAGCGTTGTGTTACTCTGCTTTGCGGGTGCCAATGTAACGCTAATTTTGATAGCCTCGACGTCAAAGAGCGTTGTGTTGCTCTGCTTTAGTTGTTGTCGATGTGATGCTAATTTTAATAGCTTCAACGTCAAAGAGCGTTGTGTTGCTCTGCTTTAGTGATGCCTGTGTTTGGAAAATTGTGCCTGCAAAATAAAATAAAGTGCATGTGCCTGTAACAGATTAGATATAAGGCTTGCGCCTGCAAAAATAGATAATACCGGGTCCCTGGGATAGGAAACCAAGCTGTGGGGGAAAAAGAGTCATTTCGGGCGATATGTTCAAATCTCCCAGGCTTCAAACGGTCCAGAAACGGAATCCCGCGCGAAATTTGAACTCGTGGGCCCGCCCCGAGAGGGGCAAACGAAAGAGCTGATTCGGCGGCCATGCGTAGGGCCGTCGAGCGCTGGGCGGCCTTTACGGGCCCGCTCAGCGGCTTGGAACGCCGTGCGGAGGCTACGAGAGGGGCCGCCCGGCCTGGCCGCCAGGGCTAGCGGCTGGACCGCTGACCCTGGGCGGCCCTGAGCCGGGCTGCTGGGCCGGTTCAGAGGCGAAAACGGGGCTTTTTGTGTGAGGGAGACGAATTTTGGGTCATTCTTCCCCAAAATTTCGAGACTCCCTCTCTCTACCTCCATTGTTGCCCAATCTTCATTTCTTGCTCAAAATTGCTCAAAATTACTTCTTTTTGCTTGGGTTTGCATAATCTTTACATAATTAAAAGTCTATTTGTGATTTCTCACAAATTTGGGGTGAATTTGAGAGTGGGTTTTTGAAACCCTTGGAGAGAGAAAATCCCAATTCTTCATTTTTGCTTGTTTGCTCATAATTCTTCATGGCTCCTAAATTGGTGAAGAAGAGGAGTAGAAGGGCCGAGTTTCGGGAAGAGGTTGAAGAAATTGACATCTTCACCAAAGCTTTTCCTGCCCATGTCAAGCCTTCCAAGAGGAAGCCCAATGTGGCTTTTCCTCAAGATAGGTATACACGGTCGGATAGGATGCCCGACATCATTTGGGATCGGTCTGAGTTGCTCTTTCGACCGAAGACTCACTTAAGTTCCCGTGCTTCTAAGTTTTTGGTAAGCCTCAAACTTTGAATTCATAGTTTTATGCATTGAATTTTAGTTTATGTGCTTTGCCTTGAGTAGAATTGTGTAGAGATTGTATGCAATTGTCAAGCTTGTAGCGCATGTGATCTTGTGAGGCTTGAACGAACCTGAAAACATGCTTAGGATTGAAGATTTGATTGAAATGTGAACCTAAGAGGTTGCAACTTGATCATAGGAACCCGATGGGAATTTGAAGCCCCATGGTAATTATGGTTCTTCGGTGAAGCTTTTTAAGATCTTGCCCAAAGAGGTGCAGAGTGCAGTTTTGGGTGCGGGGTTTGGACCCCTTTTGAAAGCGGCGGACTCGGTTGAGCGAGTCAAGAGGTGCATTGTCCGCT
Source organism: Tetragonia tetragonoides (assembly GCA_038025085.1). Lineage (NCBI taxonomy): Eukaryota > Viridiplantae > Streptophyta > Magnoliopsida > Caryophyllales > Aizoaceae > Tetragonia > Tetragonia tetragonoides. The sequence goes on along the minus strand of CM076153.1, from coordinate 19,733,012 downwards.
TGTCCTTGGAGCGTTTTTTGGATACTACCAACACGTTCCACTTCCCTAATGGGGAGATGATGATCACTCCCTCGGAGTTTGCTATGCTGACCGGGGTGCCCTGCGTGGGTACGCCCATTGTGTATGACGTTTCCAGTTGGAAACATAAGACTAAGATGGTGAAGTCGTTTGGCCCTTGGGAGAACACCTGGGGTCATCATTATCGTCCCTATAGCGAGCTCTACGCTGCTTTGACTGACGCGAGGTACAAGAGAAATACCTCGGTGGAGCAGAAGGCGAGGATGTTCATCGCCTATCTCCTTGCCACCATTATCTTTGGTGACAAGGGAGAGCGTATTCAAGCTATTTACCTCCCTAGCTTGTTGGATTGGGAGAGGGTGAGAGAGTACAACTGGGGTTTGCCGGGCTACGCCAACCTCTTGAGGTGCATGCGGTTTGCTTGCCGCGTGAATGATGAGGGATACAAGCAGTCGACTCTTCCTCCCGTGAGCTTGTGCGGTTTTTGGAAGGCCTTGCAGGTGCGTTTTGTTGTACCCATTTTGTGATTTGCATGATTTAAGTGTATGGTGCTTAATTTCATGTTTCGATGTAGCCTTGGTTCTTTGAGCATTTCCCGGACCTGGCGCATACGGGCTGGGAGTCGGATTTCCCGGTTTGCAGGGCATGGCGTCATAGGGGTCCTGCGCCTTTCCAGACTCTTCAGCAGTACAGGGAGGCCCTCTTGTGCCTAGACCTGCACAAGGTAACGCAATTTTGCTTTTTTGTTGCACGGATTGTACTTCTTGGTGTGGAAATATCTTATGTTGCATGTTTATGTATTGACTACTTCCCATGGGCGAAGTACCATGGGTTGGCTTTGGATGCTGTCCTGGCATCTAGGGCGATAGACCGCCAGAGGATCTTGATTGCAGGTCCATTCTCTTTCGAGTGGTATTTAGGAGAGCGGTACTTCCGTCAGGTTTATCCTGATGTGGTGGGACCGAGGACTCCCTTGGATCCTCCCTCGACCATGTTCTTGGTGAGGTGCTTGTCTCGCGAGCAGGCTGCGGAGGCCATGGTGGGCTTGGATGCTATGCGGTATTTGAGGGAGCCTGCGGAGGACCTTACGGGGCACTACGAGCAGTTCCGTCATGATCGCCTCATGCCTTCATTTGTGGGCTTGAAGGTAAGAACTTTATATTTGATATTCTATTCCTTTCTTGTTTTGTTGGTTGCTAACCTTCTTTGCTTCATAGGAGCCTCGGGTTGATGCCATCGACGTGGATGTCCCGGATATGCGGGTCCGAGGTCGGGATTACGGCGGGAAAGAGTGTTGGGGAGAGGTCCCGATGACGGAGGACCTTGATGAGGACATCCAGGGCCTTCCTCTTCCAGTTGGCCATTCAGGGGTAAATTCATAATTTTACCTGTTGCATGTGATTTTTACTGCTTTCATGCTTGTATTGACTTTTCTTTGCGCAGCTTGACCGTGAGAAGACCGGGAAGGTCTTCAAGATGATGCATGCCATGAAGTCTTGGATATCTCGAGCTCTTTCGAAGGGCACTTGCTCGAGAGCTGACTTGTATAAGGTGAGCTTGACTTTGCATGTTCAAAGTTGTGTGTTTTGAGAAATGTATCTTATATGTTTGGTGTGTTGCAGGTTGAGTACCGTCGGCCACTTCCTCATCGGTCACGACAGGTGGTTATGTCTGATGATGAGGTCGTGAGCTCTCCTGAGCGCAGCCCTTCACGCGAGAGGAGCCCTCGGAGGGAGAGTCCTAGGAGAGAGAGAGAGCCTGTGCATTGGACGGAGCGTCCTGGTGGGAGTAGGATGACTCAGTTTGTGGAGCCTACTCCTATGCCTATGCCGATGTATCCTTCTTATCCTGGGTATGCGGGGTATGCTCCTTATGACGGTCTTTACTACCAGCCCCCCCTGCTCCTATGATGCCTACCATGCCTCCTCGTTCTTCGTGGAGGTATGATTCGAGTTATGCTGGAGAGGGGTGCTCGTATCGGGAGCCTGCCCGTCACTCTTCCTTTGACCCTGGCCAGTTGGCGGCGTCAATCTTTGGTGATGAGCCACGGAGGTCGGAGGATCACTTTGAGGTGCTCCGCACGGATGCTGATGCGGGTGATGATTTTTATGATAATGTATTTGTATAAAATACATTTTTTGATCTTTTGAACACTTGTATTGAACAAATATTCGGACTTTGGTTTGTAAAATATTGCTGCTTTATTGGTCCCTGCATATAATTAGGCTAATGCATATGCATAGGTAGTCAAGCAAAAAGCGCAAGTAATAGCCATGTAGCAAAAAATTGTACAGCCAAAAAGTTAAAATTGGGTGTACCCTATTCCCCCTTTAAAAATGAAAAAAAGAAAGGGGTAGAAGAGGGCTGTCTCGAAAAAGGGGCTCGGTGGCCGAAGGAAGGCGCTCAGCGGCTGACGCGAAGGAGCGGGGGTCAATAAAGGGGTCGCCAGACTCAGCGAAAGGGCGCCGGAGGCTGAGCGGCTGCGCCGCTGGGCCTTGGCTGCCATATGGCTCGGCGGCTGTCCTATGGGCCGCTGAACCCATTTTTTCGACGGGTTGCCACATTTTCGTCTTTTTTCGTGCGAGCCCTATATAAGCCTTGGGTTAGTCCGATTTTGGGACATCACCTTCATAATTCCATAGCAATAGAGAGCTTTTTAGAGAGAGAAACCTCCAATTAATTTAGATTTCAGCCATGACAAGTTTTGAGGTTAAGTTTGATAAGTGGTTGCAATCTATGACCCCTGAAGAGAGGATGAGACTTGTGCCTTTTCACTTGAATGCTCTCTTCCACTTGAAGCAAGTTCAAGTTGTTTGGACCTTCTCGGGGCTGCGGTTGAATTTTGGGATGACAAACACCATGTTTTTAGATTCGGGTATAATGAATTGTGTCCTCTTCCCGAAGAATTTACTGCCATACTTGGATTCCCTCATGACCAAACTCCTGCAACTCCATGGCTCGGGGCCAACCTTGAAGGCTATTATAAAAGGTATCTCGGTTTATCCCCAACACAAGCCTCTTCCGTGGCTACGACCGGTGAGCTAGACCTCAATGGTGTGAGCTAGGAAATTCCCAGGGTCGCTAGCGGCGCTGACCCTGCTTCTGGCCCGGCTCATTTTCCAAGCCCAATTCGGCTCTCAGCTCATTTTCAGCCGTCCAATCCTACTTTTTCATGCCTATAAATACAATCCTCCACCCTCAGTTCAAAACACACAATCTAAAGTTGACACCCTCTATTCTCAGTGGTATTGACTCTGAGCTTCTCCCTCTTTCTTCCAAACTTGAGATCTTGTTTTTACTATTATTGTCAAATATAGCCTACAGTTCAGGTACAAAATCCTGAGGGCTCAAATTAAATTAATTGCCTAATTGTTTATTTTCTAGTAGTCATACTGTAGATATCATGCTAGTACACGTTTTTTATTGCTTGCTAAATATTGTCTGTATAGTCATTGTGCTGCTCAACGTCAATCGAATGCATGTCTAAATAAGGGTCATTAATAAATGTTGTGATGCTTGTGATGAACCAATTAATAGTCTAAGTCTAGGTTGTTAATCCGGTTTGTGTGGAAATTATGTCTTTAAATTATTAAGCAAACTTGAGTTAGTAGAGGCCGTCATAAACGGGCGAGCTGGGTGCCTAACACCTTCCCACCTCGTACCTTCGCCCCCGAACCCTTTATTCTTGGGTACTCATATGTTCTATATGAGCGGGAGTCTTTCTAAAAACATGATCAGTTCACTTATCGCGCTATTGGGTTGTCCCTTCGGTTCCTTCGATAAAACGCCGATAGCAGATTTGTGACCTCTTTCATGGTTTTATTCAATTCAAGTCTTTACAAAATCTTTTCTAACTCGATGATCCCTTGAACTTATCTAAACCCCCAACTTACAAATTTTCTATAAGGACGCACTCCGTGGCCGTAGAAATCCCAGGCCCTTACACTAACATACAATTGCTCTAATTAGTTCAAAATCAAGCTACGACACAAAAATGACTAATCAACTTCTAAAATCCCTTTTTAAGTTCAATTTCGAATCTAACCCATTATTTCTTCCTCTTTGAATTTCCGGCCATTACCAAGATCAATTTCCAAATTTTTAATATTTTTTTTTTTTGGTAAAATGTGAGATGTGTATATTACCAAAATAGCATTCAGTACAAAAATATAAGAGGGCATACCCTCTTTCCCACTACCACTAGATAGGTGCTTACCTTCTAGGAAGGGTCTCACCTTATCTAGTGATAGACTCAAACTTAAGCCTATTCAATTTTCTGCCTAGAACAAAACAACCAGCCATATTGAGCTAAAGTATGTAAAAGGACAAAACATAACTAAACCTCAAAGATAGAAAGGAAGAAAAAGCCAACAAACATAATCACTAAGGAGGAACCAAGAAAATTCCCTCAATGAATTTCTTGTCTGCAACCGTGGCCTTCCTTGGAATGCAACTTTCAATTTTCCATTTCATCATGTTTTTAACCTGTAAGAAACAGCTCTGTAGGGATTGCACTTTCTGCTCCCAGTATACCACATTTCTAACTTGCCAAATGCTGTATACCAAACTTGCAAACTCAACAACTATGACTTGTTTCTGACATTTGGAACCTTTGTATCTTCTGTATAATCACCTCCAAAAGGATCTAGTGTCTTTAAAACTGCGGATTTTCAGCCAACAGCAGGTGCTCTGGATACACTTTTGACTGTATGGACACATAAAGAACAAACGTGAAGATGTCTCAGTTGCATTACCACAGATTACACAAAGATCATCATCATTGACACCATAAGAGAAACGTTTATCCTTAGTTTTCAGCCTATTTAAGACAGATAACCAGCATATCATCTTGTGCTTAGGCACAGATAGACTATTCCATACCCCTTTAGACCATCCCACTCTTGGACGAGCTCCCATCAGCCATCTGTACCCAGAAGAAACAGTGTAAACCCCATGAAAAGACTAATGCCAAGAGTTTCCAAGATAACCACTCACTAACTTTTCCTTAACCTCACATATCTTTTTCCATGCCCAACTAGCATCACAAGGAGGGGAATGATCTTTTCAGTTTCGCAAATCATACAAGTGATGAATCCATTTGATCCAAAGATTGTCAGCCTTACTTGCAATTTGCCATACATATTTTCCCATTGCAGCTATGTTCCACAGATTTATGTCCATGACACCAAGCCCACCAGAAACTTTTGGCTTGCAAACCAAATCCCATGCTACAAGTGCATTGGTGTGAACAGTAGGCTTACCTGTCCAAAGATAGTTTCTACATACAGCAATAATCTTGTGTATCACTGTCTTCTGGAGCACAAATATTGTAGCCCAGTAGGTATGAATACTTAATAAGACAGAGTTTACAAGAGTGCACCTACCAGCATAAGAGAGGTGCCTAGAACCCCACCTTTTAATTTTAACAATCATTTTGTCAACCAAAATTTCACATGAAGCCATATTTAACCTCTTAGAAGAAATAGGAACACCTAGGTACTTAAAAGGGAGGGTACCTTTAGTAAAACCAGACATATCTTGTATCACTTGACAGATATCATCATCCATATTTTCAAACTACAAGGCTGATTTGGCAGTATTTGCAGAAAGACCAGAAGCTGCAGAGAAGGTGGCGAAACCCCGAAGGAAAAGAACAATAGAAGTAGCGTCTCCTTTGCAGAACATGAGGAGATCATCAGCGAAACAGAGGTGATTTAAATGAATATTCGCACATCCAGGATGGAAGGCAAACTGATCCCGTTGGCTAACAACATTTAGCCCCTAGAAAGATACTCCATGCACAAAAAGGAGTGGGGATAAAGGATCTCCTTGTCTCAACCCTTTTTTCCCTTCAAAAATAGTCATGTAAGGGAGCCATTCAAAGAGATTGAAAACTTTGCAGAAGTGACACAAGTCATTATCAAACCAGTAACATAACATATCACTCAAAAAAGACCAAAAAACATTTTAAATAATTTTAGTTTAAGCTTAGATTAATTAAGCTTTAGTCCAAACTTAACTCAAAAAGGACATGCAAGAACGTACAAGTTTCGGTTGAGTCGGGATTAACAAGAACAACACTTTTTTCTTGCCTTTTTTGTGAGATTTAAAAAGAGTTTCTTTTGGTTTATGATAGTTTAATTTAGTTCAAGAACTAAAAATGATCTAAGAGAATGAAGTGAAGATTTAAAGATAAAGATTGAGAATTTTTTTGGGGTGCATAAAGATTGAGAATTTACTTTGAACAAACTTGGGTTGGTGCGAAAATGAAGAGAACTTGTATGAACTTGGATGAATAGCTTTCATTAAGATTAAGCATGAACGTTAAAAGAATTTTGTGAGTTTTTGTTCATGGATTAAAGCTTAGAAAAATGAAGAATGTAAGATTGAAAAATTGGAGAGGGTTCTTACCTCAATGGTTCTTCACTACACCCTAGTGTAGCCAACTTGGCTACACCACCAGTAGTTTTTTTTTTATATTTTTTTTTCCAAACTAAAAAAAAATAATTTTTGTTTTGTGAATGAATTTCACTTCATTACTTTGTAGCGGTTACCTCATTATTTTACAACCGAGGCTTCATTACTTTATAATCGTCACTTCATTACACTGTTTAGTGTATTTGTAATAAAGTGGTTTGTTGTAGTAGTGAAGTGGGGTGTATGGTAATAAAGTTGTGGCTATCTCGTAATGAAGTGATGATGTGTTGATAGTAAATAAAATGGGGTGTGTTGATAATAATGAAGTAGTGGTATGCGATAATGAAGTGGCGGTTATTTGATAATGAAGTATAGGTCTTTGGTAAAAATTTAAAAAATAAAACTTCTTTTAAATAAAAAAAGGGCGTTGGGTCGATATTGAAGTGGCGGCTATCTGATAATGAAGTATAGGTCTTTTGTTAAAAAAAAATAATAACTTTTTTGGTAAAACAAAAATAAATAAAAAATACAGGTGACACACACGAGCTGCGCGTGGGTGCGTGTATGCCACGCGCGTGTTAGGGCACCGAGGTGTGTTATAACCAAAGCTTAAAGACGGAACACTTATTGTAAGAACCCTCGCCTTTCGGCGCCTAATTGAAATAATAATTAATATGTTATAGGTTCTTAAATAAAAGTGATTGATTGATATTGGGATTAAGGGAATATTGAACAAATGAAGTCGCGACCAATTTTTAAGGAAAAAATTGGAAACCATCGATGTGCACCCAATTCCTATTGGGAATTATGACTCATATAACCCAAAGACCAAAAATTGAGTTCGGGGGTGTGGGTACAAAAAAGACAAAACGAATCACATCTAAATCGCCCGTAATAACGGCCTCTACTAATCCTATCCATGTTGATTCTTAATTCACATAGCAAGGTTCTAAACAATCCAGTCGTCCAAGATCCTAAATTAACTAGGTAGGTTGAACAAACCAAATTATTAAAGTTATCACATTGATGATTATCCAATTGCATGATTTGATTTATAGAACACAACCATAATAATATAAATATGTTTCCCAACCTTACCGTGCTAGCTTAACGTGCCAATTGTCAATTTGCATGAACAAACTTGTTAGTAACTTCAATGGAAGTAAAATAAAAGATATAAACTTTAACTACATGTTAGCATGCTAATTAAATTGATTAATCATGGAAAACATGCAAAGATATGATATTTACAATAAACATGATAATTATAAGAAAACTAGAAAATAAACTAAAAAGTATGAAAATCATGTAAGGATAATAATTAAGCTAACCTATTCATGATAATCATAAAAACAATAATTAAAATTGATCTACATAGGATAAACTAAATAGAACAATTAAAACATGCAAAGAATATTAACCATGATCATCACATAAATAAAACATGATTTGAAAATAGATTTAAGAGTTGAAAAGATGAGCCCTCAGGTTGAACCTTGATTGTACTAGAATTGAATGTCAATTGCTCTTGATATTGGACTTGATCTTGGGGTGAGACTTGTTCTTGATTAGGGTTTAAAGATGGGTTTGATTGATGTGACTAGGGTTTGAATGGAATAGATGAGAGAGAGAGAGAGAGATTAGGGTTTTCTTGAGTTGAATCCCGTAATAATGAATTATGTCCCCGAAAAACGGAGTGTAGAGGGGTATTTATAGGGATTGGGCCGAAAAGGAGGTCAAATTAGGGTTCTGGGGCCAAAAACGGTGCCCAGCGGCCCCCGGAGCGCCGCTCGGGGCTCGGCGGCCTCGATAGTGCAGCATAGGCTCAGCGGCTGGGCCGCTGGGGCTCAGCGACTGGCAGCTGGGGCCGGCAGCCCACTTCACGGCCTTTGCTCCCACGAAAAGGCCGCTTGAGGGCTAGTTTGACCTCCGATTGGCCTGATTCTTGGTGAGTTGGATTCCTTGCTCAAAGGGCTTTTGTTTGACATATTGTGGCCTCATATTGCACGAGAATACTATGAGTTATGGCCCAAACATTAGAGAGGTGTCTGTTTTGGCGCATTAGTAAATCATTGGATCGTATCTCCTTCGTTTCTAATGGGATTTTGGCCCATAATATATCATTGGAAAGATAATTCAAAGAGGAATACAAGTCTAGTGGGATAATACTCCAATTAATCCTTGAATGGCTAAAAATCAGTCTTGAACCGTGATAAGCGGGTATGAGAACATCGTTTTTAGCCCGTAACTTCATTAACTCATAACTTTTGACTCCGGTATCCGTTTGGGACAAATGAGATGGAGTTGGAAATCTTATTGAAAGGGCTATTTTATGGTATGTAAATGTGAAGGGTTCGGAATAAATATGGATAATGGGAGACAAATAAGCACCAGAACTTTGAGTATTGACATTCAATTCATTATGTTCATTATTGGTTATCATCATTGGGGATTTGAAAAGGGGAAATCGATTTAGGTGTTTACAGAAACCCCCACTTTGGCCGAGCTCGAGTAGAGCGAAGGGCAAAGTATGCACATTTTGAAAACATGCAATGCAATCACATATTGAAACCGTCGATGAAGACGTTGATGTTGATGTTGATGGCTGTCAGGATTGCCAAGTTGACTTGAATTCAAGATGGCGGTCGGGGTCACCGGAATGACATGAAATTGAATATGGCAGTCAGGGTCGCCGGATTGACTTAAAATTGATGTTGACTGTCAGATTTGCCAAATTGACTTGAAATAGATGGATACGGCTGTCAGGATCGCCAAATTGACTTGATCGAATTAAACATGGCTGTCAGGATCGCCAGATTGACATTGAAATTGAATACGGCAGTTAGGATCGCCAAATTGACTTGAATGATTTGAATATTGACTTGAATATTGAAGATGGCTGTCGGGGTCGCCAAACTGACTTGTGGGGTTGACTTGAGTTGAGTATTCCCTGTAAATGCAATTGCAAAGACACACACAAACATGGCAATGCAAACACACACCATGGCAATGCAAACACACAAACATAGCAATGTGAACACATATTCGACCAATAGACACACATAGGAGATTTACTTGAACTTGAAATGGGACTCAAAACCCCAACATAGAAAGCAGAATGAAAAATAAAAAAGATTTTGAAAATTGATTTTAGAAAAGACTTAGGGGTCCAAAGTAAAAACAATTTCCTTGATCGAATTGAATAGGAGGGTCTCGATGGAGCCTTCACCTTGGATGGGTGGTACTTCTTGAATGATCTTCCATATCAGAGTTTGGAGGAACATTTGCTGGATTGATGTCGAGCCTTGAGCGCGGAGTTTGATTATTCGAGTATTGAAAGACTTTACACGAGCCAGAGAGTATAGACATGATGGATGATTGAAGGAAATGTATGGATCGAAATAAATAAAACAATTTGAATTGTGGACTAGAATTGGAAGGGTTGATAAAGGAAGCACATTGATCGTGAAGGTGATGGATAGAAAGAAATGGGTTCAATGATCGAGTCCAAGTTCTAGGCTCTAAAGAATGATCCACGGAACACTTGAGGTAATTCTTAGAAAACCAAGTTGATCAGAGATTGTATAAAGGGAATTTTTGATGATTAAATTTAGAATGTGGCCGAGCCTTGAGAGAAGCTGCCTACGTATCCTTGTGGAATCAGGCCAGACGTAGTTCATGGATTTTTATTTTTTATTATGCCCTTAGTTTTTGCCTGAATCATTGTCTTGGATGATCGATCCAGCGGGCTTGCCCTAAATTTTGCCTAGGCCATTAAATGAATGGGCCCAGCGGGCTTTTTACTTGACTTTAATGCCTTAACTTTTGTGTAGGCCGCCCTTACGGGTTTTCAACCTAGCGGGCTGCACATGTTTTGAGTGTCAAATCTCTAAGAGGACTTTTGGGTTGTAATGCAAGGCTTGGGTTTGGGTTACCAAAGAAAGGGTTATTAAGGCTCAAAGTCTTATCAAAGCCCCCAGTGTGCATATTATCACCTTACGTTTCGAGAAGTGGATTGAACATGAATTTCATTTCTTTTCTTTGACTTTGATTTTCTCTTTTGCTTTTGCACTTTAAACATTTTTCTTTTTTTATTTTTCTCTTTCTCTTTTTTTTCAAATCTTCTGACTCTTGGAATTCCACATCTCTCATTGATGGTGACATTGTGGCTTGCACACTATCACACCCCCCAGGTTAAGAATTATGTGGGTATGAAATGAATGGCTGTGTGTTTGAGGCCCAACTTGGCTGCAAGCGGATTTTGGATGTGGATTGAAAAGGATGGATAAAGGGTGACAAATGAATGCCTCTTGTCCTCGACTTGACTTATGGACACATGCTTTTATTCTTATTTTTGTCCTTTGACTTGAATTGATCATCTTTTCCCTTAGCATCAATGAATTATTGCAACTTGGATTCATCATTGAATTTGAGTGTTCCATGGATAGAAGATATAACACAATAGAGAAAAGTAATTGACTTTATTGAATCGAAAGGAAGAAACACACGGCTAAGACTTGATAACCTCTAAGTAGACTTGAACTCGAATTGGGAAAGAAAGAACTGGGAGGGACTCTCCGACTCATGCTAATCTTATTGAATTCAAAAACAAAACAAAATTCTAAGAGAAGACTAGTCTTGAAGGCGCTTGACATCTTGATGCTTCTCTTGATGCTCTTGGCTTGAACTTCAAAAATGGGCCTCTAGAGTGGTGACCTCTTGGCCTAGTGGTTATGGCCTAATGGATTACTGTTGTTATTGGGTTTGTTCATATCTGGAGTTGGGATAGTCCCATTATCTATGAGATCTTGGATCTTATGCTTTAGAAACCAACAGTCATCAGTGTTATGACCTCGGCCTCGATGGAACTTGCAAAAAGTTTCGGAATCCCACGATTTGCTTCGATTCTGTGGAGATGGGTCTGGAGTTGGACCTTTAGGGTGAAGATGCCCAATTTGTTGTAGTTTCTCGAATGCTTTACTTTATCTCATGCCCAATGGGGTGAAGATCCTTTGAGGTTTGTTGGCATTATCTTCATTTAAAGAGTTAACCTCGGGTCCTTTAAAACCATTACCCTTTTTGTCTTTGGAGTAGTTGGAGTAGTTGCTCTTACTCTTTGTGGATTGAAGGTGTTCCTCAATTTGGATCCCAACCTTATAGAGTCTATCTAAGGTCTCAATGGGCTGGAACATTATAAGTTCTTGGTATTTGAGTTGAAGGTTCCGAACCACAATCCTTACTTGATCCTCTTCGGAGGGGCGATTGATGAGTTGGGCCGCCTTTTCCCTCCATCGAGTCAAGAAAGGAATAAAATCTTCCTTTTCACTTTTCTTGGTCACTTCCAACTCCCTTAGAGTCATGGGGAGTTCATTGTTGTAGGAGTATTGCATTACAAATTCTTCTTTGATAGAAGTCCAAGATTTGGCCTTGAGTGGGCCTAAGGTTTTGAACCATTTAGAAGTTGGGCCTTCGAGTGTCATTGGAAAGATCTTTGGATAAAGAGTTGAATCAATCCCTTTGATAGCCATACATGTGGTAAAACTCCTTAAGTGACCATGTGGGTCTTCCACTCCCTTGAATTTGGGGATATCAAGTAATGTGACCTTTTTGGGTAGTTTGGAGTGGAGGTCGGTCTCGTGCTCCTCTTCTTCATCCATATAGCAGGTGCTATATTTAGAATTCTTGCGCATGATTTGCTCGAGCTTTTCAAGCCTTTTATCGAGCTTAGGGGGAAGAGGGATGTCATCCTTTTCTTCATCATCAGTGTGAGGTTTAGACTTAACATCCTCCCTAAGTTTCTTGATTTCGATATCTTGCGCTTGGAGACGAGTATCAATCAGTTTCAATTGCTCGAGAATGGCTTTGAGATCATCATCTCCTAGCATGGTAGAGATTGGGCTTGAACTTGAAGTATAATGTTCAGGTGGACTTGAAGGTGGTGATTGAAACAGTTTCCTAATGAACCTACTGTTGGTACTCGAACGCTCCCACTTTGGGCTTGACTTTCCTATCCTGGATCAAAGGATGAATCAGAAAAGGGAAAAGGAAAAAGAAATTGAAAAGGAAAAAGAAAAAGAAAGAGATTTATCCACCATTCTAGTCCCTTATTTTTTGATTTTTTATAATAAAAAAAAAATTGAATATTTTCGAATTTCCGTTTGAAAATCGAGTCTCTTGACTTAAATAAGACTCGATTGAAAATATGGAAAATACTCGAAAAAAGGAAAATATTACTCTTGACTGATTATGGAAAGTGAGACTCTTTACTTTTGGAAGGATCTTTAATCGAAACACGTTACTTACTAGGATTCTATTTTCTTGGAAAACAAATCTCCCTAATATGGTTAATAGCATCATAGGAAATATTCATGGATCCTACTTCCTAAAAAAAATATATATTCTAAACTCTATCTTAGAAAGATATCTACACAATAAGGGATACAAAATAACGCAAAAATATTGCGCTCACACGAATTGGCAAACAATCATGCAAGAATGGACATGAGAATGAATGCAATATTGGGTGTATCTATGGCTTTGGTAAGGGAACCCACGACCGGATGCGTTTTGTCATCTATGGGATGCATAGTAAAACTAGACGTACCGTTTTACATAACTCGAATGGAAACATGTAAATGTCATGGGGTGGAACACGACTATGTGCAAAGCTAATTCGGACCTAGTGGGTCACTGGCCTAAGTCATAGACAATGCTCCAAAGGGTAATTCCTGTTTATGGTGTGGTGATGTCTTTCGACATCTTGCGAAGATAACTCATGCAAATGGATGACATGAATGCAAAGCAATAATAACCACATAATGGTCTTGAACCAAGAAACAATAATTAACCATCAACATGGACAAGCTTTCGAATTTCACCCTTTTATTAAATCCCCAGTGAAGTCGCCACTGTAAGAACCCTCGCCTTTCGGCGCCTAATTGAAATAATAATTAATATGTTATAGGTTCTTAAATAAAAGAGATTGATTGATATTGGGATTAAGGGATTATTGAACAAATGAAATCGCCACCAATTTTTAAGGAAACAATTAGAAACCATCGATGTGCACCCAATTCCTATTGGCAATTATGACTCATATAACCCAAAGGCCAAAAATTGAATTCGGGGGTGTGGGTACGAAAAAGACAAAACGAATCTCATCTAAATCGCCCGTAATAACGACCTCTAATAATCCTATCCATGTTGATTCTTAATTCACATAACAAGGTTCCAAACAATCAGGTCATCCAAGATCCTAAATTAACTAGGTAGGTTGAACAAACCAAATTATTAAAGTTATCACTTTGATGATTATCCAATTGTATGATTTGATTTATAGAACACAACCATAATAATAGAAATATGTTTCCCAACCTTACTGTGCTACCTTAACGCACCAATTGCCAATTTGCATGAACAAAGTTGTTAGTAACTTCCATGGAAGTAAAATAAAAGATATAAACTTTAACTACATGTTAACATGCTAATTGAATTGATTAATCAAGGAAAATATGCAAAGATATGATATGTACAATAAACATGATAATTATAAGAAAACTAGAAAATAAACTAAAAAGTATGAAAATCATGTAAGGATAATAATTAAACTAACCTATGCATGATAATCATGAAAACAATAATTAAAAATGATCTACATAGGATAAACTAAATAGAACAATTAAAACATGCAAAGAATATTAACCATGATCATCACATAAATAAAACATGATTTGAAAATAGATTTAAGAGTTGAAAAGATGAGCCCTCAGGTTGAACCTTGATTGTACTAGAACTGAATGTCAATTGCTCTTGATATTGGACTTGATCTTGGGGTGAGACTTGTTCTTGATTAGGGTCTAAAGATGGGTTCGATTGATGTGACTAGGGTTGAATGGAATAGATGAGAGAGAGAGAGAGATTAGGGTTTTCTTGAGTTGAATCCCGTAATAATGAGTTCTGTCCCCGAAAAATGGAGTTTAGAGGGGTATTTATAGGGATTGGGCCGAAAAGGAGGTCAAATTAGGGTTTCCGGGCCAAAAACAGTGCCCAACGGCCCCCCGGAGCGCCGCTCGGGGCTCGGCGGCCTCGATAGTGCAGCATAGGCTAAGCGGCTGGGCCGCTGGGGCTCAGCGGATGGCCGCTGGGGCCGACGGCCCGCTTCACGACCTCCGCTCCAACAAAAAGGCCGCGGGAGTGCTAATTTGACCTCTGATTGGTCTGATTCTTGGTGCATTGGATTCTCTGTTCAAAGGGCTTTCTTTTGACATATTGTAAGCTCATATTGCACGAGTATCCTATGAGTTATGGCCCAAACACTAGAGAGGTATCTGCTTCAGCGCATCAATCAATCATCGGACCGTATCTCCTTCGTTTCTAATGAGATTTTGGCCCATAATACATCATTGGAAAGTTAATTCAAAGAGGAATACAAACCTGGTGGAATAATACTCCAATTAATCCTTGAATGGCTAAAAATCAGTCTTGATCCGTAATATACGGGTCTGAGAACATCGTTTTAATACTGTAACTTCATTAAATCATAACTTTTGACTCCGGTGTCCGTTTGGGACAAATGAGATGGCGTTGAAAAGCTTATTGAAAGGGTTATTTGATGGTATGTAAATGTGAAGAGTTCAGAATAACTATGGATAATGGGAGACAAATAAGCACCAGTAGTTTGAGTATTGACATTCAATTCATTATTTTCATTATTGGTTATCATCATTGGGCATTTGAAAAGGGGGAACCGATTTATGTGTTTACACTTATCTGTAACAAACGACCGTGGCATGATGAATCACTGCCCTAAAGGCGAATTTTTCCCCACACGTACACTAGGGAATTCCGCCAACCGACCTCCAGGGATACACGGCAACCAATGCTCCGGTGTACTACGGTGCAATGGCTTTGAAAGCAAACTAAACTTCTGCCAACAGTAACTGAAATCAATGAGTTAATAGTGGGCTGAAATCGTGGGATATGATTATGAGAATAATAATATAACGGGTACAGAATCTTGAAGTTGAACGGACTCAAAACGATCGGAAAAATATTGAGCCGAGAATAAAAAGGGCCCAACCCACACCATCCCCCGAGGCCATTCCCGCCCAACCGGACGGACGGCTGGCGGTAGCGCGCGAGCCCCTGTGTGGGGAGAGTCTTCCCTTGACTCCTAGTTCAAATACTAGGAGTATACAACCATATATAAAGGCTCTTCTCTTTCCATTCTCTACCTATGTGGGACAAAGAATTTTGTGAACAAGGCTTTTTGTGGGACTTTACTTTGAAGCATACCAAGTTTCATGAAGTATATCAAGCTTCATTTCCAACAATCCCCCACATGATTCAAAGAAAAGTGGTAGAAAAAGTTCATGTCAGTAGGAGGTCGCACGTTACGATACTAATGTCTTGTGGACTTGAATTAGTACCTTGTACAAGTTTGCCCAACAACCATTTAGGAGGAAAAAATTCCTTGAACCTTTCACGGTATTTGTTCAGTACAAACTGTGCACTAGTTTAACCTCAAAATCAAATTTAGTCTCGCGAAAAACATATATACATTAGCCCCTTACGTGCCTGGATATGTATGTGAACGCTCTAGAGAGTCATTAGCCCAAACGCTCTCATAGGGGGCGGGCAATTCCCCATCATTCACATAGGTGAGTTCATCAAGTGTGTATTGTCTTCACAACACCTTACAAGGCTATCAACTCATTAAGAGCTAGAATGCTCAACCTCACACACATGACAGTGTACGAAAAAATACTACATCATTTTATAGAGGAATGGGGTTTGTAGTACATGATTGGAGTTGTTTTGTGATTTCGTTTGACCTCATTGAACCTGGACATATTTCAGGTTGGGTATCCATCACAATTCACTCCCACTGAGCTTAAGTCCCATTCCTAATGCTGACTCAAGCACTATCTTTCTACAAAGGTCTTTGGTGAGAGGATCCACAAGATTCCTCTCCGACTTTACATACTCAAGTGATATCACATTATCTCTGATCAGATTCTTAACAATTTCATGCCTAAGGCATATATGCCTTCTCTTTCCGTTGTAGGAATGGTTGCGGGCTACACTAATAGCCGCTTGACAATCACAGTGCATGGAAATTGATGGAGCCGGTCTCCCCCACAATGGAATATCTGCAAGTAGACTTCTTAGCCATTCAGCTTCCTGGCCTGCCATTTCTAAAGCAATAAATTCAGATTCCATTGTAGATTTAGCTTACAAGTTTGTTTGGCAGATCTCCAAGATATAGCAGCGCTAGCAAGAGTAAATACATAGCCACTGGTAGAATGAATTTCATCATTATCAGACACCCAGTTAGCATCATAATACCCCTCCAAAACACAAGGAAAATTCTTGTAGTGCAAACCCCAATTAATAGTACCTTTCAAATATCTCAACAATCTAATCAAGGCATTCCAATGATCACGATTGGGGTTATGAGTATATCTACTCAATCTGCTTATAGCATATGGTATATCTGGTCTAGTATAGTTCATTAAAAACATAACACTTCCAATTATCTTAGCATACTCTTCTTGTGATACACTATCACCTCTATTCCTTTTCAAATGAATACTAGGATCATATGGGGTTTTGACAGGAGTAGAATCAAATTGTTTAAACTTCTTTAAAATTTTCTCAACATAATGAGATTGATCCAAACTTAAACCCACAGAAGTTCTAGTAATTTTAATGCCAAGTATTACATCATTTTCACCCATGCCTTTCATATCAAAACATGATTTCAAGAAAGATTTAGTTGTGTTTACTACATCAATACTAGTACCAAAAATGAGCATGTCATCAACATATAGACATATTATAGCACAACTATGCTCATCATATTTAGAATAAACACCAGCATTAGAATCATTTACCTTGAAACCATTAGATATTATAGTACTATGAAACTTCTCATACCATTTGTTAGGGTGCTTGTTTAAGTCCGTACAGAGACTTAACAAGTTTGTATACCTTATGTTCTTGTCCAGGAACTACACAACCTTCAGGTAGTCTCATGTATATCTACTCATTAAGATCACCATTCAAAAATGCAGTTTTTACATCCATTTGATGCACAACAAGATTAAGAATGGATGCAAGTGCTATTAAAACTCTAATAGTAGCAACTTTTGTAACAGGAGAATATGTATCAAAATAATCAAGTCCTTTCTTTTGAAAATTTCCTTGAATCACAAGTCTAGCCTTATAATGGATGCCACATTCACATGACCAGCATGCCATAATGAAACAGACTCAGCGATGTAAACAACAGAAGAGGTAGATGCGTTATTCTCAGTCACAACATCCAACACAAACAGCCCCCCATTACAAAATCCTTTCCCAACAAATTCACCATTTCTGGTGAGTACAAGTTTATCAGATTCAAATGCTAACTTAATCCCAACTTTGTTGAACAATGAACCAGAAATTAAGTTCCTACGACTATCAGGGTCATGCAAAACATTGGTTAAAACAATAGTTTTACCAGAAGTAAGCTTTAAAAGAACCTTCCCTTTACCAACAACAAAAGTAGTGCTAGAGTTACCCATGAAAACGCACTCTCCTTCAGCACCTTTGACATAATCCACAAACATGTCTCGGTTGGTACAGCAATGTCTTGTTGCCCTGGTGTCCAAGATCCATTCAACAGTATTACCAACAAGATTGATCTCAGACACCATGGCAACAATAACATCCTCGGTCAAGTTTTCTTGTATTTTGTTCTCTTTGGGTTTGTTGACAGCAACAGCAGCAACACTCCTACACTCCTTAGTGGATGTCCATACTTACCACAGTTGTAACAATTACCCTTGAAAGGCTTATTGAAGTTTTGGGGCTGATTCTTACCACGTAGTTGGTTTGGTCCTTTACCTTTGGGTCTCTTGTTTCTATCATGTTTACCTGCAAAATTCTTTTGTTCAATAAGGTTAGCAGTAGAGGAGGAATGTTCGGTTGATTTTCCTTTGGCATGGATCCGGTTCCGTTCCTCGATCTTGGTATGGGATACAACCTCCTAGAGAGTAAAGGTTTTCTATTTGTGCCTCATCGAATGGACATAATTCTCCCAAGACTTTGGAAATTTATCAAGCAAACAGTTAGCTTGAAAAACCTCACAAGTTTTCATCCCTTCAGCAAGTATTTCAGTCACCAAATTCTCATACTCATGAACTTGATCCAGCATGGGTTTACTATCAACTAACTCAAACTTAAGCCACCTACTACAAGCATATTTCCCTTTCCCAAAATCATCAGTACCATACTTCAATTTAAGGGCATCCCAAATTTTCTTAGCCAATTTCAATTTACTATAAATATGGTATCACAAAGTGGTTATATAATGCAACAACATACCACGACAAGTCCTATCATCCTTCTCAAAGTCTCTAGTGGAATTAACAGGAGCTTTATCAACAACTAAAGCATGCTCAACACCAATTTGTCCCAAAAATAAATTCCATCTTATCAGACCACATATTATAACTCTTTCCATCAAATGGATCTAATTTAGACATATCAGGAAAGAAAAAATTTGGGAACATAGGGGTTGAACCAGCAGTCATCATACTTGCAATCACAAAAGGCACGACATGTTATTATGAACTAAAGTGGATGGTATAGCAACAGCAGGATTAGGGGTCACATTTGGCACAGATTCGTCAACAGTAATTTCGTTCATATTAACATTACCAACAATTCCGTCACTAGCCATGATTAAAAAAAATTTGACTTTAGAATGTTATAACCAAAGCTTAAAGACGGAACACTTATCTGTAACAAACGGCCGTGGCGTGATGAATCACTGCTCTAAAGTCGAATTTGCCCCCACACGTACACTAGGGAATTCCGGCAACCGACCTCTAGGGATACACGGCAACCAATGTTCCGGTGTACTACGGTGCAATGGCTTTACGAGCAAACTGAACTACTGCCAAGTGAAGAGAAGAGCACAAGAGAGAAGAGGAGAGGATCAGTATGTTTGTGTGTATCTAAAAAGCTGGAGGTTTGGGTTCTTTTATAGGAGCTTTAGAATCGGTAACCGAAATCAAGGAGTTAATAGTGGGTTGAAATCGTGGGATAATATTTTGAGAATAATAATATAACGGTTACAGAATCTTGAAGGTGAACGAACTCAAAACGATCGGAAAAATATTGAGCCGAGAATAAAAAGGGCCCAACCCAACCCTCGTCCTCGCCCGGCCCGCCCGGACGGACGGAAGGCGGCGGCGTGCGCGCGCGTGTGGGGAGAGTCTTCCCTTGACTCCTAGTTCAAAGATTAGGAGTACACAACCATATATAAAGGCTCTTCTCTTTCCTTTCTCTACCTATGTGGGACAAAGAATTTTTGTGAACAAGGCTTTTTGTGGGACTTTACTTTGAAGCATACCAAGCTTCATTTCCAACAAGACGCAACCAAGAAATTGCGTTCTTACCTCTCTCTCTCTCTCTCTCTCTCTCTCTCTCTCTCTCTCTCTCTCTCTCTCTCTCTCTCTCTCTCTCTCTCTCTCTCTCTCTCTCTCTCTCTCTCTCCTTCTTTAACTCTCTAACTTCTTCTTAATTATTTCTTATGGAGATTGGATTTCAGAAAGCTTTATTTAGGGAAGTGAAATTTGAAAATGTTTGGGGGTATAGGTGCATAGACTTTTCAGCCTAATTGAAGAAGGAAGGGGAAGAGCGGGGGGTTTTGCTTGCAAAATTAAGTTAGATATTTTGGTAAGAGGAAAAGTAGAGTTAATGATTAAATTTTGGGGGAAGAAGGTTCTAATTCTATTGGCTTTCCCTCTTACAAAAAGAAGCTAATCAAATTATTGATTTAACTTCTCACAATTTTTCTCGCTTTGTTTCTCTTGTTTTCTTTGCTCTTTGTTTCGGTTTTCCTAGCTTATTTTATAGGCAAAAATTCTGAATTTTCTTTTACTTTCATTTTGCTATGCTATATTTCCCAAAGATTTTGTATAAGATTTCTTATGGCCAAAACCACACACAACATCATTTTTGCCATGCAAAACTAGGCATTTTCATAAAACCACATTCATGAAACTATCTAGTCATCCATAGCCCAAATATTTGCCACGCAAAAATGATCTCCTTTGATTTTCATTAGATTTGCTAAATTGGGTAAGTTGGCACCTAAGGTAGCACTTGTCCCAGTTTGGTAAGTTGATATTTTTATTAGAGTTAAAATATTCACTCTAGTCTTTTAAGTGAATAGTGTACATGCAACTTTGTTTAATTTTTGCATTTCGGCTATTAGGAATTTTAATCTTGATTTTGTGATTTTAATTAGCTTAATAAAGTCTTAATCACTAATTGTCACGTTAATGACAAATTAGGCTTAATTGAAAATTTTCGTAAAGCTAATTGAGTACTAAAAATTATAATTACGACTAATCATTATGATAATGATGAAAATAAAATAATTAATTATTTTAGAAATAAATTATATAATAACGCACATAATTAATAATTTACTCCCTCCGTTCTTTTTGCTCCTACCCACTTCTTTTTACACGGAGTTTAATGAGAGTTGCTTTTGGAACAAAAAATCCTTTTTTGCCCTTACTTTAACATGAGAGAGAGTGTGAGTTAGTAGTGGGTTGTAAAGTAATTATGACAAGAAAAAGTAATGATAAATGGATCTTTTAATACTCAAAGTATTACTAAAAGGGGAAGTGGGTAGGAGAAAAAAGAACGGAGGGAGTAAGAGTTAATCTAGTTTAATTATATCTAATAAGGTAATTAAAAATACAGGTTACAAGAACTCTCCCTCTCTATTGGTCGTCTTCTTCTTCAATTTGCTGATAAAGCCCAGGTTTGTTCTGATTGTGCTTAGCTTTAAATTAATTAGGACTATTTTTGTACGGAATTACTTAACGTAAATCCTATTTTACTTAACGTAAACCTTTTTCATCACAATACTTTCAACAATACCCTTTCATTTGCAAAGTAGTTACCTTGTTCATATTTTTTTTCCTCTCAAATCTCCATATTAGAATTCCCTCTATTCATGGTAAGAAAGCTAAATTACAACATGAATGATTCATTTGACTAATACAATACTTTTAACGATGTTAATGATGATGAGGTAATATTTAAAACCAAAATTAGAATTAGATAAATATTTTTTTTAAATTCTTAATTAGGGTTTATGAGTGGTGTACTGGTGGCAGATTGGGATGGTGAGGATGGCTGGCTGAGCGGGTGGTGGTTGAGGGACGTGATGCCTGGGGGCGTGAGCAGAGGAGTGGTGGGTGGCTGATTAGTCGGACGGCGAGAGAGAGAGACAACAGTCGTACAACTTGAATGGGTGAGCACCGGTGACAGGTGGAGAGGGACAACCGCCGATGAGGGGGCGGGAGACGCCGATGGGCGGCGGACGACGGTGATTATCGCCGAGGGAGGGGGTGGACGTTGGTGATAGCGAGCAGGGATCGATGGTGACGGTGACGGTGACAATGGTGGCTGGGTTTTGGGTTTCAGACTTTAGTTTTCCTTTTTTGTTCTTTCAATTTTGTTTATTTGCATTTTCCAAATATCGTTTTGAACTTTTTTTTTTATCTTTTTGAACTTAGCTATGTAATGTTGAGTTGTTGATCAAATTGAAGAACGATGATGAATAAATTGCATTTATTTTATGTATTAGGGGGTAACTGTTAACTGAGACAATGAGAGAGAAGAGAGAAGGAAGGGAGAGAGAGAGAGGCAGAGATGAAAATTTTATTAGGGGTATTATTGAAATGAAAATTTTATTAAGTAATATGCGATTTAAAATAAGCAACTTTGTTTTATTTTTGCATTTCGGCTATTAGGAATTTTAATCTTGATTTTGTGATTTTAATTAGCTTAATATAGTCTTAATCGCTAATTGTCACGTTAATGACAAATTAGGCTTAATTGGAAATTTTCGTAAAGCTAATTGAGTACAAATATTATAATTACGACTAATCATCATGCCAATGATGAAAAAAAATAATTAATTGTTTTAGAAACAAATTATATAATAACGCACATAATTAATAATTTACTCCCTCTGTTCTTTTTGTTCCTACCCACTTTTTTTTACACGGAGTTTAATGAGAGTTGCTTTTGGAACACAAACTCCTTTTTTGCCCTTACTTTAACATGAGAGAGAGTGTGAGTTAGTAGTGGGTTGTAAAGTAATTATGACAAGAAAAAGTAATGATAAATGGGTCTTTTAATACTCAAAGTATTACTAAAAGGGAAAGTGGGTAGGAGAAAAAAGAACGGAGGGAGTAAGAGTTAATCTAGTTTAATTATATCTAATAAGGTAATTAAAAATACAGGTTACAAGAACTCTCCCTCTCTATTGGTCGTCTTCTTCTTCAACTTGTTGATAAAGCCTAGGTTTGTTTCTGATTGTGCTTAGCTTTAAATTAATTAGGACTATTTTTGTATCATAGGTTGATTATGGGGTTTGCAATTGTGTGTTGTTAGTCACGTGAAATGATGATTGGATTTTTGCTACTAGAATATTGTATACTAAATTGTTCTGGGTTAGTTTTCATTCAATTGTTGGAATTAGGTTTTCGTTTTTGGTGATTAAAGACATTGAGAAATTCCCAAGTAATTGGGCTGATATCAGGGGAATTTATCATTCAAAAGGGGAATGTCCAAGGGCGAGAATCTGAAGTCATCTCCACCAAATGAAAACTTGAAATTTTGCTGATACGCAGATGTTGTAGGGTTCGATTTTATTAATTTGTTGAAATTAAGGCTCGATTTTCGGTGATTGGTTGATCTTTTTGGCAAATTAACTGGTGATGTTATTTGAGTTTTGTGGTTGGTAGCAGAGTAGATTGATCAGTCCTCTGATTTATTATTTCTTTAGATTCAATTAATCTATAACTTTGGCCAGGGTTGTTAACTTGTTATAGTTTTGATGGTCGAGGAACTTCTTTGTGGAGTTCCTCAAGACGTTTTTTTCCTCAGGATTTCTATTGGTTTTTGATATAAAAGCTTTGAAGGCTAGAAGTAATTTTTCTATCCTTCATTGTCTTTTTTGTTGAATGCATGACCACTTTTAATTTGATTCATTTCTGTATTGTGTGTTTTCTTTAATGGGAATTCTGTTTTTTTTTTTTTTTGTCATGGTAATATTTTATATTGTTTGAAATTGCTTGTGTCTAACCATTTGGATTTAAAATTTTGTCCACTAATAAGATGTGTGACTAGTAAAGTAGTAATATACAACAACTAAATTTGCTGCATCGCAAGTTGTAACAGATTACAGCCCCTAAAACTGAATTAGTCGATGTATGGCTTTGATTTAATGGTGATTTGATCTTAATATAAGGTAAAATTTGAGTTTTGCCTTGTTAGAATTTAATGCGTTCACTTAGATTAGTTTTGCCTTGTTAAAATAGGTCTTAGGCTCCTAGTTTCAAACTTGCTCAATATAAACTATAGTTATTGTCTAATAAATTATTATAGATTTTATATTTAACTTTGATTAAACTAGTAAAGGGATTGAATCGCAATCACTTTGATTATGTTGGGGATGTCTACTAAATTATTTTCTTAGTGGAGTGACTTGTAAACAACCTATACTATGCTTCTTAATTTGAGAACGCGGTATTATGAGTTGAATTTGAACTGCTGTTTTATTGTTATGTTTATCTACTGACTGACTTTTGGAGCCACTTTTTTCTTACTACTAGGTTTTATCCCCGTGCTTAGCCCGGGCTCGTAAACTATAAGTTTATGGATATATCGAATAATTTAATGTTTAAAATATTTGAAGTGAAATTTTTAATATTTTTGATAAAATATATTTTATTTTATTTTTGCAAAGATTTCTATCCATATTATTCATGCTTATTCTTGAAATGATGTTTTTATACCACATTGATTTGCAATGAGATTGAAATAAATTAGATAGAGAATAAAAATAGTATATGTACACTAATTTTAACAAAATGCATGATGTATCAACTTTTTTAGTGCTTATATACCATTAATGCAGATTAAATTTATTCAATCTTTTATTAATTGAATTACTTGTATAATGGGCTAGTAAAGTAATTTTATGAATATTTTTTAATCTTATTTAATGAATATTTAATGATATATTTCTTAAAATAATTGAAATGAAATTATTATTAGTATTATTGATAAAATACATTTTATTTTTCCAAAGATTTGTAATCATCTGATCCATGCTAATTCTTGAATATGATATTTTCATACCACCTTCATTTGCAATGAGAA
Organism: Tetragonia tetragonoides; assembly: GCA_038025085.1. Lineage (NCBI taxonomy): Eukaryota > Viridiplantae > Streptophyta > Magnoliopsida > Caryophyllales > Aizoaceae > Tetragonia > Tetragonia tetragonoides. The sequence continues at coordinate 19,708,331 of CM076153.1, read as the reverse complement.
AGGACTAAATTTAGATAGTGAATAAAAACAATATACGTACACTAAAATTAAAAAGTAATTCAATTAATGAAAAAAACGAATAAGGTCATTCTTCATTAACAATATATTTTCACTAAAAGTTTATACATCATGCTCGTTTTATACCGCACAACTAAAATTATGTCACAAAGTTATCTACATGTAGCGTCTACGTATCATCTTCACACGAACATTTTCTTATGTGACATCCTATATGTCATCATTGCATAGAAATGACTCAACTTTTATAGGATACATATACATATTTTGAAGCATTTTTCAAATCCAATCCAACGGAGTCAGAATTATAATTTTTTGACATGCGTAACTAAAGTTATTTTATTTTGTAAATTGAAAATATGCTAATAAATATGTAATTAAGTCAACTAATGATAAGCCAAAGCCATTAATGATGGAGGATGTGGTATTCTATGTGGCATGTTTGAGCTTACGTGTCGGCTTACGTGTCATGATCACACGACGTAGCTCGCCTATGTGGCATCCCACATGTCGGCACCACACGAATAAGGACCCAATTATAAGTATATACTAGTTTTATATCCGTGCTTCGCACAGATTCTTTTATTTCTCTCGAAAATAAAGATAGTTTTCTAGGTGATACCTAATGTATGTTAATTGTTATATACCGCACAACTAATTTTATATTTTACTATTTTTATATTTTTCTATCAAATTTCTTTTTAAATTGATCTACATCTAAAATAAAATAAATGTAAAAAATATTAATTTATGAACATAATTTGAGGCTACTACAAACTTCACATAAGAATTTTAAAAAAAGACAATTTAAATGAAGTAAGATTTATAATTTTTAGAGTTATGTAACTAAAAATATGTTATTTTGTAGTTTGAAATAATAAGCAAATAAATCATATAACAAAGTCGAGTGATATTGATCGTGTGGCACTTGGATCATGATTTGTTAAGATATGTGGCAAAGTTACACATGTACCGTCTGTGTGTCATCTTCACACGAATATTCCCTCTTATGTGGCGTTTGCATCCTATCACTGCACGGAAAGAAGCCAACTAATTGTATAGGTCACATATATCTCCATTTAAAATATTTTTCAAATCCAATCCATTGAAATAAGATTTATGATTTTTTTGACTTTTATAACTAATATTATTTTATTTTTAATATAAAAGTATGCTAATAACTATATAATAAAGTTAAACTAATGTTAAGGCATTAATAAGTAACACTTGGATGGTGAGTTGTTAGGCTATGTGTCAAACTTTGCTTATGTGGCAACTTAGATTTTATTAATTATCTTATTGTTGGTGCTATATGTAAATTTTATATAATATATAACTAAGAGTAAACAATTACAATGTTTAGACATTGAGCTCAAAAATCAACCATTTTTGTTCTAACTTTTAATTTGACTCATTTTATAGTATTGTGTATCTTTTGACTTCTAGTGTAGTTACAATATCCATATGGATAAAAGTGACAAAAGTGTTGAAAAGAATCAAAAGAAATGGTTGTATAATAGTTTGAATATTATAAGAATGTTTCTTCACTCTTCCACTCATATATATAACTAATGAAATATCAATTATAAAACGTCACATAATCCTACCAGCAGTATCCTATGTGGATGTCCAAATATCGTCTTTACACCAAAATTATCCAACATGGTTGTCCATGCGGCTTGTGAGTGCACCGACTCGTTTATAGGACATATATCTCATTTTAAAGTATTTTCAATCCCATTAGTAAAGGAAAACTGCTGGCAAACTTGTGCTTATATGTGTCTACGTGCCATCTTTACACAAACCTTCCCTCTTAGGTGATATTTCATGTGTCATCGTCACACGAAATGACCCAAATTTTGTAGGATATATGTATCTTATTTTGGAAGCATTTTTCAATCCTTAGTAATGAAATTAAATTTATAATTTTTAGAGTTACGTAACTAAAGATATTTTATTTTGTAGTTTTAGGGGTCACGCCACACGAATTTGGCCCTCCTAGTTGGAAATTTGTAGAGCATACATATCTTATTTTGAAGCTTTTTTTAAAATCCTAACTGATGAAATTAGATTTATAATTTTTAGAGTTACGTAAATAAAGATAGTTTATTTTGTAGTTTTAAATATTATGCTAATAAATATATATTAAGCCAACTAATTATCGACATTAATGTGCGACACTTGGATTAAACTATGTGGCAACTTGTGTTTATGTGGCGCTTAGCTGTCAGGGCCACATGAATTTAGCCCTCCTAGTTGGCTTCTACAATGATTTAGCCCTGTTAAATATAGCACATATGCATCTCATTTTGAAGTACTTTTCAAATCCAACCCAATGATGTAAGAATTTTATTTTTTAGAGTTGCGTAATCCAAGTTATTGTTGTTTCTAGTTTGAGCCAAAATACTAATAATTGTAAACATCTTATTGAATTGCAATGATAAATTCAATTAATGTTGATGCAATTAATGAGGTGACATGTAGATGAATTGCTTACATGGCGCCTACGTGTCAACATCACACTAACTTGGTCCGCTTAGTTGGCGTCCCATGTGTCGGCCTCACACGTATAACACTCAACTTTATATATATACTAGTTTTATGTCCGTGCTTTGCACGGACTCGTAAATATCTCTCGAAAATTAAAAATAACTTTCTAGGTGATACCTCATGTCTGTTGTATTCCGCACAACTAATTTTATATTTAACTATTTTAATTTTTTTTGTATGAAATGTCCTTTTAAATTGATCTACATCTCAAACAAATAAATATAAAAAAAAGATTAATTTATGAACATAATTTGAGGATATTTCAAACTTCACAAAAGAATAAGAAAAAGATAATTTAATGAAATAATATTTTTATTTTTTAGAGTTACGTAACTTAAAAAATGTTATTTTGTAGTTTGAAATAATAAGCAAATAAATCATATAATAAAGTCGAGTGATATTGATCATTTGACACTTGTATCATAATTTGTTAAGATATGTGATAAAGTTGCACATATACGTCAACATGTCATCTTTACACGAACATTAGTTGGTGACACTTTACGTATTAACACATAAATAATTAGTATAATAAAGTCATCAAGAATGACAATATATACATTAGTTGGTGACACTTGTTTAATTTGATCACATGACAATTTACGTATTAACCCCACACAAATTTGACTCATCTACGTAATGTCTTATGTGCCAACACCACACGAATTAGGACCTAGTAATAATGCTCGTGCAATTGACAATAATTTTCTTTTCGTTATCAACTTAAGTGGTTATTCTTCCCTTGTAAATTGTCAATTTGTTCTAGAAACACTTTTATATCTCTCTCTCAAGTCTCATCCTTCAAAAAAGTTCTTGTTAAGCTTGGCATTTTCTTTTACATAGAAAAGTTAGAACTCTGTCAAGTCAATAACATATACTCCTACTCTATTTGGACTTGTGAGACATAGTTGACGTATTATTTTTCCATAGAAAAGTTAAAACTCTGTCAAGTCATAGGCATACGATTTAAAGAGAATAGCTCCCCTAATCCTCTGTATACAAACATTTAGTACTCCTCACCTCCATTGATGATTTTTGATGTTCCTCGTGTAGTCATGTTGATTTGCGTCATTTGCTGTTTGTTCTTTCTGTTTTGAGTTTTAGTTTAGTTTGCTGCTTATTTCGTCCTTTTGCTTTTATGTCTTAGCTTCAGGCCCCTCATTTGCACCCAAAAAAGAACTCTTCACACATCGTACTCTTCTTATATAAATTGAGGAGTTCAGATTCTCTGCTGTTATAGCAGAGGCAACCCTTCTCTTCTCTCTATCTCTCTCCTCCAACCACCCAAACATCCCCGCAATCCAATGACCCTAAAAAAAGAGAGATCAATCCTATGATGAGATTCATAACACTACACCTCTATTATTCCTTCAAAAACGGTAGAGGTTTCTATTCATTCTTCTTTATTTTCAATATCTGGAAATTTTAGTGAAGCTACCAAAGGGAGAAGGGAAAAAAATCATTCAAAAATGCAGATAGAAGATGCCTTATCAAAGATAGCTAGAATTTGGACTTGGTGGGGAACGATTTGCTTATCAGAGCTGTTCAACAGGCAGCCGCATCTCCGGTGAGAAAAGCGGCTGGATTCGTTCTCCATTGCTGGCTCACCACAACCATTTTTTCTTTTTAATTCACCTGTTTCTTATGAAACGATGAAAGTAGCTTTGACATAAGTGTATCAAACAACCACTTTTGATGTCAACTCAACAGCTCACTTGAAATTTTGCTGTAACTTATAAGAGTTATATGTTACATCAATCATGACTAAAAGTTGGCATGAGAAAGTATTTTATCACCCAGATAACTCTTAACAAATACGACCCAAAAAGCCAATAGAGGGAATGAGCATCTTCTAGGAAGGGTTCCCCTAAGACTATTATCCCTAAGAGGAGAACATTACGTTAGGATGACTTACTTATTTTCAGATCTCCATCTACCCCTTATCCCTCAAAATTTATCACCAGTGTCGGACAACCTTTAGTCCTTATTACGGCATTACTCATGAAGAATGGTGTAAAAGTAGTTTACAAGCTAGGATATACACAACTCCAGTTGAGTTGAGGGTACAGTAAGAAAAGGGAAAAACACCAAAGTCTAGGAGAACTTACCAATTGAATGCTTATACCTGAATTCTGATGAGTAAGAGATAATCACTTAAGAGGTTACAATTCAAAAGTGATTGCATGGTACAAAGTGAAAATTTTGGAAATGATACAGTAATCAAGGACAAAACAATTGCAATGATTATCAACACCTCATGCTTTCTTTTCTTTTCACCCTTCGTATCATCACTCTCAAGACTTCCTTCTATGCCAATTTTTATCCTAGGGAAACCCAATTAGCAAGACCATCCTATAAGCCCAATTAATACTTCTTCATCCTCTAAACATGGGACTAACATTGATAACTTAGTGTTTGACTGTTTCCAGTTTACTCCCCCACCTCAAAACTCAGTGGATATCATGCTATAGCTAGCTTTCGGGGTGTAAATGTTCATTAAGTTTGCTATATGGACACTATATCTCAAGCCATTCTATGGTGTTTGTGTGGAACGACTTCAATAAAAAAATTCAGTTTTGCAAATATGTGCTGACAGGATCCTACACATATACTAAAACCCTCCAAGAAAAAAGCATCAGCAAGCTGAATAAAACAACATAACCACAACAAAACAGTATCACCAATATCAAATGTAAAGCATCTGCAAGCAGCAATTGTACGTAGACAGTGGCAACATGCAGTGGACAGAGGCTACATGTACCAGACAGAAGTAAGAGCACATAGCATCAACAGCAGCAGATAGCAGGGCAAACAAACAGCCGCCTTACCACACCCGTACACAACTGGCAGCTGACTTGCACATCGATCAGACCCAAAAAAAGGTAGCCTGCAGAGGAATTAGCCAACAAAAACCCTCTATTCCTTTATAAACAGAGCATGATTCCTCAGTTAACAAATCACTTCGAGTATATGCTGAATGATCTTGGCAAGTGTGCACTTGTGCTGTTGAAACTTGTTCTTCACTAATTTTTGTTAGATGTTGCTATATTTTCTTTCATTGAGCAATCTCTTTCTATCAAGAACTAAAAGCAAGCCTGGACTTCGAATGTCCAAAAATGTTACAAACAAACCTGGGTTATAGCGCTACAATACATGTATGCGCTCTTCAACAATTCAACCATTGTAGCTCCATGATATCATATGTATGTTGCTTTTTACTGCATGATCAAGCTTATTCTGCATTATATTGTAACCTTAATCAGTCTGCTGAAATTAAATTCCAAAACTACAACCTAAACAAAATTATGGTAACAGATTATCACTCAAAATGAGCAAGATAATTGTAAAAACTTCATTGTATTGCATTTTTACTTAGATTGGTTAGAGGTCAAAAGTCACAGCCATAATAATAATAAAAAAATTAATTCGGATTATACATTCAGAACGACTAAACAAATCAAAAACATAAGAAACTCGAAAAGATTACCTTCAAGGAGAGGAGAAGCATACAGGAGAGCTTCAAACTGTAGATATGGTGGAGAAAGCAATTGAATGATTATGCAAAAAGTTCGATTAGATAGTGTAGCTGAAAATTGGAGATCATTTTTCTTTGATGTTAGAAATCCAAATCAAATTTAATAGGAGAACCAATTCAATTTATTGTTAAAAACCAAGACCAAAAATGAATCAGGAAATTAACTAAAAGCAAAATGAATTTTAAAATACTAACATGGACGGACCTTCGAAATCAGACCTTTGGCAACTGCAACGGGCATGGAGCTGGCAGGGCTTTCAATTGGGGAAGCGAGAATGGCAGGGACAACTAACGGGCATGGAGATTACTGAGACGGGTTGCTGTAGTGAAATTCTACTGAAGCAGAGAATTTAAGGAGATGGGTGGGGAGTGGGGAGTGGGGAGTGTGGAATGAGGAGTTTCAATGTTTCATGCCTTTATTTTAATTTTAATTTTTGGAGATGGGATACCTTCAGTTTCATACGTTACTACATACTAAAGGTGAAATCAATCCCTACAGTAAATGTTTCTCATTTACTATCATTTAGGGGTCTTTCATACGTGTGGTGTTCCTGTTTCTTTCTTTTCTTTGGCATTAAATATGTGGCACATGTAAAATTCTTTGGGTAGCTTGTGTGGCGGCTGATATGTCAACCTAATATAAACTCATCTTGCTTACGTGTCATTCCACGTGTCATCACCACACGTGAAGGACTCACTTTTATATATACTAGTTTTATCTCCGTGCTCCGCACGGACTCGTGATTATATCTCGAAAATGAAAATAACTTTCTAAGTGATACCTCATGTCTGTTTTATACTGCACAACTAATTCTATATTTGATTATTTTAATATTTTTGGTATGAAATGTCCCTTTAAATCGATCTAAATAAAAATTAGAATGAATGTATATAAGATTGATTTACAAACATAGTTTTAGCCTACATTAAAATTCAAAAAAGAAAAACAAAAAGATAAAGACTAATAAACCTTTCTTCGAGTATACTAAGACTTTATTTTCTAAATTTATTATTAGTCCAATTTAGTTTAATCCAATTCAGATTAGTTAAATAGATCATGTAGGAACATACCATTTAAATAACTTTCATTTATGCTATAAAATATTAAAGGTCATCAAATAGTTTAAGCCGGTATTGTTAGAAGTGTCATTTATTGTTATTTAACCAGGTTGTACACATGTGGCATCTACATGTAATCTTCACACGAACATTCCCTCTTAAGTGTCATCCTACATGTCATCACCGCCAGAAAATGACCCAACTTTTGTAAGACATATATCTTATTTTGAAGATTTTTTCAAATCCAATCCATTGAATCAAGATTTATAATTTTTTGACTTACATAACTAAAGTTTTTATTTTATTTTATTTTGTAATATAAAAAAAAGCTAATAAATATGTAAAATGATAAGGCATTAGTGAGTGACACTTTGATGATGAGTTGTTAGGCTATGTGGCAAGCTTTGCTTACGTGACGCTTAAGGGTCATCATCACACGAATTTACACCCCCTAAATGTCGTGCCCACACAAATTGGACTCACTTTATACGTATAACGATGTGGCACTATGTGTCATCTTCACACGAATATATCCCTCCCATGTGGCGTCTCACATGTTATACAATATGCTATAAAATATTAAAGGTCAAGTTAAATACATATGACATCAAATAGTTAAGGCCGGTATTGTTAGAAGTGTCATTTATTGTTATTTAACCAAGATGTACACATGTGGCATCTATATGTAAACTTCACACGAACATTTACTCTTAAGTGTCATCCTACCTGTAATCACCGCCAGGAAATTACCCAACTTTTGTAAGACATATATCTCATTGTAAAGATTTTTTCAAATCCAATCCATTGAAGCAAGATTTATAATTTTTTGACTTACGTAATTAAAGTTTTATTTTTATTTTGTAATATAAAAAACCTAATAAATTTGTAGCAAATCCATCTAATGATAAGGCATGAATGAGTGACACTTTGATGGTGAGTTATTAGGCTATGTGGCAAGCTTTGCTTACGTGGCGCTTATGGGTCATCATCACACGGATTTACACCTCCTACATGGCGTCCTATGTGTCGTGCCCACACGAATTGGACTCACTTTATACGTATACCGATGTGGCGCCTATGTGTCATCTTCACACGAATATATCCCTCCCATGTGGCGTCTCACATGTCATCCTCCCACGAAAAGAACCCAACTTTATAAGACATAGTACATATGCATCTTATTTTGAAATATTTTCCGAACCTTATCCAATGGAGGAAGAATTATAATTTTTAAAGTTGCGTAACAAAAGTTATTTTATTTTATAATCTTAACAATATGATAATAAATATAATTAGTTGTATTTATGACGTCAAATAATGATTATTAATTAATGCTACATATTCGGATGGAGGCTTAGGTGGCGGCATACGTGTCATCATCACACGAACTTGGCGCTTATGTGGCATCTTATGTGTCATGCCCACATGATTTTAGGCGCTTACGTGGCATCCTACATGTCATGGCCACACGAAATGAACTCACTTTTATATATATATATATATATATATATATATATATATATATATATATATATATATATGATTATCCTTAGTTTTAGCATGCCTTTGTGATAGAAAGACACTCAACAACATAAGCTTATAGTCTGCAGATAGTTTAAATGGTAAGTTTTTGAATTTTTTGAATTTCAAACATAATTTGCTGCTTAATAATGACATTGCATGCTAAGAAGGGTTCCAAATGCAATTGAGTGAAAAATAACCATAGACCTGTAAAAACATGACCTGAGTTGTAAACCCGACCCAATTTTTTAGGGTTCTGGTAATGTTTTTTCGACCCAAAATCCGTTTCGAACTTAACTCGTTAAGCCCGACAATTCTTGGATCAACCCGACACGATCATGGGTCGACCATATTTGACCTGAATATTTGAATTTATGTTATATAATGAATAAAAAAGATAGACGAGAATGCCTTTTTGACAAGAGAGACACTTTTCAATTACATTTAACAAGTATTGTACATTCCCAAATTGGTTGCACTTGTAACAACTTGAGGTGACTTATATCCATCCCTAGCCAGCATTTCGCTAATTGATTTCTCATATAGGATACTTAATACTACCTCCGTTCCGCAACAATAACAACATTTACTTTTGGCACATAGACCAATGCACTCACTTTTTGGTTGAATCATTCTTATTACACTCTTATGTTTAGTGAGTTAATTAGGTACTTAACTTATTTTTAACATATTTTAATAAATTAATAATTTATAATCACAATTAAGTTCGTAATTTTTGGCGGGAAAGTTTTCGGAGGAGGAAAATTTCTTTTTGTTTTTGTTTTTTGTTTCTCTGAAGTCATCGTTTTTTTCTCACTTGAAATCTTCATTTTTTGGAGACCTCATAAACTTGATGCCAGCATTTAAACAACATTAAATCACCAAACTGATTTGTTATAGGACGAGAGAAAATTTGAGGAGAAACAATAGAAAGTGAAGAAAGATATTGAAAATGAATGTGCTCCTCATTTTATTGAAGTTAACAAGAAAAAATTGATTTTGGGAGAAATCAAATTTCCCACCAAAAACCCAAAGTACACTTACATTGACTCAAAAATTGGGGTTTAATTTTCCCTCCCAAAGTACACTTACATTGATTCGAAATTTTGAGGGTTTAATTTTCCCTCCCAAAGTACACTTACACTGACTCGAAATATTGAAATACAAACATAAATTGACAGCTACATTCACCTAAATTGACAGCTAAATTTTGAGAGTTTTATTTTCCCTCCAAAAAACAAAGTACTAAAAACCAAAACTTACAAATACAAACATAAAATGACACCTACATTCACCTAAATTGATAGCTAAATTTTGGGGGTTTCATTTTCCCTCCAAAAAGCAAAGTACTAAAAATATTGAAATACAAACTTAAATTGACAGCTACATTAAGCTAAAACATCGCTAAATTTTGGGGGTTTCATTTTTCCTCCACCTTTTGGAAGTCTTCATGATTCAAACTTTTTCCATCTTCAATTGTCAAGCTTCATTCATCTCTCTTTCTTCAAATTTTGAGGTGTTTGAAATTCCCACCAAAAGCAAACTCTCTTCATCTTCTTTTCCACCATTCCTTTCTCTATAAATACAACCAACCACCATGACCATTTATTCACAAGCAAAAATCAGCCTTTAACACAATCTTTATAAACATTAAACAACAAAACAGAAACTCATTCATGGCAAATTAAGAAAATCAGCCACACATTCCATTCCATGACCCATTTATTGAAGACCTTACTATGCCATTTTCACTAAATCAACCTTACCATGACCATATTATTGAGGATCTCACTGTTTTCAATGTGTAATACTTTTTATAACATTTTCTAAAATGAGAAAAAGAAAAATAAAATAAAATACCCATATAACAATATGTGAGCTTATGAGGCCCAAATTCCAAATAGATATTTTAGGAAGTAAACCTATGTAGCCAAGTAATCCTTTGCACTAACCGACCTTCTCTCAATCTTATGGTTTTACTTGCTAATATAGGAGAACTATATAAAGTTAGGGACCCCATTAGATTAAAACCCATGAAGAAAAGAAAACCCATCAGTGAAAAGAAATCTCCATTCCCCTTGTCTCTCTCTCGCACCACCCACTATCGCTCACCATCACCGCCATCCCATAGTCCTCGCAGACTCTAGTAGCGGTGAGTGGTGTTTGAACGCCATAAAACCCCAATTCAGGGGAGTTACTTCAACACCGAATCCCTTACCACCGTGTGTTGTATTTGGGGACACCGATCGCCAGAACAGTTAGTCATTAACAGGAGACAAAAATGGAATTGGAAGTAGCAGCTTATGGGTATTGCGAAGTAGGAGCCTATATCTGTCTCGTACAGTCCCTTTTACATTCATTTTGAGCCTAATTATGTGTATATGTGATTTAATTGATTTATATGTGAAATTGAGAATCTATGGGCTAGCATTTTGTTCAATCCAATTGAATTTTAGCTAGTATATACGATTACGGATGTTTTGGGCAAGTTGTAAGTATATGCATAGCCACTGTTTACTTATTTTATGTTGAAGCTAAGTGACTTAAGTGACTTGTGTGTTTACTACAATTAAGAGGTTGAGAGATTATTAGTTTAAGAGAACTATTAGTAGCTTGTATATGCTGTTAAGAACATATGTATATGATTAAGTAGTTGTGAAGTTATTATAGGCCATGTCTAAGAGGAAGAGAAATTGAGCTATAAGTCAGCTTCTGAAGAGATGGGTAATAAAGAGTTACTATCTGAGTTACAGCTAAAGTAAAGAAAAGAATTATATAAATGACTCTATGTATAAGTACAAGTGAGATAAATGAAAGTAAAGTATGATTGTTGTTGTGATATGCCTACTAGGTGAGAGAATGATGTGTGTTTATATGAGAAGTTATGAGTCAAAGCTACTCAAGTTACTAATAACGTAAAGTAAAAGATGGCTTTGGGCAGTGTGGAATCTATGGGTACTCCAGATGTGTTATAATGAGTTTACGAGAGACGTCCCTGAGTTTTGAACTGTGCTCCCAAGATGTGGCAATGATCAGCAGTTCCAGCCCTCATATGGGAAGAGCCTCCAAGATCTGTCTAGTTACAAATTACAGATAACACACTTGGCCCCCAAGATGTGACTTGCCCCTAAGATGCGATAAAGGGTTTAAACACCCCCAAGATGTGGCGGCCCTAGGAACCTAGCTCTCAAATGCCCAGTTCAGTAATGCAAGATAAATAATAAACCATATAAAGCTGTAGATCAGTACTTTTATATAGTTACAGCCCCTTATTGGGAAGAGCCACAAGGCTAGTTACATGCCCCTATACGGGAAGAGCCGCAAGGCTAGTTAAAAGCTACCAAGATCAGATGTTCAAAGGAGAAATGACTCTTTTAAAGTATTAAGAGGAGAGAATCATGAGAAGCATTAATAAAGGTTTATTATAGCAAAGATTTATGTCTGTTTTATGTTTACTATTTCCAACTTTGTGGACTGCACTAGGAACTCAATAAGATTTATAGGTTTACTCTGTATGACTTATGACTATAGAAGTGAATGAAGTAGAGTTAAGGTGAAATGGGAGCTGAATGCTTGCTCTATATGAATGATTCTTTGTTTAGACTTGAAATGAATTTGAATTGGCCTTTACTAGATAGATGTTGGTTACTCAGTTCACACTGACCCGCTTTGAGCTGTCACGCATGATGTGAATCGTGTCTTTCCTTGGTGACAGATTATTTGTATGCAGGTTGTTCTGTTGTGAGGACGCTCTCAGATAGTAGGTCGTATAGTCTTGGCAAGGAAAGTTTATATTCAGATTTTTACTATGTATCTAGCTTTCAGATCAAGTTGTAATTAAATAGACCACCTAGACTAATATTGAGATTATTGTTATTGTTAGTTTTCAGTTGGAGAGCCTTACACTCAAATTTGTATGAGTGAGTGTGGCGGTAGCGCCCCGGATGTTATTAGAGTATTCCGCTGGGATGTTTGGACATTGTTTTATTTTTGTTAAGCAGGTTTATATAAGACTTTTTAGACTGGTTTACTTCAGTTTAAAAAGAAACTTTGCCGGATTTTTGGCTCGAGTCTATTTATTTTTATTTATTTACTTTAGTAGGAAATTCGGGGTGTTACACAATGGAACACCAGAAAATCAATCACCAAATGAACATGAAAACAACATGAAAATAATCAAAATCTCACTCCTCCCACTTCACCGCAAACAGCCATGCCCAACCAAAAAAAAAAAAAAACAAAACTCACAAATCTTCAGAGACAACTTATAGTCCAAGAGTTGTTAAAAAGCATGAACAATGGAAAGCTTAAACATGGCATTCAAAAGAAGGTTGCAGCGGACTTTGGTGTGAGAAGATAATGAGTAGCAACAATTTGGGAAAAAGCCAAATCCCAAATGGATTCTTCAAATGCAATAGATGTGAGAAGGCAATATTACAAATGTGGCCTTAAGAGAGGAAATCCTGTCAAGTTGGAACTAATGAAGGGTGTTGATAAACAATTCAGGCGTAATGATAAACAGAATATCACAATAAACATGCTGAACATGGATGAAAACCACAAACAGACCAAGACAAATGAGCTGAACATGCTACACATGGTAAACAAAGCTGAAAATATCAAATAAGACTCATTTTAATCAACAGAAACCACAAAAACAATAAAAACAACAACAATATGCCATTTTCTGACTATAAACAGGCCAGAAATAAGTCTAAATAACAAATCAGACCAGGAACAAGCATCAGAACATCATGAACAACACCAATATGACACAATATCACAATAAACATGCTAAACATGGCTGTAAACCACAAATCAGAACAAGACAAATGAGCTGAACATGCTAGACATGATAAACAAAGCTGAAAATATCAAATAAGGCTCATATTAATCAACAGAAATCATAAAAACAACAAAAACAACAACAATATGTCATTTTCTGACTATAAACAAGCTAGACATAAGTCTAAATAATAAATCAGACCAGGAACAAGCATCAGAACATCATGAACACCACCAATATGACAGAATATCACAATAAACATGCTGAATATAGCTGTAAACCACAAATCAAACTAAGACAAATGAGCTGAACATGCTAGATATGGTAAACAATGCTGAAGATATCAAATAAGGCTCATATTAATCAACAGAAATCACAAAAACAACAAAAACAACAACAATATGCCATTTTCTGACTATAAACAAGCTAGACATAAGTCTAAATGATAAATTAGACCAGGAAACATCACATAAACAAAATATCTGAACATCAAGAACACTAAGAAGAAAAGGCATAACGTGGGCTGCAAATTAGAAGAAGAAGAAGGTGGAAGAAGGTGCATAATATCACTTAAAGCGTGTTTTTTTTTTATTTTTATTTTTATTATTGATAGAACACTTAAAGCATGTTAATTATGGATGTAAATAACAAATAACACAAGGATAAAACTGCAGAACAACTACAAGAACAACGACATACCATCATATGACTTAAACATGCAAAAAACAGGCTGTAAATAGCAAACTACACCAGGAAGAAGCAGCAGAATATCAACAACACCCCAAAGAGGCCATCAAATAACTTAAAACATGCTAAACATGGCTATAAATAAGCAACAAAACTAGGATATATCAGCAGAACATGAACAACAAGAAGAAGGTGCATAATATCACATACAACATGTTAATTATGGCTGTAAATAACAAACAAAACAAGAATAAAATTGCATATCATCAAATCATGCTCAGATTAACCAACAAAAACCACTAAAACAAACAAAAAAACAAACAACAGGAACAACAACAATGATAACGTATACCAATCTGTCACCAGGCCCATTAAAGACTCAGATTGGTAGCTACGTAAACAACAAACAAACAGAATAACGAAAACAATCAATCCAACAAATATCAGTACAACAACCACAGTCCAACAAACAAAATCCAACAGCCACCAATCCAACAACCACCAAAATCACCAATCTAACAAACCAAAAATCACCAATCCAACAACAGAAACCACAAAAACAACAAAAACCACGAAACCAACAAAAACAACATCAATAATAACGTATACCAATATGTCATCAAGCCCATTACAGGCTCAGATTGGTAGCTACATAAACAACAAACAACCAGAATAATGAAAAAAAAAACAATCCAACAAATATCAATACAGAAACCACAGTCCAACAATCAAAATCCAAAATCCAACAGCCACCAATCCAACAACCAAAATCCGACAACCACCAATCCAACAACCTGATAATATGCGTTTTTGACAATTATTTGTCATCAATTCATGCTCCATTTTACCCATTTTCACAATTATTTCACTGTCTTCTTGCTTAGTTTTGCAACTCTCGTTTCTCTTTACGCCTTTTCGGTGTTTCGTGTGTTTGATAATATTTTAGGCACATAAATGATGAGAAATAAGAGTATGAAATCAAGGTCGGGAATGAACTCGAAAAGCATTAGAAAAGGGCTTCAAGAGGGTAGGCACAACCACCAAGATGCACCCATGATCATGTGAAAAGATCATTTAAAGATTGGAAAAAGGCAATGATTTGAAGCTTTACTTGGACAAGTACTCTAGCAAAGTAACCCATCAATTGGACAGTGTAAAGGACACCTTGTAAAATTCCAGCAGCCTTACTTGGTTGGGTACTCTGGCGAAGTAAACCCAGTTTGACCAAGTACTCACTTAAAAGCACTTGAGACTATAAATATCCCACTAGAATACTAGTAATGGATCCTATCTCATTCTATCTTATTCTAAACCTAGTATTAGCTCTCTAAAGAGGTCTCCATAGTTAGATTGAAGAACTTCATCTCTAAGATTTCTAAGGTAGTTGAACTTTATTTTGGGAAGTTATTGAAGACCTTTGTAAGATCTTCTTGACCCTTCTCTCTCCTCTTTCTCTCTCTTCTTCTAGTTATTTCTCATGTTGAATATTATGTTTTGGTTAATTAAAGTTAATGACTTTATGATGTTTAGTGGCTAATCTCTCTTATTAGAGTTGGGGTTAGCCCAACTATGGTGATTTGATGCTTGGATGATGTGAATATATTGTGATTTAATGGGTTATTGTGCATTTAGCTTTGTAAATTGCAAGTGTTTCATAAAATGTCTAAGTGAGAACTTGGCTTATCTTTTGTGTGATTAACTTAAAACCGAAAGGAGGTAAGGTAATCATAGGAGTTTCATTGACTAAACAAATGGATTCCATCACCAAAGTAGGTAGATTTTCTTTTGGAGATGTTTGAGCTAGGTGTTGCTTAATGAGCCTAATAAAGTTTGACCCCATGAAAATAGGTGGAAGGGTGAAATTGGGTATTTCTTTGGTGACCTTGAGAGAGGCCCTTAGTCATTGATTGACCTAGTATCTCTTCACAATCGCTCATTCGATTGCATGTCTTTCCATCATCTATTGCATTAAACTGTCATTTGTTGGGTGAACCCCCAACTCTATCTTTAATCCTTGATTTTATAATTTCCTTTCCTCTTATCTTAGTTTGTCATCCTAGTTTAGCTTTAGGTCTAGTTAAATTAACCAATCATCACAATTACTTGAATTTGCTTAGCTTTCCGTATTATAGGATTTTTGGTATTCGAAACGCCTCGCTCCTTGTGGTGACGATCTTATTTATTACTTCGAAATACCCGTATACTTGCGGGGGTATCACAACCACCAAACCAAAAATCACCAATCCAACAACCAAAATTAAACAATTACAACAATAACGTATATAAAAATTATGCTACAGAAAGGAGAGAAATAGAGAGAGAAAGAAGACTCCCCTAGGGTTTCAAACCCACAACTTTGTCCCAATCAGTTCCAGGGAACATCAACTTCAACATCATCCTTTCAACAGGCTGAACACGCTCCATATCGGTTTTTTTTCCTTTCTCAACATCAACACGCTCATCATCTCCGCCGTCTTCCAAAGGGGGGCTGAAATTCAGATCTGGAAGTGATTTTGACTCACTATTTTCCAGATCTATGGTTTCAACCTTAACTTTATCGGGGTTGAACTTTTGGCGTTTCTGACGGCGGATCAAGTGCCTACTACTAGCTTCTTCATCTTCTTCAACCATGGGTCCAAATCGAGACTCATCATATGTGTCTTCAACAACATCAATGGAAGGAGGTTTATCCTCTTCGTCAGGGATAGAGCTTGGAACATAAGTATTAAACGATGAATCATAATGAGGGTGCTCCATCACAAATAACCACGAAACCCTAGGAAAGAGGATGAGATTGAGAGAGTGATTCAGAGAGAGTGAGATCGAGAGAGTGACAGCGAGATGAAGAGTGACATTGAGATGAACAGTGAGAGTGAGATTGAAAGAGATCGAGAGTGAAAGAGAGATCAAAAAATCTTGTGAGATTGAGAGTGAAAGAGAGATCGAGAGAGATCGAGAAATTTTGTGATGAAGAGTGAGATCGAGATTGACAGTGAGAGTGAGTCGAGATTGAGAGTGATGAGAGTGAGATTCAGATTTAGAGTGGGAGAATAGGCAAGAGAGGCTGATGAGTTTGTGGGTGATGATGAATGTCAAACCCTAGGAGAGAGAATAAGAGAGGTTATGATGAGTTTGGTGGAGAAATTTCCAGAATAACGGTGGCTTTGATGAGTTTGGTGAGAGAATAAGTAAGAAAATAAGTGGCGTAGATTCAAATGAGTGGTTACAATTTATTTTGGGGGAGATATTTTGGTGGGGAAATTAATGAATGGGTAGTTATTAGATGAGGGAGTGGGGGTAGATGTAGGGGTTAAATGAAATGTTAAAAGGGGGGTATAATTGTATTTTCATTGTTAAAAATGTATCAAATTTAGAAATGTTGTTATTGTTGTAAAACAGCCATTTTAGGAAAATGTTGTTATTGTTGCGGAACGGAGGTAGTACTTCTTATATGTGCAAAGCATAAAGAAAATATTATATTCATTGTCCATAGAAGTTAAAATAATGTAAAACTTTGCTTAGTTTTTCATTTGATTAAAATATTGGTTAAAAACTTAGTGGAGAAAAAATATATTAAATGGCGCTACTGACCCATTGGGTCGACCCAAACCCGAAGACTCCGGGTCAGGGTCAAGCATTTCTCAATCCGAATCCGAAAGTGACCTGACCCGAAAATGATCCTAACTCGTTGTAACCAAACCCGAACCTGATCGCCCGACCCGTGTTACAGGTTTACCTGTACATCAACCAAGTTAGACTGCCAAAACATCCATATTCTCCCATTACTAGCCACACATAAGCTCCGGTTTCTTATAATTATGTGAAGAATTTTCTCGGCAATTTTTTGTTTTATTCTTGTTTCTAAAATACCAGTTAGAGCAATTTTATGCTTCTTCCAAAAAATACCTAGCTCTTTATTCTTGAAGGGCTTATTTAAATCCCTAACATTCAAAAAGATGCAATTCATTAGACCAAACGTTTTCTTATATCCGCTACAGGCGGATGTGCCATTTCCTCCATGATAGGACTATCAAGCACAGAAAATGAGTTTTTCAACCCAGGAGCAATATTATCATTGATAAAGTTACCTGATGCACTATAAGTTGTCTCTACTCGAGTGATGTAGGACCTTGAACTACTGTATGTTGCACACTATTAGAGCTTTCACCATCATCAATAGTAGCATTTTCAATTTCAAGCGCCAAAATAATACCAATGGCAATAGGTTTCCATATGATATGAGAGGCTCTTCTCTTCCTCTGTCTTCTTCTCATAGGAGGGTCATTCTGAATAGGGGCTTGTTCATTCACTTGTGAGCAGTTATGGCCAGATTTGACACAAGCCTTGCAAAATTCAGGTTTCGAGTCATATTCAACAGCTTGTGTAAAAGATTTCCCATCTGGATCTTCCACTGTAACTTCGCTCAACATCTCCTACATTACATCATTCTCAACCAGAACATGCGCAAAAGAGATTCTAACCCGAGTAGTCATATACTTATCAGCATACAGAGGCACACCCATCCCACTAGAGATCTTGCTCAATGAATCTCCTCCCCAACAACTCAGGGGTAAGTTTGGAAATGTCACCCATAGAGGCATAACACGAAGAAATTCCTCTTTGAAATTGAAGTCCACACTCCATTTACGCAAAATAAATGACATACATGTTATTCACAGAAAAGGGTCCTGATCTAAAAACCACATCTCTATCCTCCATGGATTCAAAATTTAGCAACAAAAAAATCATCATCATGAGAATATAAATCCGGCTTCGATACAAAATTTCTTAGTTTCCCAAAGTAATTATCAAGATAATTATATGCAGGAACTTCTCAGACTACATATAAAATCAAAACATTGTGTCATACCTGAAATTGTTCATCCACAACCGTCTTGTCAAGCTTAATCACCTTCTTGCCATCCCTAATCTTTAGTGGAATGAAATTAACAGCAAGTCCATAAGAAGCCACTCTATTATTCGGGAAGAGCCATGTCCATGGTTCCTCCGGTAGCCCACCAAAATGGGGGGCTTCAGCAGGAGAAGCTCCATTGAGATCCAAACGACGCGCCGCATGAGGAGCCGTACTAGTAACACTCGTCCAACGGTAAACCCCTGCTCATCATCGGTACATCAGTCTGAGAAGACTCTCCCATCTTAATCGGAGCATCCGGTGTGGCTGTCATCCAGTTTGGGTTTGAAGTCCTTAAAATCTCACCAGAAGTATCCATCGCAGGGCTAATACGCGCGCTCACAGAACTTCCCACCATAAACTTTTAGGAAAGTAAAAGTAAAAACACTCTCTCTCTAAAACGCTCTCGGCACACGATCAGGTGGTGTTTGCTATCGTGAACGGAGAAGATGAGGGAACAATGTGGACGACCACGTGGAAGGGGTCATGAGGGAAAACGTTGCTCTTATTTGCTAAAATATTAAATTTGCTGGTTACTAAAAGTGCAAGTCTTGTGTGAGACCAACTCACATGAAAATGAGGTCACGACTTAGAAATGTAGGGATCACGTTTTATGAGTCATGATCCTTGTTTTACTAAAAAGTGACCATCGTCTCATCAAAAATTACGATAAGATCATCTTAAACAAGTTTTTGTGATACTAAAATACCAACTTTGTGTACATATACCATTATTGTGTACGCCATCAACTTAAATAGACAAAATTTATTGTCTATTTATAAGACATGTACCATTATTGTTCCTAATTTTGCATAGCTATATGCCTATACATATGCTGTAGTTACCTATACAGCAAGTATTAATGTGAAGCAAGTCGATTCATTCTCAAATTCTTGGCAGTTTTTGCTCTTAGTAAGCCCTCACACATCCCTGCTCTGCTACGTCTGTGGCTCGTGGACACACTAAGGCAATGCTGGCCACCGGTGTACTGACCCGTTCTACAATCATCTATCTCCTATACTTTGCTAGAACCTAAAGATGACGGTTAGTCTTACTATCAACATAGTAGTAACAATTTCTATCAGCCTTTCATTGACCTGCAACGATGATCTGCTAGGATCAGTATTTCAATTGCCACTTCTCTAAAGGTTGTTACAACAAATGTGCAATAAAGAGGTATTACTCACATTATATCAAATAAAATCAATAGTTCGTCACCACCTTCTGCGTCTCCTCCCATACCAGTAAGCGAAAGCAGCTATTGAGGCAGCCAATATGACCCCAGCAGTAGCATGCCAAGCATGCATTGGTTTCTCAACTAAAGCAATGGAACTGCCAACATCGACAGGGGTCGATGGTAACACCTCATGCGACATTTCTAGAGAAAATCTCAAACCTTGGGTTTCCAGCTCATTTAAGTTCTCAACTGAAGGCTTAAGCCTGGTGGATTTGGCTAAGGCCTCATATTCCTCTTTGGTTCCGCCTTCAAGAAAGGATCCAACAAGCTGGCCATCTCTCACCCAGTATGCTCCAAAGCTCTTCCCCGCGTAATCGCCGAAATGAACTACCTCTCCTCCATTGTCCCCATAGAACTGCCAAGACAACCCAAACACTCTGGAATAAAAGAATGGAAGATAGTCAAAGTCATTGGTTTTCTCTGGCTTCATTATAGCACTAACAGCATGTCTCGCTGTCTTCCTTGCTGAATCAACATGTTCCAGCCTCCGGGTTTCGCCAAACAGTTTAAAGGGATATGCTGCTACATCTCCCACAGCATATACAGAGCTGTTACTAGTTTGCATTTTTCCATTGACCTTGATCCCACCCTTCTCTATGG
This sequence comes from Tetragonia tetragonoides, assembly GCA_038025085.1. NCBI lineage: Eukaryota > Viridiplantae > Streptophyta > Magnoliopsida > Caryophyllales > Aizoaceae > Tetragonia > Tetragonia tetragonoides. The sequence goes on along the minus strand of CM076153.1, from coordinate 19,687,426 downwards.
ACAGTTGGCCTTCAAACAAGCTAGTATTTGGACGGATTCCGATTCCAACAACAACCAAGTCAGCAGGAACACAAGTCCCATCCCTGAGATTGACCGCTGTGACCTGCATTTTTGAAGTAAAAAGTTTATTCTGCAGCTATCAGGTGGCAGCAGTACCATTGAGTCCAGATATATAAGAAAGTAGCAAAGCATAGTAGAATGAACATTCAGAGTTTACCTTCCCATTGGAGTCAAAATCAAACGATGTCAACACCGTTCCTTTTATGAACTTGACTCCTTTAGCCTTGTAATATTCCTCATAATAGTTTGCTATCTTGGTTGTGAACAAGCGCGGCACTGAAAATGAAAGGGTTCACATTTCCTTAGCATTTTAAACATGGACAAAAGAGCCAAAATGGGAGGGGAAGGGGAAGGGAATCACAAAATTTTCAATCAACAGGAGGAAGTTCAAACTCGAAAGCTCTGATGGTAACCTTTTGCTTTCAGATATCCAATGAACTACGCATGCAAGAAGGGCTAGGCAGTACTTTAAGAACAAAAAACCAGTCCTGTGATAATGGTACTCCTACCTGGGTATCTTTCTCTTCTCCACAGTACTTTATGCCTCTTTATGCATATATCTTAATTTTAAATTCTTTTCGATGCTTTGTAATCAACCATAGCATGAAAAGTTTATCGAACACTACATATGGAGAGTGTAGATCTGCTGTTACTCTGCAATCCAGAAACATGCTAGACGCAACTGAGAGGTTCTTAACATCGTGTACTGACAATACAAAGCTACTACAATAACACGAAACACAATAGGAATCTAATATTGGCTACAGATTTTGTTCTCCTGAAGCAGTCAGCAGGGGCAAACCGAAATACAGCGTATATATAGGTGTTGAAAGTCTTGTCAATACTAAGCAAGGGTCACTTTCACCTAATGGCTGCTACACCTGCCTGTACAGCTCAGCTGGGAGACCTGCAGGTGGACCAGAATATCTGGGGAATAATACATGTGCCAAAGCATTGCTTTTGGCTAGCTGTAAAGGTGAGACTGTTGACAAGAGATAATCGCAGAGCATAGGCATTTAATTTTAATTTCTGTCATGCTGAACTGGAGACAGAGCAGCATCTTATTTTCATTTGTGACTCGGCAAAACAGTTGTTGCAGCTTCTTATTCATTGGCTGGAAGCAAAGTGTACTGCATCACAATTGATAGATCCTCTCAGGTGACCTAGGAAGGGAAAGTTCGCAAGATGACTTAGGGCTCTGTATGCTGCAGGTGTTGCAAGGAACAGTACTTGCCTCAGAGGGACTAGTCACACTGTGCCGCAAGAATTCATGCTTATCAAGGGTGAGATACTGATAAGCTGGCGTTACTCTTGCAGAGAACACAATATATACAGCATTTAAGATTTTTCCTTGAGATTTGTAATAGATAAGCTAACTGGGCCGTTACTTACAGTATATTTATTTTGTTGCCGTAGTTTACTCAGGGGTTTGTCCTGAGCTGAGGTTTTTTAGGGTACACCATAGTAGAGGTATCCCTTCATAGGTTGTACGAGTGGGTTTGGTAATAAAAGTACTCTGCTTTTACCTATATGTACTTATAGTCCGGCAGTTTCAGTCACATTTGAATAATGAATTTCTGTGCTGGTCCGTCACGTTACTTACAGTATGTCCGGGTGGGTTTGGTAATAATGAATTTCTGTCCAGATATGTAATACTGGTCTCAGATTTGCCTAAAAAAGTAATCAAAGCTATTGAGGCAGCTTGTAGGGTGTTTCTATGGACTGGAAAGTTCTCTTCATCCAAACGTGCACTAGTTGCCTGGGAACAAGTTTGCTCACCAAAGGCTGCAGGTGGGCTAAATGTGATTAACTTTGAGAACTGGAACAAAGCTGCAATAATGAAGAAATTCTGGGCGGTTACTTGCAAGAAGGATAAGCTATGGATCAGATGGGTTCACATTTACTACCTGAAGAACAATGATCTCACTCAAGTAGCATACCTAAACAAGCTAGCTGGATTGTGAGGAAAATACTGAATGCAAGAGATTGGGTTGGTGATCAACAGAATGTGATAGCTTGTGTTGCTGGGGGTAAGTTTCTCATCAGTAAAGCCTATAAGCATTTAGCCCCACAGAAACCAAAGGTTTCTAGGAGGAAACCCCTTCTTCTCCCTGGGATACTCCCTAAGCATCAATTTACTCTGTGGTTGGTGATGCTGGAGAGATTGCCTACTGTTGATAGGCTTAACAGATGGGGTTTACAGGTTGATACACACTGTGTCCTGTGTAAAACTACAGCTGAAGAAACACTGGAACACTTGTTTTTTGGTTGCAGATACTCTGCGGAAGTTTGGAGCCAGTTACTTAACTGGTTTGGGGAAGTCAGAACCCCTTTGAATTGGGCTGCAGAAAAGAACTGGGCAATTCAGAGGTTGAGAGGTAACAGGCCAAAAACCTGTATGCTGGGTTACCTTTTTGCTGCAACAATATACTACTTGTGGCGTGAGAGAAACAACAGGAGATTTAATAATTAACATCTGCAAGAGCAAATTCTGATCAGACGCATTGTTCAGGAATTGCATTGTAGGGGTCAGAGAGAAACTAAGTGGTGTACAGTCCTTCAAGGACTAAATAGCTTCCCTGTGTAATGAGCAGTAGTGCTAATATAGTTTCTTTCAGAATGTATTAGTTTTGCTCCTTTTGGTTATGTATTAGTGAGTGGGTTAAGGGAGTCAAAGCTACCCAATGTACGTAACTGTCTATTTTGGTAATGAAAAGCCTTTTATTCTTGCCAAAAAAAATAATGAATTTCTGTTTCCAAATTCGTAGAGGAATAAGATGATGCAAAAGCTAAGATGTTATCATTTGCCGATTCAGGAAATTTTCAGAACATGCAGTAGAAGCTGGTCGACGTATTTTCCACAGTCAACCAGGAAAAGAAAAAGAACTTTTTAGCAATCAAATATTCTAGCATTCATAAACTTTGGAGTGGATACGATTCCCGGGGGGGGGGGGGGGAAGGAGGTCATATAAATTTCGAATATGAAGCCTTGCCCTGCCCTTGGCAAGATCTTTACTAGGTGCTGGTGGTGGTTGTTTGCGGCCTTGCCAAGGCTGGATCCAGTATTTCAAATTCAATATGTGCAAATACATACAAACATGGTCTCTTATCTGTCAATATTTTTGTTTTCATTGATATTCATTGCCATATATTGGGAGATGTTATAGTGATACATGTAAGTTGTAAATACTAAAAAGTTATTATTAACTATGAAAATATCTAGAACAGAGAAGAAGAATATAACGCAGAGATATATCTATAATATAGAAGAGGTTAAGTAGGACTCTTAGTATTATGTGTGTTTTTTGTGTTCATGTATACTTGTATATATAGATGATGTATTATCTGAAGAGGCAAGACACAGAATACTAAGCCCTACTTAACCTCTCCTATATTCTAGATGTATCTCTGCATTATACTCCTCTGTATTCTTCCATCTTCTAGATATATCCATAATTAATAACTACTTTTCTAGTATTTACAAGTATCAGAATAATATCTCCCAATACCATATCTTTCTAACAAGTCCTAGTGATATTCCGGAGTTCGAATAGCAATCAGTTTCCAGCAACTAATATTCAAACAAACTCTATTCTGATTTTTAAGAACACGGTAAGAAATTGATGGTGATACCGATATTGCTACTGATTTCTGTAGACATTTCAAACATATTCTCAGAACCACAACTTACCTATTGCCAGAGAGCCTCATTCAGTCATTCCAATACACACTGCCATAAATTTCGGGCATAGAGGAAGATGATGAAAAAGTTTGGTCATCGAGTAAAGACTGCTCATTCTGGAGATATGCACTTCAATATATTTACTCATGCCCCTGTTCCATCTCCACATTGCACACCCTCGATATTGCTTAGGTATTTATTTCCACAATATGTCCAGCAGAATGCATACATAAAGGTATTCAAATTCAGAACCAGAAATTTTGCTTTGGGAAGGTCAGCCTAATAGAGTACTAGCTTAATGCAAACAAAACTTCGAGGCTACAACTATTCTAAATTTCACCTACAGTATCTCCGTATCCATATAAACAATCAATTTAGCCTCTAGTTTAAACAGGGAACTACCACTTAAACAATCAATTTAGCCTCTAGTTTAAACAGGGAACTACCACTTATACCAAAAAGGCCCAATTTTTTTAGTGATTCAAAAGCAACTAGAAACAACACGACAACACCAATTATACTATAGAAGTAACTAGCAAATTATGCAGCACAGCACAGCAAACACTGGAATACTAATATGTTTAGCATAACTAACCCACAACAAAGGTTGACTTTAATTGATGCTTGTGTTCATCTACCTCGTCTACTTGGCGTGTCAGAGCATCCTCCAAGTGCTTCTGTTTTCTTTTTATGAATTTTCTGGTTTTGATGTTTTGCTATTTGAGAATTACCCTCTAGATGTCTGAGGGAAGTCCTGAGAGAGGGCATGAGCTGTGGTCAAGGACCACTTTTGACTTCATTGTTGGTGGAGTTTCCTCTGCATGAGGAGCAGAGAACTTGATGACAAAAAAGTTGGACGAGAATGACTGAGTGAGGAAAACCCAGATTTCCTAGATGGCTGGTCAGGAGTGAGGCAGAAAGAGAGTGCTTTTAGATGCATGGGTGTGTGGGTGCATAACTTAGAAACATATTATTGTTCAACTGGAAAATATCCAACTCCTGCTTTTGTGGCTTAGGCTGCTTGAGACTTTGTGTCTCTTACACAATGGCATGAGTGTTATATACATTGTTCTATCAGGAGCCAATTTTTTTATTACCTCTCGAAGTCGGGAGTTGCAGCATGCTTACAACAATCCACATAAAATGCCCTAGAGCCAAAGATCTTCCCTTTCGTCGTGGATTTTCCCTGTGTTCTATTTTCCTTTTTCACTTTATATACCTTGATGATATGGTTTTCCTGAAAGCAACTAGGGCTCTGGAACCGCTGAAAATGGTCAGAAAGTATAACCAGTTGTCCTATGAACTGCAATTACTTGCATAAAGTTCTTGAATGTTGAACTACTTGCTACATAATTCATGGTGTATAGAATGGCAACCAAAATGGCCCCAAATTACGCTGATATGTAACGTTTTTCGGAAGGAAAAAAGGTTGACAACCTGTACTGGCTGCTTTTGGTGTCCAAAGCGCGTTATGGACTCATGGTTGTTGGACTATGCTTTAGAATTAATGGTCTTATTGGATCATAGAATTTCCAAGTAGTAGGAACTACTAGTTGGTTAATGGGTCATGTTCCCATGTCTCCCTTTAGTTGCTTATTTTGAATTAGAATTTCACTTGATTGTTGATGCAGTCACAAATTTTGACCTTAGCCATTATACTGAATTACTTAAGCATCTCTCTCTCTGCTCTCTCTCTCTCTCTGACCGGCTCTCTCTCTCTCTCTCTCCCCCTCTCGCCCTCTCTCTCTGCTCTCTCGCTCTCTCCGACCGGCGCTCTCTCTCTCTAACTCTCTCTCTCTCTCTAGCGCTCTCTCTCTCTCTCTCCCCCTCTCGCCCTCTCTCCCCCCTCAAGGTCGGTGATCGCCGGCCGCCCTACAAGGGTCGGCGACCGCCGTCCAAACCCAGCCCGACCCACTAGGGGCGGAATTGACCTCCGATCTACTCGTCGGAGGCTTCGTTTGACCTCCGATCGACTCGTCGGAGTTCTCTCTCTCTCTCTAACTCTCTCTCTCTCTTGCGCTCGCCCTCTCTCTCTCTTGCGCTCGCCATCTCTCTCTCTTTTGCGCTAGCCCTCTCTCGCGGGGTTGAAGAGACCTCCGACCGTTTCGTCGGAGGCTTCATTTTTTTATTTTTTTTTTTTTATTTTTTTTTTATTTTTTGGTTTTTTGGACAGGAAAGATTGCCGTGAGCTCGACGACCCTACTTGATTCTCTTGCGGACTCTCACCGCCGAGGACCTACTCCACTCAGTCGGGAAGCCGGAGTGACACCACAACCTCCAGGCCCTCTGCCCAGGAACAAACACAGCCGGAGACAGGTAGTAGCGCCGTGGTAAGCACCGGCGAACCCTATCCAACAGTCCCTGTGGCTCCACTTGACACCCGTTTTGCTTTGGATGTGTCAATCATTTTATTATTTATTTATTCTTGTTGTTGACTTATCGGATCCTGTTTGCTGCTTGTTATTGCTTTGGAAACTATTTCGTGTGCTACTCTTTCTCTTAAGGGGAACCTAGTAACATTGCGGGTTGTTTCTGTTTTGGTTGCTGTTTGTATCTCTAGCCTATCTCGTATTAATATTATTATTATTATTATTATTGTTATTATTATTTTTATTGTTATTATTAAAGTTAGTATTATAATAGTAGTAGTAGTATTATTTAACTAATAGTTTTGCTACTACTAGTAGTAAGTTAGTTGTACCATTGTTTCGATCGTCTTTAAGTAGTACTATTACTGTGTGTTGTTGCCTTTGTTGTGGGTATTTGCCATTATTACTATTAGCATTATTACTATTAGTATTAATATTATCAGTACTATTAGTATCATTGTAATCATTATCTTAGTATTATCATTGTCATTATTAGTACCTATTACTATTATTGTAAGCAAATTTTGTTTGCAAGCATAGACTTTGTCTGTTATATAGTTACGGTTTGCGTTACCTAACCTGTTGGTGTGCTAGTACGTACTTAGTTGCATGGCTTTCTAATTTGTAGTTTGAGTTAACTGCTTGACCATTGTCTTTTTCGGTCGGTGTGGCGTCTTTGACTTCTATTGGTAGGTTTAGGGCCAGTCCTCCGGTGAGCTCTGGGTCTCGAAGGGGGAGAGTTGGGGCAAATAGATTGCGGTTCGGCACATGGAATGTAGGGACACTCACGGGAAGAACTCTAGAGTTAGTGGAGGTTTTAGAAAAATATAAGGTTAACATCGTGTGTGTTCAGGAGACGAGGTGGTCAAGCGCCAAGGCAAGAGAGATCAATGGATTCAAACTTTGGTATTCAGGGTGTTCGAGTCAAAGGAATGGGGTCGGGATCTTAGTCGATAAGGAGCTTAAACAACATGTTGTAGAAGTTAAGAGAACCAATGATAGGATCATGTCTATCAAGGTTGTGGTGAAGGAGGAGACCTTCAATGTCATTTGTGCTTATGCACCGCAAGCAGGGTTGGATATGCAACTTAGGCGTCGCTTCTGGGAGGAGTTAGATGAGGTTATTCAGCAGGTTCCCCCTAGTGAGAAACTCCTGGTAGGAGGAGACTTCAATGGACACATAGGGGCCACGTCGGATGGGTATTCCGGCGCTCATGGAGGGTTTGGGTACGGAGTTAGGAACGATGGTGGCACGGCGGTCTTAGATTTTTCGACGGCGTACGACCTAATGGTAACCAACTCCTTCTACAACAAAAGAGAGGAGCACCTAGTTACTTTTAGAAACAGCACCGCTAAGACCCAAATAGATTACATTCTTGTTAGGCGTGGCGACCGAGGGGCGTGCATGGATTGCAAAGTTTTACCAGGCGCGTGTGTGTCGACCCAACATAGGATGGTAGTTTTGGACCTTGAGATGAAGGGGTGGAAGAGGAAGAGAAGTGCACACAATGGCACCAAAATCAAGTGGTGGAATCTTAGAGGAATCGGGGGGAGTCAATTTAGGGCAAAGGTTGAGTCGGATAGCATCTGGAGAAGAGAAGGTAATGCGAGTCAAATGTGGGCAGGGGTGGCGGATCTCATTAGGAATGTGGCGAAGGAGACTTTAGGAGTTGCAAGAGGGATAGGAAGTAGCAAGAAGGAATCCTGGTGGTGGAGTGAGGATATTCAAAGCAGGGTGAAGGCTAAGAAGGTTGCCTATAAAGCCCTAATGGATAGCACTATAGATGAGGAAAGGGTGGAGAAGCGGGAAGCCTACAGAGCGGCAAAGAGGGAGGCAAAGAAATCAGTAGCAGAAGCCAAAAGTAAAGCATATGAGAGCCTGTACCGAAAATTGGCCACTAAGGAGGGAGAACAGGATGTGTACAGGTTGGCGAGAGCTAGGGAGAGGAAGACTAGAGACCTGGATCAAGTTCGTTGTATTAAGGATGAGGCGGGGAGAGTTCTTGTGGACGATGCGAACATCAAGAGGAGGTGGCATGGGTATTTCGATGAGCTCTTTAACAACGTTGGAGACGTAGCCATTTCGTTGGGAGACCTTACCACATCCGAGCAATACCGCAACTACAGCTTTTGTCGTCGCGTTACGAAGGAAGAAATCAAAGGGGCCATGCGGACGATGAAGAGTGGGAAGGCAGTAGGACCAGATGAGATACCTATAGAGGTATGGAAGAGTTTGGGGGAAGAAGGTCTATTGTGGTTAGTTAGGCTTTTCAACGTGATCCTTAAATCCGCAAGGATGCCGGAGGAGTGGCGACTCAGCACATTGATTCCTCTATACAAGAACAAAGGAGATATCCAAAGCTGCAACAACTATAGGGGTATTAAGCTACTCAGTCACACCATGAAGCTATGGGAGAGAGTGATTGAGAAGAGACTAAGGAAGAGTACTCTAATCTCGGAGAACCAATTCGGTTTCATGCCAGGGAGGTCAACAACGGAAGCGATTCATCTGATTAGACGTTCTATGGAGCACTACAGAGAGAGACAAAGGGACTTGCACATGGTTTTCATTGATTTGGAGAAGGCGTATGACAGGGTACCCAGAGAAGTTTTGTGGAGGTGCTTGGAAGCCAAGGGGGTTCTAGTCGCCTATATCCGAGTGATTAAGGATATGTATGAAGGAGTGAGGACTAGGGTCAGGACTACAGGAGGGGAAACCGAGCAATTTTCTATAGATATTGGGTTACATCAAGGGTAATCGTTGAGTCCCTTTTTATTCGCAACCGTCATGGATGAGCTCACTAAGACTATCCAGGGGGATGTGCCTTGGTGTATGTTGTTTGCCGACGACATTGTTCTGATAGACGAGACTAAAGAAGGTGTTAACGCCAAATTGGAACTTTGGCGGGACACACTAGAGTCAAAGGGATTCAAGCTAAGTAGGACAAAGACCGAGTACTTGGAAGGCAAATTCACAAGAGATGGGGTTGCCTCGGATATGGAGATTAAGATTGGTACGGAGGTGGTACCAAAGAAGGATTGTTTCAAATATCTCGGTTCAGTCATACAGGGCAACGGCGAGATTGACGATGACGTGACTCATCGTATCAGAACAGGGTGGCTAAAGTGGAGGAGTGCAACGGGAGTTCTATGTGACAGAAAAATCCCACTAAAACTTAAAGGCAAATTTTATTGTACAGTCATCAGGCCAGCTATGCTATATGGGACGGAGTGTTGGCCGGTGAGGCAGGTGCATGTGCAGAAGATGCGGGTGACCGAGATGAGGATGCTTCGTTGGATGTGCAACTCTACAAGAAGAGATAGAATTAGGAACGAAGTGTTGAGAGGCAAGGTGGGAGTGACAGATATCGACAACAAGATGCGAGAAACAAGGCTTAGGTGGCTTGGGCAAGTGAGGAGGAGACATCGTGATGCACCGGTGAGAAGGTGTGAGAGAATTACACTTAGAGATTGTAAACGAAGACAAGGACGCCCGAAGAAGACTTGGGAAGAGGTAATCAGGCAGGATTTGACCCGTCTAGATCTTACCGAGGACTTGGTCCTAGATAGGAGAGTATGGCGTAGCAGGATCCGTGTAGAGGATCCGCGTTAGATTAGGGTTGTGCATTGGCTAGTACTAGGGGTTGACTCAGTTTGTTTATAGCCTGTAGCGTCTACTTCACTTTAGGTTGCTCAGTAAGTAGAATCTTGTGCTAGTATGTGTACTGATTTACTTTCCTTGCCCTTCTGATCATTCTTTATTGCTTTTTAAAAAAAAAAAAAAAAAACCGTTTTCAAATGCATTTTCAAAAAAAAAAAAAAGTTTTTGTGGGTCTCTCGGAAACAGTCTCTCTTCTAGGCGACTAGTTAGGGGTAAGACTGCGTACATCTGGACCTCCCCAGACCCTGCCCTAGGCGGGACACTTACTGGGTTGTTGTTGTTGTTGTTGTTGTTGTTGTGTATATGTTTTTCATCCAATCATGCAATTCGGCCCATACAAAGGATGAGACGACATAAAAATGGAGGGCTTGGAGAAGCATAACTTTAGCTAAAGAAGAAGGGTAATTAATAGGAACAAAAACATGAAAAAATCCCAATTTTATAGGCTAGTCAATGGGTATGGGAAAACTCGGACCCGATTCCCAAAACCGAATAGCCGAATACCTGGCCCAGATCTTTTACCTGATTACGCTAATCTAATCTTGACCTGAAATGCCCAGGTTGGTGCCTTTGGTTAGAAAGGAATGCCCAGGTTTTCAATGGTGTGACCTTATCCATTAATTTGGTGTGGGATACGGTCTCTTCTCTAGCGTCGTTATGGGTTAGAGCTGCAGGGGCATTTGGGAGCTATTCTATTACTCAGATCAGTGTAATTGGTCTGGACTAATTTGTAACTAGATTCTTCTTGGAGGACTACTTGTCTTCCTTTGTTGCACCTTTGATACTTGATTATTACATAATTCTCTTTATCTATAATAAAAATAAAAATAAAAAGCTGGAGCCAAAACACAAGAAAAACGCAGAAGAAAAGTCATATTAGGGCTCCCCACCCCCCACCCCCCACCCACAACATTGGCGCTCCGGTTTCCACCCCTAATTAGTTGACAAAATTTTACGTCCATGAAGTGACTCCTTCTGCCCTCTTTGCCTTCACACTACCTATTGGGATCTCTCCCCCCCCCCCCCAGGCCCCTGGCGCCACAGCGCAAAACCCAAAAAGGAAAAGAAACAGATAAAAGTTAAATAGAGAATACTATAGGATAAAGAATGCTCCCACGTTTTAAAGGACAAAACACCTCAGACCTGCATTGCTATTACAATAGATACAACCGTCAACGAAAGATATACGATGATACTTACTGCAGTGTTCTTCGGGAAAGACCATGGTTACGTTGATCTTGTTTATGACTAATGATGCAGCACATTCCATTCCTATATAGCCGCCACCAATAACCACCGCATTTCCACCAACACAAGTTTGCATAACACTAACAAGCTTGTTTGCATCAGCAAGGTCACGTAAATAGCACACATTTTCTGCATCGGACCCATTCACTCCAAACTCTTCAAGCTTCAAAGCCTGAAATCAATACATAGCAATGCATTTGAGCCTATACGTTGAATTTTAAAAGACAACTAAACTTCATATTGTGAATTCTACAGCATAACTGCCATTGAACCAGTCGATTTGATCCTCGTCCAGGTAACTCAAATTCAAGATTAAAAAATCATGCTAACATCAAACATCATTATATTATCCATTGGTTACTAATTCTCGCTGCTTTCATCATGGAAAACGTGAAGGTGATGGAAGGATAACCAGCTAACAGCAGAAGCAAAACTGGTCATCCTTTCTCATTGAAAAGCATGCAAATTTCTCAAGTATACCAACAAAAATGGTTTAAGGCAAGCTATATAACAGAATGCAGTAAGCTAAAAACATTGGGCTGACAAATGATCTATAGCAATAGTACCCGTGCACCAGTAGCTATGATGAGAATCTTGTAGCTTATAGTCTCCCCAGTTGCTGTCAACAGTGTTTTCCGCTTCACATCAGCAGACTTAACACGAGTTCCAAGAACAAGTTCAATACCTGGATTAAGGAGGACCGACATTATATGCAATTAACATCTACCTTCATTTCATATTATAGCACAAAATTGCAGTGACGGTCTCTAACCTTGACCAATTTCCAGTAGCAAATAAGAAACACACAAGTTCAAGAGAAATCCTTGTTATATTGTCCACACTAACAAGCTTGAAAATGTACAAATCCAGACATAAGCATATATTATTAATAATATTATGTCTAGTGGATTGCTTAATTTTGGCCACACGGACTGACTAGTCATTGCAAGAAGTAAGCTTACTCCAATTACTCTCCAAATATGTCGGCATATAAAAATGCCTCACCTATTTTTGACTATCCAAAAACGATGGACACTACGTCTATATTGTAACATTTTCTTCTTAGTCATATGCTACTCATCCTTGGAGATTTGTCCTGATGCATGAGCATCAGCAACATGAAACAAACAAACGTACGAACCAATGACCAATTGTTGTTCACTGGAAAGGACTTTTTCAGCCAGAACGAGGACCACAATGATTAGACGGTTCTAATACGACTTGCCATCCAAGATGATGATCTGATCTATCTACTTTCCTTTTCTTGCTCATTTTCCTATTTAATTATATTAATCTTAGGCAAGTGTTGTTTCCTAGGGGGAATAGTATTAGTTTTCTTGTTCCTTTCAGTTCCTTTGTTTCTAGGTAGTTTTCTATTCTCTTGAGGTTTCTCAACTGAATTGATTTCTTTTTAAGCAAGCTAGCTTAGTTTCTCTATAATGGGATATTGCAAAAGTTTTAGTTCAGTTTTGGTGAGTTGATTAATGAAAAATTTGGAAGCGCATTTCTTGGAAGAAAGTTGCTAGTTTCTTAACTCCTTTAAGCCCGTGATGATAGAGGAGCGGTCAAAATTGATTTCTTTTGGTGTTGCTACTTCAGAGAGGAGTTATCTTGTTTATCCTGTTTCTCGTTTTCTTTGATAAACAAAAAAAAAATCTAGAAAAAAACTAACATCATGTCCTTAAAACGTGCCCCATTTAGAATGAGACATTTATTCTCGGACACGAGGTCGTTTGTTTTCCAACACGTGATGCAACTTCTTCAGCTCTACCACGAAAGATGACAAAATGCATACCAGGCATTCCAACCCTGCATGCAATTTTGATAAGTAGCACAGACTGTAGCATAGTTATTAACACTATTTTCAGAGCCAAATTTTCGATATGCTGTCATAGTAACAGATCTTTCATCATATCATGTATTCCTTCATTTCCATTTCTAGCAGCCTAGTACCTATAACATCCATGAAATCACAACAAATGGCACCATGCCAGAGAACAAAGAACTGCGTTAGTGTCAAATCAGTCACACAGTATGAGCAACAGAAACCTCGCATTTCAAAATTCATATTAAAGATTTCCTGCCTAGAAATCCCTTTCCTAGTTTCAGAACTAACAGAGTTCCAGTTTCCCAATGTTTGATAAGCAATCAGTTGGAAATTGGCGGTGTAGACCATGTCGCATAGACAGCCATTTCAAATATCTGACTCCTATTTATTCTCTATACTTTTGATACTAGTAAGAAGCACAATCCAAAATCTTCAATGCAACACTTGGAAATTGGAATGCCACTCATATCTCAAGCAATCAGTAATAGTTATAATTGTTTCCGGAGTAAACCGCTATGTTTTCTACTAAGAATGAAATGGATATTACCTCTATGGCTTTATCTATTTCATTAACAACCTGCTAATTGGTGTAACAGATATAACCGAGAGCATTCGGAATTCACCAAATTGGTGAGTATTTGAAACATAACGTTTCCTTTTCAGCAGTACCCAATGACTCAGATAGCTTCATATAGATGCCAACTCTAAGAATTATATAGGTGTTCAAGAAGAATTGAGAGGAAGTACATTACCGTGTTCCTTGTACCATTTTGGGGTCAACCTTTCCTCATTTGAACCAACGCATGTATGAAATGATGGAAGTCGGGCAGGGGCTGCAGGCCATAAAACTTTACACTTCAGTTTCATAATTCAGAGCAGCAGATATAGTTATACATACCAAAATAAAGGTGGCAAGTCAAATATGTCTTCCTATTTGTGTAGAATGTATGAGATGATAACAACAGCACCACTAATGAAGCAATTTTTTATAGTCAAACTTGGGCAGCCTTTGGTTCACCGTTAACTTCTTGAAGGAAGTTGTTCTCAGGAAGTTGCTCCCATTTATTAACTCCAAAAGGAAAACGAATGCTTACATGTTGAGTTACAATATGTTAAAATATATTTCTTTCTTCAAAAGTAAGTGAGCATTGACCTTGGGATCATATATACTACTCCCTCCATGTGGAAAAACCTTAACATTTACTTCTTCACGGTCTCCAATGCACTACTTTGACCGTAAATATTTGTATTTATATGAATATATAAATTGTAAAAAATGTGATTTTCTAAAAGTACTTTTTAAGATGAATCTAACAATAGTATTTTTACATTGTAAAGTCTTATATTTTTTCATAAATCAATGTGTAAACTTTGACCTTCAATAAGTAAATGTTAAGCTTTTTCTAAAACAGATGAAGTAAATATAAAAAAGAAGGAAAGAAAAAGAACTTACCCAGAGGCCCTAGGTAAGTAAGACCCCATGTGCAGAGGAAGTTAAGGAGAATAAAGAAGTTTGGGCTCATATGAACCTGTTAATTTTGTGCAAACCAAATGCAGAAAATTCACTTACTATTAAGGTAGGGGAACTTCTTCTTTATCTAGTGATTATGAAATGAACGAGGCCCTACTGTGCGATTCAGTAATGTTTTCAGTGTATCAAGATCAACGCAGAGTTTATACCTTCAGGAAGCAAAAATCCTTTGCTTAAGGCAGGTCTTTCATATGGTGGAACCTGGAAGGCATAAAGAAAGCTTTGTGATGTTTCACATCAAATTGATTCACGTTGCTTCATCTTATTGAATTGTTGGGAGTCACAAGACAGAGAACTACTTGAATGAAATAATTCAATATACGTTCAACACATTTCAATGCGTCTTGAGAATCTTGATATTAAAAACCTCTATTAACCTTAAAAGAATTACAGGGCTGTGAAACCAAACAGATTATAACCTTTGTTCAGAGTGTAAAAGCAGTAATTGTATGTGCTGGCACCATGTGGCTCACTCTCAGTCATAAGACCGAACATTTTTATTTAGTGATCAATCCTCCCGTCTCAGATACTCTTTACACACCACTATATCTCTAATAATCAAGAGCTTCCTTCATATGCCACAAAAATACCCTACTTTTTGGGATTTTTTTGAAAATTATTGCTAAAATACTCTAATAATTTAGTTTTGGTACCCATACTATTTGGTAATTTAGTTTTGGCACCCATATTATTAGTTTCCTTAGATCCGCCACTGCATTCCCCTTCGAATGCATAGCAATTTTTCCATAAAACTAACTTAGGAGCAACCTTGGGTCTATCAAAATTGTTAAATCCCAGACAGTAGAAGTATTTCTTCTAATTTCCAATGTTTATTAAACCTTTCCCTTGAAACCAATTTGGTAAAAAAAAAAAAAGGGATTTTGAGTACAAGTACAATTATTGCCACATTGTTTATTAAAACCTACATCAACTTATCATCACAATCCTAATTCCCAATACAAAATGTGTTCTTCCAGCTCAAGAGAAAGCTACAGGTCAATACAAAAGAGTTCTGATGCCCTTCTAAGAAATTCTACACATTAGCTCAAATAAAGATGTGACTGCACAAAGTTTCTCTTTTCACCAAACAAATTTGGGAAATTCTCAAACTTAAGAACAAAAATTCCTTGAATTCAGCTAGTTTAGGCAACACCCAATTTTAAATGGCACATGAATAATACTACTAATGATAAAAAGGAAACATCCAAGTTGACTAACAGTTCAAAAAGCAACAACAAACACAATCAGTTGAATTAAAAGAGAATACCGATTCTTCAGAGATGATGCATAGTTCACCAGGAGAAACCCCTCGTTTGTTGAATTCAAGAGCTGCATACCCAGCTGCTACTCCACCGCCCAGTATCACGTACACAAATGCCCTCCCCATTTCTCTCTCTCTCTCTCCTCTCTCTCTCTCTCTCTCTCTCTCTTTATAGAGGAGAGGCCAATTTGTGTTTCTGGTTTACTTGTTTGTTTTTTGTTTTTTTGTTTTTTCTAATAAGGAGAGAGGAAAATGGTGATCATAGATTCTCAATCCATTTCGTAATTTAGAAGACGAGTGACGACCTGACCTCAGACCTCGCACGACAAGCAATCACACTTCACTTCCCCCGCATTTTATTGTGGTGAAAAAGATTACTGATATGAAAGGCCTTGCGGGCTGCGATGCACGCTTGCGAAGACCAGGCAAACATGTGGTTTGGATTGGTTGCGGTTCAAATCTATTCGACTTTGGTTAATAATCGATTTATGAAATGTTCGGGTCAAATTTAGATTGGATTGGGTGGGATTAATTTGGGATAGATCACAATTGGGTTTGTTGTTAATTTTGTAGTTTTTTATTTTATGGAGTTCGGTGAAGTGTCTGTCTGTCCCATGTTTAAAGGATTTTCTTCTTGCCTACAAACATCTGTAATATGAAAAACAGCGATAAAATAAAAGTCGCCCGGAATTTTCAAATCTCAAGTACTTGATAGCTTTCCTATTAGAATGTTTTCTGATGTATTAAATACGTCTAGCTTGTTAAACTCAATATCGTTTGTAGATACCGTATGACCTATTATTAGTGAAACTTCTATTTTCCCTCAAAAAAATTTAATTTAATATTTATAATTAATTTAATAATAATAATAATAATAATAATAATAATATTATTATTATTATTATTATTATTTTATTTTTATTATTATTATTATTATTATTATTATTATTATTTTATTATTATTTTTAAGAAGACATTCAAAAACACAAAATTTTTAACTTTCCATAGTTTTCACCAATTTGACCCAGTTTTCACCGATTTTACCCGGTTTTCACTAATTAGACTTCCCAATTTCTTCCCGTCACCCACTGAAACGAACAAGCCCTTAGACGGGTGTTTCCCAAAGGAGCTAGTCAAGTTCGAATGAAAATTCATTGGACATATGTGAAAAATATATTTGAACTTTATAGGCACCTCAAAAACAAAGTTTTAATTAGGAGCAGCTCACTAAAACTGCACCAAACCACACGAAACCTGAAGTCATCTAAGAACCTTGCTTATTTTAATCTAAGGGGACTATTTGCGTCATCTAGCAAAATAACACTGAATTACCAGAAAACATGTCTCTTTAACAAAGAAAACAAAACTAAAAAAGTTCAGAAGATGGCAATTAGCCAATAACAACTCCATATGGGACAATATATGATATATGATATGGGGGGGGGGGGGGGGAGACAGCCACCTTGTCCTACCAATCCTTCGTTCAGACTTCATTCAGCAAAATATTTACACAAACAAATTGTTCTCAAGCATGAAATACGGTTATAGACAAATCCTTCAGATCACGCAGCAGAAACATTCAGTCATCTACAGGGTCTTGTGGAGTCTCCTCTGCACGCCGTTTGATGGTAATGACAGGGCATTCAGCATGCTTCACGCAGAACTCGCTCACAGTACCCACAAAAACCCTGCAAAAACCAGACTGTCAAGAAGCCATATCTTTGGTGGTATCTCAGCTAGCAAAAAATAGATAAGAATATATAACTGTAATTGGATCCATAAAACTGGAAGAATGTAGGCAAGGGAGACGACAACAAAGATAAACATTCAATACAATTTAATAGCTCCAAACTAGTAATTTAGTCTGGGTTCGCATACAATATGTTGAGTTTATTTACTAACTACGCATATAAATGAACGGTATTATATAAGCGAGATCACTAGAACCTTTAAGAGTTGCAACAATTTCACTCAGTTGACATAGGGACCTCTTCCACACATCTATGACAACTTGCCAATTGTCTGTTAACCTAGATTAGAATGAGGAAAGTACTACAATTTTACAAAGATCAATAGTCTCAAAATTATCACCCTTCTCAACTATTCTCATTTCTCACCATCACCCCAACATCACTACTCAGCTATTCGATTATCCCTAGAAATTCCCCTTGGCCAAGGTATCAGCATCATCAACAACATCAACATTACCCCAGTGCCTCCAAAGAGGCTCCCACCTAGGCGGGGTGAGGGGGGGTCGGTTGTACGCAGCCTTACCCCTGTGAGAGTCTCACAGAGAGGCTGTTTCCGTTTGACCCGAGATCCGAAGTGCGACGACCATTGACAACTTCACAATAAATAAGAAGCGCCAACAGTTTTATAAGCCATTTTGCTTTAGTCCATTATATTCCGAAAGCCAAAAAGTAGTGAAGCTTTTGGCTCCACTGGCCAAGGTATCAGCCAAACCACTAATTTCTCTAATACCATGGGGTACAGTATTCACTTTCCAATTAAAGAAACTTGAAGATATGTCTACCCCAGAACTTTTGAAGGAAAGGCGGGTTCTCTTTGTTCTGGATCCAAGAGAAAGCAAAATGAGAACCACACTCAATGTTTAATTCACAGCTAATAGCAATATAGATGTTCTTTTCATCATAAGAGCAGCATGTATGACGGCAGATATGTCTACCCCGCCCAAATCTCAGATATCCACAGACACTAACAACTAACAAGTGCCAGTACTCAATTGCACTCCTCTAAAGCACTAGAAATAACACTCCCTATTTCTATTGTCGTCTCAAACATTACTTATATGCTTCAACACTTATATCTGATCAACTTATTCCATTCCAACTCTCAGTGACGGCCACCAAACCACCACCACCCAGCTGTAGTCTTTTCCTATTCCCTTTACTCTGTAGGTGCTAAAAACCAAGAGGCGGGAACTATAAAGGTGGAAGTCAGGAAGATTTTTTGAAGGCACCGGCAGCTTGTGGTTAAAGATGTCATTGACAGGACATTGATTATAGTGACATCCGGCTTGATCTTCTAATGAATGTCAAAATGTCAATTATTTATTATACTGCACAGTCGTACACTTCCATACATACTGAAAATAGGGGAAAGAAGGAAACCCATAGCAACACTATTGATGTCAGAATTAATAATTAAAAGTACCATCAGGAACAACAATAAACATTAAAGTCATAGAATCACAAGAGATGTTATTCACTCATGGAAGGTCACGCTGTACCTCTGGAAAGGTCCAAGTCCCCTGCATCCAACCACAAGAAAATCAGGTTGAACCCGCTTCACCTCATGGCAGATAGTTTCTTGTGCATCACCCTTCCGCAACCATGCTTCACAAGCAATCTGCATCAATCAGATTACAACAAAAGGACATGCAAAGCATAAGGACATTCAGGAGGAAGAGTAGCTCAACTAAATGACAATATTAGTTCAATGGAAAATGGAGCATAAAATAAATCGCATGAGGGGTTACGTGGCTGCTGATCGGCTTATCTCTTTTTTCCTCTTACTTTGGTTGGTTCACTGGGCTTTTGTGTGTGTCTGTGGGCGGGGGGGAGGGAATAAGCAGCTAATAGCATTGCAGAATGATATTTTCAGTACCCCAACTTCATGACATTTGTTGACAAAATATTCTAAAAGATGCAGCCCTCTGTTCTTATCTCTGTTCTTCATCTTCTTAAAATCATCAGGTGACGCATATATGCTATCCATGTCACTGAAACCTATCAAGAACAAGAATACAATGCATTTTAAAGAAAAGCACATAGATCAAAGAAGTAACCATTATTAAGAAATTTCAAATTAACAAAGTTTGCAGTATTGGCCACACAATGCTAATGAAACAGAAGTATGAGCAGACACATGAAGAAAAAAGTTTGGGACAGCTACTGCACACCAATGTAAATTAATTTAATTAACTATACACCAATACGCTTCCAAATCCAAAGGTGTTCATAAAAGCAACACAACCTTAAAAACCAAAGAGGATTCATTCATCAATATTACAATTCACAATGAAAAAGTACACAAAAAGTAATACTCTCTTCTGCCCAAAGTGCAAAGTAGTAGACACTCTTTGCAAAAGAGTTAATTTTCCAACATTAACATTACCCAGCGGCTCCAGAGAACTCAAGAATATACTGAAAAAAGTTGACATTAGTACAAGACGGCCTAGATAGAAAAACAAACATTAGCTTCACATTTCACAACAGGCGGTAGGTGCGACACAACATGATCCATACATGGCTTCAGAGGGATTCTCAGGTGACATTCATAACTGGATGTCATAAGATGAGGAAATAGAAAGATGCATACGCTTACTATTGTATCCAGAATATGAAATAGTATAATGAAGAACTTCTACCGCTAGAAGTTTGAACTAAACTTAAAAAACGGGTTTTATGCATAAATTATAGAGCTGTTAAAACTTAAAAGAACATAAATATGATCAAGGGGCCATCACTCAACCTTCTTGACATGTATGGGCTAAATTGATGGCACTGCACACTCAGCTCAATTTCTACACCTACAACTCAACAGAAGAATGAAGACCAATGAAGATAACAAAATAGGTGTAAAAGACCATTTTCCTAATGGTCTTCACTCTTCATTTTAGTATCCAGGACCAACTAAAGTCTGACACTAGGTGAGCAGGAGTTTGAACACTCATAAAAGCATGCTGCGACCTCGTATTTTAAAGAAAAATACGAAAAAGTACGCAGAAAGTCATACTGTCTTCTGCCCAAAGTAGCAGACACTCTTTGCAAAAGAGCTAATTTTCTGACAAAGCCATGAAAGGAGGATGTCCATCAACATCAACATTAACATTACTCCAATGCCTCCAGAGAACTCAAGATTATATTGAAAACAGTTTACATCAGTACAAGACAGCCAAGATAGAACAACAAACATTAGCTTCGCATTTCCCAACAGGCAGTAGGTGTGATACAACATGATGCATACATGCTATCAAAGGGGTTCTCAGGTGACAATGTGACATTCACAACTGGATGTCATAAGATGAGGAAATAGAACGATGTATACGCCTACTGTTGTATCCAGAAGATGAAACAATGTGATGAAAAACTGCTACAGCTAGAAGTTTGAGCTAAACTTGAAAGAAGAGTTTATGCATAAATGATAGAGCTTTCAAAGAACATATATATGATAAAGCGCCATCACTCAACCTTTTAAACATGTATGGGCTAAATTGATGGCACTGCACCAAATTCTACACCTACAACTTAACAGAAGAATGAAGACCAATGAAGATTACCTAACGGTCTTCATATTAGTTTCTAGAACCAACTAAAGTCCGACACTAGGTGAGCAGAAGTTTGAACACATTAAAACGTGTTGCGACCTTGTATTTCTCAACCATTTTTATCATCCAAGACTCTTCTTAAGCACGCCCTCATACCTCATAAGGCAATTATTTGATCTTTCATTATATCAAATGGCGGAAAAACCCACCTACCTTTGTTATGTGTTCATCCAATTCTAGATAAATCCACACAAATTGCCACCCCCATGTTCCAATTACAGCACTAAATTTAAAGGGGAATCAGTACCACAACACCCACTGAGTATTCTCATTAGGGCTACTATGCTAAGGTCAAGAACTCAAGATACATACACCCAAAGAATTCAAAGTGATAACCGTCAATACAAAAATAAAACCATTTCAAGAAACACATCAATTTAATCCAAAGATAGACCCATTTCTAGCCCAAGTCAAAATTTCAATAAACTGTTGCAATCCTTGTACACATACAACAAAAGAATGCTAAAAACCTTGATGATTCAAGAAATCAAAATAAGGATTCCCACATTTGCAATTTCCCCAATGAAATTTACCCACAAAATCAATTCAGCAATCAGCAAACCCAAATACAAATTTAAGCCGTAAATAATATACCATATAATCAAAAAACACTGAAACAATGAAAAGAATCAAACCATCTTCATCGGGGACTTGAACATGAAGAAAAAGAAGCTTGAAACCGGAGATGTTGTCACGAACGATCTTCTGGAGTGTCCATTGGAAAGCTCTCTGAGAGCTTATGGAAGCGTGAGGATAGCCTTTGATGCTTGATTGATTCACCCCTATCATCACTCGAGTTGCCTCGTTCCCGCTCATCTCCTCTCTCTTTCTCTCTCCTCTCTGTCTCTCTCTTGGTCTCTAGGTGTTTTCTTACAGTGCAAGAAGTCCCTTAATTTTCTTGACTGACTTGGTGACTTGGTTGATTATATACAGCTTTCGGTTGTCACGTATACAAGCACCCACTCGGGCCGTCGACTTGAAGCTGAAATGAAATTTCAAGCGTGTACGGTTGGCATTCTAACACATACTCATTTTAAAAAGAAAAATACAAAATCTTGGGTGGATTTAGTCCATTGTGTATTAAGGACACACGCATAATTTTTTTTTTTTTTTGTTTCACGACCAAGGGTATCCACCATTGATCACAGTGACTATCTCCCGTGCTCTTTGACCTTGGTTAAAGATGGATGAGTCTCTACCACTCAACCACACCTCCTTGGTTACACATGCATAATTATAAATTACTAAAATATTTGGTAGAGACTAAAATGCAAATAAAAAAGGGTCATGCTAAATACAACATGCATTTTTATCAAATACAATATCTTTATAGGCAAAAAATCCATATGCCCTTGTTTTAAATTTTAGTCATTTACTTTTCCCATCCTTCCACCAAACACACTTTACTCCACTATCAATTCTCTCTCCTCACTTCAAGATGCTCTGATTTTCCGTTCTCTTTGATTCAATTGTCCAAATAATAACAACGTCAAATGAAGATAACCATGAAAATGACCATTTTCAGGTAATTGATTAAATTACTTTAATTATTTTGTTTGTAAAAAGTTTAGTACGAAAATTTTAGCTGGATAAAAGTATTAACACGGAAATCTGGGTGAAGAGGTAGTCACCCAAAATAGACGATAACATGTACAGACTGTCGCCAGGAAAATGTAACAAACATAGCACACAGTCGCCCAAAGCTGGTGACCATAGTGTTAAAAAGTCGCCAACATCTGCGGATAACATTTGCTCAAAGTCACCACATTCGGGCGACCATATGTATAGAGTGTCACCATGACCGGGCCCCTGGCGACTGTTTAGAAATACTATCACCAGATTTTGGCGACTCTTGTGTAAATTTGTTTAATGATTACAGGCCACGTTTCAAATTAAAAACTTTAGGAGGAAAACTAAAATTAATAATATATACAATTTTTTGTTGGGAAGCACCTAATAAGTAACTTTGATTGTGAGGAAGCACCTATTATAACTATTTTTGTGTGGAAGCACCTATTAAAAAAAAAACGTCACTAAGAACATACCAAATTCAAATTTCTGGTGCGGAAAACATGACTAGAAAATAATACCTTTTCACATGCGGGTCACGTGCCTTTTAATGAGGATAACTCATTAAATCAATTCACTCCCAGTTTCAAAATCTCGTTTGCCTCTCTCTTTGTGTCTTCTTCTTCTTTTTTTTTGCCTCTCTCTCTCTTGAACACGTCTGAAGGCTTCAAGTTACAACCGAGAAAGGTGAGTGCCCTCTTTGTCTATCTATGTTTGTCGCTCTCTCTTTCTCTGTATTTGTTTCTGTAGTTTTATTTATCTTTTCCCTCTCTGTATTTTTCACTGTTCGTAATTGTGGATTTATAAATTAGGGTTTTCTCAAAAGTGGGGCTTTTAAAAATAGGGAATAGAAGTTTAAGTTGGTGATACTTTGTACCCAAATTGGGGCTTTTATTGAATAATTTGGGGGTTATATTGACAATTTTCTTTTAACTCGTGATTTAGCCATGTCTTCAATCTCGACTGAATTCCCAAATTTTGAATGCGAATGTGGAGTGGAACCAAGTCTTGTGAGATCGTGGACTAGATCAAACCCTGGGAGGCAATTTCTTGCATGTTCAATTTATGATCCTGTCACAAAGACACGAGGTTGCACTCGTTTTGCTTGAGTTGATGAAGGTATAACAGGATGGCAAAGAGATGTTACAAATAAGCTACTTGATGAGAGAAAGAGATTGCAAGAACCAGTGACACAATTACAATTGGAAGTGGCATCTTTGAAGTCAAAAGGTGGGGGATTGAAGGCTGACAATGAGAGGCTTAAGGACAAGTCCAAAGCTTGTTATAGTGAGGTGAAGAATCTGAAGAGAACATTAGCCAATGCTAACTGCACATTGAAGCTACTAACTTGGATGCTTGTTTGTGTAGTGATGTTGGTGGGGTTGGGGGTTGTAGGCAAGTAATTGTATGTTGCTCGGTGTGTAATGTAGGGATTGTAGTGGTGATGGTTTTAGGCAAGATGTTAGTCAAACTTTTGGGGTAGATATGGATGTGTTTGACTGTTTGTATTGTAAGGTTTGATATGATGCACAAAATGAATGGAAGCTTCTACTATTTTGGTATTACATTTTGTTGTTGAATGAGTTGCACACGATGATTAGCAAAAAAAAAAAAAAAAGATTAGCAAAAAAAGGAATGAGTGGCACACAATTAGTTCAATGCAAAAAAGATATATTTATAAACGCGTCATCCATAAGTACTTCATTAGTATCGTACAAATAACCCCAAAAAGATGGTGTCTTGTTTGAAAATGCACCATACAACCAACCCCAAAAAGATGGTGCCTTGTCTGAAATTATAGTGTAATAGATACAACTACTAAATCTAAATTGTTCAAAATGCAAAATACTAATATAATAAGCATCTATTGCTGAAATTGGTTTTCTTCTTGCCCTGCTCCACTTTCTGAATTAGCTGAACTGAAAGGCTGACTTGCGGCCATAACGAAGGACTCTTGTCCATATTGGAATTCAACAGCAAGCCCTCCATCCATGTACTCAATTGCAGCATGTTGTGGTGTTGATGATGATGATGTTCCTTTTGTAGTCCTGGTTATCTGCAAAATCCCAAAATTAGTGTATTGCAAACAATTAGCAAAAGCAACTAATAAAATCAAAACGTGAGCTCACTTTTTTTTTTGCCTGGTTCCTTTTGAAGGTGCACCACTGGCTGTTAAATGGTGGTCTCCCTCAGCTCCTTTGTCAGGGAGTAGTGGTGGAGGTGGATCCTTATTGCAAGTCCTTGTATTGTGCCCAAGCTCCTGACACCTTTTGCACTTATTTGGTTTCTTTTCTCTTTTGACAAACCTTCTTTCTTTCTCTTTTCCTCCCTCTCCAACCTCCTTCCTTCTCTTTTTATGGGAAGGTCTGCCAAGCATCCTTCTTATTACAGGTGGATCAGGTTGAGGGGAGTTGGTCTCTTTCCAACTATTCATCTCTGGCATATCATGCATTTCTGTCCCATAACCAATAATATACCTAGCCTTTGTGTATGCCTCGTGAATAAATCCTTAGGATCCTTCCTCAAGTGATATATGAACTTCAATGCATGAGTGCAAGGAATACCAGTCAACTCCCACCTAAAGCAACCACATGTCCTCTTCTCCAGATTCACCACAAAAAACAGACTTGTGCTGAACTTCAAACTCATTCACAGAACATGGGGTGATGGAATAGTTTCTTGTTTCCTCTATGACCCATTCAAGTCTCTTGTCTACAGCTGGCATTATTTTCCCATCAAACTTTTTAACACCCTCCCTCTTGTAAAAATGCTTTTTCATGACGTATTTTCTCATTCACTCCATGTGTGTTAAAATGGGCTTATCCCTAGCTTCTCTTAAAACATTGTTAAATGATTCACACACATTGTTGAATAGCATATCAGATTTAGTCCTTGTGCTGAAAGCATGCCTACTCCAGTGTTTTGGATCAATCTTATCAAGATATCTAAATGAATCTTTAGATAACATCTTAATAGACTCCATCCATTTCTTAAATTCCTCCTAGAGAATAAAATGTGACATAAGCTACAATTAATTGAACCATTGCAATTGACAAACCAAAATAATAAATGTAAACTCACAAATTTCATACCTTGGTGGTAGCCCTAGCAACATTCCAAAAACAATCCTTATAAGCTTTTCCAGGAAAGGAAATTTTGAAGTTAGCTCATAGGTGTCTTACACAGTATCTTATTTCAGCATCCTTACACAGTTCATCAAATGCCTCCAACAGACCCTAAAAAAAAAGCATAGTTAGTTTACTAATAAACTATTAACTTTTAACCATTAATAACGAACCAGAGGTCATGGTTACGCACCTTTTGTCTGTCTGAAATAAAAGCCCATCCATGTTCCTTTACTGGTCCAAGATCCTTTAACAGCAGGTACAGAAATCAAGTCCATGTTTCAGTGTTTTCAACCTCAACTACAGCCCAAGCTATAGGGAAGAGGTTGTTGTTAGGATCTTTTCCAACAGCCACCAAGCATATCCCAAGGTATGCTCCCTTTAGATGACAACCATCGACTCCAATTATAGGGATGCACCCTTGCTTAAATCCTTGTTCGCAAGCTTCAAGACATATGTAAATCCTCTGAAAAATAGGTGATGGAAGCCTTTCAATATCATCTACATGCACCATAGTTGTACTACATGGGTTGTACTGAATAATTGTTGCTGCATAGTCCCACATTTTCTTGTACTTCTCACCACAAACACCATATATCATCAACTTTGCTCTTTTCCTAGCGTACCAGGCTTTATAATATCCAATGTCCTGCCCAAGATCTCTCAACACTGTTGCTATGAATGCTTCCAATTTCCATGTAGGATCTACCCTCCAATACTCCAAATAATCATTAGCTAACATCTCAGAGGTCAACTTTATTGTGGTCATAGTTCTTGGGCAAGTATTCCTAAGGTTGATGGTTTTGATTTGAAATGTTTGTTCTCCCTTCAGCCTAAGAGAATGAACCTTCCAATAACAATCGTATACACCTTCACAAGTACAGTTCACAATCTTTCCTTTATACCAAGGATATTCACATCTGTTTCTGCAATAAGTTGTCACCCTACGCTTGTTGCTGTGCAAATAATAGTAGTCATAACCCCCCTCTACTGCAGCCTTTCTCAAAGACAATCTCAAACACGCAGTTGTTGGGAATCTCAAAGTCCTGATCAATTTAATTATTTTTTCTTAAATCTGACTCAGGGTTAAACTCAGGAGAGGTCTCTACTTCTTCATCAGAGCCTTGCAAACTCCTTAGCTCATCACTGTCATTATCCTCTAAATTTTCATCAAATTCCACCTCTGGTCCTGAATCTGAATCTAAGTTACTTTCAACCCTCCTACTGCCATCCTGAGCTTCCCGAGTGTTGTTAACAACTCCCTGAGTGTTGTTAACAACAAGTTCTTCTACCCCTGGACTATTATTAACCCCTTCTAAAATCCCAACATTGATGTTCTCAGCATACAAATCATGGTCATTAGCATTATCAAAGTCATTAACATCAATTTTAAAATTAGAATTAAGCTCATCACTGTCAGATCTATCTGTACAAGCCTCACCTGATTCTTCACCAGATTCTTCAATAATGACAGCCTCCTCAAAACTTCTTCTTGTTGTAGACCCCTTCCTCATTCTTGGAGCGAGCTTCGCTCCCCCCTGCCTCTTTGGTAATCTGTCAAGAAATTGGTTCACTAGGGCTATTTGTTCTGGGGTGTGTTGTGGAGTGGATCTGGTTTGTTTTTTGGCAACTATTTTTCTGCTCTTGCCAGGGTTGGGGAGGGAGGTATGTTGTGTTGGTGTGCTGGTATTTAGAGTATCAGATATAGGTAT
Organism: Tetragonia tetragonoides; assembly: GCA_038025085.1. Lineage (NCBI taxonomy): Eukaryota > Viridiplantae > Streptophyta > Magnoliopsida > Caryophyllales > Aizoaceae > Tetragonia > Tetragonia tetragonoides. The sequence continues at coordinate 19,660,030 of CM076153.1, read as the reverse complement.
GTCTAGGGTGGGTTCTTTTGGTGGGTTCTTATGTTTGTTGGTTTGGAATAAATGAGCTTGTGTATCATCAGTGTCATCAAAACCTTCAACATTCTTAACATTGGCCCCACCCTCATTGTCCTCTTCAACAGAACCAACCACAAACACTTCTATTACTCCATGCTTGTCTCTTGTTTTAACCAGCTCCCTTATATGCTCATCAGTAAAAATTTGCTTCCTATTTACAACCAAACTTTTTCCAGGCTTACTATTACACCATAACTCAAGGCCATTTTTTTGCAAATTCAGCTCTTTTACACATATTTGTTCCAAATCAATTGACGAAAATTTGACCTCACACATATCTTGTTTCATATAAAGCTGACCCATTTCATAGCTCATTTTAACAGTCTTGTTCGATACAAACCTACCCCCATATTTCATACGAAGAAAAAAAGACCTATTTGTGAAATCAGGCATCACCAAATAAGTATATTTAACTTGTTTATCTGCCATACTACATATTTTTAAGGAATTTAATCAAATAAATATACATTTAACCATTAAATAAGCTACCTCAAATAAAAATAAAAAACAACAATTAAACAAAGCAAAGCGACGAACTTCACTTTTAATTGAACAATTACGATTCCACGCACATGCACACAAAATTAAACAAGTCTTCATGAGCCACCAAGTCAATTTCAAAGAAAACAAAGCAAAGTGTCATTTTTTAATGGAGTAGCAGCAATACCCAATTTGGTGTGCCCACCTTCTGCAGCTTTGTTCCAACCGTCCCACCTTCAGTAGCTTTCCAAAGATTCTTCTTTTGATAAATCGTGCCGTAAAATTTGATTCCCCACTTAGAGCTTGAAGATGACGAATCGCAAGTTAACTTTGCTGAGTGGGAGAGAGAGACAGAGTCAAAGAGAGAGAAATGGTTATGGTTTTGCAAAGCAATTGAGAGGTTTGAGAAGAAGAGGGAAAGAAAAAAATAAAAGAAATGGGGGAGAGTAAGGGGGCAGTGAATTGATCTAATGGGTAACCCTCATTAAAAGACACGTGAGCCACATGTGAAAGGGTATTATTGTCTAACCATGTTAAAACCGCACCGGAAATTTGAATTTGGTATGTTTTAGTGACGGTTTTCTTTTAATAGGTGCTTCCACACAAAAATAGTTATAATAGGTGCTTCCTCACCTCAAAGTTACTTATTAGGTGTTTTCCACCAAAAATTCTAATATATAATTAGAATAAAGTTTAGTGCATTTGAAGGACTTGTATTATATTTGGTTTTTTTGATATAAATAAGAAGTTATGGCATATTAGTTTTTTTTAGTATATATTGTTATGACATGATTAAAAAGGTATGTGTGGGTTATTGATGGCTAAATTTGTTGTAAATTATATTGTAGGGAGTTATTGTTCATAGACTTGAGCACTCTATTGATCAGGAGGAGCATTTAAATTCTGTTGATCATGAGGAGCATTTAAATTCGGCGACAAATCCCAACGAATCGAGAACATTTCCTGATGTTAGTAGACTTTTTGCTATGGATGCACGATTCGAGAGTCGTAAAGACTTGGAAAGTTGGGTGAGATTAGTTGGAAGGGAATGCATTTTGCAGTTCATCGCTCATACACTGGCGATGGATCGGGAACTGGAGCTATGTGGCTTCGGTGTGAGAGAGCTGGGTCATATAGGCCCACGAGTATATCAATTGTTTTTGTGAGGAAAGGGACCGGGTCGAAGCACGATGGGTGTTTGTTTGAAGTACAAGGGCGAGAGTTAGATGATGGCAGTTGGATAGTAAAGCTACCTCAAAACCTTGCAAGACATAGGCACAAACACGATATTGGTCCGTATCTGGAGGGACATACCGATGTAAGCAAGTTGACAAGTGAGGAAGAAGCAATGGTTGCCAAACTTTCCGAAAGTGGAATGGGGCCAAAGAAGATCCTCACCTATTTGAAGAAGGTTGATCCTGAAAATGTCACTACACTAGACAAGTTGAAAATGTTTGGCAAAAACAAAGATTGGTCCGCTTAGGAGGTATGACAACTATACTACGCTTTTTCCAAGATTTGGATGATCATAAATACATTCATTGGAATAGAGAATATCCTGGGACTGGTTTGATTGGCGATGTAATTTTTGCACATCGCAAAGCTGTTGACCTTGTGAAATTGTTTCCGTTTGTGCTTGTGATGGATGCCACATACCGAACCAACATGTATGAAATGCCGTTGTTACAGGTGATAGGGGTGGCACCGACAGGTCAAAGTTTTCATATTAGATTTGGATTTATAAAACATGAGAAGAAAGATAGCTACCTTTGGGCACTTAGTTTAGTGAAGTTGTTATTTAGCGGAGTCAGAGACCTAGGAGTTATCATGACAGACAAGGAGTCGGCCCTTTTGGCCGATGTGAAGCAAGTTTTTCCAGATTCTAAACATCTTCTTTGTAGAAGGCACATATCTAAGAATATGGAGAAACACCTTGTTACAACAGTTGGTACAAAAGAGTACTCAGCTGCATTTGGATCTAGATGGAGAAGAATAGTTGAGTCCACCACGGAGTTGGAGTACAATTTGATGTTGGCGGAATTGAACGAGGCCTTCGCGTTTGTCCCATCGGTATTGAGTTATGTGAGGCGAGAGTGGCTAGATCTTCATAGGGACAAATTTGTTTGGGCTTGGACGAGACACGTCCTTTATTTTGGTGCACAAACTAGTAATAGGTATTTTTCCCCTTCTTTTTTACTTTAGTAGTTACAATATTCATTATATTTTCATTTTACTATTTTTGATGCAGAAATCAATTATTATTATTATTATTATTATTATTATTATTATTATTATTATTATTATTATTATTATTATTATTATTATTATGATTATTATTATTATTATTATTATTATTATTATTATTATTATTATTATTATTATTATTATTATTATTATTATTATTATTATTATTATTATTACTACTACTACTATTATTATTATTACTATTACTATTATTATTATTATTATTATTACTACTACTACTATTATTATTATTACTATTACTATTATTATTATTATTATTATTATTATTATTATTATTATTATTATTATTATTATTATTATTATTATTATTATTATTATTATTATTATTATTATTATTATTATTATTATTATTATTATTATTATTATTATTATTATTATGGTATCTATTATTGCTCTTCTTATCATGATATAGTAGTAATAGAATTAATTGTCTTTTCATTATTTTATTTTTCATTATGATTTTTTTCGCTTGTAATAGGATCGAAGGTCTTCATTCTTTTTTGAAGAGCTTTTTGGATACATCCTCAGGGAGTTTTGATACCATATTCCTATCAATTCATGATTCTGTGGAGTTGCAATTGGGAGAAATAAGAAGGCAATTTGAGAGGTGTCGCAACATCAACTTCCATATGACCGACTTCCTACTATTTCATAGGTTGAAGGGGGTGGTATCTCATGAAGCTATAAGGTTGTTGGAAATGGGGTACAAGCGAGGAAAGAATTTCGGAACTGATGAAGAGGTGTGTTGTTGTATCTTAAGAACCAACTACGGCCTACCATGTGCGCATCAGATGGTGCAATCAAAAGCCATGAGAATTCCACTTGATCGCAGTGATATTCATATCTATTGGCGAACCCTCCATATGGAAGCACAACCACTTGGTCACGAAAATGGGGGGCGGAGCGTGGATGATATGATGGACGATGTTCTCACTAGACTGAAGACATTCCCCAATGTCCACAAGTATGTTTTCCTAGCTGAGATGGATCAGATGGCGCATGGAGAAAACTCTTTGCCTACCAATCTCGGGGCGCCGAAGGTAGGAAAACACAAAGGTCGTCCAAAGCTAAGTTCAACGAAAAGGCTACGAAGTGGTTACGAAATAGTAGATAAACAATATGGTAGTGGTGGAAAAATATCGAGGAATTTCACTAATGTTTCATCACAAGGGAAGAAGTCGACGACAACCAAGTTTTCACTTGCCAGTGAGTTTTGTCCATATATTTTGCCGTTCATTGTCGATCATTTTGATGTTAGAGAGACGGGAACTGCGGTTATAGATCCATTGCATACATTGTTTATGAGACTGAAGAGATGTGGAGGCAAGTTAGGATGGATTTGATCGAAGAGATGCAATCAAGGAAAGTGCTTTACATGGGTTTATTTGGAGAAAATTATGATGAAGTACTGCAGATACTACACTATTTCACGGAAGGTGCTCCTATGGACCATTGGTTAGACACTAGTACTTTTGGTTATGTGATTGCTACAAAATACAATGCCGTGGTGAATGAATTTGGGTTATTGCAAAACATGACATTTTTTCTATTGGAGCCAGTATCAGAGGAAGCTGGACCGGGCAGACATATATCATTGGGATACTTGCCCAACTGGGTACACTTCATAGCACTCAACATGACACCTCGATACCCGTTGCCGGATCTTCATCCTCTTTGGCATCACCATAGAAATCCTGAAATAGACCACTGACAAACTTAATTGGCAGATAGGTTTCAACATTGGATAGATTATCGGGAGACAACTAAACTTGAATAGTGATTTGATGGGAAAATCATTTTTTTTAAGTGTATTGACTGATTATGATGTAGATAACTAATTTATTGAAAAATCATTTTGCAATTAGATTTTATCTCTAACAATGGTATTAGTGTATAGGGCTAAGGTATCGCTTCTTTTTTTTCAAGAAATAAGGGTATCTGATTTTGAGAATAGGGATGACATATTTTTGACATACACATTATATAATTTATAAAGTCCAACATAACATATTGAGCACCCCTTACAAAAGCACACATAAGAAGGGTAATAGTAACCTCCCATTTCATACTAAAATAAATAAAGAAAAAAAATCAATAAATGGTGTAGACGCCAAAAAAGCGTCTTCAGATTTCTCCGCAAAAGCCCGATGATGAAAGGAGTAATTTTTAAGCTTGAACTTTTATTTTGCTTTAATAGTTAACATAAGGTCTCAGGGTTTTCCTCCAAACACTCTTATTCCATTCCATTCAGAAGCCCCATTCAAGAGCTTTCCAACGACACGTCTCATGCCTCATTCCGACTCCCGGTCGCCAAGTTGCGATTTAAGGGTAAAACCGTCTTTTACCGTTCAGGGGTAAAACGGTATTTTCATATTTTTCGGAATGTTTAAAATTCCCCAGAAAATAAAAATGGGCTGGATGACGTCATTATGACGTCATCCAGCTGGCTGCTGACAGCCGTCAGTGGCCCTGGGAAATGTCCCAGCGCCGCTAGCGGCGCTGCCTTTTCCTTCGGGCCCGGCTCATTTTTCAAGCCCGTCTCATTTTCAGCTCCATTTTCGACCATACAACCCTACTTCCCTCGCCTATATAAACAACCTTTCACCCTCAGTTCAAAACACACAGCCTACAGTTGGCAACCTCTATTCTCAGTTGAGTACTCCTGAGCTTCCCCCTCTTTCTTCTAAAACTTGAGATCTATTTTTACTATTCTTGTCAAATATAGCCTACAGTTCAGGTACAAATTCCTGAAGGCTCAAATTAAATTGCTTGCTTAATTGTTTATTTTTCCAGTAGTCATAATGTAGATATCATGCTAGGTCACGTTTTTATCGCTTCCTAAATACTGTCTGTCTAGTCGTTGTGTTGCTCAACTTGTCAATCAAATGCATGTCTAAATAAGGGTTAAAATAAATGTTGTGATGCTTGTGATGAACCAATTAATAGTCTAAGTCTAGGTTGTTAATCCGGTTTGAGTGGGAATTATGTCTTTAAATTATTAAGCAAACTTGAGTTAGTAGAGGCCGTCATAATACGAGCGAGTTGGGTGCCTAACACCTTCCCACCTCGTACCTTCGCCCCCGAAACCTTTATTCTTGGGTACTTATATGTTTTATATAAGTAGGAGTCTTTCTAAAAACATGATTAGTTCACTTTTCGCGCTATTGGGTTGTCCCTTCGGTTTGTCCCTTCGATAAAACGCCGATAGCAGATTTGTGACCTCTTTCATGATTTTTATTCAATTCAAGTCTTTTCAAAAGCTTTTCTAAGTCGATGGTCCCTTGAACTTATCTAAGCCCCCAACTGATAAATTTTCTATAAGGACGCACTTCGGGAAAATAAAAGGATTGGCGAAAATCCCGGGTCCTTACAGTGGCGACTTCACTAGGGAGTTATTTAAGAGGGTGAGACTCGAAAGTCAGGTTTGCTTAATTGTTTAAAAATATGTTCCATATATTTTGCATCATTTGCATGTGCCTTGGCACAACCTTTTGACCCTTATCAACCCTCGAGGAAGTTTGTGTCGCAACTCGTAGACAACGCGTATATCTAAAGGAATATACAGTTGTCCTATCGTGCAAATCGACGCTTCCTCACCCACGACTCATCAATCCTTTGTTGATGAAAAGAATTACAATCGATGTGTCGACCATCCGCCGAACGGAAGTTGTAATTTGTCATGGTAACCTCACAGGAGCCAAAAGCCTTTAACCCACATTCATGCATCCGCTTGCTTGTTGTGCATGTGTCGTTGTAATGCCCGTCTGATCACATGTTTACCTGTAAAACTGCGTTGTTATTGTGCTTGCATGAATGCATGAATTACGTGATTATGTGCCAACATGTACTTACGTGCTAGAAGTCTTTTCTTTTATTTTTAGCTAGATCCTAGTGCCCGAAGATGGTGCGAGAATTCAAATTCAATGAACACTCATCATTTTCCCAATGATATATTCTAAAGTCATGAACAATTTCTAGGATCCTTTTAGTAAAAAAAAAAAAAAGAGTCAGTCTTTCAAGTTCCCTTCCCCCTTTTCTTATTTCTGTATTTTCTTTTTCTTTTGATGTAATTCAGATTTGGTCAAAAAAAAAAATTGAAAAACAAAAAAACGGCAAAAACAAAAAATGTCGAAAAGTAAAAAAAAAAAAAATTGAAAAAAAAAGAAGAAGAAAGGGACCGAAATTCTTTTTTTCTTTTATTTTTTATTTTATCCCATTTTTCATTTTCTTTGAGTCTAGAAAAATATAAAATTAGGATGATCATCTTTTTTCTATTTTTCTTATTTTCGTTCATTGACTTTATTTTCCTTGGGTATTAGGGAAATATTTGGGAATTTAGGCTTAAAGACTTTTCTTTTTCTTTTAGGACAATGTGTTTTCTATGTGTGGGTCAATTTTTCATTAGATGAGAGTCTCGTGGTCTCTTTTGGTTCTAAATGGTCATTTATTCATTCAGATCATGCCAGAGTCCGTCAAGCGGTCCTCAACTGAAGATACACAGGAAGAATCTCCTCTCACGCCAGGGTCAGAAATGGGTCAGAGTGCTAAGAAGGATCAAAACTCATTTTGTGACAACCACATATCCAGTTCATGAAACTTTGAGAGAATCGGTGCTAGATACTCAAGATGAATCCCTTGATCTGGAAGAATAATTGGATCGATCTTTCCGAGAGGCTAGAATCCAAGCAGGCCTTGACCCGGACGAGACACCACGCCTCATCAGGTATAGAAGCGCAGGCAAGCCAATCCAAGCTATTGCTGAATCGCAAAATAATATTGAGCACCTAACTCAATATGTGATGGTCTATCACTCAGAGATTAAAAAGCTGCAGAAAACAGTTGTTGAGTTGGAAAGGAGAATTAAGTTTCTAGAAGGGAGCAAACTGGTCCGAGATCAAGGCCAACCCCGTTGGCCTCAAGAACGCATTTTTCAACAAATGAGGGCATATGGATATATAAACCCAATAGGACCAACATATGAGCTCGTCCCAGAAAATGAAAATCCAAGTGTTTATTGTGAGTACTGTCGAGCCTGCGGACATCACACCAATGACTGCAGGGATTTGAGGAGCAGAATCCAAACCTTCATTGATGAGGGAACAATGTGGCCCGCACATCATTGGCTGTCAAGGGAGAGACCAAGCATCCCCATCCGTGAGTTCACCCTCAGGCATTGCCAATTTATGACGTCATGACTGCTCTACTTCGTCGCGGGGATTTACAATTCTTAGAAGGAGTTTGGGTGGAAGAGGAAGATCAATTACCTCTATTGCCAATACCACAGATGTTTTGGCCATCTCACGGAGCAATGTTATCGTTTGAAGTACGACATCCAATCTGTTATCAACTCCGGGACAGTCTCTCCCCCAAAATCCCACATATTCAAGATCAAAATGCAAAGGTATGAACCGCAGCTTGAAGTTAATGTGCTTGAAATGGATCAAGCACCCTTCATACCACACTCAAACCCTCATGTTAATGGCTTCCTCAAAAAGCAAGGATACATACCTGGTATGGGTCTGGGAAGAAATGGACAAGGGCCCACTACTTTCAAATTTGAGCCCAAAAATAACTCTTTTAGGCTCGGCTATGAGCCTACTGACAAAGAAATCCGAGATCAGGGTCTGAAGCAAAGAAAACAGCTCAAGGAAAAACATGTCATCTCACCTTATAGCTACACCCTAAATGGCCAGTTCATCACGGAAGGAGACTACTGCCTGTACTACGGCTTCCCAGAGCCGTACTATGATGAAGAAACCAGGGTCACACATCCAGGTTTTGAAATATTCCGAGACTGCAATCAGTTGGGGGAGGAGCCGCAACACCCCTTAGAGCCCGCAAGCCAAGATTGGGCCAAAGCACCTGGTAACCAGCTATTGGGCCTCTTGTTTGGCCGAGAAAATAGAATGGCTGAATCTCCCGAGGTAGATGAAGAAGTGATGGCTCTCAATGATCGCAACTTCAACCCTGCGGGCCTAATATATACTACTGAAAACATTACAAGGGGGTGGCACAAAGAAATAAGCTGGACCGACCCGAACGGACGAAAGGTCACAATATCCACTGGAGAAGGACCAATGATGGAAGAATCTGATTTCGAGTCTCAGTCAGAGTCGGTGTCTAGCGTAGGTCCTAGGTATGAGTCAGGATCGGGAAGTGTCCCCTCTACTTTTTCTAAGTCTAGGTCAATGTGAAGGGAGGTTTAGACCCCTTTCTTGTTGTTTTCGATTCTAATGTCAATAAAATGAAAAATCTTTCTGCTTATTCGCTGCCTTGTTTAGCTGTTGATAAACCCAATGATGAAAACGAGTTGCCCAAAGAGCTGCTAAAAGCAGTAAATAATCATGAACAAAAGACCTCTGTTATGGAGGAAACAGAGTTAAATAATTTAAGCAATGAAAGCGAACCTCGTGAAGTAAGAATTGGATTATCCCTAAGTGCACAGGAACGTGAGCAATTTGTTAACTCTTGAAGCAATACACAGATGTTTTTGCATGGTCCTATAAAGACATGCCGGGAATTGAAAGGAGTATAGCCGAGCACAAAATTCCCTTATACCCAGATGCTAAACCGGTTAAGCAGAAACTGTGACGTCTCCGACCAGAGTGGGCCTTGAAAATAAAGGAAGAAGTACAGAAACAGCTTGTCGCTAGGTTTATTGTGGTATCTGATTACCCCGAATGGATCGCCAATGTGGTTCTAGTGCCAAAGAAAGACGGTCAGCTCGGAATGTGTGTCGATTTCAGAAATCTCAACAAAGCCAGCCCGAAAGATGATTTTCCTTTGCCTCACATTGATCTCCTGGTAGATAATACAGCTGAATACGCCCTATTGTCATTTATGGACGGCTACGCGGGGTATAATCAGGTTCAAATGGCCGAAGAAGACATGAGCAAGACAACGTTCATAACTCCATGGGGAACTTATTGCTACAGAGTCATGCCATTTGGATTAAAGAATGCAATTGCAACCTACCAAAGGACTGCTACAACCTTATTACATATGATGCACAAAGAAGCTGAGGTTTATGTGGATGATATGATTGTGAAATCAAGGCTTCAAGACGGCCATGTTCAAGCACTTCACAAGTTCTTTGAAAGACTCCACAAATACAACTTCCGATTAAATCCTCAAAAGTGTGCATTCGGGGTCACATCAGGAAAGTTGTTAGGTTATGTGGTCAGTCAAAGAGGAATTGAAATTGATCCATCAAAGATCAAAGAAATAGTTGAGATGCCACCACCCAAGAATGAAACGGAAATTAGGGGGTTTCTCGGCCGACTCCAATACATAAGTCGGTTTATATCAAAGTTCACTTTAACACGTGAGTCCATATTCAAGAAGCTGAAGAAAGGGGTCAGGATTGAATGGGATGACCAGTGTCAAGAAGCGTTCGACAAGATTAAGGATTATCTAGCCAATCCACCAATCCTTGCTCCTCCCAAGCAAGGGCTGCATTTGATCCTTTATTTGACAGTGACCGACACCGCCATGGGGGCTATGCTAGCCCAGAACACAGAAGATCAGGAGCGAGCTATATATTACTTAAGCAAAAAGTTCATTGACTGCGAAACCAGATACTCAAGCCTTGAGAAGACCTGCTTAGCACTAGTTTGGGCCACCAAGAAACTCAGACACTACATGCTCAACCATCCCGTACTAGTAAGGTCAATGATGAACACCCTCGAATACATCTTCGAGAAGCCAGTCTTAAGCGGAAGGATTGCAAGGTGGACTGTGTTGCTGTCCGAATTTGATCCCACAAAGACCATCAAGGGACATGCAGTTTCAGAATACTTGGCTGAGCACCCCACTCACACAGCCAAGGAAGACGAACAATATGACTTTCCTGACGAAGACGTGGCCCTAATCAAGGAAAATTGTTGGAAAATGTAATTCGATGGAGCATCCAACCAAAAGGGTTACGGCGCAGGAGTGCTTCTAGTATCTCCAGACGAAGCTCATACACCCATCTCAGTAAAGTTAGACTTTTCCGTCACCAATAACGCAACCGAATATGAAGCATGTATCATCGGTCTCCAAGCAGCAGTAGGCCTGGGTATCAGAGTACTCAAGGTCTATGCGGATTCCCTACTGATCATCAATCAGGTTTCTAGGAAGTGGAAAGTCCACAGTGAAAGCCTGGCACTCTACCCGGAGTTTTTGGATAAGGTACTGGACAACTTTGAAGAAGTAGCCTTCACATACCTCCCACTAGAGGACAATCAATTTGCGGATGCTCTATCCAAACTAGCATCCTTGATTATCATACCCGATCCAGTTAGCATGATGCCTGTGTGTATACAAAGAAGAAGTGAACCAGCCTTTTGCAACAGCCTCGACATAGAAATGACTTTGGCTCCGATCGAAGAAGATCCTTGGTATCAAGACGTCTTCAACTACATCACCAAAGGAGTGTACCCTCAAGATGCACCACTAAGAGCTCAATGGGCCATCCGTCTCTTAGCGGCGCAATACATAGAATATAAGGGGGTTCTGTACAAGAAATCCCACAACGGGGTCAACCTCAGATGTGTGAACGCCGAAGAAGCTGCAGAGATTATGGACGAGGTACACAACGGGATGTGAGGACCACACATGAATGATCGAATGCTCTCCAAAAAGGTTCTACGACTAGGATACTACTGGACTACTATGGAAAAGGATGTTATGACTACGTTAAGAAGTGTAAGAAGTGTCAGATATATGCCAACCTACATCATATGCCACCCTCAATGCTCCACAACTTCACCTCTCCTTGGCCATTTTCTGCATGGGGAATAGACATCATTGAAAAGATCACCCCGAAGGGCTCGGGAGGACATGAATACATGCTAGTAGCCATAGACTATTTTACCAAGTGGGTTAAAGCCCAGTCCTATGCCGTCCTTACCTCCAAACAAGTGTCCAAATTCATAAAGAACAACATCATTTGCCGATATGGTGTTCCACATGAAATCATAAGTGACCATGGATCCCATTTTAAAGCCGAAACAACCACCCTTCTCAAAAGCTACAAAATCCAGCACCACAAATCATCCCCTTATAGTCCCCAAACCAATGGCGCAGTAGAGGCCGCCAACCAAAAACCTCAAGACTATCATTGAAAAGATGATAGAGAACTACAAAGATTGGCCCATCAAACTCCCATTTGCCCTTTGGGGGTATAGGACATCCATAAGATCCTCTACGGGAGCAACACCTTACTCCCTATTCTATGGAATGGAAGCAATTTTACCCTTAGAAGTCCAACTACCATCCATGCGCATAGCCTTAGAAGGAGACATTCCCGAAACCCAATGGTTGCAAGCCCGCTATGAAGAGCTTATGTTCACAGATGAAAGACTCCTACGGGCCCTGGACCATTCCCACATGTATCAACAATGCATGGCAAGAGCGTTCAACAAAAAGGTTCGACCTCGAAAGGAGACTTAGTTTGGAAAGAATTACGAGCCCCGGTAACCGACCCTAGAGGCAAGTTTCGACCAAATTGGTCCGGACCATTCATCATCAAAGACATCCTGTCAGGAGGCGCCGTCAGACTCATGGATATTGATGGCATCGAGTTCAGCCAGCTCACCAACATGGATCAACTAAAGAAGTGTTACGTCTAAAAAAAAAAACTTAAAAAAAAAATCGAAAACTTTAAAAAAAAAAGAAAAGAAAAGAAAAAAACATGAACACTATTTGAACGAATTACGCTGGCCTGATTCCACACTGGATACGTAGGTAACCCTTTCAAAGGGGCCCGACCAAAATCAATCCACAAATTCCTTTCAACTCATTCAAAAAAAGAATAATCTTTAATCAAACTGAACGAATAAGCTTACATTGCAAGAATTAAAACTTCCTAAGTAAATAATGCAACTATGAGGGTTTAAGCTAAACAAATTCCTATTATTATTTTCCTTTGAAAAATTAGACTTGCTTTCCTAGAAAATTACTTTAATCCTTCTTCCCTTTAGAAGGCATCGTTGAAGAGTTCTTCTTTGAAAGACCTTGGCCTCAGGACGATCTGTGATCGCTTCCTTGAGCTGGGGGCTTGCCTCTTTTCAGTACATGATAGTCTCCCATTTGAGACATTTCCTTTCTTTTCTTACCTCCTGTTTATGAGTCATACCTAGGCTTTAGTTGGTCCCACTCCTCATGACGAAGGGCTCGTCTCGCTCCTCCATCATTGCAGGAAAGTCAATTTAGGTAGATCTCAGAAACTTGAGTTGGGCAAATCATCTGAGGTATAGTCCAGCGATCTCGGTTATGCCAATACTTTCCCCACTCTGCAACAAATTCAGTGGTTAAGGCTACGACATTTGGTCTCGTAGTCTCCTGACGAGGGATCACCTGCTTCAAACCATATTGCCTCATGACCCTAGAGGGAAAGAAGAAAGTGGTCCTGTACAGACCCAGTATGGTAGTATGAAGGATCAAGTCATCACAAGCCACTAAAGAAGTCAAGCTCCACTGGGGCACATGCCAACGGATGATAGGCCCCGCTTTGAAAAAGGCATCCCATTCAGCAATGCACTTTTCAGAATACAGCCTTTTCCTAACCAGAAAGCTAGCAGCAGTATAGGTTTTCTTTGACCAAGTCCGAGGAACACGGATAATCAGATTATCCGGCGACTCTATCAACCTCAGATGCTCGCATAACCAGATTTGAAGCAGCAGGGAGCTGCCCGAAAAAGCTTGGTTAGGAGATGTTTTCAACCTGTCGAGCCCATAAATGGTTTCTCCTACGACCAGATGTAAGGGAGAATGGCCTTCAACCATTTGATTAACCACTCGCAGCAACGAGGCTCCACCCAAGTTGGAAGATTCTGCATTAACAAACAACAGGCGGTTTAACAGGCACAGTACGAAAGCCTGTCCACGGTAACGTCTGAATATGGCACCTTTTTCGGGAGAAATAGCGAATTGTTTGCAAAGTTGAACCAAGTCCACATCAACACCGAGCACCATGTTTTTGGCTTCTGCAGATGACAAGCCTAAAGATTTCCTGTATTAATCCATAAAACCATCTCTCACATAAGGTACAGCTGAGGGAAGAACATCAGGAATATTAGTGATCGCAGCAAATTCCTCAACCAAAGGACATAATTCAGAATTACCAAACCGGAAAACATGCAAGTCAGGATCCCAATAATTCAAAGCAGACCGAAGAAGGTGTCACAATATTTTGGTTGGTTTTAAGTTTAGCAAGGTAGAAACATGAAACGGGGCTAGTTCAAGTTTATCTTCTACGGTCAGATTTTTGCACCAGGCATCGAACAGATCTTCAAAGGATTTCACCATGGCAGAAAATTGGAGAAATTTGGGAGAGCTAAAGGTATACAAAAAAGTGGTACAACATCAAGCACCCCGAATATCCATTTATAGGCAGGAACGCGGGCCGAAAAAGCCAAAAATCCACAAAAAAGGGTTGTCAGCAGGATTGGTCAGCAAAGCTAGCGGCCCTGACCCTGGCCCGGTCCGAATTCCTATTTCGCTCCAGTTCGCTTTTTCTGATCCAGACGACCCGATTTCAGCCCAGTTTTTAATATCCGCGCAAAATTACAAAGCCCGAGACTCTCTTAGATTTATTTTTTCATTTCTTTTTATTATTTTCTATTTTTTAAGGGGGAGTAATATGTGTAAAATTTTGCTTTTTCCTTGCAATTTTTTACCCTTTTCTTTTTTTTTACTATTCCCTAAATTTATAGCTTTGTCCTACTGCACGACACATTACATAATAGATTAGACGGGCATAATTGAGTCATCATAACATATCATGCATATCAAAAAAAATGTGTATGTGTTACACCAAAAACAGGAGTTCGAAATTCAAAGGCCAATGTTTACAAAAGTGGCCCAACATGGTTCAACTGGAATCGTTACTGTCAGCCTCATCATTAATAGACGGCCCCTTACCATAGTTTCCGGTCGAATAAGGGAAAGAAGAGCTATATATGGGCCTGTTGTTCCCAGGCCTCATGTCCCGTCCATCATACGCTGGGGCTCGCATAGGGGTACCTGCCGAAAACCCCGAGGCAAATAAGTTCGCAGTGGCCTGACTAGCGAAATTCATAGCCGCATCCTGATGAGAAGGCCCAGCATATGACATATCCCATCCAGGGGCGTTCGCCCAATCTCCAGCCAAGGGCGTAGCAGCAGGCAACCTATCAAGGGAAGGCCGGAAATCAGCAGGAGAGAACATCTCCGAAATGTACGGGACAGAAGGTCCGGGCGCCTCATCAACAGGAGGCCCGGTCACCGCCACAGGAGGAGAACGAGCAATAGATGGTCTGCTCGCTGAAGAAGCCCTCGCTGCAAAAGAGTGACGTGGTCCTACCGAAGATGAAGACTGAGACATCTGCAGACAATCAAAAAGATAAAATGTTAAGTTAAGAACTTCACTTAGCTAAAAAAACAAAAAAAGAGAGAAAAGAGTTTACTTACATCAACGGTCTTAGACCGAGAACTGTTCCCCTTGCCCATCGCTCGACCGTAGCCTTTCTTCAACAGATGGATGAGCTTGAAAACTTGAGAGGTCTGCTCTCGGTTCAACTACAAAAGAGAGAGAGATCCACAAAAGAGAGTCAAACACTCAAAAACAAACACAAGTATAAAAGAGAGACAGAGAAGATGACTCACCCCCGTGCAACCATAAGGCAAGGGCAGGCCCTCCACCGCCTCTCCATAAGCAATATCAAGAGGCAACTCCTCCACTATGCGTCCCCCACTCTCTCCAAAATACCTCACCTCGTTGGTCGGCAAGGTCACACTTGGGGGCTGACCCCGAGAAGCTCTAGAACGAGACCTCCTAGGGCCTCGAAGAGCTAGACGGTCCGCCTGCAAAACACAAAAAGTCAGTATATTACGCACACAGTTAAAAGATGCAGACAAGTTTCTTACCTCAGAAGTAAGGTCCGGCATCAAGCGATCCAAGAAATAGGCCAGATACATGGCAGTCTAGTCTAAGCCAACGACCTCCGGCACGATAAACTCCTGCGCCGCCCTACCACGGATCACGACCCTCAGCTCCCGTACACTCAGACCACGTAGGTAAAACATGGTCAAAGGAGGATCCCCTGAAACCAGATGAGTACCCAGGGAGGGATAGACCAAATGAGTCAAGCGATCCCCCAAATACCATACAAAGCTGAATGGCCCCTCGAAGACCACTCGTAGAGAAGATACCCTGAAGGACTCTAGGGTAATATGGGGAGGAACCCCAGGAACCTCATCAAAGGCGGACCACGACACCTGCAGATTACTACGTCAAAATTTATTCACACAAAATGAACAAAACGGATGCACAAATCAACAAGCAACATACCCTGGACACAACGTGGCTCTCGAAGGTGGCCCGAAAATGCTCCAGAGAAGTAAATGGATAGGCATCCCTACCGACCCATCGTGAACCTAAAGGACACATCCTCAAACCAGGACGATGAGGACCGAAAGTTGGAAAATACTCAAAGAACCACAGCTGCCACACAAGCAAACACAAAAAATGATTTCCGCCATTGAAGACATAGGCAAAAAAAGAGAGAGGAGTAAACAAAAAAGGAGAGTCTACCTCTAGTATCCTCCATGGGCCCGTGATAGATGTCCTCTCACTCGTCTCCTTAGGCCTACAGGCCCGACGACACCTCTTCACCAAAGAAGCATAAGTGGCCCCACCAAGGTTGTACTCACGCACCTTGGTCAAAACCTCCAAGCATGTCAAGAAACCGACTTGACACACGCTCTTCTTCTGAGCAAAGATCATCGACCCCAACAAGCAAGCCGGGAAAATACGAGCCCTCTACTCCTCGGTGATCCCCTGCGCAGCTACGGCCTCCCACAACCGCACCAAGGAAACCCAATCCTGGTCAAAATGGGTGTATACAGGCCCGTAAAGATCCGACAAAGTGTCACTCTATCGCCAATAGCTCGCGTCGTACTGAATACGACGCCCTCTAAAGGATAACCCCGTCAGCACAGCAAACTGATAAGGGGTAGGAAACATCTCTCCCACAGGTGTATAGAAAGTGTTCGTAGAATCCCAAAACCTCTCCAGTAACCCCCGGGCAACAATCCTAGAATCCCCCTAGTGACAAGCAGGTATGACAGTCCAAAAATCGGCGAGACTCGAGTCCAGTACCAAATTCCTGGCCCCCTCCGAAAAGGTCCCCAACATCATAAACCAATGGGAAGTAGTCCCATGAGCCTGCAGCGAAATCCCAACACTCTAGCCAACCAACAAAATTTTCTCAATACCCAATACACCACAAATACAGCTAAAACAAATTTCATACAAATTATATACAGCTGACCACCAATCCAGTACAAGTCCCAATTTGTTCGTATGTCGAAGCACTAACAGTTCCAATTTTCAGTTTAAATATACTGAACAGAAAAAAAAAAAAAAAAAAAAAAGGTGAGTCAGAAAATGTACCAGCTCCGGGTCAGATAAATGACTCCGTCTAGTCGGCAACAGAACACTGCAGTTCCAAACTCCAGGCGGGCGCCAGTTTAACCGCATGAAAGAATCCTGGTAATATCACGGGCGCTGGCCTGGGCCGCTAGCGGCCCTGCAGACCTGCAGCACAGGCCCCACAAGCTGACCCATGGCCCCTTTATCCAGTTCAGAGTTCGTTATTACAGTTCATCTTGCGGCAATATCAGTACCAAACGCGCGAGAGCGAAGCCCTCAGGCCCACAAATTCAAATTCAGCAGTTGGCCTATTTTACGGTACCAATCATTTACAGGTAAAACTAACCCGTTTATTTTTGCAGGTCCCAGAAACTGAAACTCGGATCTACACGGCGACGACTCTCACGACCCGGAGGGCCCAATTTATTTATAAGCCCGAAATTTTTGACGGCACTTGTTAAGCAACACGACACTACAAATTTTTGGGGTCAGTCAATGATCGCTAAAGTTATTGCGGTTAAACTATCCCTCTACAAGGTTACAAATTTTTGGGGATAGTCAATGATCGCTAAAGTTATTGCGGTTAAACTGTCCCTCTACAAGGTTACAAGTTTTTGGGGTTAGTCAATGATCGCTTAATCTGTTGTGGTTAAACTATCCCTCTGCAAGGTTACTTATATGCTTCAGTCAATGATCGCTTAGACTAAAGCGGTTATACTGTCCGTTATTTTTCTTTATATGCTTCAGTCAATGATTGCTTAAAGCGGTTATACTGTCCTTTGTTTTTTCTTTATATGTTTCAGTCAATGATTGCTTAACCTATTGATTTAAACTGTTCATATGTTTTAACCATTTTACAGCCGTCATTTGGATCGCGCTGTCTCGTCGTCCTTTTCGTTTCTTGTATAGGGACGGAATCTCGACATCCGCCGGATGGTGTTTAGTCACTGTTTGCTCGATGAAGCATTTATACTGTTCACTCTCATGTTACTAACCATTTTTGCAGCCGTTATCCGCGCAGTCTCGTTGACTTTTTCGTTTCTCGAAGAGGGACAAAATCTCGACATCTGCCAAGCGGTGTTTAGTCACTGTTTGTCGAAGCACCCTATGTTGATCGTTCTCAAAGTATTACTAACTTTTTCATTCACTCTGAACAAAGGTTCCCAGCAGACGTTTAGACCATCTACGAGCGGTGTTCTATCCTGCTACTTTAACCTTTCTTTTTCTCTTGTGTTCACAGGGATGAAATCTTAGCACACTACGAGCGTGTTCCAACTCAGGTTTGTCTTCATATGGATGCATATTGTACACTCTCACACACCGTTTGCACATCAGCATCTTGCATGTCGCCTTCGGAGTACTTTGATCTTCACTTTTACTCAAGCTCGATCAAAGTGGGGGCATCTGTAGACGCTAAAAAAGCGTCTTCAGATTTCTCCGCAAAAGCCCGATGATGAAAGGAGTAATTTTTAAGCTTGAACTGCTATTTTGCTTTAATAGTTAAGATAAGGTCTCAGGTTTTTCCTCCAAACACTCCTTTATTCCATTCCATTCAGAAGCCCCATTCAAGAGCTTTCCAACGACACGTCTCATGCCTCATTCCGACTCCCGGTCGCCAAGTAGCAATTTAAGGGTAAAACCGTCTTTTACCGTTCAAGGGTAAAACGGTCTTTTCATATTTTCCGGAACGTTTAAAATTCCCCGGAAAATAAAAATGGGTTGGATGACGTCATTATGACGTCATCCAGCTGGCTGTTGACAGCCGTCAGTGGCCCTGGGAAATGTCCCAGGGCCGCTAGCGGCCTAGACTAGGGCCGCTAGTGGCGCTGCCTTTTCCTTCGGCCCCCGCTCATTTTTCAAGCCCGTCTCATTTTCAGCTCCATTTTCGACCGTACAACCCTACTTCCCTTGCCTATATAAACAACCCTTCACTCTCAGTTCAAAACACACAGCCTACAGTTGGCAACCTCTATTCTCAGTTGAGTACTCCTGAGCTTCCCCCTCTTTCTGCTAAAACTTGAGATCAATTTTTACTATTCTTGTCAAATATAGCCTACAGTTCAGGTACAAATTCCTGAGGGCTCAAATTAAATTGCTGCTTAATTGTTTATTTTTCCAGTAGTCATAATGTAGATATCATGCTAGGTCACGTTTTTACCGCTTCCTAAATACTGTCTGTCTAGTCGTTGTGCTGCTCAACTTGTCAATCAAATGCATGTCTAAATAAGGGTTAAAATAAATGTTGTCTTGCTTGTGATGAACCAATTAATAGTCTAAGTCTAGGTTGTTAATCCGATTTGTGTGGGAATTATGTCTTTAAATTATTAAGCAAACTTGAGTTAGTAGAGGCCGTCACAATACGGGCGAGTTGGGTGCCTAACACCTTCCCACCTCGTACCTTCGTCCCCGAACCCTTTATTCTTGGGTACTTATTTGTTTTATATAAGCGGGAGTGTTTCTAAAAGCATGATTAGTTCACTTTTCGCGCTATTGGGTTGTCCCTTTGGTTTGGCCCTTCGATAAAACACCGATAGCAGATTTGTGACCTCTTTCATGATTTTTATTCAATTCAAGTCTTTTCAAAAGCTTTTATAACTCGATAGTCCCTTGAACTTATCTAAGCCCCCAACTGACAAATTTTCTATAAGGACGCACTCCTGGGAAACAAAAGGATTGGTGAAAATCCCGGGTCCTTACAAATGGGAGCCGAAAATTCGGCAGAATTCCTTTTGAAAATAGACATCCCAAGTTATCGACCTTTCACAACCTGCTTAAGTAGAAATATAAAGCAATAACCAATCATCTCAACCGCCACCCTCCAGTATCGAGTTTCACATAACATAGTCCAAATATTTGAAGTACATTTATTATAGTTAATTAATATTTCAAACATAAACCCAATTAATGAGGCCCTCGACCCCTAACTCTCACTCGACAAATGCCTCCACGAGATGAATCAGTCATAGAACTCTGAGAGTGTTGATTAGTACCAATCATCAAATCCTCCAAAGCAAGGCATGCAGAGTCTGTGTACCCAGCATAGTGGTCTAAAGGATAGTTCCTCCTGTCTGGATGTATCGCGTATAAGTACGATACAATCAGTTGCATGCGCTGCATTAAAAAAAATGAAATTTTAAACGTGTAACACAAAAATTCAATTATATAACGCATAAAGATGGATAGAAATTTACCGCTTCAGAAGACATATCAGAAGGAGATGGGCTAGAAGGTTTTGGAGAATCTGCATCAGTCGGTATGATGTATGGATATGTGTGAGCTTTGTACCAGTCTAAATATTCAGTGGACGTGGCATGTGGGTGCTCAGGTAAGCTAAATGTCCTCTGGTCTAACCTCAGACAATGGTCCCGCCAACTATGCCACAAAAATACCACAGGAGCATGCTTACAGACATACTTCAAGTTGTTCCTGCCCCTCGACACCTTAACTGGACATGGCGGCACATCCGGAATGTCTTGTACGTAACCAAACTGTCGAATAACACGATCTGGCATGTATGGCTCGGTGATGTTTAAGCAGTGTATCATACCTCTAAAGAATGATATCATTGGCATCGATGCACTAGGATTTGGTACAAATGGACACCATATAACCTACATCATATGAAAACTAGTAATACAGATTTATAAATAAATATAAAATAGAATTCATATTTGACATTTTCTATTGAATAGACGTGTAATAAAATAAAGTTTTACCTCCATGGGTGACATACGATCAAGTTTCTCCCTGTAAAGACTAAGGGCCCTATTTTTATCCTTCGGTGGAGCTTCCGATTTCCATTTCATTGCGTACGCCTCATCCCTATTCCAATGATGCGTGGATACGTGTGGCGGCCTAAAGTCGGGAAAATACTCATAGATCCATGCCTGCTTAATGGTATAAGATTAAACATGAATTCTAACGTAAATATGACAATATGGCAAAATATACAAGTCAAAGTTACCTGCAGTAGGGTAAGACATCCTCCAATCTGCTTGCACTCATTCCTAGATGCAGTACCTAATTGGCAATAAAGTGTGCTAGGGTAGCCACACCCCATGCATAGTCGGGCACGTTTGATAGTTGAGTCAAGTAATGAATGTAACGAACTGGAACATGACTCTTGGTCTTGTCGACAAACAACATAGCCCCTAACATAATGAGTAAATACAACACTGCCTGATCCTCGACACCAACCCCATCCATCAACATCGAATCCTCTAAAAAGTCAAAACTGAGAGTGCCCGACCTCCACGCTTTAGAAACAACCTCTTGCTCTTGACCAACTATGACTGATAAAAGAGAGATGGTGTCGCAATTGTCTCCGTTATAATGGAGCGGATTCCCATGTACAGGGATACGCAAAATATAATAAACATCATGAAGAGTAATTGTCATCTCTCCAAATTGCAAATGAAAGTTGTTAGTTTCCGGATGCCACCTCTCAATGAATGCAGAAATAAGGGACATGTTCAGCTCGTTCTGATGATACATGCGATTGGTCAAATGATATAGTCCACTACCTCTAATCAAAGTGAGTGCTTCTCCCACCTGAACTGTAGTGCTCTCAAGTCGAGTGCGTCGAGAGTGGCCTGTTCAACAAATCAAATATAGTTAGTACGCATTATTTCTCAACAAGTAAATTATATAAAATAAAAATATGTAAATTATGAAGTATATGTACCTTATTTTGCCATAGATCATATCCGACATGACCGAGAAAACTGCGGAGTAAATCTGGCTCCTGTGGTCCTCTGAGAGCAGCTCTCATCACTCGGTTTGCGACCACATCCATCATGTCCACGACCACCTCTACTACATCTACGCCGACCTACCACAGGTGGAGACTCGTGCTCATCCTCCTCTCCATCATCATGGACCTACTCATCCTCCTCTAATGTCATCCTCCTACCACTACTCACGTCTATATCTAACTAATTAACTGGCTCGCTCATATAATCTCATGGTGAAACCACCAAACCATGCATCGTGAGAATGATCTCCATCCCCCTCCTCAGAATCACTATATGCTGGGGCCCACAATTGTGTCGGTGTGTTTCCGATAGGGTGGACGGAACCAGTAATCGGTGGGGCATCACAAGACAGATTGGATATTTTGTTTTTTCTTTTAGACATTGTGATATTGCTACCGTCTAATCGACTACGTTGTGTATTAATCTCTGAAAGCTCCATCTGCCTCTTACCTTTACGTCGAGTTTCCATCTGGAGATAACAATGATCATTACAGTTTTTAATAGTTAATATAATATTAGATTTTGGAAAAATTATTTTTTCACCCTTGTGCTCATAATACCATCTAAGCAAATTTAGATTCATTTATATAATTGATTTTATTTTACACTTTAAAGTCGAGAGGAAAAGCATAAATATTCTCATTATACGAATGAAAACTACTTATCCCTACGGATCACAAAATATTTAAGCCTAACAGGATAAACCAACTGCTACATCTTACTAAATGTGTCTTCTCAAATATTGATATGGCAGACAAACAAACAGCAAGGCACCGATACTAGGCGGCACTATGGTGGTGTTATCGCCGGAATTGAGTGGCAGTTTTCGTATACTGTCGCCCAGATCTGGCGACTCTATACCATCTTTATCGCCTACTGTTGGCGATAACATGGCATGATGGCCGCTCAAATTGAGCGACCCTGCCATCAATTCCGGCGAACTAGACAAAGGGATGGAGGGAAATTAAGAAGCAGTTTTAAGGCAAGGGACAAATCGATGACCGAATTCAGCAACAACAAGTAGTAGGGTAGGGGAATTTTGAGTTGATTAAACATCAAAAGTACAAATCAAAGAGTTCAACTACAAAAACATACCTCAAATCTTGTTTTTGCTTGCTTGATGGCTGATGGGTTGATACTTCCTTGAAGGTGTTGGAGCAATTGAGTTTGAGTTTGGTGATTAAAGGTGAGACAAATTGTTGAACAAACCACCGTGGGAGAGCTTCAGGAGAGAGAAAGTGAGAGATGGAAGATGAGAGTAGTAAAAATAAAAAAAGGGTACATTTGTCTTTTTGCCTTCAAAAATGTTGTATTGGGTTAAAAACCCATGTTGTATATAGCACTTGTGATAAAAAAAAAAAAAAAAAAAAAAAAAAAAAAAAAAAAAAGAAAAGAAAACACGCTTCTTGTAATCTTGTCCACACTCTATCCCCCGTTACTAGGGATGGCAGTGGGGCGGATATAGCCATATAGGTGGATTCAACCGCATCCGCCCAGTTGGGTTGGGGATAGGGGAGCATTAGGTGGAGATGGGGTGAGGATGGTTTTGAAAAAGCAAAACCGCCGTTGGGATGGGGCGCGGATGGTTTGTGTTGTTTCCCAATTGGATACCCGCCT
Source organism: Tetragonia tetragonoides (assembly GCA_038025085.1). Classification (NCBI taxonomy): domain Eukaryota; kingdom Viridiplantae; phylum Streptophyta; class Magnoliopsida; order Caryophyllales; family Aizoaceae; genus Tetragonia; species Tetragonia tetragonoides. Next base: position 19,636,450 of record CM076153.1, on the reverse strand, counting down.
CATACCCACCTAAAAAAAGCGTAAAAATTCTAAAATATAAAATGTATTGACATAATTTGTTCAAATGCATCTTAGTTTTGATGTTTGTAATAGTCACACAATTTGCACGTTTATTGGGTTTGTTTGTTAAATACTCCCTCCGTCTCATAAAATCCTAAACGTTTGCTTTTTGAAAGTCAAACTTAACAAACTTTGACCATTAATTTATGAAAATATATAAAGATTCACAATATATTTGGGTAGTTCTCCAAATTCAAGGTGTAGAACCAACGACGAGTTGGGGCATCAAGAGTCTGTGGGAACAAGTGAATGTAGATATTTTTGTCAACTCCTCTTAAACCCATGGGAGTGGTGAAGGCCTTGAGGTGGTCTTGTGGATTATCAGTCCCAGTGAACGTCGGAACCTCGGGCATGGAGAACTTGGCTGGAAGCTTGCCCTTGATCTTAGTGTCAAACTTTCCTATGTTGGCACTATAGTTGGAGATCAAGCCGCTACTCTCCATCAAAGAGGTGATCTTAGCCAGCATGACATCTGAACCTTCTTCCTCAGAATCGGAATCGGAAGGGATCCTTGACTCTTCTTCTCTTTTCCTGTCGATATCTTCAACCTTGAGTCGCAGCCTTTCCAACTCACTCATGAGTTCATCAAGCCTCTCGTCAGTGGTTTTGACCATGGTGAAGTTTGGGGGTGTGATTGGTGAGGTAAGGGATGTATTGAGTGGTGGCGAGCTTTGTGATGGTGATGGATTATGGGGTGATGGCCTTTTGGAATGTGGTGGTGTCTTGGAAATAGCTTGTATACGAACCAATCTGCCGGACGATCGAGCCCATCCTTTGTCACCGTAATTCTTCCTCGAGCCCCCAATCCTGAACACAAGTCTCAACTTAGAAAGACGCCAAAGAAAGGACTTGAAAACAAAGACGTATGATTTTTAGAAGACCCTCGATAACCCCTAAAGTGAATGTGCCTATGGACGTCTTATATGAACTTGAATGCATGATGACGACAATGCAATGACAGAGTTACGACAACAATATGCAAGCGAACTGACCTTGACATGTATGACAATGAATGGATGCTTCCCAGAATGACTCTAAAGCAATTAATGAGTGACCTTTCTGGACTTCTAGTGCATGAGACGTAATGAACAAATGGAGACATTGATGAATGCAAGACTCGAATTTTTGTACAAATGCATATGCAAAATGACGACAATGCAAACATGACGACTAGTTATGAATCTTAGCATGGAGTGTCTAATACGTACGATGTAATGCAATACAATGCAAAGAAAAAGAAAATGACAACCTAAGCCTAAATGCCCGATTATTTCCCCTCATATCAAAGGAAAAAATGAAGTCGATGAACGAAAATGAAAAAAATAGAAAAAGGCGGACCATCCTATTTTATTTTTTTCTTTTTTGATTTTTCTAGACTCAAAGAAAATGGAAAATGGGATAAAATAAAATAAAAAAGAAATTTGGCAATTTTTTTATTTTTCGATTTTTTTTTCATTTTTTTTTCGGTTTTTTTTTATTTTTTTTTTTGACTCGAAGAAAATGGAAAATGGGATAAATAAAAAAAAGAACTTTCGGCATTTTTTATTTTTTGATTTTCGGAATTTTTTTTTATTTCGGCGTTTTTTTTTTTTTTTTTTGCCGAATATGAATTACATCAAAAAAAATAAAGAAAAGAAAAGAAAAATAAAAAAAAAGTGGGAGAGGGGAATTGGAGAGACTGACTCTTCTTTTTGCTAAAAGGTCCTAGAAAATTGTGCATGATTTTGACGCTATATGAAAATATATCATTGGGGAAACAAGGGCTCATTGAATTGAATTCTCGCACAATTTTTGGGCATTAGGAACTAGCTAAAAAAAACTCCTAGCACGTAAGTACATGTTGGCACGTAAGTACGATATCCATGCATTCAAGCAAGCATTATAACAACGTAGTTTACAAGCAAACATGTGATCAGACGGGCATTACAACGACACATGCACAACAAGCAAGCGAATGCACGAATGTGGGTTAGAGGCTTTTGGCTCCTGTGAGGTTACCATGACAAATTACAATTTTCGTTCGGCGGATGGTCGACACATCGATTGTAATTCTTTTCATGAACAAAGGATTGATGAGTCATGGGTGAGGAAGCGTCGATTTGCAGATAGGACAACTGTATATTCCTTTAGATATACGTGTTGTCTACGAGTTGCGACACAAACTTCCTCGAGGGTCGATAAGGGTCAAAAGGTTGTGCCAAGGCACATGCAAATGATGCAAAAATATGGAACATGTTATTAAACAATTAAGCAAACTTGACGTTTGAGTCTCACCCTCTTAAATAAATCCCCAGTGAAGTCGCCACTGTAAAGACCCGGGATTTTCAAACCTTTTTTCCACGGAGTGCGTCCTTATAAAAAATTTGTCAATTGGGGGCTTAGATAAGTTCAAGGGACCATCAAGTTAGAAAAGCTTTTGAAAAGACTTGAATTGAATAAAAACCATGAAAGAGGTCACAAATCTGCTATCGGCGTTTTTATCGAAGGGACAAACCGGAGGGACAACCCAATAGCACAAAAAGTGAACTGATCATGTTTTTAGAAAGACTCCCGCTCATATAAAACATATGAGTACCCAAGAATAATAGGTTCGGGGGCGAAGGTACGAGGTGGGAAGGTGTTAGGCACCCAACTCGCCCGTTTATGACGGCCTCTACTAACTCAAGTTTGCTTAATAATTTAAAGACATAATTCCCACACAAATCGGATTAACAACCTAGACATAGACTATTAATTGGTTCATCACAAGCATCACAACATTTATTTTTAACCCTTATTTAGACATGCATTCGATTGACAAGTTGGGGAGCACAACGACTATACAGGCAATATTTAGGAAGCAATAAAACGTTATTCTAGCATGATATCTACATTATGACTACTTAGAAAAATAAACAGTTAAGCAATTAATTTAATTTGAGCCTTCAGGAATTTGTACATGAACTGTAGGCTATATTTGACAATTGAATAATAAAAATAGATCTCAAGTTTGGAAGAAAGAGGGACAAGCTCACTGTTAATACTCCTGAGAATAGAGGTTGCCAACTGTAGGCTGTGTGATTTGAACTGAGGGTGAAGGGTTGTTTATATAGGCGTGGAAAAGTAGGTTTGTACGGTTGAATTTGAGCTGAAAAATGAGACGGGCTTGAAAAATGAGCCGGGCCCGAAAGAAAAGGGCAGCGCCGCTAGCGGCGCTGGACAAGGCCGCTAGCGGCCCTGGATTGGGCCGCTGACAGCTTTTCAGCTGGATTTTATTCGGGCCATATCTCACTTGTTTAAGCTCCAAATAGGATGATTCAAGATGCGTTGGAAAGCTTATTGGGGTCTAGTTTCATATGGTTTTGGTTTCAGGTCCAAATGTTTTGTGGATCTCGAGATATGCCCGAAAGAGTAAGGAGAGATCAGTTTTGGAGTACGCATCAGTGTTGGGCTCGTAACTCCTTGGTTGGGAATGTGGTATGAGCTCATGATATGTCATTGGAAAACTATTTGAATAAGGAATCCAAAAATATAAGGCTCACGAATTAATTCAACCAAATGAACTCCCAAATTAGGCTGGAAACACGGTCCACGGTATTCAGCTACATCTGTTTTGATCCTAAACTTTGTTTGGCCATAACTCTTAGGTGTGGAATCGTATTTGGACACAGAAGGAAGCAATGGAAAGCTCTTGAAAGGGGCTTTTAAATGTAGTGTAAATGAAGGAGTGTTTAGAGGGAAAAACCTGAGACCTTATCTTAACTATTAAAGCAAAAATAGCAGTTCAAGCTTAAAAATTACTCCTTTCATCATCGGGCTTTTGCGGAGAAATCTAAAGACACTTTTTTGGCGTCTACAATTACTCCTTTCATCATCGGGCTTTTGCGGAGAAATCTGATGACGTTTTTTAGGCGTCTACAGAAGCCCCCACTTTGATCGAGCTCGAGTAAAAGCGAAGATTAAAGTATTCCGAAGGCGACATGCAGTATGCTGACGTGCACTTGGATTGTGAGAGTGTACAGTATGCATGCAAATTAGGCAAACCTTGACTGAAACGCGCTCGGTGGACGCTAAGATATCATCTCTCTGAACACAAGAGAGAAATAAAAATAATGGTGAGCAGTGGAAAAACGCTCGCGGTGGGGAATTGATGCCTGCAAGGGACCTGTATTCAGAGAAAATGAAAAGGTTATCCAGATAACGCAACCACGGGCTTTGTGCGTGATTGGCTGTAGTTGAGAATGAATAGTATGGAATGCTTTATCCTCAGCAAACAGTGACTAAACACCACTTGGCGGATGTCGACATTCCGTCCCTGCACGAGAAGCGAAAAAGTCAACGAGACAGTGCGATCAAAATGACGGTTGTAAATCGTTAGAAAACATATGAACAGTTTAAATATAATGCAATAGCTTAAGCAATTATTAACTGGAACATATAAAAACAAAGGACAGTATAACTGAAATAACTTAAACAATCATTCACTGACACAAAAATAAAAAAGGACAGTTTAACCGCAATAGTTTTAAGCAGTCATTGACTAACACGAAAATAAAAGGGACAGTTTAAACGCACTAGTTTAAGCGATCATTGTCTGACCCGCTGCATGAGTAGCCTTGAATAAAAGGGACAGTTTAATCGCACAAGCTTAAGCGATCGTTGACTAAACTAAGATGAATAGCCTCGACTAAATAAATAGTCTCAAATAAAAAGGGACAGTTTAACCGCACTAACTTAAGCAATCATTGATTGACCCAAAATGAATGGCCTCGACTAGATAAGTAGTCTCGAATAAAAAAGGGTCAGTTTAACCGCACTAGCCTAAGCGATCATTGACTGACCCAGAATGAATAGCCGACTAATTAAGCGATGGTGGTCTATTGGACTAGATATTGGACACTACATATTGGGGTAAATTGCAACAAAAATAATAAAGGTTTGGTTGTACAAACCACGTTTATATCATGATTAACAAGAAATGAGATATTGTATATTTTGGTATTCTACTCTACAATTGATGCAATGTGGTAGGTTTGTACGATATTAATTAAGCGAGAGGTTCACAGAAGAGGATTATTGTATCAAAACGTGCATCACACGGAAATGTAACTAGTATTACTCTATTATGAAATAGAGATTATAATTCTCTTAACTTTGTCGCATGACTTCCAAAAGGGGTCGTTGGAAGTTTTGAGGGCATGTCTCTTTAGTGCACACACTTATATTTCATTATTATTGAACTATCATGGCAATAGTCGAACCCAAGCAGTATATATACACCTAAAAGGCTCTGATGAAATGAACGTTGTTTTTTGGCAAAACATTCTCTCTTCCAACCCAAATTTTTTGACTGTTAATCATGGTTGTGTTTGCTGGAAAGTCGGATTGAAGTGCCACTTCCGTTAAGGGCTCTGATGAAACGAACGTTGTTTTTTGGAAAAACATTCTCTCTTCCGACCCAAATTTTTTGACTGTTAATTTGTGTTTGCTGGAAAGTCGGATTGAAGTGCCACTTCCGTTAAGAGCGCATCCGTTCTATCCCGAGAGACGTTTGCTTACAATCCTTGGCACTACAACAAAATGTTACAATTACAACCACCCTTTACAATAGTACGCTTAACTCGTTGTAAATAAATAGTAATTACAACGAAATAACTGGGTCTTAATAATCAGAGCTACAATTCACAAATAGGCGTCTTGCAGTTGGTCTTTATAATCAGAGTTGCAATTCACAAAAAGGTGTCCTATAGTTGCTTTTGTTTTTTAGCTTAGTCACAAGCCCAACACGCACAATCAATCTCTGTAATAATAATCTTACGATGCTTGTAAATATGCATAAATGGGAACTTAGATGTTGATTCCCAACTTTTACTGGATATGATTTGTTAATTTCTACTGATGGTTTTTGAGAATAATTACTATAGTTTCACTCACTTGGTTTTAATAGAATTTTTTTTTTGACAAAAGCGAATACAGAGATACATGCACTAGCTAAGAAACAAAACAAGAAAATTATTTATCCTAACATAGTTGCCAGTACATGCGCATCTCGTACCGAACCTCCAGGAACCTTGTGAATAAGTCCCACTTTCAAGCCATGGGACTCTGTGTTTCCTGTTCATCAGAATGTCTTCCCTTACCCTGAGCAAAGACCTCACAAAGTAATGAAGGACCCGTCGAGACACCGCTCCTTGTATGACACCTCCTTGTAGCCCACTTCACAAACTTAACATTCCTAACAATTCTTGACAGTGTTCCCAACTTCCACTTATGAGCTGACGTATATCCATCCTCCTTATCTACCCCACGGATGATCTCAACATTCCTCACAAAGACGTGATATTTCCATGGCAACAAGGAGTCCATACGTCGACGCTTACCTTTGTCATAATCTATATCATGCTTATGCTTCCGTTTGCAACCTGAGCTTGTCAGACCATCATGCTTCTCAACAATCATGCTTGAAGGAGCACCCACGACACTCGCCTCCCTTCTCTCATTCTTATACCATCCCACATCATGAGCTGCACCAGTTCGCAACACCTTGCTCCTACTACTATGCTCTATGTCATTGTCAAGTGAAGCATCATCCTTGAGCTTGCCCAGGGGCTCATTCTCAATAGCAACACCCCTACTCTCGTACACCATATCCATTGTACCATTTTGACTATCCCTCTTCCCAACAACGGTGCTACCACTTCTACCTTCAAGGCTTAAGCCAGTATCCACCGTCGAATTAATTGTGGGCTTCCTACCCTCTTTGTGCTGCAATTTAGAATTGCACGACCTCGTCATATCTTGACTACAGATCACTTTAACAGTCATGATGCTGAGAGAGCGGCGATTGACAAAAGATAAGCTCCTACCATTCTTGATTTTCCCATAATAATTTCTTCCCAAAGCCAGCCTGCCCGTAAGATTCTTACACGAAAACATAACCCTCTCACAGAGACTATTTTTACCTTGGGGGCCTAGGTTACTACCAAGACATGACTCATTATCACTTGCATCATACAGAGTGCTTCGATAATCATCTCCCAAGCTATCAAAATCCATAGCATTACCTGAAGCCAAACCATCAAAACTACCCGAATGCTGATCCAAATTCTCCCGCACCATAGTGATAGAAGAGCATGATGATGAAACGGAGGAAGAACAATTATGTTCACCCATCTGGTCCACCGATAGGGACTCCCCAACAACTTGCTTACCTTTTGACTTGGAAATACTACCCGTTTCAGTATTATCCATCTCCATCAAACTATCCAATATCAAACACTCCCTCTTAACATCCCCATTATTAGGATCAAGCTGTAATGCCTTGTCAAAATCCTTTTTATCTGAACACAAATCACCAAGATTCAAATAGGCTTGTGCTCTCCTAAAATACCAATTAACATTTTTACTATCCAAATTCAAAGCTTGGGAATAAAGAGACAACACTTTACTGAAATTAAAGAGTTTCATTTGACAAGCCGCAGCATTAAGATAGCAAGTAACAATGAGATTATAAGCCTCAACATGGGAATCTTTATCCAATGGTAAATTGTTGAGCAAATCATTCAAAACTTCTTCATATATTGACAAAGCTTCAAGAAATTCACCTGACTTAAACAACTGATTACCTCTATCCTTCTTGTTCTTGGCCTGATGAACTCCCCTAGCTTCGATCGCTCCTTCCCAGGCCCCATATGCATCATCCTCTCATAAAAGCTATCAAACTCCATCATGAAAGATCAATCAAGCTGGCTCAGTAATATACAAAATGCTAAAGAAGGAAAGCAAAGCTAGAAGAAAGTAAATTGGGAACTAAACCTAATTATGAAACAAACAGAACAACAAACTAAAGAAACTAATTAAAATGAGATCCACGAGTGAATGCCCGGTCAGAAACAGCCGGATTTCGTCAAGAATCCGACCGTTTTGACCGACCAGAACGAATAAGTAAAGGCTGGTAGTTGGGCGTGGTTAGGTGGGAGAAGGCTCTGGAAATTAGAGAGAGAAAACGAGTTAAAACGAAAAGAAAAAAAAAACACAACTTTGGAGCAAAATAAAACAGTAGAACAGAACACAACACACAATTAGAGGCACAAACAGACATTCTCTCTCTCTCCCCGTGTCCACTTGGCTTTAAAATTTTTGTATGATGTTTGCATTATATCTAATGTGATTCGTACTTTTTTATACTCTTTTGTAGGTTATTAACAATGATAATCCATCAAAGTACAAGACTTTTTAGGATCGGAGCCTTTGGTTTTTGACTTTTTAACATAGGTCGAAGTATATTTTAGGTTGTCTATGTAAAGATGACTTTTTTTTTGTGCAATACACTTTTTATCATTTGGAGATTAAATCCTAGAAGGATTGAATTGGTGTTGATATTTTGACCATTTGTAAGTGTTGATGGTATTACAATATATAATATATTTAGCTTTTGTATAAATGGGTACTTAGATAGTGATTCCTATTTGTAGCAGTACAAGTATGTTGTTTGATAGAGCAGTGCCCGAAATTATAAATAATAAAAAAAAAAACGGGAATTATATTTACAACCAGGTTTATTTTTGTAGGTTCAACTATCATGCGCCAAAATCGACATTTACAACGAGATATATGGTTGTAAATGATTATTTGTAACCGAAAATAAATGGAGGGAAAATTGCAATTACAACGAGATAACTGGTTGTAAATATTAACTACTACAGCGAGAAACCAAACTCGTTGTAAAACATGCTTTGCAACTGCCCAGCGAAATTAGTTGTAAGATCATTTACAATGAAGCCTTTTACAACGGCCTACAACCAGACGCGTTCCTCGTTGTAAAAGACCTTCTACAACGGGAATTGGATCTTTTACAACAGATTTTCTTGTTGTAATACAAGCAATTTCTTATAGTGTGCTGTCATAGAGGGAGGAAATACGACTCAAGAAAACAATGCAATTAGTAGGACTGTAATACTTTTTGAGTATTTCAATCAGTTTTTTCATAATCTATTTAGATTTATACGACTCTACATGTTTAATATGCCTATCTATATCAAATACGCCCTTATTTATTTTATGTTTTTATTAGCTTTGTTGACAGGTTTTTGTCCTAACTATTTATACAGAAACTAGATTTTATCCCCATACTTCGCACGGACTCGTAAAATAGTTATATGAATATATTTAATAGAATAATACTTAAAATATTTAAAGCGAAAATTTAATATTTTTGGTAGAATTTTTTTTTTTTTTTGCAAAGATTTTTATCCATAGGATGTATGCTAATTCTTGAAATGATATTTTCATACTGCCTACATTTGTAATGAGATTGGACTAAATTTAGGTAGAGAATAAAAACAATATATGTACACTAATTCAAATAAGTAATTCAATTAATGAATAAACTCATTCTGCATTAACGATATATGTGCACTAATAGTTGATATTTCATACTCGTTTTATAACGCAGAACTAATGACAAAGTTATATCCCCGTGCTTCGCACGGGATCGTAAATTAAATTTTATGAATATATTTAGAAATAAATTGCTTAAAATATTTGAAGTGAAATTATTAATATTATTGATAAAATACATTTTATTTTATTTTGAAAAGCTTTCGATCCATAGAATGCATGCTAATCTGTGAAAATATTATTTTCATACCACCTTGATTTGTATAAGTAATTTAAATAGAGAATAAAAACATTATATGTACACTAATTGTAATAAGTAATTCAATTAATGAAAAAAATTAATAAACTCAATCTGCAATAACTGTATATGTGCACCAAAAGTTGATACATCATGCTCGTTTTATACCGCACAACTAAAACTATGTGACAAAGTTGTGCACATGCGGCGTCTACGTGTCATCTTCACACGAACATATTGTAGACGCCAAAATGCGCCTTCAGATTTCTTCGCAAAAGCCCGATGATGAAAGTAGTAATTTATAAACTTGAATGCTATTTTTGCTTTGATAGGTAAAATAAGGTCTCAGGTTTTTCCTCGATCACTCATTCATTTCCACTTTACTTAAAATATCCTTTTAAGAGCATTCCGTTGCTTTCTTCCGTGTCCAAATACGATTCTGCACCTAAGAGTTATGGCCAACAAAGTTTAGGGTCAAAACAGATATACCCGAATACTGTGGTCAAAACAGAGTTATGGCCAAACAAAGTTTCCAGCCCATTTGGGAGTTCATTTGGTTGATTTATTTTGTGATCCTTATATTTCTGGCTTCCTTATTCAAATAGCTTTCCAATGACATATCATGAGCCGATACCACATTTTCAACCAAGGAGTTAGGAGCCCAACATTGATGCGTACTCCTAAACTAACATCTCCTTACTCTTTTGGGTATATATTGAGATCCACAAAAACATTTGGGCCTGAAACCAAAGTCATTAAAAACTAAACCTAATAAGCTTTCTAATGCATCTTGAATCATCCAATTTGGAGCCCAAACGAGTGAGATATGGCGCGGAACATTTTCAGCTGGCGGGCTCACCGCCGCTAGCGGCGCTCATCTAGGCCGCTAGTGGCGCTCACTAAGGCCCTGTTCTCTTCAACAGAATGGTGCGGGACGGTGAGGAACGGAACGGAAGGGAACTTTTTAGAACGGAACAGAACGGCGCGGCGCGGATAATTCAAAAATATGTGAGACAAAATGAAGTACAGAATGCGGTGCGGAACGGAACGGAACGGATTGGAATGAAACGGAACGGAAAGGAACGGAATGCAGCATTTAAACGACGAAAAAAACAGGGCCTAAGTCTCCAAGCCCGACTATTTTTCAGCCCAAAATCCAAATTTCGGCTCCTTTCACCCGTCTAACCCTACTTCCTGCGCCTATAAATACGACCCTCCTCCCTCAGTTCAAATCACACAGTCTACAGTTGACACCCTCTATTCTCAGTAGTATTAACTCTGAGCTTCTCCCTCTTTCTTCCATACACAATTCTATTCTATTCTCGGGAGTATTGACACCGAGCTTCCCCCTCTTTGTTCCAAATTTGAGATCTTGTCTTTACTATTTTTGTCAAATATAGCCTCCAGTTCAGGTACTAACTCCTGAGGGCTCAAATCAAATTAATTGCTTAATTGTTTATTTTTCTAGTAGTCATAATGTAGATATCATGCTAAGTAACTTCTTTTATTGGTTCCTAAATATTGTCTGTCCAAATATGTCTAGTCGTTGTAATGCTCAATTTACCAATTGAATGCATGTCTAAACAAGGGTTAAAAATAAATGTTGTGATGCTTGTGATGAACCAATTAATAGTCTAAGCCTAGGTTGTTAATCCAGTTTGTGTGGGAATCATGTCTTTATATTATTAGCGCAATTTGGTTAAAACCACCTTAAAAGTTACACCTTTTGTTCAGTACCCCCTTAACTGTTGCTATTTGTTCAGTACCACCTTTAAAGTTACAAACGTCTTGAAAATCACCCCTTAAGTGAATTTCCGGCCAAATCTCTTAATTTTCTTCCCATTCTACCCTCACGTGCCCCTCATGTGAGTTTTAAATGATTTGACCAAACTAAAATAAAAAAAAAATGAAAAACTAAACTAAATAAACAAAAACAAATGAATTAAAATGAAATCATTTAATTTTGACCCACCCACCCCCCTTCAGTCAAAAAAAATTGACTGCTCTCTCTCTCTCTCTCTCTCTCTCTCTCTCTCTCTCTCTCTCTGTTCGTCCTCCATTTTCGTCATTCTGCCATAGCTTCAATGTACCTGCTACATCGCAGGGCCAATTCAAGGGCCAACACCTGCTGTTGTTGTTCACCACTACTACCAACACTAGCAGGTTTGGTTTTCAGGTCCGTACGAGCTCTTTTACGAATAAGCAGCTCAATGTACTTACGGGAATGATTCTCCGCGGCAGTGTGTAGGGGAGTAAATCCACAACAACTGTCGATTTCGTTAATCAAAGGCACAGAATTTCCAATCTCACCGTTGATTAATGTTGTTGCTGAGTTCACTGAGTCGAACTCGCAACAGAGATGAAGTAACCTCGATACGAGATTTCGATCTAACGGTTGTGATGAGATTTTGGTGAGATTTTGAGCTTGCGAGATGAGTTCATTGACGTTATCGCGAAATATCGGTTTTGTGAGCGCGTTTTCGAGAGATGCTTTTTGTGGTGGTGGTGTTGTTGTGATGGTGGCGCGAGGTTTTGACGCGCTGATTGGAGAGGGATAAAGAGATTCAGGGAGAGAGTTGATGAGCTTAGAAACGTTGAAAGCTCTTCGCATTTCCATCTCCATTTTTTGATATTAATTTCTGCAAACAAAACTGAAATATGATGAATATTTATGAGGATGATGATGAGGAAATTAATGGCTGAGTATTTGTGGAAAGATTGACGAAAAAGATGATTTGAAGAAGAAAAGAAAAAAAAAAAAACGCGGAAAGATGCTTTTTTAGTTTTTCATTTTGTTTTAGTTTGGTCAAATCATTTAAAACACACATGAGGGGCACGTGAGGGTAGAATGGGAAGAAAATTAAGAGATTTGTCCGGAAATTCACTTAAGGGGTGATTTTCAGGGCGTTTGTAACTTTAAAGGTGGTACTGAACAAATAGAAACAGTTAAGGGGGTACTGAACAAAAGATGTAACTTTTAAGGTGGTTTTAACCAAATTGCGCATATTATTAAGCAAACTTGAGTTAGTAGAGGCCGTCATAAACGGGCGAGTTGGGTGCCTAACGCCTTCCCACCTCGTACCTTCGCCCCCGAACTCTTTATTCTTGGGTACTCATATGTTCTATATGAGCGGGAGTCTTTCTAAAACCATGATCAGTTCACTTATCGCGCTATTGGGTTGTCCCTTCGGATTGTCCTTTCGATAAAACGCCGATAGCAGATTTGTGACCTCTTTCATGGTTTTTATTCAATTCAAGTCTTTACAAAATCTTTTCTAACTCGACGGTTTATCTAAACCCCCAGTTTACAAATTTTTTATAAGGACGCACTCCGTGGCCGTAGAAATCTCGGGTCCTTACACATACTCTCTTATAAGACGTCCTATGTGTCATCACCGCACGGAAAGGACCAAACTATTATAGGACATATATACATATATATCTCATTTTAAAGCGTTTTTTTCGAATCCAATCTAACGGAGTCAGATTTATAATTGTTTGACTTATGTAACTGAAGTTATTTTATTTTGTAATTTGAAAATATGTTAATAAATATGTAATTAAGTCAACTAATCATAAGACATTAATGGTGAATGATTTGTCATGTTATGTGGCAAGCTTGTGCTTACATGTCGGCTTACATGTCATGCCCACACGATATAGCTTGCCTATGTAGCGTCCCACATGTCGGCATCACACGAATAAGGACCCAATTATAGTATAGCATATATATATATATATATATATATATATATATATATATATATATATATATATATATATATATTATATATATATATATATATGGGAAGGGTCATGTACAAACCCCCTAGTATACAAACTGTACAAACTTATAAAAACCGTTAGATCTGATACATCGGACGACCGAAAGACTCCGTGTTGTTAGTTGGCTGCAAGCATAAGAGAAAGGAAAAAAGAAATAGAGCGCTCTACTCTTTCTTCGTTTTTCAAAGAAGTCACGATCTCTCTCTCTCTCTCTCTCTCTCCTCTCTTTCTCTCTCTCACTGTGCGATTGAAGCTTGGACCAGATTTCATGGCTTTCAACTGGATTTAGGCGTTAGATTGATCAATTGCTTTAGTTCTAGATAAACTAAGGTATGTTACGATTGTATTCTCTCCTGTAGAATTTAGGTCAAATTTTCAATTCTTTGAAATATATCAACAAATCTTTGCATTTAGTTTGTAAAAATTCTTGTGTTTTTCATAAGGGTTCTTGTAGCTCAAGTCGATCTATTTTTTGTCAAATTTGGTTGAATTACTGGTTGGTATGATAATGTTGAAGCAATTTTACGAGAAATAGCTATTTGAACTCTGTTTTGGTTGAATAAATTAGGGTTTCTAGTGTCTCTTATGAAAGGGAATATATTTCTCTTTTATCTGAAGTTATATTTTATGATTCTTCATGAAATTAGGAAAATCATGAATTAAGTACTAGTCCACTCAATCTCAATTTTTCTTTGATGTAATACTACAATTGCATTGAAAGTAAAGCACGGATTCATTGAAAATTCAACACAGAATCATTGAAAATAAAGCACAGAATCATTGAAAATAAAGCACAGGATATACAACACAATACGTAATAAAATACAGCATAGAATTCATTGAAACTGGTGTGCAGATTCATTGAAACGGTAACGCGGATTCATTGAAACGATTATGCAGATTTATTGAAATTGAAATGCAAATTCATTGAAGTCAACATGTAGAGTCATTATACCGAACAACATTTATGGAAAAAAAGGATCAAATTCATTTTAAGTTAGCATAGTATACAAATTCATTGAAACTGAAGTGAATTGAATAGCTATAGTGAATTTCAGGTAGCATACATGGCAGGTTTTGTGGGCATTACATGAATTAGAGTTGACGGAGATTGTATCTTTGAGGATGGCTATCTACTCCTGCTTCATTATGAGTTATTAGGGCATCAATTTTGTGTATTGGAGATCAATTGGTTTGATACTGTTGATTTGAAGGACAATCATTAATGACATGAATATTTATTTATGATTTATCTTTTGTTGATTTTGTAACGTTGTTAAAAGTTGTTGACAGAGTGAACTCAGTGAATACATGAATGTGTTTCATCCAATGCTTATTCTTTAAGAAAATGGTGTGATAGAATGAGGGGGAGGAGCAAGTGGAGTCATTAAAACTAAAGTGTCAATTCTTTGAAGAAAAAATGTGCAAATTCATTGAAACTGAACTATTGATTCAGTGAAAATAAACCGTAGATTCTTAAAAATGTTATGTGGATTGATTGAATCTGAATTGTGGATTCATTGACACTGAACTTTGGATTCACTGAAACTAAACTATAGATTCATTGAAAATGTTATGTGGATTCATTGAAACTGAAATGTGGATTCATTAACATTAAACTGTGGATTTATTGGAACTAAAATGAACTGAAAAATGTGGATTCATTGAAACTAAGCTGTGGATTCATTGGGCATGAAGTACATCCTCATTCTAATTTAAAATGCATATAGCAGAATAAAGTTCAACTTCGTTGAAAATCATATACTCATTCATTGAATATGGACTATCAATTTTTTTAACAAAGTGTATTTTTAGACAAGAATGTTAACAAATAACAACGTACTTGTGCTTAGAAGGTAATCATGACCTAAGGGGATTATTTGAATATTCAATAGATTAGATGTCCTCTGTATAATCAATTTCCTAACAATTATATGTTAACAAAGATTTCTATGATTGGCTTCCAAATAGAAGTGTAACTTGTAGTTGATTGACATGATTTGAAATTTGTAATACTATTTTGAGTCCATAAATGTCTTTATTAACTTAATACAGATTAGTAACATATCAATAGTCTGTCTTGATACTCAGTACGTATCTATGACTTACTCTGTGTAGTAGTTTACAAGTTACACTAAAAGTGTTTTAGCAGCTCACATTCCAGGCTGCAATGGAGAAGGAGTTGTACATGGACATCTACAAGCAACTTCAGGGAGATAAGTATCCCTTCGGGCAAAAAACTTGTGAGCCTGTGAATCAAGTACAAGAAAAGAAAAAAGGACTTATCAGACATGTAAGGCAAGGTAAATGCATTGACACGCGTGCACACACACAAGGCACAACATGTAATAATTCAATGAAAATTTACCACGCACAACTTTACTATAAATGAATCTCAGATTCATTAAAAGGGTAGCATAACCTCATCACAAATATAAGTTAGAACTTCATTGAAATTGTAGGTCAGCTTCATTAAAAATGTATCTGATTAGTCAACAAGCTTGAGTAGGAATATAAGCTTGATATTACATGTCAAGGGTTGTTGGCTTGTGATTCATGTGCTATATTTTGACTACTAAAAAATAACGGGGATTAGAATCATATGTACACCTTCATATGGATTGGTAAAAGGTGGGGTGAGTGTTTACTGGGGTTGTTTTGCTGACCCAGATCCTCATTAAACATGTAGTACTATAGTTTCATAAAATATATTGTTTAACTTGATGAAGAATGATGCAAAAAATCATTGAAAATGTAAGCAAACTTCATTGAAAAATTAATATAGTTTCATTAAATGCATAACACAGCTTCATTAAAAATGTAACACAACTTCATTAAAATGAATCTGAGCTTCATTGAAAATACAGCACAACTTCATCACATATGAAGCAATAGACATGTTACATATTCTAGCCTATTAGCTCAAATGGGAGAGCATTTGTGCAATGGCACAAAGGATGTAGGTTCAACTCCTGCATAGGCTTAAAACAATTGACTACATATGTTTCCTTTTGTCTTTCCTTTTGTTATCTACAGATTGCAATGATTGTTCTTTTCTGTTCTTATTCTGTGTGCAATAGAGGTTTGCAAGAGTATGTTATTATGTACTCATTGGTGGAAAACTTGTGGTTTTGAAAGCAAGCAGCAACATGAGTAGCTAGTAAGCAGCACACATGAGCAACCAACAACCAACAACCAACAACATGAGCACTAAATTGAGCAGCCAGTAACCTGCATAACAGTAGAGTGGAGTACCAACAATAGCTTAAGTCACTCATATGATACAATTATTATTTTGGAGTGATCCATGGTCAGACTTGAATACAGTATACCAAAATCATTTCAATTGATAAATAAACTTATGTAGGATTCGAACCCACATCTTGTGCAAGTGCACATGCTCTACCATTTGAGCTAATAAGTTTGAAATCTGCCAATATACCAATCTTCATAGTCAATCTGAGCCGAGACAGCAACCAAACAGCAAGGACTAATTCATGGAGGTAGCTCTACCAAGATGTCTCAAAATAGCTACTAAGATGCATTGACGCGTGTGCATTGAAGTAAAGCTAGCTCAATTTGTTAATCTCGTAATTAAGACACACAGAAGGCAATGAGTACATAAACCACCACAAATTGACATTTATCAGATATCACCTAAACAAGCAATGACTACATCACCAGAATCTGTGTTTGATGTGTTCAAAATAAACCATGGACTTTAAAAGAACATACATGAACATTATACAAATGGCTTATTTCTGAAACTAAACCTGCACTCAAACCCCAACTCCTCACCCAAAACTGACAGACATAAAACCAAGCTAAAAACATTAGAAGATCTCATGCCAAACTGCCATTGATAGAAGCATCAATCATATGACCAATCAACTGAAACCCACTTTACAAAATAAAAAAACAAAACAAGGCATCACCAATATTCCAGCAATTTCATTGTTTTATAATTACAAACTAGTTGCTTCCATGTTTGTAAGAAATTGGTGAATAAACAATTAAAGCACGCAAGGCTATATTCATTAAGACATAACTACAAATTTAAGTTATATTACAAAACAGAAAATTAATTCAAACAGAATTGCAAACTTATAAATGAAAGTTCACTAGAACTGATATGTAGATTCATCAAAACTGAAATGTAGATTCATTGAACATGAATCACAGATTCATCAATCCAGATGTACTTGCCTAATTAACCAGTTAGTCAATACAAAGAGCATACAATTTCTGTTTTAATATGAGACAATAATCAAATATTTCACCCAAGAACCATGGTCATAGAAGCCACCAGTAACTCAAAAAGAAGGGTTGAACATGAAGAGTGAAACATAGTTGTATACTTGTATATGATCCTTTGACCAATCACGTAAAAACATGGCGCATTTATTTACCTTCAAGCTAATATAGATATGAATATGCATTCTCTTTTGTCCTCCTCCCTTTACTCCTCACAAAACCCCAAAACTCACCTTCATACTTCCAATGGAACTTAGAAGGAGCCCCCCCCCCCTTTTTTTTTTCTTTGCTTAGCTTGAGCCTGACAACTTCTACATGATAATGTGCGTACCTGGAGGTTCCAATTATATTTAAATCTCCTCATTACTACAACTTTCTAATGTGTTTTAGTGGGTTTTCACTAGTGTAAAGAATAAGTATGAAATGACCATTGCAATATTCCATATCTTTAATTCACAACGTACTACGCCATTATATATTGCTTACAAGTTGGAGAACACTTGCATTGGTCTAATTAAAAAATATTTTCACACACAAGCAGATATCCACAATATCTTGCAAAATCAAGCATGATGAAAGCACACAGAAGGAAGATTAATTGGTGTCAACAAGTTGTAATGAGAAAGAACTATTATACATTAAGGTTGAATCAATTAGTAAGCAATTTTCTTTTCATAAACATATTTCTGATATTCAAATTCCTATTACATCCCACAAAATCCACAAAACCCAACTGTAAATCATAAAGTCGTTCAAATGCAAGCATTAAAACCCAAATAACCCATAAAAATTAAGTCGGCAACCATTTATTACACAAAAATGTATTGTTAACACAATACACCACTAAAAAGGCACAAAAATCGTAAATCTAACAACTGAATTATTCATTCACACTCACATCACAAATCTAAACCCTAAAATTTTCAATTGGAAAATGGCCTAATTACATAGAGTAAAGAATACCTGGAAACCAATAGAAGAAGTAGATGTCGATTTGCTGAAAT
Organism: Tetragonia tetragonoides; assembly: GCA_038025085.1. Lineage (NCBI taxonomy): Eukaryota > Viridiplantae > Streptophyta > Magnoliopsida > Caryophyllales > Aizoaceae > Tetragonia > Tetragonia tetragonoides. Next base: position 19,617,730 of record CM076153.1, on the reverse strand, counting down.
TGTCGTCGATTAGGGTTCCAAATTCAAGAGCTAAATTGATTTACGTGAGTGAGAAGAATATCGATTCTCATTTCTCTGAGTTTGGAGAAGAAGAGTTGAAAATGTGAGGAGAGAGACTGTTGCCTAATTTCCTGATTCCTGTTATCGGGAAAAAGAAAAGAAAATTAGATATTTACGAATTTTCCATTAATGAAGGGAGTTGTGCGCGCCGATTTTTCATTCGTGAGGTTTATTTTGGAGCGTGGATTTGCTTGATCGAACGGTCCACAATAATTGGTGATTTGTATGTTTGTATTTTAAGAGGGGTATATATATATATATATATATATATATATATATATATATATATATATATATATATATATATGTGGAGGCTCCTATACAAATCTCTCTTAAAATACAAACCGTACAAACCCATTCATAGCCATCAGATATCAACATTAATGGCCCAGATTTGTTATTGAAATAAAGGCACACGGGTGGAATTGTTGAAAAAGTCAGGGACAGGAGTGTAAATCTCGCGTTAATGATTTATGAACTGAATTTTCATTTTTCAATATACCCGCTCTCTCTCTCTCTCTCTCTCTGCTCTCTCTCCCCTCACCTCTCCTCTGGCATATGCATGCCGCCGTTTCTCTCTCCCCTCACCTCTCCTCCGGCCTGCCGCCGTTTCTCTCTCCTCCCCTCCCGGCGGTTTTGGTTTGTACGGTTTCTCTCTCCTCTCATTTCGGCGGTTTCTCTCTCTCCTCCTCTTCGTCACTCTCTCTCCTGACCTCCTCTCTCCGGCGAACATTCTCTCTCCTCGTCGCTTTCTCTTTCTCTCTCCTCGTTACTTTCTCTCTCTTCACCATAACAACTCACGGCCGCCAACCACCGTTCCATGGCCGGCGACCATAGATCGGAGGTCGCCGACCTCTGAAAATGTGGTCTCCGGCCATGGAACCATGGTCGGCGACCTTTGAGCATCTCCGGCGAAATCTTTGTTTTAATTTGGACCCATTGGTGCGTCGGAGGAGGACGTGGTGGTGCGGGATGGCTGTAAGTGACATCGCCGGCGGGAGGCGATGTCATCGGTGGCCTGGGTGGTGGTTCCGGTGTCGGTTGGGCAGTTGTGAGGTGGTGGTTGGACTGGCAGTGGCAGCAGTGGTGGTTGGGGGTGTCGGAGGAGAGAGAGTAAGGGAGGTCAATTTGTTTTTTTATTTATTTATGAATTTACCATTGAATTTGCAGTTAGAGAGAATGTGGATCCCGGTGGGAGTTGGTGACAGTGGTGGTGGTGGGAGGTGGCGACGGTGGTGGTGGTGGTGGTTGTGGCAGGGATGGTGGAGGTTGGGGGTTGTTCTTTCAATAAATTCATTTTTTAGTTTAATGAATCTGCATTAATTGTCTAATGAATCTGTACTTATTAATTAATGAATTTGTACCTTTTGATTAATGAATCTGTATGTGTGTATAATGAATTTGCAAAAATAAAAATTTTAGAAATTTTGAATAAGTGATGAAGCCATGGTTGGAAGGTAATGAATTTGTAAGTATTGATCAATGAAGTTACGCTACAATATTAATGAATTTCAGATTTAGTCATGGTTTGTATTTTAAGAGGAGGTTTGTATTCTAAGGGGGGTTTGTACATGATCCTTTATATAGAAGGGTCACATACATATATATATATATATATATATATATATATATATATATATATATATATATATATATATATAGAAGGGTCACATACAAACCCCCCTTAGTATACAAACCATACAAACCCCCTTAATTAATAGAAGCCCTTAGATTAGTTTGATCTAATGGTCATGATAAACTATAAATTCATTAAATGCAAAGCAAAACTTCATTAACATAGAATTACAGATTCATTAACATAAAACTACAAATTCATTAAAATGAAACCACAAATTCATTAATCTATAAGCAAAAATTCATTAAACTATAAACACAAATTCATTAAGAAATAATTTCAAATTCATTATTCAACATAATAGATTCATTAGAAAATAATTACAAATTCATTAAAACATAATTACAAATTCATTAAACTATTAATGTAAATTATTAAAATATAAATTTCTTAAACAACTCCATCCACTCTCTCTCCTCCCCTCCCCAACCACCACACCTCCACCGCCGCCCAGCCACCGCCTTCCACCACCACTCGAGCCACCACAGTGGTCACCGTCGTCCAGCAAGCACAACGGTGGTCCCACTGTCTTAACCCTCCCCTTCCCCACTCTCTCTCAGTCAATCTCTCTCATCTCGTCTCCTCCACCGCCCACATCGCCACTAGACGCCGTCACCCTAGCCACTGGCTCACCGGCGATCACACTAGTGGCTCACCCGCACCACGACCTCCCCCAACCCACCAGCGCACCACCTCACCCACCCCCTCTCACTCTCTCAACTAAAACCTACCCTAAATCTCTCTCCTCCACTCCCCCACCCCCCTTCTGTCAACTAATTCTGCCCTGGTGACGACCGAGCTCGCCAGCGACCGGCGATATTGGCCGTGCCACCCCCATCCGACCACTCCTTCCCTCGATCTCCCATTCTCTCTCACTCAAACCCTAACCCGCCATTAGAGGAGACAAAGAGAGAGGGACTAAGCCGAATTGAGAGAGAGAAAGCTAGGACAGTGAGAGCGCCTGCGAGAGAAGAGATCAAGTCGCCGGTGGGAGGAGATCGGAGACATCGCCGGTGGAGGAGAGAGAAAACGTTGGTGGCTGCCATAGAAAAAGTTGTTGGTGCAGTGGGAGAGAGAGTGAGGAGAGAGAGGGGAGAGAAAATAAGGGAAAATGAGAAAAATATGCGCATGTACAAAATTGCCCCTCACTTAACCGAAAAGGTGACCAATGTGTCCCTGTCTTTTTATTAATTCCGTCTGTGTCCCCATCTTTCCTCATAACAGATCTGGACCTTTAATTGTTACATCCAACGGTTCAAAATTGGTTTGTACGGTTTGTATTTTAAGGGCGGTTTGTATAGGAGCCTTCCACTATATATATATATATATATATATATATATATATATATATATATATATATATATATATATATATAGTGGAAGGCTCCTATACAAACCCTCCTTAAAATACAAACCGTACAAACCCAATCTTGGCCATTCAATTTCAACATCAATGGCCCAAATTTGCTTTGGGAAGAAAAGACGCGCTGGGAATTAAGTAAAAAGTCAGGGGCAAGCTTGTCTTTTTGCGCGTCATAACCATCAGCATATCATATGTCAATCGACATTTTGCATCACGTTCCTCTCTCTCTCCTCACCTCTTCTCTCTCTCTCCTCACCTCTCCGATGGCCTTTCTCTCTCCGGTGACCTGCGGCGACCTCCGACGAGTTTCTCTCTCATCTCTCCTCTCTCAGGCGGTCCTCAAATCTCTCTCTCTCCTCCATTCGGTCTTACTCTATCTCCTTGCTCAATGTTTCTCGCTCCTGGCCTTATTTCGCCGTCGGTTACCAGAGATGTCCAGTGGTCTCCGACCACCACTTAGTGGCCGGAGACCACAGATCCGAGGTCTCCGACCTCGGATATTTGGTCTCCGGCCACTAAGCGGTGGTGGATGACCTACTTGGTGTAAGTGAGAGGAGAGAGAAAATATCCGGCATGGTTTGTGACGAGGGAGGTCGCCAGTGGTTTGGGTGGTGAGTTGTGGTGCGCAGGGCAGTGGCGACAATGGTGCTGGGATGGCGGTGACAATGGTGTTGGTGGGGCGGTGGGACAGTGGAGGTTGTGGGAGGGTTGTTTTGTTTTTAATGAATTTACATATATGGTTTAATGAATTTGCTATTATTATTTAATGAATCTGTAATTATTGAATAATGAATTTGGATGTTAGTGTAATGAATTTTCGAAAACAAAAAAAAAAAGAATGTTGATGAATCTATGGTTATAGTGTAATGAATTTGTAAGGTTATGTCGATGAAGTTATGTTTCAACAGTAATGAATTTAAGGATTGATTAAGGTTTGTATGGTTTGTTTACTAAGGAGGGTTTGTATGTGACCCTTCTCCATATATATATATATATATATATATATATATATATATATATATATATATATATATATATATATATATATATGGAGAAGGGTCACATACAAACCCCCCTTAGTATACAAATTGTACAAACTAATAGGAACCGCTAGATTTGATAGATCGAACGGCCAAAAATCGCGTGTTTTTAATTAGTTACAAACATAAGAAAAAGGGAAAAGAAAAAAAATAAATAGACTCTCGTTTTCTTCTTCTTCACTGAAGCGTTATCTCTCTCTCTCTCTCTCTCTCTCTCTCTCTCTCTGCGATTGAACCTTGAACCGAATTAGTGGTTATGGATGATGTCAAGTTCTTTCATTCTAGTTGTTCAAAGGTATGTTACGAAGTATTTTTGTGCTCTTTCTTTCAATCTCTCAACAATCAGGCAATTTAGTGTTTTTTCGATTTAGGGTTATGATGTGGCTCGAATTTGCCCTAATTTTCGAAATATGTCTTGTTTGTTATTGCACAACTGTTGAACAATTGATTTTTAATTATGTTCATTGAATGATGCGTTTGTTTTGTTTTTCACATTTCACATTCAGTTTCTTAAAATTATGCTTTTACTGGGCAATTATGAGTTACTAGGGTATCAATTTTTTTTATTAGGATCATTTGATATTATACTGATGATTTGAAGGACAGTCATTGATGAGATCAATTTTTTTCATGATTCACCTTTTGTTGATTTTATAACTTTGTTAAAAGCCGTTGAGAGTGTGTGTGCCTGTGTGTGTTTCATCTAATGCTTCTTGTTTGGAAAATGGTGTGAGAGAATACGGGGAGGAGCAAGTTGAGTCACTGAAACTAAAGTGCAAATTCTTTGAAAAAACTATATGCAAATTCATTGAAATTGAACCGCGGATTCATTAAAAATGAATTGTATATTCATTAAAACTGAATTGTAGATTCATTGAGGTTGAACTACATACATATTTCAAAGTGATTTTAACTAAGTGTTGCTTGAATAATGTGTTTTTTGTTTTCCACATTCATATTCAGCTTATTAATAATATAATTTTGGTGGGCGATTATAAGTTGTTAGGGCATATGTTAGTTTTTGGGAATCAGTTGGTGTGAAATTTATGATTCTCGGGAGTATTGTTGATGAGTGTTATTATTCGTGAGCATTATGTGTTTAAAAAACAGAGCTTCGTTAAATAAGTAGTACAACTTCATTAAAAGTATTACACAACTTCATTAAAAGTATTGCACAGCTTCATTGAACAATGTAGGCAAACTTTACTCATAGCACTGCTTCATAAAAAACGAGTCTAAACTTCATTGTAAATGTCCCAGAGCTTCATGACATGAAGCAAAACATTCTAACTTTGCTTCTTTGTTTTTACTTTTTATGGTGTAGGTACAACTTGAAGCAAGAAAACGGAAGTTTGGGTAGCTTCATTAAACGTATTGCACAGCTTCATTGAACATATTGCACATCTTCATTGAAATGTAGGCAAACTTCATTAAACATATTGCACATCTTCATTGAACATATTACACAGCTTCATTGAAATGTAGGCAAGCTTCATTAAACATATTGCACAGCTTCATTGAACATATTGCACAACTTCATTGAAATGTAGGCAAACTTCATACAATATGTAGCCGAACTTCATTAAAAATGAATCCGAGCTTCGTTTAGTATGTAGCACAACTTCATTCAAATGAGTCGAACTTCATTGAAAACATAGTAGAGCTTTTATCACGTGAAAAAAAACATTCTAACTTTGCTCATGTGGTGTGTGTGTGTGTGTGTGTGTGTGTGTGTGTGTGTGTGTGTGTGTGTGTGTGTGTGTGTGTGTGTGTGTGTGTGTGTGTGTGTGTGTGTGTGTGTGTGTGTGTGTGTGTGTGTGTGTGTGTGTCATGTATGTACAACTTGAAGAAAGGAAAGGGGAGTTTTTTTTTATTGAAGATTGAATGTTGTTAGCTTGAGATCACGAAGGTGGCTAGAGAGAGCTAAAAAGAAAAAAGAAAAAGAAAAAGAAAATTACTCCATAGAATTATGACATTTTAGTAGATTTGCTTCTTACCCCCCTGTCCATAAACATGTTGCATATTCTAGCCTATTAGCTCAATGGAAGAGTATTTGTGAAATATCACAAATGATGTAGGTTCAACTCCTACATAGGCCTATATATATATATATATATATATATATATATATATATATATATATATATATATATATATATATATATATATGTTTCTTTTTGTTATCTGCAGACTGCAGTTTTCTCTGTCTCTTTTTCTATTTTGTTTGCAATAAAGGTTTGCAATTGCATGTTGATATGTACTCATTGTGACACTTGTAGTTGGGATAGTATCATAGGACCATTTGTACTGCTACTTCTATTTTAAAGAAAGATTTGTTTACATCAAAAGACACCCTTAATAAAAGCCAATAATTCTCCATATGGTTATACAAAGAAATTTCATTAATTCCAAAGACAATGTCATTACAAACTAAGATTTGATGGAAAAGAGCTTAATTTTATAGAGTATCAAATGCGATAGCTGACAACTAGCCAACCACCAATTTTAATAACTTAACACCAACCAGCAACCTGAGCATCTAGGAACTAGCAACATGAACACTAAACTAAGCAACTAGTAATGAGCAACAACAGCTGACAACAACAAATGACAACAACTAGCAACAACAACAGATTACAACAGCAACAGAGCATTAATTAACAACAACTTTTAAGTCACTCATTTGATATAAAATTCTAGAGTGATCTATCGTCACACATGCATACATTATACCAAAATCATTCAAATTGAATATAAACCTACGTAGGATTCGAACCCACATCTTGTGCAAGTGCACATGCTCTACCATTTGAGCTAATAGGTTTGAAGTCAAATAACTACAAACAACAACCAACAATAGCATCAGACATTAAAACTAAACTACAAACTCATTTAGCCATGATTGGAGGAATTGATAGGGAATTTGAAAGAATGAATAATCCATAGATGAAAGGAGCACATGAAGGAATAGGGGGAGGAGAGTATGAGGGAAACAGCGAAACAAGTGGTTTGCAATCATAAAAGCGAGGGCAAGAAGAAGAAAAAAATGAAAGGAAAAGGAGAGACCAAAAAAAATCATTGACACAAATCTCATCTCCACAAAAGACATGCAAAATGGGAAGTGGGTGAGAAAAGACAAAGCTTATTCATATAACCAGGCTTTCTATGTGGCAGATATATTTTAGACACAAATGCAAGATCATATTGACAATCGTTTCTAAGAATTGGGTGAATAAATAGTTAAAAACACTCAAAATACATTTATTACGAAATAATTGCAAATTCAAGTTCACTGGAAACCTACATATTAATTCAAACAAAAAGTGCATATTCATATATGCAGATTCATTAGAACACAAATGCAGATTCATTAAAACTGAAATGCAGATTCACTGAATATGAATCACAGATTCATTGAACATTAATCACATATCCATCAATCCCAAGTGTACTTGCCCAATGAACCAGTAAGTCTATGCAGAGAGTAGGGATGTAAATGGATTCATGATCCACGGATACCCGCTCCATCCGAACCGAATATATGGATTAAAACCCGATTAAATGGATGATGGAGCGGATGACGGATGGAGCGGATGATGGATGAGATTTCTCATCCGCGAATCCATCTGTCACCCGTTTAGATATAAAAGTGTAAAATAACTATATAAAAAAGATATCAAACCTATGTTATATTTACATCTTAGTTTAATTTTACTTATTTTCTGATTTGTATTGTTATTATTTAAACTAAATTGTGGTATTTTTATTGTTACAAGGTAAAACAATCGTATATGAGTTGAAATTTTGTTTGACTACTGAAAGTTTTGTTATAGTTGGGTGTATATTTTTTTTTAGTCCATAAACCGTTAAGCACCCGATCCATCCACTAAACCGCGGATGACGGACGGATTGCATATGGATTGGATGGTTCACGGATGACGGATGGAGCGGATTGATTAGATGGATTTCGCGGATGGAGCGGATGATGCTCCACCCGATCCGAATCCGATCCATTTACATCCCTAGCAGAGAGTATTCGACTTTCTGTCTTATTATGAGACAATGATCTAATCTTCCACCCAAGAGTCATGGCCATAGAAGTTACCAGTAACTCAAAAAGAATGCTTGAACAACATACTAGTTCTAAAACCCCAACTTGAAAAGTGACACATAGTTATATATGAACCTTTGACCAGTCACGTTAAAACATGACATATTTACCTTCAAGTTAGATATGAATATAAGCAACCAATAAGCAGCGTAAAAAATTTGATATCAAATTTCCTACTCACGCTGACATCTCTCCATCCCAGTCACGCTAACACCTGCTCCATCTTACAATGACTCGCTCCATAAATTCCTTAGTTCCTGATCAGGCTGTGGTACCTATGTTGCTCACCTTTAGGATTATGCTAATGACCATCAATTTCCTTAACCACCCCTTATGCTGACGTTGGGCATAAAATTATTTTCCCGGAACAAACCAATTAACATGATCTCCATCATGAAGAAAATTGACTAGGCTAAAACCTTCAAATCATTAAGCAGCTTACTGAACAAGGATGAAACTATTTATACGCAATCAAATATATGTCCAAAGTTCCAAACAATCTATTAAGATATTGAGTCGGCATTGAATATCACAAATTAGTTGAATATCATATGAATTTAACATGAGATCCAAAATCGGAAAAACCTCGAAGTATCGTGGTCACGCCTTACAATTTCCCTTAGAAAAAACACCATATGCACTCACGAAATAAGCGTAATGTCACTATACAAGTATAACTAAGGCACAATCCTTATGCTCACATTCACCAAACAAACACAATATACAAGAATACTCAATTCCTACTGGCTACTAACGTAATTATAAATTTCCATTTGCTGTAACTGAATCATTACAAACATCACTAATGCACACTCCTAGCCTTTTTTATAAAGTAACGCAACAAAAAAAACATAAATCTTAACTCCTTCTTTCATAATCAAATTGACATTCAGAACAATACCACTACAGATGCTAGGAAACCATCAAGTTAAGAATAATAAATAAATAAGAAGGCAGAGTAATTGACTTTAAGCACATACATGAAAAAAAAATTGTATTTCTAAAACAGTTCATTAAAGCAAGCAGGAAATCATTCACAATCCAATATATTTGGGCGCAATAACCTATCATCACCCAAAATTTGTAGTTAATTAACATAATACTCCACAAAAAAGCATAGAAAACATAAAATCAGACATTCAACCATGACAATAGCTACTCTAACCCTAAGATTTTCAAATAAAATTAAGCAAATTTGGGGACAAATCGTACCTTGAATCAATACAACAGTCAAACTGCGATTATGCTAAAGAAATCCATCAATTGGGGTTTCAACAGAGAGAGAGAGAGAGAGAGAGAGAGAGAGAGAGAGAGTATTCTGAGTTTTGAAGAGTGAAGCGTTGCACATCAAAGAGAGAGAAAACTGGTAAGTACTTTGCAGTCGTTTGTCAAAATACAAAATGGTTAAGTTGGTCAATATTACGACGACTTTGCCATTAATGAAGGAAATCCTCGTGTGTTTCTCACTTCACGGGTTAATTTTTGTTGGTTTGTATAGTTTGTATTTTAAGGGAGGTTTGTATAGGAGCCTCCACATATATATATATATATATATATATATATATATATATATATATATATATATATATATATATATATATACATATATATATATATATATACATATATATATATATATACATATATATATATATATATATATATATATATATATATATATATATATATATATACAAATTCATTAATCAATGTGTACAGATTCATTAAAGTACAACTACAAATTCATTAAACAATAAATGCAAAATTCACTAAAAAAAATACACATTCCTCACTCTCTATCCTCCCATCCCCAACCACCACCACCGCCGCCTGAAACAATCACCCCCAACGCTGTTCCAGCACCACCCAGGCCACCGGTGAGAATTTCCTATGATGCCTAAAATTTCCGACCATGGTTTAGTGGTCGGTGACCACATATCTGAGGTCCAAACCCTGAGATTTGTGGTCACCGGCCACTAAGAGCTGGTCGGTGAGCCGGTGGCCCTTCTCGAGCAAGTGGCGGGAAAATCGAGGAGAAAAATGGTGAGAAAGGAGAGAGAGAGAGTAGCGCCAAATGGAGGGGAGAGAGGGCTCATAGATTCCGGAGAGAGAGAACGTTGGGCTGCCGGAGAACGGAGAGAGGAGAGAGAAAGAGCGCCGGAGAACGTTGGAGAGATGAGAGAGAAAGAGCATACACTGTTGCAGAGAGGAGAGTGAAAGGCAACTGACATTATTTACTCCATTTGATAAGGCAACAGACGTTATTTATTTGATAAGGCAAGTGACGCGGTGAAAGGACCAACATGCCCCTTAGCTTTTAATATAATTCTAGCTCGTCCTTTTTTTATCATAACAAATCTGGGCCTTTAATTGTGTAAATTTGACGGTCATGATTGGTTTGTACGGTTTGTATTTTAAGAGGGGTTTGTATGAAACAATCACCCCCAACGCTGTTCCAGCACCACCCAGGCCACCGGTGAGAATTTCCTAAGACGCCTAGAATATCCAACCATAGTTTAGTGGTCGATGACCACATATTTGAGGTCCAAACCCTCAGATATGTGGTCGCCGGCCACTAAGAGGTGGCTGGTGGCCCTTCTCGAGCAAGTGGCGGAAAAATCGAGGAGAAAAATGGTGAGAAAGGAGAGAGAGTAGCGCCAAATGGAGGAGAGAGAGGGCTTAGAGATGCCGGAGAGAGAGAACGTCGGGCTGCCGGAGAACGGAGAGAGGAGAGAGAAAGAGCATAAACTGTTGCAGAGAGGAGAGAGAAAGGCAACTGACATTATTTACTCCATTTGATAAGGCAACAGATGTTATTTATTTGATAAGGCAAGTGACGCGGCGAAAGGACCAACATGCCCCCTAGCCTTTAGTATAATTTCTAGCGCATCCTTTTTATTATCATAACAAATTTGGGCCTTTAATTGTGTAAATTTGACGGCCATGATTGGTTTGTACGGTTTGTATTTTAAGAGGGGTTTGTATATATATGTGTGTGTGTGTGTGTGTGAGAGAGAGAGAGAGAGAGAGAGAGAGAGAGAGAGAGAGAGAGAGAGAGAAAATACAAAGAATTTTTTTTTTTTTGTTGTTGTTGAATATGTAGGGACTCAGCCTCCCCAAAGCAATGCTAAATAAAAACAAAAAAATAAGAATAAGTGACCTTAAGCATCTAGCAACACCTTGAAGATTTTCAAGTAAAATTTGGTAAAGAGGAGGAGGAGGTGTGACCATAGTTTGAGCGGGTACGTCTTGGTTCACCCCCATATTTGCTAATTAATTGGCCGAAAATTAGCTTCCCTATAGCAATGATTTAGCTTGACCTCCCAGTCATTCTGCTCCACTAGGCTTCGAATCTGCATGACAAGATGGAAATACGAATGGTGCTTGGGTGGATCTCCTTTGATAGCCAGGACCACCAACAACGAGTCGCCCCTTACTTGTACTTTTTGTACCCCTCTTCCTGCACCATGACCAGCCCTTTGTAAAGCGCTAGTAGCTCTGCTTTGAACGAGGAGCATACACCAAGATGTATTGTGAAACCTTTGATGAATCTTCCAGAATAATCTTTGATTAAACCCCCTCCCCCAGCCTTACCCTTCGACGCCCCATCAGTGTTGATAAGAACCCTATTTGCAAGAGGTGGTGTCCAGTGAATATAGACTTGTTCTTTGGCCTGCGCACTTTGGATGAGCATATTTTCGTCTCTTGCAAAGGCTTTCTGCAACTCCTGTCAGCGAGAATTAATAAAAGCCATTGGATTTATGGGGATATTAGCACCTTATTCGAAACTGCGGTCATTTCTCCATTTTCAAAGCCTCCAAGCGAAAAGAGCAAACACTTTTAACCTTTTAGCTATGATCACATGTAGAATTGTAGATGTTTTCTTAAAAGTTTGTCATTGATATTTAGACACAAACATGTAAGCCCCTTAAAAATATATAGTTAAAGTTCTAAACTATAACTGGTGGCTCGCTAACTGATTGATCAAGTACAATTTTTGTTTATATTTTAAAAATGTGTGTGTGACTATAAACCCCTAATTAATGATATTTAATATGTCATAAAAAGGATTGAAAATAAGGTGATTATCTTCTTTTTTTTTTTGGTGCGCAATCTCATTTTTATAATGGTAGAGAGTCTCACATGGGAGAATGAAATGAAAAATGAACATAAAAAGAGGTATAAAATTTTGAAGGCAAAGGTTGAAACAAAGCATAACTTAATTATGTGGTTTTTTCTCTAAGATTAAAATCAGTACTACTCATTGCCCATGATTATGGCATGCATATATAATATGTGTAGTTATGTATGACGAGTATTGATCTACAAAACAGCATATATTACTTCTAAAAAATAATAATTTTGTAAGACATTAGTTAAAGTCTTAGATGGTGAATACTCTTTAAAAATATAATGAAAAATAATATCTCAATATATGAGAAAAAGGATCTGAAAAGGTGATGAGAAATACTTATAATATAGTAGTGCGAGTCCCACATCGATGAACGAATTGAAAGAGAACGAGAAAAAGAGATAGAACATTAGAAACCCATGGTTGGAGTAAAACTTGACTAAATTATGTGGTCTTTTGATAGAATAAGAAAAATTATTTTGCTATTAGTATTCAATCAAAATTTAAAGTGAGAAATGGGTGAACAACATTTGTATAAAAATAAAAGGCCAAGAAGCAAAACCCACCTTTATATAAAAGTAACTCGTCCCACATCTACGAAGAAGAAAAGTTTTTTTTTTTTTTTTTTAAGTAACAAATTAAGTAGCTTTTATTACCAAACGCTGCAACCATTACAACCAAAACATCTTGTACTCAGCATTCCCCAACATGAGGAATCTAAGAAAAGGATCAATCTAACAAGTATGCAATAAGGCTACTAATTATTACAGAATTGCTAGAAGAGAAGACAAAATGAAATTTAGCACAAATGCTAAACTTAATCATATCAAAATTCTTCCGTGGAGGGAGGGACACCTGCTGAAACTGCCTTCTTTTTTCTCTCCAGCCACACATTGTAAATCACCCTGTTATTGTTGCACAAACAACATGCTTCTTAATTTTTGGCCAATAAGCTTTGCCAACCCATCTAAACTGCTTATGAAGACAAACTGATCACCATGATCATCAATGGTGATAGTGGGCTATCCGGCCAAGGATGATCATAGTCATCATTGGCTAGAAGGAGAACAAAATGTCGTGGTTACTATTAGGTGTAGTACCGATTACGCTCTGATACCGTATAAACTAATGAGATTCCACTCAATTGCTTGATTGATTGATATTATTAATGTAGATAATAATATTTATAGGAAAAATTGGTTGTCAATAATCCAAAGTTTGGCCCGTTCGCCGCCACTACTCCCAAGTTTAAGTTGCTCCCAAAATAATCCGAAGTTCTGACCTGTCAGCCCACTTGCTTTAAAGGGGGACGACCTCAATGATCTGTTACGCCCATCCACGCAAAGGACTTCAACATACAATTTTGCTGGAAATTTCCATTCCGGTGACGCATACCTCCCCTTCCATGAACCCAAACCTTATTCCCTTCCATTAATACTCATGCTTAAACCCATAACCCAAAACCTTCTTCCCCTTTTCATTAACCTTTAAGTTTAAACTCATAACTCGAACTTCATTCACCTTCCATCAATGCTCAAGCTTAAACCCATAACACAAACCTTCTTCCCCTTCCATTGACGCTCAAGCTTAATTTCTCCATTGAAGACCAATGGAGCCAGGGGCGGATCTACCGTGTAACAATGGTATGCACGTGCATACCCAGCCCATGAAAAAAGAAATTGTATTGGTTCATAAACACAGGCCCAAAACAACAAAAAATGGCTTGTCGTTGCTCGTCCATCGATGAAAGCCCAAAACCCCAGCGTGCCGTTTCTCCCTCCCGACTAAAATAGTGGCCCTTATTCTCTTCTGTATGTCAGTTTGTGTCAAATTTAAAGTTAATTTTTAATTATTTTATCCCTTCTCTCTCTCATTTATCTTTCTTCAGCGAAGAAAGTTGAAAATGCTCAAACCTCAATAGTCAAATGCATCTCAATCCACTTTTTCCTTTCTTCAATTTTTTTCTTAAATGGAGTAACAATATTTTTTTTTATATGCTTTAATGGTTGAAACTTGGATGCACCCATTTATAGAAATTGATTAAACAATCTGAGTTTACATTAATTTAAAATAAATGTAATTCGGTGATATATTTTTTTTTGGTTTGGTAAAGAGGAACTTTTTTGGTCGTGGTTAAAGAATATCCCCAAAGTAAGACCTCGGGTATTCTACGAATTAATTCGTGTAGGTTGCTTCCCAGAAGATTTGAACGCATGACCTAGTGTACAAGTTGCAACTTATTTACCAATGAGGCAACACCTCTTGAGTATAATTCAGTGATATTAGTAACCTGTTTTTCGGCTATGTTTTCTTTAGCCTTTTTAAAGTTGTACATACCCAACTTTCAAATCCTAGATCCGCCACTATATGGAGTTGTCACTGAAGAATCAGACCAATTATTCACCTCAATTTTGGAGCTTTGTGAAGATTGTTCCTCTTAGAGAAATTAGGCTAGCAAAAATCCGAAGCAAAAATTAAACCAGAAAATTAGTGCATGTAATTTGTGTAAAATTAGTTAATTGTATTTGGGGTGTTCAATTCCAATTGTTAGTGCTTCTGTTATGGCCTTATGGGTAGTTTATGAAGGATTTTAGTAAGTTAAAAATGTGGGTTTTTAGTGAGATAAAAAGGTTGTCTTTCTTGTTGTATCTTTGTAATTTGCAACTGTGTGGTTTGTATACTAAATTTTGCATCTCATTGTGTGCTTTAGGAAGACAAATTATGTGAGTTTCAAATGGATGGAGTGGTCAATATCGATGATGCCCCTCATTGCCCAGATTTATGTCATGTCATTTTGGGGCTAAAAATTTATCAAAGTATAAGCCTAAGGGGTTGAATTAAAAAGGGTGGAATGGTTGCTGAAGATATTGAGAGAGAGAGAGAGAGAGAGAGAGAGAGAGAGAGTGGGGGATGATGAGAGGTGTGAAGAACGAAGAATTAGTGGTTTGTGTTCAAAAAGGAAGTTTAAAGCTCAATCTCTATTTTGATTTTTACCTCATCCATTGTATCCAGCTTTGATATTTTTGCTGCAGTAACTGGCTTCAACCTTCATCTTCATATATGGTTTAGTTGAGCAATGGAAGCTACACTTGCTCTCAAATGGTTGATTTTTTCTCCAGCTTGTTAATGAAAGGGGAGAGGTTTGGATTTTTGGGTTGAGATTTAAGTTGCATAATAATTATGATGGTAAGTTAGGTTGGGGAGGTAATTAATCAAAAAATCTTCAATGTTTAACGCGAACAAAGAGAAACATAAACGACAATTAACGGAGTTATAACTCCGTCGTCATTTAGAGTTTTATGGTTGGATGAGTCAATACATGGCATTATTTTCAGGGAAAGATAAACTTGGGAGTATTGACGGCGGGCGGGCAAAAATTTTGGATTATTGACAACCAATTTTCCTATTTATAGAGTACAATATGTAGAGATTCAATGAACCTAGACCATAGACATGATCTTCAAACTATGTAAAAATAATATCCTAAATACGGATAGAACTTATTCCCTAATATTCTATCCCATTATAATATCTCCTAAATCAGCTAGTCTTGTGTGGAATAGTCCACCGTGATGGGGTGGCTCCACTATTATTGGGATGACGCCAAAGGGGGTGGCTTCACTAGAACTATGGGGTGGCTCCAGATGAAGTATGGGGTGACATTTAGACTATTGGTCCACCATAGACTAAGTCCACACAAGTTTTTTTACTCCTAAATATATTCTCCAATAGGACGGTGGGCCGAGTCCGAGCTGTTCGAAGAGCTTGGTGAGGGCTCGATGGACAAAGTTTTGGTCTTAATGAGGTGGAGATGGCCCAAGATGGGTAGTTTAGAGAATGGAGTGGTTGGAAGGTTTTGAAACTTGCGGAAGATTTATGGCGTGTAGGTAGGTGGCTATAAGGATGAGAATGTAGAGTAGCAAATTCATGTTCTTTCCTTGGAAATAATGGCTAATTTCATTTTAAATGGCTCTAATTAAGGAATATATATAGTGATTCAATTAAAAGAAAGTTGTGGATGTGTCATGGTCGGTGGATCAAAAACAATTGTAGTATTATACTACAAGTGGAGCTATAATTTTGACTTTGATTTCAGGGTTGTGGGATAATCATAGACGTTATTGGACGTGATAGGAACTAGGCATACAATTTCTATAAGTGTCAACCATAAAGTAAGGTCTAAGAAAAATATAAGATTAAAACATAAATAGGTTAGACTACATAGAGTGATGAAACAACATTACAGTAGCAGATAACTTCAATATTTAATTAGTTTGATGTACAAATAGTAGACCCTGACAGAAGGTTATTATGGAGACTTTCTCCCTTTCAAAATATGTGCGCGCATTATGATTTGATCCAATTGTTAGAGGTTGGTCTTTGAAATTCAAAAATGTTATTTTATAGACTCATATTCTAATATCAGTATCAGCTCATTTTAACCGTGCCTCCTACCATTTATCTTATTTTCTTTTCTTTTTTTCTCATTTACGTTAATAATTATATTTAGATCAAGTTTTTAATTAGAAAACTTCAAAGTTGGCAAAACACATTTCGTTTGAATTTGGGTTATGCTAGGTTGCTTTAGGTTAATAGTTAATATGTACTAATCATAGCATAAATTTCTCATTCTCCTTCATATGACAATGAAATAAAATCTTGAACGATGGCGTAACCGAATTTGCATAAATATTAGAGACGTGCTTTTGTTAAAACAACAATCGTCCATAGAGCTCTTCCTTGTTTTTCCAAGTCTTTAATTCCACAGCATCTCTCCAATAGCTCATCACATAAATCACGACAATTATAATTAATGTTCATGCCAAGTGAGGAACAAAATCTTGTACAATAGCCACCATTGGAGGAGGGAAGCAACTTGAAGTTGAAGTTACTCAGCTTGTTAGGTAGCTCTCCACAATCCAACATTTCAAAAGTGTTTTTAAGAATCTCGATAAGGATAAAAAAGCTATGCTTTGGCTAGGGATTTTTTCCTTCCAATTCCTTCTAAGTTTTTTTCTCCCAAATATCAAACATTCGGCTATTTGTAGGACTAATTAGGGTAAAGCTGCCGAATTTATTATCTATATGGTAATTCTTGTTGTAGGCAATGTGGATAGCTAGAAAATTGGAGTTGATAAGGGAGAAATCACCAACATGTTCGGGTTTTTGATCTGAGGCTATGGTATAGAAAAGGCCATATATTCCAGTACAGAATTGAACATAACTAGCGCCATAATTTCTATTGGATTTTCCCTCGTTCTCAGTAATTGGAACGAAGGTGAAAAATACCATTATGTTACATGAGGTTACATTATGTTATGAGAGGTTATGGATGTTACATAATATTTTTTCCGTTTTAGGCTCATTAAATTAAGTGCAGTCCGATGTTACCAAAAAAATTAAGTGTAGTCCGTTTAGATTAGGAAATTAAATCTATAGGGCTTGTGTGAGGTCGCCTTAAGGTAGTGGACACCGTAAATATATTGATAGACAATAATTACTACTAAAATGTATTTAGATGAACATCTATGGATATTAAAAATTGCTAGTTCTGCGACAAACTATGATGGAGTACTAGGGTGTTGAGGTTCGTTCATTATCTGGAACGTAAGCTGACCTAGGAATAAGATTATGTAGCGAGATCAAGAGAAGACAAAAGGCAAAGACCAACCATGTAGAAAGCGAGCGAAAACCAAACACATTTTGGGTGGAGCACACCGCAAAGGTTGCCATGTACTTGAACAAGCCAAAATCTATGGCTCGACCACCAGACGAGTGGTGGAGAACGGACATGGGTATCGGCCCCGCCTTCAAAATCTCGGTGATACAAAAACCCTCCCAGGTGAAAGTGACAACACCAGTCACCAAAATTGTCACCGATTTGTTGTTCTGGATCATCCAAGAAATGAAGGACCAAGAATAACAAAATGCCAGTAATCCTGATATAACGTAGCAAAAGCTCACCGGTGCTTCTTTTGGCTCAATCTTCCAGCAATCCACATAACAAGGATATCTCTCGCCAACCATATAGCTTATACCAAAATACAGCGAAAAATCACGGAGTTGATAACAAGGGCCACGAAAATATTTTGACATTCCATGGACGCCTCATCATTTTTGTCATTTATTTCTTCAAACCCATAATTAAAGAGAATGAGACACGAAACACCACTAGACAAAAATCCCATCCCCCTAAGAATATGACCTCCTAACTTTAAATTTAAGTCATATTCTTCTTCATTACTAGTAGCCTCCATGCCCTTATATTAGCTTGTTTTTTTTATTTTTGTCTTGTGTATGCTCTTCTCTCTTCCCTTTCTGTATGTTCTCGGTTTTTGTTTTTGATTAACTAATAGTAATAGTATATGTAGTACTAGTAATACATTATTAGTTTTGATTCCAAGTTCAAACTAATTTGAATTCTTGACCTATTTTTAAGCCTTATAACTAGTTATGCTTTCCAACAACCTTTTACCACGCAGTAGCTATTATTATTATTATTATTATTGTTGTTGTTGTTGTTGTTGTTGTTGTTGTTGTTGTTGTTGTTCAACTAATCGAGTGAAGTTCTCAACCTCTGGCAACAAAGTAAGGTGACAGTTAGTAATTTTTACTTGTAAGTCAACAATAACAAAAAAACTTAATTAGTACGAGTATTATTTTTACTTTGCTAGCTAGCGAAACAATAAGCGGTCAATGAAGTAGTAGTTCAGAACAAACTTATTAGAGAAAAAGAAGGAGAGAGTGAGTGAAAGAGGGAGAATATGTATAGGAAGATCTCTTAATATAATCTCACCATTTCTTTACCATTATAATTTAACTAAAAAAACAAAACGAGCATATATAATATAATTCCCATAAAGAAAAAGGTGAGATGGGGATGAAGAGAATAGTTCTGACTACTAGAGCTATACGCCTAAACATTATAGCAATGGTGTGCCTCATTGTTTGGTTCATCTCTCTTTCCATTACATTCCACGAGGACTTTCACAAGGAATGGCCACTAATAATGGTTGTCTTTGGTACAACATCGTTGACTTTGCGGTTCATCTCTGTAGGTTTCCTATCCATGATTTTGTTAAGCACAAAGTATTGCGAGTTTTGGGCACCTGTTGTCAAAGAAGAACAAGAAGAAGAAGAATCACTAGAATTACCAAGACAACGTCGTGTAATGTACTTTAAGGTCATTATAGCAGGTCTCATTGCATTATTGTACCCATTGGGTTTCTTTTTAATGATCAATAAAAACACAATCTTGTGTTTGGTAGCCATTATGAGTTTCACCCTTGAAGGGTTCTGTGTTGCTGAGTTGTTCAAGGTGGGGCCGACACCGGCGTTGGCACTCGATTGGACAGGGGGTGGGGCTGTAGATTTTGGGATCTTCAAGTTTGTGGCAGCTAACACAATATGTACAACACAGAGGTTGTTTGGTCTTAAATCACGGTATGTATGGTTGGTCTTTGCCTTTTGCATTGTGTTGATACATATTCATGATGCTACTCCTAAAAGTATTTATTTTTTAACTATTGATGAAGACGATAGCAATAATGCCACCACCAAGGAGAATGAGGTGGAGGTTATCATTACCACTGTGTCTACAAATTCCTAAATCATAGCATATGTTATTGTAATGTCTTACATAATTATTATTTTTTTGATGGGTATTAATGCCTTGCATAATTTGGCTCTTTTTTATTGTAGATTCTTTACCACTATTTTCAGTCTCCTCATTTTTTTATTTTGTATTTTTAAATTGAAGAGTATATATTAAAGTTCCAAGATAAATAGACTAGTTTTATTTTTCAATCCGCATTACAACGATAGACTACATGCACTGGCTGAGTGATTGAAGCATTATCCGAAACATGATGTTATGTGTTACCAAAATATATACAAGTAATTCTTTTAGCATAAAAAAATGATGTTGCACATTGCCAATAAAGTTTAGTTCTTTAATAATGCATTTGGACACCATATTTCATACATTGCCAATGAGATTTTGGTCTAGTTGTAAAATGGTCGAAGGCTCTGGATACATTAGGTTTCCAGGTCGAATCTCCCTACCCCGTTTTATGTAAATTTATTGTACAGGTCTAGACCTATATAGATCTACGTACCTCCCTTGGACCAAAACAAAAAACCATATTTCGCACAATTATTTACCTTTAAACAATATCTAGAAAATATGTCAAGTATCACTTTAATTTAATTTGAGTTGATAGAGTTAATCTAGCTATTTTGATTTGATCCGCACCTAAAAAAAAATTAATTTTCTTTTTCAACTGCTGGGAATTTTCTCAACGGTACGTGCAATTGTACAAGCAACAACTAATTTTTTCATATAAAAAGTAGAATTTATATATGTGGGTTGATGAGAGCACTATAATATCCTAACAACCCAATTGAAATGACTTGAGATATGCATGAGATGTGAAGCGGGTTGGTTTTTGGGTCGGGCCTCTTTTAATTTTTGTTTTCGGAACTAGATTTGAAGCGGGTCATAGGTCTGCTTGAGTTTAAGTTTAGATACACATCTGAACCAGAAAGCCCAACCCAAAATCATTAGAACACATCCATATATTCCATTACAAACGAGACAAAGTGTACAAAAACTTGTGTGGACTTAGTCCACGGTGGACCAATACTTGGAGCCATTCTCTACTTCACCTAGAGCCACCCCCCTTTATTAAGTGAAGCCACCCCCCCTACTTCACCTAGAGCCACCCCTCAAATTTATACTTGGCACCACCCCTATTTCACTTGGAGCCACCCCCTTACTTTACCTGGAGTCACCCCCTACTTCACCTGGAGCCACCCGTCAAAATTACTTGGTCCACGGTGGACTAAGTCCACACAAGACATGTTGGACAAAGTGGCAACGTCAACAATTACAGGCCTTCAATCTCCTTTTATTTGCTCACTCATAAGCTCTATTGCCAAGAAATCAACAGTCACCATCATCTTAAACATGCAATAGAGCTATTGATCTTGATGAAAACACTGTTTTAACTATTAACCAATACCCTTACCTTGGTGTTCTTCCTTCACTACCAGGGTTCAAACCCCACTAGAGGCATTTGGGGTCCCCTTTCCCCTTTATCCCCCTTCCCGCCAAATGCCTGGCCATTAGCTTCTGGGCCTTATTCCGAGATGGGCTAGCCCAGGAGTGGTCCTCCTTACCTTAAAAAAAAAAAAAAAAAAAAAAAAAAAAAAAAAAAAAAACTTTCTCTACTTTTTTTATGATTTGTGCAACCCTGTTTGATTAATTAGCATGCATTGTTCTGTTATTTTGTTGTGTAATTGCACCTAATTTTTGCATTTGCAATTTTTTTTTTGGTTACTTTAATATACCATGAAATTATAGCAATGGATTATTTTGCTAAGCTGGTAGGGATGTCCATTTGTTTTTGTTTTTTATATAAATAAGGAATGTCCTTTTCTTGACCCTTACTTACTAATTGTACCTCTGGTTGTCACCAATAGTGGTACAAGCTACCCCTACAATCCATTAGAATTGTTTCTTTTGTTACTTTTGCACTAAGTGCAGCAGATACTGTAGTTTACATCCGAAATGGTGCAGTGGGACACCGTTTGAATTCACCCTACCCCAAGATCCTCTCGATTGAACGATTTTTTCGTTGATAGGGAAGGAAAGGAAAGGAAAGAACCACATCGATCGAAAAAGGAAGGAAGAAAACCCCTTGGTTGAATGAAGGTAAGAAAGTAAGATATAATCAAAATAGGTATGTTCTCTTGTCTCCTATATATGGAGGTACCGAGCAAATGACTACTTGAATCAAGGTCTAGAGCTGCATGGCGATTTTCAATCTTAGACCCTTAGGCACATCCAACCTCAGGCTCCTTACATTGCAACATTAGCAGCAATTAAATAAGAAGTTAGCCAGGGTAATCTGAGGTTCTTAATTAGTTATCCGTTCTGTTATATACATTGAGCTTAAGTATTCTTCCCTTCTGTCCGGCCTAGAGAAGTCTTAGCCTCTTAGGTAATGTTCTGACAATTTTGAGTCAGTTCAAACTACGTGAGGCTTGCATTGTTGCACTTTGATCTTGTATTTACTTGTAGGCCTTGGGTAGATTATCACCATTTTCTTCATGTGCCCTTTTCACAAGGCTGTTAGAGCAACTTGGCTCACAAAGTTGAGGTAATTTCCTCAAAGACAAAATGTTTGTTGGAACAAAAGCAACATGATGCTGTTTGTTTAAACGATGAATCAAGCTAAAGATTCCTGATTCATTGTTTCTTTATTTGATCTTTTGAACCAATTTGAATTCAGTATAGCACTTCACAGTATCTGTAATATAGGCTTAAAAGGATTTCTGAGGCGTAAGTTAGTACTAATGTACTCTCAAGACTTACAATGATTAATATTGGTTTATTGGCCAACACATCGTGGTTGAGTAAAAAGTGAGTTTTCCAACATAGGTCTTATAAAGCTTGAAGGGTGTACTATCACATGGTACATGATATACATTTTGGTACACGGAACTAGGAGTGAAAAGTAATTAGCTACCTAAGTTGTGCATTGCACTAAGAGAGGTTCAGCAATTGTGTTCCCTGTACGTGGTATGCCAGTTCGGGAACACAATTTGCTGTGGGGGTCAGAAAATTATGTTACACTAAATTACAAGTCAAATTTTGTAAGATGATCCTGACTTCTGAAGGTTATTTTTCCCTCTTGTCTTCAAAGAGATATGGAGTTTGTATGGGCACTAGCAACGTGACAGTGGAGCTTACTTGGTGGAGATGAAAAATAAGTTTCTATTTGCATCAACTGTGATGGTGCAGGTTTCTGGAATTCAACCTAGGTATCTTGACCGAAGGCCAGGTATGTTATCTCCACCTTCTTTCAAGAAGAAGAAGAAGAAGAAGAAACGCCACAACCACATTTTCCCATTGGAATGTCGAGTTTGCTAAAACTAAATCAGAAGATCATCTCTTTCGTCAACTTATACCATATTTGGCTAGCTATCTCCAAGGGAAGGAGTTCTCAAGTCTGATAACTCAAGGTTCTCAAAAAATGGTAAAAGAAAAAAAAAGGAAATAGAAAAAACTCTGGTAGCTCAAGAATTGAAAGGAAGAGATTGAAAACTATCATATACTTTATCAACTTTAAACATATTTGTTGACTGTTGATCAAAAAAACTTCAAACATAACTGTATCTACTATCTAGCACAGTATATATGTTCACAAGAACATTCAAAGTAGCTAAGTAGTCAAAGATTTCAAGTACTAGTAACATTATTCGGAGAAGGAAAAAAGAAAGAAAATAACCTAAGAAGGAAGCAATTTAAAGGATAAGCTAGTGCCCTCAAGTTTTTCTTTCATCAATGTTTGCATTCTCTCCACGGTAGAAAACGGGAAGTAGTTTGTCCAATCCCCCACATCCCCCTTCCTGAAATAGCTTTTCTTCTCGAAGAACTTGTTGAATATACCACTCTTATTACCTTCCACTTCTTTAAGATTGTTGATGCTACACAGTGCTACTATCTCTTCTATGCCCCTTGATTTTCCTTTTCGGGAGAGAACGCCAGTCCCACAAATTCAGCCAACTTCTTTAGGTGAAGCACAATATCATCCTTCAAGTCTTTGTACTTAAGAAACAATACCTTATTCGGTTGCTCCAAACTTTGTTGCCAATACTCAAGCATGTGTTCGAAAAAAGGCCCGAACAAGATTCTCCCTTCACAGAATTCCTCAAAGTAATCCTCTATAGGAGGAGGTTGGAAATCTTCTTTCATTATCTTTTGCAATGATGTGAAGTAAAAGTGCCACTGAGAGACGCATGTATCCAATGGATTTCGTCCAATGTACATAATCCGACATCTAGAGGTTTTGATCGATTCAAGAAGGGATTGATAGGGCAAATGGGTGGAGAAAAGTCTTGGCAAATGAAGTTCATTAAGATGGTGTGGGCGAGGATAGGGAAACGAGTTACCATATATATCATATTCCAAACGGTATACAAGTTCGTGTGGATGATGGGCAAGTAAAGGGCTCTGATTAGTACGATGGTGAACACGATTAACTATTGCAAAGAGTAAGGATTTTAACCAGGTGGTACCAGTTTTTGGGTGGCTTGCAATGATGAGATCAGTGTCACGAGATTTGAAGTGTCTTTGAAAGGTCAGGGTACTCTTCAGGGCACTTAAATCATTGAAATGCCAATTGGTATTTTATTAGTTGAAACTTGCCTCCATAACAGGTTGTCTTTAGAAGATGTTGCATAAGATGTTGAATTTCCTCATCACAAACTTGTATTTCTTCTTTTGTTTGATTTTGATTTACTGTGGAGGGCTCCATGTATTTGTAAGAAATGATATCCAAGTATCCAACCTTACCTACAACACCAACAACAAAAACAAAATGAGGCGTACATGAAAGTATAAGAAACTACCTACAATTTTGGATAAATATAATAGAAAATCAGAAGTACAACGTGTTTCAATAATAAGACTGTTTTGATAGTAGAATATATGTGCAATACTTATAACCTAAGCATTTGTCTCAATGGTTATCAATACGTTACAGTTTAACTTAGAAGTCCTAAGTTAAAGGCTTGAAACTTCATGTTAATGGAATATGGGGTGTGAAGGCCCAACTAGTTTGGGATTGGGTGGGGTGGAAGTGTTGAGCCATTGCACACCCAATTCTGGCTCAGTTCGAAATGAGTTGGGCTTTTAAATCTGAGATATGATGGGTTGGGTCTAGAGTGGAAACCCATTTTACCTTTTTTGAAAAAAATGTAATACTTGTCGAGTAGTTTCCGCTTGGGGCTGGCGAAAATGTAGGGGATAAAACTTGAATGCAAAATCCATCATATACTACTTATACAGAATGAAAATAATAACAATATATATATATATATATATATATATATATATATATATATATATATATATATGATGCTTGAAGTGGTAAATTAGTTCTTTTTATAATTTCCGAACAACCAAGTACAAAAGACTCTCTTTAGAACCTTCGAAAGTTAGCTTTTTGGGTTCGAAAGACTAATTAAAAAGATTATCTACTAAACACGTACACATTACCCTTTTGACCCTAGTTAAACAACTAATCACACTCAATCAACCGCTTTTAGCTCAAAAGGTCTTTGCCAAATATGCCTAAATTAATTTTTTTTTTTATCTTCACCCAACATTTTTATAGTGTCTTTCTTTTTTAAAAGCAACACTTTTATTTGTTAAGATTTAATATCCCAAATAGATTTTAAGGAGAACGAAAAGATTTCCATGCCTTGACACCTGACTCATAAATGTTACATTTGGAAAAAATCAGTCGGCGGAGCATGAAAGTTGCAAACGAGTCTCATGAAATAATACAATGCCAATTGTATTCTACGTAAAAAAAACCATGAACTAAATGTACAAATACTACCTTCGTCAATTTGTTTCCTTTTTTTTCTCTTTCAAAAACAAGATAGGACTGAGCTTGATTACAAGGAATTTGCTTCATCTTTGTAAACAATAATAATATCTTGCCAAATTACATATCTAATTTCACAACTTCACATACAATATAATGATCATGGCAATTACAATTATGAACCAGTACACTAGTTGTACTGACCAAAACAACCACACTACCAACCCAACAAGCCCAAACAAAACCCCTCAATTGATTGGTCCAATCTTCTTAGGAAAGTCAATGTGACAATAAACATTGTAGCAGGTTTTGTTTCCCCTTCAAATGTACTTTCAATGGGTAAAAAGTACCTGAAAGTTTTTTCACCTCAGGGGAAAAACAGAACCAAATTATATTGTACTACTAGCTAATACCTTAATTGCCCTTACCGTAAGATTGAATTCCAGTGAAGGACACTCTACCAAAACCCAAATGACCAACTTGGTATAGCTCTAATAAAACCTTATCAGCCTCAAATGCAGCACAAAAACTCTTCCTTTCTTCTAATTTTTCTTCCCCAAATTCAAAAATGATGTCTGCTGATGATTTCTCTTTACTACTACTACTACTACTACTGTTACTGGTGCTCGTTTCGACGACCACCTTGGTAGTATCCTCGACGATTTTCTTGCGTTTTCGCTCTCGTCTCCTTCTCCCTAGACACTTCCTACATACCAAATAAGGCACTTTTACAAACGCCAGTGCTAAGAGGCTCACCAGTGCAAGAGGGCAACAACAAACCGCTACACAGTCGGCGATTATAGCAGCAGCACATGATCTGCATTGCTTGCCAGTGCAGCACTCAACTGATGATGTTGATGATGATGATGATTCCACTACTGTTGTATCTTCTGCTGATGCTGCAAACCGGGGGTTGTTCCTCGCTTTCCGGGTACGGTTTTTGCCCGAGATCCGAGGAGGGTTCTCTTCCATTTAGATGTATATATAAATGTATATGCAGTAGTGTACCTTTCAGTTGTGGCGAAATTCTGCAAGAATCAAAGAAGTATTAGACGGGTCTTATTTGGGTGTTTTCTGGATATCAGTATAGAGTTTGCTAAGGAAGAAATTCTTGGTGTTTGTTATACGTACAGGGGAATATATCCAAGTCCCACAGTCTCACAGTCTCACACCATGCATTTAACTTTGGGTAATTCCAAAAGGAAAGGGGGTAGAGCAGCAATGTATTTATTGTGGTTAATTTCAGAGAAGAGGACAGAAAAAAGAGTACGTGCTCAACTATTAATTAACTTTTTCACACAAAAACATTCAAAGGGAAAAAAAAGGCCTATGTGCTCTTAAGCCCCACACAAGGGACTTTTGTTAGTAGAAATGGAATATAAGTGCACGAGTTGTGTACAAGGGTAATTGAAACTCCCACCCCTGAAGTAGGAATAGCTAATGACAAATACAAAAAAGAGGAAAAAAATAAAAGTAACTAGGACTAGGAGCTCTTATAGGAGCTCTTATAACAGATCACCATTGTATATATGAGATTTATGTCCTACATGACATATATAACTGGCCGGGACCACACATAACGTAATGTTTGCGAAATGATAAAACAACTATTAGTTAGTGGATAATATTTTGGGTTGTTGTATGTTACATACATTACTTACAAGTAATTATAGCAATAATAACCATTAGGAACTGTTTTGGGGCTGCCTTAACTTATATGAGTGTGTTCTTCGTCATTGAATTGAATCGAACAGAATAGTAATATGTGGGAGAAAAAGAAGATTATCAAACTGAACTGAAGTAATTACTTATTAATAATTAGATAACAATACACTGTAGTCGGCCTCGATCATACTTTAATTTGGTAGGATGCTTTATCATATCACATCACTAAAGAAATTATCATCAAAAAGAGTAGTCTGAACAATAACATGTCAAACTCATTTCAAAAGACGCAAAAAAAAAAAAATAAAAATAAAAATAAAATTCAATCTTTCATTAAACTTAGCTTAGTTAGTGGGAGATTTCCTTATGATTTGTATAGCTTGAAAATTCACAAAAAAAGAAAGTACTACTGTATATTGCACCAAGAAAAGAAAAAAAGAGGTACTAGACTATACAAGTGACTGTGATATTACCTTAAAAATAAAGAAGAAAAAGTGAATTTGACATTGATGTTAAGTGAAGAACTTAGAAAAAAGCCTAGAAAAGACATTGGCATGGTCAAAACTACTGCATCATTTGTTAGTCCCAACTAATAAGAAAAATGTAACCAAACATGTTTTAACCTAGTGATTAAAATTGAGCACTTCAATGAACTAAATTGATTTCACCATTTAATTTATTTAGAAAGTGGAAAATAGAACACACCTTAGGTCCAAGTTTGAATCTCCCTTCCCTCATATATATTTGTATTGCAGTAGCCTTTGTGCCTGTTCTGAACCAAAAAAAAAAAAAAAAATAATAAGAAAAACCCAATATCGGCTAATCGCACCCTCTAACGATGAATATAAATTGCCTAAAATAACAACTTTGTCAAGATTAAATTTATGGAGTATGTATGTATCATCATATTATTAGTTGGTACAAGAAAAATCTTGTGAATTGTACTTAACATTTAGGGTGTTCTTTTCTATTTATTGGACCTTACTCAATCAGTGGAAATCAGTGACAATACCTTACTCAATCAGTGGGAATCAGTGGCAAGACCTTACTCAATCAGTGAGAATCAGTGGCAAAACCTTATTCAATCAGTGGAAATCAGTGATATGACCCACATTTCTACTCATAAAATCAGTGGAAAGACTTTATTGAATCAATGAGAATCAGTGACAGGACCTTACTCAATCAGTGGGAATCAGTGGCGAAACCTTACTCAATCTGTGAGAATCAGTAGAAGGACCTTACTCAATCAGTGAGAATCAGTAAAAATAAATGGAAAAAAACGCACACCTACTCATAATCTTGGCTAGGAAACCGGGGAAGGATAAGGCCTAGAAGAAAAAGGGTATGCTGGTAATTCAGACTAATGTGGCTATTGTCCTAAGATCACAGTAAAGTCATGTTGTTTTTGAGTAAAAGAAGAAAAGAAAACAGAGAGTGAGGTGTGGGTCTTTCACAGAAAAGTGACCTTGCAAGGGGAATGTGAGTATATGTAAACATGTATGTGACTAAAAGATTAGACCCACCAGTCAGAAAAATGGCCCCTAAAAATTAATGAATAACTTACCTTGGATAGTATTCTTATATAAATGCAACCCAACCCTTCATGTCTCTTACTTAATTTAGCTTTCTTACAATTCCCCATTTTTTTCTGCATTTAAGTGTTCACCCCACAACAGCCAGAGAGATGATGGATGGACCTCCTGTTTATCCCACTCTTAAGTCTTCTCAGCTTTTCTCTCTCTTACCTTTTTTGCATTGGTTTTTTCTTTGTTTGATTTGAAATTCTTGCTTGTTTTTTCATTTACTTATTGCCTAATTTGTACTGGGTAAATCTCGAAATCCTTTACTGAACTGGTGTTATTGTTTTACCATACTATGATTTTTGGAAGTGGTAATAATAATTTTAGCCATTGATATGTCACAATCCAGGGACTGCTCTGTCAATTAGTGTATTAATGCTGATGGTGGCTTGACAGTGCTAGTCCATGTTACCTCGACATGTTACTGGCACCCATGTCCAAGTAATATTCCAGAAACTCAGATGGTCGCGATCTAAGTTCAGAGAGAGAGGGGGAGAGAGAGAAAAAAAGAAACATGCTAGTAAAAGCGTCTCCTTTCTACACAAACAAATTTCAAGAACTTGGATTGTTGGTTTTATACTTCAAAATAGTACGTATTAATATATCTCTCAAAAACGGGTCGACCTACCGAGTTTTCGGTCGAGTTTGATTACAGAAAGGTTTTGTGTCGAATTTACTTTTTAGTTCATTTTATCGGGTTGTAAAAAAGTTTAGATCGAGAAAATTATATATGGACCCTATTACATATTAGTAAACGCCTATCCTTTCTCTTGAAAAAAAAATAAAAATTTTTGCAAATGTTTTAAGAAAAAAAAAAAAAAATATATATATATATATATATATATATATATATATATATATATATATATATATATATATATATATA